>OY365796.1:150000-2650000 GCA_959347355.1 Napeogenes inachia | reverse complement strand
GGATCTATTGAGGGAATAGTAGAACTACTTATACTTCTCTCTCTACTTTGCTAAGTTTGTTTATTAGGGACTCGTTTATGTCGACTTGATTTGTTTTTCAGTTAATATGGAATAATATGCATTCATGGTTAATTATCATTCCTTGGATATGGGTAGCTGTGCTTGTTATCACTTCTTTAACGCATTTTATAGCACTGCCTAAAGTCATGCGTAAGATCTTTAGAATTGGAGCAAAAGAAATCTTTGCAGTAAGTATTGAATATCATTGAAATTAAATAATATTATTGTTATTTGTTTATTCTTGTCTTCAGGGTGTAGCTGACGCCTTTGAAGTAGCTATTTACATACATTCTGCAGGTGTTGGTACAGAACTTATTCATGGGAAGGGTCTGAACCATTACGGTATTAGACTTATTGTTTTATCATAAACTATATTATGTTTGGCACAGTTTTTGATGAGTTATTAACAAAGTTTTGATGACCGTTTTGCAGCGACCGGCCATATAGATCCCCATCTGAACGGTGAAAACGTGTGGCATAGCGGGCTATTGCTATTGATGTCGGGACTGCACTCGGGCGGAGCGGCCGTTTGTGCGCTCGTCGATGGTATTCAGCCTAATACCAAGACCTTCTATGATATGAATGAAAGTGAGATATTAGTGTAAATGTATTTTTCGTTTTAAATATATTTTAATGATGTATTTTGAATTAATTTTTAGTCCTAATTTTCAAATACAGTTGTTGTTACAAGAGGCCGAAATGAAGGTGTCATATTATGTGGTTTTTATAATTTCTAAAAGTAATGAAACTCTTAACGAACATTCAATTGTGTAAAATATCTATTTTCATAATTCCAAAATAATTTTAAGGTACTCTATGGATAATCCCCATGTACTCTAAATGTGTGTTGATCAACAGCTACTCACATTTTGCGTAAGATGATTGTTTTATTATTTACGATAGTATTCAAATATACATTGTTACAATAATATTTATTTTTTAGCTCTGCAATCATATTTAGTGGACTCACGTTTTCTTACATGGCTGTAGCCTATATGCTTGTTAAAACGGCATTACACACAATTTTTGAATATAAAGTAAAATTAGTGTGAGTATACCATCGATATTGAGTTAGGTACTTATGAATACGTAGATACCTCATATTATGTAATTGAAATGTTACAGATTCGCCGAACAAGCTGTAGTAGCTGGATTAATACTATGTTGCATGGGAATTAGTTTTCTTTTTGCTACAACCGTAAGTGTAGTAATAAATTCGAAACAACAAAAAACAGAACACATTATTAAAACTGTTGCGGTCTTTCTAGGGAGGAGTGGCACTACTAGATAGTGTCGACGCCATAATGACAGGAATATCCACTCCATTCGTTTGTCTATTGGAGTTAGTGGCGCTGCTCTACGTGTACCGCAGCCACGACTTTGTCTCCGATATGAATATAGCAACGGAGGAGAACGCGTGCGCTTCGAGAATAAACCTTCAATGGCAAATAATACCCTTCATCACGTTGGTAAGAAATATCAGGGAGAATCGTTTTAAATGTTCCCACGTTCTTTCGGTATCGATTCGACGACCGATCATCATCGATTCACCGATCTGAGGTTATTCGAGCCTCGTTATAAACGTGCGTATATGAACGAGTTTTGAATTTATCGTAACGTGCAGGTATTGCTAATAATAAAGCTGAGCGTGCTGTGCGCGTCTGAGCTGCCCAGCGGCTGGCTGATGTGCGCGTCGGTTGCGCTGCTGGCGGTGGTGTTGGCTGCTCCGCTGCGCGCCGCCAGGAACGCCATCTGGTTCATGCGAGCTCGCGGCAACAAGTAGACTGCCCCCAGACAGAACGGACCGCGATGTCTTTGTCGTTGTATTTTGTCAGTTTGTGTTGGGAAATAAAGTGAAAAATAAAAATGCACTGAATAAAAATAAACGTTTATTCTTTCAATCATTTATAAATACCTATAGACCTTTGTACGATGCCTTAACACGCGTACGCATTATATGAACGTAGGTGCGCATCGCAGCCGTTGAGCTTTTTGGTAAAATAAGATGTGAGACGACCTGGAATTATTTTCCAGTGCGGGTAAAACGAACGACACTCTGTCGCAAAATTTAATGATTTTAAAACTCATAATACGCCAGGTACCGTTACATAAAATACATTTATATATATATATATATCTATTGATAATCGTAACGATGTTCGTTTTGGTCTACTTCGTACGACATCGGATGTCAAGTGAACTAATAATTTATATGGTTACAATGTTTTTATTACAGATTATATTAAATTCGAAAGTCATTATTAACATACGGAGATATTCACAATAGTACATAATCATTATTTCATTAAAAATAAAGAGAACTGTAACGCTACCTCCCGTATTATCGATAAAATACAACGTTCATAAAAAGCGACAGGGCAAATATTAGGAACGCTTATAACAATAGCAGACGGATAACGGTAGATACAACAACACTACACTAACCTACAACGTCTATTTCACGATTAAATTAAAATATCACAATATGTACATATTACTCGGCACTATTCAATAATATCAATAATTACTATGCGACACAAAGTTTCTTAAATATCCGATTATATTATTCAAGATATTACACAGATCCCAAAACTAGCTACACAAATAGAGTCGCCGGGATAGTGGAGATGAGACCCTAACTAATATATAAATCAAATCTAGACCGACCCGCTCGACGCTCCGTTCGACTGTCGTTCGGGTCGCGGTCGCACGATCCCGTTTCACTTTAACCTAGGTCAAAACCGATCGTAACATTCGAATCATCACTTCCACAAATAATACTATCGATCGACTCCAACCGATTTCGATCGGTCGAACGATCTCATCACGAGGCACTTCGATTCCAAAGTAATCACAACACCGGCCGGCAGACGCGTCACTCCTCGGAGGAGTCGCTATGTTCGCTCTCGTCTATCGCGTGGTGCGTCACAGCGAGCGACGTCAGAAGCGTCTGAGCGCGGCCGCGGCGCCGGCGCTCGCCTTGCGCGTCGGCTGCACCGACAGTGGCGCAACCAGCGCGCCGCCCGCGCCAGACCCCGCCACGCCCGCGCCCAGCTCCTGCGAACACGTTAACATATTACGTCGCGAGTCACCTCTGATTATACAGAAATACGATATTTTTTTTAATGATCCGGTTCTTATAGAACTGCAACTCACGTTAATGTTATTGCAACTGGCGAGCCTCATTTGAGCGAGCTGCGAGGCCGGCGTCAAATTCGACGTCGATCCGAAGGGCGAGATCATCGACGACATGGCCCTCTTCAGCTTGGAAGGGGTCTTGTTGAATGAGAGAGCTCGTCCGACCTGTGTACGTATAGCCGTCTGATAAATATTTAATGTTTGAATACTGTTATTAATCACACGGTTATGCACAATACAAGAGGTTTATAGTTATTAACAAGCAAAACAGACATGAAAATTTAAAAAAAACGACAACTTATTCCTTAGGGGGAGAAATATACAAAATTTAAATATCGGGTTTTAAAAAAGGTATTTAGCACTTTTGATATTAAAATCTCTGGTCAGACATACCATTAATATTGTTTCACTTTTTTTAGATTAAAATAAGAAACCCTGATATTTGAATTATTTTTTTATAATAATTAGAATAAGAGCAATAGATTTAAGAAAACAATATAATTGCAAAGCATACAATATACAATGCAAATATATTATATTTTTAAACTACTTAAATGAAAACCCTTTAAAACCAGATGAAATATTAGTATAAAGATGTATTCCCAACTTTGTACATGTACAATGTTACATAATATTTGAGTACCTAATATCCCAACAACCTGAGGTATAGCACGCTCACAACAGTTAGTTATTCACAAATGAAAGTACAGCAAAGCATCAGAGTGTATGATTTGCTTAAAAAAAAATATTAATTCCGTGAGTGTTAAAATATTATGAAAGCACTGAGTATGACCGACTGTGATTCCTTCTTATGGTATAAAGAGCAAAGATTTTGTATTGGAAATTAAACAAGAAAATATATTTTTCTAGGGGATAGTCTAACACAATAATTAATTATAAATATAATAACTACAACAGGTATATGAGATATTTTTTTTGTGTGTTCTTTGGGCAACCTATAGGGAACGTTACCCCAGGAGACCAGGAAACATCGAGCGAAGTCGACGAACATCTACATACATGTCATCCTTATTTTCGTTTAGGAGACTATAATAAAACAAAAGAACAATAAACATAGTAATAAATTACAGATCATGAATATTAGAGACAACAATATGGAAGTCTGATGATTGTGCACCTTCACAAACTACAATACAATCCGATGATGTGAATGGGTGCGAGGCGAAGTATCAATAAGCGTGGTGAGGCGTGTGGGGGGAGGGAGGAGAGCGGTGTGGCGTCAGACCTGTGCGAGTAAGTGAGCGCGCAATACCCATGTATCAAGCAAGGCGGCGCCCGGCTCGGCGCGCAGCCAGCCGCCCAGTCCCGCCAGCGCCTCCAGCTACAACACACGCGTGCCAGTCTACGAGCCCGTCCGACCGTCCATGACGGAACACGTTAGCGATCTAATACGCGGTTGCCTCATGGACTGGGGACGGTCGTGTAGTGTCAAAGTGTTACCGATTCCGTTTAACGATCACTACGTGCCCTGACTTTATAAACGCGGAGGCCGACACTTACTATCGGGATCGTTAAGTTATTTTAGAGACTTGAAAACAGTCGCACGTGCGTTGATCTAAATAAAATATTGGCTTTAGATTTGATCTGAACCGCTTACTCTTAATGTAAAACTGCAATGGTAGATGCTACCTACTAAATTCAACATATGTATAAATAAATTTATTCATAAACAATGTGATACCCTCTGTGCGATTTTTATATATATACAGTCCATCTCGTCGATAATGATTAATATTTTCTACTCTATATTATCGACTTATCATGCCTTAGTAACATTTTATACCATCACTTACCGGCATTGTTATTGGCTACTCTCGATACAAGCTAAGCTACATACATACATCTATAACGATTAGAATATAAACGCATGCTTTATAATATTATCTGTTTAATTAAATTGAAATTCTACTGAATTGAACTAGACTAAAGAGAAGTAAGGTAGAGACCTACATATAGAATAAATATAAATACATTTGCATAAAAGAAAACGTTAGGGGGGTAAATATTGATGCACTATGTATTTTTATGTAGAATACTGTATATAAAAAGTTCCAAGCTCATACCTTAATCCTCGTGCGTGCGGCGAACTTGGACACTTTGGACAGCGTACTGAGTGCGAGGTCGCTGGTGTCGATATCTAATTGATGTGATTCTAGACACGCCAGGAATTTGTCCTAAAAAAAGTTTAACCGTTACAGAAGTAGTTAAAATTGAGGATCAAAGATTGTATTTTTTATTTTTAATATATAATAAATACTTTATAGAATTAGAGTTTTTTTATATAAAATGTAATTATGGAATAAAAAAGATTTTAAAATAAATGTAGCTTTCGTAACTACAGACTAATAACTTACGGCATCAGCCTTGCAGACAGTGTTAGCCATCTGCCTGCACAGCTGTCTTAGAAAGTGAGACTTGTCCACCGTCTCGTCCGTGATCATGAAAGAGTACAGCTTCTCTTTCAACTCCTGATTACTTCGACACATCAGCGCAAACACGTTATGACAATCTGAAATTAAAATGCGGGAGGTTGTGTAAAAGTTCTGAAATAATCCAGGGGATACTAAAATTAAGATTACAGTGTCTGTCTATCACACGACTGCGTATTTAGAAACTCTATCGGTAGATAATGAGGATTACGTATTACTATGTCCATGGCGTTATTCACTGGTGGGCATTTTTAGTTAGGTCTGGTGTAAATTATTACTTTTCTTCTAAAGATCTATTTTAGACTATGTTTATTTACCGAGTGGGGATTTCTAAGAAATAATTATATCTAAGACTAAATAGGATCACAAACAAAATCGACAGTAAATTAACCTTCCGCCTCCCGTATGTCGACGACGCGCTTGACGGTGCTGAGCGGCATGAGAGAGATGTGCCGGTACGGCTTGCTGGAGCCGATGCGCATCGTTCCCGTGCCATTTGTCGGGCTTTTACTGTTAAAAGCCTGCAACGTGTGATAGATGATATTGATGTTAAAGTTGTCATATAATTAATTCATTTATATTTATAGTATGTTGTATGTGGAATACCTTAGATCGTTTTTTACACACTTCCATAGTATCCGTGAAAAGAAACAACACGAGGTGATCGCCTCGACCGGACAGCTCTTTCGATAGCTCGACGACTTCGCACCGAGACACGAAGGACCGATGTGATGAAACTAGATGAGCCTATTGACGGGACAGCAAGTCGGACATACACATTATTTTACCATATGAATGTATAACTGGAAATATCACATGATAAAATGAATAAGTACTAATTAACTAATTTCGTTATCGGAGCATGTTAAAGTGCAATAAGTGTGTGTTTACCGGGCACTGGTCGATGTCGTTGTAGATGTCGAACATCTGTAGCTGTCCCTCCGTCTTCCTCTTGTCCTCGTTGACGTGCGACATGACCTCCCTGAGGCCGGCCAGCGCCGACACCAGCGCCGCGTGGTCCGGGTTGCTCTTGTGCGTGTGCTTCAGGATATCTGGAACGAGCAGTAGTTAGTGTCTATTCATAGTTTACAATTTTCTATGCGCCGCCGGCGGACTCACCGTCCAATAGGAGACTTATGCTGGGTAATCGCTGCACCGGTCGTATTAATAACTCCTGCAAGCTCTGTCGACCGCATTCCGGTTTTGTCTGACAGATCTTCAGGAATGCATGAAATCTGAAAATTTTTATGATTTACGTATACATTTACGATACGAAATACTTTTATTTGTAAATTTAATAGTAGGTAATGTAATAAGTGAAATGTACCTTGGGTTCTCACGATCGCACTGCTGCAGCATCTCCTTGGTGTTCTCGAAGAAGTTGACGAAGGGCGGGTACGCCTTGACCATGTCGGGCGTGTATCGTCGCACGAGGCGGCCGATGCTGACCTCCTCGCTCCAGTGCGCCTGCGCGTACCTCAGCTCCTCCAACATGCGCCTGTACGACACAGCATAGATATCTTACTTGGATATGACCAACAGATGACCCTGGCACATTGAGGGTATATAGGGATTAGAAGTGTAGGTTTTTAGTATTATAATTATGATGATCGTATTCGTACTCACTGGTGTAATTCATAAATAGGAGGCAAATTTCCAAAAATAATTTTAAGCTCCGTGTTATTGAGCAACGATTGGTTTTTGCCATTACTGCTGTCTTCTTCGGCCATTTCTTCTAGCGGTTGTTTAAACATCTGTAAAAATACAATACGCGATAAGATGGCTGTTTAAATCGATTATGAATTTTGTATTAAATTTTAATCGAACCTAGTCAGTCTACTTACATTCACTATCGTATGTAATATTCCCACGTAATTCGATTCCGTCTGAAGCAATTCCATAAAAACTTGTTGTCGGGGGGACATCAACTTTCTCACCACGTTATCGGGTACTTCGGATTCTAAAAAATAGTTCAGCATGAACCGTATACAACTAAAAATTACAAGATGAAAGATATCGTACCTTCGAGTAGTTGTTTCCCGTCGGGCGAGGCGGTTGAGTCCAGCAGGTTCCCGGACAGGCTGAGCAGCACGGCGTCGCCCACGGAAGAACGTCGCTTGTGCAGCGCTGCATCCCCTCCCCGCAGCTTACGCTTTCGAAGACGCTGCAGCGCTGCCGGGGTGCCGCCCGCCGCCGCCGCCACCGCACCGGGCTCGTCCGCCGGCAGCGCCGCCCCCGCCGCCGCTCCCCCCACTGATGAGCGCCGGGACACCTCTTCCAGGTACTGAGGGACGCATATGTACATATTACTATTTAGTCTTATTCCTACGGTATATTGATAAGTTATCTTATATAAAGGAAAACAACTTACGTCCTTAAATAGGTACTCTCTTTCATCTTGAGCTTCCTCGTTCTGTACCGATGCCCAGAACCATTCCGCCTTTACGACGTGAACTCGCGGCGAACATTCCGGCGCGAACACTGTGTTATGTTCGTCCACAACCTATATTAGGAAATTATATTTAGTCAACTGAACGTCACTAATATCGGTAGACCTATTCCGATCATATTGATAATGTATGTAATCGACGACCTAGTGTAATAATAAATATAACTCACACCTTCATGTGCACGGTTTTTAGAAGCTCCTACATATTCGACGTAACATGCAAGCATAACAGCGAAGAGCTTTCGAAGAGAACAGACACCTCCGAGGCCACCGGGTCGTCCTCTAAAATGTGTATGGCGCGACAAGCTTAATCTAATAATTTAGTAGTGTAATTAAATGGTGTTAGTACCGGCAGCGATAGTCCGTGGCATTGCGACAAGGCGCGAGCGTCGCGGGTGTCGCGGGTGGGGGGCGGCTCGGCGCGGGGCTCGGCGCGGCGCGGCGAGGGCGCGGGGGAGGGGCGAGGGGCGGGGCCGCCGCAGATGGAGTGTCGGTGGGCACGGAGCCAGACGCTTTGCGGGGTTTTAAAGACGCTGGAGTCGTCCAGCTCGTCGACGTCCGGGTTGTGTCTCGACGGAGTTCTCGTGTCCGTGCTGTCGACTGTATCGACTTGTACCGGGGAGATATCGAAGTTGATATCGTCGAGGTCTCTCTTCGGTGTCGAGACGTTTTTGAGTTCCGGTGGTAGATGACTGGGATCCACTTCGACCGTGTTCCTTTCGGCTCTCTTCTCATACTTCTTCTTTCTTTCGCTTCTGAATGAGGCCGTAAATGATTTTACGCTTCTTCGCAATTTGGATGCAGATTTAATAGTTTTGGAACTTCTAATAGAAGCGAAGGATATATCGAAAAATCCAGACTGCTTGCTTATATTCAGAGAGGATAGAGAAGCATTGTCGTACTCTCGGATGGGAGAGGACGTAGAAGCGACGTACTCCCCGGCAGGATCGGTCGGTTTCACGCTATCCGGACTCACTGGCTCAATGGTAATATCTCCGGATGCCTTAGATACTGACTCTTTTTTAGTCTTTTTGAAAATAGCTGGCTTAGTTTTGAATTTGAATGAATCTTTAATTTTTAGTCTTTTGATTGATTTCCAGTTAACATCTTCAGATTTGTCGGGTGATAGATTATTGCTGTCAATCGTACTAATAAGAAAATTTGAATCTGTTGAGTTTCTACTTCTCTTTTTACCAGAGGAAATAGTTGTGTTGGATTGCTGCAATTCTTTGTTCCCAGATACGGGCAAATGAAATCCCGGTTCGTCTTTTGGATCCAGATCACAAAGACTTTTGGTAAGAGACGATCGCAGAGAGCCCGCCTCTCTTAGACAATCTACAATATTAAATACGTTTATAGACTTATTTCTGAATACTTCTCTTTTATCTTTCACATTTGATTTGCCACTGCCTTGTATTATTTGGGAGACATATTTATTTTCTTTATCACTACTCTTCTTTTTCCTTTGATCGGTTGGACTATTTGTATTGTAAATGTTGGAACACATATCATCTAAGTATGATTTCTCTACATTAGTAATACTGATATCTTCAAGGTGAGATCTGTCCTTACTATTACTAAGACTATTTTTAATACTATATCTTATAGCTTGTAAATGCTCTTCCCTTTCGTCTCGTATATTTTCTTCGTATGTTTCGTCTGTTTGTTCGTTTGGACTAGCGCGGCGGCCCGAGAGTCGTGCCGATAGCCTACGGTAGAGTGATCTCTTTGGAGTGGTCTGGGATCTGTTCGGTGGGGACCGGGAAGGCTTTGCGGAATTGTTAGGAGTGTTCAGATGGGGTGATAGGATAAGCGAACGACCGATAGTCTCCCCATTGGCCATTACCTGAAACATGTGTGAAACACACCACGCAATGATGTAATGAAGCCATTCCATATACAGACATGCACAACGGTTTTATTACTCTTGTGACTGAAATTAGTTAGACACAGAGAAGCGGGAATTCTAATAGTTGTTATTGAAGAGATGGACATGTATTTCTTTTTGCTGTTATTTATCTCAGTTTTTTAATGTCATAATACCAGAATTAAAGAGTGTGAAAGGGATAAAACGATTCACCTACAACCATTCATCAAAGCGGATTATAACGTGAGTACATAAGCAAATGAAAAAAACATTATATTACAAAATGTAGCTGTGAAATGACAAATGTAAATAAACAGTACAATACCGTATACTAATGTTATGACTCAGTGAAATGTTTATCAATACAAATAAGCTCTGACAAGAAATGGTAATAGAATAAAACTAGTAAAGCAATGATAAAAGCCGTGTTTCGAAGCTTATGAAACTACATTGAGGCAATGGGTTGACTTCGCGTCGTGCGGAAGGGATGTGGCTAATCGTAGTGCTCAACTATGTCGTCGATCAAGATATTACAAAATTGCGTTGCAAATTAAAATAACTCTTACGTAATATTTTTTAAAGGCAGTGAGAATGTATTGCATAACCATACGGTATTGATTTGTTCGATATTTGCGTGTGAATTGCTTTACAAATAACGACTCATATTTAAGGTTCCGCTACACCTCTACTTAAGAAGCTGTAAATAAATAAAACTAAGGACATAACTACTACTACCTGTAAACTAAACTATGTTCCCAAGGATACTAAGTGCATGCTGATTTCATATTGCTTAAAATAGTGAGTAATGTGCCATGTCGTGTATAAATAAATTGGAATGTAAATAAATCTGAGGTAAATGCTCTGCGATTAACGTTTACAAGTACAACAATATTGTATGATGGTCGACTTCATTAGACTCATTGATTTAGTTAAAGTTATATATTACACTTTTTTGAACTCTACCTGTCGAGTAATACATAAACATGAAGAAAACCCTTAAATTTAATGAATACTTAACAATCAATAAATACCTGCCTGGAAATAGTTTCCCAAGTACAAGGTTCCTAACACAATTCGAGGTCGCTTACGTCACTATTAGTAGGATCATACAATGCACGGGTACTCACGACGTGCGTACAGTCGGGATGGTCGAGCGCGCAGGCGGCGCCTCCGTTGTTGGCCAACACCTCCGCCATGTGTTGCGTCTCATCATCAGGGAAACCCACGAAGCACACGCGCGCTCCCGCGAAGACTCTTAGCTTGTGTTCCTTCTACAACAAAATAAAGTTAAAAAAACGAAGATTGCCCAGTTACATGATAAGAGTGATAAATACTTACAATGAAGGCGTCCTCGGTGGCGATGCAGGCGGGGTTGTCGCGGCGCTCCCAGCACGCATCGACCCACGAGCGCGCCAGCACGGGCAACCCGAAGGCCGACGCGTACCGATACTTGTCACCCGTGGCCGAGGCGGCGATGAGGTGCGTCACTTTACCCGACATATCTTTGCGTATCGAACCACCCATATAATGTATCAATGTAATCAGGTACGTCTGTAAAATATGAGAAAATATAACAAACTTCTATAGTCTTTTGAGAGAAAATGATGTTTTAAGAAATACTTACAAGTTCATCTTTTTGTCGGAATCCCGAGAAGCAGATGACTGCTCCTCGCATCGCCAATGAGTAGAGTGGCCGCGTGTTCACCGGCGACGCTTCATCTCGCTCTGCGAGCTGCAGCACCGCCGTGGGACCCAGAACCCTGGACATCATTATTCCTCTATTAGGTACACGATATCCAAAATATGTTTAGGTGTTAAGGATAACAAAGCATTTCTTTTTTCAAATGTCGTAAGCAAGATTTTGAATTAATCACATTTCGAAATTAAATTAAATCGCAGTAATTAATAGGTAATAGGATAAAAGAGATACAAATAAAATGTTAAATTACCTTATTCAGGTGGTAAAAATGATGAGAATTTATATTGACTTTTCGAATTGATTAGCTATAAGTAGAGATGCGCCGAATATTCAATAAGTATTCGGTATATTTTAATTTTTTTTCGTATTCGACCGAATTATTCGGTTTTGATGCCGAATATATTCGGTTCTGGTATTTAATGTTTTTTTGCTACACAACACGTTAAAGAACTATAAGACAAAACTAAGATTTATGTCATATTAGAAGTCAAAGAAATCTTATAAATAATGTGTTAAATAAAGCTTAATAATAATAATAATAATAATAATAATTTATTTCCAAAAAGATTCAATAGGTACAACAAAAATATTAAAAAACAATAGGGTACAAAAATAATTACAAAAACAAAAAGCAATATAAAATTACCTGCACTAAGAATAAACCTGTATTGCAGGTAATTTATTTGTTTATATTAACCCCATGTACACAATAATAGGTTTTCATTTGTAGTCACAATCCCCGTACAATTATAAAAATTAACAAAATAACATTATTTCATTTATTGAAATTATGTGTTATGTTATTTAAGATTAATTTACTTAAAACTATGCTAGCTTAAAGTTATATAAAAAATATATATAGAATTTGTACAAAAAATAAAAAATAGTAATAATAATAAATCCAATTAAATAGAATCAGACCAATTTATATTAAATTAAAATTAAATCGAATTAAATTAAATTAAATTAAAATTTAAATCTGTACAAATAAATAAATTTAAAATATTAATAATGAAATAATAAAATAATAATATAGTATTAATAATAAAAGTTACTTTGCTATTATAAGGAGATTTTCAATTTCTTGATAGTCTAGCCCTTGTAGCCAGGCCAGCAGTGCTAAACGACAATCGTGGCGGTTAAGCCTGTGTATGCAAATATTTTTGTTTATTTTATTATATAAAAAGGCTGCTAGAAAATAAGCTTGACGCTTTGCAGATGTAGTGCGACATTTTATTTGATCAATAATCCGGTGATTTATCCTCCTTTTGTTCAGACTACTGCTATCATATGGAATAGATGCATGTTGCTTACATATCACGCTGTATATGTATAATTGTCGTACAGTAAGGACATCACATTTCTTATAAAGAGACTTTGTTGGATACCGATGAGGACTGAAGGTCATCGTTCTAAGAAGAGATCTCTGTACTCGTTCAAGACTTATCATAAACGATTTACATGCACCACCCCAGACGGAAATGCAATAGGAGATGATAGGTTGATCTAATGCCAAATAGGTTTCGCGCAAAATTTTGAAACTTGCTGCTTGTCTTAACTTATTGAAGGTCCAGACTAATTTTCTAACCCGTGAGCATATCGACTTTATGTGTGGAAGCCAACTGAGCTTAAAATCTATTTCGACTCCTAGATATTTAACACATTTAGTTTTAGTTATGATAGGACATTTACATAAACTAACGTTGGAATTGAAGTCACACGAATGTGCTCTTAGACGTATATTTTCAGGTATGCTGGAGAAAGAAAAAGGCAAGAAATAAGTTTTCCTTAGATTAAGTTTTAAGTGATTATTGTTTAGCCATGTGCTAACGTCATGTATTCCAATTTCAGCGGATCTAATAACCTCTTCCCAAGTATCCCCAATGAAAATAAGAGCAGTGTCATCTGCATACGAAAAGATTTTCCCGTTATGCAATTTTTCGTTAAGAAGGTCGTTTACGTATAGTAAAAAAAGACTTGGCCCCAGGATACTGCCTTGAGGGATTCCAGATGTGATAGAAGTCTCGGAACTGAGAAAATTGTCAATCTTAACTTGCTGAGTTCTTTCCAATAGAAAATCCTTATAGATTTTAAGTGCTTTTCCTCTTATGCCAACACGCTCCATCTTATGACAAAGGATAGAAAAGGAAACCGTATCAAAGGCCTTGGCTAGGTCTAAAAAGATGCCTAAACACTTCTTATTTTTGTTAATGTTATATTATAGATCAATTTAACTTCAAATCAACATTTATTTCGAGACATATCAAGTCAACGTATTTATTTTATTATTGCACAATTTATTAACATTTATTTTGAAATTATTATATCTATATTTAAATCAGAATTTATTTCTAAGCCTCAAAACAATATTTTAAAACCACAAATCAACATATTATTTATTCATGTAGCCAGCAGCCACACTCAACGTACATGGTAGAACCTGTTTATGACAAACAAACAATGAAATAGTAAACCGAATGTTTCGGCCGAATATTCGTTTCGGTAAAGGTTAAACCGAGTAGTATTCGGTATTCGGTTATTGGGTGAATCCACTATTCGGCGTATCTCTCTCGATAAGTATGTCGTTGGAAGACCAAATAAATAATACGGTTTACTATTTCTTGCAAAAAAGGTATTTCTTTGCTCTGTCTTACATTTCTTCCTCATAGTCTTTATATTTTTAAAGACAATATGTGTCAAATAAATTTCAATCCCATGATATGGCCAGAAAGCTGAAAGAACCTTTTTTGTAAAAAAGATACTAGTATGTATATATTTTTTTTTTGATAGGTTAGTTATAGTTAGTATTAGAAAATCAAGCAGCTGTTCCAATTTTACTGGAAAGTTGTAGAATCACTCTTTTATAAATTAGGACATTAGAATGACTAGCTTTTGAAATTAACAGATAGACACACATATCACGAAATAATAAATATCTACTACCAAACAGTATCTATCTCTAACTGTTGTATTAAGCGATATATAAATACTAACCACTCTCAATATTCCATGGAAATAGTCTATTAGTTAGTCTATTCAGTAGAAATAAATATGTTTTCAATAGCAACAGACCAACAACAAATAATCACGATATTCCCAGGTTCATCCTTAAAATCTATGACGTCATGCTCTAAGAAACCGTGGCTTAGCCACGTTCGATAAGTAGAATTTAATCAAACTTTATACATATAACATTAAAAAAAAATACTTTCTGATTTTCAAATTTATGTGTCGTTGCTACCAATAAGTCTTAATGAGTCCATTACATTATTCAATATATAGTGCACTATTTGAGCCCAAAACATAGCGAATAATAGTTTCTACCAATAACATGAGAGCACTAGCTCACTAACAGCCTTTTCACAATGCAATATTAGTACACTAGTTGACATAACGCGTAGTAAATACTATAAGAAAATAGCAGCTTTAATAATGGTGACTTGAAGAGAATACTATACAATAAAATTAATATTCGGAATGTTGTTGGTAACGTTCAACCATTGTGATTTCTATTTAATTATTTAACCAAATAGACAATATCGAGGAATGCAACAAAAGAAAATCATAACAAAAGATAAGGTAGGTTTACATAATACAAATCGGTGAAAGCAAGCAGTAAGTCATACGGAATGTGCAGACTAAAACGTATACATAAACTATACCTCATTAATCACTCCCGAGCAATTACATAGAACCACTTGTGACTGAGATTGAGAAAACAAGAATAGAATACACTGTGAATAGTATACGCAATAAGTTCATACATTTATTTGTCTTTAACAAACGATTTCCGCCCAGAACCGGAAGGATGAAACGTTAAATCAAAGGATTAAAAATAAATGAACCAAACAGAATACGACCAGATGTTCAGGACTTCAACTAATGTTTATTTCAATTTAGTTCGTCGTATTACTTCCTATTTGAATTATCATGACTTCTATCCGACAGACGGTAGAGATTTGGAGACCAATAAATTATTTCTTAACATTATGACGATTACATTGAAAGTTTCCTTAAAAATAGGGAGTATATTTATAATATATGAAAACAATGTTGCGTAGGATACCAATCCACAGCACACACACACAGATTGTAAGTATGATGAATACTTGTGTTTAGGTACTGATCGAAAATTGCTTGATGATTTATGATTTACAATTTAAGAGTTAAATTCTTATCAATATATCAATCAATAATATATTAGATGTTTTAGGCACAATTAAATAAATAGGTGAGGGTATTGGTTATGTCCGGAGACATATTAAGAGTGTCAGTGATATTGTGGGCGAGTGAGTGGCGACTTGTGACGCAGGCGACGTCACGGGTGGACAGGATACTGAAACACTGCGGCCACGACCGATAGAAATAGTTCTGACGATTCAGATTCCATAGAAGTTGTAATGTAAGCAATCTCACGGATTAAATTAGGTTGATCGTAGGTTTCTAAAACATGTCACATGCTCGTTATTCTATTTTTTTAATAGATAATGTTTTTATTATTTTATTGTTAATTTATTTGAATCCCTGAAGTGCCTCATGTGTATCACCTTGTCTTATGTTGTACCAGATTAAAAGGAAACGAGCTCAATGCCCTGAATAAACTGTTTGTGCGATGACGATGCCAATATAACGAGGTATGTCACAATTATTATCAATTCTCACGCTGCTTTAATTAAAATTATATTCTGATCTGACATACATATAAACACTAGAGCAAATAAAAATGTATTTAAACTCACATTTCATATTTAGTTGGATCTGTGTCGGGCGTCTTAGGCTCAGCTGTGAGGTGTTGAGCTGGTTCCTCCTCCTCGGGAGTGGGTGGTAACCGAGTAGGTCCCATTTTAAGTAATATTTAAAATATTGGCACTAGGTACACTACAAGTTTAATCAGATACTAGTCCGACGTGGGTTCTGCTCGCTGGTGACACATCGGTTACATTCATTGGCACTGTGATACATTGTTTGGCCTTCCTTTACCACTCACACGTAGCACCCAACACAATCATTGAAATATCGTTTTATCTACAAATTAATCACTAACAATAAAGCAGCGATTAACAACACCGAAACAAAAGCGCGAGCTGCGCACGCGTAATTCGTTTAACGTTAGATCGGAAAACAACTGCGAGGAATGTAAGGCCGAAAATAGCAAGAAGCGTCCCGCGGCCGCAAGGGCGACCCTCCGCTACGAGAGCTGCGATCACACCTACCCGGGTCTTTATTTACATCGTTCCGTGAAATACACTCACCGAGTTTTTTTATTAGTGGAAGATACTGCAAGTGTATACACAACCCCGGCCATACGTTCAGGGTGAAGCCGAATGTTAATCTGTTTGCATGTCGTGGCGCCAGCCGACACGGTTATTGTTTAATTTTGTTAACCGTTTAATAACTCTCATAAAATTAATATCCGCACGAGGTCATTACGATTAGTGTACTAAAATTGAAGTAATGACTTTTATATACTGCTTCATGTTAAACCACAGAATAATTAATTAATTATCTTTTTGTCTCTTTCAGTGGACGGTAGCTAGTTAACATTTTGATCTGATTTACAAATTATAATTGATTTAGTATGTATAAGATCTATAAATAGACAAAGAGAGAAACAATATTTTCCAATATGTTCTTTACTTAATTTGTCCCTATATAGAGTTTAAGATATATATACATATATATGTATATTTTTTTGTACTATTATTTACTATATATTTTATAAAAAATATTTCTTATAATTGTGGACATGACTATCTCTCTCTTCTATTCTCCTTTACCCGACCGACTTTTCTTTATCTATACGAAACAGGATTAAGAAATTATTTTTTTTGTTTTATTGTAAATTTTCATGAGATGCAATTGAATGATCTCTTGATGATTTTCTTTCTTGGTGCATTTTCTTTTAAAAATATTTTCATGAATATTCAAAATGATTTAACAAGAGTAAAGGATAATCTCGAATTCGTAAATCAAAATTAAACACTATATGTTTGATTATAGTTCATATATGCACCCATACTAATGTCCTCAGACTTAGTAACAAGGGTTGCGAGACACGCAAGTGTGATCGCAATGTGTTTACTTAGCATTCTTAATAATTTATCGGTACTCTTGACTTGGCTTAAAAAGAATTTTTGAAAATTTATTTTAATTGAACAATACCACATCTGAAAAACACCATGTAGAAACTACTGCAACATTAATACAACCAAATAACAAGATTGAACCGCACACGAGGCTTTATATTCCCAGAGTGATGAGTGAGAGAATAGTTTACACAACGGATTTAGGATAAAGTATTACAAGCCCTTCGTAAATAATGGAACGAAATCTTATCCAGAGTAAACAAGGTGAGTCAAGACTCAGGAGTGTTTTTAAGGAAAAATGATAAGTAGGCATCCAAAATTAATTTTCGAAAAACAAACAAACGCCGCGGCGGCCGCTCGGACTATATACAAATAATACCATCAATTCTTCGTACACAGAACAATGAAAGTACTGAGTACTTATTAGGTATACAGTTTATAAGAGATAGCACTCAGATTATTTCGGTAGAGTTTTTTTTACAAAAGTTGAATTATTATAAATATTATATCAATCTGGATAGTATAGATTTTCAGAAAATAATATCTATAGTCAGTTTCATAGTTCGATTTGCGAAGATTTATTGATTACTTTTTGATTACAATTACAATACTTTTAAAGTGTACTTAAATTCCTTATCTATTTCCTATAATAGCCGTATGCACCTTTTATAGTTATCTAATAGATAAGAGAATATGACAATTTAGAACCAAACATATAAATGTGAATGAAATTAAATTCCAAAACAACGAGTAGGAGGACACAACAAACATTGCGTCACAAATTTCATGTTTCGTTAGGAAGAAGACACTAACACTGACGCATTTTCCAATATTAACTAACTTTTCCGATGAAATTTTATTGTAAATTTTTAACATTTTAAACAAACTACATTGATAGTTTAAGATCTTTATAGTTTAAAATTTCCACAGCGTCAAATATTTTCTAAAATTTTTATGAATATAATTTTATCACTTATTCTACAAACGAATGCTGGAATATTAAAAAAAACATAGACCTGCAGACAAAATAGCAAAATTTCCTACCATAGGGATTAAAAATGTTTTTATAAAATAGTTAAGACAATAAAATACATAAATCAATAAATTCAGAATAGTCCGTTATGTTAGTGTTATATTACAATAATCAAATTCAATTATTAGTTAGTTCTAATACCTAATAAAAACTATTGAATATAATAAACCATGGCGTGTTTACGTGCGGTCGCAATATATATATAATTGTTAGTAACGATCAGTGTCAGTAGTCGTCAACATTTTAATGGTCCTACATAACTCATTTATTAGCTGACACATTTTCTACATTTCATAACCAACTCTAACAATTATTGTTAAATATAAAACTTATATTACCTAGCATTTGCTGTTTATTATTTAATGTTGTAAATAAACCAAAAACTGTTTGTAAAATCTTTATACATTAGACATAGATTTTCCTAAGAAATCTAATAGATGTCACCACTGCACTGTGGGACTGAACCGTGTTCAAAAATCTGTAACTTTTTTGTTAATTGAAGTATTTAGCTGAAATTTGGTACGCAGTATGTATAATATATCTACTACCGAATAAAAGAACATTTGTTTTTATTTTTTAATTTATAATATAAAAATAATTATTACAAAAATAAAAATGTATTCTAAAGTATAGTTTACATGACTTAATCAACAATAATATAATATAATATAATATAATAATATAATATCAGGACAAATTACACATATTGATCTAACCCCTAAGTAAGCAAATTATTTGCTTGTGTTAAGGGTGTTAGACAACGATACAAATACATAGAAATACACATATAAATACTGAAAATATATTTAATAAACGTCCAAACCCAGAAACAGACATCTATGCTCATCACATAAATGCCTGTCTCCGCCGGGGATCGAACCCGAGCCCCATTGCGCCGTGACACGTTAGGCGTCTGCGCTAACCACTCGACCAACGGAGCGGTAAATAACGCTAACGAGCGGTAACTAACGGAGCGGTAATAATTATAAAGTTTTAAAATATGAAACTATTATTTTGTATTTGCCTTATGTAAAAACTACTTACAAAAAAAACACAAAAATTGATCAGCTTCATCTATTTTTCGAGTCCATATTCTTGAATCATTTCCACGTTCTTTCTTTTTTTCCGATTTCTCTGATAGATCTTCGTAAGACTTTAGTGATAGTCCACGTTCTCCAGCTCCAGTCCAGTTTTTTTAAGAGGACAAATGATTTAATCCTTCTAAGTATTTTTTTAATATCTTCTGAATTTATGCGATGGTCAATGAAAAATACGCATAACAGTAGTCGAGACAACAAATTCCTTAAATTTGAATAGTAACTTCGCAACTATAATTTTTACCAAGGATAATAAAGGCCGTATGTCGAAACACAATAAAGCACTGATAAATAACAATTGTCACTCAACAACTTTTATACTTAAATCCTGCGAGAACAATATTATTATCTGCGGGTATTTATCACGTTCTTAACCACTATCTATGAAGTTGGTTACCGATACTGATATGACATGCAATAACAAATTTAATCATCATATCCTTCTTGTTCCTTCATCTTACTCAATGGTAAAGTACATAAATATGAGAATTATTTATTCACACAGGAAACTTTAACCACTTCCGAAAATAAAAAAATATATAATATAACATTACACAGAGTATTGTCACCTTAGCAAAACTCTAATTTAGTTATTAATAAATAATATTATTTAAATGTCAAAAATAATCTTTTTTCCAAAAATGTTCAGTAACAAATCTTAAAATATTTTCTAATATATTTTGCATTTTCCCCCGACCATGCATTTTTTTTGTCTTATTTCAAAATGGGGCAAATTCAGGCAGTTTTCTTTGCCTTGGCTTCTATATGAATTGTTTTATATGATACAGTCAAAATTAAGACATCGACAGACATCGCTAACTGTCAAAAGTCTATTTAAAGTTTTTAATAAGGAGAAATTATTAGGTACTGTAATTTTTTTTATATCTCTCCTGTTTTTACTTAAAATTACATTTAAATACTTTTAACATAGTACTTAATAACCATTTTAACCATATATAACACTTATAGATTTTTATTGAAAATAATAAAAATGACCATGTAAACTTAAAGAATTCTGAGCAACACAATCGAAGTTATTTTGACCATCAACTTGCAGGTCTGGTTTTATTACAAAAATAAAATATATATTCTATTGTAAATACTAAATAATATGTATTAGACATTCAATTAGCTATGTGCATTAAAAACATTTTCAATACCGAACATTCACAAAAGCCATTTTTGAGACGGTTTGCACGGTTCCATCCCATAGTGCACCGTCCCGATAACGATGATCATATTATATAGAACGCTTAAACTTAATTCATCGAGGTGGGTTCGATTCGGTGGCTCAGTTCACAGAGCGACGGAACAGTTTCCCAGAGGTCGGGCATTCCTCGTATCGGTTAATTTTCCAATTTATATTTATTTAAAATTAAATTGACTCTATTTATTTAAAATAAAATTAAAAAATGGATTGTTTTGGCTGAATTAATTTCATATGGTTTTATAAAAATAGTCGAAACCAAATTTTATGAGGATCTTAATTTGTATAATAACATCGTTTTTTCATTAACTTTCGTTTGTTAATAAGAAAAGATTGTCTAATCAGAACACACTCTTGTAACATTCCAATTTCCATGATATTTAAAATAGATATAAACCAAACTATGAAATATCATTAGAAACGGTTTACCGATTATTTTTTGTTGTTGTATGAATTTGACAGGACAAGGTTTATTATAAATATTATTTTTGAATATTCTACCGGAAAGATCGGAAAATATGTTGGTAATTTTGTTTGAAAATCTGAAGACTAAATTAAAAAAAGGCTACCTACTGCCTAGTTCTATAATGCTCAAACAATTAAAATACATAAAACCAATATTACAATGCTGTTTATATAATTATATTATATAGGTCTCACGTTTTATTGTTGTTTATATAAAGATCATATTATCAAAAGTATAAGCAGAAACGTTTTATGTAGATACTCAATTTCATAATATATACAAAGAGTAATCTGAATCAACGAATAAAATGTATGTGTCTTGAACGTATGAAATAATTTGTAATATATAGGTATTAATGCTTGTTTAAAAGTACAATGTTTTATATATTCTTTAAAATATAACAAAAATATTTATGAGCCCTAC
Source organism: Napeogenes inachia (assembly GCA_959347355.1). Lineage (NCBI taxonomy): Eukaryota > Metazoa > Arthropoda > Insecta > Lepidoptera > Nymphalidae > Napeogenes > Napeogenes inachia. The sequence goes on along the minus strand of OY365796.1, from coordinate 2,628,025 downwards.
AACTCTTTATACATTTTAACCTTTTTCTGGATATAAATCTATTTACCCATCGTAGCATCGTAGTCGATTAAAACTAAAATAGTTTAGTAACTAATCAATATTTCAAAAAAATACTGTAGGGAAATGTATGGATTACTAAAAATACATACAATGTACAACAAATTATCCTTGTTTTATTTACTAAAAAAATCAAAAGGGAAGAGTTAAAAGTAAAACTAGGTATAAATAAATCAATATAAAATCGACTCAGTGCAAACGACACGCCCGAGGCCGAACTGACTGGATGGACTTAAAATTATTCATACAACGTTTTAAATCAATACGCGACTGTAGCATTATGTACAATATTATAACGGTTTTAATATCGATAGAGACAAACTATTCAATTAAATGAATTTATTAAAAACAATAATACATCGATAAATATATGTAACAAATAGAAGAGAATTACGTAATTGTGTTAGGCTAGTTACTAGTTATTGTAAGATTTTGCTTCCCGTGATTTTTGTGAGGGAGTTTGGTAATTTTGTTAATTCAACAGAACTTCGTTTCCTTGAGAGTTATACTTGAATTATATAATATTAATAATAACAATTAGTATAAGCAATAGAGATGTACTTTGTACGTCCTCAGATAGATATACCTATTCATTTTTAAATATTTGTTAAGAACATTTATGTTTTTTTTTATCTGCATGCGGAATTAAGAGATATATTATGAAGACGCAAGAGAAATTTTTATTTTATTAGATTTATAGAAGAAAACTATTGATATATTGATATTGATATCAAATAAACTTTGATATAGCCATTGTAACAAATACTAAATTTACCCAAAATTATTTCTTACTTATGTAGGAAACAGCCGATATCCGAAAAAGAAAAAGTTGATTAAGTGTTTAATAACTATATTATTAGTAAAAAGTACGTTGTTTTGGTTTATACTTTTGATAAGAATATCTTCGTTCAAACATAATTCTTTTATCTCAAAAGTATCGAACTGGTTCTAATTATAATTCTTGTTCTAGTAAAATATATTTTGACATTGAAGTCTAATTGGTTGTTATTTAATTGTCTGGTCGCCAGTGGCGTTCCAAAGCTTTTGACACTGTGTCTAAAGTACCTACACATAAAAAATCACTTTAGTTACTTTTACGAGTATTCCTTACAAGGATCAATTATAAACGCAGCTGTGGTACAACACATAACATAAATAATTACCTGTACACAATGATACGATTAATATGGTGATAACATAACGCATATTTAAAACAATTATAATTAAAGTGCTAGTATGAAAAACCTTGTTTTTACTGACCTATATTTGGCTTTGTGTGCTGCGTCAAACAGTTCTCCCTCGAAGGGCGCGGTCACAAGATAAGCTGAAGGTGTCGGTTGGTGCTGCAGCGAGGGCAGTGCCTCGGGACCTCGTACGACCGCAAGAGTACCCAGTCGCTCGCAGGCTTCTCGAATCCTTTCGCACTCCAGGCACGATTCGTTCACGTACACCATCGACGTCGGCGAGCCTGACGAACGTTAAAGGTATCATGAATTGCAAGTTACCTATCAAGTAGCCGGAAGTAGTGCGGTTAGACGGAAGATATTATAAATACGAATCGAATTAAACTATTTCAAAACTAACTAATGGATACATATGCAGTCCTGACCTACAGTTTGATGGTTCTGATTTACAGTTAGTTACATAACACTGTATTAAAATGGTTGCAAAATAACTATTCAAGGTATTACAAGTATGAAGGTCTCCAAATGACGCACATATGTTAACGTTGTATAATCGTAAAACGCAACCTAAATATAGAAATTACAGTAAAAAAATCTAAAGAAGGATAACATTTCGCGTAAGGAAGTCGTGGGTCATAAAGTTGATTTATCTGATTACGAAAGAACAGATTGAGAAGAAACAGACATTGTTCGGTTAATGCTTTGATACTTTATAACCTTTAATAAGAAATTAAATAAATTATTCCAATCGTGAATTATTTTTAAGTTGTTCAGGTAATTCTTTGTAATCGTCCATACTATTAAAATATTAATCAACTACTAATATTATTTATATTATAAATACGACATCGTCAAAGTCTTTACATACATGCTCTCTAGATCCTGTCTTAACAGGTTAATAATTTTGTCGACAGACTATTCTAAGTCTTTATGTAACCCTTACTACGAGAATGAAGTCGTAGACACCAATATTATAATAGGTACACTGTAGAGGAAATAATGTTAGAAGATAATTCAAATTTACGCGAAAAGCAATACAAATTGTATTACAATGTGTCTATTTCCTTAAAAGTAAGATTTGAATGTATTAATTTAATAATGTCTATATCTAGACCTATTAAATAATAGGTAGGTAGGTACACTAATGTTATAAAAATAATGCATATATTTATTTACTAAAGTTAACAGTTATAATTTGAAATTATGGATTTAAATTTATTACAATTATTTACTATTTTCTCTAATAATTGGATGGTAGAGCACTAAATAAATCCTTTGAAATAAAGTAGGTATCGACGATGTTCGATCTCAAGATAGTATTATAAAGAATAAGCCCGTCGCCATGCTGAGCACGACTGTATTAGTCGTCGACTAGGACAAGACACTTCCGGGAACCGAAAATTACTCCGACATTGCCACCCAGTGGGATTAAAACCAGGAACTCTTGTTTACAACCGGAGATGTTTTGTTACAAAACCAACAAGGCGTTTAAAATTCTAATTAGAAATTAATCTTTATTTCTTAAATACCGGCAATAACAACGATCGGCAAGGGGGTCGATTGCAAAAATCATACTTGACTTTAATCCAAACATTTTGCAATTTATTAAAATTATTATAATTTATAATAAAAAAAATATATTTGTTTTATTTTATACACTTATCTCTATTGTGAATTAAATGAAATATGCTATATTTTGAGAACCGATACAGATATCTGTATGTGGTTATATTTATGAGATATGTTCTACGAACAGTTACATTAGATATCTATTTAATTAAATACAAACATCAAACATACATACAATTATAAATTAATATTCATATTTATACATACAAAAGACCACATAAAGTTATCCAGGCCGGTATGAAAACGTCCTAATCTTAACAATTATTTTTATTGGCAACCACTTATTTAGAATTACAGCAATTACAAGAAACTATTCATTCAGCCCCTGCTATAATAATAGTCAAACTAAATAGTTTGGCTATATTCATATGACACAAAACTTTGTTTTTTTTTAATTAGTATCTATCTTGTCTGTGTGCCTCAACTGTAAGTGTTATATTTACGTACAACTATTTTTTTTTTTATTCAATAAATGAAACATATGTCTGATGACCTTTCCGTACGTATTCCCGCGGCACATTTACAGTTCAGGGCCGCTGAATCATGAGTGTGTCGGGCGGACGAATGCCGCGCAGAGGGAACACCCGCCAATTTTGGCACACACCGGACAGTTCTGACTAAATTTCTTTTGTTACTACTTCAAATGAAACATGACATATTTTTACAATTATATTAATAGAGTTTGATTATCTTAAAAGTTATAAATATTTGAAGATTGTTGGAAGGAAACGATAAAATAAATTTAATACATATAATAACAATTAATTGCTAAATACCCAGTCTTCATGGTGTTTTAACATTGTAATGAAATAAGAAAACAAATTTTAGTAATATAACAAAAAAATAAACACATTGCTGATTTTAGAATATTGTTAAAGTTAATATCTTAAGTTAATAATACTACAAATTTTAAAGACTGCGACAATATTGTCAAGGTAAGTAAATATTTCTATGATATTGTAATGAAGCTAACATTTAAATAAAAGCCTTGGACATGTGTATGGATATTTCTGTATGTTATGAATATATAATGTTTAGTTGCGTTGAGCTCAAACAAGAAAAAACGATTTTAAGACATTAGTTACAACTTTTAAATGAATTGTGGTGGATTGCTGTGTATCATCAGACATGCAGCTCATGCATGCACTCACATCCTCCACCGAGGTATGACCGCAGTTGTTCTACCAACGCTAGCATGGTTGGCATGCGTGCCGAAAACCACGCTTTACGCCATCTGCAAAAGCTGTGCGTGTCAATCCAGGCCAGAACATCTTACTTTGAAGAATCAAGAATTATTAGTCTCTGGTGGTACCTACTACCTGTGAATTTAGTGTTTAGAGTCGTAAATATATAACAACCTATTGAATTTATCATTTAAATCTAAATGAAAAATGACACTTAACAATATTATTGTATAATATTTGATTATTTCAATTAAAATTATGTTTTACATCACTGCTATTTCAATTACAAACAATTTCCTTCATGACTTCAACATCAAACGCATTAGAAATACAGAAAAAATATAAAACCATTTAAAATAAATTATATATCATTACCAATAATTAGAGATGCGACGAATATTCAATAAGTATTTGGTATTCGATGTGTCAGAAATTTTTTTCGCGTTTCGGATTCGGCCGAATAATTCGGTTTTGGTGCCGAATATATTCGGTTCGAGTATTTCTGTTTTCTTGGCTACACAACACGGTAAAGAACTATAAGACGAAACTAAGATTTATGTATGTTATAACTCAAAGAAATCCTATAAATAATGTGTTGAAGCTTAATAATATAAAGCAATTAAGCTTCAAATCAACGTATACATATTTCGAAAAATATAAAGCAACATATTTATTTTATTATTCCTAACCTACAATTATTAGTATTTAGTATAGTCAACATTTATTTTAAACCTTAAATCGCCATTTTTTTGAAAACTTAAAAAAATCACGAACATAAACATATATTCATGAAACACAAACAATGAACTGGTAAACCATATATTTAACCGGTAAAAGTTAAACCAGTTTCGGTTCAGTTATTCAGTGTATCTCTACTAATTATTGTTTTTAAATATCATACTTATAACTTCAACTTCAAAATAAATAATTTAATATAAATGCTATTAATGTATAAGTAAATTAAATTTTTTCACAATATAATTCTAAATTACAAGTTTAAAATATTACCCATGATTTTTTCACTCATAAAATTGGACTAAACTTTTTTTTTACGTAGGCAAGAATAGGTATAGGTATATATACCTATTCATATTTATGGATTTGGAATATATCTTTAAGTGGACATAATTCTAGTAGGGCCTAACGTTGATTAAATTTTTTTACTATGTGTAATTTTTTACCTTTTTTCAACTATTTCATTTTAAAAATAACAATTACTGAGTAAAGAATTTTTAAGAGATCGACTTGAAGTAGCCATTAAAGAAATTAAGTGGAGGAGCAGAACTGGAAGTCCAACTCCTTTCCTTAGCTACTTGATCGTAGTTGATTAGGGCTCTCAAAGAAAAATGTTCTCCTGATATAATTTATCATTATCTTGTGTGCGAAAGGGAATATGCATAAAATTTTAAATTGTCTCAAATATTTTTTTCTCGAATATTTATTATTTATTTTTTTTTTATTTACGTATCATTTAAAGCCATAAGATATTATTTGAAAATTGCAAATTAAGGGAACAAAATTTCAACTTCCAAAACGCGCCACCACTGGTCGAAACGACATGTGACGTCATCTGACACGACTTTTAATTTATCGGCGTCAAAGTTCATACTATGATATTAGCGTTTCTGAGAAAAAAAATAATTTAAACCTATATTCTTGTGTTAATTTGTAGTGAATATATTACGATGACTGAAACTGCCAATATGTTAAAGGAGTCATTTAACTTCATTTTAAAGGCACATTTCTTTCTTCAACCTTTAGATTATATTATTCTTGCTGTTTCATTATTAATATCCAATACAATTTATTGTATCTTACTTAATCTGAATTAAATCAACAACCATATTTTTTTTTAAACTGCAAAAGGAATAAGGTTTGCATAGAAAGTTACACTTCACTTTTGTAAACTAGGATAGGTTAATTTTAAACCAAATTTTCTAATGTTCAATGGATAATGTAAAAATTACTTCTTACTAATTTACACTAAGATGTATATAAATTAAGTATAATGAGGTACGTTAAAATGATTTGAAATACACAACAATATACCAACGATTTAGGAGATATATTATTCCCTTTCATCACCTTACACCGTTTTCGTATTTACTCATCACTTGGAATACGAAAAAACACTTTTTCGGGTGTTTATCTAATACTGTTTTTGCACTCCGGTACTAGACAATATTTGTAATATGGTTCTTGGCTTCTTCCATAATTTGTATAGCAATTAAAACTTGAAAAATGTATGAAGTAACGAATACTGAATGTGTCATTTGACGTCACACAAAGCGCGCGCATAATGACTGTTTGAAAATTGAACGGCTCAAATTTACTCAATGTTTTAAATTTCACTTTGAAAAATAGAGATAGAGAGAATATTTTCAAGCCTATAATTTTTTTTTCTACGATATAAAGAAATAGATAATTAATTTAAGACAAAAATAAAAAATCATGCATATTCATGCATAAGTTTAGTATTTTGTTCATAGAAATATTTTACGATAAAAAAGCAACCAATAGATATTTTTTTTTTAAAACATGATATCATTAATAATTTTAAACTACCTGTTGCATGCAAGGTGGAACTTTTAAATTTTAATACTGGACCAGTTGTCACATTTAATATGTTCATAGATACAGAAGAATCTTATATAGTATTATATTTAGAAAGAAATTTTTTATGTCTTAAAAATGGATATTATAATAATAATAAATTTATATTAATTATAATCATTAAAATTGATATATATTGTATTAAACAGTGACATCAACAATCAAGAAGAACGGTACATTTACCATTTTGGGTCTTTTTTGAACAATTTTAATATATATATAATATAACATTGGCATTTAATTATATTATTCAGGACATTCTTTTAATTGTTTCTATAAACCAAATACTGTCAGTGGAATTTATTAATATAAAAATAAAAATGATTTTCTAAAGTAAATGTTTGCATAGGTGTTTTAAGAAAACATATACTTTAATTATATTGATAATTAACAAAATAAATAGGTTGTCATATATAAAATATGTTTAAATTTCAAATGTCAGAGCTTAAAGATTCAAGCTTATTGAAATTAAAAAATCCATACATTTTTATGAGAACAGATCAAGAGTGGAAGCAGCTCCCAATTCTGCTCAGTTAACACTCATGTTGCCTCCAGGAGTAGGAAGTCTACTGATGTATCATTGGTTTTGGTTTTAATATTTAAACTAAAAATTATATATGAACTGATGCTATATAGATATGTAAACATATATTGAATCAACAAAATGGCGATTAATGTGATAAAACTATTTATTTTTTTTCAGAAAAGTAATCTTAATTATTTCTTTAATTAATTTTTCAAATTACAAATGGCAGTAAATTTTTATCATGTCAGTTTGATAAGCTCTTTGTTAATAAAAATAAATGACATGAATCGGTCATCTGAAGGATACCCTTGTGGTCTATGTTTATAAATCTGACTGAATGCCACATTATTGTAAAAAAAGAGATTGAAAGAAATTGTATTGAAAAAAATGTATATTCTTATCAAAGGTATATTCTTATCCTTTGATAAGAATACAATGTTTTTCTAATAATAATTACTTGCAAATTTTGTAAAGACAAAATGTGTAAAAAACCATTATTATATATATTTTTGAATTCAGTTAAAGACATCCTTGAAATCTAACTAAAATAAAAGGAAATTGGTATTATTTTTAGATAGCCTAAATTACTAGCTCATCAAAGTTCATAACTTAATAAGTTGATCAACTCCGCAGTAGTGTTTATCAAATTATTTTCACAAATATAAATAAGTTAAAATGTAGTTATACATAATTTATGCCATAGATACTTATAAGACTAATTTACAGATATAAGATTATTTTCATAATTACTTTTAGTCAAACGCAATAATATGAACTTTCTAATACACCATTAAAAAAAAATTAAAAATGAGTTTATATTGTATGTTTTTAAATTTCTGTAACATAGACCTTTACTTTGGTTTTGTACATACTAAGTTCATAATAATCACTCCATTCATTGTAATCCTAATTAACCATATTATCAAACAAATGCTTTAACCTATGCTCTATATATTTTTTATTACTTAAAATGATTGACATAGAATAGGAAGCAATGATAAACTACGATACTATATAAAATGTATATTTTTAAAATATATAAATAAGCAATATAATGTCTCGTGATTGAACTAGAATAAAATCAATAAACAAATAAAAATTACATAACGATATTTTTTTAACGTAACGAAGATGAATATTACGAGTAAGTAATTAAAAGCATTAGTTTTGACAAAGAATAAAATATTTTAAAATCAGTTTTAACAAGTAAGTTTTGGTTAGCTTTTATACAATTTTTTAATTTTGATAACTGGGTAATAAGGTCTTGAAGTAAAGTCTAAGCAATATACATATATACTAGTCGGAAGAATTAATATTTAATAATATGATACATTCATATAATCCTATAAAGCAATAGTCATTAAAAATTACCGTCAAGCTCTTGATTTTTGTCAGTTACAGGGGTGCTTCCTGTTTGTGACATGCCCTTAGACATTTCGTCCATCTTGCGTACCACTGATTCGTTATTATTAATCACAACACATAAATAACAATACTATTTACAAAACCAAACAATTCACATTAAATTCACATCACACGTTTTAGAATATAGTACATTCTGAAAAAATAATGATCTGTCCAAACCAAAAACATCTTTAAAATGTTCAATAACACAACGTAAACGAAGCGAGTACAAATGAAGCTGAATGAAAATTTATTTAAAACAGATAAAATACAAAATGCGAATAACGGCCTGTCTATGGTCAGTATCACAGATGTCATATATGTAGAATAGTAGACAGAGAATGCCATGCAGTAATTATACATAATAGTTACATAAAATACTTTAAAAAATGTGAATAACACAGCATGACATGACAGAGTGCTATAATTGTAAATACTATATCACGAGTCTTAAAAAGGCAGTTTAAGTTTTAAGCATTTAATATAATTATAAATCACTGTATATACCACTAAGAAAGAATAATTATGGTGCAAAATTCAAAAATTTTACAAAAAGCCTGAAATTATCCAATTTTTTTTTACTATCATAATTAAGACTGACACATTTTTTCTGACAGCCTTGATACATTAAAAAAAATATATATGTTCGAAAATTTAAGTTTTAGTTTCTATTTATGTATTTGGTGATTTTAGGTATATATTTTTTGGACACTTTTAATTTGTTTTTATTTTATTTTTAACCAACAATTACGTTAATGATGTGCATACTAATAAGTTAAATTTATATAGAAAAATGCTTTTAATAGTTAAAGATACTTTATTTCTGTGTTAATATTTAAATTTAGTTAGTAAGCCCTTAAATAAATCAATAAATTCTACTTTTCAGAAGAAGCACAAAAGCTTTCTTAAAATTTCTCCAAGAATCTTGCCAGCATATACCGAAGATTCCATTTAAAATAGACTTCGAAGTTATATATTTTATTTATTTATTTATAAGTAAGTTTAATAAGCAGGAACATATTAGCTTTTGTTAATACGATTCATCGTTGTGTTTATAAAAATAAAACTCAATTTATTATTTTTATTGATTTCATCAACGAGCATTAGCTCTTATAAATACGACGAAAAAGTACATTTCTTACTTTGACTAAAAGGTTACTAGGTTATTGGCATTTATTTTATCAGGAATCAAGAGACGTTAGGGCTTGTTGTTTGCTTGTTACAATAAAATGTAGGTTGTTACAATAAAAAATAGGCTCATTCTTCTGTTAGAAGACATTTTGTGTGTTGTGTTGTCATTTTAATATTTATATTGAGTTATTAGAATAAAAAAAACATTTCTTAGATTATTAATTAATTAATAATTTATTTAAACGAATAAAAGGTGCACAATACTATCTGATAACCCTACTTCAAAAATGTATAAAAAAAACCGTTCCCGTTGAGAAATGTAATTACTTTATATATATAGTTCATTTATTTTATTTTTTACATGTTCTTGTTTTTGTTTTTGATTACACGAGAATTTTTTGAATATTTTATTAGTATTCAAATAAAATTTTACACAAGACCAGTCATTATGATAAAGCATTTATATGTAAATAATGGTACAATTGAATGGTACCACCCCCAACAGAAGTTTTTTTTTGCAGGAAAAAAAAGTTTACTATTTTTGTTACCTACAAATTCCATCCTATTAAAAAGTAAAACGGTCTATATTGATAAATTGTACCACGTATGAAAAGTGTCTTTGTTTTTTATATATTAACTAGCGGACCCGACAGACGTTGTCTTGTACACGCGTCTTTAATTAAAAAAAATCAAACTTTAAAAAAAAAAAATAAATAAATAAAGTTATCACAATGTCTAACGTCATTACATGTACATTTATTATAATTTGACCAATCGATACCGTATGAATATGTAAATAAAGATTTTTTTGTTTGAATAAATGAATTTGTTCCAATATATTTCTTTAAATTTCACTTTTTACCTAGCGAAGCACGTATCGGGCCGCTAGTACTAAAATATTTTTCTTATTTCTATCGCAACGCCAACTGTCAGGGCAGACTAAAATTAAAATATAATATTATTTAATATTTGACATTGCCATGGTAACTCTGTCCGTCGGAAAAAAATGTAAAACATTCCAAAATCATCACCTACTTACACAATAAAATTTAATGTAAAAAAAACCATTTTCCAGTGGACCAAATTGTGAATCTAAACAATTCTGATGTCCTCTTGAACACACACAAAGAATTTCATAAAAATCGGTCCAGTCGTTTAGGAGGAGTTCAGTGACATACACACGCACACAAGAAATATATATATATACTAGCGGACCCAACAGACGTTGTCTTGTACACGATTCTTTATTTAAAAAATCCAAACTTAAAAAAAAATTAATTTAATTTAATTTAATTTGATTTGATTTGATTTGATTTGATTTGATTTGATTTGATTTGATTTGGTTTGATTTGATTTGATTTGATTTGATTTGATTTGATTTGATTAGATTTGATTAGATTTGATTAGATTTGATTTGATTTGATTTGATTTGATTTGATTAGATTTGATTAGATTTGATTAGATTTGATTAGATTTGATTTGATTTGATTTGATTTGATTTGATTTGATTTGATTTGATTTGATTTGATTTGATTTGATTTGATTTGATTTGATTTGATTTGATTTGATTTGATTTGATTTGATTTGATTTGATTTGATTTGATTTGATTTGATTTGATTTGATTTGATTTGATTTGATTTGATTTGATTTGATTTGATTTGATTTAATTTAATTTAATTTAATTTAATTTAATTTAATTTAATTTAATTTAATTTAATTTAATTTAATTTAATTTAATTTAATTTAATTTAATTTAATTTAATTTAATTTAATTTAATTTAATTTAATTTAATTTAATTTAATTTAATTTAATTTAATTTAATTTAATTTAATTTAATTTAAATAAAGTCGGTTTTTCGGGCGAAGATTTACGTGACCACGTCTTTTTCTCGGTAGAATATTTATTGATATGAATATTATTAAATTGCACAATATTTTAATAATTTGAGTGATTTTGTTGAGGATAGGACGATGAAGACGTTGTCACGTAAAATCATTTTATATATTATTTATTTTATATTATATTATTGATGTTATTATTTTTTACAAAATTGATTTACAGACTTTTTCGATACATCAATTAGTTGCGGAGATATCGATCATTGAAGTTATTGTTTGCTACCAGTATTTTATATATTTATTTTTTTCAGTTATAAAAAAATACTATTTCCAATTGTGTCTACCAAGTATGGTCACATGTACTGGCCTACATATTAAATAATAATAAGTACAGTTAATGTTACGTGACGTCACTTCTGATTTTATATATTTTGATATTTTTAATTTTAAAGAATTAATTTGAAAATCAAAACACTTATTCAGATCGAAGGTTCAAATTTTAGCTAAATAAATTTGAAATTAATTAAAATTTGTAATTGTAAATAATGAAGTTGAAAATTAAAACATTTACTTATGTTAAAATTCTTGCTCAACACATTTTAAATCAAGTTTTCTTATATCTGCCACTTTTTCTTAATATTTGTAATTTTAAAGAATCAATTTGAAAATCAAAACATTGCTCGGCGGACCGATCATGTTTGAGTGGGAGAGAGACGCAAGGCATTCGGCGGGCCTCTCTCTCGTTCGGTGACTCATCGTAACGTTACCGGGCGTTACACTTTTTCATAAGTGACTCCCAGCTTAACCTAATTTAAGACGTTGTCACGTCAAAACATTAAACTAAAATTAAAATTAGCCCTGACAGTTTAATTTTTTTAAATTAAATTAAATCAAATTAATTTAAATTAATTATTTTTAAAGTTAGAATTTTTTAAATAAAGAAGTGTGTACAAGACAACGTCTGTTGGGTCCGCTAGTATTATATAAACTGCAAGAATATTGTTAGTGGCTTTACGTTCAAAATGTGTATAACTTATAATTAATAGTAAAATTTGTATTGTTTTTTGAAAAAATAATAAATATCATTAATTTGAATTATCACGATATTTTATTTAAATTTAAATCCGTAAAATAAACATGCAATATGTAAATAAAGATTTTTTAAAGTAAAACTTTTATTACATCGTCTCAAACTTTTTCGTCTGTGTGTTGCATGTCGCGTGACGGTCGGCCGCGGAGTAGGGATAAAGTGAAAGGCGCTCGTATCGATGCGGTTTTTACTAGATACATTGAAAAAATCGAATGTAAGTCACTGTTCACGTATTTTAGTTACCATAAAATATTGGTTACATTTATAAACTGTGAAATTCATGATGAAGATGGAATTGATAACAGAATGATTGAAAATAATTGAAAAACGGATCAAAATGACTCAACGATTATAAAATATTGTTTTCAGTGTTTTAATATGTGTATATCATCTAAATAATTGTTAAGTATTACGTATGTCGTACTCTAAGACACAGAGTTCAATAAAAATATTAGTTGGAGACCTAGTCTACTTTTATCATTTCCCATTATCATTCTCATTTTCTAAGTATAAAATTAAGATTGATGAAGCAATTTTTATACCCTTAATGGAATATTATTCCGAAAATTTTTAGTTAAATGTCTATAATGTGAAAAAAAGTTTCACTTTTACGGTGGTTTCATAAAACCACACAAGTTTTTTGTTTAAATAAATGAATTTGATGTACCGATATATTTTTTTAAATTTCACTTTTTACCGAAGCACGTATCGGGCCTCTAGTACTAAAATATTGTTCTCATTTCTATCGAAACCCCAACTGTCAGGGCAGACTATAATTAAAGTATAATATTATTTAATATTTGACATTTCCATGGTAACGCAGTCCGTCGGAACCAATGTGAAACATTCCAAAATCACCTCCTACTTACACATTAAAAATTAATCAAAAAACCATTTTCCAGCGGACCATATTGTTAATCTAAACAATTCTCAAGTCCCCTTGAACACACACAAAGAATTTCATAAAAATCGGTCCAGTCGTTTGGGAGGAGTTCAGTGACAAACACACGCACACAAGAAATATATATATAAAGATATTATATTAATATTAATTACATTTGTTTTTTAATAATTTAGATTTTTTATTGTCAAGTCGTTTTAAAGTCTATGGAACACAAATTAGGTATATATCAAAGTTTTACCAAATCCGTCCATAGAATTAATATATGTATAATATCTCTATGAATCCGTCCCCGTAATAAGTAGCTCGTTTTTATAAAAAAAAATTAAGCAAACTCCAGCATTTTTCGGTGCAGGAAATACAAGACTTATTTTAATTTGTGACATTAAATATTAACAAACATTACGATTTTATTAGATATCTATCCTGTATACATATAAATAATATTATAAATTTGAACAGTTTGTCTTTATTTGTCTAGATGAAAAATAAATCCATAAATTAGTACTATTATAGAATTGAGTTAAAAATTAAAAATATCTACTAAAGCAAGAAGTCTTTAGCGTTTGACTTTCAAAGTTATAGATTTCGTTAGAAAATGTATAAAAGTTCTTAGAACAAAGATCCAAGATACTACTAAAAATACCGTAGGTAGGCGGTTACCCGACCTGGCTAGCCATGGATCGGGCACAAACCCCCATGACCGCCCTCCACGCGCCAGGTATTAACCAACGGGAGAACCCAAAGGTTCTCAGTAACCGTTGTTGCCCAGGGAGCACCACGAGGAGGTTCCCGGCGTTCGCCCCCCTAACAGACGGACCTAACAATACTTGTTAATTTACTTATTTGTATGAGTAGATAAAAGCGTCTAAAGAATTAAGCTTTTTAATAAGCCTGCTTAACATTTCAAGCATTCAGCTAAAACAAATTGTTAAAATAAAGCCGTTTTCACATATTTATATCCACTATCCACAGAGACCTATAAACTACTATCCTACGGCCTACCTACATACCACAGAGTACTATAAACTACCTACCTATCTAGTATGAAGGATCAAGTAGCTACTGAAAGCTATTATTATAAAACAATGTATTTTGTATAATTTTCATTTGTGCGGTTTACCACTTGTATCACTCGTGTATTATGTGTTTTGAATGATAAGATATAGTATGCTAAATTGTCATACTATATTGATAAAACATTACAATGCGTTATCCCATTGTCAATACATATTATCAAATGTATTTCTAGTAGTGACGTTTCTTCTGGCTCAATAAACAATGGAACATTTTGGTTTATCACATATTTTATATGAACCGGAAAAATATAGTCCTGATACGTTGGACTTATTAGCTGATGAAGAAGCCAGAGAATATTGGCTTAATACGTGTGAAAAGCTCGTCGAGAAATATGTAAATTTTGCTCTAGCGAATAATGATGATCCTACAGTTGAAATAAGAGCTTTAAAATTTAAGACATGTTATGTAGAAGCTTTAAAAGAGCTTAGAATAAATCCACTGTAAGTAATTAAATAACTAATATAATTTAAGATTTATATTTTTTTAAAGACCCATCGAGGTATATTGATAGTTTATATTATTTTAGTGCACATGGACAGTTGACTATACGATTACTTCTTGATGTCAACGAAACTTGCCTTCGTTCCCAGGGATTCTTTGACTTATTGAAACAGCAGAAAAAATATGAAAATGAAGCTGCACTTGCTGTTTTATCAGCCAGATTGGCTGAGGTAGATGCATTTCCAAATGATAGGCAGAGGTGGACAGAGTTGTGTAGAGGTGTTTTAGCTGGCAAGTTGATACATCTTTTTATAAGATTATAATGATTTCATATTTTTTTATATATGAGAAATGCTTACAGGTAATATGTTTGATTGGGGTGCTCAAGCTGTCACTTCTATTTTAAACTGTGGCCTCTATGAAGCTCTACAAAAGATACAAAAAAGACCATGGTTACATGATGGTTTAGATAAATGGATGGAGAAACTAGAGGTAATAGAATCACTCCTGGCTATAGATATATAGTTTTCAAATAGTTGCCATTGAAACATTTTTTTTCTAGTAAATCATTCCTTGTTACTGAAAAATAATGAATTTTTATTTTTAGAAAACTGTTCATCATTGTGCTGCTATATTTGTAGATAACAGTGGAGTTGATATAGTTTTAGGCATTTTGCCATTTGTAAGAGCCCTTTTGCTGCGGGGCACATCAGTTATATTGTGTGCAAATGAGTGGCCAGCTTTAAATGATGTTACCAATGTTGAGTTGCAAGAAGTTCTCCAACATGCATCTCAAATTTGTCCAGTTTTAGCTGCTGCAATGGCTACTGGTGATTTAGTTGTAAGATCTAGTGGACAAAGAGGCCCTTGTCTAGATTTACGAACTGTTAGTGTAGGTAAGGAAAACACGTCAATAACATAATGCTATTAAATTTACTTCTCATAAGATGATTATATTATTTAATTATTGGGAATAATATTTTCATGTTTTTATAGATCTTTGCGCTGAAATGAAGATGCGTGGAGTAGATTTAATTATTTTAGAGGGTATGGGAAGAGCCCTTCATACAAATTTGAATGCTCGCTTTGCTGTAGATTCACTCAAACTGGCTGTTGTAAAGAATGCTTGGCTTGCTCAACGTCTTGGTGGTCCACTATTCTCAGTAATTTTTGTATATGAAGACAAACCTGTAGTTACATAAATAAACTATTTTTATTAATACACAAATACAGGACTTCCTTAAAAGATAATGAGGCTCGCTATTCATTTTATCTATCTATGAACTGAAAACATTAAAAATTTTGGATGTTTAACATTAATGTTTTTAACCTATGGAATATATTGCGTGTTACCCTGTAAATGGCTTTTATTTCATAACTTATTTTAAGTAAGTAAGAACCACATTATGTGATAAAAAAGAATGTAAGTTTAAAAGAGCCAAAATTGGTAATATAACCTTCATAGTTAATATTCATATTTTGATTTTAGTGATACAATTAAGTGTGTATGAAATGTGAATGACATTACACTTAAGGGTAATTTTCATAGAATTTGTATAACTCTATGGTAATTTTTCAATCTTTAGATAATTTGATATAGTTTGGTATTTTGCCATTGACAAATAGAAAAACTAAAATTCGAATTTACATAGTTAATTCTGACTGAGGTTTGAAAATACGGTCTTCAAATTACAGCACAATTTATTTATTAGGTGGTTGATGATGATGTTCGATGAATTACAAAAAAATATACATTTTCCAAATAAAATAACACATAAAGAGTACTGTTTATTTAAATAAAAAATGACTTTCTACTAACATGTAAAGTTTAAGGAAAGTTTTGAGAAACTCAACATTTCATTTATCTATCTTACTACGGGGATAGTAGAAGATCAACAATACATAAATTCACTGTACAGCAAATAGCATAATAATATAAAAAGAATGTACCTAAGTTCTAAAGTGATTTGACAATTTAAGAATCAATAACACTTCTCACTTCTTAATACTTCTACAGGGAATGACCGCACTACATTTGGTATTTCATTCACTCTATGGTCATCAATCACTGAATTATTAAGTCAACAGTAAATCTTAAACTTCACTTCAATATTAGTGAACTGTTATCTGTACAAATTAAGATCTATTCAACCAAGCCATAACTTTAAACAGTAAGTAAGCAATACTTATTGCATAAGCAATTTTTTCTTTTTGTTGTCTTTGAAGTTGTTCAGCCTCTATAGCCATGACCCTTCTGTTCAGTTTGATAATCTGCCTTCGCAGATGCACCAATTCTTCTGATGCAGAAAGTCCTTCTCCATTACCCATTGGTGGAGTAGGGTCTCTGAAATGTTACCATTAGAAATATAAAACAATCTAAACATATATAATATTATAGAGTAAGTTCTTGTTAAATAAAATTTATTTTTTGATATTTAATATCAGCAAATGTATTTGTTTCATACACAATTTTAAGTCACACCAAACTAAAATTGAGTTTATAAAAATTCTTAAAGATGATGGCGTCTACTAATCTTTTTTACATAGTAAGCTAAAGTATATATAGGTAATAGGCATATCTACATGTGCATATACCACAATGTGCGTTTGATTTTAGGCCTTTCAGTAGTATCACAATAGAATCTAATAGTTTTTATGTGCTGTACGTACTATGTACCTACAAATACAGACATAATTAAAAAAACCGGCCAAGTGTGGCTTTCGGTTTCGCTCCCAAAGGGTTTTGTTACATTATTTATAAAACACGGCAAAGAAATCCCGATTGTTACATGGGAGGCCTCCATAAATATTTATTTCATTTATTTATGAAGTTATAATATATAATTAAATGGAGCAAAGAAAATTAAGATTGTTGTATCGGTGTATTTTTCATTATATATTTATATAAAAATGCTTAAGGAGGTATTTTATTACTGATGAACTAAATACTTAACACTTACATCATTTTTATAATTTATACAGCCTTTATTATATTGTACTACTAATTACTGATATCATACTACGTACTAATATTATGACAACATGATGACAATTATTAGATGTTTTTTTAAATATCAAGTATCAACAGTTAAGATTTAAAAACAAATCCATTTTGATTGAATAATACAACAATTTTTTTACATTAAATAAACATAAAAGTGTTATGTACATACCTTAGCACTAATTGTGATTCTGTCATGGTAGACTCATTGAAAAGGTCTGCTCGTGGAACAACTGATCTTAAACCATCTAAAGCACGGATTTTTGGGACATTTCTTGGAGGGGAATTTGGCAATCCAGTTGGATAGTCATCAGCGGAGGGAAAATAATGCTCCTCTAAAGTGATGACACGAGGTGGTGTGCTCACACGAACCATTCCAGGATCACTTGGAAGAACTGCATTGTCTAACTGAATTTCCCTTGGAGGAGCCTTAGTTCCTGTAGAAACACTTGTTTAATTATATTTAACATATACCAACCTATTAAGATAAATATTGACTCATTTATTACATAAATAACATATTTAGCATTTAAAATCAAACTATTTAAAAATTCAAGTTATGATAACAAGAATTGAAATTAGTAATAGGATAAATATTGTTTATAACAAACGAATGAGAAACAATTGTTGTGTGACCAATTAAAAACCTAATAATAAGAATTGATGACATACCATTGTGCATTTATGCATTAAACATAATATTCTTTAAAATATATTCGAAAATAATTATAATAATCTCTATGGAACATAGTGAAACAATAGAAATAAATTCTTGATAAGTATTATTAGTTCCATAATAAGACTGTCTTATCACTAAGTAACAATCTTTTTCAGACAAACTTAAACTGTATGGAATGAAACAAATATAGTATAAAGTGGTTGAAGTATAGAATGTATATAAAATTTTAACCCATGTAAATTTGTTATTATAGAATTGTATTAACACTTTTTATTAGTTACTATGTAGTAAACTTATTTAGTATTAAGTGAGTAATAAATATTCAGTAAGTAATATTACCCATATGTTGATCCTGGCCCATCACAAGTATTCTCTCAGGCACTTTCATGTCAAATTTTTCATTATCATAATCCCATCCTGTTACATGTCCATTTGGAATATTATCATCATCCACAAATTCCCCAGTAGCCTAGAATTTTTGATAAATAATTTTTACTTACAAACTTTAATTAAGCAATAAAAATATACAATTTACCTTAATTCTTTGAGGCACTGTCATATTATGGCTAATATGCCGAGTGTAAGATTCGTCGTTGGTATATTGCATTTCTGTAATTTAAATCTTCAACTAAACATTCATGCGGAATCTGAATTAATGAATGAAAATAAAATTGTCGTAGGTATAATTATTCTAGGAAAATATAACATAATTCGTAGAGGTAGGTAGACATACTTTTTTCAGTTAAATACAATGTTTTAAAAATGTTATATATATATATTACATAATTTATTACGTTAAACATACCTTAATAATCAGATTTAGAATATACACACTTTATTTTAAAGATAAAGATTTCTCATTTACTGATTAGTGATTATAGATTGACATATGACAACCCAATATGAAGTTGAACTGTATAATGTTAAATGTATAATATTTACTATCTATATGAATTATACGTCATATAAAATGTAGAGATAAGTATTAAAAACATCGTTAACCAAAGTGACCGCTCAAAAGTATTTAATTAATGGCGCTTCTACTCCGTCAAAGTTCCATTTAAAACAAGCGATTAAACAAAGTGTGATAATTAACATTTTAAAATCCTCAGGAATAGAAAAATAAAAAATAGATAAAAGAAATAAGTTTTATGATAGAGTTTGTCCAAATATTTATTAAGTGCAGTAGAGTCCTTCACTTTGGTCAGTAACAGTTAACTTCATATGATTAACTAGTGCAACATAAGCACTATTATTATTGTTTTATATTTTAGCTACTTTTGGGACCCAAGTGTGTTGAAATACCCTTTAAAAACACCGAGCCAAACACTAAATGAAGCTTGTATGTTGATGAATCAAAATAATCTAGATATAGTGTGTGTGAACGAGACGAAATAGAAATAGAAAGGAGTTTCACAATGTGGCACTATAATTCCGATATGGTCCAAAGTCGACAAAAACCACCGTGCTTGCCAGAGCTTGGGACTCCTATTGTCTAAAAGGATTATTGGAGTATGAGTGCGTGAGTCCCCTAGGTACGGCTCAAAATTCGAATATCCGGCTACGAGTAATAGGAGTGTATGTCCCAGTCCATTCAAAGGGACAACCTGTCAAAGAAGAGTTCTGGTGTTTGCTAGATGATGTTGTAAATGTTGTAATGTGAATGAAAGTGTGATTGTGTTAGGAGACTTTAATGCATAGGTTGGTGTATAGAGTAGTGGTTGCAAGAGTGTGTTAGGGAAGTTTGGCGACAGAAGAGGGAACGACAATGGAGATAGCTTGATTAAAGTATGCTTCGAAAGGGACTTCGATGTAACGAACAGTATTTTCGATCCCAAGAGGATACATATATATTGTATGTATGTATATATGTACACTTGGCAATAAGGAGATGAAAGAATTATGATGAACGATTGAGAAGGCTGGTGATGAAACAAGAGATATTAAGAGGCATAAACTTTCTTCACATAAACACTTTCTCGTAATATCACGAATAAGTGGCCCAAAAACCATCGTCCCAAAGTTGAAATCATCAAACTGGAAATAATAAAAGAGGAAAGGCTTGTAGAAGTTGATGTTGGCGAATAAGATCTAAGTAAATTGTGTGAAAGGTTTGGTTCAAAAATAAAAGAAGGTTCCGCAGATCTCAGAAAGATGGTTGAGGTTTAAAAATGAGATCCTTAGAACGGCTGAAGAAGTATTTTGAATTACTATCAGAAAGAATGGTGGAATAAAAAAGTTAGAAAATCTGTGAAGAAAAGAAGAAAACGCGGTTGAATCATATAGATATCAAGAAAAAACTTGAAACGGACGCAAGTGTCTCAAATAAGGTCGTGAATGTAGTATTAACCAAGTATAGATGGATAAAAAAGTTACCAAAAGTTACCAAAAGTTACCAAAAGTTACCAAAAGGGTAGTTAAACAAGGTAAAGCAAGCAAAGAAGAAGACTGTGAAAGAAAAATTCCCTCATGTCCTATGCGAGTCCCGCTTTTTGCGCACGCTAATCTGAAACCCCTTCAGGTGATTCAGAACAGGTTTACACGGATTGCAACCAGGGCGCCGTGGTTCGTACGCAACATCAATCTCCATAGAGACTTAGACCTTCCGACCATCGCTCAGTACTTCAAGGGGCTTTCCCAAAAGTACTTTGAATGTGCTGAGCCACACCCGAACCCACTGGTGGCTGATGCCGCAGAGTATAGACCATGTAAGATTAATTTAGTCAGAAAAAGAAGACCCAAGTTGGTACTCGTTGACCCCGACGACGCATTCACATTTCACAGTAGGTAATAACGTGTACGCGTAGGCATAAGTAACACCACACAACATACAGACGTCGTTCCCCATGGGGGCCCATCTGGCCCCCCCTTTTAAGGGCGGGTCTCCTGACCAACCCGCTCCACCAGTGACAAAAAAAAATAATACGTGTGTCCCGGGGTGGGGTGCTTAACACTAGAATGAACGTGTGAGGCGAGGATGGTGACTTGATTAGCGATGAGTTAAGGGTGCTAGAGACGTGGGGGGCGAACGCCGGGAACCTCCTCGTGGTGCTCCCTGGGCAACAACGGTTACAGTGAACCTTCGGGTTCTCCCGTTGGCTAATACCCGGTGCGGTGTGGGTCGGCCATGATACTTCTCTGTGCGCAGAGTGGACTGTGGGGTGGTCCCGTGGTTGTGTGGGGGGTACGCGGCGGTCTCCTCCTTGCTGAGGGGTAGGCCGTTTGCGCTTATAGGGCGGTGGCCCGGAATAGTCATCGTCATGTACAATAGCGCTTGACGATGATTAGTCCGGGCGAGGTGGCAACGGAGCTCCGTTGCCTTCCTAGGGAGGGCTTCGTTGGCGGGGTGGCGGGACGGTCGAGGTCTCATATTCTGCGTCGGCGGCGCAGATGTGTGTACCTCTTCCGGCCCCGTGTGTCGGGGTGGTCTTCTTCGGAGGGTCACCTGCGGCGCACACCAGCCGCTGGTGGCAGCTTCGGGTTCGTACCACGACCGTTTTCGGACGAGGTCCGGCCCCGGGAGGGTGAGTCGGATCGGGACACCTTCTTTGGCAAAGCGTCAGCTTGCTGGCGTCTCGGTGAGTAGGGAGTCTTGATTTGGCTCGGTCGGCTTGGGTGGAGGGCAGGGGAGCCCTTCACAATTCAACAAGCCGGCCACCGAAGTGGGGCGCGCTCAAGTCAACCGGGCGCGTCCCTCCATGGGGGTGGTGGTCGCTCACGCGGCCTTCCGTCGAGCAACATGTGTCCGCAAGCGTTCCCGCTCCATTAAGACGAAGGGGTGTTGACCGTCTGGTTTAGTGAGTAAGAGTCTCACATAACCGCTTCTATCTTCCCCTGGGTGAAGGTGTGTATCTATATGAGGATTCCAGACGTTAAAAAAAAAGAAAAAAAAGGGTGCTAGAGACGTGACAGAGTGAATGTGGAAATGCTTAGAAATGGAAAAGGACTAGCTCCTTTTTTGTGTATGTTCTTCAATATGAGACCAAGAGAATCATTAAGAAACAAATTTAAAATTATGAATATTTATAATCAATATATTTGCACTTTTTAAATAAAATTTTATGGGTTTAAGTAATTAGTACATAAAAATATATTTTTTATTAGAATAAGATGTTAAAAAGTATTCGAGAAAAAATATTTGAGACCGTTTTAAATTTTATGCATATTCCCAATTACAAATAATGCTGGATGGTATGAATAAGACGTTTGTGAAAAAAAGTAGGAACAGGAATGCGGTTAAAACAAAAGTGATGGTGTTTGAAAGAGATATTAATTCGACTTCATGTAAGTTTGGTAGTTTTCCAATTACAGCACTAGAGCGCATTATGCGGCATAATGCTTAACGTTGAATGTTTCAACTACAGCAACGCTTCGCACAATCGAGCACTCTTAAAAGTAATGTTTTCGCGTGCGTGCAATCAGTGATGCCAACTCAGTGACAGAAAATTAACAAGTGTTTTCCCCTTTAAGTTGGCATTGATCGAAATGTTTTGTTTATATATTATCGTTAGTAATATTATTAATAGTTGGAAACATTTTTAAAGCTTTCGTTTTATTGTAGTTTTTTCGAAATAATCAAAGTTAATTTAAATTCTGT
The DNA here is from genome assembly GCA_959347355.1 of Napeogenes inachia. Lineage (NCBI taxonomy): Eukaryota > Metazoa > Arthropoda > Insecta > Lepidoptera > Nymphalidae > Napeogenes > Napeogenes inachia. The sequence goes on along the minus strand of OY365796.1, from coordinate 2,604,668 downwards.
TAAAAAAATAAATATAAGTATGGATGAAGGTACAAACATTAATCTTTTTTTTTATATTTCACATTTAAAATGTGAATACAATTTCATTATAGAATTCGAATCTACAAACAAATTTGTTTACAGGAATATACTTTTGTAAACATTGCAATGGCTTGATCGAATCATTAAATGAAGCAGGCAATCATCAATGTTTTCGTGGAAAAGAACATATTTATCAAGATGAAGAAGACAACTCAATCTTATTTGTTCATAATTACGATAATGAAAATAAAGAAAACCATGAATATTGCTAACTCTATGAATATTCTTTTTTTATAACACTGAACTTAGCGCAGTCTGCTGGTGCATTTGAAAACTAATTCGCGTTCCAATTAAGCATCAGCATAATTCGGCATGTGCGCCACTGAGTCGCATTGTGCTCTGTAATTGGAAAACTACCTTTATGTAATTTAATTTTTTTATATGCAAATTACATTTTTTTGCATTGTCTAATTATTTTTAATTTGAACGTTACTTTTAAATGAACCGTGTTCGTCTGTCATTGGCGTTAATTTCACTTCAAATAAAACTTCAATCAAATGAATTGATGTTGTATTCACGTAGAAATTATTAATATACAATTATCTTTATTAATTTAGATAAACTAAAAAGCATGACAATACGTCATATAAAACGTGTGTTTTTATGAAAAAAATCACTAATATTAAAATTGTTGTTACTTATTATAACAATGAAAGCCACCGGTTTAAGAATAATTTTAATTTTAATAGTTCCTCTCTTTGGTTCTTCTGCCGCTAATAGTGATTCCCTTAAAAGAGAGGAAAGAAAATCTAAAGGCGTTACTACATTCATTAGCGCTAAGTGGGAAGCAACACCAATTGTGCTAGAACTGGCTGAATACTTATCTGCTGAAAGTTCCGATTTATTCTGGTCGTATTTTGATGGCATTAACTCCCTTAAATCGAGTTTAGAATTTTCAGGTATACAAAATGTTTCCAAATGTAATGTTGATTATTTGGAACATAATTTATAATGTTTTAAAAAATATATGTATTATTTCTTTTCCAGAGACCGATAAACAATTATATGACGCCTGTATAGGTGTAGCTAGTACCTTGTTAGCACCAGCACAACTACGTATGGCCAAACTTGCTCTATCTATGCACTTGACTTCACCCACTGTTCGTATGTTTGATCAGATTGCTACACAGAATGGTGCAAAAGAACTACCCTGTGATACATTTGTGTCCATTGCATCCCAAAAAGTTTGTGATAATGATGTTCTTAGAGATATTCTTAAGTCTTCTAATAAATATAATGTAGTAAGTACTAAGTATAACTTATGTTAAGTAATACAATTGTATGTTTAATACTTTGTTTTTTTTAATAAAATGATTTTATTATTAACATTTTCTAAATAATTTAAGGAAGAACATAGAATTGAAACATATCTTTTAGATCATTCTTATCCCAGTAGTGATAACAAGAGTCTGACAGCTATTTTATATGGAGAACTAGGCAATGCAGACTTTGCTAATAAGCATAAAATATTATCTGGATATGCTGATAAGGGAATAATTAATTATGTTGTGAGATGGAATATTAAGGTATGTGCATTAAATAAAATAAATATAAATAAAAATGTATGTGCATTTATGTTCAAATATTTTACAAATGCAATAAGACAAATATAAAGTTATAAATAATTACATTTATTTTATAGTCAAGAGGTAAACCAAAGCTTCGTCTCTCTGGATATGGGATTGAATTGCAATTAAAAAGTACAGAATATAAAAGTCAAGATGACACCACTCCTAAGGAGACTGAAGGAGATGATGCAGGAGTGCCCTCTGAAGAGGAAGATGAAAATGATCCGCAGAACCAAATTGATGGATTTAATTTTGGAAGACTTAAGTAAGTCTGGTTATGTAAAGCATGGTAATTATAAATACTAATGATTCTGTTAATAAGGTATCATATAATTTATGTATTAAAGTTTTGTGAACCATGATGATTATTAAATATATATATTTACCCAACTATAATCATGTAGTCGGAATTTGCAGAATAGCTCATGAATAGGAACCCCAAATGGGTTCGAAACTAGTCGGGCAAATTCCGATTAATACTACATAAATATATATAAAAATGGTAAATATATATATATCATATAATTGTAAGTTAATGAAAAAACTACTATTAATATTAATATTTAATAAACTAAGATATTAAAGTAGTTTCTGATAACAAATCTTACGACAACAATTATGTACTTTCCTACATTCATATGTAATTTGAAACAACTCTTTTTCAAAGTAAAAGACATCCATATTTCCACAGATAAAAAGTATGACTTATTACTATCTGTATTTATTTACACAGAAATCTATTTCCTGCTTTGCGGACACCCCTTGAACGTTTTCGGCGACATTTATCTGAAATGAGTGAAGAATTAGAGCCACTAAAAGTATGGCAAATGCAAGCGTTAAGCATGCAAGCTGCTGCTGCCGTAATGGACGCCCATGATGCTGGTGGCGATGAGGCGCTTAAAGTACTGACTTCTATAGCACAGAACTTTCCCATGCAGGTAATTATTCTTTTGCCTCAATTGAAGTTTTATAAGAAATAAAAACTTTAATTTGTCAATAATTAAAAAAAAATTACATCCTGCTTCCAAACTCCTTATAAATTTAAATTACTAGTAACAAAATTGCTAGTAACATGTGTCTATAATAACTTTTGTATATGTTAAGTTGCAGTAGCACTTCTAATAATTTATTATTACTTAATGCTAATTATGACAGAAACACTAATGAAAGTAATATACAAACTAAACAAATTGTATTAATTACCAACAGACAAAAACCTTAATTCATGTCAATGTGCCCCGGTCTTTCCGCGATGAAGTCTTATACAATCAGGACATATGGTCCTCCACAATGGGTCTGAGACCAGCAGAACCCTTACTACTGGTATCGGGTGCGCAATATGATGCTGATGAGGTTGATGTTATGGCACTGTTGGCGGCATTGAGAGAGGATATCGGTCCCATGAATACTCTTCATGCTTTGGGTAAAATTATAGTTCAATTACTAGTATGGTAGTACATAGTTGATAAACATATTGTCTTATAAATATTGATCACCAATATTGATTAATCACTAGGCCTGCCCAAGAAGTTTATCAACAAGCTGCTGTCACTAGAGCTTGGAGAGTCGTTCACGTGGGAAGAATACGGCTTAGACATTCGTGACACCTCCATCACTTGGCTCAATGACCTCGAAACCGATGACCGATACAGAAGATGGCCCTCTTCTTACATGGAACTGCTGCGACCTACCTACCCCGGTATGCTGAGGAACTTGAGGAGAAATATTTATAATTATGTAAGTTAAGTTAAATTTATTTGTTTTTTTTTTTTTTATACGAAACTAGGTTAATGCTTGACTACATTCCACCTGATGGAAAGTGGAGATATAGTCATTGTTGGTAAGGCGCATTAACCTAGCAACTTATTCACTCTTCTCTTGAAGACGCCTACATCGTTGGTCTGACAGCGACGTTTTCGCCATCCTTAGCTATTCGAACGAGACGGGCCTTCTGTAATGACATATTGTAGGACTTGCAGTTTGGTCAGAGGCTCTCTTCTTCGAACTTACATCCAGAGTTTTGCGGCTTCGAGCATCAGCCCAAATGAGGTATGCTGAATGTTTTCAGTCTTGAGCATGACCACATTCGGCATTAAACCATGGGCGAGCTTTGTCACTGATGGGTACGTCAGAAAAAGGAATAAAATACTCCATTGCGTGATGCACCACATCAGTCATAGCATCCGCGCAACTCGACGGATCCAAAGAAGTAAAGCAGACCTGCCGCCAAGGATGAGACGCAAAAAAGTGCCGCATCTCATCCCAATCTGCTGACTTGTATTTCCATACTCGCCTAACATCATGAGGTTCGAAAGCTGGTGGGGAATATGTAAACACAGATTTCACCAGACAGTGATCGGAGGTTCCCAAGGGGGAGGTGACCTCTACACGATACCTGTCCGGATCAGTTGTCAGCAGAAGGTCCAGGCAATTGGCTGTATGGCCTACCACATCTGGTACCCTTGTCGCTTGCCTCACCAGCTGAAAGAGGTCCAAGGACAACGCAAAGTTCCGCGCTTCTCTTGCAGCATGGTCGGTCTTCTGGTACGAGAACTGAAAGGCCTGATGACAGGCATTAAAGTCCCCCAGAAAGATGATCTGCGTTGAAGGGTACTGATGCAGAGCTATATCAGCAGCTTCACCGAGATACTCAAATAATATAGTTGTCTCCTAGTCACCGCTGTGCGAACGGTAGACACAGGAATATAGGATTTTTTCGTTTCCTGGGTCTACTAAAACTCATAGAGAAGAAAAAGTGGGGTCTTCAAAGTGACAAAGACGTTGGATACAGAGGATGTTCCGCGCGTACACACAGACTCCGGCACGTGTGCGAAAATTATGTTCTAATAATGTGCTGTATCCGGGATAATCCAGGTGCGCAGCGCTCAAAGGCTCAAAAAGAATGGGTGCCGTTACTCTGTCTCCAGGTGGTGATGGACAGGTAAGATATTACAGTAAGTAGACAAGTAAGAATAAGATATTAGGGGCTTTTTTTTAGACTGCGGGTACGCTCGAACCCCCGAGGGATCGCCATCTGGTGCACCTCAACCAACACGATGGAGCCACCCTGGGATATAACACAGCTAGTGAGGCAGACCTCCGTGGATGGTTGAGCCACTAATTGGACCCCCAACTATCTGTGGGAGGCCACCGAAAAGCCGTCGCTTCGGATCCCGCTACCCTCCTAGACTAGATACCCTAAAGAACAAACACTAACTCGACAGCAAACCGGTTCGCTAACGCAACGCAACTGTTTACGGATTCATCGAGCAACAAAAGACCTGAAGCAAAGCGACCTAGTCGTGTTCTTTTTTTTTTCGGTTGCCACCCTTCATATACATATTTTAATTAAATATATTTGAATACAAAAAGATACGTTATAATTTACAGGTAATAGTGGTAGATCCGACATCCCCCACTTCAACGCCCCCCTTAAAACTGGGTGAGACACTACTGAAGCATGCGACTCCAGTGCGGGTGGGCCTGGTACTGGTTCCCGGAGTGGGGGCCGCCGGGGGGAATCCGGCTCTCGCTGCCGCAGTACGGAGCGCCTTCAACTATGTGGCTCAGGAAAAGAACTCAAACAAGGAGGCCTTTTATTTCCTTACCCAGGTCTGTTATGTGACAAAGAATAGTGATTGTTTTTTAAATATTTTTTTTAGTTATTGTAGGGCCAGTATTACTATGTAATATATTTTTGTGTTATCTTTTAACAGTTACTTCATTCGCTTAAAGAAGATGTTCTAACTATAGAACATATCAAGGAGAATTTGAAAAAATATGCAAGTTCAAATGCAAATCTTGATGAAATTATGTCTGAAGATTCAGAATATAACTTTGGACACCAGCTAGCCGAAGAATTCGTTTTGAAATTAGGAACAAATAAATTTCCTCAAGTGAGTACATTTTTTTTTATTTGATGAAATACTGATAACGGTTATCCTCACGGTGTAAAGGCATCGTACTTTTGAAATTGTCTCCTTCAACCATATATCTTACCATCAAACCGTTTATCCTATATCAGAGAAAATATTACCAACTAATTACCTATCAGAGCAAAATGTCAATTAGATGATGCTTCTTAGCATTCCATGGATTCACCGTCCCGGGTGTCGGGCCCATCGCGTTGCATGGAGAGAAGTGCAAACATTGCCTGGCACTTGCGACCCAGGGGTAGATTTAAGGGGCCCCTTTATGATGCGCAAACACGCTCGCCTTCACTGTCCACACTTCTCTCCCTACCTAACCAAATTGGGAAAGAACCTACTAATGCCGCCTTTGAAATACGTTCTAGAAATGAACCGATGCTTGTTCTAGAAAGGCCAAGGTCTTTAAGTAGGCTATAGAGAGATTTTGCTGTTATACCTCTCGCTCCCACTTCTACCGCGTACAAAGTAACTATAAATCTATTCCTGGACAGTTCGTAATACTTATTAAGCTTAAATGTGTGATCCCTGGGGATGTTTGTTTCCCAGAGCACAGTGGGCTCCATAAGTATCACGCGCCTTAGATGTTTAGAATATTAAGGATTAAGTCCGGTCTGGATGACTAAACAAAAACATCCCCCGTGGTTTTCTAATGTTTTTCATACGTGTCCATCCTGATTGGACAATCAGGAGCCGCGTCTAAAATAAGGCTTCGGTTCGACTTTTTGGAGCAGCCTTCTTTTACAAACTCCACAGATCGTTTGGTGGTTGTTATACCCTTCCGCGCTCTTGCTACTGAAAGACTAACCTCTTCTCGTACGATTCTTAATACCTTATCGTGGCGACGCGAGTATTGACCGCTATCAAGAAATACCCTACACCCTACTAATAAGTGTTTCGCGGTTCGTACTGCCTCCCCACAGATGTTGCAAGACCTTTCGGTGGCTTTGCCCCATCTTACTAAATTACTTTGATCTGGGAAAATCATTTGGAATGCATTTAGATAAAATTTTAATAATGCTGGGGACCAATTATAAAGCAAGGTGCGCCAACGCAAAGCTAGTTGAATACAAAAATCTCCTATGGTCACCCATTCGTTTTGAATTTCTAGGCTCATCGCGTGGAGTTGTCGTTTTCGTCTTGTCGAATAAAAGATTTTGTTATGTCTATGTCTTGAACTTTTCTACTTGATCCTAGCCCTACTTTATTTATTTGAGCACCTATCATATATTTTTTATGGAATTGAAGTCGCGACTCGAGCTCTGAGGCAACCTTGTCTTTTGAGAGAGAAGTTATAGTATCATCTTTAGAATTTCCGATGATATGTCTTTTGGTAGCTATTAGATGTTTATAGAGCTCCGATGGTTCCTTTAATTTTAACTCAAAATGGTTTCGGTCTCTAAATAAGGTTGAAGAGTCCGCTGAGTGCGCTAACCTGATCCAAAACTTCAATGTCTTTATGACGCTTGGATCTGACTTTGACAAAAGGGTTTTATTAATAAACGGCCTTGGTAATCTATTTTTTTACCTAAAAATTTAACGAATCTGCTTCCGTAACCGTACTAACGCATTGACCGCATATTTTAAGACCCGGTATTCCGTCTACTCAGACACCGACTAAAGCACTACTTGGTTTTGTCCTCAATCCGCCCGTCCACGTATAGAAATTGTACACTACATTTTTTCTGACATTGTTTTGGATTACGTGTCAGTATCGCAAGATCATCTGCAAAAGCTAATATGGTTTCTGTGTATTTATTGTTAAACTTAACTATATATATATAAAACCCCCTTTTTTCATTTCTAATTATGGTCCAAGAGCTAGTGGACCATCCGAGTAACGGTATGCCTGTAAGGCTAGAAATTCTTATAGTGATGATTCATAGCATGCTAAGTACGGTAACCATCGCCTGGCAAACATCAGCCCTGCACGTCATCAACCCCTATGTTTTTGAAACTGTAAATAAAATAAAAAAAAAAACTTGTCGCTGTAAGCTTGAAACTTTTATATGATTTTGTTCATTAGAAGGGAAGTTTAAAAAAAAATTGACAGGCGTGTGCAACGAGCACAAGTACCTGACAGGTGAACCGAAAGTTGTGTACCTAATGTATAAGTTGAAATATTTTTTTTCCTGTAAAGTTGAAATTTATATATGTGCTTGTCTAGGCTATTTAAAGTAAGTATGTACAATGCCAGGCGGTTCTGGCTAGCACATGTCCTTGACAGGTGAGGGGAAAGATGCTTGAGGAGTGCGAGATAAATTAATATGTAAGAGTAAAAATCAAGGGTAAAATATATGTATTTTATAAGTTTTAATTAAATCTACATAAATTTTAAATTAATCTCCATTTTCATCTGATAAGTCATCATTACTGTCATCATCATAAGTATCTTCATGACAGATGTCATCTTCTGAAAGGAAACAACGTTTGAATAGATTAATAATAACATTATATCTTGGATCTTGCGCTCAATTACATAGAATTCTATATATTTTTTATTAAATGAAAAAGTTGTGTATTACCGTTCACCTGTTCTTCAGTTTCACTTGACTCATTTTCGGCAGTATCAGGAGGCTGTTGTAATATTTCGTAGATGGAAGAAGGCAATGTATCCCCCTCAAACCAATTAAAAGCATATTCTCCATCCACTAAGTTCCAACCATGATTTTCAGGTTTGAGAACTGTTGGCTCTTTTAAATGACTATTTTGCCAAACATTTGTAATGTATACAGATCGCAATAATTGTTGTTATAGTTCCCGGTGACACGGAGGTGAATTTGAGGAGTCATAACTAATAAGTTTTTTCATAAACACCTTAGAATTATTTGTTTTATATGTGTTGAAAAATTTTTCATACCGTGTTTCATTTGAATTTGCAGATTTCATCCCGTACATTTGGCAAACAAATTTTTCAAGTAGTGGGAAAACCTCATCTTTTCTCTCTATTATTTCTGGATTTCTGCAAATGCCTTCTGAAACTAAATATTCTTTTCTAATAATTGATAAGGTTTTTTTTTCCTCTTCTTACAAAACATGGATTAAAATCACAACCGGTTAATGCGTGAAATCCGGGTAAACTTTGGCATAAAAGACGCCCTAATTTTATGTGTAGTTGTGAAATATTGATCCATTTTTTTAAGTTCATGTTGCCATATTCCATATAGATTTCTAGATCACTATTGCAGAGGTAATCCATGTTTCCAAGCATTATTATTAAAATGTTTGTGTCGGATGCTTTTATTAAAACATTGGATATATCATTTTCCATTTGACATATTATGTGATATATTATTTTCGTATCAGTTTCTTCATGATCCTCACACGATAAATTATCATTGATATAAGAAAATTTTTTCTTCGAATCTCTTTGCGTTTGTCGAACATTCAGAAATAAATTTTTCTTTCAAATCTTCACCGGCTTTTAAAAAATTTAGTAGGTACTCTTGTACTGCGCCCGAAGCTACTGTACCAGTACCAATATTTAAATATATAAATTGTCTCACTCGCACCATTGAGTTCACGTTACGCCTCTTACTCGCACTCCTCTAGCATCTTTCCCCTCACCTGTCAAGTACATGTGCTAGCCAGAACCGCCTGTCATTGTACATACTTACTTTAAATAGCCTAGACAAGCACATATATAAATTTCAACTTTACAGGAAAAAAATTATTTCAACTTATACATTAGGTACACAACTTTCGGTTCACCTGTCAGGTACTTGTGCTCGTTGCACACGCCTGTCAATTTTTTTTTAAACTTCCCTTCTAATGAACAAAATCATATAAAAGTTTCAAGCTTACAGCGACAAGTTTTTTTTTTTATTTTATTTACAGTTTCAAAAACATAGGGGTTGATGACGTGCAGGGCTGATGTTTGCCAGGCGATTGTTACCGTACTTAGCATGCTATGAATCATCACTATAAGAATTTCTAGCCTTACAGGCATACCGTTACTCGGATGGTCCACTAGCTCTCCTACTATTAATTTGTCTATTAAAATATTAATGAAATTGATTATTGAAATTTGTCTAATAAAATTGTCACTGATCCATTTCTGTACATCGAAAATATAAAAAAAAAACATCATATCGTCTTTATAAGTGCAACAGAACCTAAAACAATGGTTTTTCCGTTTGTCTGTATGTCTGTATTACTGTATGTTTGTGCACGCTAATCTCAGAAACAGCTTAACCAATTTGAATGCGGTTTTCAGAACTATATTATCACAGTCTTCACTGAACAGAGTATAAAGTTTAGAGTTTATTTCATCTAAATCGGTTAAGAAATAAAAAAGTTATGTCAAATTATGTCAATCACGTAATAGGAACTTTGCAATAAATCTTATTCCAATCATGTAATAAATCTTTAGAAGAGTAGTCTTTGCACATTGAAAATATTAAAAAATATATACCAGAATGTGATAACTAACAGAATCCATTTTCAGCATTTTTTAAATCTTTGTTTATCCTTTGTCTTTTAGTTGTGCCCACAACACGAAAAATTTAGTTAAAATTTAGGCGTACGAAGTCGCAGGCACAGCTAGTATTGAATATAATTGGAGAAAAATAACAACCCTGAAATAAACCTATATTATAATTGAGTGGTTTTGAATGGTTTTCATTAAAAGTTATGGAGAATTTTAATTTTGAATAGTATGATGCAATAATGTTGCTAACTACCGTGGGAAAGTTATACCATTTTAACGAGATCATCATCAGTTCATTTCGTACCGACCCAAAAGCATTCTCTAAATCTATCCAACAAACCGTAATTTGTCCCTCAGTAGTTCTAGCATCTTTAAGGGTTTCCGATATTAACGTATTATGTTCCAGGCATCCAGAAATAGCCGGTGATAAGGCCTTTCTGGTGATAAGCCCAGATATATCTATTATTAATCATGAATTGCGTCATTTTGTTTCTAAATAAAAATAAAATATTTTTGAAATTGTATTTGTTAAGGCTAACGGTCTAGTGTCTTTAGGGTTACTGACATTGTGGTCTTTCGGAATGAGGACAAAAAGGGCTTTTCCGAATGATGCCGGTGTTTGGTTTCTTGACCGGCTTTTACCGAATAGTATATTTAAAAGGTGTTTATAAACCGACGGACACTTTTTATAAACTATATAAGGGATACCATCCGGACCCAGTGCTGACTTAGATGGTTTCATTTTAATTATAGTATTGATGTCGTCGATTTTAGTGGGTCGGCATGAAAATCTATGGTAGGAGTCTCATTTTTGTGTTCATTGGTAACCCCCTATAGTTTTTGATTTTCTGGCTCTTCGTATGTACTTTTATAATGGTCGTAAATTTGCGCGTTGGTCAAGAGAAGCTGACCTTTTTCATCTTTGAAAATGTTTTTTGTGTATTTAAAAGGATTTTTTTTAAAGTCTACTTCATGTTTTGCCCGATCAAAGTTATCGCGACTTTTTGTTATTTTAATTTATATGCTTTGGATTAATTCAAGAATGGATCTCAACGCCCTAGACAGTTGGTGACTAGGTTGATTATCGCTTAAGGCTTTGGCTCTACGAAGTTTCTTTATAAGGTCTCTTTTTCTCTACTTGCGAATCGAGTATCTGTTTCGAGCCCGAGTGCTCTAACAGGGCCGCTATATTTTGGTCATGTACTTTCCAGATCGATTGTTTAATATTAGGAATGCTAAGACGCGTCCGGATCGCCATGCACTCTTGGTAGTTTTCATTCAATGGCTCACCATAAGATGTATGAGGGTAAACTCTATCCGTAGAGAAAAGTGAAGATCTTACAGACGGTTGCCGCGCTTCCACCATTGTATGTTTTAAGATGTTTAATAAACCGGGTTCGTCTTTTGTAATTTTGCCTGCACGTAGGGAATAATTCTGATTAAGAACCGGATACCTATACATGGAAATTGCTAACTTCACTTTTGAGCATAAACTTCAAGGAGGATCTGTGAGCAACATTAAAATATGAAGATGAACGCTACCCCCAGGTGTTGATAAACGGCGTGCCGCTGTGGGAGGAGGGGTCGGGTGCGCTGTCGTCGGTGGAGCTGCTGGAGGAGGCGCTGGTGTCGTCTCTGTCGCGTCACACCGCGCGGCTGCAGCGCGCCGTGTTCCGCGGACAGCTCGCCGACGCGCAGGACGCGGCCGACTACCTCATGAAGCAGCCGCACATAGTGCCAAGGTGCGTGACGCCCACTCGGCGGACTTATTATCTTATTGTGACCTCATAAGGAATTTGGGGACTCATGGCACGTAATATAAAATTTTGCAATAAATTTAATTCAACAGTACCCCGGGTCGCCGAAAGCATAGGTTCCCGACCTTTTATTGAGTACCGTACATGGCATGGCAAAAAATGGCAACCTCCATGCGTGATAGTTAATGATAACTAATTTGTATTGTCTATTATGTAGTAATAATCACAAATTAAAAAGTATTTATAATTCTTCCATTCGTCGCGAAATCTTTTACGAGTTTTACGAGATCACCTGCTAAATTTGATGATTCTACTTTAGAATTTACATTTGTTGTATGTACAAAACCCATCTTTACCCAACTTAACCCATAATATCGCCATGAAGATCATCCGGGTGTTAGTAACTATTAATAAAGAGAGACCGCAGTTAAGTACAGATCATACTTCTTCAGCACCAAGCAAATACAGTTGTCATAATTTCTGCACCCGAAATCTAACGGTGAAAAACGACCTAAAGAGAGTAAGGGAACTGCTTCTTTTAGATGCTCGATGAAAGTCTTATGACGCCCCGTCATTGATGAAGCACCATCTATAACAACTGGTAAATTATTGCGAATAGGAATTACTTTCTCTTAAACAAAAAACGTGCATGTTATTTAATAATTTGTAAGTCTTTATATACCATAATCAAATCACTTAATCGTAGCGCATTGTCTATAGCCATTTCATCGATTCTTCTTGGCACTGTATTAAAAAGCATGTTTTTTGATGATTTCTGGTCAAAGCAATCCTCGGATTATTATTACCTACTTGGCATCTTATGATGAAGAATAGTTTCAATTCAATCTTTGACTGCCGGCATAAATAATTCCTCATCAATCGTGTGTATATTTCCTCCATTGCGATTGATAATGGAATGTTTTATCTAGAAATATCTTTTTAAAAATAAGCGGGAAATCAACTGGCGAAGCACACAACACAATGAGATGTTAGTAAAGCTATCCCACCCTCAATTATGAGCAACAACTTGTATGACTTTGATTATTTGCGGTGTCGCGAATCACTTACCATGCAAATAACTACCGTATTTCTATGAAAACATCCTTGGTTACCACGTTGGTAAACCACGTTTTGCATGAACTTGTTTGTTACTGACAATCCTCAACCGAATGAATTAGTTTGAAATTATATTTATTTTTATTTAAATGTTGTTGGGTGTATCTCTACTAACGGGCAAGTTTTGCATGAAATTTTTCCTGCTCACTTTTTGTTCTAAAATAGGGTTTTAAATGTATAGAATGAAAGCTAATACCATCTTGGTGGTAGACCATAACATCCGGTCGCCGGCAAAGTTACCACCCATCGGGCAGAGTCGTGCCGCAAAGCGACCTAGTCGTGTTCCGGCACGTTGCTCGATGAAGCCGTTTATGGGAAATGGGTCTGAACAGTTGCGGTGCGTTGGCGAACCGGTTTGACGTCGGGTTGGTGTTTGTTTTGTCGGGTGTCTAGTCGAGGAGGGTAGCGGGATCCGAAGCGACGGCTTTCTGCTGGCCGCCCGCAGATAGTTGGGGGCCCAATTAGTGGGTTAGCCACCCACGAAAGGCTGCCCCGCCAGCTGCGAAAAATCCCAGGGTGGCTCCATCGTGCTGGTTGGCGACAAGTCGAGGAGGCCCGATGGCGATCCCTGGGGGGGTTCGGTCCCCGCAGTCTCCAGACTAGCCTCCCAGTGGCAAGACATCACCAATTTCGACGTCGGGTTCGATATGTACCGCCGTCGTTCAACTGCCATTTCCCATCCCTATTCACTTTTATATTTATTTTTTTATGAAAAAGTTTAAAAAAGGGAACAAGTTAAAGCAGCGGTTGCACTCCTCCTCATATTATAAAGTGCACCTCACTAATATAAGGGGTTTGCACTCAAATCTTTAAGCTGTCCACCACCACCTGGAGACAGAGCAGCCGCACTTGCTCTTTTTGACGGAGACGCAGATACAATGTCCTTTGAGCGCTGCATACTTGGATTATCCCGGTTACTCGTGAGAGCACAACTTTCGCTCACGGGCCGGAGTCAGTGTGTATGCGCGGAACGACCTCTGTATTCAGCGTCTCCGTCACCTTGAAGACCCCACTTTTTCTTCCCTATGGGTTTTAGTGGACACAGGAAACGAAAAAATCCTGTATTCCTGTGTCTACCGTTCGCACAGCGGTGACCAGGAGACAACTCTTTTATTTGAGTATCTCAGTGAGGCTGCAGATATGGCTCTGTATCAGTACCCTTCGGTGCAGCTCGTCTTTCTGGGGGAGTTTAATGCCTGTCATCAGGACTGGCTGTTCCCGTACCAGAGGACCGACCATGCTGGAAGAGAAGCGCGGAACTTTGCGTTGTCCTTGGACCTCTTTCAGCTGGTGAGGCAAGCGACAAGGGTACCAGATGTGGTAGGCCATACAGCCAATTGCCTGGACCTTCTGCTGACAACTGATCCGGACAGGTATCGTGTAGAGGTCACGTCCCCTTGAGAACGTCCCCTTGGGAACCTCCTATATAATAATATATAATAATAATAATAATAATCTATGGGTATGCAGACGACAGCACAGTTGTAGAAAGATATCTGCCGAGTACTCGGGCTAGTCGAGATCAAATACAGTCTGAAAGAGAAGCCATGGTGCAACGTTTGAATGACAAATTTCAGGCAGTCTCCGCATGGAGCAATGCCAATCTTGTCAAGTTCAACGCCACCAAAACGCAGACGTGTCTGTTCACCGCCAAAAAGAGCCCTTTCACCTTGGCTCCTACTTTCCAGAATGTATCCTTGGAATACAGTGACCGGCTTCAGTTGTTAGGTTTAGAGATTTCCTCGAACCTCAACTTTGGTCGGTTCATTGAGTCCAGAGCAAGAGCAGCAGCAGCAAAGCTTGCCGTTCTTGCGAAGGTTCGGCAGTACTTTACACCGGGACAGCTTCTTGTTCTATACAAAGCACAGATCCGGTCGTGTGTAGAGTACTGTGGTCACATAGTTGCTGGTGCCGCAAAGTCTCATCTTGCGGTTCTGGACTCAATTGAGAGGCGAGCAAAGAGGCTTATCGGCGATCCCGAATTGGTCGAAGCCGACCTCCAAAGCCTTGAACACAGACGTAAAATTGCTAGCCTCTCAGTATTCTATAGGATACATTTTGGTGAGTGTGCGCAGGAACTACACGACATAGTTTCCCCGTCCCCCTTCCATCACCGGACGTCCCGACGCACGGCAGGTATCCATCCTTTTGTTGTGGACATTCCACCTGTCCGAACAAAACGCTTTGCTTTCTCATTTTTAGTGCGTACAGCAAAGGACTGGAACAATTTGCCTGCGTCGGTATTTCCGGCCAAATTTAATGTGGGTGTCTTCAAGAGAAGAGTGAATAGGTTGCTAGGGCAATGCGCCTTACCATCTAAGACTACATTCCACTTACCATCAGGTGGAATGTAGTCAAGCATTGCCCTAGATCGTATTAAAAAAAAGCGATTTTCAAGTTTAGAAAAGGCCGGAAGATTACTCTGCTATTTTCAATTTTAGAAGTTTTTTTTTCGGTGCTTTTTTTCATTGACCTCCTCCCTCTTTTGAGGGTCATTCTTATAACCTTCGTATCTAAATCTTCCTATTTTTCTCTTCTTTTTCTAATATTTATTCTCTCGTCAATTTATATTTTTTTTTGGGTACTGGCATGGTAAGCCGTGTCTAAACTATATTTGTAACTACTGTGCTTAAGAATAATAACTGCATATAATCCATTTAGTAGCTAATTTTATTTAAATTTATATAAAACACAATCCACTGGAAACTATAAAAATCCCCTGTGTTGCGTCGAAACAGGGGATTGTCACCAGGTTGTATTTTTTTTAAATAAATCACAGGACTGTTTTCAAATGTTTAGGAGAACATTCAGGCGGTAATTTCGAATAATTGTTATTACATTTACTTAGTATTTGTTCAACATATATACTTTTCAGTATATTTAGTTTTATAATTTACTTTAAATTTGTGCGTGTAACATAAGGGATTTATAATAGGATTTAAAGTGAAGATTCTAGTATGGGGACGCGCCAGGGGATTGTTTTTGAAAGGTTGAGATTAAAAGAAAAAAAGATATAAAACATTTACATGGTCAACAAGTAGATAGCCTCTAAAATACTGTAATGTACTATAGTTTTAGATATTTTCTTAAATAAAAAATATACACAACAATGTGCAAATTGCTTGGGACATAAGTTTTCCCGTTAGTAGAGAAACACCCTGTTACGTTGTTGTGATGTAAAATTCTATGACTAGATAAAATATAATTCATTAAAAGTTTGTTGTCAAAGTATTGTTTTTATATTTTTTTGTATTAGATAGGTAGTTGTGGCGACAACTACCTTCTGACCGTCATAACGCCTCTCATTTGTCTTTGAAACAGATTCCGTTAGGGGCGGTGCTGCCCCCCTTGGCTTTAGCCCTGAACATGAATAAATATAGGTTTACCTATGAATCTAAAACATATTCATTACAAATTTACAAATGTAATATTTTTTATTGTGTTCAGGTTAAATCGCCGCGTTCTTGCGTCAGAACCATCACAATATTTAGATCTATCTGGTGTTCCGCAATCCACGGAACTGTTTTCCGAAGACAAAATTCACCGCCTTTTGCACTTAACAGGTAAATCATATTACATTCAAATGTTAATGGTTATTATCAATAAGTTTTTTATTACTTAAATGTTGCATTTCCAGGTCGAGATGCTCTTGCCACAGCTCTACCAATTTTCAAGTATTTTACTAGACCTGGCAAGTCTGAGAAGATAACTCAAACTATCTGGATTGCCGGCGATCTTAATCAAAAGGAATCCAGGCAACTGTTAAGGAATGCCCTCACTTTTATGGTCAGTAGTCATTCATTAGAATATATTAACTAATAATTTATAAAAACTTTTGAATGGTCTTATAATGGATTTTTTTTTTGCATTATTATTATGTGAGGCATTTAGCAACTATTGTTTAAGCTTAATTAACCGCACAATAGGTCTAGCGATGGTTGTTCTATTTTGTGAATCAAAGTATGGCCATTTTATTATGTGTAAGAAATTGAATTAAATAACTATTATAATGGGAAACCAGAGCACTGTGGTAGATCAACACTTTTTCTACATTTAAACCTACATCATTATGCTCCAGTTTTCAATAGTGATAATAGACAAATATAACAGAAAAAAATGTTTTAGAGAGAATCTGGAGGCATTCGCGTTGCCTTCATTCCGAACGTTGACGGTTCATCCAGTGAGGATCAATCCTTCAATAAAGTAGTGCTGGCGGCTCTCGCTAGCTTGGAGCCTGCCGAAGCTACTAAGTATGTGGTTCAGCTCTTGGAAAATGAAGGATGCCATGAGAGACAAGACTGTGATATTTTGGTGAGACTATTCTATACTTCATGTTTTTATTGAAAACTCCATTAAAAACACAAAAAATTCAGACTAGTTCCGGCATTTATGGCATGTCATTTTAGTTTTATTGGGTTATAAATATTGCGGCACTTACGACGTCTAGATTACTAAGTAAAAGAAGTAACACGAAAAAAATGGTCAAAATATCATATGTTAGCTTACGGTAAGCACAAAGATTAAACCTATTAACTGTTGTGTAGCCCGAGCTGGTGCCGGCGTTGAACAAGTTGTCGTGGGTGCTGAAGGCGGCGCGCGTGCTGTGCGCTCGCAGCCTCAAGCTGCGTGCGTCCGAGCGCGTCGTGACGCACAACGCGAGGATCATCGGACCTTTTGAAGAGGGAGAGAACTTCTCACTCGAGGACTTTGTACTGCTCGAGAGGTAAGTTATAGTATTCTTATATCTTACAAAGAATAAAAATAGTTATTAAAAAAATAAATCCGTTTTAGGTACAGCAGTCAGGTGTACGGCGACCAATTATCTGAGGTATTACATAGAAAAAAGAAGGTGTCGAATGAAGTTCTGGACGATGATGACGGTATGAAGACAAATTACAATTTCGTGATGAATTTTTCATAACTAAATATTTTACCGGATCGTCCCCTCCTTAGATGACATTGCGGATTTATCGACGGATAACTATTTGAAGATAATATCGGTGCTAGCGGCGCGCAGTCCTCGTGTGCGCACGCCCTTGCCGTTCGGTTTACACACGGATCACTCCGTTATAGAACTGCCTCCTCTATATGAAGACGAGGCGGCCGTTGACGTGAGTTAATATTCATAATTAATTGTTACTATTTATGTAGTAGTAAATGATAACGATGGTAGTTAGTGTAAATGATACCTTTATTGACACGTCTAAGATATGTAAAAGTACCTGTTAGGTAATATAATTGTTTGTGTGGTACAGATAGTGGCGGTGGTGGACCCCGCATCGACGGCGGCTCAGCGCCTAGCGCCGCTGCTGCTGGTGTTACGGCGTGTCGTAAATTGCCGCCTGCAGTTATTCTTGAACCCACAGGATAAGAACTCCGACATGCCGCTTAAGAGGTTCATATTTTTTACGTTTATTACGTGCAGGACAACTTTTGTGTTACGTTTCATTACTAACTTTTTACATTCTTCAAAAGTATAATTCCTATCCTATAAAAAAAAGTATAATTCTTATCCTATCATATACCGACGCGTTTTTATTTAGCTTCTACCGCTACGTGCTCGATCCGGAGCTGCAGTTCACGAGTGCGGGCGCGCAGACGGGCGGGTCGCTGGCGCGTTTCTCCCGCCTGCCGCACGCGCCGCTGCTGTCGCTGGAGCTGCGCACGCCGCCCAACTGGCTCGTCGAGTGCGTCAAGTCCGTCTATGACCTGGATAACATTCGCCTGGCCGACGTCGAGTCGCTCGTTCACAGGTTACTTTTTTATGATTATACATTTATGATCTACTGAATTTTATATGGCTAAGACTCATCACTAAAACATCGAAGTTACTGATCGAATTCAATTCAAACAGCGAGTTCGAGCTGGAATATCTTCTCCTGGAAGGTCACGCGTGGGACACGACGCTGGGTACTCCTCCCCGCGGCTTGCAGCTGGTGCTGGGCACGCGCTCGCGAACTGACACCGTCGACACCATCGTGATGGCCAACTTGGGGTACTTCCAGCTCAAGGCCAACCCCGGCGCCTGGACCCTGCGCCTGAGACCCGGACGATCGGATGATATTTATGAGATTGTCGGGTCAGTTAAGATTATTGCGTCCTGCATTTATGTTTTAATATAATATAAGGGTAACCTATGAAAAGGTGATAATTTATGTTATATTTTTAGACATGAAAATACTGATACGCCGGCTGGAAGCCAGGACATCCAAGTCCTAATGAGTTCGTTCCGGAGTCAGGTGATTAAGTTGCGCGTCAGTAAGAAGGCCGACAAGCAAAATCTCGATCTGTTGGCTGAAAATGACGAGAAGAACTCCGGCGGCATATGGAACTCTATTGCAAGGTTTTAATTACTTTCATAATTAATAATTCTATTTTCATTCTGTAAAGGGGTTATGATCAAGGAACTAGGTAACAAAAAAAATAATTTTTTTTTCATTAGTTCATTTGGAGGCGGTGAAGAACAAGAGTCACAAGATGAGACGATCAATGTGTTCTCAGTAGCGTCGGGTCACTTGTACGAACGATTTCTACGTATTATGATGATGTCTGTACTTAAACACACTAAATCACCAGTTAAATTCTGGTTCTTGAAGAATTATCTTAGCCCTTCACTTAAGGTACTCCATTTCCTAATATACTTGAAATTCCATTTAAATATAAACGAAATGTGTGTTTGTATGATGCCAATCTTGATTTCTATAAAAAAGCGCTTATTTAAATATTGTATGTCCAGGATATTCTGCCGTATATGGCTCAGGAGTACGGGTTTGAGTACGAGTTGGTTCAGTATCAGTGGCCCCGCTGGTTGCAGCGGCAGCGCGACCGACAGCGCACCATCTGGGGGTACAAGATTCTATTTCTGGATGTACTGTTTCCCTTGGACGTTAAGAAGATTATCTTTGTTGACGCCGACCAGGTATCATTTTTTTTTATTGTAAAGATCAAATGTATTGTAACCTCATGTTGTTTTTTCTCGCCGAATAATTAAATTATTATTAGATCGTTCGAGCTGATCTGAAGGAGCTAGTGGAATTGGATCTAGGTGGTGCGCCATACGGTTATACACCTTTCTGTGAAAGCAGGAAGGAGATGGAAGGATTCAGGTTTGTAATATTATATCAGTTGAATGTAATATATGAGTATTTAAAGGGATTGTTGATTACAGTATTTTATATAAAATTAAAAAAAATCAGCAATTGCAACAAAAAACTTTATTGTATGTATGTGTTAACCATCTCATCCAGTTCTCTATCTGATCACCTTCCGTAGTCTGATCATTATGTTATTACAAAATCCCGCCACGAGCGCCTCCCATCACCGGTCCCTTCTCCTGCAGGTTCTGGAAGCAAGGCTACTGGCGCAACCACCTGCAGGGCCGCAGCTACCACATCAGCGCGCTGTACGTCGTCGACCTCAAGCGGTTCAGACGCATCGCCGCGGGAGACAGGCTGCGAGGACAGTACCAGGCGCTCAGCCAGGACCCCAACAGTTTATCTAATTTGGGTAACGACTTCTACGTATTTAACTTTAGTTTTTATTTCTACTGTTATAATTA
This sequence comes from Napeogenes inachia, assembly GCA_959347355.1. NCBI lineage: Eukaryota > Metazoa > Arthropoda > Insecta > Lepidoptera > Nymphalidae > Napeogenes > Napeogenes inachia. The sequence goes on along the minus strand of OY365796.1, from coordinate 2,584,233 downwards.
GTCACTTTTTTTGTTAAAATATGTACATTAATATGGGGCGTCTTATGTGCTACAGATCAAGATCTGCCGAACAATATGATCCACCAGGTGGCCATAAAGTCTCTGCCGCAGGAGTGGTTGTGGTGCGAGACCTGGTGCGATAACGATTCTAAGAAACACGCCAAAACCATCGATCTGGTAAGAACATAAAAAAGGTTGATACACTCGACGTTTACGAGTCACGTATATACTAGTAACAATATAAGTTTATAACCATCACGTTACGAGAACGGTTTTGACATCAAAAACTCCCCTCAGTGCAACAACCCGATGACGAAGGAAGCGAAGTTGTCGGCGGCGATGCGCATCGTGCCCGAGTGGAGCCGCTACGACGACGAGCTGCGCGCGCTGCAGGCCCGCGTGCGACAAGGACACTACCACAAGGACACCGACCAGGTACACTACTGTACTCCTCTAACACACACTGACTCATTGCATTTTATTTGTTTGAGCGCGCCCTGTCGAAATTACCGATAGGACTTTTTTGGTTTCCATAATCCGTTTATTGATTGATCTATTAGGCTTGTTATTAATAATTTTACAAAAACTAGAATGAGCGTGTAGACGAAATTCTACTAAATAAATTAAACTTTAAAATTAGTATTTCATTTATACATTCTATGTCTAACGTTTTGTTTAACTTAATATTGTAAGAGGAGATATTTAATATCTTTTGAAATTTCAGGAAGTTGAGATCCATGAACACGAAGAAATCATCGAAATAGAGAGTAAAGGTAAGTTAATAAATTATTAACTTTTAGAAACATTCGGTGATAGAACATTATTAATGTCAGAAACAATTAATGTTATTCTATTTTCTGACACTATAACCTGGTTTCTTGTAATCCTATATAAATAACCTTTCTAATTGGTTGAAGGCATGATATATATTTGTAACATACAATCACTGCTCTTTACTGTGCTTGTCAAATGAATTGTTCTTTAGTCGTTTTGTATTGAACTATGAACATTTTGAGGACTTTGTTACAATCTATTTGATGTAATTGTAAATATTTATAAATGTATTGTTTCAGGTAAAAACTCCGATCACACCGAGTTATGATGTGTGATGATATTTTAAGATGATTGTTATTCCAAATTTTGTTTGTATAATTTTTGATGATGAATGATGTGTAATTAATTAATTCATTATTTGATAGAAATTCCCGCTCAGTTGTAACTTTTGTAAATACTACTATTAGTGGCAATTCATTTGCTGTTCTTAGATAGTTTTTTTTATTATAGTGTTACAGACTAAACCGATTTCAATATTTGATTTTTAATGCAAGTCTAAGTGAAAGTGATGTGGTGTTACTAGATTAAGTGAAGACTATTTCAAGAATTATTAATTACATTGTCAAAAGTTATTTTTGTATCTCATAATAATATCATCATTAAATACTTTTTATATTAATCATTATAAAACAGTAACATAACATTTGATCAATTCTAGATAATCGATTTTTATTTTTCCATTATTTTATAAATATTGTATTCATAGCGTTCGTTCTTACAATGTAACTAATATTCTGTGCCTCTAAACTAAGAACTGATCTCGAACCTCCAGTTTAAATATCCTTAGAATGTAAATAATTTGTTATTATTTATGTAAACTAGTTTCCATCACTTTGCATTGTAATAATTATTGATTTTTCACTAATTCTTGTATCATTAATACAACAATAAAATGGTACATAAATGCACCAGGATTCTGTTTTAATTACATTCAAATAACACAATATAATCTGTTTTAAGTACAGATTTATTTACAGCTTAACTACACTAATATTACATTAAAGAATATAAAGAAGAAAATACTAGTTTCTAATTGAACAACTACTAATTATAGTTACACTATGCTATACATTTAGTAACTTTAGAATAATTAAAACCTTATTTTATACAGTTTGTTTTTTTGGGCAAAACAAAGTTAATATATTATTATTACTACACACATTATTGTCATAATAAAATATTGTTAACTACTAACATAATTACATATACAGTATGTGTTGATTTTTTGTTAAAGAAATAACGATAAAATTACATTTACGATTATTTTTTCTATTAGAATTTAATAGGGTTGCAGTAAAATTGTTATTTTTAACATGCTGGTATATTTGAAATTTTTGATGATAATAATACATTTTACGCCTTATAAACGGATATTTCACTTATAACAATGGCGACAGATTACTCTTCCTGGTAAGTATGGCTTAAGCTACAGCATGTATTTGGTATGTTTGTATATGTACAAGGAAGATCATTACTAAATAATGTTTTCATATAATATCATTTAGTAGCCTCTCATTTAGTATTTCATATTAGTAAAAATAAACAATTTATTAGATTTTTTAAAAATTGAAATAAAAATTTGCATTTAACAGAATCAAAACTTATTTCAATCGTCCATTTATTACTACACCAAGCCAAGGTGAAAGTTCAGAAAATAGCGCCAAAATGGCAAAAGTTCAACATATCTGCTCGCTATAGTAAAGAACAATCTAAGTTGAGAAACACATACTTGATACATTTATGAATCTTTATCACATAATTATAGGAACATATTAAAAATAATGCCTCTTACATTTTTATGTAATTATATTTTTTGTAAAGTGCTGGGCAGTTTTTAGATTTTTATACTAATATGATTTTAAATGAATGATTTGATTTGATTTGATAAAAAAAATATCTGTTTAATTATCTAATGTAATAAAAACGAACAGTTTGATTTTGTTTGAACCCTCTAATCTCGTGAACTTTCGAGATGTGAAAAATCCTTTATGTATTAATATAGCAATACCTAACTATATATTGGAAGGTCTTTTTTTTTTTTCTTGCAATTGGAAGTGTCTATGGAATAAATATGAAAATATAGCTTATAATAATAATATTATCGTTCGGGGTTTACCTTTAACCCAGGCGGACGAAGCAACGGGTAATATATATATAAAAAAAAAAACAAAAATATTACAAGTTTTTTATAAGACGTCATATCATGATGTTGAAAACAAATACGAAATTTATCTTTACTTCTTTCTGCAGCCTTTTTAAAAATTCTACGTTGCTTTTATTATTTCCTTATTTTGTTGGGTTTCTTTGTTATTCTTTGACCATAGCGAACTTGTACCGACTGAGGTTTCTGATAATTCCATGAATATATTTCGTGCCGTAAATGAGTGTGTTAGTAATAATCAAATAATAATCCTGATGGTTTATTATCTTTTAATTTTTGTTTTATTAAGTAATTTTCTAAGTATTCCGAAATACATTCAATTAAAAGGAACTATACTTAGTTGATAAGATGAGATTTTTTCTAAAAATATAAATAGAGTATAAGATTTTACCGGATTTATTTTTATTATTTATTGTTACGTCGTTAAACACTTATTTACTATCAAACTACGCTAATACATAATATAAATAATTTATACTTACATCAAAATAAAAAGAATATGACTAGTCTCTAAACTGAATTTCATCTCATTAGATAAGTTTGACCGAGTTTTGAACATAAGAGAGAGTACTAAGTTAGAATTGAGACGGAATTATTGAGAAGAAAGTTTCGAATAATCTACCTAAGAATACCTGAATGCAAAAGTATAGATACCCGAAATGACCGTACGTAATCTGTCACCTTTTTTGTCGTAAAATAAAACAAAAATAGGTAGGGCACTAACAGAGCTAAAGTGGTTAACGATGTACTGTCAAGAGGAAAGAATAAATGGAGTTCTCTTTTCTGAGCCGAGGGCGAGTCTTCCGTTCAGTTGCAGTAGTGGTCCTCGGTGGTGACGCGGCACAGCTGGCAGTCCACGCGGCAGCACCAGTGGTACCGACAGCGGCAGCGCTCCAGTCGCGACGAGCGCAGCGCGCGCCGCCCGCGCCCGCAGCACAGCCGCCCGCACCCGCCCGCACCTCCCCCAGCGGTCGCGTTGCACTTCCTGCGCGTCTTACAACTTTAGCTGTGCACTTATTATACTGATGTGACGGAGCACGTTTGATACTCGTTCGCTTTGAACGGTTTTATGACTGGAGGAATTGTTTCTATTAGAAGATAAGAAATCGTAAAAAGACGTACCTTCCGTGAGTGCCGAGCGAGCCGGCGGCAGGGTCCGGCTCGCAGTAATCGGGGCTGGGTGTGACGTATCGTAGACGGGCGGCACGACGCGGTCGGTGCGCTCGTCGCGGGGCGGCGTGTGCGGGCAGTGCGGCGGCGCGGGCGGCCTGCTGCGACAGCGCCGCCGCCACGCGGGACAGCGCCGACAGCGCGCGCCAGCACGTGCGCACCGAGCACGACCCCGACACGCCGTGACACGTGCACTTGGTGCGCATGCCCTGCGACACCACCTGTGCGATAGGAACACCGCAATGTACGGACGCCGACTTTGGGTTGAAGCGACGGAGCTACATTCGAAACTATTCTATAGTTATATGTTTGAGTTACCCATAGCAACTTAAAAAAATATTTACCTTTCTCCCTAAGCGGTTGTTGATGAGGTTGGCGGAGGCGATGAGCGGCCGGAGGTGCCGAAGTCGCGTGTTCAGATCGACCTGAGGGTCGAAGCGGGGATCGTCTGCGGCCATCCGATATTCGATGTTTCGATATTGAAATTCTTTATCCTCCTCGTAGTCGTATCTGAAGAAATTGTAAACTATTCGACTAGTATTTACATACGACCGGGTGTCGGATTCTAAGCTAGAACGTTCCAAATATCAACGTTCGTACCTAGATCTGAACCTTTTCCTCGTGGGTCGTCCTCGTCTCGGGGAGCGAGGCAGACGCTTGCGTCCGCGTCGCCCCTTCCTCCTCGGCGCTGAACTGGTGTTGGCCGGCGCCGGTTGATCGTCCACGAGAATCACCACGGGAGGGGCCGTGGTCGGTTCCATCGTAGTCGTCGTTCTCTCCGTCGTCGTCGGTTCGTACTCTATTATGTCGTCTTCCATTCTACCATCTCGGACGTCGATTTCGTGAGCATCCAAAAATTGTTTTGCAAACCTTTAAATTCATTTATTGTGAGAATGTTAAAGTTCAAAGGCAAATATGATATTGATTGGTTCTTTTATTTTACCTCTCGGCCCACTGAAAATTATCCCCGCACCCTCCCCACTTAAATCTAGCATGCGGCTCAGAGGGCGCGGCCTGCCGTGGCGGGCGCGGGGGTGCTCGGGGCGGCGCCGCACACGAGCACGCAGCCAGCGCACCCGCCGCGCACGCCCGCGCCACTGACCACGACAGTGCCGCCGCAGACATCGCGTACACATAGGCTTGTTCGCGAGTACCTGATTAAAAGTTTTCGAATTAAATATTAACAAAGAAAATAATTTAATAAATAGTTTACACAAAATCCGATAGCAAAGTCCACGCCATGGATAATTTAATTTATAGATATAATAAGAAATGGAATAAGATAGTTGACCATGGTTGATATAATAGTTAATAAACATTTAGATCTTTTGAACAGCACCGTACTCGTAAATACCTATTATCATAAATGAAATAATTTAATGGGGTTCACATATAACTAAACTAGCGAATAGACTTAGTTCAGCAGCTTTGGCAGTTTATTCCAGCTACTTCCACAGCGTGATGTATTATGATTTACGTTTATGGGATCACGCAGGTGATATTCAAACTATTTTCATATTGCAGAAAATGGCTATTCGGGCAATCTACAACCTGTTTCCTTAAAAGAAATATTTAAGAAAATTAAAATAATCACTTCTCCGTGTTAATACATATAATATATTTGATAATTTAATGTACATTTACAAAAACTTAAAAAAATAAATATGTCTGTAAATACAAGAAATAAAGACAAACTTGTTCAAATCCACACCAGGTTGGGAAAGATTCATATTTTATTTTAATTCATTTCATTTCATAGAGTAATTTAATGTAAGTACAATGTGTAAATTTACATAAAATAAGTTTCAAGTTGAAACAAATTATAAAATAGAATTGCATTTTGCGTGTTTACTTCCCTTCAGAGTGTAATTTAAAATATGCATCTTAGTTGCACTCGGTGCACGAAAAAAAGAATTCCCAAGTTATAATCCCTCAGGTATAAATAAGCGTTGTCTGTCAATCAGTCTCGACAGCTAATTATTCGCATATAGGAAGCTACTAAACTACGTACCTATAGCTGGTTGAGTCTACGGCTTGGTTCAAAACTATTTATTTATTGAAAAAAACTGTTTATAGAATATATTTATACACATGTATATCCATGTTACACTTATTTACATTTCAAATAAATAAATAATTACATATATGAAAAATAAAGATGATAAAATGCTTGGTAGAGCGACGGGACGGTTTAGGTTATTTTTCATTCTATGTTTATTTTTAAATTTATTTTATAAAACATTACCGTTTTTTTAAATATCCAAACTTGTAGAATTATTTACTAATTTATAAGTGTTAATAAATATCTAGGTTTATTACTTTAAATAAACTTATAATGAAAATTCTAGATTCCGAGGACACGAGTCCGCCATCTCTAAAAGTTAATTCAGGTCGCTCTGAAAACTAACCTATCGTGTCGGTACTTGCTTTTTAGTAATTTTCAACCTATGACTTTTTTATATAACTTATTATCTTTACACTCAAATAAAAAAAAACTTGTGTGGTTTTATGAAACCACCGTAAAAGTGAAACTTTTTTTCACATTATAGACATTTAACTAAAAATTTTCGGAATAATATTCCATTAAGGGTATACAAATTGCTTCATCAATCTTAATTTTATACTTAGAAAATGAGAATGATAATGGGAAATGATAAAAGTAGACTAGGTCTCCAACTAATATTTTTATTGAACTCTGTGTCTTAGAGTACGACATACATAATACTTAACAATTATTTAGATGATATACACATATTAAAACACTGAAAACAATATTTTATAATCGTTGAGTCATTTTGATCCGTTTTTCAATTATTTTCAATCATTCTATTATCAATTCCATCTTCATCATGAATTTCACAGTTTATAAATGTAACCAATATTTTATGGTAACTAAAATACGTGAACAGTGACTTACATTCGATTTTTTCAATGTATCTAGTAAAAATCGCATCGATACGAGCGCCTTTCACTTTATCCCTACTCCGCGGCCGACCGTCACGCGACATGCAACACACAGACGAAAAAGTTTGAGACGATGTAATAAAAGTTTTACTTTAAAAATCAGTGTTGATAAATTTAAATATACCTACTATGTATTTTTATTAAGTAATATGGCATATCACTACGTCTACATAGTTTAAAACAAAGTCGCTTCTTGCAGTCTGTCGCTATGTATGCTTAGATCTTTAAAAATACCCAAAGGATTTTGATGCAGTTATTTTTAACAGATAAAGTGTCTCTTTAGAGGAGGGTTTATTTGTAAAAAAATGGCATAATATAGTAGAGAAACACTGATAATTTTAATGGTTTCCAATGTGATGGCGTAAATAAACACATTTTTTTGCGCACAGGTACACACATATAATTAGTGATATTTCTATTGTCTAATGACAAAAAAGCTATGAACATTGTATATAGTACTAACTGTATTCTAGGTATATTTAGCATCAGCATTGCACCCATGCGCAGCTGGGGCGGGTAGCTAGTTCAAATAGAAAATTGATATTTAGAATTTTCTAAATATCAATTTTCTTTTATTCAAATTTTGTTTTTATGATTAGATTTCAATTCCTTATAATATTCATTTCAAAGTTTTGCTATTTATAAAAGTAGGCCCATTGTACTTTTAAACTATGAACTTTAGTAGCAGAGTTCCAAAAATTACATCTATAAATAAATACTGGCAAGAAAGTCCATGGATACTGTTTTAATTAATTTATAAAGATTTTCGTATAGTATTGTCCATTGAGTCATAGTCATAATGGATATGTAAGAATTAATCAGAGTTCCAAGTAAAAGGTAATACCAAAAAAAAAGTCTCGATTAATTTACCACACCACTACTAATTCTATGTTACTCTAACATTTACAAGTGCTTAAAAGATTCTAACTTTAATTATCCAATATAATCTTAATATATATAAATTACGTGTCACGTTGTTTGTCCGCGATGGACTCCTAAACTACTTAACCGATTTAAATCAAATTTGCACACCGTGTGTAGTTTGATCCAACTTGAAACATAGGATAACTTACATCTTAATTTTAAGTCGCAATATTATTTTATATCAAAATATTGTTATTTCGTTATTGGCCTTGATAAATATACTTGCATTTTAAATTTTTTCCTTTACTTAGCGGTCGGGGGTTTTTTTAATTTTAATTTTATTTTTTCTAATACCGTGACTTCTTAAATAGTTTACTACAATGTAATAGGTATATCCAAAACCTTAGCAACCACAGCAACGCGTGGCCGAGTCTGCTAGTAAATAAATATAAGACAATGGCTTAATTTTTTCCTCTAAAGCCTAACGATTAATCTCTATAAATGTTTGGGTGTTCGGTAATGTCAAGCGTTCAGCAAGTTTCAGTGACGTTACTACATTATACATCCTCATTTGAGAACTGTAGATCTGAACTGATGGATTAGTTGGTTCCCACAATAACTATTAATCACGTAATCATAGACGCAGCGCTATTTACCTTTTCGTTCATTAAATATAATAATAATAATTCAGGACAAATTACACATTGACATTACACATAGATCTAAATTCTAACCCCTAAGTAAGCAAATTATTTGCTTGTGTTAAGGGTGTTAGACAACGATAGAAATACATAGAAATACAAATGATAAATACTAAGAATATAAATGACCAAACCCAGAAATACAAACATCTATGCTCAGGACAGGCATGGTTGTCTCCGTCGGGAATCAAACCCGAGCCGTTAGGCGTTAGGCGTCTGCGCTAACCACTCGACCAACGGGGCGGTGAATATACATATTGAAATGTACGCATTATAATTGCAAAGGTAAGTAAATACAAAAATATATATTTTTTTAATAAAATTATAAAAATATGTTATTTTTTATTATTTATAATTTAATTATATTTAATTATATTATATGGACAATTGGACAAATCCATATAATAATATATAAAAAAATACATTTTAATATATATTTTATATATGTATTCGATTTGATAATCAAAAATTAAAAACTATAAGAAGAAGGTAGAATAAGGTGAACAAATTTTTTGTACCTACTATAATTATTCGCAAATAATGAAGTTTTGATTTGATAAATATATTACATGTACGAGTATATACAACTATTTACGGTACGAAATAAGCTACAAATAACTTAAAGTTTATTAATAACATTAGTTTTATAAAAATGGTTATAAAGATATGTATATTATTATTATATATGTATATTAGACTGATTGACCGGTTTTCATAAATAAACGACCATCGATTTTATTAATAAGGTTAAGTGCAATGATATTATGTTCGTTATTTGATCCGAACCGGGTCACTGTAAGAATTCACAATCATAAAATTAAACTTCTTTTAGTAATATTTTATTTTATACAAAGAACATTAAATACTAACAAATAAAATCAAAGAACTAACTGCTATTTAAAACTATATAATAATTTTATTTGTACGACGACCTCCTTTAATTAAATAATGTTAATTGGGCGTAATTAAAAAAAATCTGATAGTAGTAGTCGTATCATCAGTTCAATAACCGTCAGCCGAAGACAAAGGCAACGGATGCGTTTATCGGCACGCATCGCTAGACACCACGTCAGTGCACATCACTATTATCACTGAAACCCCTAGACCCTGGCCCAGGACGTTTGATTCATGCGTGTAATTAAATCTTTTGTCCGTTTCAGATTTCGACCCTCGCCCGTTATCCATTGTAAGCCTCCCATCGATCCTATTAATAACAATCTAAGATAACTTACAATACTGACGTCCAATGAAATTTGGAGAGTGATACGTTTCTTTATTACGACTCTGGAGTAGTTAAGTTTAGGGTTTTAATATTGGTTATCTTTATCTTTGTAAGAATAATACCTCCCTCTCGTATTAGATATGTGAAAGTAAATATTTAATTTATTTTTATATACTAGTACCTACTACCTACCTACTTTGTTACAGCATGTCTTAATATATGAACACTCTTATAATATAATAATAACAATTTGTATAATAAAATAGTAGATAAGATTTTATATTAAGTTATAGGTAACCTATTTGTGTTTACACTTAAATTGCAGGTAGGTTCATATATTGTATAATAACATAAGTGGAATGTATACCTAAATGGTAACTTTAAATATCGATATATTATATCTTTAATATTTATATTTAACTCAATGTTGTATATCACGGTTTCTATTTTAATAAATATTTAAGTGTAAGTTTATTTAGTGATTCATATCTGTTTTGGAAACTTTTAGCTCTTTACTAATTACTTGTAAAAATAACTAATTAGTGAATAAGCGAAACTGAACTTTGAATTTGAATGTCGACTCAGGACACATTACTGGGAAGTCAAAAGTTTTAATTAAAATGTATCAAGTTAGAAGTAGATACTCCAAAGACAAACCGTTTTATTTGATTTTATGCGACGAAGTTCTTCAAGATATATTTTTGTAGATGCGAGATAGATCGCAAGTGTAAATTCAAAACAATGGTCAGTATTTCTTACGTAGACGTAACACGTAGGCGACATCCGGTATGACAAACGTTGCCAACGACCAAGTCGTAGAACATGCTGAAACTAGAAAATATATCATTCGCTGTTTGTTGTCTTTTCTATTCCTATTCTATTCCTTTCCTTTTAAAATTGTACTTTTAGGCGCTGGCTATTAAAAGTCTTACTAAGAAAAGACTGATACAGCTTTACAAAAAGTCGGTCTTTTTTTATTTTTATTCTATTCCGTGCCCCTGATACGGGTTTTGATATTACGAAAGCTATGAGTTTACTTAAAATCAAAACAAAATGATTATATCAAGAACCGGTGTACATTTAAAAAAAATCTATTTATCTTTAGATATTTAAAATCATACATATATGATCCTTATTATCTAAAGATAAATCTGTTTTTTAACAGATTTTATAAATATGTTAATAGATTTTTATTCATAGAGTGTATATTCTAAGTCTTGATTATTACATTTGGTAAACTGTCATAGTTTTCATGTTAAAACTCGTAGGTACTAGGAGTACTGTTTCTGATACACTATGATAAAGTTTAATCTTCAAGATAAAATCCTATACTCGTTACGAATAAAACCTTTCAGAGGTTAGTAGTTTGTGTTGTCTGATTCGTTGTTGCCACGCAATGTAAAAAACCGTCATTTTTAAAAAAGATCAATAGAGACACGGAAGCGATACTAACGCAATTATTTATAGCTATCGTCAAGGTACTTACAGCAAACTGCACATTGCATTTATATCCTTATCGCTATATGAATAAAGCATTCAGAATCTTTTAACATTATTCGCGTGCTTCTTGCAAAAGCATAGACAAGTAACTTTATTGGCGAGTGTACGCAGTTGGTGATGTCACGATATTCACGACATATTATTATTGTTCAAACTACGAGGCGGAAATAGTAGCAAGGTTCGTGCCAGGATAATACTAGGTAATGATCACGTAATGTTCTTGACTGCATGCTTTTGTAACGATCGAAATTAGGTGTACCTACAGTTAGTCTAGGATATTTTTTGCCCTCACTTTCACGTATTTACGATGAAATAGTTACAGAAACAAATTTAATATTCACATATTTATTAAAGGGTTAGGAAAAGGATACGAAAATATTAAATATTTAGCAATCAATAATAAAATAGATATGGAAAGGCATTCCTAAGCAAGTATTTAATATGTAAAACAAAGGATACATTTAAAATTAATTGCCCGAAAAGCGATAAATAAATGTGTACGCTGCATATAAATGAATGCCACGAGCGGAACGATCCCGACGAGCAACGGGTACAAAGAAGGGTGTCGTTACGGTCGCCGCGCCCGCACAATGGTTCGTCGCTGATTTAAAAGACTCCGCAAACTTGCCTTCCCTTATCTCTCATTATTGTCGGAAGTTCTTTAGTCCACCTAGACGGAACGGAGACCGTTCCGCGTTCTTAAAAGAAACTTTAATGAAATGGAATTGATAGAGACTAGCGAGCGGACAGCGGGCTTTCTAACTTTCTCGGTAATTTGATTAAATTTAATGGAACATTATCTTTATTACGTATTTCTTAGAACAGAAAACGAAAAGCTTACCTTTGAAGGGAACTTTTATTATGATTATCTACTTTCGTATTCAATTAATGTTATGAAGGGAAATCAATGTCTATAATGTACCAATTATTTATATATAGTAGGTATTTAGGTACTTCCTTTGATTTTATATCTTTAATATGAATGTTATAATATCATATAATATATACTTATATTATATATATATATATATATTATTCATATAATTTCGTTTATTTACAATTCACATTATTCACAAATGTTTCAAAATCAAACCCGGAAAAAGATAAATTCGCGGTTGGAAAACTAAGAATTAGCAATTAACCAAATATGTATCAAATTATTTATTTATCATTTAATGAGGAGAGGACTTGTATTGCACTATTACACATGGATATAGTAAAGTTGTTTGCGTCAAAGTTCGATATTTGAACAATATTAAGATTAGAAACTTCGTGAAAATAGATTATGCAAAGTATTTCGGTCTTTTAAATTCTAAGGCAAATACTACTACTTGTAAATAAGTTTAGAAAAACTTACAAAATTATATTAAAAGCAATTCAGTATGATTTGTAGGTAAGTGAAGGATGTATTTAGGAGAACTAATAAATTGACGGATGAAGATGAGTTCAGATAAAGCATTTCAAAGTTACCTGTAAGTAAATCAGGGGTGTATTTAGGAGCAAGGTCAACGGAGGAACAGTTCCATCGCTCTCCAGCGTGCGCGGCGAGGCAGGCGGCGCGGGCCAGGCGGGCTGCGGCCGCTACGTGCGGCATGGCGGCGGGCTGACGGCGGCACGCGCGCGCCTGCACGCCGTGCAGCGACCCTCTACGACGCGCCTCCGAGCAATCGCTCTCCGTCCAGTTGCCTTCGCTTTCGTGTAGCGCGCTACGGTCAATTAATTGAATTATTTATCATTATCACTGATTACTATTAAGTACTAAGGTAGGAGTTAAATATATTCTACGTATATAGGATACCTATGTAATCTTCTAGTTATTTCATATATCAGATCCTTCTAAATTATTTCTTGGTTTTAATCATTCTTAGATTTCCTGAAATAGAGCAGATCGGAAAGAGTGCTAACGGGGCTTCAATTTAGTAAAAGTATTATCATTTATGGTTACCATAATTTACACCTCTACATATTAGGTAAACTAAGTAATAGGTAAATTTATAGCGAATTATATATAACATAATATATATTATTGTTTGTTCATAGTAATTAAAACTTCAACTCTAAAGTGAAGTGAGATCACTAATTTATTAAATAATGTGTATGACTTAATTGATTAATAATAATACAATTCTCATTAATATTTGATTTAGTATTGTAGTTTCTTTATTAGATTACTCTCTACGATTTAAGGGGTTTCTTGTCTTCTTGTCCGTTAAATAAACTTTGCTGGTCTGTAGGACGACGCGCTGACTCTGGTCGAAGGCCTCGTTGAAACGCGTCACACATTTCATACAAGTAATTAGGCAAGAAGTCACTTGCCTCGCCTTCCCTTCGTCGTAGTAAGCTATACGACTCCCGTAATGTAGGTTTTGGTGTCAGACGTAATTCTAGTTCAACGGCAGAAGGGAAATGGGCTGCCAAAGAGTAAACGATTTCTAAGTCGGAAGGTGGTGGGTTTAAGTGCTTGTAGTTTGAAACCTTATACAAGAAATACTCGGACATGCTCATTCTAGATTTATTTTCATCATACTTTCCTAATTTCATATCATAGAGGATAGCTTTCTGTCGATCTGATCCCCAAAATTCTTCCTCAAAAGCTTCGAAGAACGAAGTCACATCTTTGAAGTCAGTTCTAAAGCAGCGAGCCCACATCAACGGTAAACCTTCCAAACATGATAAAATAAATGGCAATTGTTTTTCAGATGATATGTTTAATTCAGATATATAGTATTTTATATTCTCTATGAAATCCATGGGATGAGTGTGACCGTTATCGTCAAAGTGAGGTCGCTTATTAAGAGATGCAACAATCCAGTCGTTTATATTTTCGGTTGATATTTGGACTGATTGTTTATTATCAGTTGAACTGTTCTCATCGTCTATCTCTATGATTTTCGGGCGCACTGAAGGTATCTTATGATCAGCCTTACCGAGGTTCGGTAGCGACATGTGGCTACGTAATCTAGATGACGGCATATCATGCAACATGTCTTCTTGACTTTGAGAGAATCGTACCCCAAAACCTAAAGTCGTCGGTTTATATATTGAGCCCCCGTAAAGTGCGGAGTCTACACTTTTTTTTCGCTCCTTTTGGAGTTTTTCTTTACCGACCGATGATGATATTTTATCTACCATTTCTGACAAATTTGATACTGATGACTTAATTTGTCGCAAATCAACAAATAAACTCATACTTATGACTCAAAAATTTATAATTAGTTCTATTTTCACATGTTTTTCTGCAACAAACGAGAGACGTGATTATTGTAGTAATTGTCATTTTTTTTTAGTTTAGTAAAAAAATGCATATTAATTTTGAACACATTTTACAAGATATAACTTGGTAGGTACGTACAATTATAAATATAAAGATATGAAGTAAATCGTAATCACTAGAGCGTGCGTAGCAAACTCGTAGAGTTCTGTAAGGTTACGTGCGACAGTGACGGGCGGGGAAATGGTACTACTCGTACTACTCGTACTACTCGCCCTTCGTTTGCTAAGGGATGCCGTGCCGTACTTGCAAGTTTTTATAAACGCTACGCGACTGCAATAACTGGGTTACCGTCTCCTGGATAATAAATTCATTGTCGTGTCTGCCAAGGACAGAATCGCTTCCGATGTCATCGGATCTTATTTCACGAGGGGTGTAAGGCACAACTCTGCTAGTTTTACATTTTTTTAAAATAAGTTTGGAATTTTTATTCGTTAATCAAGTTATAACAAGTTCTGATAAGACATTCAAAATTTCTTACCAAATACGATTTATAAACGAAAATAATAAAAAATTAAATAAGCATTCAACGAGTTTTTTGCTCCTGAAAATGCTTCCAAAAAGCTTTCGTATCGTATTTTCGAAACTATCTATATGTTACAGTAATGTGTGTCCGATTGTTCATTTACCAAGCGTATCGATATTACTCGAAGTCCTACTTTTAGTAATTACCCTATTCGCTTAGGAAGCCGATATCCGGATCGAATAGGGGGATGTAGGGGAGAGAGCACGCGACGTCATGGGTGACGCGAGGTGGAGCGGGAACCGAGTTAGCTCACACACTAGTCGTTACCACCAACGTCGAAAGTCAATGCGATTGCAGCACAGTCGGAACAATGTAATACCGATTAACTTTAGACATCAACCCGAATCATTCCGTTCAAAAATTACCATAGCATCCGTAGTTTCTATTATGGTTAATTCATGTGGAATGCAATTGTCCGTTGTTGGATTCAGTGCGGAACATTATCGCATTCGTCACGGCGCGCACGTGCAGGCACAATCTAATAAAATAATTCCCGTATCAAATTTTACGCGTCTATCTCGATCTAGTAGACAAAAAGCAACAGTCCCGCAAAAGGGTCCGCTTTGTCATAACTGGTTGTGATACATAAAAGAACACCGAGCTTTTGGCGAAGCGGCTTTGTATTTCAATGTAGATAATTTTAAATAGGTTACAGTTTTTTATTTCACGCTATTCAACCAAAAACCCCGGAGTTCACAAATCTTGAATGCGGGTTTTCGTTTGAAGTTATAATTTTGTTTATAACTAGATAATGGGTTTTTAAAGATTTGAAAATTATAAAAAAAACCGCCTAAAGACCCTCGATAGAAAAAGTCCTTTGCAACACAGCTGACGCGTCTGTACCGCCACTGATTCGGCTTTAATGATGATTAAATACAGAATGATTGTCGCATCACGGGCGTGCGTGTGTCATGGCGGCAGTAACCCTGTAGTTACAAAGAAGTTTAGTTTAAATGTACACCAAAACGAACTTTGATACCCTTATTATTAACGATCTACGGTTTATTATTCTTAATATTTATTACTTATGTAATTTATAAAATTAAAATAGAAATAGTATTGAAGAAGTGGTTTCGATTAATTTGTCATAGCTCCATTTAATTTATAGACGTAGTTTATTTAAAAACGTGTAAGAAAGCTTCAAATGAAAATACAATATAACGTTGTTCTTTGTATCTCTGGACAGAACAATAGAGCTCTAATAATATATTTTGATTTGCCTATTGGCTGTTTGTGACTAAGTTGCTATTTTTAACAAATTAAGATAACTTTCCTTTTTTTTTTAATTAATAACTGTACCTTTATGTTCAAACGACGGGTAAATTTATTAAATATCAAAAAAAGAAATCGATATATTTGGTGTTATTTTATAAAATATAGTATACTTAAATAGTACATACTTTAAAAAAATTAATGTGATAAAAATATACTTTTGAAGAAAAATATTTACTATGTTTTCCGTACATATCACAGATTACAAAACTAAAATGTTATATGTTTGAATGTTAGCGCACGAAGCAAAACCTAACTACTAGGTCGGTTGGTAGGTCCTGGTTAATAGGATATTTTAAAAAAATATATATTTAATTTTTGCGAGAAAACTCAAACACAGTCAAAAAAATTGGTATAAAATTTCAATATAACCTACCATTGGACAGTTTCTTTATAAATTTTTGGGTAAGTAGTAGGTATTTGCTTAATGTTTAAATTGTTTATTAAAAATGTTAAATGTTGAAAGTATTGTAACAGAAAAAAAATATATTTAAATTAATAAACCCCCGATACAAAAAGACCTCTAAAAAGAATAAAAATAATATTATTATGTACTTATTGATGTCGTTGCGTCGAGGGACACACGGGGGACTATATCTTGGAGACGACTGTTTCTATTTCGACCAAATATAGCTAAGAACCATCTGGAACGAACATAGCTTTCGATTAAAAAAACCGCATTCAAATCCGTCCACGCGTTTGTCCGCTACTTTGCCAACCCCCTCTTTCTAGTCGGGGGTTAAAAAGCAAAAATTGTTTAAGGCCATAATTACAATAAAAAACTGAAATATATGGATTTGTTTAAATATAATAAGGTTAGATAGAATATTATTTGAATTGGAGATAAACGATATTGTAGACAACAGCTAGTACCTACTTATTCGTTATAAAACAGATTCGTTGAATAAAAGATTTTGAGAAGCAGAAGAGGTATATGCATAAAAATGATGATTCATTTCCGAACCCCTATACTTAAATACGTACTTTCGCTGTAAATTGACTAAGCAATTAGGTATATTACCCGAAGAAATCTCAATTTGTTACAATCAGACGCAAGTCTCTCGTCTGGCTCCCCGCGTGTCGCAGCAAGCTTCTCTAGTTCATTACACACGGGAACAATGATACTATAATTATGACCCATTCGACACACTCACTTACATTCTTAATGACTGGTATTAATCAACTTCAACGACAATTTCAATTAAGCTGATGGATTTATACCATGTTACTTAGCAACCTCAGCATAATTTCGATAGCAATTGTAACATTAATTATGCATGGAATTTACGTTATGAAATACAGATTACCTTACAAATTGGATTAATTTTAATATGCGGTATAAATAAACCCAACCCTTAATATCTGAAATTAGAATTATTTGTTTGATACTATTTATTGCTAATGTATTCAGAGCACGTGTATTATAATCCGTTTAACAATTGAAATGTAGGAAATAACCATTATATAGGAACTTGAAATAATTGAAATAAATGTTCGTATTACTCAACAAATTGTTCAATACAAGGGTGATTTGTCTAAGTCGTTGCTCTGTAATCTACAATTGTTGTATTTTATTGTTACAAATAAGGTCTCACATTGTTTCAAAGTACTCTGAAGTTCCTTAAACCATTATTTATAATCTGTTTTTATGATTTTACGTACAGTTTTGCATAGAGATATTATTAATTCTATGGCAATTTGTACGCAAATTGGGAACAGTCAATATTATTTTAGTTTATAAAATTACCATAGAGTTATTTATTAATCAAATTCTATGAAATTAACACATTGAATTTTAAAAAGGTTACAACTAACAATTGTTATTTCTCAGATTAATTTAATAATCTATCTCCAATTCCTTAAATGCTAAATTTGGTGTTAGATATCATTTTCATAATAGGGCCGTTTATAAAGGTTGGGTACTGTGGAATATTAAAATTGGGTATACATTTAATAAATAATTAGAATGTTTAGTTAGGTAAGGTAACCTTTTTCACCTGCTTTTGCATGTTTAACAACAGTGAGTGTGCGGTTGTTCAAAAGGTTTCAAGGGGTCAGGGTCCGTGCCTTATCTTAAAATTGCGAGTTTTATTTGTAGTCTCAGCGTTTTTAACCAAGTCCTTGTATCCGTTTGATACTTCACAAACAAACACAAACATTTAAAACCAAAATTAATGCATTCCAAACAAATTTTAATTAAATTAATGAAATCTCAACAGATTGGGTAAATCCTTTTAAGTATTATGTATTATTTTTCTAGCTATTTCTAGATATTTAAGTTTCTTTACTTTTCTATAGCTGGCATTATTTAATTTTATACATTATAAACAAAATTATTCCGACCAAGTTATTTTAATGCTACAGATTACAGAACGTTTTATAAGAATTACTTAGATTTTGTGTTAAAAAAATTAACGATCTCAGAGTAGGTACTTAAAACCACTGTTACCTAAATAAAGTAATGAGACTATAATGTTATATACTATAATATAACATACATAGGTATTTTTATAATATCTCAGCCAATTAATTACAGAACGATCCAACTTCAAAGGCCGCCGACCGTCGATACGACCGGACTAGAAACCGGTGAGTAAGATAAAAGCCAAACAAATACTCTTTGCTCCGAGGATGTCGGTAATTTATGAATTTGTCAGGACAAAGTGAACATCGTCGGCGGCGAAAATAAAGAGCTCCGCGGCGTGGATAAATTTGTGTCAGATCAAATGAAGCGAGCGCGGGACGATTTGTTGCACTGACTCCCTGTTATATGTAACCGTCCATTAAATAAAACTATAAAACAAAAGAATCGATAAACAAGAATGAATCGGTCATACGGCGAGGAGTGGCCACGTGTTGGCATGCAGAATGAAACAATGAAACCTTTTTATAGAAAGTGATCGTACTCCGATCGATTTAGGTACACATAAAGTTGCTAACGTAGGTAGTTATGTTGGTACCTAATTGTAAGTCGCAACGCGCTCGGCACTCCACAAAATTAACCCTTGCGAAGCCCTTCGCGTTCACCACAAACGTGTATTCGAAGCTCATGCGGTACATATTTACATAATCCTTTCAATGCATTTTCAATTTAACAGAACATAACCTATATCAATTCCATTTAAAACAAACATTTATCATAACGATTGTAAATAAATGACTTTTAAAAATAAATAAAAGCTGAAGACAAAACGTCGGAACCAGAGCTATAAAATAAATTTGTTGAAGTGGCTCGTATTTTACCTTCACCCGCAGGCACTTGCGGACTGCTGAGAAACGACTATAGAGGAATTCAATAAAAATAACGACCATACAAAGTATGACGACAATCATATAAAATACCTAAGGAAGTATTAAGAAGGTCCCCTAATAATAATAGGTCCCGCCAGATGCACAGGACGGCCGCTTAGAAAAATCAGTGGGAACTCGAGCGAGGGAAATTATTTTTTTCGGTCTGCCACACACGGCCCTTGCCAGATCAGCAAAAACTAAGATTGCTATTCTTGCTTGAATTATTATTAATATTAGAGATGAGAGTCGTCCTACTTATACTATGAGGAGTATCAGGATTTAGGTCAAAGGATTTAAGTTTATCTTAAATAAGTTTAGGCTCTATAAGTATTTAGGTGTAGGATATAATCACTTATTGGTGGAGAAACAAAGTTTTAAGCCCAGACCTTTCAATTACGTGAATGCTTGTAGTCTATAGAGTATATAAAGTATAGTCGAAGAGCTCTGCAGTAGCCGGTGGAGTTTTTAATCTTTTAACTTAACGTACCTACTACGTCTACGTTAAAGTAAAAGCATATTAGTTGTCTCGCAGCAAACACGAAGTTTTTAATTAAATAAAGTGAATATTCTACTTCAGATACTTACAAGTTACTACGATATATTTATTATAGTACAATATTTTATAATTTAGACTAGGTATAAAATAAATGTTGTTTCTGTCAAAAACCGGTAGTTATGATCTGAAACGAAATGATGATCGTGGGAAAAAACGACGGCATCCATTTAGTTAACTGTATTTTTTAAATGTTCGTATATCTGGTTAGTAAAAGTTAAACGCATATATATTTTTTTAATGTTTATGAAACTAATAGTGTTTTGTACTAAAATTTAAAATACATTTCACAGAACGTGAAAGTATTCCAAATTCTTTATTTGTTTGATTCGACATGTTCCCCGGATTAAATATTTATAATAAGTAGGTACGTATACACCAATGAATGCATCGTCGTCAACGGACCAGTAATTAATATTATGCTGAATGTTTGTGCGAAGTCCCGGGCTCTAACATTGGTTTTCTAATGTTCCGAAGTAGTAATCAAAATATATATGGAATTGAATATAGACAAATAGTTTGATTAGGATTTTTCGTCACTAGAGATTTATATGAAAATTCTTAAAATATATAACAATTATAAACTATATAAATAATGGCTCCATACAAGCATCAATCAATACTTTCTTTTTAGTCTACAGATCGGATTCTTTAAAATATGACTGATTCCTTCAGGATTTATAAACGTCGGTTATTTTTAAAATAGGTACTTAAACTTAAATAAACCAGTGGTATTTAATATTAAATAATTTATAACATCATACTTATATTCCATTATTTCATACTATGAAAATATTAAAGTTACAACCAAATAAATAATTTATAACATAATTTCCACTTTGCTATTATCATTACCCGTTAGTTTGTGTATTTTAAGATGTAGGCAGAATCAACAAAATGGTACAAAGCAGCGATATTTCTTATTTACGCTTTTGGCCAAGACATCTCTACGTGACGGAATGCATTTACGGCAATTCTTTTTCCAGTTCTGTTCATTTTATAACGACTTCAAAAATACAAAATTCCATCTTAAGACTATTATAACAACAGTTACATACATATTATTAAATATTACAAGATAAAAGAAATGAAATCGGTACATTTTTAAATTCAATTTGTCCAAATTGATAATTAACCTTAAATTAAGCTTACAATCGTTCACAATATTGAAATAATTGGATGCGATTGCTGGAAATCGGGGACAAAGCTCATATTACCGGGAATATTTCCGGGTGTAATCTCAGGGGCGAATAATTGCGGGTTGCAACGGAACAACGCCGCTCATTAGTGCAATGTTCAATTAGAGCTCGATGGACAGAGGGAGTCGGGTTACCTCGCATCCTCTGCACATCGAACATTTAGCTTTGAATTCACCAAATTATAATGATATTTGTCTATCTTGTCATTGTGTAAATTGTGTTAATCTACATGACCTTTTTATTTAACTTCAAGACATTTTGCCATTTTTAAAACTTACTATATTATATTAAATATATATTTACCTAAGTACATGTTCATTAATCGGATTTTTTTCCCTATTACTTTCGAACCCATTCAGGGTTTCTATTAAGCTGGAAGCATGACAGACTCGCGGCGTGAACTCAGTTAACGAAAGTTCAGTTCGAAACTAGTCCAGCAAAATTACGATTGATTTAGGTGATCATAAACATAACAAAATAATACAATATAAATGTTACATTTAAATAATAATCATTCACCATTTACGGCTTTCAAGAATACTATCTACTTTTCTCAAAGGACTCGAAGATCGATTGGAATGAAAGATTGAATGGAGTTTTGTGAAATTAAAAAAATAAAACCAAAAGCATTAAGCATTTACGAGTCTTCGATTTTTTTAGGCCCTTATTTTGAATTTTCCTTGATAAGTTAATACTTACCTAATATCCTACTTATAATGCGTTGGTATGTATTTATAATATTAATTTAAATTGTTTTATCATGACAGTAAAAAATTAATATATATTAATTAGTTAGTTTTAATATATATTATTTATATAATTAAGGATAGTTGGACAGTTTGAAAGAAGTAGGTAACTCACATTAAATACATTTTACTTTAGTTATTAAAATAAATTCTGGTTTAATTAAAGAAATTTTTAATAATTGTAATGTTTTAAATTTATGATAGTTGATGTAATCCGAATGTATATAATAAAAAAATAAAATAAAATAAAAAACCTGGTATCGGGGGTTTTTATCATCTTCTTGACTTCTAAAAAGAATAAAAATAATATTATTATGTACTAATTGTAATCGTTGCGTCGGGGGACCAATGCACGTGGTATCCATGCCACTAAGTTTTCGGAACTAATTAATGAGGACTTAACTATACGATCTGATATCGTCATTTCGTTATTTGCTTTGGAAATTGACTTGCATTTCATTAATTTAGTCGTTCCCCGACGCAACGACTTTAATTACTTCATAATAATTTTATTTTTATTCTTTTTAGAAGTCTTTTGGTATCGAGGTTTTTTTTGTACTTTATAAGTTATATTACTGGTTTCTTGAGATGCGCTGAATAGTAGTTTTACCAAATAACTAAATAGATGCTATGCTATTCTGGCTAGATTAATAAATATGTTGATATCTGGTTAAAAATATTTTTTTGAGGTTTATAAATAAATGCTGATTTAAGTTTCAAAATAAATACTGACTATACTAAATACTAATTGTAGGTTAAAAATAATAAAATAGATATGTTGATCTGATAATTTTCGAAATAAATGTTGATTTGAAGCTTAATTGCTTTATATTATTAGGCTATTCACCACATTATTTATAGGATTTCTTTGACATAAATCTTAGTTTTGTCTTTTAGTTAGTGTCGTGTAGCCAAGAAAATAGAAATACCTACTTGAACGGAATATATTCGGCACCAAAACCGAATAATTCGGCCGAAGACAATAAGTAAAAAAGATGCCGAATATCGAATACCTACTTACCGAATATTCGGCGCATTACTAGAAAAAATATTATTAAAAAAATAGTGTTTCAAAATAGTTACTAAACTTTAATTAAAGTAATAAATTAAATAAAAAAAAATATTATTAAAACACAAAGAAGTAGGTACTATAAAAGGTACTTATTTTATATTATGCCTTATTCTATAAATGATAAATAATAAATTATACTTACAGCCATCGAATCGCTGTTGTAGATTTCGTCAAAAACACAAAGATCAAAATAAAAATCACGATAAATAAACGCATCACAATAACAAAACCAACTTTTAATGTTCAGAAATAGGATTCATTAATTTTAGAACGAAAAATATAAAACAAAAAAGTAAAAAAAATGCCCGAAATATTTGGCGCGAAAATCTGTCAGCGAGCGTCAAACGCAGTGCTGCGGAGCTTCGCTGCAGAGTTGTGACGCGATGTAAACTCCGAGTGACGAGTTCACATTCCCTCTCCAGAGAGAGAAAATCGCGGCTCTGGAGCACGCGTGCGAACGCCGCCGTCACGCCGATCGCGGCCAGTGGTCAGGCAGACGCCCGCCCGCCTCGCTGCCTGACACCGACCCCACAGAGACTAACCAACACGCAGATACTCAATTCTCTGCCCTGTCATGATAACTTTGTAATATTTTAGGTAGTTTGTATCTGATCAAATAACTATAATAGAAGTCGTATAATGCAGCAAATGCTATCAAAAATGTATTATATATCAACTAAGTAATACAATAATTATGCTTATGTGTACGAATAACCTGCAATTTCTCAAAATTTATTGACTATTTTTTTTATGTATTAATTCCTCTAGGCGCCTCGAGTCATGTAGGTACTAATATTAGTTCCAAGTCGACCGGAGCGGGCGGGCGGGCGGCTCGCTCCCCACGACACAACCCACTTATCAATTCAGTCGAGTGGGCATTCGTTCATTGTGAAGCATTGTGCCTATTATGCACGGATTTGATGCTTATTTACCCGTTCACATGCCGAGTGTACTGCGTAATCGGATACTTTTAATTTAATCACAGATCCGCAAGATTTAAAAGAACGGTCGGTTGGTTACTAGTGTTACTAAAAAAGTAAACTAAAATTATAAATGTGGCATACATTCGATACGATATTTACGAAAAATAATTTAAAACCTTGATTTACTTATTACGTTTTATTTTCTAAATTATTCAATCGTCTTTTGTAGAAATGGTTTTTTGCTGTTTTTTATTTTTAAATATATGCAGGGTTATTTGTAATTAATTGGCTACATCTTGCAGGCAGCCTCTCTACATCAATATTAGAAATAATGTTGTATTCGGCTCCCTATTTAATATATAAAGACATTTTTTTTAATTAACTAGATTTATTATAAATCATACCAATCTGTCCTTCATAAACTATTTTGTACTTCTGTTGAATAATGTTAAATAAACGATAAAGAAGGGGGGCATATTATAACAAGTATGTTATGGACGATAAATAAAAAATATTTTTCCGATGAAATACGTAACGTCTCATTTATTAATACATCTATGTTATAATCAATCCTAGACAAATTGGAAAGCCTGTCACGTGCGCGGCGGCGTTATAAATCATACAAAATTATCTAGAATCTTTAATCATAAAAAATATAATATAAAACTTATTTAAATAGAACATTTAGACATAACTATGTTACTCTACATATACTAAGATCAAACAATCCCATCAAACAATCCGCTACTCTCAGACAACCGAACCAGATACAGCCTGTGATTCACATTTAACAAAACTTACAACAAAAATGCCGTCAATATTACATACTTACATTAATTACATATCAAAATCAATATTCAAACGACAAAAGTGGTCCAGTGAACGATATAAAGTCAATAAAACGGTGCACGGGAGACAGCACTTTACGGTGTAGCATCATCCTCGCCGAGCGTGTGCAGGGGCCCCGAGATGGTGGAGGGGCTCGATGGGTCCGACTAGAGCTGTGACAGTTCCGGGACCGACGAGGGCTCCGAGACCACCGAAGGGTCCGGAGCCGACGAGGGCCCGGGGATTCTGGGCCTGGCGAGGTGCAGCACGCCCGGCGGCGGCGGGGGTCTAGGTGCTTCAGCGGGGTAAAGCAGCAGCAGCCGGCGTCAAGGGTTCGCCTTGCGGGCGTCCTTGATGATGAAGCTGACGGTGCGGGAGCGTCAGGCGAGGTGCGACAGGTCGTCCAGCTCCGGCGGAGGCTGCGGGCCCGCGCCGGCGCGAGCGAACACCGGCTTCGACACCAGCGACACTGGCGCCTGGAAACGAACGACGCTTTAACACGTTTTATTTATAACACCTACTTTTTTTAATGGATTCATGCTTTCGAAAATCTCACTTGGATGCCAAATCACAAATTGAAACAAAAATTTAGTTCACGAACGCTTGTAATTAATTACTATTCGTTTCTACCATACTTAGCTGCATTGTCTCACCTGGCTGACGCCCGCCCCCGGGGTGGAGGGCTGTAGGGGGGGGTGCGGAGGGTGCACTCCCACCACCACAAGCTTCTGCGGGGGTTGGACGCCGGCCGGCCCGCTCGTCACCACCACCGACTACGAACCACACCCACAACCGCGTTACTACACTACCATGCTACTTGACTGCTATGATATAATCATCTATTATATAAACTCAGGCAAATCTAATAAAAACTTTATGTCTCGCACTCTCAAAATCCATTATTATTAGAAATATTTAGTCCACTTGTACGTAAATCGTTCACATCAATGGGCGGACTAAATCATTATATTACTAGCAGACTCGGCCACGCGTTGCTGTGGTTGCTAACGTTTTGAATATACCTATTACATTGTAGTAAACTATTTAAGAAGTCACGGTATTAGAAAAAATAAAATTAAAATTAAAAAAACCCCCGACCGCTAAGTAAAGGAAAAAATTTAAAATGCAAGTATATTTATCAAGGCCAATAACGAAATAACAATATTTTGATATAAAATAATATTGCGACTTAAAATTAAGATGTAAGTTATCCTATGTTTCAAGTTGGATCAAACTACACACGGTGTGCAAATTTGATTAAAATCGGTTAAGTAGTTTAGGAGTCCATCGCGGACAAACAACGTGACACGTAATTTATATATATTAAGATGTATATATTTGGTATACCAAAGAAGCAATACGAACGGTAATACTTTTACGTAAAACACTTTTACGTAAAAACGTAAAAATGATCGTTTTCAGATTCAAATTCGATTATTACTCGTTTTTGATCTTTATCGTT
This sequence comes from Napeogenes inachia, assembly GCA_959347355.1. NCBI lineage: Eukaryota > Metazoa > Arthropoda > Insecta > Lepidoptera > Nymphalidae > Napeogenes > Napeogenes inachia. The sequence continues at coordinate 2,557,674 of OY365796.1, read as the reverse complement.
ACTCTTCTAAAATCATAACAATATTATAATATAAACTGATAAGTAAATAAGAAAATATCCATAAAATTGAAAATCAGGTACAAGAAAAAAAATTAATCTCTAAGTCAAAATAGAACAATTAGTTCAGAAACGAAAATTTAAAATATCACACATGCAATGTCGCAGACAAAACACAATTCAAGTTCAGTAATATTAAACAACATTTTGCATACCATGCCATATATAATGCATGCATGCATTGCATGTTCAGGAAAGCAATATCAAAAGAGAGATAGCAGTTTTAAAGTTCCAGATGCTTCAATTCATTTAGAACATCAAGTCTGTATACTTTAAGTGCCAGATCTTTATCTAAAATAAAAATGTACATTTTGGCTGCGCACGATGGTTGGCTGCGAGGAGTGCACCACGATGTGACCCGCACCGCCCACCGCCGGCTGGTTCTGAACGAATACATACTTAATTATTATTTTTATTACAATACCACAAAATATATCAATATTATATATTAGTAGTATATGGTTTTTAAGTTGAACAGACTTATAAGTTAATCATATTTCATATTATATACAGCAATACGGTAAAAGTTATACTAAAGTAATACTTTGTTTCAGATACTCGTAGGCATACATTGTCGCTTATAAAATATCATCGGTACTTACAGTACTTATAAAAAAATTATAAACTTATAAATATTTGTACCGAAAAGAACAATAAGTATGTGATATCCAGCTCACCGATTGCGACTTCTGCTGCGACACGATGACGAACTTCTGCGGCGGAGGCGTGGAGGGGGCGGGGGAGGGAGACCCCGACGACAACACCATGTTACGAGACAACGACTCTGAGGACGAGTACAGTGCGGGACAGTGCGACATGGTTTATGTACTATAACATCCTTTTGAATCATTTTAAGGGTGATTTAAAAATTAGAAAATATATTACAAATATTAGGACGAAACACTGTTTGAAAATCTTATTTGTACCGGGAGCCATGCCATCGTGGATGTGATATTAGATGCGACACTTACCGATGCTCTTAGCGTGCGGCGCGGGCGAGGGCGGGTGCGGGTGCAGGTGCGGTTGCGGGTGCGGCTGCGGTTGCGGGTGCGGCAACAGCGGCGGCGTGCAGGGCAGCACAGCCACCGCGCCGCCGCCGCCGCCGCCAGCAGGGGACACGCGCAGCTTGCTCACAGCCTGCTGCAGACTCGGACCCAGGTACCCGTACTCGCGCCTAATGACAATAAAATGATTATAATTACACACTTTTAGATAGACGATTAATTTCGACGAGTCGCCGTCACTCACTCATACCGGGAAAACAATTATACGCTTCCAGTTTTGCATACAAATAACCACATGCTTTACAGAACGGAACCCACATTGACATTCAGTCATATATTATAAATCGAGAAATCGAGAACGAACACTGACTTGTAGTCGTCCGGAAGGTCTGGCGGCTGGCGCAGTTGTCTCACGACCGGCCCCAGCACCTTGAGTAGCTGGTGCTTGAAGTTGCTGGCGGCCACGCGGTCCGCACCCGCCGCGCCGCCCAGAGCGCCCTCCACGCGCTCGCCCAGCCAGCGCACGCGCGGCAAGATGAACACCTGGCGACACACGCTACCAGTATTACATCAGACTTCATTTCTCTCTAGCTTGACTCTAGTCAAAGCTGCGAGGTGAGGCAACATACATATTTTGACCCGCAGATTTAAATAAAGTAGCACTCGTTTTGATTGTTATCGTACAATAGAGTGCTCATATTTCTTACACCCCAGTTAAATATAAAAAAAAACGATTACCTTAACGACCTCCGGACCCAACTCGGCTAATCCTTGAACGGCTCCATAGAGAGAAGCTAGAGGGGTCTTATCAGATTCCTTCATAGATGCGACCATTGAGGGTCCGCTTTCGTTATTAGTTTGAGATGGACACTGCAACGCTTTTGCGAATAACCTATAGAAATAAATACGAACTTTAACAATTTACACTAACCACCTACATCACTAACATTTTTTTATAGTGATTCTATATAGAAAATATATATGTATATATAATACCTTGTTACTCTTGTCTGCAGATTGTTGGTAGAAGTATTAAATGTTTTGCACAACTGAGACATAAGCCGTGCGGCGAAGTCTCGCAATGCCCAGTGGTTGTCAAGCTCGGGCCGCGTGCACAGCTGCCGAGAAACTATGCAAGTCGACACCGATGGTATTAATTCATGGAGCTGAAAATAATTCAAATTCTTAAATAACAATATTTCGTAACGTAACTATACATAGATAATTCTTGAGTGTGTAACTAATGGAATGTTAAGCATTGAATGATTTTGATTTTTAAAAATGTTTGTATTCATTGTAGGATTTATAATAAAAATAATTTGTACTAATAAATTTCAGGTCTTATTTTGGGGCAGCACAATGTCTATCATACTTGCTAGTATATTATATAAAGAAAATCTGGCTAATTTATAACTTACATATTTTTCCAGATAAAGTGATTGGTTGTCCAGCATTGCCTTTACCATTCGCATCAAATAAATAAGAAGGGCTAAATTATTTTGGACAACATTCACTTTAACTCCCTCTGATATGAATGTACACATCCTTGGTAACATTTCGTGTAATCCGGGATCACATGCCAGTGATTGTAAGGCTTCCTGCAGAAACATTCTTAATATTGATATAGGGATATATGTATTATACATCTAAATTAATAAAGATAAAAATGTAAGACTTACTGCTCGTCTACCCTCATCACTGCCAACTCCTGCTTCTGTTATCTCCTTGTAGTATAATTGTTGTTCAACACTCAATTCATGAGTAGCAAGTTGTTTTACATGCACTGACTCAGATGCCTTTAGTCGGGCTGCTTTACCACTAATTGGTTTACCTTGAAAATGGAAATTTAAATATTATATTCCCGGATTTAGAAACCTGCAAGTAGTATTGCAGTTCCTTGATATAATGGAGGATTCATAAAACCATTACATATAATTCTAAAGTTTGTCATGTCCAATAACATGACTATTTAAATAAAAATAAAAAATCTAAAATAATTATTAAATTTATTTATACACCCACCAGCAGCATCTTTATTAGCAGGTTTGCTTAATTTGGAAATAGGATCCACAGACTCAAGTTTCTGTGCCTCTTTGGACAAAGGTGGAGGGTTTTCAGGTACAGTTGGCTGTACACCATCCACACTTAACCAATGAGCCCTCAATGACACATCAAGAGGAGTCTTAGGTGGTGGTGCTGATAGTATTTCTGATAAATCAATTTCTTTCTCTTCAATAAAATGTAGCTCTCTACCACCACCAGATGCAAATCTGAATGGTAATGAATCAGGTTGAACAAAGCCATACTGAGCCTAAAAGAATAGAAAACATGGCAAATGGGCAATTATATTAATAATAATAGTTTTTCTGATTAAAATAAGGATATATAATACCTCAGTGTTTTTGATTTTTAAAGCATTATCTATATCACTAATGGAAAGCTTTTGCCTTTTTGAATGATTCATAAATTTCATAGCATCCTGAACAATCACTTTAAGACGAAAAGTAACATCGTCTGCTAATTCCTTCGCAGCATCATCACCTAGGCTTGCTATGCCAACACTTTCTGCTATAACTTTTACAGAATCTACATTCAGTGATGATCCATAAGCTAGGTCAGAATCTGCCATAGTTATTATCGAATATTAACAAGATGATTTAAATATATTTTACAACTGTTCACAGACAATCAAAAAGATATTTGTTTGTTTACTTTAAAAACAAGATTTAGTTCTATGTTGATAACAAGTACTAAATAAAAGAATCCAAAGATCAACCCTGCAGATAATCACTAAGTTATATTAGTTTCATACAGTAAAACTGAGTGTTTCTGGACTTATGTTAGAAGTATTCGCTCTGGAGATGACTCCTTTATAGTCGCCGATTCATCCAGTATAATTATTAACAGTAACAAATCTTCAACAAGTTTTCAAATGTTATCAATACAAATTGTAAAGAGGTAAAATTTCAAAAACCCCAAATCTTCAACTCATTTTGCATTATAAACTTATTATTTATCGTTATCGTAAATTAATATTGACGTTCTATTTTTTTATGATTTGACTGATAGTGATGCGACTCGAGTCGTATTTTTATTCGAGTATCTTGAGTAGATTTGTAAGACTCGTACTCGAGTGACAATTCCAACAGATCAAGTTTGAGTTGCCTAGTTAAAACTCGAATAAAAACTATAGTCTGTACTCGAGTGATAACGTCATTAGTTGTCATTTAGTTCGTACATACTACATTACCCTACCCTACCCTTCCAAGTTCCAACGTATAATGTACATTTTATATCAACGACACAAACAGGTTTCAACTTTTATGTTTTATGTATTTTATGTATCTTTAATTTAAATCATACAACATTATATTTTAAAAACGTTAATTTCGAGTTTATTAATTTAGGATTGTTTTATAGTACCTGTCAAAAGTGATTACAAATACAATTGTTTAATTCAAATTGTTACTATACTTTATTTATTATCTTTTTGCATAGAAATATTATACATAGAGAAGGGAAGCCAGCCTAAAATGTGACAATCGAACTTGAAAGAGATAGGTTGATCTAAAAAACCTATCTATCTTTATTTTTTATCAAATCTCGTGCTTCGTCGTAGTCGTCTCGGGCGTAATTCGTATTTAGTAAAATAACAATTGAGTGAGCAATTGTCATTCACTCAATCGTCATTTTTACTAACATGCTTAAAGCTAAGATAATATTTCAACGTGTGAGATCAAATTTGAGTAAAAATTACACAAAATTATATACTATAATTATGATTTATATAATTCTTTTGATTTTAAATAATAACAAATTAATTGTGTGTAAAAAAGAAACTATTCCTTTCGATTATAGTCGCAGTTTTCACAAGTAAGAAATGGACAGTTTTTTATATTTGTCATATACATATTAAAAGACATATTAGTTTTATATTATGTGTTAAAAAAGATTAATTTCATAAGAAGAAAGAAAGAAAACAAAATGAATTAATGTTATTGAAAATTTATCCATAAAAAAAATTTTAAAGATTTGTAGTGACTACTTTATTACTGCGTCATAACTTATATCGTAATACTGATCCATATACAACTTTAAGAAGATTACTATAAAATTCTGTACCTCTCAATATGAAGCACGAAAGTGATGAATTAAATGATACCAAATATAGAATAAGAATGTATTACAATGAGCTAGTCATATTTCAAAGGCAATAATAATTGGTGTAGGTACCTTACTCTAAGGAGACTCATTAAGTGTTATAAATCTGATTTTACGTGATAATTATTATAGATATTTTTACCTTAACTAGAATAATATAAAAAATACATAAGACAAAATAAAATAGCTATCAAAAATACTGTATTTATTTATTAATAACTTTCGTTTTTAATATAGTCTTACTATATAGACTCAATATAGTCTACAAAATGTAGTGTCAAAAATGTTTTACACAAATGAGTTAAAAAACTCATTCTAAATAAAATAAAACTTAAAGATTTAGAGAATGTCCTAAAAAAATGTTAAAGTATTTAAATTAAAAATGCGTCATGAACATTTCTTTGCGCATGTGTGATTAGACAAAGACAAACAGTGTGACATCTTGCATCTTTTTTAACTGTCTATCACTGACGCTCATACGAATACCTATGGCTCACCTATTCTATGTATATTAATTGTCTGTTTGACAGATCGATGCCAATGAAAGTTTATATTGTTGACATTAAAATGTCATACAAATAATACTTGTACATCATGGACTGATATCGCTCACTTATATAGTGACGAACCATCATAGAGATATTATACATTATTGTATATTAATTCTATGCGAACCATACATAATGATTAGATTGTGCCACAGATTACAAATAACCGGTAAAAATAAACGCTATGAGTAAAACCAAATTGTAAGACAGAAACCAAGTAATTAAAATATTAATATAACACAAAGTTTTACTTTATTCTTAGTTTATGGCATATAAATAAAACAATTAGAACTGTTTATTTCTTTTAATATAATAAATGTATTCATTTGATGAGGCTGACGTGCCATTGTGGAAATAAACCTCAAGTAAATATTTAAATAAAAAATGACAATATAATTAATAAACGCCAGTATTTTTTATAACTAAAATAATTTGGATACTTATTATCGATCAAACAATGATCTAGCATGAAATCGATTACAGCTTTTAATCGAAATAGTTATGTGATAAGGTATCATTATTTTCACTTTGCGCGATCAGCGATCTATTAAAAAGATATTAGATGGTTGGAGTATAACAATACTGCTAATATTAAAAAAGCTGTGTCAGATAATTAAAATAGAAGAAATAATTATTGGGTTAATAACACTAACAATTTAACAATAACAATTTTTAAGAAATCAAACCTGTCATTAGCCACGCTGCGATGTTAGAAAAATGTAAAACTTTAGTCACTTATTTGATCAAAGCAGAAAATAAGGTTATAAATCATAAAAAATCCAACAGAAAATGATCATACCTATATTGTTAAACTAAAACCAGAGGTTATTATGAGATGGTCCTTAAGTTTTGTAATCATGGAGAGATTGCATCAACCGAAATTTTGCACATCTACCGCCTTATTTACCATGTCTTGTTCTCCAGAAAGGTAACTGCAAATGAATGGGAGAAAATAAAAGATAGTGACAGGTAATGATCTAGATAAAATCCTTGCTATCCGACTTAAGTAAACGTTTTGGAAGTTTGGGGACTAACAAAACGAAATGCACCTCTACGAAATTCACCTCTTCAGACCCAAGATACAAAAGAAGTTGGTTGAAGGGCTTGAAGAAGAATCCCTGTGAAATCAAAATATCACTTGGGTTCCTGAGGGTTGTATACAGAAAATTAGCAAGTCTAATAAGGACATAACTGCCAACCAGACACGGATCATGTACCTAGCATATTTTTTTCTCTCGTTTTTTTTTCTGTCAAAAATCAGTAGGTAACTAACTTTGTTACAATTACTTATAGCTACAATAACGATACAACAAAAAGATTGATGATGACATGGGCTTCTTTATGGCTTGTGGTCTATTAAGAAAACAAACTATAATAACGATACTATAATACCACTGGATGTGGTAATTTGTAAAAAACTTGGTGTGGTATTAGTTTATTATCTAATTCAACATATAGAATGCTTTACCTCGAGAAAAAAATCTCATTTGTCATGTAAAACATTTAAACTGGGTTGGCTACAATTACAATAAAACTCGAGAATTTATGGATTGCTATAAATTTAACTGATAAAAGCATCACCTTTCCTTTAAATCTGAGAACGTGTGAAAAATTTCATCATGACCGACTCAGTTGATTCGTTGTGAAATGCGTATCGAACAAGCATATTCACATAGGCATACCTATATAATATTAATTATATAAGATTACCAATTCCCAGACCTTGCGCAGGAGACTGTAGTGATGTACGGTCGGTGATATCGCATTACCACTACCATTTTAATAGTCGCCAGTGATACGGTAGCTCAGTTGGTAGAGCGACGGGACGGTTTCCCAGTAGTCGCCGGTTCGAATCCCTGCCCGTATCGGTTTATTTTTCATTCTATATTAATATAAATACGATAATTTTTTAACATCACGTCTAAATTGGCCTTTCCTCGTTTATGATATTAATAAAACCCTTTTGTCAAAGTTAGATGCAATCGTCATAAAGACATTGAAGTTTAGGCTCCGGTTAGCTCACTCAGCGGACACTTCAATATTATTTAGAGACCGAAACAATTTTGGGTTAAAATTAAAGAAACCATCGGAGCTCTATAAACATCTAAGAGCTACCAAAAGACATCATCGGAAATTCTAAAGATGATATTGTAACATCTCTCCCAAAAGATAAAGTTAACTCAAATAAGGTATTAGAAATCGTACGGGAAGCGGTTAGTCTTTCAGTAGCAAGAGCGCGGAAGGGTATAACAACCATCAAACGATCTGTGGAATTTGTAATAGAAGACTGCTCCAAAAAGTCAAAACTGAAGCCTTATTCTTTTTTAGACGCGGCTCCTGATTGGACTTTCATGATGGACACGTATGAAAAACATTACAAAACCCCTGGGGATGTTGTTGTATCGTCATCCAACAGAAACAAACATACCCAGGGATCACACATTTAAGCTTAATAATTATTACGAACTGACCAAGGAACTGTCCAGGAATAAATTTATAGTTAGATTGTACGCGGTAGAAGTGGGAGCGAGAGGTATAACAGCAAAATCTCTCTATAACTTACTTAAAGACCTTGGCCTTTCTAGAAGTAGCATCGCTTCATTTCTTTCACGTATTTCAAAGACGGCATTAGTAGGTTCTTTCCAAATTTGGTTAGGCAGGGAGAGGAGTGTAGACAGTAAAGGCGAGCGTGTTCGCGCATCATATAGGGGCCCCTTAAACCTACCCCTGGGTCGCAAGTCCCAAGCACTGTTTGCACTTTTTATGCATGGTGAATCCATGGAATGCTAAGAAGCATCGTCTATTGTTTTTATACATACGGTTAACGACTATGATGAACAAACAATTGTAGCCATATTAATTTTCACAAGCGCAGGGCATAAACAATGCTAGCCTAGGGTTGGACCCGGAACGATATTCATTAGTTAGTTTTTATAACCAGAAACTAAACTAGTTGAGTAATTGGTCAGTTCTTGTACTACAAAGTCGTTTTAAAAAAAAATGGATCATGTCTGCATATATACCTAGTAAACTTTAACGAGTACTTACATAAAATGTTTATATGGACTATTGGAGATATAGACTATAATAGAACTATATGAGATACATAATCAATATCAATAAAAATGTTTAAGGAATAATATACATAGTTGCCATACTTAAGATTATTTTTCCCTAAATTGTACTTTTCAGCACTGGAAAAGATATAATACAGAAATAAATGATAAAAACAAAATATTTATTTAATAAATTTAACTAAGGCAAAAAAAAAAAACTAAATGTCTCAGGAGAACTTAGGAGACCCTAAGGTCTACCCTACCCTAAGTAAGGTGTTTAAACCTTTCTTTAACAATTTAAATTTTGCTTAGTATAAACAAAAAAATAGATATTTATTTTACATAATTTCACAATAAAAAATAAAAAATAAAAAAATAAAACAGTTTTGCATATGATGATGCTAACCCCAACTGTAAGTCAAAATTTTTACAACTGTGGGCAAAAATAATGACGAGGTCCATTACCGTTTGCCGACGCCGATGCCGAATTTGTATACCACGAGTGTTACTTTTTCTGTTGTAAGTCTATTTGTACCTAAGCCACTTATCAAGAATTAAAATGTACAAAAATAAAAAAGATATCGACAAACACGTGGATACATTGATGTATAAATTGACATCAAAAGATGTAAGTATAAAATCTATTTTACAATAGTTTCGGATTGGATGTTTACACAATTCGTTACTTTTTCAAAAATACAATATATTTTCAGTTCCAAACAAGAGCCTGTTCCGTTGCACGGTTGTATTACGATGTTGGAGATTATAGAAGTTGCCAGAAATATGTCGAACAATATCTCAGTCTCAAATCTAACAATGCGGCTGCCCATAAACTTCTTGGGCAGTCATTTCTAAAGCTTGGGCAGAAAACAAAGGCTTTGGAACAGTACATAATATCCCTAGATTTAGATCCATCTCAAACCACGACTCTTCTTGACAGTAAGTTTATATTGATTTTCTTTTGCCCTGAAATATGAATTTATATTATTACATTATATTTTTTTTGATAGATATATCTAAAATTCCTACAACATTTGGAATGGCCATTATTATTTGTAAAAATAAAATCTATTTCAAAAGAGATAGCTCCACAGGAGGTTAAAATTTATAAATATACTTGTATTATATGATGCATGTGGTGGAACTTATTTACAAAGCAGTTGTTCAATGTTTTTACTTTGTTTATATTAAAACTAAGCCTGATTTTTCAGTTGTTGTACTTGAAGTTATTACTTAAATTTATTAGAGATTTTAACAACTATTCGCTACCAGTAGTATTAACTTATTAACTATGACTATTATAACCTAATTTCATACTAACATAATAAATATGCAATATTTATATTATTTTTCTAAAACTAGGATGTAGTTAGTAAATATGTATATTAAATTATTTATTTTTAATTTGTTATAGTCTGTGAGCTACTAGCTGATGAGGATGTGGTTTATGACACAGGACGAACACAATATTTTTTAGATAAAACAGAGGCCATCTACCCTAAACATCCTTTTACATTCCGCTTGCGTGAACGTATTCTTATTGACAGTAAAGCAGACCCAGAGAGAGTAGTGAAGCTAATAAAAATTGAACTAGAAGCAAGACCAAGAGATGCAGTACTTCATGCCAGATTGTTAAAACAATTGCTACAATATCATAGAATAGGCGAGGCTTTTGATCATAGCTGTGACCTTGAGTTTGAAAAGAATTTTTTCTCAGATAATTATACTTGGTATGAGTGTCTTTCGGAAGTACTTAAGTATAATCCTTTAAATCCAAATGATTGGTTATACCAGTTGCTTTTATTAACAGTTAAAGAACGACTGTGCTGTTTGTGCTTAACAGAAGTGCCAAATGCCTCTGGTAAGAATTTGTTAGAATGCAGTGATCAACTCAGTAGCTACGATCAAGCCATAGATAATGTTGCCAAGTCAGGATATACTAAAGGTTTTGGTGAATTCCATACCAGCCTTTTACAACACCATAGAGGTCAGTTAGCGTTGCATGCTGCAACCTTACTGCTTAAAAAAGCCAAAAAAGATCAACTAGGTTGGAAAGAAGCTCAAAAATATTCAATACCCTTAATGTTAATTGCTTGGCAGACTGTACCAATTCATTTGAGTGCCAACTGGTTAGCACATGCTCCTGATAAACAGAGAAATGCAATTAGACGACATTATGTTGAAGGTTCTTACAGATGCTCTCAATCTGGTCATTATTTAATATCAAATATTCAAGATAAAAGTCAGATTCTGTTAGATCAAGTATCCCAAGTGTGCTCTGATGTAAATTGGAAAGATAAACTGTATGAAAAATTATTTACAGCACCAGATCCACAATTAAAAAAGGATACATCATATTTATTTTCTAAGTCAATGGAAGCTCCTGCACTCAGATTTCCAAATAAGACTGAGGTAGAGGTATATGATGATGATGCACAGAGAGAATATCCTAATAGCTTACATCACTTTGTATGGATGCTTTTAAATTATAAAAATTTTGCACAATTTAAATGCACACTTTTTGACATGTTAAAATCCAAAATGACAGGTTGTGGACCCGAAACCTTAAACAAAATTGATGTTTTGGCATTTTTATTTAGTACAGTTTTAACAACACGGAAACAAAAGGAGAATAGAGCAAATTTTCAATCCACGGATAATGCTACTTTGCTGCCAGCCAACATAACAGATTTATTATGCTCATTGCCACAGATGAAGTGGTGGAATTGTGCTTACAAATTGAGTCAGAATGATTTTGGAGTTGATTACACGGATATTCGTTCAACATTAAGCCAAGGCATTGAAGTCATAAGATGTCTTGATAATCACGGTTTAGATCCAGAATTACTCTGCATATTAGGTCGCATTTTTGCTGAACTATCAAATAAAGAACAATATGTAGAGGGAAAGACCAACAATTCGCAACGAGCATGCCTTTATTATTCATCTGCTATAAATTTACTTGAAAAAAGTAAAAATAAAGTACCACTTAAATTGCCTGAGAGAAGGTTGTTTGACTACACTCACAAAGATTTTGATCCTAAAGAATTAAATGACTTACTTGAGGAGAGTAAACTTTTTGTAGCCTTAAATCATCTTAAAGAAGGTGAATATGAGAAAGTAATTTGCCTGTTGTCCCATTTGAAATCACCTCAAGCTTATTATCATCTCAGTAGAACATATAAAAAGATTGCTGGGGAAGAACATACCTCATTTTCTAAACATGCTGACAGTGACAATAAATGTAAAGTTTTATTAGATAAAGCCAAGACTTATGCGTACAAAGCTCTTAAGAAACAAAAAGAGCTAGAAATGTACAAAAACAACCCTCTATATATCGATATTCAAGAACTCATTGAAGATATAGAAAGAAATCTTAATAGATTAAATTCATCTACTGTTACAAATGATGAGTCATCTGACGAAACTATAAGTGAAATTGGATCATTGCGCAATAAATCAAATGTTTATCGAAATGTTAGCTCCACACCAAAACAAATATCCAGACACCCTAGTAATGGTAATGCCACAAACTATCGAACGGCCACTGATACGCAGTTATTGGAAAGTACGCAATATGATAATTTAGTTTTAGAACGAATAGAAAATCAAATAAAAAATGTACAGCAAAGAGATCTTACAATTAGTAATTTCATGGAACAAACAAAGGACTGGTTTGATGAAAATAAAAAGTTAGGAAATCAAATAATGAATACGATAAAATCTAATATAGAAAACACTACAGAGCAGTTTAACATGCTTAAAATTTCTGTAGATGAAGTTAAAGAACAAATAGATGAGTGCCGAAGCGAATGTAAAGATGTAGTTGATTTAAAGAAACAGATTGCAGAATTAAAAAAAGAAGTAAATAAATTAAAGAAAACATCAGAACAAGCTATTGACGAAAATGATGTATACAACTTGGGTGAAGATTATAGAGCACATGAAAATACATCTACATTTGCCGCCCAACTTCCATTTCCTACACCTCAACCCTTTGGACAACCATTTGCTCAACGCATTGCACCACCTTTTTCTATGGCATCTAATCCATATCAACTGTATGGCCAAAATCTATATAATCTATACAATCAATACTCTCAAATTGCTCACTCATCCGCAGTTCAAGGCGCTCCCCCAATTTTTGACCCAACAAGAGCTCATATGAATTTCCCAGGAGTCTTTCCAACACCAGATCCAATGTATCTTGATGCCCATCTGCCACAAACAATACCAGCAGCTCCCAGTGTGGCAACTGTTCATAATGTCCCCACTGTGACCACAGTGGCACCTGCAACAAATACGCAATCATCGACAGTGATTCCGACGTCAAAAAATAAACTTGAGGTCAAAGAAATTCCCAAGTCCTTACCCGTGAATGTTGTAATTACTTCTTCGGATCCGTTACCGACAACCACTTCGACTCCTACACCAGTTTTAAGTGTAACAATACCCCAAAAGCACATTAAAAGTCCTCATAACTATCAAATACCTATGCCTACTTCTAATGTGACAAAACTTGTAGGACCCCCTATTTTTAGTTTTCCAATGTCTAATAACACTCCGACAACTACAACTACTATTACTACAAATTGGAATATGAAATCTATATTCAAGCCAGATAATACGGTACCGCCAACCAGTGTTATAAATACTTTGAATGACGCTTCAAAAACCGTCGTTGATGGCGTATTTTCGCAGTCGTCACCAAATACAAGTCTTAATAAATCCAGAACGCTCTCAGAAAAAAGTAATACATCTATTGAAAATTACGACCCCTGTCCAGATTTCAAACCCATTATACCATTACCAGCCGAAGTCAAGGTAACTACTGGCGAAGAAGACGAATTAGTGATCTTTAGTGCTAGAGCGAAACTATTTCGCTTTATTGATAAACAGTGGAAGGAGCGGGGCATTGGTGAAATGAAATTGTTAAAACATAAAGTCACAGATAAAGTCAGGGTTCTAATGAGAAGAGAACAAGTTCACAAAATATGCGCAAATCATATCATCTTGCCTGAAATGGAAATTAAACCTATGAAAAACGAAACAAAAGCATACTTTTGGGTAGCAAATGATTTTGCCGAAGAAACTGTTATCTTGGAAAAATTCTGTATCAAATTTAAAACACCTGACATTGCAAAGGAATATTATGAAGCATTTGAAAAGGCTCGAACCGCGACTAGTAGCATTACATCTATAGAATGTACTAATAATAATAAACCTAGTAACATTGATCAAAGTGTTATTAAAGACAGATCAGATGGTAAAACTGTTGTCGGAGGTTTTACTTTTAGCAGCAAGCCATCTTTTAAAACTACAATTGATGATTCTCAGCATAACACAAAACCTACCGAAGCACCAACTAATAAAGTTAATGTTTTTACTGGATTGTCCTTTAAGACTGCAACATCATCGCCATTTTCAAACTTAAGTGCTACTACTACTACGATTAGTGCAAATAAATCCACAGAGACAACAATTGTTACTTCTAATAAACTAAATACTTCAGATTTAGTTGAGGAATTTGAACCAAACGTTGATTTTAAACCGGTCATACCCCTACCTGCTTTGGTGGATCAAAAAACTGGGGAAGAAGACGAAATAGTATTATTTGAGCATAGAGCCAAGTTATTACGATTTGATGCTGCAGGAAAAGAATGGAAAGAACGAGGACTTGGAAATATAAAGCTACTGTGTCACAAAGACAATAACCAGAAATTGCGATTGCTAATGAGAAGAGAACAAATCATGAAAGTATGTTGCAATGTCTCAGTTAATAAGGAAATGATATTCCAAAAGATGCCTAACATGGATAAAGCAGTCACATTTGGCGCCAAAGATTTTTCTGAAGGGGAAGAGGTAGCAGAAACATTTTGTCTACGTTTTAAAACCATAGAATTATGCGATGACTTCATAAATGCTGTTAAAACCGCTCAATCTCAAATAGGTGATAACGCAAAAGCTGTAAAAGAAGAACGAAATGCTACCAAACAAACTGTTCAAACAGGTTTTGGAGATAAATTTAAACCGCAAGTAGGTTCTTGGGAGTGTAAAGAATGTTTGATTCGTAATGAAGCCGGAAAAGATCATTGCTGTGCGTGTAATAACCCTAAAGATCCGACTGCAAAGAAAGCAGATAAGAGTTTATTGTCTGATAATGCTCCTAAGTTTAATTTCGGTATTCCATCCCTTGGTGCTAAAACTGTAATTAATCCGCCTGCTACGATTGGTTGGGGAGATCAATTTAAAGCGAAAGAAGGAACCTGGGAATGTAAACAATGTTATATTAGAAACGAAAGTTCCAATGAACAATGCAGTGCTTGCAATAATCCTAAAAATCCAGATGCTGCAAAGTCTAAACATGAAGTGAAGTTTTCATTCGGCATTGTGCCAAAGACTAATGAACCAACCACAGTCCAAAATGTTTCAACATTTAGCTTTGGTATTGCTCAAGAAAAAACAGCAAGTTTTGGTATACCCACCACAATAAGTTCTAATGTGTTCAATGCTCCTAAGTTAACTGGAGAGGGTGATCGACTTACTAACTTTGGTATAAAGAAAAATGATGAAGAAGGCATCACAGTTACTCCAATAAAACCCGCACTTCTACCTACGCCAAAATTAAATACAACTCCGTTTGGAAAAGAAGGTGGTTCTTTTGAATTTTCTTTTACCCAAAAAAATGTAACGAAAGGTAAAAGCCCCTTGAAGTCTCCAAAGGATAAAACTGGAGATGACAGCGACGATAACGAATATGCCTCTGAAGATGAAGGGCATCATATACATTTCAGTCCAGTTATTCCGATGCCTGACAAGGTTTGTGTATTTTTATTTTTTTTAAATATTACCTTAACTATTACAATGCAAATAGTTTATAACTTAAAACTTGCTTTAAACATTATTTCAGATTAAAGTCGTAACCGGTGAGGAAAATGAACTCGAGTTGTACGGCCACAGAGCGAAACTATTTATATTTACGAACTCCGAATGGAAAGAACGTGGAATAGGAATAGTAAAAATATTAAAAAATAAAGAAAGTGGAAAGTTAAGGTATGTCGTGTTTAATAAAGCAGTCTTTTTCTATATTCATAATTCACAAATGTGACAATATTTGTAATAAATGAATTATTTTAGGGTGTTGATGCGCCGGGAACAAGTTCATAAAATATGTTTAAATCACGCTCTTAATCGTGATGTTGTTTATGAACCAAAGGACGAAAAATCTTGGTTCTTTTTTGCAAATGATTTTAGTGAAGGAGAAATACTTCTTCAAAACTTTTGTCTAAGATTCCAAAATAAAGAGATCGCGTTACAATTTAAAGAAGCGATAGACAATGCATTAAAAAATATTACTAAAGCTTCTGAAGCGAAAAACGAGTCCAAAAATAAAGCTTCTGATTCCGATGATGTTGAATTTATAAATGAAATACAGGCATCAAATGAAGATAAGCAGAAGGCTAGAGACCTTATGTTGCCTGAAAATTTCTTTAATTATGTAAATATAAAGGAACCATGTCAAGGATGCAGAGGCTGTGATGAGGAAGATAGAAATGTTATTTCCAAAAATGTGGAATCCAACTCAATAAAGCCTGATCCTGTTGCAACTACTCCACTGCGATCCGCAACAGCTTCCATATTTCAGAGTCCAGCTAATTCTCTGTATGGTACTCCCACTAATCTTGAAAGGACAATTGATACAACTGTTTTCCGAACACCTTTGGGAGCGATAGGATCAAATACAAAAAGTATTTTTAATTCTTCATCCAATACCAGTGCTGTTGAAAAAGATTTAGTAGACAAAGAAAACACATTGACTGAAAGCCCTAGTTTACAAAGCTCACATACTCCTTTGTCATTTGTAAGTGGTGGCAAAGTTCCAAATTTATTTGGAATCTCATCTAACACAAAGACTTCAATTTTAGCACCACCGAAATTAAGTGTAGCAAATTCAGTGGTTGGAAATACTGAAAATGTAGAAAGTAGTACTGTATTTGGTTCTACAGATTCAAAACCTCTAATAGGAGATAAAAAAGCAATGCCCTTGGAAAATAAGTCTTTATTTGGCAACACTGGTATATCCACAAATCAATCAATATTTGGATTTAATCCTCCAAGTAATAAAGAAGACGCACAAACCTCAGATGGTAGCTCTATATTTTCAACTGAGAAAACACCAGTTAATTTGTTCAGTAGCACTTCACAGGGTAGCATCTTTGGCCCTGCTGCTTTGCAGTCTAATCAATCAAAACCTCCAGCAGGATTCTTTTCTTCTGTTGGCACATTCACTTTTGGAGCTCAACCAAGTGATAAATCATTATTTGCTGAAAAACCTGCTGAAATAACTTTACAAAATACTATAAGTGAAAAAGATAATTCATCCAAATGTGTTAATGGTGCAAAGAAAAATATACCTGAAGGTACTGCTGTCAATGAACCGGCACCATTTAAAACTGATAATTCATTATATTTCACGGCCTTATCATCAAGCGGCCCTGGATTTGCTGTTCAAAGTAAGTGCGATTATTGTATGCTCATGATTGTTGCGTGCTTTTTACTCTTTAATATTTTAAACAAGATTTATGTTATAATAATGTTACTATAATGTTTGCAGAAGAAACTAATTTTAAGTGGGAAGGAGCTGGTCAACAGCTTTTTACCAAAGGTTCTAAAGAGGGGGATAAGACAAAAAATGACGAATCGGGGGATGGTGCTGAAGAAGAGTACGACCCTCACTACGAACCCATTGTCCCTCTACCTGACAAAATAGTAGTCACCACCGGTGAAGAAGACGAGGTTTATAACAATTTCAAAATTTATTTGCTAAGGTTATTTACTGAAATATAATAACTTTTATTGCCTCTAGGAAAAATTGTTCGGAGAACGTTGCAAGCTTTATCGATTTGACGATAACTCTCGGGATTGGAAGGAGCGTGGTATTGGGGAGATGAAAATTCTGTATCATCCTCAGAAGAATAGCTATAGACTACTTTTACGTAGAGAACAGGTATAATGATATAATGATCGTGCTAATGTACTCAATTTCTTCTAACAAGTAGTATGTTGATCTTGCATTGTAATAAACAATTTACCCAACCATGTGCACTAATTTTGCATTTCCTAAAAATATGGTTTTGTGGAAGAAATATCCTCCAGGCGATAGGATCATCCCTTGTATTTCCCATGTGTTGTATTTTAATCCTACTTGTAACTATGATATGTCTATTTATTTATGATATACAATCAATAATATATAAATGAATACAGGTGCACAAGGCGGTGCTGAACATGCTAATCTTCCCGGACTTAGAGTTGTTGCCGATGAAGAATTCTGAGACGGCGTGGACGTGGGCGGGACGGAACTACGCCGACAGCACGGGAGACCAAGAGACCCTGGCCGTGCGGTTCAAGAACATACAACTGGCCGCCACCTTCAACACTGTGGTCAAGGACTGCGTGAGGGTATGACGACGCATATTGTTTTTAATTTGATGCTTTTGTTTATTTAATAAAAGCATAACACAGCTCCGATTTATCTGAGTGTCACGGTTCTTAAGAGTATACCCATGGAGAATTATAAGTTACTTAAAAATAGTTACTATATGTTATTGTGTGTTCGAGAAACGTTACTTGCGGATCGATCTATATTAGTGAAAGAGGTCCCCCTTTTTGTTTGTTATAATTCTATTTTTCCCCAGAAACTACAAGTTGCCGCTGCGGAAGCAATAAGAAAAGAGAAGGAGGGTCAGGAAATAAAAGTTGAGTCCTTCGTTCCATTGCGATTGCCCAAACACCTGACGGAAACAGCACGAGCGGACAGCGCCTTAGCTGCCTCGGCTTCACAATTTTCAGCTCAAGGACCGGCTACAGAGTTGAGTTCACAAAAAGAAGATGGCGGTGAAGCGAGTTCACTAGAAGCCAGCGACATGTTAAAACAAGTTCATTTTGAGCCGGAAGAAAATAATGAGGATTATGACGAGGAAGATTATGACAACTACTATCAGGAGGATTCTGATGGTTATTATGAGGTTAGTGTTAAATATTACACAACAATTATATTATTAAACAATGCACTGGTAACGTATATGTAAGGTATATTTAAATTTATTTGAATAAAGAAATCCTGTGTTAGGTTAAAAATAGTGAAATAAAAGAATTACATAAAAGTTTTTAGTATTAAATATTGAGGAAATGTATAAAAAGAATACCAAATAATTTGAGGTTGTGTATTTAACTCAACGCTGATATTTTATTGTACATTTTAATTTGTATATATCATCATATACAAACAAACAGACAACAAACGAAAAACAGACAAACCGGCAATTTTATTAAGCATGGTTTTATAATTACTAAATGATAAATCAGTTAGATCTCCAAAGTATCAAAGTGCGTTTGTTTGACTATACTCTATAGCTAGAGAGACCGAGATACTTCTACGCATAAGGGTTGCGTCTGTGTGAAAGTGAATTTTGTACCGAAATACCAACGATCTTAAAACAAAAAAAAAGTAAACGAAATTAGTAAGAATTCCACATGCAAAAATATGAATGGTGCACAATTTATAATTACTTTTTTTCAAATACATGATAAACCCTTAGGAATAAAAATGTTCAAATCAGACATCATAAATTTGGGCGCTATATACATACTGACGGTAATAAGCATCCCAAACGAAATAAAACCTGGTGACATGATAATAATCTGTACAATGTCCAGGACAAGGACACGGTGGTGTACGCGCCGTGCGTCGCGGCGGTGCGCGCCGGCGACTCGCTCAGCACCTGCCAGGACGCGCACGTGCAGGTGTCCTTCGACCAGGACATGTGCTCGCCCAAGATACTCGTCATCGACCTCAAAACGGAGGAGATACTCGCCGACATGCTCATACACACCGACACGGAATTTCAGGTAAGGTCACCTTACCACCTTTCTGGCAACAATATCTCGTAGATTTATAATTTATAAATCAATTATATATTTACTAGAGTGAATGTTTAATTTGGAGGAGGCAATCTGGCAAACAGATTATTAAAAGATAAAGAAAAAAAAATATACAAAAAACAAAACATGTATATAATGGATTTCTATTTTATTTACTAACTTCACTAAATATTACTGTATAGGATCTAATAAAGGCTATTTATTTATTTATATTTAATTTATTTTTATTTGGTTTGTAGCTGAACGGCGACACGTGCACGTGGACCGGCAAGGACTACACCAGCCACGTGTCGGTCAAGAAGACGGTCTCCATAACATTTGGTGACAGTAACATGGCCATGGAGTTCTACGATAGCTGCGAAGTAATAATAATACAACTCTTACTGTTTGAAAATATCTATAAACATGTATTGCCTCGTTAAGCTAATTTAAATTTTAAATAAATAGAGAATGAAAAATACTCGATACGAGCAGGGATTCGAACCCGTGACATCTGCTAAACCGTCCGGTCGCTGTACCGATTGAGGGAATCCCTTCGTATCGGTTTAGTTTTCATACTACTCTTACTGTTACTTAATAATATCAAGGAAAAATAATATGAGCAATTTTCCTAAAGTTACAATTTATTCCGTCCATGCAAGTTTTTTAAATTAAATGTCAATTGACGAAATTGCTGATATTTAAAAATATACATGTAATGCTCGTAAAGTTTTAAACTTGCCTTTTATAAAGCATAATAAATTGTAGAAATAATATATTTGAGTAAATAATATTTGTTATTTTTCAGACCAGTAAAGCATCGACGTACGCTTCAACAGATCCGGAGTGATTTCCTGTAGCAGTAGATATTATTAGCTTATGATGTGTTTAAAATAATAAGTACATAGCATTGTTTTCCTTATCTTCCTTCAGTCTCACAGACTTTAAATGTCTATTAGAATTGATTTTATGTTACCTTTAAATGCCATTATTCATAAATTGTTACTTTTAAGAAGAAGAAAATACTTTTTTACCTGTTGTGTCTTTATTTTGAAACTTACATTTCAGAAAGTTAGTAGCTCGTTATCGAAAAAACCAATATAAAATATATAGTGTGTATAATATTTCAGTGTGCTGTAAGTCTATAAATGTTTAATTCTAAATGTTTCTGCTACTTAAATATAACTTTTATGCTTGTACTTTGAGTAGTGTATTTGAAAAATATGGTTAATTATTGTAGTCAATAAATATTTTCTTCATTTTACAAATCGAAGCTGCTTTGTTTTCTCTTATTGTGTTAGTATTTGGTATTATTATTATATTTATCATGTCAGAGGTTATTAGCAATTTAATATGATACATAATTTATAATTATTGTTTAAATTAAGTATACAAAGCAGCCTCGAAAGTGCTATCTTAGAATGGTTAAAGAGATCTGATCAATATTTTTTTTTTCCTTTAAAAGGAACTTTTATAGTGCTTGTGTAATTAAATATTGGATTTGTTTATATTTTATTATTATTATAAATTGATCAGGTCTTTTTTCAATTGTAATGTGTTAAACATACATTCAGTAATCAATGTGTATTTTTTAAATACTTGTAGTTATCTGTTGACTATCTAAATACAATTTTAAAATCAATAATTATATTAGAAATATCATTTAAAACATATAATGATTGAAATAGAACTATATCTTTGGTGTTAGTATACTCTCAAGGTCCAAAATAATCTTGTCACTTAAATACATTGTTTACTGTCTAATTCAATTCAATAAATAATAGTGTCTGAAAGTTTGTTTTATTTCATATGTTTCTATTATTATCTTATCTTTATACTTCAACATAGAACTTTGTACCTTTCTATTGTATTTATTGCATAAAGATAAGCAACTATCAACTAAAGTTTGTGTCTTAGTAAAGCGATTTATTTTATTTATAAATGATTATTTTTATTCATTAATGATGTATTGATCTATTTTTTATTTATGATTGCCTTTTACGAACGCCATACCTTGAATTTAAGAAAGTATTCCAAATGTATTCACGACTAAGCCGTGTTAATTTTAAGTAAAGGCTTTTTAAATAATGATAAAAATAAATTACATGTGTTTTTCTGTTATACCTCTAAAGAACGCTAAAGGGTTGGATTAAAAATATGTTTTATTTTGTCTGTCTATGCTGTTAGCCCTGTTGGCTATTACAGCGTCACCGGGGGAGTGATTAAAAATATGCAGGACTTCGGCGGACGGTTTTCTAGCAGTCACAAGTTCGTGTCCTCCTGTTGATGAATTAATCATTTTATTTAATGTATAATATTTACCTCTAAGTAGGCGATATATCTTATTGTATAAAAAGGTTTAAGTTACAGCGGTTATTCAATTATTTTTTTAAGATGTGCTTCTCTAGTGAAACGTTTTTACTGACGTCCGAACGTCAGAACTCTATTACTTTCTTTACGGCCGTCTTGAGTTATTTAATTATAATTCTGCTAATTCTTGATAAAGCCATATAAATACCTACCATGTCTGTGTTAATTACAATAAACAGTTAGTAAATAGCTTAAGATCTCCACGACTTTAGATAGTAGAAAAAAAAAAAAATATAATATATTTTTATATATTTTGCAGAGTTAATACTTATAGCTAATCTTATTATAACAACATACTCGATTGTATTGGAAAATAAAAATTATAAACAAAACGAAAATTCGCAATTGGAAGTGAGAGCGGTTATCGTCAAGTGTAAAATACGTGTAAATACTTAATAATTTATAATTTTTAATAGTTACTTCCTATTTCATTGAGTACCACTAGTCAGTAAGCATCGGAATACATTTTTTCAAAATTTCTACTGTTAATGTTTTTTTTGTACATACAGACTAGGTTCTATGAACCAAACCGTCGAAATTAAATACATTTTTATCCTATAAGTATTTAGACAGATAATAAGATACATATGTTTGTTATATTCAGTTTCTTGTTAAGATTTACAAAAGATGAATATTTATTTTTATAGGATAATACAGACACTGGCGTAGATAGTGACATAATGAGATTTCAACGTGAAGAACTATTTAAACACAATGCTTTGCAGGAATGCAAACAAAAGCTAACTCTAACTGTTAAAGCCTGTAGTGAACCAAACGTAAGTTTGTAGCTATACCTACCTTTATGTATTTGTAGTACTTACATGCTACAATACTTATACCTAAATATCTTTTTTCTACGAGTTGCTTTTGACTTGTAATATATAGTTAGCCAAGTAACTTTTTTACTTTAGGGAAATAAATTGTATGACGTACTTAATTAGAATGAAATAAAAATGAAATATTTTATGAGTTTTGTTTAATTATAATATACCTATTATAATGGTAATTCTAGCATGCTTCTGGAGATGAGTACATACCAATAGATCATGTTCTCGGGGTAAATAAAAAACGAATACGTCTCCTTCACCCTTATGTTCTGAGATTACAGAGAAAACTTCCTTTTCAAGTTTACAAACTACAAAGGATAGATGTAGGTATTAAAAAAATAAATTAAGTTATTAATAATTGATATTATTTAAGTAATAATATATTTATCTAGGCTATACTAATTTTATAAGAGGGAAACCTGTCTATTTGTAAGGAATAGTCTACTGCCGTCCTATAACTAAAATGCCGTTAAGTGAAAAAAACAAATATTGAGATACGCGCGAAAAACTGTAAAATAAATTTAAATGGATGCTACTTTCTAACTAGAAGTCATTGACAAAACTTTTAAATACTCCTAAGTAGATCTTAAAAAGTTCTTTTAGTCAATGCAGGTCCTGGTCAAAATTATTTTCGTAAATTAAAGAAAATGGAAATTTATTATTTTCTCAAAGTAATCTTTCAAATATGTGGTCCTAAATAAATTACTATAATGCCGTAATGCATGCCTTAGCGGCATTTTTGCTAAGTATTAAGACTTAATATACCACTTACTTATTATACTTAAAAATTCACCAATTAATACATAGCTTAAATGCCGTTAAAAATACCAACGTCAGTATAGCTTAGTATTTTGGTTAAATAGAAAAATGTTAACAATCCTATATTGCCGTTAAGTCACTTAACGGCAATATAGGCAAGTAATGCTCAATTAAAAGCCATTTTTCAATTTATTACATAGCTATAATGCGGTTATGTACAAATCCTATGAGGATAACGGCATTCAAGCTATGCATGACGGTTCATAATTGTCACGGAATCAAAAAATTGAATTCAAATAGTAACAATGAAACAAGCATTTTATTTAAAATATTTATTTATTTCTTAAATCTGAATGAGATTAAATTAAAATAAACAAAAAAATAATAGGTTTATTAAGTTTCTTAACATATGGCAGTACTAAAAATGCTTAAATTATATCATTGAGATCAAATTTAAAAAGTCATATCAAATAATTATAAACGTATTTTAACATAATTAAGGCAGTAATAAAAACTCTTATATATTATATAAAATCTTATCAAATAAAATAACAAAATTTGAGGAACGTTTTTATGAGCAACTTTTCCGTAATATTAAGGTATAAAATAATCATGAACCCTTCAGTTAAATGTGACATTAAAACACAAAATCATTCAAAAATAAAAATAAAAACAAGAACTAAAGGAAATTTCTATGAGAAACTTTTAAATATTATAGATATTAAATGTCATTAATAGGTATTAAATGATAATATTAATCAGTCTTCAGTTACTTAAATGTACTACGCACTTTTTAATTGACTTTTTTTATAATGCTTAGCACCACTTGTACTTGCCTCAACATTAAATGGAGTAATTGGTAAATTGTTCCAAAATATTAATTTGTGTGGTGGTATTATATTGGATAATTTATCGAGAATTCCAGTTTTCCTCTGTTCATCAATACCTTTAGGATGAGTACGAAATTCTAATTTCATAATTTTTTGATTTTTTATATATTTATCATTCATAAATCTTAAAACTAAATACTCGTCTTCAAAGTTGTTTTTATACATAAGATCACAGTTATTCCGACTAAAACACACTTGAGTCATATTTTTTAAATATGCTCTAGGATTAGAATTTTGTACTCTTCTTTCTGATACAAAATTTGGTACATTCAAAAAGTTTTCTGCGACCAAAGATTGGACGATAACCTTTGAATTATTTATTGAAGCTACTGCTTCTTCGAAATCCGTAAAGTCGTAAAGCTTTCCTTTTTTTTTCATGGCAAGTTCCACTTGACGGTGCACTTGGTCTGCACTCATAAATGTATGGCCTGGCTCTAAATAGTGCAGGATAATTCGATTTGTACAAATATCATTACCATTTACCATGTGGACCAACAATGAATAAAGAAGCCAATTTTTATTCTGGGCGGTGCAGTTGTCGAGCCAAATATGTATGTTAGTTACGTCTCTGTTTCGAATAAGGAAATAATAAAATGCGGTCATAATATCTTCTTGCTTTCTTCCTGCTTGAGCATCATGCCATAAGACAGTTAGAGGCTTCGATTGCAACGTAATTTTACCCAGAGGTGCGAAAGTTTGGTTGTACGCTACCAGACGCTGGCAAAATATAGCCGCTTTAAAAGATTCTAGCCTAGGCAACATAATAACTTTTTCTAAATCGGCACTGTAATAAATGGTACTATTATCTTGTGGTATTTTTTTATGACTTTCATACAACTGCCTGGCTTTTAGGTATTTCATATGATGATTGGCCCAGTTCACACACACAGTGCAACCATCAGTCTGATCGTGAGAAGTCCCTTTTTTGTGTATGTTGTAGGCTTCACACATTTCGCACTCTTCGTTGCCGAGGCGAGTAAAAGATATGTTCATACTTTTTATATGGCTTCTATATAATTCGTAGCTGACGTTTACATCTGGATGTTTTAGAAGAAAATCTTTATGCATGTGGACAATATTCAAATCGCTTGGCAGGTAGCGTCGCAGTGGAGCATGTTCTCGCCTGTAGTGAGGTTCCATTGGATTAAATGATTCTACGTGTTGGTTTAAAATATCGCGGTTAATTGCAGGAGTTTTTTGATGTTTTCCTCTTTTGTCGCATGAAGTGTCTACGCGGATGTCATGAAGAATTCGGTCATTTGTTTTAACGTATCCTAACGTGGTCAAGAAAAATATTTTACATACCTCCAACCTCGTGCCATCCATTTTTTTAAAAAAGAATAACCTTCTTGGTTTCCTCTTTGGTTCGGTTGTGATTTTTCTTTTAGGGAGTGCTACTGCAGTGTGTGCATTGACAAATAAGTGTTGGTCTTTTAGATTCATATTCCAGTAGTTTTTGTTAATTTCTTTTCGATCTTCCTCTGAAACTTGAGTTGTACATTTTTTGATACATTTTTCCTCACATCCTGGTTGGATAGAGTGTTTTAATATTCTTTTATTTTGTGCGTCTATTTTTCTTTGAATTATAGAAGAGTTATGTTTTTTCCGTTTTTGATGCTTTGATGTTTCCACTTGTTTTACGCTGTGTGACGCTATGGGATTATCTATGGATAAAAGTTGAACCATTCCTACATCAATAGTATTTCTTCGTTTACGACCAATTGTTTGCTCAGGTTGAACAGTGTGTATGTTATCAAATGAATTTCTTCGCGATGTATGCAAGACCTTGTCATGTGGAATATCAAAAACAGCATGTGTGGGTATGTGTGTATGTGGAACATAGCTTTTCTGAGGCAAATAAGTTTTTTTATTTCGTTGTAATTTCCGGTTATTACTTTGTTTGCTCTCCACTCCACTATCACTTGATAAATCAGACTCGTGTGGATTATAGTCCTTATCACGCACCGAGTCGTCGGAATCATAATCACATGTATTGAAGTCCTGTTCAGTTGTATCATTGGATACCTTTTCAGTTGCGTAGCCGTTGTTGAAATCGCATATCGTAGATTCTGGTGATTCATGTAAAGCTTCTGTGCACAAAAGGTCGATAGAGAAATCATATGGGATTGAGTCGGTTTCTAATTGTTGTGTAATAATATTGCTGTGTAATTCGTCATCACATATTTTTGTTAAAAAATTGTCCAATAAACTATTGCATTTCGATGAATCCGGTAAATAATGTGAATTATTTGAAATTTGCGTTTCGCAAAATGTTTCAAAAACACTAGACGTCATTGAATAAGGCCTGGCATAAATATTTTCCAAGTAACTGGGATCACTTGAACTAGGGACCTTTTGCGTTGTAGTCTTGTGTGAAATATTGTTGTAGTCTTGTGTAATTGTTTTTGTACAGGTTTCTTTGACCATATTTAAAATGTTTTTTGTTCTTTGGGCAGTAGCAAAACGTCTGTAACAAGGTAACTTTATGTTAAGTGTCATGTAACAGAAACAATAACAAAACTTTAATTCATTAGTAGGTAACTATTTGTTACCTACTTAAATATTAAGGTATTTAAGTATTACTTGTTACCTACCTAATTCAAGCTACTTAATGCGGCGGCAAACACTAAACGGGAGTAACGAAACAGAAACATCGAAAATAATTTCATTTGTAACTTTAATCATTAGAAGATAACAAATAATACTTAAATACGTACATACTACATACCTATTATATCTAAAATAATTATAATCGAATTATACTTTTATTTAACAAAAAAAGATTAGGGAAACTCAATTTACCAAATATTACGTAAGTTGAGAACATGATTTTTGTTTAAGTACATTATTGTGTTGAATTTAATGTCAAATTAAAGGTTCAGATCTAAAATGTATAAGGTAATAAACAGAAGCTTTGCTAGGGGTTTTTAAAGAAAGAAAGCACATACCTGGATATGTTGTTAGCCATAGTAACGTAATTGGCGGGAATCTTCGAGTGCGCAAATTCGAGTGTGCGTCCGCCCCGTTCAAATACTTACTCCACACTAACTAAATCACTCACCCGAGAACGCTTCCCTGTTTGGCGCCGCGTGAGCAGATTCAGATTGACTTGGTTATGCGCGCGAGAATACTTAACGGCGTTTTACTTTAGTAATGTTGGGTAGCTGCAATTTAGTCTTGGACAGTAATTAAAATATATTATAGATTATTAAGTGACTGCCGTTTAGTACGAATTTCATTTTTATATTAAAAAATTACAATATTTGTTTAAAATGATAAAATGTGGCAAAGGGCTTTTAACGGCATTTAAGCAAAGGATTCTTAAGTAATGGCTTTGAAGTTATGGACTTTGAAACCTGTAATATGAAAATAGCTAAACTAAAAAGCCGCTAAAGTACTTTCACGGTGTTACAGTTAAGGAAAATCATTTAACGGCAATTTAGCTAGGCAACAAATCGCAAATAATTATTCAAATTTGTGGTTAAAGTACCTTAGGCGCGTTTTAGCTATGAAATGTCACTTAGCTGCATTTTAGAATGACTTTCCTACCTAATTTGTGCATTTAACGGCATTTCTTGTTTTTATTATCTCGACCACCAATAAAGCTATAGATACCTGAGTCAGACAGATCGATGAAGTTTTTTTTTCTAATGAAAATGGTGTTAAAAAAGCAAAAATAGCAAAATGTCACTTAACGGCATTTTAGGTAGAGGACGGCAGTCTAGTAGTCAGGGCCTTTTTTCGGTAAGATAAATCATGGAAAGAGGCGTTGTCGAACTTATTTACGCGTGACCGTTTGTATGTTCGAAAATTATTCTACAAAATATAGGTATCTAATGGTTTTCAGTAGATCTAAATACTATAATATATAAGTAAAAATAAAATTTGATGCCCAATGAAGTGAACACATTACTTCTGGTGTTATTAGGTAATGGCTATGTTTATTAATTGTTAAACCTACTTCGCTTCTGAGTTCTGCACCATCACATTTTTAACGGACGGGTTAGAAACTTATGGATTTTTTTAATTCTTTTTATAATTTTATTTTATGTAAGTATACATTTTTAGACGGTCAAAGGTATTATTGTTGCGCCTTCTGAAGAAAAATGGATGATACGGAATGACAGTGTTAGTATTGTCTATACATTAAAAGCTTATTCTACATTGTATTCAACTAATATTGAGGATATTTTTTTTGTTTGAAATTGGATGTGATTTGGATTGTAACTAAACCGTTATTTTCAGAAACGTTCACGACGTGATATATACCCGAGTGGTTCAGAAGATTGGTCTGGTTCTCCCGGGTCTGCTTCATTCTTCACTCTCGATCACGATGATAAACCTAGTTTCTCTATCAAAATACGCGAGCCTAATAAATCTCGTAAAAGCGTATCTCAGATTAAATTATCAACCAACGGCTTTAACACTTGTGGTATGTACAACGGTAATAATAAGTACTTTACGTGTAAAAGGCACGGGAAAATCTAGAATTTTCTGATTTTGGTAAGCGCTATTACATCTCATATTGCTTTGTTCTGCAGATGTATTAACCAGGTTATTTTTTCTGATCTCTCTTGATAATGTCTAAACTCTATAATATTTAAATAAAATAGAAGGGCGTCATAAAAATATTATTTCCTTAATAATTATTAAGGAAATTCATTATCACAACTATCATCCGTGTATATTTCAGTTTTAATTTTCTTTTCTGGAGGTTCGCTAAAGCCATGTTGTAGTTCTTTCGACACCTCTGTCTCATCATGCGCGTGACCTGATAAATACTCTTCTGCATTAATAATAACCGCGAATATCTTCTTTTTCACTTGTGTTTGCATCCAATGCGGCATTGTTTTAGTACTTTGAAGAATGCAATTAAAGAACGATTCAAGAGCATCGGAGTCTTGGCGGACATCATTCCTACATTCTACACAACGATGTTTGGATGTATGTGTAGAATAAACCACTTCACTACTCTCAGTAGTCGATACGTCTTGTTCAGAATTTTTAAAACAGCTCGTTGAAGGAGGATCTATTTCAATATTCTCAGTTATTCGGTATTTCATATGTGGCTCGAGGAACTGCATTGCTTTAGCGTACTTCCATGTTGTTATTTGTGCCGGTAATAATTTATTTTTTCCGAGCTTAGCTCTTTTAAGCGCATCTCGATGATTGTCACGCAACTTCTTCCATTCAAGTTTTGCTACCTGTACTGAGAAAATAAATGAATTAGGAATTAATCGTTTTATCCACACCTAAATATTCTTACGATAAAATTAATCAAGTATATTAATTACAATTAAAGTAACTATCTGCTTAGTTCATATCTACCTACAATTGCAAACAAAAAAGTGATATAAAATATGATATCTAACAATATTACAATCAACAACAAAACTACAGTCCCTAAAAATTTTATTCCTTATAGAAAAATTCTAATGATAGCTGGTACCAGCCATTAAAACGAAATAAAAAAAATATAAATAAACCTTAGCCGGTAATCGGTAAACTGAGAAATTAAAAAACTGATCGAAAGTAATACACCTAATATTAATTACAATTATAGGTATAGGTATATTAACAATGTCATACATAAAGTCTTGAAGTTTATATTGATAACTAAATGGTATAGAATGAGTTTGTCTAAACAGTTTTAATACTTTAGAGACTTACTATTCGGTATTGAACCATTCTTATAATGATCGACGACACGCTGCCAAGCTTCATCCTTAGTATGCATCTCACGATAATCTGGATGTAAAGGATTCCACAAGCAAGGTTGTAATCTAACGCCTTCGATGAACGCTTCCATATTCTTCAAGATTTGATAAACCTAACACAGTACTTTGGTACTCTGTACTACACGTGTAGCCGGCCTCGCGCCGCCTCGCGCTGGCTCGAGCGTGTTCGTTTTCTCCCCTCTCAATCGACTTCAAAACTAGTTCTTTAGGAACGTGATTGGAAAGTACACACACTCGCAAAATAATAACAAGTACATTGACTGCAGCCATTTTGAATGTTGTTCTTAAAAAATATGGTTTAATGTTAAACAAATTAATAGTAGGTATATATAATATACCTACCTACATCATGTTTATTTATCTGAGCTCCTTAAAATGTATACTTTATTCTTTTATTTTGTTAATGCATACAAAGAAAAACACGCTTGCTACGCAACGCGCAAAAACACTGACCTACGCACCTCTGAACTTCAGAATTCCGTCCCGTAGTTTTGTTTAATTGTATTTATAACAGAGATTAATTTTTATGTTCCCCTAAAAATATATATTGCCTTACTTAGGTATATATTGCCTAGGCAAAAACCTATAAATTTAAAATTACATCAAAGTCCTTTCAATAGTTTTCTTGTAACACCTTATACTTAGCTTGTCTCCCACACAGACAAACAGTTAAACAAAGAAAACAATTTTCAAAATATGTTTATATCTTTAAACTATGCATTTTTTAACATCTTCAATTTACATGAACAACATACCTTTTCAATTTTATTGAATATTATATTATTTATTATTATATAAGTAAATATCGTAAAAAATTGTTTAAGCCCTCTATTAACGTTAATATAAATTAAAATAATGCAATTTAATATATGGCTTCTGGCTTCTTATGGCATCCTGTTAGTTTCAAGGATGAGTTCTCAATCTCCACTTACCTTCGTCAAACATTAAAATAAAACCAACCATTGGACTGGCGCTGACTATTAGGGGAGTTTCAGGATTACAGGCAACACTGTGTTACACAGTTTAAAAGCTTCACCCTAAAACTTTACTGTTTCAGATGGCACAAGTATTTGGTATCACACAAATAAATCATTACTTTCTAAAAAATCGCGAGTGAGGCGTAATTTAAAAAAATATGAAGAAAATTTATCTAACATATGGACCACCAGGGGTGACAAAGATAATACAAATTTAAACAAGGATGAACGGGTTTATGATGAATATGAAGATTTTAATCAAAATAATATACATTTACAAGAAAATAATGTTCATCCTATTCAAACCTCAGATGTTAAAAAATCGAATTCATTTCGCGATTCTTCGATAGATACCAATCCAAAGAGAAAAAAATATTTTTTTGATAATAAAATAAAGGAGGAAGAAAGAAGCTTTGCTCTTTACGAAATCGGAGACCCCGATTTGTGGTATACTGCTCAAATACAACTTTTTGAAAAGCTTAGTACACCCGAAGGTAAAACACTGTGGAATGATTTAACGAAAGAAGATATAGCAAGGTAAAGGAATAAATTTAAGACTTGTTTTCTTTTGTCGTTTGTATTTGAAGCTTCGTTTCTTTATTTACAGTGTAAGTACTTATAATCCAGAGTGGTCTAATCAGGATTTAAATGTTCAATATAAACCGATTGACTGGCTTGCCCGAAATGAATTTACACTTCCAAATAACAGCTTATGTTTAGTAGTTCCATTAAAGGTCGATAGTAATACTCCAGTTTTTGGTAATATATTTCATTATCAATTCACTCAATGTCAGTCGCAATTTATTTAAATTATATTAACTATTATTTCTTATTATGTGGCTAGACAAATATGGAAAGTTTATAATCGTGCCAGGTGACGACATAATAACTATCAACGATGTGGAAACTATTAGTAAAAGAGATAATAAACCACACAACTTGTCTGATGCATCTACAAAAGGAAAAGAAGTTGAGGTATGTTTTTATTTATTATAGATGTAATATATATTTTTTTTAATTTTACAAGATGCAATCTGTTGAAGCACCGACGTCGAGTCGTCGTGAGGGTAACGAGAGCGCTGATGGGAGGGAGTGCTGAGAAACTTAAAATAATATTTCGAGGAAACGACCATTACTTGAAACTGCCACATACAAAACCACATCATGCTCAGATTGACATAGAAGGAAGGGCTGATGAAAATGAGCTTGTACTAGTAGGGTAGTATTTTCGTAGTTTCAATTTCATTATATACCTATCATTCAGTATTTTTGAGCAACAGCAGAAGACAACTTACATATTTTTGGTGAATGTAATCTAATGTAAACGTATTACTTGTGATTGTTTAGTGCTCTCGGACGACTTACAACGATTGTGTCGGACACAACGAGAAAGTCTCGTTCTATTTTGACAGTTCAAGCCACTAATACAGGATTGGCGGCTGCTCCATTTAGGTACTTTTTATTCTTGTTCTTGTTTTCAATTGACTTCCTAAATAGTTTTTTATAGTTATGATA
This sequence comes from Napeogenes inachia, assembly GCA_959347355.1. Classification (NCBI taxonomy): domain Eukaryota; kingdom Metazoa; phylum Arthropoda; class Insecta; order Lepidoptera; family Nymphalidae; genus Napeogenes; species Napeogenes inachia. Next base: position 2,524,849 of record OY365796.1, on the reverse strand, counting down.
ACTACAGGGTCTTTATTCGGGAATGCACTCCTGAGTTGTCAGAAGAAATTGAAAGGAGTGAAAAAGTAATGGCAGGTCCGGAATTATTACCTCCAAGGCACACTAGGACTTTTCGTCTCAGTCTCCCAATTGATAATGCTATCAACAGCGCTCATTGCGTTAGTAAGTGACGTATCTTCTTCTGTCACTATAGTTCAGTGACTAAAAGTAATAATCTCAACGGTTTGTGTATTTTTGTTAAGTGGCTTTATTGAATCAAGATGATGAATCGATTGCAATCAGAGATGTTCGCATTAAGAGAGATGACCGTTGTTTTTGCGTTTGGCATTGCGACTGCGTCTGCTTGAGTAAATATATTCTTGTATCTTAAGTGTTTTTTATTGTAGAAAATTATGAAGGTATCTATTTTACTTTCTTTTTTATTTATAAGGTGAAGATGCCAAACTGTTATGTCGTGATTTATCGGAGGCTCAGATGTTGGCTGCAGGTCTGACAGCAATGGAGCGTTCTCGTCACACGCGTTCCGTTTGCTACCCTGATGTCGTCACAATAAATTTTTTTGTTACATTTATTGGAGTGCTATTGGCTTTGTTACTTTTGGGTAAATATATAATATAATACTCAATTAATAAGGCAATAAATAAGCTTTTCCTAGTGGAATACAATAAGTACAAATAAGTATAAATACAATAAGTATCAATAGTGGTTTTGAAGTAAAAAGAAAAGTACATAATTTATAAATATTGCTGATTCATACAGGGATTTGCAAAGCCGTTCTAGGGCTAATAATAAAATGTGTGGGTACATGTGGTCTGCACTTGATACTGCAAATGCCGCGACAACTTAATCGATATCACGAGTGCTCAATTCGATGTCGACCCGTGGTTTACGACGACGAGGGCTGGCCGGTCCATCCTGACTCTAAACAACGAACTGTGCGAGTTGTCAGCATGTATGTTACTGATATCTCTACATACTGATTACATAGTAGCTGATATATAATATTTCATATTGTTTTGTTATTATTTTCAGTCCCGTGGAATTTATAATAAATGTAATATTTTTCGTCACACTACCGTGCATTATGATTTGCGAGGCTATAAGAAAATTGACTTTACATTTCACAGCTAAAGAGTCGACAGTAAACATGTGCTGTCGAAAAAGTGAAACTAAGAAATGTTTTAGTTCCCACGATGCTCAGGTACCATCCTCAATAACTGTAAAAGACTTTATAGGAACAGCACAGCAGGAATTGCACTTGGTAGATGATATTGTGTTCTCTTATTTTATAATGTAAACAACTAGTCTGGCCATAAATATTGTTACAATTTAATAGCTTGTATTTTATTTTCTGAACTGAAATTGAAAAGTGGTTTTTTTTTGTTAAAAACTTCGGCCAATATTCGTCCGTTTTACTTGGTGACTATTAAGTTTCAATATGGAATGGCATGTTACAGACATGATTGCAGATATTTCCTCTGACAGAGTAGGTATGAAGCCGTCGGATTTTCAAGACCCCTCAAAATGTTATTACGTTCGTATATTGTAGGTAGAGTGGGCGATGCTGCCATTTTTAAGACTGTCCACAAAAAGACAACTGCAACTGTTACCGTTATCGCTTTAATGGGACATGCCAGGATCACAGACTCATAAGATTGCCACGGAATCCTATGACCCTATTTACATTTCCACATTACCCATGGAATGAGTGACTCTCACTGTTCGCATTAATGTCAAACTTTTTATATAAAATTGGCTTTTTTATTTAAAACTTTTTATATTAATATAAATTTAAAATTAATTTTAAATTAAAACTTTTTATATTAATATAAATTTAAGTAAATATCAGGCTCTAGTTTGCAAATAAAGCCGATATCAGGAGATTTCGTGGAGAAGAACTACCAATAATTTTAATGGATACAGTCTTTGAACATATTGACTATAATTGAGTCACAGTCATAATTTATTCATAATACAATTCAAGCGTGGTAAAAAAAGAGACCCAGAATAACGACCTACTAGTCACTAATAGTTCCACGATTAACTTACATTTACAAAAGCTTAAAGGGTGGTAACTTACGGAACTTTCAAAATAATTATAATATTACTTATTGAACCTAGAAATCCTATTATAGAATATACTTTATCCTATCCTATTATAGAATATAGATATGGGTAAAGAGGAATAGCGTCTACGAACTTATAGGATTTGCCAACTTAACTTAATACCGAAGTGGGAGGGGACGTCCCTTTCGACAACGGTAATATGACTAGGTGAGCATATGAAGTTCTATTCCAGTCTCCTCCTGTGGGGTAGGTCAGTAATGAAGACTGATTCATCGTCCCGTTCTGCAACTCCCTTCCCGAAAATGTCTTTTTCCCAGAAGTAGCCCATTGCTACCCAAGGTTGGTGATTTGATTGGCATTAACCGGGCTCTATAGTGAAAGCAGTCTACAACTGTTACCTCAGTTGTATTCTGTTCGCTGGCGGTTCCAGGCAACGTAGTCCTAAACGGTTCTATCTGTCTGTTACGGTGCCGTCGTTGAGTCTCAGCCTAAATATTTGCTGCCCACCGGTATTGGGCAGAAGCTAGAGTGATTACCATTGGGACAGACTACTTCAGATCTAAACGACTCACTGACCAAATACATCGTCAAATGGTTTAAAAACCTATACAAAGCCAGAGGGGGCCATTTCTAATACGATATTTAAATACTTTATGCTGATACTTCAATAAACCAGAAAATATGTATAATTTTTATTTCAATTACAATAGTTCATGAAAAAAAATACTCTTTCATTAGTAACAGAAGTCAGGCCGGACTAGGTAGTATGTAAAGTGCAATTCCTGTGTGTTGTAGGTGTCGCGTAACCTTCCGCGGCGCCGGCGCGCCCTGCTCCGCTGGATGTCGCCGCAAGCCGAGGACCTGTCCACAGATATATGGACCGAGGGACTCACCCCCGCTGGCACTACTACATGCGATTGTGTAAGATTACCTATAGCTGTTGGAGTCAAAACTCATGTTATACTATTAACTTAACAAATATAAACCACCTCAATTATAAACATACTTAAATAAAAAAATATACTAAAAAAAAAACTTAACAACCAAGGATTTTATGAAATTTAAAAATTATGTTAGCCAATATATTTTTTTGATAAAACTTTCAAGGGTATATAAATTAAATACTTATACTTACCTCGTAAAAAATGTTACAAAAGTACCCTATGCATTAGGTATATGTATTCACTCGATACGATACTCGATAGCTGTTAATAATTTACTTTTAAGGAGTTTTACCCGCGTCTCTAACTGCTGTTGCGGTTTACTTTAGGAATATACCTAAGCATAGAACTACTCATAGAACCCGAGAAAAGAAACACCATTATCCAGTTGTTGTATTTGCCGTGATTGAAGTAATTTCCAATTTCCTTGCTATTTTCAATATATAAACATCCTATCATACATTTTTAGTTTTATTGTTCTTCAAGTCCTTTATATTTTCCCCTTAAAAAACTCGGAGTAATTCAAACATAAACATTCTTTATTTGGACTAGTGCAATAAGCTATTATTACGATACCTTATCGTAAAATACCTAGTCTAGCCATAAGTTCTGTTACAAAGAAAATATCCGATAATTTTCAATCCTTTCCATCAAATTCCTTTTCATGTCCTTGGAAATCTGCACATGTTATTCCTCTGCCTAAAATCAACAATCCGAATTCTCCCTGCCACTTTCGTCCTATATCTATACTTAAATTTCTATCCAAAGCCCTACAAAGCATTGTATCCAAACATTTGTGAAATTTTCTAAATCATAACAACCTCCTTAGTCCTCTTCAATTCGGTTTCCATACAGCGCATAGCACATCCTCTGCCTTACTTAAGGTTACTGAAGATATCAGGTATACTACGGACAACCTTACTATCCTCGTAATATGAGATTTTAGTAATGCCTTCAATACAGTGGATTTGATATTTTGCCAGCTATCATGTGCAGTCTTAACATATCTTCTCCCGGAATTACCTGTTTTCATACTTACCAGTTTGGGCTTCGACAGATTACTTGTTCTGATGATTAATTCTCTGAATGCGCAGAACGTTCTGCTGGTGTCCCTTAGGGCGGTGTCTTATCTCCTTTACTTTTCTCCATTTTTATTAATGAAATCACTAAAATCTTTTCTTGCTACTTCCATCTCTACGCTGACGATTTGCAACTTTATAGGCATTCATCATTCCAAAATGTTAATAGAATTGTGAATCTTATAAATCATGACTTAAGATTATTAAAAGCATGGGTCGAGTCAATTGGGCTTTTAGTGAATCCTAAAAAATCACGGGCTATCATAATTGGTAGCAGACATGTTAAGTTAAGTTTATTAATAATGAACTCAGTGATATATTATACGACAATTCTATTATACACTTTACCGACGATGTTAAAATTCTAGGTTGGATATTCATTGACAAATATTTATCTAGGACGGCGCAGATTAATAATGTAAGCAAGCGCATTCATATGTCAGTCCACCCCCTTAAAAGTTTGCAGATTTTCTTACACTTGCGGACTAATATCTTTTTTATATCTTAAATTTTGACAGGAATATATATGTTTTTGTTATATAGTATTTAGATGGTTCAATTTTAAGGATGAACAATAGATAGTTACTTGTCTAATGTCTAATAGTACATTATTATTTTCAGCCTCTTCTCCGCCATAAAACTTGCTGTAATAATAAAAATGAAGATGAGTCACTTTGTTCGGATTCTGATCAAGAAGATACCGAGTATGTTTTGATGCAAATGCAAAAGAGTAGTGAATCACTAGCAGTAAGCATAACTTAATTTAAATATATTTCAAAACTCACTCATAGTGTGCTTTGAAGCAAATTTTATTAATATACCTACGTTTGTTTTTTTTTTCTGCCAGAAATGTCAACAAAATAAAGATGAAAAAACTAAAACTGAGGTTAATAAAAACAATACTACTGCCTGGAATAAAAAACGTTGAAATTAAAATTATCTTTTTATTACATTCAGATAATATGTAGTTTTAATGTGTTACTGTCGCCAATTATTTATTATAATTAAATACTATTTTTATTAATATTTGTTTTTTTTTGTTTACTTAGGTATATTAAGAATTAATTAATAGTATCATTTATTACAGGAAAATTCAAGGAATTGATCGACTCACTTGTGATATTACTAATATTACGCTCCCGAATTTTTAAAACTCATTGGCTTCTTGTGAATAGGACTTAGTTTATCGGTTAGAATTTTGGGATTATCACGATGAACCGACCGAATGAAGGCAGCACCACAGTTCTGTAACATACAGTCTGTAGCTTGCAAAGCGCACTTCTATATATACATGAAAACTTTAGCTATATTATATACAATTGATTAAGAAGGTGATTTGCTAGAATATGCCACTTCTACTCAAGGGAGTGTCAAAATTGTTTAATGCAACTATTTAGTACCCAAGTGACGAAGTAATTTGTTTGGAGCACACTACCGAATTATATTATCCTACTTATGGTAATTGCTAAGTTAGAATTTCCTCTTCATAACTCTTGAGTTGGAATCTTGTTTTAAGTCTTGGCACCAGAGGTGTAGTGAGGGGGGAAGGGGTGTCATAATACCCCGGGCGCTACTCACAAAAGGGGCGGTAAAAGTTCCGCAAAACAAAAAAATGGATATAGATTTTTTTATTATAATTAATTTATTTAAATATATTTTTAATTTAGTGTCAATGTAATACAATACATGTTAATTCGTAATTAAAAAGAGGAAAGCACAGGCCAAGTGCTTGAAGTTGGACTCGCACACAAAGGGTTCGGTACCATTTTATACAAAAACATCAAAAAAACATTTTGTGACATGGGAGGTGGTGAAGGTGGATTCTACTGCTAGATCGTTTTTACCAAACCCTTGCCAAGATAAGTGGCAAACAGTAATTGGTCTACCACTCAGAAGTAACCTTTCTTTTGATCCTCTAAAACAGAGGTTCCCAAACTTCTTTCGTCCAACGCCCACTTTGAAAGTCAGTTATTTTGTAACGCCCCCCAATTTTTTTCATCTTAAAAACTTGAATAACAGATTAGATTCGTTTCCTTTAGTTTCCTTAAACCTATATTCTAATTGAGACTTATCAACCTTACAATATTAAAAGTAGTTTTAATTAAAAAATTACATTTAATATTGAGCAATAGTAATACAACTTTTCATAATAAAAAGCATCTTTTATAAAAAAAAAACAGTTAAAATTGATCAATAGTAATACCACTTTTCACAATTAAAAGTTTTCTTCTTCATCTTTCTGGTTTTCATCCTAACGCATAACAAGGTCTTCCTGATCAACCTACTCCACTTTGCACGGTCTTCGACATCCAGCACTTCCTTGTACGTCCGGGAGATCTCACTCCAGGAACAGATATATCAAGGCTTTTCCATCCGACATATTTCATAGACGGGCGCGCAACGTGCCCATACCATCTCAGGCGTCGATCTTGGATTATTTCGAATGAATGTTTTACGTATGTGGTCAGACCACGTAACGCCGCACATCCAATTCAGCATCATTTCCTCCCTCGTCATTCAGTCAGTCATTTCCATGACTTGAATTTCCTGTGTGTGCCGAGATAGTACTGGCAAACATTCGCTGCCGTATATACTCCTTTTTATTAGCCTCTTGATTTTAGGCGATATTCTGCGATTACAGACTACACCAGTCCAGGCAGAGCTTATCCGGCCTTGGAAATCGTAATCGATGCCTCCAGGCTCGTGCATAACAGATCCAGGTTACCTGAACTTTTACTGAAGCCCGGTATCTATAGGTATGGGTATCAGATGAGAGCACAGTTGTAGAAAGATATCTGCCAAGTTCTCGAACTAGTAGAAATTAAGTACAGTCTGAAAGAGAAGTGATGGTGCAACGTTTGAATGACAAACTCCAGGCAGATTCCGCAATGGGCAATGCTAATCTTGTCAATTTCAATGACACCAAAACGCAGACATGGCTGTTCACCGCTTTCACGTTGGCTTTTACTTTTCAGAATGTTTCCTTGGAATATAGTAACCGGCTTCAGTTGTTAGGCTTGGAGAACTTCAACTTTGGTCGGTTCATTGAGTCCAGAGCAAAAGCAGCAGCAGGAAAGCTTGCCGGTCTTGCGAAGGTCTGACAGTACTTTACACTGGGACAGCTACTTGTACTATACAAAGCACAAATTCGGTCATGTGTGTAGAGTACTGTGGTCACATATATTATATATACTGGTGCCGCAAAGTCTCATATTGCGGTTCTGAACTCAATTGAGAGGCGAGCCAAGACGCTTATAGACGACCCTGAATAAGTTAAAGCCAACCTCCACAGCCTTGAACACTGGCATAGAATGACTATCCTCTTAGTATTCTATAGGATACATTTTGGTGAGTGTGCGCAGGACGACACGACTTAATTTCCCCATCCCCCTTCATTCCTTCATCACCGGACGTTCCTACGCATCCATATCCATGGGTAGCCATCCCTACTATGTGGATATCCATTTTGCCCGAATAAAGCGCTTTACTTCGTCTTTTTTAGTTTGTACAGCGAAGGAATGGAATAACTTGCCTGCGTCGGTATTTCCGTCCAAATATAATGTGGGTGTCTACTAGAGTAGAGTGAATAGGTTGCTAAGTTAATGCGCCTTACCATCTTTGACTACATTTCCACTTTCCATCAGGTGGAATGTAGTCAAGCAATAACTAATTTTGTATAAAAAATAGGCCATTAGTAGATTCTCATCAATGAGTGCTATTTCATCGGCGTACATCATCAACCATGGAACCAGTCGGTCTTGGATGTGAGCAAAGAGAGAATAAGAACGGACCAAGGGCTGAGCCCTGGTGAACCACCACTGTTATCTGGAAGGGTTTGGTGTCGCCAACGGAGGTTCTAACCATAGGAGTCGTGGTACATGTCTCTGATAGTCTCAGTATAAGGATGGATGGATTTCTTTAAATATACACTGACGAGGCACACAGCCAAAGGCCTACTGCAAATTTAAAAAGTTTACGCGCAGAGCTCTTTTTTTTCTGTATAATTTCAGCAGAGTTCTAAAGACAAAAATAGCGTCTATAGTACCCTATCTTGGCTGAAATCCACATTGCCTGAGATCGCTTATGCGCATGAAGATCTTCATGGCTCACTCACAAGCTTAATGCCCCTATAATTACCACAGTCTTGAACACTGTCTTTTCCCTTGTAAATAGGTTTAATAAAACTATGTCGCCACTGCTTAGGCATCTTAGCAGTGTTCAAAATATCTTTAAAAAGGTCAGTAAGCACGAGCACACCAACAGAGCTAAACGATATTCAAGCTTCTATCCGAAGATCGTCAGGTCCTACCATTTTTCCGTTCTTCGTACGTCGAAGACAATCACGAGTTTCGTCAAAGGTTACTAGGGTAAGTCCGAGTTTAGATGGTAGTTAAATTTTAAAACCTTAATAAATGGATGTTGTGTAGTAGAAGGATATTATTTTTAGTGAATATTCAAATGTGAATAAGATAAAGTTACAAATCATCTATCGCCCCCCTAAATGACACCAGCGCCCCCCAAATCTTTCTCGGTCTCTTACCGCCCCCCTCTAGGGTTCCAGCGCCCACAAGTTGGCGTTATCGCCCACTTTGGGAAAGACTGCTCTAAAACAATTGTCGCTTATCCTTCCGAACAACGAGACCACCTTCTTTTTCCCACACTTCAACCACTTTTCACTTTAGTTGGCAACTCCTCGGAAAGACACACCTGACTGCCTTTTGGTTTCCGGATCGTATTCGTTAATCCACCTTTCATCACCCGTAAGTTTGTCGAACACAGCATTTGAATAACCAACGTTAATTCTTTGGAGCATTTCACGGCACACATTAACAGGACGGGAGTTTTGGGCTTCCGTCAAATTATTAATTATCCAGCACAGCATAGGTATCGTCGATTTCGTCGATATATACGTCTGGTAGATCGTCTGTAAAGTGGCGGGTAATTAGGGCTCTAGGGTCGCTCGCGTTTGGTGAAGGCTTCAGTGTGAGTGAGGCATATAGATTTGTGTAGAAGTCCACAATTTCAGAAAATATTTCCCGAACTGATGTGACGGTTTTACTGTTCGAGGTCAGTCAGTTTTGTCAGATGACTTTTTCCCAGTGTTTTTATAAAGATTTGGGATCCCCGATTCCACATAATCGCCCTTTGTATGGGGCTAGTATTCCAGCAGCTTCTTCTTAAAATTGATATTTACGGTGCCCCTTACAAGTCGGTGATTGCTTCCAGTATTTATACGCTATACATGTTGTACATCACTAAGACATCCCTAAATACGTAAATCTCGGTCTTATTGAATAAATGTACAGTTACAGAAAAAGCAAGTATGCTAAAAATAACAAATACAGCGTATAGATAAAGACAAAAACGCCTTCTTGAGCTTATTACTTTATTTATTTATTAAATTGTGAGTATATTTAACATTTTATTGTTTTCAAAATGGGGGCGCTGAAACGGTATTGTGCCCCGGGCGCGAGTTACACCTCTGCTTGGCACTTACGATCGATTTATCTAATATGTATATTGTGCTAACTACAAAAAAAGGAAACATGTATTTAGAAGGACGCATTCAACTAGGATCATAACTTCGTTTCTTATTTACAAAAATATTTTACAGTTAGACGCGGATATAAGTTTTGAAACAGGCGAAAACAATATACAAGTATAAATGGTACAAGAGGCTTTTTAGGTCTAAGAGGCGACATTATTTGTGATAATAATGTTGTTCTTCTGTAGAATAAATAACCATTGATCTTTACTTAAATAAAGTTGTAATTATATTAAATAATCATGCTTATTACCAGCAATGAGAATCAAATTATATTTTTTTACAATAAAAATATATAATAGGGCCTCAATTTAGGATTCTTTTTAGTGATTATCTGCTACGACAACAGCTGTCAAGTTGACATTTGACAGTTATGGAATTTGACATGACATCTTCCATTATTTTTATTATCGACTGTCTTGTGTCTATTTAATTAATTGTTTATGTTAAAACTATTACAACATATGAGATTTTAACAAAGTAAAGTGTGTCTTTACATTTAGAATAAGAGAATCTACCATTATCTTATCTTTATGACATTGAAGTGGAAATATAGACTTATATAACTTGGCTATATGAGATATGCGCGTTTTAATCAGACCATTGGCTATATTTAGGCAAGCGGTACAGACGAATAGAGTTGTCCAGTTAAAGAACACTTTTACAACAGGTATATTTACAATAAATACAATATATTTATAGTGGAATCTTTTATTTGTGCCTCATATTGTTTTGTAATACCAATGTCCACATTTGGAGAAGTGCCAAAGTATTTGTACGTAATATAAACATTTATATTTTTAGCATTAGTCTGGAGAGCTATGGAAGATAAGGAAGCATTGAAAAAACGTTTGACCCCCCTTCAATACCATGTTACCCAAGAAGCTGGCACAGAAAGACCCTTTACTGGTATATGATTAATTTATAATAAATTTCAATATGATTTTTTCTTTTTATATTATTACCATGATTTTATTTTTCTAGGTTGTTATAATAAAATATATGATGAAGGTTTATATGTGTGTATAGTTTGTAAGCAAGATTTATTTAGTTCTAAAACCAAATATGACTCTGGTTGTGGCTGGCCTGCATTCAATGACGTTCTTGCTACAGAAAAAGTAACTCTACACAAGGATACTAGTGCAGGTATATTCTTATTTAATTTATATAGTATTATGCAAATAATTTATCAAATTGATATAATTAACAAAATTTTAAAAGTGTGTTTGCATGTATTTGTACAGTGAAATGTCTGAAAAACAAAACAAATATAACTAACTAGTAAACATAAAAAAACATCTTATTAAAACAATTGTACTTTAGACTACAATTGCCCTTTGCCCTGATCTAGATTTTTCTATTGTACTCAGTCATGCAGAACATTTTTACAATGTCACAGTAGAATGGCCTAGATGGTGCTATGTACAATTAACATTGATTGAAATTCTACGTATATTAAGTTTTGGTAAAATAAAAATTAATTTCAATGAGTACCTAATATATGGTTGTGGGTCAAAAGGATTATTTAAATCTTATTAACATATTCACTTCTATACTCAAATTATGTGTGTGATTCTACATTATATGGATTCAATATTTGCTTGTCAAAAGCAAAAGACAAATAATTTTAACAATAGCTAATATAATAACGACCCTGCTCCTGTTTGACATATATGACTGCACAATGCTGAGGCATTCTTGGTCCTATAACCTTCTGTAGCATAATTTAACCTTCAACTTGAGACATGCAATTATATATGAGAAATATAATAGCAATTTTCAAGGGATTTATTTGTTGTCTTACTGTTAATATCATTTACATATACATTACATTTTTCACATGCTTTTTACATTTTTCGCATGCTTTTTACATTTTTCACATTGCTTTAACACAACTACTTTGTTGTATATATTTTTTATATTAACCCCATAGTTCAAAACTAACTTTTATTTGTATTCAAATTAATGTGTTTATAAAGAATCTTAAAAATAATAGTCATTAGTGATATCTCAATGTTCATTACCTACAGGTATTAGTTCTGAAAATAGATAATATTGTTACAGATAGTAATATTGTTTACAAATGTTATTTATTTTATTACTATGTATATTATTATTACTTTTTATCTATTCAATTTTCTTATTGTTTTAATATTTTAATTGGTGTTGGAAAACTGATTATAGTGTTAATATTTTAATATTTTTTCTGTCTTTCCATTCCTTTGACCACCCTACATTTAAATCCTATCCTCCATTTCAAATGTGAGCTGGTTTTGAAATCTGTAACATTTTATTTAATTATTATAATGCTATATTTGTTTTGTTTTACTAAAATTTAACTATTACCATACTTAACGTCACATATACTTTAATGTGTAAATCATCTATTTCAAACACAAATTATTAAGTCCATCTATAAAATAACTTCGAATGTTTATATAAACTGATATGCTATCATTAACCTTCAACTTTTTCCTCTATAACACTTAAAATCATGGAATGTGCATGACAATAATATGCATTTATCCTTGTGTCCTACATGCCCCATTACCTGTAATCCATCCTACCTTTCCATTTACAACCGGCTGCCGACTGGATGACGACCGCTGCCTACGCCGCTGCGATGACTATACCCACTACATCTCACGACACGAACACGGTGAAATTCATATTGGATATTAATGTTCATGGCGGTTACCTTTATCATATGTGATGTGTAAATAATTGGCTTTTCGGTGAACGGACTTGGGATTACTATAAAAGTTGGGGCAAATATATTACTGGTTTTAACACGGCCAGGTATGGTGCGAACTGAGGTGCGATGTTCCAAGTGCTCGGCTCATCTGGGTCACGTCTTCAATGATGGCCCGACGCCCACCAAGAAAAGATTTTGTATTAATTCAGCCTCCTTGGACTTCATACCTGCTGAAGAGCGGACGGACTAGTTAGACGTGTATGATTCATAGACAAATTAAATCCAATATCCTATTATGTATAACTTATACTTAAGTAATATTGTTGCGGTGATTTAGTGACTTCAAGAAATCTAATCTATCTAAAATTCATAATTAAATATATTTTATATTCAATGAATCATTCAAGTTAAAGGATAAGCAGTCTTTTGTGATAGTTTCGTATTTTGATATGTTGTATATTTTTAAGTCACCTTTTTATTAGATACATTTGTGTATGTTCCTTCATTTATAAAATTTTAGTTACCATTACATCGAGTCAATTATTTTATCTTTGTTAATATAAGTTCTAATATTATTTAATATTTTTATTGTTCACTTAATTTGCAAAACAGTACAAAATATTATAGGCAATTCTAATAACTTTTGTTATTCTTACTAATACTTAAATAAATATTTTATGACAAAATAACTCTTTTATTAGACTATCCACATGAAGCCATTTTAAGAATCACAATATAGAAAACAATACTTTTATTTGTTTAAATAGTTAAATCGTAAATGCAGTAAGTACCTAATATTTTCGTGTTATCAATGTTTAAAGTAAATGTTGCATACACATTACAGTGATAACAAATTGTTGTACGTAGATAGTTTTATTTGTGTCAAACTAAAATATTTAAAATGAAACAAGCCTGAATAGAGTTGAGTCTTTTATTTATAGTATGGTTGTAATTTATATGCACAAGTTGCTCATACATGGCACTGGTGTTTACAACTGTCAAAAATCATGAAAAAAACACTTTATAGTCTCAGTATAATATTACATATTTTATTAATACATTTTCAACTTAAATTACGTACATAATTACAGTTAGTTCTCGACTTATCTTACTCATACTCAAATTCATCTCCATGATCACATAATGAATACACTAACAGTGTCAGTTACATAGATACTGATGTCTTAGTTCAAGCTCTCTTGAATTTTTGGCTATTTATATTTATTTGATTTAACATTTACTGGATTGCTGGTATAATTCACGACCAAACACACCTAGAAAACCACATAAATTAACATTTCCAACAGGTGGTCAATATTATTGTAGTAATGTTATAGTCGGCCCATTAAACAGTTGTGAAACGCATTAAATTATGTGATAAGTAGGAGTGTAAGGGCTGCTCAAAAATATATTTCATAGGCCGTTGCAACACGCCATATAGGCCATATTTATTATAATAGGCAATACTTGAAAGTTATCATTAAAGAAAATACAATAGATTAAATAATTAAATGATAATACAAACATTATAGCTGTAACGCGTCTGTTTCGCACCAACCTGACATAATGCAAGTCTACATAGCATAATTGGTCATTGATATTGTCAGAGTATATCATATCTATCTTTTTCTACACAATTCTCAGTTGATGAGACCCGGCTACCTTACTCAGTTGATCACTATTAAATGTGATTTTACTTCTCCCATTTATTCAATTTCACACAAAGAGTAATAAAATAAAAGTTAAATACAAAAAGAAATATTTAACAGCATCTTTCGGCACAACCTATAAATAAAAGCAGAGAGACAGTATTATAAATTTGTGAATAAGTTTTATTAAGCAGAGTATTATAGATTGTAATGAAGTAATGGCTGGCTACTATTATTGTCGTAATTAATTATACAGATAAAATTTAGTGATGATATATATTTTTTCATGAAATGTAATCTATGCCATAAAAGGTAGAGTGCCAATATTTTCATCCAAATATAATCAGTTTGATAAACTATATAAACTTAATACTAGGTAAATGCTTCGCTTCCATGACTAACAATCAAAAAATAATTTTATATTTTAATAATACATTCATATTTAAATTAACTTACGATTCATAACATCAATTTTTAGATTGCTATTTGCAGTGTAATGTCAACGTAAAAACGATTAAAATATTGCAATGATATAATTTGATAATTGTTCATAAAAATGATAAAATATTACAATATAATCTCAGAATAATTAATAATAATAATACACAAACTAGCTAGCTAGTACAAACTATCAAGAGCATACAGTCAAGGCAACACTGTTAAGCTTAATCAGATAAAACAGTATCAGTCAAAATAATACGAAATAAGTATCAAATATTAAATGTTCACTTTTACACAATCTTAATAAAATGCGTATTTTTAAGCTCTAAAATGAAATCAGTGTTCAGTTTCTAATTTCAACTATATATGAAAATACACAACGTATTACAAAGAGTACAGGAAGATTCTCTCAAGCACTGAAACGCGCCGCTGCGCCGCTTTCGTCCGCCAAGTACCAACTACCATCACAGTGAATAAGCTGATTGTAACTGTAGGATTACTACCATACCTACTATTATATACCTTTACGCCTAAGAGTTAACTGCCAGTCTTCAATCGCAGATTTTAACATTACATTTCAAAATATGTCTCTAAAGCTATATCTACATAACACTATCCGAAATCTCTTTTCCGGTAAGGCGGAGCGAATGACGCGGCGCGACGGCGGCGTCGATTATAATAAATAACGTCTCTACTCGACACCTACTCACTACGGCTACTGGACTGCTATACGTTAATTTTAATCAATCTTTAGTTTGTAAAAATATGATCACCTTTCGGCCGTTACAGCCATTTCATAAACGTAAAATATTGCTCTATAAGTAGATAGTTAATGTTTCGTCCGAGACGTCGTCATAATCACTAGTAACCGTTGATTACTTCCGTTCGTTGATGTGTGTAAGGTGATCGCGGGGTAGGCACTGTGGCGCTAGCGCGGGGCGCGGGCGGCCGCCGCGGGCCTGCGCTAATGGCCCTTGGCCGCCTCCTTGGCCGCCATGATCAGGGGCGTGAGCGATGCTAGCGGTCGCGCCATTTTTAGGAATGGGTGCTGTAATTATCAAAAATATGTTAATGTATGTTTTTTCCAAAAAGATTTTGCTTTTTTCTTTCAAATTGCACCGGACTTACTTTCAATAAGTCAAGTGCGGTAGCACGACTGTCCACGTCCACTTCTAGACACTGATCAAGGAAATCTTGGAAAACGGTGCTGAGTTTCTCCTTGTCTTTGATATCGGGCTTCCCATTGGTTGCGATCAAATAGAGCGCACGTAAAGGGTTCTCGTTGAGGTAAGGGGGCTCACCTTCAATCATTTCGATAGCCATGATACCTAATGACCACACATCTA
Organism: Napeogenes inachia; assembly: GCA_959347355.1. NCBI lineage: Eukaryota > Metazoa > Arthropoda > Insecta > Lepidoptera > Nymphalidae > Napeogenes > Napeogenes inachia. The sequence continues at coordinate 2,509,086 of OY365796.1, read as the reverse complement.
CCTGTAATGTTATAACAATTTAGAAATTATTTATTTAATACTGTTTTTTTTACACAACTTTTTTATTATATCATTATTTATTATACAGCATTTTTTATTATATAAAAAAGGAAATACCTTAGGGCCATACTGCTTTCTCGTAACAACTTCTGGCGCCATCCAGTAGGGTGTTCCAACCATGGTTGTTCTTTTATTTTGTTCAGGAGATATTTGCGCACAAAAACCGAAGTCCGCTATAACGTATCAAAATATATTATTTATTTGTTTTTGCTTTGTGTAATATATTTTGTTGTATATATCTAAATACTTACTGAGCTTAACTTGTCCGTCGAGCCCGAGCAAGATATTATCTGACTTAATATCCCTATGTATGACGTGATTGGTGTGCAGGAAGTGTAGCGCTTGTAGCACCTCGCGACACACGGCCGCTATCTGACCCTCGTCCATACATGTCTCCGTTACCACGTCGGTCAGAGATCCGCCGGCTAAGTATTCCATTACTACCCATAACTCCTGGAACATTTGGTATTTTTGTTTTATTTGCTGCACAAATTATTGACACATGTAATTGTATTGTAAAAATATAACTTACCTCATTAACAAGGTAACTGTCAAGGTAATTTACTACATTATTATGTTTGTTCTCCCGCATTACGAGAATTTCGTTAATAATTAACTCTTTCTTGGGTTGTTGACCAAGGTTCATTTGTTTAATTGCTACTTCCATTCCGGTGGATGTTTCTATCGCCGTGTAGACCGTACCGGATGCACTGTAAAAAAAAGAGTTGTAGGCATTTAAACTTAAAAATATCTGTTTAGAAATGAATGTTGTACTTTTTAAAAAAGAGATCAAACACTTACCCTTGACCAATTTTTTCCATTTTAGTATATTTTCTGTTAGGGTCTCCGACACTTACAATTGTCCTTAATTTTTCTAAAATTTCTTCATCTGTCATTTTCTTTTTCCTTTGTTGTTGTGCTGTTGCTCTTCTGTCAAGGAATATAAATGGATAATTTGAGTATAAGAATTCGGTCTAGAAGATTTTTTTTTTCGACCTGGGAGTTATATATCGGCGGTTCCAGGGCTATTTGGTCTATATACATATTTAAACCAGAAAAAGTTGTTGATTCCAAATATATCTACTACTCCATTTTGCTAACAATGATTTTAATCATACCCAGTGTCAGTGGGCGGCGCTCCGTTGGGTGGCTGTGCGGTCTGTGCGTGCGTGGGCAGGGTGGGTAGCGCGGGCGGGGCTACAGTGGGGGCGGGTGCGGGCGCGGGGTGCGGCGCCAACGCGGGCGGCGTTTGTGCACCACTCGATGGGTTCTTGTTACGATCTAGACTCGTACCAGTTTCCGATCGACTACATATCTGTAAACGATAGTAGGATCCATTACAATATGTTTCCTTTTTAATATAATAGGCAGTTAACTTTAAGTTAATAATAATAAGTTTTTTTTTATAATATAGAACTTACCGAGTGGGTGGTCAGCGCAGGGTGAGGCATGTGAGGCGGAGACACAGGAGCGGGAGAGGGACGAGGAGGCGGTGGTTCCTCTTCTTCTATAGGTTTTGTGTACTAAAAAAATGTATTTTAATATATAATAGTAAGATATGAACAAAAATACTATTTTAGCAATCGTGAAGCCTCAACATAGAATACCATATTTGAGACATTTATCTATATCAACAAACGGATTAAAACTATTTTTAAGACAGAAAGAACAACTTACAATACTTTTAGTACGGTCGGGTCGAGAAGGCGGAGGCGGAGGGGGCTCGGGGTGCTCCGTGTCTGTTGGAGTCGAGGATGAAGGACTACTTGACGAGACCCGGGACACTGAAGAGCCTTCAAAAAACATATTTATGTATTTTAAATAAACAACCATTAGTCATGTGACATTTATTTTATTTATTACTTCATTAACATAAGTTTATATCAAACAATGACTTCTTCTGCTATTGTAATCCAAACTTAGTTTGTTTTTATAAAGCTTTGTGTGAAGTTTCAAATATGAAAAAAAATATATAAAAATAATGGAAATTTTAACTCATTGTCATATATACTAAGACTGTTTGATAATGCTCTAAAATATTTCCAATTATTAATAAAATCATGAAGTAGAATGTAACCTGAGTGGGTGGTATGCATCTGTGCCGACGTCATGTATTTGGACGCCGGCGGCTGCATGGCGGAGGCGTCGTACCATTTGAGTACGTCGAGAACCGCCTGTGGGTTGCTCTTCTGCTCTTGCTTGCTGATGTTCGACGCCATCAACAGCCGCGCCCACGCCTCAGGCATGCCCTACATAACAAAATGTAACTCATTAGAACTAAAACTATCAAGCTATTTAAGGAGTTACTTCTAATTATAAATTTACTTATTTCATGCTATCTCTTTTGTGTGTGAGTATCTGTGATGATTTAAGAATGATAGGCTAATCAAATATATTACACTTGTGTGCAATACAATATATTTTTGATAAAATAAAGAATAATATAACTCTAAGATATGGCAATGTGCATGTAAAATTGGTGCTAATAACTAACACAATATTGATATGTGTATTTATTTCTCATGCTCAAGTGTAGCATTAAATCTTAAAACAATGTAAAATAATCAAATTTATTTACAATCAGTTAATTAAATTTTAAGAGCCACTACAAAAACGTGTCAAAATAAAATTTGACTGTATTTTTTCATATTTTAATTGATCAAACAAACATTATTTATGTTTTGATTGCTTACCATTCTCAAAATATTTAAGATATCTATAACATGTCTGTATCTGTGTAATATGTATAAAATTTACTTTGTAAAGTGTAACAGTCTTATATAAAATTGTCTCAAGTATATAGTATTAGTATAGAAAAAAATATATTTTGTCCATACTTTCATTATGGTTGAGAAACTAAGTCAGAGTTAGTACAGACATGGTTAATAAAAATATAAGTCAAATGCTTTTAAAATTAATTAAGCATGAATATTATAGCGGAAAATAAAACATTAACAATAGCTTAAAAAATTTGAAAATTGACTTAATTATTAATTTTAATTCATATATATTAAAAAAAAATGTTTTTTTTTACATTTACGGTAGCACAATGCATTTATGTAGAACCTAAGCTATTACTTACTGTTATAGGCAGCTTGAAACAAAAGCGGCAATACAGGGAACTCAATTACATGGTTCTTAGAACATTAAAATACATGTTACTGGTTTGAAAATTAAACCTCCTAGCAAAATTAGATCTATTTATAATCATACATCAAACATTATATAACTAGGTATATGTAAAAGAAACAAAATTATGTCAATTAAAACTTTCATTATTTAGTCATGCCTGTATTATAGGACTATATTATATATTTTAATATTTCATATCACTATAATCTAAGTGTTATATGCAACTCCTATAATTTTCACTGGTTAACAGTGGTTTGTATTAAATCTAAGAAGCTTTTATGTTTATTAATCTACGCAATCACTTTTTAACTACATTAAGTATCCTAATTACTGTAAATATATATTTACTAAACACATATATATATACTATGTATATTTTTTTAAAAGCATGTTCTAATACTTAATAACAACAAGTGATTAAAGTAGGAACTACTTGAATATTTTGGTCAACATCAGCATTGACAAGAATGGATTAAAACAATACTAAACAAAAAGTTTATTTGACATAGAACCCTTTTCATGAAAGCAATTTAATTAGTAACTTATTTACAAAAACGGTGACTTGCAGTGGAAGTGCATAATAATGCAGACACAGAAAAAGCAAAGCTTCCTCAATGTATAAAGCCCATAAGCTTGTTCTTTTCACTGAATAATAAGCAATAGCTGATAGTGAGGAAATAAAAATATTTTACATTATCTGTCAAACAGTAAAACAATGGTTTAGTGCTCTTTAACTGCAACAATATAGTAAATGTATTGCATTAACTATTGTAGTCTAATATTAATCAGTCATGGGTTTTCCCAAAAAAAAATAAAAAAAGGATAATATATACATTAATTAATATATAGATTTGGTGAGTACAATGCTAAAACAAAAACTTACTGTAAATTCCCCGGTGACAGCATCAAACCCTACATGTACAGTATGTTCAAAGTTTGTTGGATAGCTAATATTTGGCTTATTGTCATTGTGTGCAGCACTTTTGGATCCTTTTATTTTTGCCTTTAAAGTTTTCTTTTTTCTATCACCACTATCATCTGGTTCTGTAAGTAAATTTACTTATTTACAAATTCACAATAGTAATTACTTTCATCATATTATTTCAGTAGCAATTAAAATAGATAACCATAATATTTGACTTAATATATTGTATCTTTCATAAAGGGACAATGTGCTATTCTTAAATAAAATTGATTAAAAAGAATAGCTAATTATATTATAAATGCTATACACTGAGTCATCATGTTTTTAGTAAAGGATAAATAAAATTGACTGGAATACCTTTTGGTAAAGGCCTCATATCTACAGAAGCTACTGAATCACCCCTATCTGTGACCCGATTGCTGGTCAAACGCACTGGCGGCGCAGGAGGTTTGTCTTCATCGCTCGACATTCTGTCTCCTTACGTATGTCCTACAAAATAAATCCAAATGACAAATGCTTCTAGCTACTGGCATTAGCAAAACGAGAGTCAAAACATTATTAAATGACACAACAAAAAACAGTTTTATTTCAGTCAGGAATAACCAATAGGGATTTGAAGGATGTGTTAAGTATAATAATAACATCAACTATTACTCATGGACGCGCCCCGCAAGGTTTGCAACTACGACAAAACCATACCCCATGACGACATTTGCTTACCTTAGTATAGGAAAACAATGTAAGCACAAGTGTCGATTAGTTTATTTATTCACATTTCAATTTTCTTTTATATCCAGGTTACACCTTTATTGAAATATATCGTAGTTAACGTTCACAATCCACACAAAACGACAGCAGTGATGACTAGAGCCGCCATTTATATAAATCAAATATATTTTCATATAATCTGTGATGTAAAATTTTCTCTGTGTCAGACGCCAATCCAATATTATAATATTATTATTATATTATTATTATATGTAGTAATAATAATAATATTATAAGGACAAATTACACACATTGATCTAGCCCCCAAGTAAGCAAATTATTTGCTTGTGTTAAGGGTGTTAGACAACGATACAAATACATAGAAATAGACATATAAATACTGAGAATATATTTTATAAACGACCAAACCCAGAAACAGACATCTATGCTCATCACATAAATGTCTGTTTCTGCTGGGAATCGAACCCGAGCCCCATTGCGCCGTGACACATTAGGCTTCTGCGCTAACCACTCTACCAACGGGGCGGTTGAAATATTCATCGGTTAATAATAATTTCAACCTCAAGATTGCGATTTAGATTTCGGGGTATTAAAATTTGGCCAATAATCCATTCGCCAGTCACTTGAGGTTATTGCTTGCTTAATTTTGTGGAAAGTTGGCCTGGGTGTCGAGGGTGAGAGGGCGTAGGCCCTCTTTGCCGGGGCTAGCCGCGGGATCGCTCCTGGTACTTTTCTGATTAGCAAAGTGGACTGTCGAGTGGTCCCGCGGCTGTATAGGGAGGGGTGCGCGGCGGTCTCTTTCTGGCTGAGGAAGAGGCCGTCTGCGTCGTTTAGGGGTCTGGACCTCTTTCTACCAAGCATTGACAGAACATTGCTTGGTGGGGAGACGGTCCGAGACGTTGCCTGGGTTGATCGTTGACGAGTGCGATGCCACGATTGCGCTTGGCGATGGTTAGTCTGGGCGTGGTGGGTTTCCGACTTGTTGGGTTCGACGTTGGGTCCTCTGCCTTGAGTGGGCTTTAGTGTGGCCCGGCGCGTGGCTCGACCAGATCAGATCAGTGACCAGAGCCGCTGATCCCGTTGGGTCGTATCGAGAGTCTGCTTTCATAGAGGGCCTGACCGGTGGTCTCCTCTCGGGGAGACTACCGCGGTGGGGCTAGGCACGGTCGATGATGGTCGAGTCGGGTTTTACACCTGATTCCCTGAGACCGAATCCGGCCAGAAGGGGGTCTCGGCCCCCTTAAGAGGCAGCAGGCTTGGGTGGGGGGAAGGGGATCACTTCACAATCTATCAAGCCTGCGAAAAAGGGATGGGTGCCCCTCGTTGCGGGGTGCCCTCTCCGTGGATCACGTTGGGGCATCGCGGTCAGTGCGAAAGCGATCCCGTGGTGTCCCATTATGACGGCGGCGGCAACCGTCAGGTTTAGTGAGTAGGAGTCTTACATAACCACCTCCATCATCCCCTGGATGGAGGTGTGTATTTATGAGGATTCCTGACGTAAAAAAAAATGGTATAAATCCTTTATGAACATAAAAATATAATAGAATGCATCACGCTGTTTTTTTGCGCTAAATGTTGCAAAAATAGTAGATACTCCCTTTAAGTTAGATAGATTAAACCAATATGTTACATGTACAAATAGGGATTTGTGCTCCCTCTTGGTTAATAACAAGCAAAAAAGTTTTATTCATAGAATTTAACAAATACTGTTATATTTTTGTAAAAAAAAACCTAGGTATTTTTAGGCCATATTCTGTTTTCCAAATGTTCATTAATTGTCTCCTACTATGGTCTCCTATTATTATAATTCATAGATTAAGATTAATCAGTAACACCGATATTACATTTATATTCTTCAAGTCGTGACCTACGGCACTCAAAACTAAAAACTACTAAAACTAGTCTAGCAATAACGTAGACGAAATTTGTTTGGTTTGGAAAGCCCTTCACCAAATTTCGAGTTAGAATCTTAAGTTGTGCTTACAGAAACAGTTTTAATTGTTGCTGGCAAGCTGTTTTTCTATTTAGCAAGTTGAAACAGCTCATTCCTTTATTTGTTTTCATTCATTCGTTAGGATTGTTGAACTCTTTGAGCTGTCAGAATTTGACACATATTACGATACGATTACACATTTTTATTTTTATTTTGTTAAATGAAAAAAAGACGATGTAATCGTCTCAAGACAAATACGTCTTTCGTTACTTGATAGTAATTTTGTGCTTAAAATATTAATTACTTTTAGTGCAGAATATTTGTGGAAATTCTATAGAAAATGCAATAAAGTATTCTTACGAACTTCTCAATATCAACATGGATAAGTATTCGGAAACTAAGGTAATTTTTAATACCCTCTAATGCGTTAAATACTTATTGTATATTTAAAAACGTAATTAATTTAAGTGGTTGTTTTTATTAGGACCAGGAACAAAATCCAAAAAGGAGTCCATTTGACGAACTTAGTCGAGATGACCTTATAACAAAATGTAAAGGCCTTCTAGCTATTGCACAGAAAGCAAAACAAGCTAAATCAGGTAATTTCCTATATCAATCATTTAATTTATATATATAGTTGATTAATTATTTTAGCATTTCATTTATATTTGTATTTTCTTGTAGAACTGCAAAATGAAGTTGATCAATGTAAAACACAACTCTTGAATTCTGAGAAAGAGATTAAAACCAGAGAGGACAATTTACAAACACTTCAAGAACTGGTTGATTCTTTAACTGAACAAAAACTCGCATTTATTACTGAAATAGATGCAGCGCAGAGCAGTATAAGATCCTTAAATAATAAATGTAATATCTATGAGGAGGAAATAAGTAAACATAAAACTGAATTAACCTTAAAGGATCAAAACCTTGCATCAGCATCACAAGAGTTGTCAGATTTTGACAGTAAAATAATTTCTTTGAAAAGACAAAATAACAGGCTTCTTGAAGAAAATGAACAACTTATTACACAACTTACTGAACTTGAGGCTAGAACAGAGGAATTTAATAAAATAGGTCTCCAACAAAGAGAACAGTTAAGAATGTTAGAAGAAAGAGTTCAAAATGGTGAATTTGCTATTTATGAATTGTTCATCGGTTGTTATTTACTGTTGCTAATAGTAAAATATTTTTCCTAATGTCTAAACCTTTTCCTGTTTTTATTGTTTCCTTAGCTTAGCTTAGCTTAGCTTAGCTTTCTACAAACCACTGATAATAGTAATCCTAATATTAGTTTAATGTTTATAAGTCTTTTATTTTTCAGATGATATTTATCAAAATAAAGTTGATGTGCTGAACAATAGTATCAAAGAATTGGAAAAAGATGAAAAAGCAAGTGCTGATCATTTCAAGGAATATGAAAATAAAATAGAGGAACTCACAAACCTATATGAACAAGAAAAATCTAAGAAAGAAAAATGTAATATTAAATTAAGGAGCTATAAAGATAAAATTCTTAAATGTGCTACTTGTATAAATCAGCTCAAGAATTCTAGATTCATTTTGGAAAAGACAGTGAAGGAGTATTCAGAGAGTATTCCAAAATGGCAGAATGAAATTATAAAAGCATCCAATGTTCTTGATTCACAAATAAAGGTTCTAAATGACGAAAACAATTTCTTAAAAGAAAAACTGAAGGACAGAGAAAACATTGATGTAAATGCTTCCCAAAAAATTTATATTTTAAATGATGAAATATCCAAATTAAAAGATGAGGCTTATAACTTGCATTTCAAGATTTCTGAATTCCAGGAATCACTCGCTGAGTCTAAGAGTGTTAATAATCAGTTGACACAAGAAAATAATGATTTAAAACTCAAGCAGATAGAGTTTAATAATAAAATAGAAGAAAATGGAGCCCTTAAAGAAAAAATAGATGATCTGTCAATTCAATTAAGTAATGCCACAGCTGAACTTGGTATGATAAACAAGCAGTTACAAGAAAAAGACGCGAAATTACAAGAGAAGTATCAAAACAAGAATGAAAATTGTGAAGCACTAGAAAAAATGAAGTTACAAATAAGAGCACTAGAATCAGAAAAAGCTACATTAGTTAAAGAAAAACTAAATGCAAAAGACAGTTTAATAGAACTAGAAAAAACAAATGAAATCTTAAATGTGACCCTGGAAACAATGAACTCAGAACTAGTGCAATTAAGAACACAATTAGAAAATGTGACATCTGAAAATGATAGGAATAAAAAGCAGTTTTCATTAGAAAAAGAGGACTTAGTGAAGCAGATAAAAACTGAAAAGAGTTCAATAAAGGACCAATATGAGAAGTTAAAGAGGGAATACGATAATTTACAGGATCTGAATGGTTTACTGCAAGAGGAAGTTGAAACATTAAAGCTTTCCTTAGAAGAACCTAAGGATGATGCTGACAATTTAACTGATTTAAATGTGTCCTTACAAGCTGATATTGTGAAGTTGGAGACAAAACTCTCCGCTTACAAACAGGAAAACGCATCGCTTTTATCTGAAGTAAAGGAGTCCAGGGCGAAAATGAAGGAGTATGACAATATAGTTGCTGAACATGAAGAAGCAAAAACCAAACTTGTTAGTTACAAAACGGAAAACACAGAACTATTAAATGAAATGAAAGAAATCAATCAAGTCTTGAAAGAGCGTGGTGAGGCCATTTCAAAGTTACAAAAGGCTGTTTCAGAAATGGAAAAACTTATAGAAACCTTAGAAAAGGATAGAGATTGCGTGAAAGTTGAGAAAGAAGATTTACTTAAAAAAGTTGAAGTGCTAGAAAGTGATCTTAAGAATGCTCAACAAAATATTTGTAAACATAGTGAGAATACAGAGAACATTACAAGTCAAAGGGATGTAGCACTAAAAAGTATTCAAGAAAAAGATGCAATAATATCAACTTTAAAAGAAGATATTGAAAAATTGAAACAACAAACATTTAATGGTATGCAATCAATTATTATATTTTGTATTTGGGATAATGTTATAATAAAATATCTATATTTTTTTTCAGTTTCAGTTGAGTTACCCAATGAGGATATGTCGACGTCAACTATTTCGAGAGCTGAAGAACATACGCGTATGAGAGATTTGGACGAGACATTTGAAGATAGGTGTATATTTTTTGTTTTACTTTTTTATTATCGAAGAAATTTAATATTAATATATTCTTATTCTTACATTAATATATTATTTTTAATAGGTATACAAAATTAAGGATGTTTGCTTTAAAACTTAAAAAGAAGCTCAATGAAACGGCAACACAACTGCAAACTTCAGATCAAGAGAGAGCAAGATTGAAGAAATTATTGGCTGAAAATAGTTCAAATATCAAAAAGGAACATGCAGGTCAAAATTCATTGGATGGCAGAAGAAATGATGTTGGAGATTTTGAGACAACAACAACAAAAAATACAATGGATTTAGAAGTTGAAAAAATAAACAAAAAGGTTTTAGTCTTAGAAGGTAGGTAATATTATCAAAATGATTTAGGTATCTTTATTTATATATTTATACAAAAATAGCTTGAGTTTGTTTGTGTCAAAAAACGAAAAGTTAAAAAATCAAGTGTTTAAATAAAAAAATAGCATTTCTATACAAGAGTATGTTCTAATATACTTTTCATTATGAAATTGTTACGGATATAGCTGTCGCAAACATTACATGTGGACAAAATCAACAACAGCTTAGTTTATTTTTTTTTTTCTATCTTTTTAAAAAAGATAACTCACGCATTTTAATATTCCTGTGTCGAGGGAACCTTCACAAAAATAATTAAAGGGCACAAAGTAAACCCAGGTTCGGAACAACAATCTGTAGATTACACAAAAAATTGTCCCGGATTCGAACCCACAACCAACACCAATAGCTAATTTAATCTTATTCATAAAATTGATATTGTCCCTCTAGATGAAGTTGCTTTAAAGAGTAAACTATTAGATACTGAAATAGAACAACATAAGTCCACGAAAGAAGAGTTGGAAAAAGCACTTAAAGATGTAAAAAAGAAGAAGGTCTTAAGTCTAGAAATGGAGGACTATGAGAGATCTATGAAAGAACTTACTATTAAAATGGAAGATAATAAAAAGAAAATTATACAGGTATAATAATATTATAATATTGTTTAAATTATACATTAGAAATTATAATCAAATTTATTAAATTAACAGATGGAATCAACTATTGAAAATCAAGAAGGAACCATAGCAGCAATGCAAACTCAAATAAAACTCTTACAAGAACAAATTAAAAACGAAGAGAATCAAAGTAGACTTCTCAAAGGAGAGCTGCAACAGACTATAGAAGACGGGAAAGAAAAAGATAATATGATAAATGCAAAAAAAGATACAATAACAAAATTAATGGAGGATTTGGAGAACGAGAAGAGAAAAAATGAAGATGCAGACTTAGAAATGACGTCACTGCTCAGTGAAAAAGAGAAGATTATTATGCATTTGTCAGAGGTTAAAATTGATCTGGGAAGCAAAATGAAGAAATTGGAATCCAAATGTTCAGAAATAAACGAAAAGCTAAGAATCACTAACATAGAATTGGCCGATTTAAAGACGGAATATGCCAGTTACAAAGTACCTACTTAAAAATATGTTATGTGAATGTCATTAAAAACCTTCATTATATAATGCTTTATAATTGTTTTCATAGGTAAGAGCTCAAGCAGTTTTACGTCAAAACCAGACGGTAGACCACAGCCAAGAGGAACAGATGAAAGAAGCGGCTGTCGCTCTCAGAGCTCAAGTAGATACATTAAATCAGAAACTTTCAACATTGCAGTAAGTTAATTTGTTTATATTTATGTAATATCCAAATTTACCGCAGAAGTATGTGTTATTTTATTTAGGGTTTTATTGACAACAACATTTTTATAGGCATCTATAATAAAATAAATGACATCAACCTATTCGCAGAGAGCAGTACACGTCAGTGAGTGCGGAGGCGGAGGCCGGTCGAAAGCGCGCGGCGGAGGCGGGAGCGGAAGCGACACGCGCACAGCAGCGCACCGCCCGCTTACACAGCGACCTTACCCGACTCTCGCAGCAGCTGGACTCGGAACGCGCGCAGCATAAACTACAGGTGTGAGAGAGCTTTAAGGTTATTGGCCTTTCACCAAACAGTAATATCGTTCTTGTATAGTAGAATTTTTAACTGTAGTCTCTGTTATTCAAAAAGTTCATTAAATTAATTTCGGTACTGTACAAAAGACATTTAAAAATATTTAAGGTTTCCACATTGACGCAATGCTACAAAACACAAATAACGGACCTTGAAGCAAAACTGCAAAAAGAGACAGAAAATCTTAAGAAACAGTTGTTTATTTTACAAGAAAACTTAAAAGCAAGTAAAACCGATGAAGACACGCATCGCGATAAATATATGCTACCAGTTATATCAAAAGAAGAAGGAAGTGATATCGAAATGGACATCAACGTGTCGCTCATACCGCGAGAGGAAGGAGAGGTCAGTTGGAATATATTTGATCACTTACAAAGAAAACTACTGTCTGTCATTTTTTAATATTATGATTACAATGACATATGATTAAAAAAACAGGGAACGAGAAATTATATTTATTTATTACTCAACTGTTAAAAAGCAGAGTGGAAGCGAAAATATAGTATATACTTTTAAAATATAAAATAGTATGTATTATAAGTATATGTAGTATTTTTACAAGTACCTATCATTACAGGGTTCGGAGGCAGCCCCTTCGCCGCCACTATCCAAGTCCATGTTGTCAAGCGGCAGGAGGTCACCTGTTCCGTTAGAACGCCTCTTAGAGGAAGGAGTTCCCGACAATGACTCTTTCGACACTTCCTCTCTCGCTCTCACACTTGAGCAGGAAGTTGCAGATCTTAGAAAAAAATACCACGCTCAACAAGAAAGGTATTGTTTGGTTAAAATTGTTAGATTTAAAACTATTAATACTTATGTGATTAGGTAAGCAGGCTGTTACAACTCATTATAATCTTTTGAATTTGAAAACAGAGTTACAAAAAAGTGTTGTCTGTATGTTGTGAAGTTTTTTTACGGACATCATAGGTTCTTATTCAATAGCTCTACTAAATGAATCCACCTAAAATAGGAGTAATTATTATTTTCGTCAGATACCTAAGATATCGCTTCCGTCCTGATAACTAAACGATCAGTTAGCAGAACGGATTACGATTACGGCAGGTTATTCGGGGATTGACTATAGTACCAAATACCACGTTGCGTCTCCGTTAAAAGATGACTTAGAGACACGCAATGGTCACCATTTAACTGATAATTTTAAAATATACTTCTTATGTGACACTCAAGGGAAGATTAAATTTTATTTACTGACTATTGAGCAATGTTGTATAAGCAGGCAAGGAGTTTAATCAATATGAACAAACCATATTTTATGAAAAGGTTTTAAAACATCATCACAAGTGTATAGAGACTGTGTATAAAAAGATTATTGAGAAGATGATTAAGTAACACCAAGTTCCATAAGAAACAATGATCCTTTCGACAAGTTTTACTCTCGAGTCACAAAGCTCGATACACCCTGGCGTGTTTAGAAAAGAAAGGTTTTGACTTCGTTATAGCAGAAAACTGATCGTCATCTAGTCTCCGGATTTATGATCAATTTTAAATACTCTATGTGACAATCCAACAACGATCCATAATATTGGAAGTGAAAAAAAACCCTAAGATGAGTTTTCGTGTTTCTATTGATAACTGGTAGTGTATCTTCATCATTAGGATGTCAAACGTGTTCTTTCCCGGTAAGTGTCTCCAAGCGCGGGGCGAGGCTTCGATTTCCACACGGGACATTGCTTGTGTGATCGACGGATTGTAGTTACGAACCCGTGTAGAATTTGTGGGTGGTCGTTATTATGTTTGTAAAATCTCCGCATAATATACATCACATAATTCATTAAACAGTTGATATAAATAACAAGCTGGAACATAGGTTTTCGTGGTAATAAAGTACATATATATGTCAGGGTGAAGCACGTGACGCTGCTGCTGTCGGAGTCTGAGTCGGAGCGCGCGCGTCTGTCGCAGCTCAGTGAGTTGTTGAAGGGCGAGGTGCGCCGCGCACGCCCGCACGCGGCCGCGCACGACGCGCAGTACATGAAGAATGTCACGCTTAAGGTACGTCGTGGATTCGAGAGGTCCAGATTCAATTCTCGCTAAAATTATAAGTCCCCGATTAGAGGACGCTTGACGCCTTGAGTGCCATTCTTACTTTTTGTTTTTCGCTGAAATATAATCCCATATACCTCTCGTTCATGAACGAACGGGTTTTTAATTAGAGATGAGACATGTATGAACTGTTATTGTTACGCTTAAAGGGAAGATCGTGGAGCATCGAAATATGTTTTTGAAAGGTCATCCCATATCTTAAAATACTAGCGCCCCTTAATTAATTAAGTAATACAAGATTAGTGATAATTATAAAAAATCAGGAAAATCGTTTATTTTATTGAAAATGTGTTCTATATATAGTTCCTGACATTGCCGCCCGGGGACGAACGATGTCGCCTCGTGCCCGTACTTCAAAAAATATTAACACTTTCTTCAGACGAGACGCTGAAGATACAAGCCGTTGCAAAGGGTTTGTGATAATAAAATTATTATTTATTATTAGGATATAATTTTACACATTAAACGGTAATTAGTTTTAAAAGTAATTAACTACCTGGTTACTTGTACTTTGTCTGAGCGAAATCCCGAATATTTTAAATTTCGTTTAATTCATTAAAAAAATTTAAATAGCTTTTACTAACCAACCAAAGTTTCGAGCGTTATTTCCAAAAAAATTATAATTTTGAGAAATATTGTTCAATCGGCCCTCTGAAAGCGTTTATAAGTCATAAAATTGGTAGAGGTGACTAAATCCTGGAAGTGCTATATTAACAATCTATAGGATGATGTTATATTATTTGTGTATGTTTTTCTATTTGTAGGACAAGATCCGAATCCGAGCAAAGGTTGGGGAAGTTACTTGCCATGGCCGGGAGGGAAATGAATATATTTTTAATTTAAATAGATCTATTGTTAAGGATTTCACTCGAGTACTAACAGCTATTTTTGAATAATAAAAATTAAAACCCGTTGTTTTATTATTTTACGTTTAAAAATTATGTTTACCGGACGTGAAGACGTTTAGGATTTATGGTTAAATCCGTAAAAATAGCTTTATTTAAACAATCGAAAAGTAATAATATTCCAGTAACATATAAAAAAATCTGTGATTATTATTATTTATTTAATTTGATCAATATTTACAAAATGTATAATTTACTTAAATTAAAATTAGATATTATTTAATTGTTATAAACATTTTAAAATAATAAAAATTATTGATATCCCAAACACCATTTCACAAATGTCAAATAAAGTATGTAATTATTTTTGTAGTAACGGTACATATATATACATAACGTAATTGTATAATGTCTGTTTGTGACATTCCAAACCATTATGCAAATCTTGTAAAAATTCCACTTAAGTTAGAAAGACCCATCGTCTTTCTATCAAAATTTATAATAATGATAATAATAATCTTTATTGTACATCCTCAAACGTATAATATTTCCATGTATTACATAAAATAAAAAGAATAAAAATGAAATTATAAAACACAATGTGCAAGCGGCGAATTAATGTTACTTCTAAGTAAACAAAAACAAAGTCTTTGTAAAACATTAAAAAATAGAACAAGTATTACCATTATAACAATAGTATTACTTGTTCTATTTTTTTATATATACAGGATTATTTGTAATTAATTGGTCTCCTCTTGGAGGCAGACTCACTTCATCAATCCCAACAACATTTGTTCTTTAAAATTAATAGTTTTATAAATTTTACTTTTCCCATACAAAATTTATTTGTTGCCTCTGAACTGGCATTAACACTAAGCATATGCATGGCGCCCGGGCGTTGACCTTTTAGGTACTTCTTACAAAATGCAGAGCAATAAGTAACAGGGAGAAAACATTTTTTGTTTACATTTAATGTGTTGTTTATCAAGATTTGTAAAAAGTTGTTAATTACAAATAACTCTGTTTATTCTCAGTTCGGTTACAATACAGTTCAGTTACAATATACATATAATAATAAATTATTGTAACTTTGTTACTGACGCAAAATTTTATTCATAAATATTACGTATAATATATTTTTCTGCCCGCCGGGCGTTGTGACAACTTTCGTCCCTCTGCGCAAAACAAAGCTGTCGCTTTTCGCCTTCGTCGCGTCGGACAGAAAAATAGCAAACACACCTCAGGAAGTAAAATAAGAAAGCCTCAGATCACATGTAATTGTCGACCGAGGTAGAACCGAGGAGACATTTTCTTTTTTTTCTCCCTAGGTGTGTAATATACTAATGTTGAAAGAAATGTTTTGTTATAATTATAAGGCCGAGACTACGTGTTATATGGCTCTTTATATTATGATTAAAATAAAAAAGCCATGCAGGTCGCCTGATAATAGTTTAGTAGTAAGTACGATTTATTTATAGTTTATTATATGAAAAATACAATTGAAATGGTAAATATTGGTTTCATTTATATAATGTATTAAATTATGCTTTTTATGATATTATGTAATAATATTCTTTATAAAAAAAATTCTAGTACCTTTTAAGTTAAGTTATATGCTTATATGTAACTTTTTCATTCAAAGATTCAAAGTCAAATCAGCTCGGCAATGTTATACACGCAGATCACCAATATTACACACATAGGCCTAAGAAGAACTGGCTACAGAAACCCAGTGGGCTTAAATACATATAATAATCCTTGATACAGAATGACAGTTCATCTATTTACATACCCACGGTGCATCATCATTGATATTCGGGGATTCTGTAGTATCCTTTAGCATTCAAACGTTCGTTAATGAGGCGCTCTTAACTTACCTTACTTGTTATAAAACTATACAGTCCTACAGTCCCCTAGTCAGGAGACGAGTTACAGGTGCCTTACGTTACATGTGCGTTTTGTTTGTTTCTTATCTTATATCCATCACTATTCTTAATATTTTATATCCATCGTCGTCTTATTTTATATCCATCACTATTCTTAATATTTGATATCCATTACTATTCTTAATATTTTATATCCATCGTCGTCTTATTTTATATCCATCACTATTCTTAATATTTTTTTCAGTACTTTTTTATGAACTGTACTTTAAAATGTTCAATATTATACTACCGACCGTGTAAAGTGAAGTGGTTTCTCATGCCCAGAAGAGCCCAGAAGAACGTAGTAAGATTTCTTTTAAAATTACTAAAACAAAATAAAAAAGTTGATCTACCCTCAAAGTCTTAGTGGGTAGTCACGGGATCGCCTAGTACCGTGACGCCCCGGCAAAATTGCGTTTACTCCTGTCTCCTCGTCTATATGTATCTGTTACTTTTCACTTTAAATCTACACCAGATATCACTTGAGTGCGTCAAAAAACTTTAATATTCCAGTAGTAGCGAATTCACTAAAAATATTTATATGAGGATGTTCTTTTTACAATGAGTGTTTTTACACTGTCTCTTGCAATATTGGAGAATGAATGAAATGAAAATGTACTATTTTATTTTAATTATTGTGCACACCGGTCTGAAAAAAGGTATTACTTAATCTTCGCCCTGGGAGGCTGAACTGCCAACCTGCGAAAAAGGAAAAAAGGTTTTACAACGGCACCCTAATCCAAACAAGTGGACTATTGTAACATCAGGAAACTCTATTCCAATCTTAGCGCAGTCCACGAACATCTTGAGACTGCGCAGCCGACCTTTTTGTTTCTCATGGAGACGCAGATATCCTGCCCTGCCGATACATCATACCTGGATTATCCCGGCTACAAACTCGAACATAAGTTTTTGAGATGCGCCGGAGTATGCATGTTTGTTCGGGAGGATATCTGCTGTCGCCGTGTGTCTCCACAATTTTGATGACAGGGACCTGTCCATACAGGTCTCATAGCGGTGACGGAAACAACCCGGCTATTTTTTTTATATGATCTAGGGCAATGCTTGACTACATTCCACCTGATGGTCAGTGGAATGTAGTTTTAGGTGGTAAGGAGCATTACCCTAGCAACCTATTTATTACGAAGTAAAAAAGACGAAGCAAAGCGGCTCGTTCGGACAGGTGGAATGTCTACAACAAAAGGATGGATACCTACCGTGCGTCCTGACGTCCGTTGATGGAAGGGGGCCGGGGGAATTAGGTCGTGTAATTTCTGCGCACACTCACCAAAATGTATCCTATAGAATGCTTTGGAGGTCGGCTTCGACGAATTCGGGATCGCCTGTAAGCCTCTTTGCTCGCCTCTCAATTGAGTCCAGAACCGCAAGATGAAACTTTGAGCACCTGCATAAGACGAATGATAGAGTTCTTGAACAATACCCTTTTGCGGAGTTGGTGATATTAGGAGACTTTAACGCCAATCACACAAAATGGCTTAGTTCTCGGTCCACTGACTACGTGGGAAGATGTGCTCACGAATTCGTTCTGGCCTATAGTTTCTCACAACAGGTACATTCTCCAACCAGAATACCTGACGTTGAGGGCCATACGAGTTCTATATTAAACAGAATCTAGTTCTATCAGCAGAAGCTGACCCAACCTCCGGATGGATATTCCATCACAGTGAATGCTCCACTCGGCTCGTCTAATCACTGCCTCAACCGGACTTTAGCACCATATGCGCGCGCCCAATTCCACTTCGACCAACTAATTTGCGGCACACATACACAGTAGACTGGGATGGATTGCGACATTTTTACGCATCGTACCCTTGGATGCAGTTTTTCTTCAAATCTGAAAATCTGGTGGGTGAGGAATATATTATTCCTAACTGACTAGTCGCTGCGGGAACAAAGAAACGACCGTGTTTTAATCGGTCCTGTAAGGCTGCTAAACAATTTAAGCAAGCCGCATATGGTATAATATTCTTTATTGCACAAATACATAAAAAAAACATAAACAAAAAGGTAATCACAAATAAAAACAAAATGCTAAAGTACAATACTCACCCTTATTGCTAAAGAGCAATCTCTTCCAGGCAACCTTAGCGTACAGGACAAGTAGTATTAACGTGGACTAAGTATTTTTTAAAAGATATAATGAGTATACCTACATAGATAACATAACACTAAATAATAATATATATACATATATATGTACTAAAATATACCATATAATATATATTATACATACATATGTTTATACATAATATATGCGTAATATAATAAATAGACGAAAATAATATCACTATTTAAAAAAAGTTTATGTTAATGACGACTAGGCAAGAAACATTGGCAAAAGAAAAGAGGGTTTTAGGAAGAGTTAAGCGAATTAAGTTAGAATTTCTTCACTTTTATTTTAAACGCATACAGAGCATGGACCACGGCTCGTAACAACCATGATCCCAATCTATCAGATGTGAAACGCAAACTGAATGCTTTTCCGAGGTCCACCAAAAGAACATTGCCAGAACAAAATTCGATTTCATCAGCAGATTTGGCGAGAAACTAGTTGGCTACTCCTCTGAGAGTCATGCCTTCTGATCACTCGCCAAAGCTGCTGAGGAAAACTTTTGTCAGTCGTCTTTTCCATCACTGCAGAATGCCGATGGCAATATGGCCCATAGTGCGCGCATCATCGCACCACTCGCCATCGACAGGGAATCCACGCTCATACATTGAAGCCAGAATGGTCCCGTACAGTGCAGTTTCAGAGGAACTTCCTCCCACGGACCGTCCGATTATGGAACGAACTCCTTGCCGTGGTTTTCGCTGGTTACAATATGGGATTCTTCAAGATGGGAGTAAATAATAATATTAACAACACTAGATAAATTACACAAGAAGTCTAACCCCTAAGTAAGCAAATTATTTGCTTGTGTTAAGGGAGTTGGACAACGATAAAAATACATAGAAATACACATTATAAATACTGAAAATATATTTAAGAAACGACCAAACCCAGAAATACAGACATCTATGCTTGTCACATACATGCCTGTCTCCGTCGGGAATCGAACCCGAACCCCACTGCGTCGCTGTCGTTAGGCGTCTTCGCTAAATAGGTTTTTAAAGGGTCGGCGAGGTGCATATGATGCCCCTGGTGTTGCAGGCGTTCAAAGACCACGGTAACCACTTACCATCAGGTGCACCGTACGCTTTCTTGCCACCATTGTGGTATAAAAAGAAAAAATATCTATGTCTATTGCGTGGCGTGACGTGTTTTTTGTTGTTTTACAGGAATCTGCCATTTGACTCGACATTTGATTGGTTACGGATAAACACCGAGAGGAAACTCTTAGTATGGTACTTAAGAATGAGATTCGTTTTCTTGGCGTCTTTTTTATTATTTATTTATTTATATATTACCTTTTAATTTAATATCATGGTGTAAACTGATACACTCTATTTGCGATATTATTGTGATTAATGATATTTTATCAGTTTCGGATCTTGAATTTTTTGACGGCGCGGCGGCGCAAAATATCAAAAATACCACCGACCATAGGCCACCTGCGAAGAACGCCACAAGGATCTATCTTGCGATGTAGTTTCTGCGCGAAACCTATTTATTTACAAACATACATAGATGGACGAGTAGGATATATATGTTATATTTAGGATAGAATTGAATGGGATTGAAATGCAATGTTAAAAATAAAAATGAATTAGGTATATTCTTGTATTGCAATTTGAATTTTCATTTTTATTTGTTTTTGCCTTCTGTTCTGTAGAAACACTTGTGGCAAGACCATTTCGGTTTTGTCATAATTAATTTCATGTGCAATTCTTTATAATAGTCTAATAGTCATTTAAAATTTATAGAAAAGGTGTACCAATGGACAATAAAAACCGTAAAAATATTCATGAAAATCTGTTCAGAAACTTTATTCGTGATTTGCGAACAATCAAAACAAATATAAATTTAAAACTATTTTTTTTCATGCATTTTAGGTACCTACACAAAGCAACTCTTTTTTATGTGTAGGTAACTAAATATTTATTTTGCCTCGTTACTTCTTGCTTAGTTTTTTACAGTGTAATATTTATTTCGTAAGGATACGATATCTCAACAACACTGATCAAAAAGAACAATAATGAACAATATATAAAATAGCTATGTAAATCATAAACTACCATACGTGGACTGGTCTTATATTTAATTGTAGTCTTTTTTTTTTTTTTTTTTTGTTTCCGCGGGGAAAATGCTTTACGCACCGTACCCCTCGCGGGGGAAGCGAGGGGCATGTGTGGCACTCCCGAAAACGGTGTACCCACTAAAAACCCCGCGGCGCTCCTTCCTCGCCTTATTGGGGGAGTCTTGGGTACGGCTAGCCCTTCATCCACGACTATTTAATTGTAGTCTGCGTGAAATATTGTAAATAATGGGATATAATAAGCACTGTTTGAATAGTACGTAATGTTAATTACTTAGTTATAATTCCTTGACAAAAAATTACCCTGCCCCTTACCTATTACTTGAATAATTAATCGTGGTCTTTAGAAAATGAATATAAAATAATTTTATATAAGTACTTAATTACAAAATACTTAGTCTTAGAAAATAAAACTAAACTAAGCTAATCAAAAAAAAGTAAATAGCGGCCACATACCTACCTAACGACGGTGAACAATATTTTAAAAACGTTAATGAATAAATGCAATTCAAAAATCATTAAAAGTCAGTTACATAAAAAACCTTTTTTCACTGCCAAAGCTTACACCAAGCTCGCAAAACTAAAGATAGCTTACTTCTATTATGCAAAGTGGGTTATTAATGACCTTTAAGTTCTTCCTTGTAACAAAAAGGAGAAACGTAGAAACATTTGAGTATGAATATACTAGAGATGCATATGTATTTTATTTATTTATATTTACTAAAGCATAAAAATAATTTCCGTGACATAGGTACATACAGGCTATAAAACATGCTGAATGTATTGTGAAGCCTTTAAAAAAATACAATTTATTTTCACATATCACAAAGTTAATAAACGACACAAATATATGAATTTGGGTAATTTGAATGTCCTGTCTAGTACGCTGATACTTTTAAATTGAAACGTGGCACTACAAACAGATTTATTTTAACTACATTAGGAAAGTATGTGATATGGGTCACGACATTGGTTATAGGTATAATAATAGTTTTGAGAAAACTACAAGGTACTTAATACTTAAAGCTTTAGAATTTAGATACAAGCTAGAAACCAATTATACATATAGACTATAGTCTATGCTGAAACTAGAACTGGTTTGTTTATAAAAAAAAAAAGAAATTTCGCACATCCGGGTTTTCATATTTACTTTTATATGGGAATCAGGTAATTATAATGTTTTTTTAAATTAAAGCCCAATATATATATCTAAATTTTATTTAAAAAAACATCTGCAGGTTCTGTTTTATAAAACTTTGTCAAAACAGAATAAATGGCGTTTGTTTGATTTTATTGATTTCATTTCCCGGGTGAAGTTTCACAGCGCATGCTTGAAAATCGTCAGGAAAATTCGTGGCTGCAGCGACGAGGGTAAGTCTTCCCAACTTTATCTTTAATTTCTTCTTTTAAACAAGGATAAATTCAATGAACAGTACAAGCCATTGGTTTCGATGAATCTTGTATTTTAAAATATTTTATTTTTATTAATCAGTTCGACATCTGTTCATAAAAGTATACCACCGGTTGTCTATGTTACAATTATGCAATTTTTGTATTGTTTGTAAAACGTAACGTTTCTTACTAATTTAACTAAAATAAAAACAATCTACCACGATTACCACAGGTTTTTGTAACCAACTGATGATTATAAGAATAAAAACAAAATGTGAAGTAAGACGTAACTGTTATCATAATAATCATTAACTATGTAAATTTTAAAATATTTGCCATGCGTAGAGTTTATTGACGATAACAATCAGGCTTTTACGTTTTAATTATACGAATAAATAGATTATCCGTAACTACTTGACAATCATCCATTTTTATTTTAATTGTCATTGCGATTAACACATTATTATTTATAGAAAAAATAATTAAAGTCAAAGTGGTGCAGTTATTGCACAAGATGGATGCAGATTCCCCGGACATGTGCGCATAGACTGTCTCAGTAAACAATATAATGCACGCCACGTATTCCAACGCGCGACAAATTCTAATTCTGCAAGCATGTCATTTGCTAATACATCTATTTGAACATATTTATATATATTGGTCTGCTAAAATTAGATGATATGCATTCGCATCTCGTAACAATCATGATCACTTAGCACAGTACCTCTTTTTGACGTACCTATATATTTCTAATATCAATATGAATACTTATAATCTAAAATACTGTTAGATACAATTCAGATATTAGAGAACGAGTGCGTAAAAAAATCCTTAAAGTACGTATAGGTATGTTTTTAGTCGTAAATTAAGATGAACTTTCGGTATCACATACAAGCAAGATAGGTGCAACAAAATCAATAGTGACTTATGGCAAGGTACATATACTGCGAGAGCTATTTCGCGAAGTGATCTATATTTGGGTGAAAGGCTGGCTGTATTGATGTCCCGGTCGTCCTGCGCAGGCCCGGAGCACCTCGTCCCGGAGATTTGCTGCCAGTTCAATCGAAGCCTCCCACTTCTAGTGCATTCTAGACTTGTACGGTGCATTCGTTTTCAGATTACATTTAATTACCATTAAGAGTGATTAACTTTCAACAATTAGGGGTGTTGTTAGGGACTTCGATCAGGTAAGATCGTTTTTTCTCTAAGATGCGAAATGAACCTTAAATATTAATATTATCTTGATTTCTAGTCAGGTGTTTCAGAGAAGGAAGTAATACTTGTGATTGAAGTTACTATGTTTTTTAAATGAGCTTTAACTATTTACTATATTATTTTATATAATATTGATTTAAGGATTTCTATTAATAACGGAAATAAATGGTTATGACAATTTTTAATAAAATCCGATCGGAATCAAGGTTATTGCGACAATTTTATAAGAGAATAGCCGTGAAGGTCGTATTTGTTTTTAACATCCTGTTCCGGTTTACTCTGAATAATTAATAATTCATATAAGCTTTAATTTTATTCTATTTTTATTTCCGGTCTTGCCTTATCGTGGTTAAAATGCGGTTGTAGATGTTGCAAGAATAAATATGTATCAGCTTATAACCATTTACTGTATAGAGTAATTCCACCCCCGCGTTTCTTACACAATATCATGCGCACAAGAAGATATTGGAAAGGTCATCACGCAAGCGAATCAATTGTATAATATAATAATTATTATCATGTGTTGGAGCTACTTACAATCTATGCTGCAGTGAATTACGTACCTAGGTACTTATGTAACATTCGCTTACTGTTTAGGTAAAAGTACTTAAATTATATGGATCTTATTTTTACTAATAATTTTTAATTGTTAGCTTTTGAAAAGAATAACATTTTATCTCTCTTTACTCCAGTTCTTAACTTATCTGTTGAAATCGATATAACTGCATCAAGATGGGTAAAGAGAAGACGCACATCAACATCGTGGTTATCGGCCATGTGGACTCCGGCAAGTCCACTACTACCGGCCATCTCATCTACAAATGCGGTGGTATCGACAAGCGTACCATCGAAAAGTTCGAAAAGGAGGCCCAGGAAATGGGCAAGGGATCGTTCAAGTACGCCTGGGTGAGAGTGTAGCTCGCTTTAGCGTCCTAACAATAGAACTGACATGACATGCTCATTGCGACTCTACATAACAGGTGTTGGACAAGCTGAAGGCGGAGCGCGAACGCGGTATTACCATCGACATCGCGCTTTGGAAGTTTGAGACCGCCAAGTACTACGTGACCATCATCGACGCCCCCGGTCACAGGGATTTCATCAAGAACATGATCACGGGCACTTCGCAAGTAAGTGAACTCACTTCACATATCATTGGAAATACCATGTGCAATTTGAATTGCAACGTCTGCCTGCACGCGGTACAGGCCGACTGCGCGGTGCTGATCGTTGCGGCGGGTACCGGCGAGTTCGAGGCCGGTATTAGCAAGAACGGACAGACGCGGGAGCACGCGCTGCTGGCATTCACCCTGGGCGTCAAGCAGCTGGTCGTGGGCGTCAACAAGATGGACTCCACCGAGCCGCCCTACCACGAGGCTCGCTACGAGGAGATCAAGAAGGAGGTGTCCTCTTACATCAAGAAGATCGGTAAGCAAATACACAGTGAAGTGCTCATATTTTTATTTGAACTTTTATTTTACATAAAACATTCAGAGCCCAAATTTATGTAATCAAATATTGAGTTACGGTTCGCCATTAAGAACCACAAGCGACCGTTCCGAAGCTATTAAATATTCAATTCGGAGCCGGTCGGTACGTAAAAGTATAATAAATTAGGCTACAACCCGGCGACGGTGGCCTTCGTGCCGATCTCGGGCTGGCACGGCGACAACATGCTGGAGCCCTCCGACAAGATGCCGTGGTTCAAGGGGTGGACCATCGACCGCAAGGACGGCAAGGTGGAGGGCAAGTGCCTCATCGAGGTCAGAGGCTCTCCAAAATTATATTTTTATATTAAATTTTGCAAATAAACACGTTCCACAATCTAATTCTACAATATAATAAAAGATAAATAAATAATATAAAGCATTTACTATACACGTTATGTAAATATCTCGCAGGCCCTGGACGCGATCCAGCCGCCGTCTCGTCCCACGGAGAAGCCTCTCCGCCTGCCGCTGCAGGACGTGTACAAGATCGGAGGCATCGGCACCGTGCCCGTCGGACGAGTGGAGACAGGGATCCTCAAGCCCGGTCAGTGCGCACGTTGAGACAGGAATGAGACTCATTTGTCGAATAACACAATAACATTCACGATAGACCGACGTAATATGGAATCCTAATTTGATCGTATGTAACACTTGGGAGACTTCAGAATTCTCATTCACGTACATTACTCACATAAATTAAGAAGGAGTTAAGCCTCGAGCTTCTTTATAAGCCCCCTCACCCTTCGTGACTCGAATGCTCATTATAAACGAGTGGTGTGCTCGCTACCAGGCATGGTGGTGGTATTCGCCCCCGCGGCCATCACCACGGAGGTGAAGTCGGTGGAGATGCACCACGAGGCTCTCCAGGAAGCCATGCCCGGAGACAACGTGGGCTTCAACGTAAAGGTAAGATTATTAAAACGGCTACAATTTCTTTTTTTTTGCTATCTTAGGATATCTTTCCTTTCAATGTTTAATAGACGATCAGGAAGTGATCGCCTCTCATACTCTTTTAGTCGATTTTTTTCTCTACTACTTTCTTTTACTCAACTACTTTCTGCTTCTCTTCTATAATATAATAGAGGAATTCTCAATACAGTACAATATATAGTAACTGGTTTGTTCCTGATGAAACATATTGTGTATCAGAACGTGTCGGTGAAGGAGTTGCGTCGCGGCTACGTGGCCGGGGATTCTAAGAACTGCCCGCCCAAGGGAGCCTCGGACTTTACGGCTCAGGTAATATATATAATAGTAGCCGGTTGCCCCGTCTGAGAGACCCCGCACCTAACAAATATTGAACTACTAATGTTACGCCATCATTTTTTGTTCCGATATCTTGTGATTTTTTCGTTACTACACGATATATTGCGGCATCGTTACAAATGTGACCTAGGCCTTATATTGATTACGCAGAGTTGATTTGTGTGAAGTAAGCCAACACATTCCAAAACCCGTTTTTGTACTTTTTTAGTGACTTACAAAATATTGTTGCGCAAGCGTCGCCCTGCGAAACAATAATAGTATTCATAATTAATTAATTTGCAATGTAATTATTTGTAAATTGACCAACATTAGTTAATTATGTACTTATTTTATATTTTATACACAATTATGTAATTCAAAAAAATAATCTAATTTATTGTTTACTCTAATTATGTAAACCAAAACCAGTTAATGTTGTCTCTAAAAAATATTTTATGGTTTATTTAAAATGAACATCAGGTTATTTTTAAGAATTAATATAATATTAATACTAGTTAGTCTTTCGAAAAAAATTTAGGTAAATACCATTATAAATTAAAAAAAATCATAATAATCTAAACTTATATACAAATTAAAAAAGGTTCAAATTAAGGCTCAATAATGTGACAATAGAATATTTTTCGTATCTTCTTCTTCTTTTCTCTGAATATCCTCGCATCCCTTCAAATAAGTCTAATACATAATGCTATGCGCAGGTGATAGTGTTGAACCACCCGGGGCAGATCAGCAACGGCTACACGCCGGTCCTGGACTGTCACACCGCACACATCGCCTGCAAGTTCGCAGAGATCAAGGAGAAGTGCGACCGCCGTACTGGTATGACTCCTCCTGACTCCACTTCACTTCTATTAGCATCTCTACAACTTACCTTACCAATACGGAGTCAAAAACGACTTTTACATTTTGACCCCTAGGGGTCAGGAGAAGGTCTCTTACAAATTTTACAATGGTATAGAGGATATGAAATCAGAAGCCCAAAATACATGGAGGTACACCTCCCCTAAAAATGTTCATGCCAGGGCGTCCGCTCACTTTTTGTAACCACTTTTGTTCAATTATTTCACTCGAGTGAACATGAAATTGTAGATACTTAATGCAGATTGTTATTAAGTGTCGACTTACCCTTAGTAGCATCAGAAAAGTTTCATGGTCGTAATTTGTTTGAATCCAACTCACGGCCGACCCCGCACCCTCAGGCAAGACCACAGAAGTGGAGCCGAAGTCCATCAAGTCCGGCGACGCGGCCATCGTGATGTTGGTGCCCACCAAGGCCCTGTGCGTAGAGTCGTTCCAGGAGTTCCCTCCGCTCGGGCGCTTCGCCGTGCGGGACATGCGTCAGACCGTGGCCGTCGGAGTCATTAAGGTATCGATTCGTCAAGATTATTTCTAGAATCCAGAAACTACTTCTCGAGAAGGTCACGCTCATGTTTTTTTTATTTTGTTTCAGAGCGTAACCTTCAAGGAGGTCACTACGGGCAAGATCACCAAAGCCGCGGAGAAGGCCCAGAAGAAAAAATAACTATGGGGCTCTTCGAGTAACGGTCCGCAGCCGTCGACCTCCCTCCGCGGCGCTGCGACTCCCGCGACCCCTCCCCTCTCTCCCCCCCGCGCCCGCCGCCGACCCCTTCCCCTCCGCCCGCGCTGCCCCCCGGCCTCCCCGGCAGCCCCTCTTCCCCGTGTAGACTCAGTGTACTCCCCCGATCGGAGCTTCTTCGCTGGTGATATCGACCCCGACCCCCCCTCTTGCATTTATCTCAAGAAGATACTCAAGTTTGTTCGTCTTAGTTATGTTTACTTTATAGGTTTATATCTTTGTGCTTATTTTAGACGTAGGATACGTGACAAGTTGGAGTTGCCGTACTTGTTGTCGCGGTTCGTTTTGTTTTTCCATCGCAAGGAGTTCAGGAGGAAAGACGACGAGGATGAGGACGAAGTTGAAATTGAACTTTTAAGCCAGGATGAACTCGAAGTGTCGCCGGTCGAGAAGCTGATCGTCTATTATCTCATCCTTAAATTGCTTACTATTTTTTTTAACGTCATCTCCTTTTTTTTATTAGATTGGTTGGTGAGTTTAATCTGTAATTTTACTATGTCTAAGTTCTAAGTATAACGTAAACATTATTTTTTATGAATTGTGACGTCTCTTCTGACTTCTGATACCTCTTTTGTGTATATTGTGAACTGATTTTAGATTATACGATTCATAACATTGTAGAAGAAAAATAAGTTATTTTCATAAGATTGATGAAGTGTAAGTACTTAAGTAGGTGATAAACATCAGAGTGTAGAAATTGGAGCGGCCGGTTGTAAAGCGGCTGCCGATAGTTGAATTTAGCAGTACGTTATAAAACGTTATGAACGTTTTGATAGAAAACTTTGAGGACTTTGTAAAGTGTAACTATTTTTTGTTCCTAGTCGAAACTCTACTCTGATATTTAATGACTGAGTTGCCTGCCAAAGGTTTAAAAATTCAATTTAAATTTCCACTATTTTAGAAATTATTAGGTACGAAGAAAACTCAATGCTATTAAAGCTAAATGTATCTTTGTAATTTTTTCAATAATTTTGTAAAGACCTTGATCCTGATTAACCAATAAAGAAGCTACTGGTAACACCTAGTTTCATTTAAATATTATTTACACAAAACTCAAATATGTAGTTTATTTGGGTTTTGCACTGTACTGCTGCAAAAAATTTAGTTAACAAAATTAATAAAAAAGAAAGAATTTACTAGGTGTGTATTCTTTTCGTTTAATTGATTAAAAGAATAAAATATTTAAAACCTATTTACGAGTATGTTTATTTGAAATAAAACAAAGATCATTCTTTAGTAAAAACTAATTTGTTTTTATTACAAAGATGAGGTATTGTATAAATAGACTTTGTGCCATTCTTGTATTTTCGATAAGTAGTGTAATGGACTACAATATTTGAAATATAATAAAAACTAAAGGCAATTTTTTACCACCGGGAGCAGTGCAGTAATATTGATAACAATTTACAGAGTTTAGCAACAAAGCTTAACAGAAAAATGCCCCAGTTTATATTACCCTAAGCCTTTTCGCTTTTGTAATAGATTCTTGCTGACTAGTGCAATGTTCACGTACTGATTAGTTGTACTCAGCGGTTGTATTATTTTACTCTGTAACCATCTAATTCGAGCTGTTACATTCATAGATTTAATATACACTATGGTTACGTTACACGCGATTGCTTTCCATAGAGATATTATACATGTTGCTTTCAGTCGATTCCTTCGTTAAAGGTTGAAAAAGCTTAAAAACTTTTTCAAATTTAACATGCTTAATTAAATTCAAATCTACAAATAACGTTCCCAGAAATATAACTCATGGAATAGTTAAGTAAATTAGTACAATTTTGATATAATACAATAATTCCCCTAATTCTTATTTTTGATTATTTCTTTAAATTTCTTTATTTATTTCAGGCTTGAACACGTTTTTATTGTACACTAAAAAAAAAATTGAATGCAGCTTATGGTTCATTTTGATGTTATATGTCAATAGGGTATTGACACTGACAATGACTTGTGATGGTACTATGTACATCCGTGAGCCGATAGTCAACAGTGGAACTGGTTTTTTACATTGCTGATATTTACGATACAGTCAAGTTGTATCTACGATAACGAAACATGATGACGTGTTCATTGCCATAAGTGAAAGTAACTCGTTAGTGGTAGGAGTTATAGACGGAGGCCTTCAATATCAGTTGTATTTCGTACCGTGCACAGTCTCTCGTCGGTTGTGGTTTAGTGCACTTGTATCAGCGTTACCGTTCTACTTCGTTTACGATGTGTGGAATTTTTGCATATATTAATCATCTGACGCCTAAGAGCCGAAGAGAAATATTAGAATTGCTTGTTAATGGATTGAAACGTTTGGAGTACCGTGGCTACGATTCTGCAGGCGTAGCTATTGATGCTGCCGACCAAAAGGATATTGCGGTCCTTAAAAGAAGTGGTAAGGTAGCTGCCCTTGAGGAGTTACTTCAGGAACAGAGTTGCGATTTAGCTATTGAAGATTGTTTAGAATCGCATTGTGGCATTGCTCACACGCGTTGGGCGACTCACGGTGAGCCAAGTGCAGTTAATTCTCATCCTCAACGCTCTGGTGAAGATAACTCATTTGTGGTTATTCACAATGGAATTATCACCAATTACAAGGAAGTCAAAACTTTCCTGGAAAATAAGGGATACACTTTTGAATCCCAAACTGATACTGAAGCTATTGCCAAGTTAGTTCATCATATTTACAACCAGCACAAAGGCTACAATTTCCAAGAGCTAGTTGAGCAGGTTATTCAGCAACTCGAGGGAGCATTTGCACTATGTTTTAAGTCACGCTATTTCCCAAATGAGTGTGTAGCTACAAGACGTGGAAGTCCCTTGCTCGTGGGAATTAAAACCAAGCGTCGCTTGTCTAGTGACCATGTACCAATAATGTATACCAACAACAAAGCAACCAGAGGTGTGGTACCCACCGTCCCTCGTGTTAACAGTCATGCTCAATTTGAGCCTGAAGAAGAAAGAGATGTTGAGTATTTCTTTGCATCAGATGCATCTGCAGTCATTGAACACACAAACAGAGTGCTTTATTTTGAAGACGATGATGTTGCCCATATTAAAGATGGAGTTCTCAGCATTCACCGAATGTCAGGCAGCAGCACTGACCCTCACCAGAGAGAAATTTTGACACTGAAACTTGAGTTACAACAAATTATGAAAGGTAATTATGATTGTTTCATGCAGAAAGAAATTTTTGAACAGTCTGAATCTATTGTGAATACAATGAGAGGTCGTCTCAACTTTGCTAATGGTACTGTGACTCTTGGAGGTATTAAAGATTACATTCCAGAAATCAAGCGCTGCAGAAGGTTAATGTTAATAGGCTGTGGTACAAGTTACCATAGCGCTGTAGCAACTCGTCAGTTACTAGAAGAGTTAACTGAGCTTCCTGTGATGGTTGAGCTGGCATCCGATTTCCTGGATAGGAACACACCTGTCTTCCGTGATGATGTGTGCTTCTTTATATCACAATCTGGAGAGACGGCCGACACTCTAATGGCGCTTCGTTACTGCAAACGTCATGGAGCCCTGATTGTTGGCATAACAAACACTGTTGGTAGTTCCATTTGCCGTGAATCACATTGTGGTGTCCACATTAATGCCGGTCCTGAAATCGGTGTTGCCTCTACAAAGGCCTATACATCACAATTTGTGTCGCTTGTTATGTTCGCGTTGGTGATCAGTGAAGACCGTATTTCTCTCCTGAAGCGTAGAGCTGACATTATCAAAGGACTTCACGAATTGGACTCTAAAATACGACAGGTCCTGGCTTTGGATGACAAAGTTAAAGCTTTAGCGCAAGACTTGTACCGCCAACGATCCTTATTGATCATGGGTCGTGGTTACAATTTCGCTACGTGTTTAGAAGGAGCTTTGAAGGTGAAGGAGTTGACTTACATGCACAGTGAGGGTATTATGGCGGGAGAACTTAAACATGGTCCCCTTGCCCTCATTGATGATTCCATGCCCGTTATGATGATCGTAATGCGTGACCCAGTTTACATAAAGTGCATGAATGCACTGCAACAGGTGACTGCGCGTCAAGGCAGGCCGATAGTCGTATGCGAGGAGGGTGACACGGAAACCTTTTCACTAGCATCTCGTGTCCTGGAAGTTCCTAAAACTGTAGATTGTTTACAAGGAGTTTTAACAGTTATTCCCATGCAATTGTTGGCATACCACATAGCTGTTTTGCGGGAATGTAACGTCGACTGTCCAAGAAATCTCGCAAAATCCGTTACTGTCGAATAAATGGTAATTAAGGTCGTAACGTCAAAAGATCTCTCCTAGCACAACTTTTGTTGTAAGATATTTTATATGTGATAATATAACATATATTTTATACGAATTGGTAAGAACGTTTCAAATGAGGCATCGCCCAAGGCAATAATTTTCATCTATCTAAATTGCTAGTACATGGTATTCAGATTTTGCAATATTTGAAACAATAATATTTCATTATAGATTTAGAATATCATTTAAAGTGTAAATTTAAGCGTAATGTAACATTCTATTGCATAATTTGAATTTGATTGTTACTATCATTATGTTCAAGGTCGAGCCTCAATATTTAAAACGAAATCTGTTAACTTTATCCTGCTCTACAAAGAGTGCCTTAAAACCACAAAAAAATTGTATTGTTTTATTATATATTATCTATATAAATCCATTTAACGAAATATGTATGTATCAATACTGTAATAAGTATAATAGATTTGCATATATTTTAAACTGTTTTAGAAGATTTAAAAACGTTTTTGTTAAATTTATGTATATTGGAGATTTAGGTATGATCAATATTAAAATATGTATGAGTACGCAATTTGTAATGAGACTAGTAATTTTTAATATTGTAGGTTTTTTTAGATTTACATTTTAAAAAGTACAAATGCAAGTAAGAAGAAATAATTTTGTTTATTTGCATTTAAAAATATATTGCGTATCAATTTCTTAGTGATTTAGGAAATATAATTTGTATAAAACTATATTATCGTTAATAAACAAAGGAAATCTAAGTGATAAGAGCCACTTGATATTGATAACATAAGTTTTTTTCCTATATTAATATATTATAAATTACAGTTGATCGTTATAACATTATTTTTTGTATATTTCCGCATAATATTTTAAAATAATTTTCACTTTATATAGATATAAGTAACTGGTAGCATATTTTGTATATATATATTATTTGAAATTTTGGTGGATCTATTACGATTAAGAATTTCAAAAATTCGTTACGTGGTCTTTTTATTTACAATAAAATCATTCACAAGGATAATAATGAAATAAGTAATTATAAAACACAAATTATGTACTTACTAATTGTAAGCAAAAATTATTTGATCGGTTTATGAATTAGTAATGTATTTTGGTTTGTTTATACCAGCGAATGGCTAGTCAAAACGAAATTATATAGTGTGTAAGTCCCCGAAATATGTACGGCTTTTTCATGCAGTTTTATCATTCGTAATGAAATAGAACCATTAAATTTATGTTCTAAAGATAACGTTAAAATAAAAAACGCACACTACGGGAAATATAATAGAAAACTTTATTATGGATTTGGTATTTTATTGTGTCAAATATATATAATCTGTGCAACAGATTATCAGGTTATTATATTTTTAAATTTGTTCATATTTTAATAGATATTATGATAAATAAATAAAATTGTATAACGTAATGTATTTTTTATAAACCTTTATCATTATTCCTATAACCAATTAACTGATTTAAAGAAATAAACTAATAAGCAACATAAAGGTATTGTTAATGAGACCTAAAATATAATTAATTACTTTAATGATAAACAATCGATAGAATAATATATTTACATTAATTAATCTTCCCGTACATGTTTCTCGATTACCTAGTAATACTATGATTGCTACTAAATTTAATATATTATGTATCATAGCCTCTAAAATTTTGAATATTATTAAATATTTAGGTGTCATTATGTTATTATCATACAATATATGAAGTAGTTGTATTTTTTAAATATACAGAGCTATCAATTGTAATATTCAAAAAATAAATCCAGTAATTTACTTAATGGACCTATTTCAGAAGTAAAAAAAATGTATATCAATGAGTTACAATATACACCTAAATAATACAGGTAAAGACTCTCTAAAGGTTCAAGTACTATTGAAAAGAAAATGGGTTCATCAGAGCACCCACAAAAATAGATTCCGCCACCTATCTTCATTTAGTAAAAAAATATTAATAAAAAAAATTCATATAAATACAAAATATATTCAAAGAGAACAAAGATATTAGGAAATCAAATGATTTCCGCCATCAAGCTTATGTCTAGGTACAAAAAATAATAATAACTCTAAAAACATAGGTACATACTTAATTATTTTAATCATATGTTATCTAAAAACCTAGTTCATTGGTAAAGGAAGTCACTAAGATCAAATCTGTCACCGCCCACCTTTGACATTTAAAATATAAGATATTTATCATTAGAATGTATTAATATACATGAATATTATAGTTAAAAGTCAAGGTTGTTGAGCTCAGATATAAAAAGGTTTGTAATAAACTCTGATACTAATCCCTTAATTAGTATTTAGAACCGGTTCCATTTTTTAATTTTATTTCTACCATCTAGGTCAATGCTTGACTACATGTCACCTGATGTAAGTGAAGATGTAGTCATAGGTGGTAGGGCGCATCAACTTAGCAACCTATTTACTCTTGTAACACCCACATTGTATTTGTGTAAAGCTGTTCCAATCCTTCGCTGTATGAATTAAAAAAGACGAAGCGAACGCTTCGTTCGGACAGAGGGATGGATATCTGCCGTGCGTCGGAACGTCCGGTGATGGAAGGGGGACGGGGGAATTAACTCGTGTAATTCCTGCGCACACTCACCAGAATGTATCCTATAGAATACTGAGAGGCTAGCTATTCTACATCTGTGTTCAAGGCTGTGGAGGTCGCCTTCGACCAATTCGGGATCGCCTATAAGCCTCTTCGCTCGCCTCTCAATTAAATCCAGAACCGCAAGATGAGACTTTGCGGCACCAGCAAATATGTGACCACAGTACTTCACACACGACCGGATCTGTGCTTTGTATAATACAAGTAGCTGTCCCGGTCTAAAGTACTGTCGGACCTTGGTAGAACGGCAAGCTTTCCGGCTGCTGCTCTTGCTCTGTGGACTTAATGAACCGAAGTTGAGGTATGAGGAAATCTCTAAACCTAACAAATGAAGCCGGTCACTGTATTCCCAGTACATTCTGGAAAGTAGGAGCCAAGGTGAAAGGGATCCTTTTGGCGGTGAACAGACACGTCTGCGTTTTTTGGCGATGAATTTGACAAGATTGGCATTGCTCCATGCGGAGACGGCCTGAAGTTGGTCACTCAAACGTTGCGGCTTCTCTTTCAGACTGTACTTGATCTCTACTAGCCCGTGTACTCGGCAGATATCTTTCTACAACTGTGCTGTCGTATATATATATATATATTATATTATTATATATATATATATATATATTACTTCTTCTTTTATATATATATATATATATATATATATATATATATATATATATATATATATATATATGTCGGAGATAGATGCATATTAGCGACTTGCTCGTTCTTGATGGAATATTTTGGTACAGGATCCGAGGCGTAGGTCTCAGGCAATTAAACCACACACACAATATGACAATTCTTGTATTAAATGTAGGTAATAAATTCTCACAAATTACTTAGTAGGTATACAATTATCAGAGTGGCGTGAACTACCGATCCCGTTAGGGGGTCCGAACTGTAAGGCTCTCACTGATCAATTCCTCCTCGACTCAATGCTCTCCAATATTTAAAATGTCTCCGGTGCCCCTCCAAACGATTCCGGTCACGTAACTCGTTACGTCACGATGTTCACACCCCACTGTTACTATGATATCAATTGAGTTACTAATTATCGTTAAATTATCGTGATCTACGACACGGCCATTCTGACAAGTCACACGCCCTCGTGTGCACGTATCTTGCCACCTCCATCGAGTGACGATAACCACCACGCCACCTCCATCGAGTGACGATAACCACGCCACCTCCATCGAGTGACGATAACCACCACGCCACTTCCATCGAGTAGCTTTAGGATTCGCGGTTGTCCTGGGATGTAGGGTCTGAAATAAAACAAATAACTCCAAGGATAACTTGCTCGGCTATTCTGACAAAACCAGTGAATGTCACGTCTCAGTTTTTTACTCTATATACATTCTTAACACAAGGTGTGCACTACACCTTATTTACAACAATTAAAAACTACTCTGATCATTAGATCCATCACTTTACAAAATCAATCATGATTTTACCAGACTTGCGTACTCAACTCAGCCAACTCAATACTTTTGCAATATGATACAGTCCATCGATCATATACAAACAACTACCATGAACCAGTCCATCGGTCATGTAGAACACACATCAGACCCATCGCCTACACGTGTTACACCACACGTGAGGTGCGGTCAACAAGTATGAGTAGGCAAGCTGTTATCTGTAGTGAATTCAATATCACTTTGCTCAACTAAAACATTTAGTTCCTGAGGGATCTTGTGATCGGAATGATTTGAAATAGACTTTCTAATAGAAAATTATTAATCATAACCTCTGATAAGATCTATAACGTACTCTGGACACTATAATCGTTGCCAGTTAGAATTACTGAGTTATTTAAACGTTAGCCACAAAAATTGTTTGCTACACATTCTGTGATCAGAGAACTCTCAGCACAAGAACCAAAACAATATGAAAATGACTCACCAAAGTCCTATAGTACCATTAAGGTAGCTTACGTGACCACTTCAACCCTTCTTTCTCTGTGGCTGCCTGCTGCTGGCACTGTATCGAACTACTCGAACCCCTGTTGCACCTGTGCCTTTACAACTTATTGAAAAAGGAAAAAACAGTTATAATAAGTTGAACATCATAAATCAAAATAAATGACCACTCAATTAAAGCCTAAAGCAACTAAGCACCACTTTTCAATACATTTTAATCCAAAAATGTATTCTAAAAACATTATAAAACACAAAGCATGAATCTTATTCGTCACATATGGCTTTTCACTAAGCCCTACCAACAAACCTCCTGTTTGTTTCATGGCATTACTTTCAATTCCGAGTCCCACTGACTCCCAATTTGAACTAAGATTCACTACTATCACTTTTACTCAATCGCTTTTACTACAAGCTCCGACTTCAAGTGGTACTTAACCCTTTGGCATCGCTATACAACAAAAACAAAGATTTTTTTTAACTTTATTTATCATAAGCTCTAAAAAATATTTTTTTTGCAACCCTGGTCATTGTACATTTTTCGCGAGTTGAACTTCATCTATGGCATCTTGCCCCGATCGAATATTTCTAGTCTCTGTTGCGGAAAACATTTACAAGACGTAAATAACAAGTTCTTAGTTTTGCTAAATTATCTAACCGATTTATTTTACAGCATTTTCGGGCCTTGATCGGCAATAATACGCATTTGCAATAAACGATTAATTAATAATTGTAAGTTCGCCCATGATTACTACACATGTAGGTAGACAAGAAATAAAATGTTCCTATTAATTAAATAATGTTCGAATTACAGTTTTTTTTAAGTCCTGACTGGTCTTAACCGGTTAAATCTTTAGAGTTATCGCGTTACCATTGTTTTCCGACTTTAAAACAAAGTTATTTAAAACAAAAGTTTAAAACATTGTTTTTTTGAGTTTAAAACAAACATTCACGTTTACGAAAATCCGGTATAAAATAATTTCGCGTCTTATCACACGTAACAAAACGACGTAAAGTTAAAGTAAAATAATTATCAGTAAAAATTAAAAAAACAAGATCGTGAGGGTTGATTGCTAATCTCAATACCAATAACAATAATAAAGTGCTTACCACTATATTTGCCAGCTTAATACCTACTCTTTAACCAGCGAGTATTTAGCCCAAAAATTGGAAGTAAATCGAAACGAATTTACCTTTATGCTGCGACGTATCCGATGGTAGATAAATTGCTCAGACCTCAACGCGTTGCTCGCACCGTACTTTACCAGTACCGCTGCCATAGCTGCCATCGCCACGACCGCCGTTACCACCATCAGCAACATCAGCACCATCAGCGCCATCAGCGCCATCAGCGCCTTCAGCGCCATCAGCGCCAGCCGCGCCGCTCCGTCACCGATAGCCGCGCCACGCCGTCATCGCCAGTCGCGCCGGTCCGTTACCGCCAGCCGCTCCGCGCCGTCACCGCCAGCACCGTGCTGTCACCGCCAGCCACGCCACGCCGTCACCGTCAGCCGCGCCGCGCCGTCATCGCCATCCGCGCCGCGCCATCATCGCCATCCGCACCGCGCCATTACCGCCATTGGCGCCGCGTCGTCACCGCCATAATTTCTCATTTCTTTTCTTTGTTCATCAGCAGCGACTTCTTCTTTCATAAAAACTTCACATTGATTATCAACTATTGATTGATTGTATTGATTCTGGAACTTCCTTGTTACTTCATTTCTTCATTTCATTATCACTTCATTTCTTGCTTGACGTGATTTGTAGCTTCAATAAACTTATCTTGCGGGTAGTTGGTGGTTGTAATGCCCGAGTGAATCCCACTTCTGATGTCGGAGATAGATGCACATTAGCGACTTGCTCGTTCTTGATGGAATATTTTGGTACAGGATCCGAGGCGTAGGTCTCAGGCAATTAAACCACACACACAATATGACAATTCTTGTATTAAATGTAGGTAATAAATTCTCACAAATTACTTAGTAGGTATACAATTATCAGAGTGGCGTGAACTACCGATCCCGTTAGGGGGTCCGAACTGTAAGGCTCTCACTGATCAATTCCTCCTCGACTCAATGCTCTCCAATATTTAAAATGTCTCCGGTGCCCCTCCAAACGATTCCGGTCACGTAACTCGTTACGTCACGATGTTCACACCCCACTGTTACTATGATATCAATTGAGTTACTAATTATCGTTAAATTATCGTGATCTACGACATATATATAAGATAATAATATTTATAAAATGGACACTTATAATTCCTGTTATCTGATATAAAGAGTAAGATCAAAGCGGTTCCACGTAATCAATCGCACACAGATATCGGTAAATGTTAATTGGTTTGCTTTGATTAATTTATTACTTGATAATTCTTAAAAGTCCCTTCTACCCTTACGATATTAAAAGATAACTACGTCGTATAATAATTAGTAAGCAACTAAGTACGTACTTCAATTGCATAAGCACTTTAAATTTGCAACTTATAGAAATTATCAATTTAGGAAATCACCTATAAGTTGATATGATAGTAGGTATAGCCTAGGGTTGCCGACTTTTTTCGACGACAAAAAAAAACGAATAAAATTGTTTGAGCAGAAAAAAAGTATTTGTAACAAAAAAAAGTATTTTTAAAATGTTATGCTTCTATTCTATATTCTATTATCTTTTAGCACAAGCTAACATTATTTTTACTATTCTTATTGTTTCAAAGCTTGTTTGACAATCAACATTGAAATTTAAATAGATAAACAATTCCTTTCTAATTAAATTTGGTACTATTTCAAAATGTTCAAATATAATCTCATTTAAATACATCATTATAATCATTCAAAGACATATTAGCATGTATGGAAAGTCATCAAACCATTTTGTCAATGAAAAGTGAAAAAATACTGATAACTTTATAAAATATTTCGAATGATAACAGATTCACATTAACATGTGACTGAATTAAATGTTAGACACATTTGGCAAAGTAATTATAAATCGTTTCCATCATCTGTTCTAACTTACCTATATCTTAAATAGTTTTGTTCTATGCATCGCAGTAAAGCTAGGAAATAAAGTATACAAAAGTATAATAAAGTATAATTCCCAAAAATAAAGTATAATACTTTATTGTAAAGTATGATTGGCAACCCTAATATAGCCTGCTATTCATATTTTTAATTCATTATTTTCATCAAATTTCCTCAATATTTGATAGTTTTATCTATATATTATGTAATATTATTAATCATAATTATTATTATATTTATTGATATTTATATTGAAACGCACAATGATTATTTATAAAAAAATATTCTTTATTTTTTATACCACATGGTATGTATTGTTCCTATATGCTTACACGTACCTACCTACTTCGTTAAACAAATTTTGACTTTTGCTAGTTTATTTTGGTATTTTCGGAGAATTATTTAAATTGTATATAGATTATTAACATTCTTAGGTATATAAAAACAACTAAAACATTGCACGAAGAAGTGAGGAGCTATTCTATATGTTATGTTATTGTTTGGTAGAGATAAGAGTGAAACACACTGCAAGTAACTTTAAGATTCAACAAAGAGACAGCAATCATGTACATTCATGAACGTAACTAAGTTATTAACACAAATTTATAATATATATACCTACAATAACACTACTTTTACATTTAAAGTTTACGTTTCTAGCAAGCTTTCGCAAGTAAATACCTAAATGGTTTTTAAAACTCTGTCTGTCTAAAATAATCTGACGATTAACTCGGCCCAAACAAATAATCTGCTATGTATTAGATTTGTCGAGTCAATGAACTTAACACACGAGTGCGGTTACACTTTTCGTTCTTACTTGTTGTATGTACCTACCTAGGTATTATAAATATGTTTACATCTTTATAACCGTTTATATTGGCAGAATTAACAATGTTAGTACCTAACTGGGTGGTCTATCCTCTTATTACATGTAATAAGGTGACTGGATTAGTCTATGTAATGAACTTTTGCTACACAATCCTATAACTATATAGGTAGGTATATCAATTAAGCACAGCAAGACATGTTTTGAAATAAAACCACATTGATATTATATTTTGAAAGTTTGTTGTTTCGTCATAGTCTTGTCTATCAAACTGAAATTCGTTGGTGTAAGCATTACTCAACACAGTCGTAACGCAATACGCTATGTGTAGGAACTGTACAGCTGTATGAGTATATTGTGAGGTCGCCCTCAGAGGAGCCGGTGGAGGTGTGTGGACTGTGGTGACAGGCAAGGCAGTAGGTCGATCATTTCAAAATTGAGAGGTGTGTCTATGTTATTATGCTTACGATTATCCAAGGATTATAGGTCTTTGATAATGTCTATGGATCCATTCCAGTTTATTAAACTTTGATCGTTGCCTAGCTTATTATAACACACCTTCGCTCACTTGGTTGCGAAATGTTTCGCGAGATAAAATTAAAACTTATAACTTTTCAATCTTCTAGTTTCCTTATGCAAATATATTTTATTCTGTAGCAATATATTACGCATTCACTGCTGTAGTATAATTAAGCATTACATATTTTAGAGGTGAATACAAAATAATTAATTAATTGCATTTTGTAATGACTATTCATTGGTCGAATAAAGAAACATCTAAATCTCATTAAGTTAAAATACATCTCGGAAGTCAAGAATAAGCCTGCACCAAAGTCAGCTATGTCATATGTGAGAACAAATCATAGACTATCGCATAATTTGATAATCGAAAATATATCTTCCCTTAACACCGTTACAAATTAGAATGATGATGATGTTTTTAGTTAAATAGCCTTGGCTATTTAACTAAAAACATTCGGATTTAAATAGAGATATTGGTTAAAGCTAACAAACAAACAAAAGAACCACTCAAGAACAAAATTTGAAATCACAAATCTCTGACCGTACTGTATTTACCAAGATACTGTTATTATATTATATGTATCTTGAACTTATAATTGGAAACTTAGCAACCGTTAGAGATAGATTACGAACTGACTGACTAACTTATGGACTCCTGGATCTTGACTTTCCCTGAAGACAATTACCAAAATATTCGAAACTTCGACTAAAAAATATTGTTTAATTCTACAAAATACGAGCTAAATCCGAAAAAAATGTTTGCTATGATAATGTATAAGTATCCGTTGCATATCGGATATTAATAACGTTGGCTTAAACACTAAATGAGAATACTAGTAAGACTACTTATTGTGAAAACAGCAAGGCACACCCATTACGAGATTCGCATTCAAATAAGCTGTTAAAAAGAAATAGTCTAACTTCAAATTATTATTATTTTTTCCTATTCCCGCTTTAATTTATTAATAAAATTCTACAGGTAGAGTAATCATTTATAGTTTATGTATAATGGATAAGTAATCATAAGGAATATATTGCTTTGACAAATATAAATTATTTAGATTATTGATTTTGTAGGAAAAGTACGAAGTTGGTGGTAGCAATTAGTACCGAAATACTATTATATTCATTAATTGTAATAAGTAATAACCATTACACGAGATAAGGGCTGTAGATAATTGCTTTTCAGCTGAACAAAAGCAAATATTTCAATTAAAAAGCCTCTTTCCATTTTGTAAAGAGGTTTGTTATGTAACAAAATGCAAAACAAATAAATAAAAAATCATTAAAAAATGTTAGTTAAGTCATCAGCACCATAGAAGGTTCGGTCAAAAGCGGTCACTGGCCGGAGACTCATGCGTGTTGCACCGGGAAAGATAAAATTAAGAGGTTTTTT
The DNA here is from genome assembly GCA_959347355.1 of Napeogenes inachia. Lineage (NCBI taxonomy): Eukaryota > Metazoa > Arthropoda > Insecta > Lepidoptera > Nymphalidae > Napeogenes > Napeogenes inachia. The sequence goes on along the minus strand of OY365796.1, from coordinate 2,466,562 downwards.
AACGTACATGCAAGTTTGAAGTATTAATATCTAATACACATAGTTTATATGTAAAATATATTATTCCATCATTAAAAATTCAATGTAACTCTTTTTATGCTATGGCGCTATAATAATTATTATTAATGCATGGTCTGTGTCTATAAATATTTCGGTAACCTTTAAGGCGAGTCGTGGCATTTTTTAATATTTATCTATCCGTAAATAATTATTGCATAACCTAGGTAACAGGTTGACAAGTATTAATTATTACTAAGTTTTTTCTACGTCATTCCCCAGTTGATGGCCATCATTATGTTTAATATTAATTCTATTATGTCGTAAATTAAATTAATATTGGAAAGTTGTTAAGTGTTTTTTGACTTACAACTTTGAATTGCAAAACAGTACATGTTAAAGTACGAACATTGCATCATAGAGATTGTTCCATGTAGCTCAGTGTAGGATAAATTCTTTTGTCACAATAGTCTCAGTGTCATTTAAATAACATTTGTATTACAACGCTAACGTGTAATCAACCTCAAAAATGGTTAATATGAAATGTATAATAATAAAGTTTACTTTTCTTTACCAAAACCATCTTGTTCCTAGATTTTTATTTGATAATTTTATGTTCAAAAGGCTAGCCTACAAACTTTGCTGTCTTGAAAAAGTGCGGAATACGAAAGATAATAGTATATGCATGTATAAAATCTTAATACGTATTACCCTAATAATAGCATAATTTACCTAAAAAAAGTAACATAACATTTTTTATTCCATAAACTTAGCTATTACGAACGGATCTACCTACTTACAACCTACAGACCTACCTAAAAACAATTAAACTAATTAATTAAAATTATCAAACTAATTATTAGGGTTGTATACTATCTAACAATCAACTCATTCCTTCATGTAGCTCAGATAGTTCAGACTCACTACATTATAAAGCACGTTCTAGAAAACAGCAATGTGAATTTGTTTAGCGTTTTCACTTTTATCGACAAACCAAACTTCACTTTGCTTCAAAACATGTTAGGTAACGCAGCACATAATTCGTATGACAGATTTCGCAAAAGATACACATATCTTATCTGGATACTCTTGTGATTTTTTAGAAATTGGTTTAATCAATCTTTTTACTAGATACAGGTTTATATTTTATTGCATTTCCTCTAGGTTCTTACATTACCGTTTTATTACTTTTGTAAGCCGTTTAATATAATTAGGAGGTTATCAATCCGTCGAAGTCTTCGGTGGCTTCGACTAAAATGTTCTCAGATGTTCAGACAATATCAATGCTGTGGACTATTTTCCATATTATTATTTTGTTACTGTTTAAAATGTTTGGTTTCTGAATCGTTATACGTACTTAATTAAGAATTCCTATAATGCACCTAACGGCTCCTTGCTTGGGTAGCGTTATTTGACTTGAATACAAATATTAAATAAAAAATAATAGAGTATATATCATCCTATAGAGTGGATTAACTGTTTGAGTTTTATTATCGACCACGGCTAATTAAATAAAACAATAGCTTAACGAAACTTTATAATTTATAATGTTCGATAATTATGACGTACGTACTGCCAACTGAACTGAAAAAGTACAAAATTAAATTAACTAAAATCTAGGCATATATTCAAGACCAGGATTTTAAACCTAGACCTTCCAGTATAGGTAGGTTTGTTAATCATTACAATCACAAAGGTTTTAAAAACCCTCTGTAATTGGAATGGCGGCTATATATTTTAAGAAATATTGTTTTATCTATACTTGTAGCATATATTTACCTACAGCTTTCGTTTCGTTCTGATTAGCCACAAATTACGTTACCGACTGTAACAAGATAATTACAAAAAAAATACGAGGTATTTATAACACGCTGTGTAGGTATTGCTATAGTGTTTTGAAACGACTTGCATTTGGTTGACAAATTGGGCAAATTTATAATTACTAATAATAATGGTTGACAAGCGGCCCAAGTTCGATATTAATTTTAAGTTTGAATGTTTAATAGGTTTTGGACAAAATAGCAAAAAGAGATACCTACTTTAAAAAGTTTTCTCTTCACGTATTAACATATAGAAGACAGGGGGTCCATGATTTATTTAAATATAATTATTTACCTAATAAATTACTAATACCCAACTCATCACATCACACACACATACTCAATAAATAAGACAAGATAATTGTATTTACGTGAATCATCATTGGCAGGTGATGTTTTTAAAAGGCAGAAATATTAATAAACCACAATTACAGCTCTCTTATTACGCAAACTTCAATAATGATAACTTGCTCAATTAACAAACAGACTTCTAAAAATAAATAATGATTAATTATTATGTCATAAAACCTAGTTAGTGCGATTATTATCAATTAGATAGTTTCACTATAGAAGTTGATTTTTAGTTTATCTAGAATAGATTCGCTGTTTCCAGCGACTTCGAATCTAAAACTAAGATGGTCAGCATTTGAAATGTAGGTACCTATACCGATTTATTATGTTTTTATTTTATTTTCTCCTTCTGGACGTATACAATAACATTTACAACACGATATTTTTCACAGTAATCTGTATGATTAATTTGGTTGTACGGTTATTATAACCTACAAATACTGCTTTTTTTTTTTTTTATTAAAAATTAGTTAATTTTCCTCGATAAAACTACCAGCATGATAAGTCCATGCTGTTAGTGCTGACATAATAAGTCAACACAGAACTAAGTTTAAATAAAATTTATCAAATGGTTTTGTTGTAGGTATTAGTCAAATGATTTGTATCAAATGTAGTCATTTCTTCAAGTATTTACCTACCTATATTAGTTTTGTTCCTATACTTGCAAACAAATATACAAACAGAAAAACATTTCGAAAACCTATATCATAAATTGTGTTATGTATATAAGTAGGTACGTTTATGAGTACGAAAAAAAAATACAACAAAATATTTTTTGTTAGTCTTGCCTCATTACTATTTCGTTAATGCAAACACTATAAGCTTTATACCTACACTATAAATTTATTTTTATTAGTTATTCGATTAAAAATAAAAAAAATGCACAGAAACTAAGAGAGGTATGAATAAAATTCCAAAAGCTCAGCAATTTATTTTGTGGTGGAAGTATGCAATTGTAGAAGTCATTGGCCCCTGGCGCCGCACTCCGCCGCGAAATTCCACTGTCGTAGGTAGATCTACCACCCGTCGAGAATAATAAGCAGCCGCCACAAGTTTTAGGCAAACGAGTAAATTATAAGGAAAATGAGATATCTCATCTTATTCGAAGGAAGCTATAGATAATCATTATAGGTAGGTATACTATTACACACATCAACGTTTTTTATTAAATTATTTACATGTTTACTTAATAATTATTTAATGGACATGTAACGATGATAGTTTTAAGTAACATTCCGTCTGATGGAAAGCAATAGATAAGTATATTTTAGCTAGGTGATTTAAGAATATAAGTAATTAATTACTTATATTCTTACCCAGATGGGTAAGAATATAAGTAATGGAGTAAGTAATGATAAGGATTTGCACATTGCACAGATTGTGCAATGTGCAAATGCACTTTAAGTACTTGTCTAAACAGTATACAGGACAAATACCTAATTAATAATACATAATTATAAACTTATTACCTTAGGAGTTACTTTCACATTTTTCAAGGTAAACTGTTTATAAGATACTAGTCTTTTTGTCTATCTACTCAATACTGCCAGAAGCTTTGTGTACGTCTCGCAAACATAAAAAAATTACAAATTCAATATATATCTAGTTTATTGTTGATGTAGCACAAAATATTTTTGGTCTTTACTCCTTTTAAGAAGGACTCGAACTTACGACCGATGGAAATCCGTCAGCGTGCTAGTATGCTTCTAACATCGCAATACAAAGTATCTTACCTAACAAATAAACCGTATTAAATTACATATTAACAAATTACTATCAAATTGCGCCATAAGCGAAAGTGCTATCAAATTGCACCATAACGCCATAATGTGAAGTGTTATATTTTAAAAAAAATAAAATCTTAGATGGCCTTTTATAATTTTAATTTCCCCTTCCACAAAATAACATTAATATAAAACTATTGTCGTATTGCATCATACAAAGATTTATAGATTATGTTATGTACATACTTAAGCTTCGTTACTATTATATGTCTAAATATGGACATAATGGTAAATGGTACGCGAGTAGTGTCTTAGCCGGCGTCCAGAGCTCACGCCGGCGCAGTGTTCCGCCCTGGGCTCAGGCTTGTGGAAGTGTCAGTAACGGGTGAAGCAAGAGTCGGGGTCAGGGCAATGGGAGTTTTATAGCCTCTGACTCAAGCAGCACTTTAGTTTGAGTAATATATATTTATTTTATCGTAATAAACACAACTTTATTCGCATTGCAGGTATTAAATATGGGTATTTAACACGATTACGGTATTATTTTACGTTAACCACGTTCAACCACGAGGGTAGACACCTGGTAGCGTAGACGACAACCTCTCTTTTGTGAGCATAATAATCACAATGCTGAACAATTCAATCGCAATGACCTCTGAAGTCTGTCTTCTGTCTGGAGGCAGACAGAGAGAAGGCAGGACTACTCCTGTGACCTACAGTCTTGTGAGTGCCGCCAATTGACCGGGTTTATGCAGTAGGATAAGCAAACGATACGGTGACGCTCCATAATGGGGAAGAGCTCTCGTCCCACATAATCGTTTTGGCCCTCCCTTGGATCAGGCATCTTTAGACGATTAAGTTATAAATCAGTGTAATGTGGATGTCATAAGCAAAAAATACTAGGTAGGTATACCTATAATATCCAGCGAAGAAATAAATCCAGACTTAAAATAATATTTATCAACCGTAAAATAAACTGTATAATTTAAAAAAGGGAATGCAAACTACAGCTTAGCATGTTATCCTTGGACAAGCTTCCTGATAGTATAATATGTAACTAAGTAACAGTGAAGGGACTTGCCACTTGCATACTGCACACTGCCTTTGTTCCGAACTCGCAGACAAATATTATAAAACCGCTTTTTGACCTTCGACAGAAATCGAAAGCTTTTGTTTTGTCCAAAAAATAATTAAAATGAGTAACTAAATATATTTTTATTAATAAAGTTTTATTATAAATTGAGAGAAATTATTATATATGCGTGTTAGTAACAAGTAAATCCTTTGTATGTTTTTATCCATTTAACCGCCCCGTTGGTCGAGTGGTTAGCGCAGACGCCTAACGTGTCACGGCGCAATGGGGCTCGGGTTCGATTCCCGGCGGGAGACAGGCATTTGTGTGATGAGCATAGATGTCTGTGTTTCTGGGTTTGGTCGTTTATTAAATATATTCTCAGTATTTATATATGTATTTCTATGTATTTGAATCGTTGTCTAACACCCTTAACACAAGCAAATAATTTGCTTACTTAGGGGTTAGATCAATGTGTGTAATTTGTCCTGATATTATTATTATTATTATTATCCATTGTACGGCAAATTTTAATATGGTGAGGGTGTATAAAAGAAATTAAAATATTTAAAAAACAGTAAATTCGGTAACATTCGGTAAAATACCTACATTTTAATGTTATTGTGGATTCAAATTGCTAACACAGTGAAGCAATTTGCTGGTTTGACATCCATGACCGGTTTAGATTAAAAAATTCAGTCGTTTTTTAAAGTTTACCTCGCGACATTTGGACGCCAAATAATGTTTATATAGGTAAGGTAATCTACATAGATATATTTAAATAGTGGAGAGGTAAAATCTGTTCATTTATTTTTTTAAAGTTAAACTCTTCGTGATCAGTCTATAAGGTCTACATGATAGTGATATTTTTTTTGAGTATGTTTTTTTTTGAGAGGATAAGTCATGGGCGAAAATTCTGGACAATTCTCGGTCAAATTTACATGAAGATATACATATATAAATCTTTTATTTTGTGAAAATTCTTTAAATTGCACGCGACAACAGTACCCCTGATTTGAGCTTTAATTACAATACAATAAATGGAATTTTTAGAAAATATTGAGTGTAAAGAGTAGGTCTCTCCCATTTTTCTCTCTGTTTCCATCCCTTATTAAATTTTTGTTTCGTGTCTGACACGAGAGAGGCGTACGTAGTCGCTCGCAACAGTTAGTATATTTATAAAGGACATGTGTTAAAGAACGGAAAGGATGTACCTAATGGTATATGTATACTAATTATCTACTTTATATAATTGTTATAATACTCTTAACTACATTTAATTTAGATTATATAGGCATTCAAATACTTTTTGTCAGTTTGTTTGTTCAGTTATCAATACTTCTATGGTGAACCTAGGTAATAAGTTAATTAAAATACCTACCTAGAAGCTAAAATTTTGTATTTACTTCTTACATAAGTTTGTCTGAGATTTTGTTATAGATGCTAGGTATTATATCACAAATATATAAATACCAATCCTAAATGTCAAGAAGAATCGATGCGTGTCATTTTTATTGCCTTATTTAAAATTAGGCAATGAATAGTAAAAGTCAAGATTCAAGGCCGTCAAGTTACTGGCGGTACATATCCGCTTTCGGTTCACCTGTGAACTTAAACATACAATAAGCATGAGATGGACATAATATTTAAATATTATATAGAATGTGGAGTTATAAACGAACTGGTACTGCTTTTGTAATAATTAATATAAATTATATGCATGTCTTACTTATTAACATTGACTTAGTAAACCTTTACAATTTAAGGATTTGTGGTTCTATTTTTGTGCGTTGTACAACCGACCAGAACAGTAGCACCCTCTCATAGAAAATCAAAGTAAAGTAATAATAGGGAATATGCATAAAGTTTAAAATGGTGTTAATTTTTTTTTTCTCGAACACTTATTATCATCTTATTATATTAAAAATATATTTTTTTTATTTACTAATTATTTAAGGCCCTAAAATAATTTGTAAAATATGTAAAGGGAACGAAATTCAAACTTCCAAAACGCGCCACCAGTGGTCGAAAAGAAATGTGACGTCATTTGACACGCCATTTAAATTGTCGGCGTCGAAGGTCGTATTACTGTGGTATTAGTATTTCTGAAAAAAAAAATGAAACCTATATTTCGTGCTTAAAAGTTTTATTAAATGATACGATTCTTTAATCAATCCTAAAAACTCAAACAACTCTAACAAAACAACTACAAACTCTGTTTCAATAGCAGTTAGCATGCTGAAACACAGACATCTATGCTCATCACATAAATGCTACTACACATTACATTTTTAAAATGTTTCTTCCTCTGAATCATTTTCCACTTCACTTGACTCAGATAAATAAATTGGTTAATCAGCAGATATAATCAACAGATATAGAAGATATAAGATGCTATATAGAAGTTCTATCAGCTGTGTTTTCAGCAAACAATTTTCTTTTTAAAACTTTTACTTTTACTGATAAAGTTCCCATATTGTGTGTTGTCTATTTGTACTTAAAATGTCCAAAGGCGGAGCGAACACTGCTTTTTCTATAATTAATATCCACCCTAACTATCCCCAAAAATAATATTTTTCTTTTATTGTCTGTTTATGCTGTTAGCCTTGTTGGGTATTACAGCGTTACCGGGGGAGCGGGTGAGTCAGGAGACCCGCTCTTAAAAGAGGGGGCCAGATGGGCCTCCATGGGAAACGACGTCCCGAGGGCGTCTCAGACTGAGACACGGACCTCGGCTCGGGGCGTCGTTAGTCAGGAAATTTGGACACTAGCGTCCTCCGACGGCAGAACGCCGGAGCAACAGAGCACTTACTTAGTTGGGACCTCGTCTACACCGGTATAGACGGTGTGTGTCTGTATGTTGTGTGGTGTCACTTATGCCTATGCGTACACGTTATTACCTACTGTGAAACCACACAAACACAATAAACATGGAACATCTAGCTAAATAAATACTTAAAAATATGTGTGTAGTGACATAAGGTTCTTCAATTCAAATCTAAATATTTTTAATTTTAATATTGAAACACAGAAATTAATAAACCAAATACTGTAAACTTAATAATACACTGTGTTTAATAACAACATCGTAAAAATAATGTATATGCTATTGTATAAAAAATACATCTCATATTAGTCCATTATCATAATTACCTAAGATATATACCAAATATCTGCTATTTTTTTACTATTTGAGACTTTTCGTGGTCTCAAAAAGTTAACGAACGAGTGATCATAAGGAAAAGTCGAACGTCGACTTTTAAGTTTCACACATTGGTTGTTAATTTGAGGGGTGTAAAACATTTATTTAGACATCTTTAATTAATAGACATTTAATCTTAGTAAGGTAATGTTTTTTAGTTTATTTAGCAGAAAAATGGTAAACAGCCAATATACATTTAATCAAACATAGCAGCTGAAGTTGCGTCCAGTGAAATTCGACGGGAGTTCGTAATTTTATAGCTTCCGGATCTGGCCGTAAACTAAAAGTCAATATACAATGCAACATATGAATCTAAGTGAATTATATAAATGAATCGAGTCCTTTTATATGATCTTACTGTTAATTTTTTTAATTAACAAAAACTTATCAATTTTTAATAAGTGCAATTGTGAACCTGTTATTTTATCGGTTATTAATTAAATCTATAAATATTGATATAACAGCACTACAATCATAGAATTATTATAACCTTATAACTACAACTAATTACAAATTTATTTTGGCTGTATGGGTTATCCCTTAGCCTATCCCGCTCAAGAGGGATGAATTATAAAAAAAAAAAAAACAAATTTATTTATATTCATCTATAATCTGTCATCATTTTTACAAATGGATGCCAAATTGAGGTAACCATTTTGATTTACTTGTTTCTTGTATAGTGCAAAAATAACGCTATTTACTAACTATTATTCTCCATATTTAATAAAAAAGTATTGGGTCAACGAGGTTATATTATACGTTTACGACGAACAAATAAGATGAATAATAAAAGTAATTACAACGAAGACCTTTTTGAGTACATTAAGGTAAGCGAAGATGAAGATGATACTAATGCGGTTGAGATTCCTTGTGAACTTGACGGTACTATGTTGCTCTCAACGCTTGTAGCACAATTTCCTGGTGCTTGTGGATTGAAATATCGTCATCCTGATAGCAAAGCGACGCGTGGTATTCGCCTGAGCGATGGTAAGCTTCACCCGCCAAGTGATGCTGGCTGGGGAAAACATCTGTACATTTGCGTTTTTCCAAAAGAAAACAAGCGCAAAATGGAAGACGTTTCTCCTGAAAATTCAGCTGCCAAAACAAAGCGTTTAGAAAAAAAACTCACTTGCTCTGATTTGATATGTCTCGGTTTGCCTTGGAAAACAACGGAGGAATCTATAAAGCAATATTTTGAGCAATTTGGAGAAGTTGTTATGGTTCAGTTAAAACGAGACAAGAACGGTTCTTTTAAAGGTTTTGGGTTTATACGTTTTGCAACGTATGCTTCACAAATGAGAGCACTAGCTCAAAGGCATAATATTGATGGTCGTTGGGTCGATGTTCGCATTCCGAATTCTAAAGAAGGAGTCGTGCCACAAATGCCTTGCAAAGTCTTTGTAGGCCGCTGTACGGAAGACATGACTGCAGATGATTTACGAGATTATTTCTCTCGATTTGGTGAAGTAACTGATGTATTTGTCCCAAGGCCTTTCAGAGCTTTTGGATTTGTTACTTTCTTAGATCCAGAAGTTGCTCAGAGCTTGTGTGGAGAAGATCATGTTATTAAAGGCGCTTCAGTTTCAGTTTCAAGTGCTGCACCAAAAATTAAAAGTAAATCTAATGCAAATTGGAAAGATGACTCTTATGGACCAAGTAATTGGGAAGGCAATCGATCTGGTTCAACTGGAGGATCAGGAGGAAATGGAAGTAATAATAATATTGATACTTTAAATATGCAAAACTTGGGTATTAATCCAAATGGTGGGCCGCCAGCTAATTTTAATTTGCCAATAAGTCTTGTAGCTGCTGCACTTAATCAAGCTGGCTGGGGTGGCTTTCTGGGAGGACCTTCGAATTCAGGACCAAATAATTGGCAAGGTGGCCCTCCCCAAGGTAATTCAGGCAAAAGTTGGAACAACAACCAAAATTGGGGTCAAAATGGACCTCCAGCCTGGAATCAGAGCAGTAATCCTGGCTGGACAGGGGGAAAGAGTGGCAACTGGAACCAAGGAAACTGGCCAAATGGACAGAACTGGGGAGGTAATGGCGGAGGTGGCTCAGCTCCTTCTGGATCGAGCAGTGGATGGAATAATAACAACAAACCCCAGACATGAGGTGAGCCCACGCCATGTAAATACCAGAGATGAGTGTGTAAAGAAGTATATTAAATAAGTTTTATTGTTAGTAAATTAATTATTTTTGTGAAGATTTTATGTCAAAATCTATTCTTTTAGTGATAGCATTATCACATAAATTTGATGTAGAATTCCTATCTGTATTAGATTTAAGCCGACTCATGTACTGTGTGTAATTTTGTGATATGGTATGATATGAGAGACATTGAATTTATAATAAAGTATGGCATTCTGAGATGGATGTTTCAATTGTGTCATGGTGGGTATATTTTGTCTTATTTGAGAATGATAGATCAAGTATATAATTATTTAATACTTGAGCATTTGATGTTTGAATGCATTTTGATAGGGAGTGAGTTTATGTTACATAAAGAAAATATGAAGCAGATGCCTTGGTGTCTGTGTGTATGAACAAGATGAGCCCCACATTGATCCTGATGTTAAATCGTGTCACCTGAGTGCATCTGCGTCCAAGTGGTGAGTGAGTTGCTATAATGGTGTGTTCAGTGATGTCAATTTGTGCAGAAAAGTGAATATATTTGTTTGTCTTGTTTAGAAATAATTATCAATATGTCCTTTTTATTCTATATTCTTTGATTTATTGCACATATTTGTTACATTATTTTAAGGTCATATGAGTTTACATATTTTCAAGAATTTATTGTTTTCAGGGAAAACAGGATATTATGTTAAAAATATTTGGATTTCAATTAGTCTGCTATTGAAAGGAGCAGCATCTTGTACATTATTGCAAGGTATATGAAGGTAAGTTGTTATACTTGAGATACCAAAACTGTGTTAACAAAAAAGATAAATTATTTTAAGATCTAAAATGTTACTGTTAATCAGGGTGTCAGTGCGATATGCTATTTTAGTATTACCTCACTTAAAAAATGTGTTTCAAAATATTCCTAAGATAAGGAAAACGCCTATGTAAAAATGTTATACATATTAATTATATTATTTGTTCTAGATAATAGGACAAGTGGGAGCAATATTTGAAGACAAACATCTTAAGAAAAAATATTTTAAAGCATTCATTTATTCATGTTGTTTAATATTAGGTACCAATTAAATGTTTTATTTACACCGCAAGGTACATTTTAATTTAATAACATAGCTGAGATAAATATTCTAACTAACATGAGAGTTGGTTATGTAATATTCATCTTATTATCAACACTTGTAGCATATCACAGCAAGCATTTTTGAATATAATAAAACATTAAATAAAATATTACAATTCTTATCATACTTCTATGGCAAATTACAAAGATAATGTTTATAGATATTATGAACTTGAATTCTGTCAGATTTTTTTGAAAACTGAAAATAACATATTTTTCATGTTTTCACTTAGAGGGCAGTGTTGTTAATATGGATGACCAGATTGGATTGGATTGGTTGGTATGAAAAAATATATATTTCATTAGTAATGAAATATTATTTCATAATTGTTATTTATTCATAATAAAATGAAACCTTCAGTTACTAAATATTGGGATCTATATGATATTAATAGGATAAGGGTAAATTGATTGTGGTATTGCATTTAAAGAAATGTGCCGTTAAGTACAAAAAATATATGTATCTTTATTATTAGGCAAAATACGGCAATTATTGTGTTCATATTAAAATAATTTTTGAAACATGAATTGCTAAACATATTATTTTGAATTTACCTATATGCATGCAAATTCGAACATATTATAAACATTTCTTCATTACGACTAAGATAAAAATAATTTACAGCTAACCACAGTACTCATAGATGTATAAATTTACAGATAATACAGAAAATAAAAAAGTAGTCTTTATGAATGCATCTTAGATGTCTTTTCTAAAACACACAATGTTGATTAAATTGACGAGATCTATTTACCTTAATAACTATACTTATTTTTTTCTTGGGTTATGTTTTTAATATATTTTTAATACAATGTGTTTGTTAAAAGTTACCTATCTAAAATGTATGTGACCAGATAGTTGTAGTCTATCCTTTCTGGAATTTGTTCTATAATTACATAGTAATATATATTTCAAAACTATGGCTCGGAAGACAAAAATAGACACTTTCAGTGTACTAATTTTTATGGTAGAAGTGAGTGCAATGCAGGTATATTTTAAATTATATTTTTCCACTATAAAAATACATCAAAAAAATTGCAAATAACAAATATAATGAATAATCTTAATTGATTTTTATGAAATGAAGCAATTACTCACCAAATTATTGAATATACACACAAACTTTTAAATCATGGGTCACAAGTAATAAATACTGTTATAAGTAAAAACTAAATGACTTGAAAATTTGAGGTAGCTGCTTTAAACTTTAAGTTTCTTAGCAGGTCTTAGGGCGTAGTTGAGAGTGACTTGTCGCTTAGTTCCAGTTCGCCTCAACTGTCTGCGTCCATTCCACTCGGCGTCCATTTTTAGCGCTAACTCTAGATCGCTTTTCTCTTGTTCTATTAATTTTTCAATCCTAAGCTGCTCACATAAAATACTTTTCACATCACAATTTTCCAGAGGACTAGACAAATTTTTAACAGCTAAATTGACGTTATTATTAATTGTGGAACCTATTGGTGGGCTGCATGAATTATTTTCAGTGGGTATTCGTTTTGAACCGCTTCTTAAATGTGGCTTTCGTTCCGAATGGAATTTTCTTATTTTATTTTTCTTTTTTGGTGTAACTTCATTGTCATCCTTAGAAATACTCCCCATGGACCTGGTTCGTCTGAGTGAAGTGTCTGAGTTTAATTTACTAATACCCTCAATAGTTTCTTGTTGTTTATTTCTATTGTAAGTACTTCGTCGGGAGCCTAATGTTGTCATAGGCCAAGGATTTGTTAGTGAGGTTTTCTTAGCTTTTGACCTTGTATTTGCTCCATATTTTTTTGGGATTTCCTGTAAAAATATTAAATTGTTGTTTGAAATTTTCATTACAAAAAATATGTCAGGTTTTATAGACATATAACACTAGATTCATCGAAACTGGTAGCAATATAGTAGCTCAATTAGCAGAGCTACGATATTACAGAGGTTGCGGTACGAGCTTTGCTTGTGTTGATAAATTTTTCATTCTATATTACAAATTTTTAAACATGAAGTTCTTATTACATTTTATCTTTTAAAGTGATGCATAATATGTAAATAAATAAGCAAATAATAGTACCAATATCTATAAAAAAAAAAATTTTTAAAACATACTATACCTTTTTAGTTTGTAATATGCTCAGCGCTATAACAAACGCAGAGGGCAGCTTGTGAGACAAAGAAATGTTTCGTAGTGTACATAGACCATCTAGGAACTGGGCCCGGCTCGGCGGAGGATTGTTTGGAGGTATAGTTTGGTTTTTGTCAACCCGTGTGCTTGGTACCCGTAAGGGATCCTTAATTGTAGCAAAACTGAAAGTATATAGGATTGTTTTGCTGTTGTAGAATATTATTATGTAATTTAAATTGGTCTTTAGAGGTTGAAAAATATTTTAGTATTGTAACAATATTATTAATGTATTTTTTAATTAAAATAATATTATCATGTAGATAAATGACTTGTTATTAATAAAAATATTTCTTTTATTTTTAACAGAATAGGTTACATAGAGGAGCTACAAATTATAATACTGTCTTTAGTTACCTAGTAGGAGTAGTTCCTTCTATAGGTTTAAAGTAGCACAACTCTTGTCTCATTGAATCCACACTTCCTGTTTCTAAGTTTCTATTTTCAGGAACACTGGGTTTATGATGCAGTAAGCTTGTCTGAGGTAATGGCAGAGAAACAAGCAGGGATTGTATTCCATTCCTTGTCTTCACTGAACATTTTTCATCATTTTTATCCAAGTCTTTTTCGCTAGTCTGTTGATCATCCTGAAGGTAAATATAAATAATTGTACACAAAAAAAAAAAATTAAGTTATTGGTTATAATGAGATAGAAATGCTTAAAATAATAACACTTGAGATATAGAGGTAACTCATATAATACTAAGTTTGAAGTAAAATTTTGTTGTTGGAAACAACTTATAGAATTTCTTCTGACTCTGTCTTGTGAATGGGCTGTTAGCTTTTGGAATTGTGTTTGTTTCATAAGTCAAATGTATGTTTCTGTAAAAGAAAAATATTCTTTAACAACTAGTTTACCTTATCCTTAAATCTTCGTTTACCATTCTCCTTGTTCCAAAAGACAGAACCACTTTTGAGTTTCTTATCTAAAAAGTTTTTTAAAAGTTTTCCATAGTTAGGTAACATTTCTGGCGACAACCTACTGCTTGATTTATGGGATGGTGTTACTGGAGTTGAATCCTTGGTGCTTGTATTGTCATCAGTCAAAATGGGGCTCCTAAAATTATAGGCATTTAACTATATGTCTAATAAAAAAACCTTTTTGGAATCTGGACATAACAATTGATATATGATTAAATAACAAATGATTAGGTAGATAATAGCATCTTCCATCCTAAACATAATTGTACTACCAGAGATAACAAAATATTGTTTTGCTGGCCAATTTTACTTACAGATTTTGCTTAAAAATATGGCACTACAAATTGTGTCTGGGTCGTTTTAATGAATCAAATTTGAAATTTCAAAATTTACCAAAATAAACTTATGACAGAGTATTCATAATATTATTCATATTTTAAATGGTATGTTTTTAACACCACTAAACGTTTTTTAATTGAAAATACATATTGTTTTAATGACAAAAAAAAATATTTACCATAAATAATAAATTGTTATTTATCAATTCAACTAAAATTTAAGTATTATATGTGTAGTAATATTTACCTACTAATAAATAACCACACTGATTAAGAGGGAAATGAACCAACAGGCTCAAAAATAATGTATTAATATAAGCATTGTATAGACCGAAATGATTAAAGAATTATAAAAGGTTTTTAAATATTTTTTTACAAACAAAAATCTGAAAGAGCATTATTTACTACTTACCCTTTAGAAATAGTAGCTTGAACTGGTTTAGATAAATAAGAATCAATAGTTGTAGGTTTTAACCTGGGTTTCGTTGACGGAGTTTTCACAGTTGAACTTTTTAAAGTTTCAGATAGATTAATATTTATTTGGCTTTCTTGTTGAATCTTTAATGCCATTATTTCATCCTGCTTTAAACTTTCTAAGTATTTTTTATGTGCTTCTTCTTCTTCTTTGTGAAGTTTTCTAAAATAATGGATTTAAATTAATAGCATCAATAATCTACAAAATTAATACAAGGACATAAAAAAGGCACATACTCAATAAGCATCTCTGTCTCTTGGAAGTGTTTCTGTTCAAGTCTGACACGCTCTGCTCTAAGTCTTTTTAGTTCAGCTTCGTATTCAGATCTTATTTCACCTGGTTCACTTAGACGAGTTATCGTTGTTTCTAATAAAGAAATAATAAGAAATATCGTTGTTTAATAATAAATTAAAAAAATAATAATTTGATAGACAAATAATTCACATAATAACAAATTACAACACTAATAGAGAAGATTCAATACTATTTATTAAAAGGTATAGTAAGCGTTTCATTATGGAAACCTTTACCTGGCGACAACTCTACATCTTCTCCTTTATTTTTTTTATCAATTTCTGCTGAGAATTTTTCCTTAATGAAATTCCAAAGCTTTGTATTCACTAGATTCTTTTGTTTCGTCGCTGTACGAACCCAAGAACCAATTCGCAATCGACATAGAGGACAACACAAAGCATTATTTTCGATACTTCTATTGAAGCAACGTTGACAAAAGTCATGGTGGCAAGGAAGAGTCACTGGTTCTATTAAAATTGATTGACAAATGGAACAAATAACATCCTTAACTTCTAATTTATCTAATTTTAATAATTTATTTTCAATTTTAGACAGCCGCCTCTTTGACTTGGCCGCCATTTTTGACGTTGTGATTGTTTTTCTATATTTTCAGGCACAGATGGCGATGACATATCCGTAAATACCAAAAATGAGATAGAGAACCTAAATACAAATAATGCTATGTTTTGCATACTCTTTGGTGAGTTCCGCAAAATCATAAACCATCATTATATAGTATAAAGCTAAGTCGCTTTTCGCGTCTGTCTGCCGTATGTGTTTGTATGTATGCTTAGATCTTTAAAACTACACAACGGATTTTGATACAGTTATTTTTTAATAGATTAAAGTAGATTAGAGTGATTCAATAGGAAGGTGTTATAATAACATGCTTAATATATTAGAGGACCACTGATCATTTCAAGATTTCTAATGCGAAGTCGTAAATAAACACATTGTTTTGCGCTTACATTGCAAACGCTGGCTGAACTCTAAGAGAAAGATCAAAATAATGTACTAAGTATTGTATACCTTAAAAAGTTCTACAAGAAAGTTTATCGCTTAGCGATAACCCAAAATAGCCAATTCTTATCCTTTACTTTTTACAAGAAATAATATTTTATTTACGAAGCGATTTTAAGCAAAACTGCATTAATCCTTATATAATTAAGTATCTTAAATACATTTTACATTTAATATGGAACAATAAAGTCCTTTACAGCATGTAATTTAGATGAATATTTTCGAAAATATTACAGATTTAAAATATAGGGACATCGCGTCTGCGGCGGTGCGATCGGCCGGCATACTATAGTATGGAACCGTGCAAAACCGTCTTAAAATAGCTTTTAAATACATATTATTTAGCATTTAAAATAGAAGTTTTTTTTTTTTATAAAATCAGACCTACAAGTTGATGGTCAAAATAATGTCGATTGTGTAGCTCAGAATTCCTCAAGTTTACATTTTCATGTTTTGATTATTTTTGATGAAAATCTATAAGTGTGATATAAGTAAGTATGATTTAAAAAGTATTTAAATGGACGTTTAAGTAACGAACGAGAGGTATAAAAAAATTACAGTATCTAATATTGTATCCTTATTAAAAACTTTAAATAGATTTTTGACAGTTAGCGATCTCTGCTGATGTCGTAATTTTGATTGTATCACTGAAAAGGAGTCAGATATAAGCCAAGGAAAAATAAAAAGGAAAGGGGAATTGTTTTACTACGAATTTAAGGCGTGCGAAGCCGCGGGCAAAAGCTAGTAATTGATAACTGAAGGGGTTTAAAAAAAAATAACTTAATGTACAAGTACAGATATGTTTAATACCAAGCGATATTCCTCTTTTACTAAGCTTGTTTATTTTTTTTTGTATTAATATCGCGCAGGATTTCTATATTATTGTTTCTTGTTTCTATATGTAGAAGAGTCTTTATCTAAAATACATATAAATTAAAGTCATAATTATCATCTGTGCATTAAATTGTACTTTTCATGACTACCAACATTTTGGACATAGAAGCCATGTTGATATTTTCTTTCTTTTTTCGTCATGTACCGACTCACATGTATTTGAGAACGAAAAAACGCTATTGAAGTTTGAGAGAATCTACAAGAAATATGGTGGTTAGAAAAGGATTTTAGATAGGAGTGTTCTTTTGTTCATATGGTTATTTGGTGAATACAAATGTGAAAGTGATCTTTATATAAAAATTATAACAAGATCTCACAAAAATGTCTTCAATGCATTTTGTGGTTCATCCATTACCTGGTACGGAGGATCAATTGATAGATAGGTAAGCTTTTATTTAACTTTCTATTAGACTCCATTACGTACATCATGTGTAATTCGACAAAAATACTTTCATTGTATAATGGTTATCGCCTATTCAACTAAACGGTTTTGCACGAGAGTGTCCCAAATATGACGATTAATCTGCTGCAACTTTTGGCAGCTGAAAATTTCCACACCAATTAGGGTCTGAAGACGTTACGTCCGAATGCCTCGGTATCAGATTGGGATGAATAATGGCGTAATTTATAACCGATTTGTTAGCACGATGTCGCTAGTAATGATTCGCATTTTTTTTGCAATGGATAATATTTTAATTCTTGTAGGGAATTGTTTCTAACCCATTGGGAGCTTTTAAAATATCTATAAACCTATAAAGCCATTTTAAGGTTATTGTTATATGTAAATTGGACTTTATTTTTTTATTTAATATCTGAAATGTATGTTTAGGTAATACATCATATGTTAAACCAGCAATGTCATTAAAGATTTTTATTTAAATATAAAAGCTTTATAGATTTAACAGGTGTTTGTGTGTCACTCTGTAGCATCAAACCTTAAACAATAAACCATTTTTTGTATTTTTTATTTAAATCAAGCCTTGTTTGTTGAATGGTTTGTAGCTGTATTTTAAATTATACAAATAAACAGTTGTTTCCAAAATATTTATCTTTTATTAACAGTAGTTCCATGATCTTTCGTAATAAATTATTGTAATTAATTAGATAATTATATTATATTAAAAATACTACAATATTTAAAAAATATAATGAAACTTAGACCATTAAATATATCAAAAATGGCTTGACCAATTTTGCTGGTTTTGGTTTATAATATTTTTATTTTAACAAATAGTGTGTGCAGAGACTTTTATATTATTGGATGTGTTGGTCTTATAGAAGTGCAGGATGAAGTGAGATTGCACTTTATATAGTTCTTTTCATAAATTTCTAGTTACTTTTTGACAAGTATCCTGTACTAAAGTTTATACTAGTACTATTACCCAAAAGATACATATATCATTGTAGAGAGCTTCTGAAATCTTTAATTTTTTGACAAGTGTTTTGAATAAAGAAAGTAAATTTAATAACCTAAGATTTTTCATTAAGAAACTTAACTTGAAAAATATACTTATATATATATATAAGCTAATTTTAATCTAGCTGTTTCTTCTCTTTATTGGTTGAACAATCATTTATTTAAAAAATCTAATGTTTTTCCAACATTTTATTAGTTTTTGGTATATCTTTAATCATAGTGATGTGATTGAGAACAAAATAATTATAATAGTACATTTTCTTTCAATAATACAATTATTTTTAGGATTTACATGTTTTATTTGTGGAAATTATGATAAGACAGCAAGTAGATATTTAGGTCTATGTAACTTTATGTACTTTATACTGGAATAAATAATAGCTTCAAAAGATAAATAACTCTTCTATATAAGTATGTATGTGTTATTTATCAAAATACCTTTATAACCTAACCTTTATATATATATTTCATATCTTAAGGCATCACCATTATTATTATATTTAAAAAATCCAACTGCATGATGTATCCTTAATATGTTGCATGAGAAAATAGAAAATAAAATATTGCTTGTTTATTTTATACTTAGGCTTTCTATTTTTTTTTTAGCAGAAATACAACAAGCATCTTTAATTTGTAATTCTTGAAAGTAGACTAATGCAATCTTTAGGAATAGTTTCTCAAATGAACAAAACAAAATAAAACCAATGTCTAAAGGTTGCAATAAAACCTAATAATATAATTATAATAATAATAATATCAGGACAAATTATGCAAATCTACAAATCTATCTAACCCCTAAGTAAGCAAATTATTCATTGTGTTAAGGGTGTTAGACAACAATACAAATACATATTATAAATCATGATCATCATATATTTAATAAATGATCAAACTCAGAAAATCAGACATCTATGCTCATCAAAAACATGCCTGTCTTTGTCAGACATGGTAACTTAAGAATGTTCTATAACATTTCCTATATTACGAGCTGGCATGGTAGATGTTTGTCTGGCCTTAAAAAATTAAAAATCTTTGTATCTGTTGGCAGCACCACCTTCCAGGTCTAATTGCAAATCCAAAATATCTAGGAACCATTTCAGACACAGTTAATTTCATCTAAATTGGACCACCCAGACTTGGCATGGCTGGCAATATGATGCCAAAAAAAAAGTCTTAATATTAAATGACATGTTGTAATGTTCTAAATGGTTCCAAAGTGTTTGCACCAAATAATTGAAGTGAAACTGATCTTTTTGTTTCAATAATCTGAATTCTAAAAACTATTCCAATAATTCCCTTTCACCTGAACCCTATACTTTGTAACTTTGTAATATTGTGTAATAAAATGAGGGAAAAATAGAATATTATTTCTCCACATGATAACACCTATCCTATTATTTGATTTGGATGTCTTATTGGGGTTTGTGATTTGTGATCCAAAGATTGTTGTTATGAGTCTGGATGTACTTTGTGTCTGTTATTTATATATTAAAAAGTATCCATTTTTGATTTTTGTAACAACAAAAAATCATTTTGAACATCATACTTTATAAGATCTGAGTTGCAGTTATTGTTTGCAATCCTATGTGCTCGGGTCTGACTTACACTTGACCAATTGTTCTAATAAAAAAATCAGAATCACCATAGTTAAGACTAAGTAGAAGCATTAAGAATTAAAATATGTGTTCTATTTGTAGACTTAGAGAAGTGGCTGAACGTTGGAACAGGTATGGAACAGGAGCCGCACCATCCGCTCTTTCATCACTACGAGGCGTTAGAGCAGTTGCTGCAGGTCCTGCGCATATTGCCTGTTTGCTGGAAGATGGTACAATTTGTCGGGCTGCCTTCTCCATCATTCCCGATAGACTGGACTTGAGCAAAGCAGATGCAAGTAAAAACGGAGGAAATGGCGGTGGGGGAAGTGGCGGCGGTGGAACTAGTGGTGGGAAGCAAGGAGGAAGTGGTGGAGGCTGTGGTTCAAGGCAACAGCCCCGCACAAGAGCTAGAATTATGAGGAATTCTATTCGCGCTGCACCAAGCTCGCAAGGTACGATAAGAAACTAATTTATTATGTTACAATAAAATAAAATGAATAGTAAGTATAATATGACCTTATAGATTAAGTTTTGTAATAAAATAGTGCTTTAGTATAATTATATTCGCAGGTTCCACGAGTAGAGCTACTGGCGTTATTATTGGAGCATCCGGTTCGAGCAGAGTGGTTTCTGCAGTCCCGGCGCCATTCGTTCCAGAAGATCTGGTAACGCAAGCCCAAGTGGTCCTTCAGGGCAAGAGCAGAAGCCTTATAATACGGGAACTGCAGGTTTATTATTAAACAATGTCCAAAGTCCGGCAACAAACTTTTATTTTCTTCAATAGTTTTTATTTGTAATCTTATCATATTGTTCGTACAGCGCACAAATCTAGACGTGAATCAGGCCGTGAACAACCTGCTGTCCCGCGACGACGAGGAGGGCGAGGAGCCGGAGGGCGGCGAGGGCGGGGACGGCTACGTGCCGGAGGATCTCATTTCACTTCTCGACGGGGGTTTTCACGCCACGCAACAAGATCAATCTGTGATCATAGACGCCGACGCCATGTTCTCGGAGGACATCTTCGGGTACGCGGCTGTCAGAAGGTATCCCGTCAAGCTACGCTCCTTGACCCGATCTATCCTCCCAGTAGTATTAACTTAGTCCTCTACCCAAAATAGCACGCAACTCGCTTTCGCAGTTTTAGTTCTGTCTCGTGATTGGGTGTTTTTTATTATTTTTCTTGAGTTATTTTTTGTGTGTTATATTTTAGTCTACATCATCATCATTATCTTGGTTGAACTGTCAAATTGTAAAAGATTATTTCAGAATATAATATGATATTAAATTTTTGGGAATACTATAAATATGATCATATAGAATTTACGATGGTGATGGTATAGTCTGGCCTACCAATAAATGTAAAAAGGTTTAAGAAAATTGTTGAATAGTCGCAGCGGCGGCGGCGGCGGCAGCGGAGGAGGCCGCGCCGGCGCCAGCCGAGAGAGCAGCAGCTCCACGCAGGAGCGACCCTCCGAGTTCAGCCGCTGGCGGGAGAGGCAGTACTTCGGGCCACGCAGATGGCTCGAATCGGCCCTTAGAGACACATCTTGGGATAAGGAAGGAGGTACTTACTGCTCAATCGCTAGATCTAATTTTTAACATTAAAAGTTTTACTAGGAAAAAAAAATAATAATGCATTTTTTTTTAAATAATAGTTGAAAACAAGAAAAAGGATTCTGCAATGGCGGCCTCGCCGTTATGGGTATCTGAGGAGCTGGAATATTGGGATAGCAGTATTCGGTTCACGCATATTGCTGCCACATATAGTGAACTAATAGCGATATCTACGCAAGGACAATTGCACCAATGGCGCTGGGCTGATGCACACCCCTATCAGCGAAATGATGTAATATACATTGGTTTTTAACTTGCGATTATTAATCATCAACTTAAGGTATACATAACATAAATAATCATATACAGGCTTCTGGTAGTATCTACCACCCTCGTGGAAACTGGCTCGGGTTGACTTTGGGTGAAAGAATTGTGAGTGTAAGTGCTGCCGGTATACGCGTGTCTATTCTTAGCGATGCGGGACGAATTGCTACATTTTTGGACGAGTCAATAGGTAAAATATTGTTACTGACTAATCAACTTTTTAAATCGGGCAGTTTATCATATTTTGTATCATATTTATTATTTAGCACATGCTCCGGGAGCGGCTCGTTTAGAACATCAGTTGCAGACATTTACAGAGTTTGGATCTGACAAAGCTATATCACTGCATGTTTGCTCATTATACACTGTTGCCAGACTGGAATCGGGAACTCTATATTGGTGGTACGTAACATACTAAAATAACAAAATTTGTTTTTGCTGTATATAAATTATACTTTTTGATTAGGGGTGTATTACCACTGGGGCAACGCGCTCGACTTTGGGAGAAACATCGTGCTCGATCCCGCAAACAACAACGCGGTCATTCGTCTAACACTCCCACGGACCTACAAGCTGGACAGAGTGTTACCATGAAGAACGCGCCCATGTACCAACCAGGAGCTATAGGTATGACTATTTTGATACACATTATTTTGAAGAATTATTAAGAAATTTTCCTGGCAGATGTCGTCTTACTAAATTGCTTTATTTTTAGGTTTCAATATGTCTACTGGAGTGCCGAAAGTTGGAATTTTACAAAATGCCGCATGGAATTTATCCGACACATGTCGTTTCAAATTACTGCCGCCTCCACAACCTGATCGTTCTATATCTGAAAAAGATAAGAGAGATTTGCAGGTATGTACTTACGTAATTAATTTATTGATTCATCCGGACAGACAGACTTAATAAATAATATAATTTCAAACTTTATTATACATGTCTTTTAGAACCAGTCTCCGCTAACAGTGTCGTCAGTGAAAGCCTCATCGTCCAACAGTAGCAGCAAAGATGGCGGTAAAGACAGCAATAAGGACATGGCAGATCGTCTCGATATGCCTCCGCCACCTAGCCCTGCTTCATCTACTTGCAGTGATACTAGCACTTCCCACAGTTAGTATCTTGCTAAAATTTAATAAATGTTATATTGTTATTTATCGACGTACTACAACATATCCCTATTATTCTCTCAGAACGAGCTAAACGCTTGACAGTTCGCGGAGAAGAAGGCTCTTCCAACGACGGCGCTAAACGAGACGAAGAAGAGTGGCCCCTTAAAGAAGTTGTGTTTTTAGAAGACGTCAAAAGTGTACCACTAGGTCGTGTGCTAAAAGTAGATGGTGCATATGCGGCTGTTCGTTTCCCATCGGTTGGGAAGGACGGAAAAGAAATAGTGCCATCAACTCCAGATGATATGTTAACGGTACTACAGGATTGCCGATTAGTCCGCAAGGACGACTTAGTAGCTGTGAAGTGGGGAGCGGGAGGAACGGCCGGGCCCCGCGGGCCCGATTGCTTACAGCGCTCGCCTAGGAAAATAGCTTTACCTCCTGATCTAACTGTTATCACTATCGCTGTAAGTTATACACATTATTTTTGTAATATAAATCTTGTATAATTCAAAATTGATAAACCATGTATATGCAGGTCGATAACCGTGGTGTACACGCAGTAGTTCGTCGTCCCGGTGGAGCATTAGCTTATGCCGTATACGCTGTAGGGACCACTCGCGCTCTCACAGACAGCACTTTCCCTACAGACCACACTGCTTTGTTGGGATATTCTAACGGTCAAGCTATACAACTTACAACCGCAGCCGAGGTAGGTAGTAGCATAAATGGGATATTCGTATTCAGTGAATATGTTATACGTAAATCTAAAAAGTGACACTAAACTTTAAAAAAACTTAAATTGTATATTTTGTGTAGTATTTATATAGTGCTAAGTGCATATATTATGTATGTGCAGTGTTCTATAGCCTAAAAACTTTAAACAGGGAAGTGAACCAGTAGTGATGATGTTGGACGGTAATGGGGCCCTGTACCCCGTGTCAAGAGACTGCGTGGGCGCGGTCCGCGAGCCCCCGCCGCTCAACATGCCACCGGCTCGCGCGCTTGCCGCACACGCCCTGCCGCTGCAGCCTCACCACCCACATCACCCACACCACCCCGCGCTCAAATCACAGGTACACGCTGCGAGCCTGGGTTTTATGTATATTATGTCATCATTTGCATCATTACTCAATTGAATTAAATGTATCAAATTTAATATCGACTCATAGGTGGCACTCATTATAATGGTTCCCGAACCCCAACTGATGATGCCTCGTGTCTTACGTTGTGATCTAGACGGCCTACGACAGTTGCTGCATCAGCTCGAGTCTGATTCGAACAGTGAGTTTAGTTATTTATTATAATCATCAATATTTTAATGACTTTCTGGTTTATATGGTTTCAATATTTCATTTGCAGAGCAACAAATTCTTTCAATATTACAAGAACGCTGTGATGGCAATAGAAATATTCTACACGCTTGCGTGCACATGTGCGCGCCCACGTCTAATAAGGAACCCGATATAGGTAAGCAGTCTTCTGAACATATATAATACAAATTCCGTTTTAGGTAAGTCTCAATTTATATTGTATTCTTATTACCAGCGGACAATGCCACAATACCAAATGTACCATCTGGTACTGGTGGTGGTGGTGCAAGTGCAGAAGAAGCGGTGCCAGCTCTGTCCTGGCCACCAGAAACGTTCGAGGCTTCCGGTGATGAGGACAGCCTAATGGGACTCACAAATAATGGGTAAGAGAAAGAATACAATGGATTTTAACAATCTTTCTAAGAAATTAGTTTCAACTGTGTTGCTTTACAAGTATATTATAATTTTGTAGAAAAATGACAAGTGGTAGTAACAACGGAAGCAGCTCAGTGAGCGCAGACCCCGTAGAGCGTCGTGGAAACGCCCTTGCAGCCCTACGAGCATTGTGCGAAAGCTCAGTGCTGCAGCCTTATCTTATGCAACTACTTACTGGCAAGTAAGTAAAAAGCTTTCCTATTCATTAAAAATAGATAAATTATAAATTTTAATGTTATTTATTCTTAACTAAACACACATCTATTTATGTACTTGAACTATTCTTACTTATCCTTTAATCTTCTTTTTCAAATAAAAAAAAAAAAAGAAAGTCGACACAGCAATTATATTAAATATGTTTTAACAACAGAGACGGCATGGGTCAGACTCCTCTGATGGCTGCAGTAGCTGAGCGGGCATACCGCGCCGCTCTAGTGATACTCGACTCGATCCGATCCTGCCCGGATTCCGATGAGACGCAGCGTTCAGCCGCCATATTCCCTCCTAATGCTCACCCCGACCACTCACCTCTGCTGGTACTGTGCTGTAATGACACATGCAGCTTTACATGGACAGGCCAGGATCATATTAACCAAGTAATTTATTATCTATATTAATTTTGTGTGGGAAAGTTTATTTTTATGTTTGTTTAAATGAATTAATCTCCTAACCTACACTTGGATTTTGAAATATTATTTTTGCATTTGATATCCTATTTATCGAGGATCATTAAATCCTGAACTGATTGTGCTGCTTATAATTATTAATTACAAATTAGAAGTGTCTTTACCACAAATCTTGAACTAAACTTTATAGGATTATTACTATAAAACATCCTAAATAACGAATGTTAAATATTTTTTTTAACCGATCTTTTTAAATATACCAATAGATTTTGATTTGACGGTATCGAAATCTGTCATAGTCTTCGTAACGTCTAAGCTCGTACTAGGGTTATGGCTGTATAATAGTACATCTCCATTCAATATTATGTGGTTTTTCAGGATATATTTGAGTGCAAAACTTGTGGACTCACTGGATCATTGTGTTGCTGCACTGAATGTGCTAAGGTAGGGTTTAGTACTTATTATTATTTAATAACCAGTCTTATGTTTTTACTTATATTGGTCCTTTTTATTTGTGAATAGGTGTGTCACAAAGGCCACGATTGCAAGCTCAAACGCACCTCGCCTACCGCTTACTGTGACTGTTGGGAGAAATGTCGCTGTAAAGCCTTGTTGGGAGGAAACTGGCCCGCGAGGTGCGATCTCCTCGCGCGTCTCGCTAGAGATACACAACTCGCTACACACTTTAATTCCAGGTGAACTTTCACCGTTCAGTTAATACGATTGACTCTAATACTAGAATACTATGGCAATTTTTGTATTTCCGATCTACAATTTTTTTGAGATCTACATTTAGTGTAATAGAATGTATTAATGATCGATAATGAAATTATAACGAACCACAATTAAAATATGATCCACAGAGGCGAGTCAATCCTGCTATTCCTAGTTCAGACGGTGGGTCGTCAGGCGGTGGAGCAGCGCCAGTACCGCGCGGGCAGCGTGCGGGGCCGCGGGCCGCGCAAGCAGCCCGGGTCCGACGCAGAAGTGGACGTTCCTGACCACGATCTCGAGCCCCCGCGATTTGCTAGACGCGCTCTTATGCATTTATTAGGTATACAAGTAAACGATACATAAGTAATTATATATAATTAGTTATTTTTGCCCTAAAATATTCTGAAGTTAAATATAATTGTTTTATTTTAGACAATTTATATATGTTCGAATATTATTTAGGTGATTGGCCTGCGGTGGAAGCGGCGATAATGTGTGGTTCGAATGGTGCTGAAGGTGATAATAGACCGAGCAGTCCTGCTCCTCACCAGTCTGGCACTACCTTGTTAGATAAATTTACTCATGCACTCATAGTTAAGTGTACTAATGAGGTAAGTTTCACGTTGATCTAGAGAAATATAATAAACCTAAAAATTCCCGTTGCAAATCCCACATTTTTTTTACAGTCTAAGTTTTGTAGTAAGAAAATACCAAGTCCTTACTTGACTATCAGATTATTATTCTCTTGTACCTCAACTAACTCACTATCTTTAAAGTTTTTTAGACATAAATATTCTAATTGTGTTCATAAAGGTTACTAAAGAATTGCTTTATTTTAGATGTTAGATACTCTCTTGGCTACATTGATCAGAGAACAACAAAATGATACTGTACCTGGTCGGGCCGAGCGTGCTCGTGAAGTGACAAGACGATTCGTGCGCTCTGTCGCCAGGATTTTTGTTATATTTAGCGTTGAAATGGCTCCAGGCGCTGCTAAAAAGAAAGGGTAATTTAAGACTTTACAAACAGTAATGAAAATAAAAATTTCTTAAAAAAGTATTTAATAATATTTAGATATTTTTATACTATTATATATAAAAATGCCATAATTAAAAACAGTATTACTTAACAATTCTTATAACAATTACAATAAATAGCCCTTTTACTATCAAGAAAATCTAACATGCATGAATAATTTATTTTTAGTCCTTTATCCATTACATCGTCACTGGTGCGCTGTCGACGTGTGTTTGGAGCACTAGTTGCTCTTGCAGTAGAAGAGTTAGTAGAAGCAGCTGATGCCCTGCTAGCGCCAGTACGCCTTGGCGTAGTTCGTCCAACGGCGCCCTTCCCGCTTGCAACTACTTACGTAGACCTTGTTAATGGAAGTGAAGATCTTTTTGGTGTTGAACCTCTTTCCACCGGGCATTCTCGAATCACTCATACAAGAAGGTTAGCCTTTTGAATCTGCTATAAGCATTCAAATATGTTGTCGCTATAAACACAAAGATTAAAAGACTTTTTTATTTTTTTTCAAAGAATTCGTCAGTAATTGTTAGTATTTTTTAGGGAATCCAACTTAGTCGGAGGTCGTGGTACAGTAGCCGGTGGCACTTCGATGGGCAGTTCGACTTTGGTGCCTGATCGTTCTTCTACACCAGTAGCAACTGAATATCCAGATGACGTTACTGGTGAAGCTTTAGGAGGCGATGACGATGCTTCGGAGACCGATGAACCCAACATACCAGCACCCGTGCCGCCGACGGAATCACAACATCATGATGATCCAATGGGCGACAGGTAATATCATCATATCAGGTTTTTTTTTATAAACACACGTTTAAAACTTCGAAAGATCACTTTTTTAAATAATAATTATCCCTCATATGATGCTGCTAGTCCCGCATAAAAGGCGAACACAACGTAGACGCCAAAGTCAAATAATTTATTTTTGGGTTATACAATAAACTTCCATCTATCCTTGCTGTTAATATAAAGCGTCCACCTATTCCATGAATAACGCCAGAACTGCGGAACGCTATGAACAGAACAAATCAGGCAGTTAGGTTTAAGGGTAATTGATGCAAACTTGGTATATTTATCCGATGTCATCTGTTACTTCTTCCTTTTCTCATATACTTCAGGAATTGAATTCAACTCTACTTTGTATATTTCAAATACTTCCTGTACATTTCGGTATTCTCTCGTTACCGAGGATGAAATTCGCACCACAATCCTCGACATGTTCTACCTGTATAATGTTAGTAACATTATAAATTTCCACCTATCCACTGGTCCTATTCTTCTGTCTATCGAAATACTCATGTTGTAACTATCCTCACGGATGGATGGATATCAATGGGTCTGAAATGAGCATGAGCATTTCTATTCTCAATCCCTAACCAATTCGTATCGTAAGTCGAAGAAACTTTTGTACATTTCAACAACAATTTCTTAAGTTCATTACAATCTGGGTTCTTAACACTGATGTCCATAAGATGGTAGAAGATACTAGAGCAAACTATAAACACCTGAGACCCCTGAGACCTTCTCTGGATATATTTCTCCAAAGCCTTTAACTCTATCGATTATGGCATCCTAAAGGCCATCTTATGCTAACTGGGTATTTATCTAATAGAATAAGGCTGGTTTTCTTCTTATTTTCGGGGTCGTCGACAGACTGTTCGCTTTGATGGAAATACATCTGACTGATCCTGTGACTGGTTGGCCGGTGTTCCTCAAGGCGGCATTCTTTGCCCATTGTTGTAGTCGATTTTATGTAAATCTCACCATCATCAACTTCAAATATTCTTAGCATTTATATGTGGACGATCTTTAGCTGTATACATATACTGATAGTGCAAAATAAATTACACTGTACATTACAGCGGGCACCTAAAGTAGACAAAGTTTAAGTAGTTTTAGTAAATACACGAGATAAGTTTTTAATTATCTTGTAAAAAAAATACCCTTATCAATAAAAAAATTAACAGAGGACAAGAGCAGCACGTGGTTGTTGAAAACGGCACAGAGCGTGCTGAAGGTGGAGAGAGCGAAAGTGAATTAGACCTGCTTGCGGAAGTGGAAACGGAAAGTGACTCGGATGATCAGGACAATGCAGAATCGGCTCAAAGAAGTGTACAAACAGGAGCAACACAAGGATCTGATGCCGGTAAAAACTTAAGAGATTTAAAATATAATAATAGACCCTCGATAGATTAAAGCGCTCTATAACTACAAAAAAAAAAATTTCACATTTATTCCCTTTACATTATTAGAGAAAGAAAATAAAATGAATTGAATGAAAACAATTGAATTTTACAAGGTAAAAAATTTGTCATAATCTCAGAATTTTTTACAAAATAACAGGCAAAAAACTTGGATGTATTATTATTTATTATTGAAAATATCTCTTTCACCGCAACAGGCATAGCGTCTTTATTGCTGTACCCGGAAGACGAAAGCGGTGATTCTACACAACCCGAGGACGAGGACTCCGAAGCGGGTGAGACTGACGAACAAGACGCCGAGGCCGAGCTCCCTCTGCACGACGGAGAGCCGCTGGAACGACGCTCCGCGCCTCCTTCGAGGCCCAATTTGGCGCCGCATTCTATGCAATGGGCCATTCGGTATTAGTTAATACCATATTATAGCTAATAGACAATTAAATGAAATCATTTGTAATTAAGATATGGAAAATAATTTTATACTTTTAATCATTATAATCATTAAACGATCAAAATTGATTGGCAATGAGTAATATCTTTCTTGTTTTGCTTGTTTATTTGTTCTCGCATAATAATCTCATAGATGTTTAATAAGTAATGCCCCCAGTTCCCGCGAGACGTCCCGCGGCACCAGCAGCGGCACGGGCGGCGTGCGGCTGACGGGTCGCTCGTCGCTGGTGTTCATCGACCCCACCGCGCTGGGTCGCTCCACGGCCGCCGCTGCTGCGGGTGCTCATGACCCCCATTCCACCTCCACAACTGCGTCGTTCC
The DNA here is from genome assembly GCA_959347355.1 of Napeogenes inachia. Lineage (NCBI taxonomy): Eukaryota > Metazoa > Arthropoda > Insecta > Lepidoptera > Nymphalidae > Napeogenes > Napeogenes inachia. The sequence goes on along the minus strand of OY365796.1, from coordinate 2,435,945 downwards.
TTGCCCGAGCCTTCGGTAAGTCTCTCTTGTAACATGCTTAAAAGCAGGCAGCCTTTAGGGCGCTTTTTCGTAACAGATGGGTATCTAAGCTACTATTATATACGTACGTATAGTGTCGGGATTAATATACAAATAAACCAAACTTGATAGTTTTAATTTATTTGTTTTTTCATGTATTATATTTAGAAACTAGCTGTGCCTGCGACTTCATACGCCTAGATTCCGATTTTGATAAAAAGTACCCTTTGTTTAATTAAGTATTATAGTTTTTACATACATTGGTAAGTAACCAATGTATGTAAAGCAATAAGAAATTAATAATTTCTTTATTTTTTAATCAATTGTTAAAAAATAAAAAGTGAATCCCATGGCTATATATTTTGAAAACTGCATCCAAATCGATTAATCCGTTTCTGAGATTATCGTGCACAAACATACAGACATACAGACAAAATGAAAAACATTGTTTTGGGTGCTCTTGCTCTTATAAAGGCCACCATATGAATTTTTGAAAATTTTTTGTGTTGTGTGCACATCTAACAGATAAATAGATAAACAGACAAAGTTTTTAAAAATGCTGAAAATAGATTCTGTTAGTTATCACTTCATCCTGGTATATATTTTTTAATATTTTCAATGTACGTACAAAGACTACTCCTCTACAGACTTATTACATGTATTGATATGTGCTTTCAAAATATAACATATGAAAAGGAGAGTTGTTATAGGATAAACTATGTCTTTCTGTCTGTCAAATTTGTGTATCTGTTTGTCTGCCAGTGGCCACGTAGCAGCCAAACGAGTGAACGGATGTAATTGCGGTTTTTTAATCGAAAGCCTGGTCTGTCCAGATGGTTCTTATTTGTCTGGTCGAAATAAAAGCAGTCGCCTCTTAGATATTAATCTTTTATTTAGTGAAAAAAGCAATATTTATAATAAAAACCTAAACGAGTGAAAATAGATAGTTCGTAGGTAGATCCAATAACATTTATCTTAGAACCTTAATTAAAAAATACATTTATGATAATAAATACGAGAAAAATTATATCGAAATATCGTAGAACATGTGAAGAAGTGACGGAAAAAAATTATTTTTTTAAATTATAACTACAATATTTGAAAAAAAAAGATGAAAATAAAGATAACCAAAAAAAAATATTCTGTGAGTTATACTTATTGTTTTCAAAACGTTCCGTTTTATTTTGTAGCAATATGTACAACAATAACAACAACAACAACAACAATAGGGAACATGCAAAAAAATTTAAAGTAGTCTCAAATTTTTTTTTCGATTACTTATTATAATCTTATTATAATAAAAACTTTTTTTTTATTTACTAACCATTTAAGGCCATAAAATAATTTATGAAAAGTGTAAATTAAGGGAGCGAAATTCAAACTTCCAAAACGCTCCACCATTGGTCGAAAGAAAATGTGACGTCATTTACACGCCATTCAAATTATCGGCGTCGAAGTTCATACTGTGGTATCAGTGTTACTGAGAAAAATAAATAATTTAAACCTATATTTTCGTGCTTAAAGGTTTTATTAAATGATAAAATTGTTTAGGTAATCCTAAAAACATTGTTTCAATACTCAAACAACTCTAACAAAACAAATACCTACAAACTCTTTTTCAATAGCACTTAGCATGCTACTACATATTACATTTTTAAAATGTTTCTTCCTCTGAATAATTCCACTTCACTTGACTCATATAAATAACTTGGTTGATAATCAGCAGATATAAAAGATATAAGATGCTATAGAAGTATTATCAGCTGTGTTTTCAGTAAACAATTTTATTTTTAAAACAGATAGTTTTACTGGTAAAGTATCAATATTGTGTGTTGAATGAGGAAATGGTGACAATGCTACATTTTGTTTTTCAGTAGGTATATTAACATTGACACCTTTACTTCCATACTTCGGTTTAATATTAACTTGCACAGCTTAGTAACTTGGTAATTTATCTTCAATATGCGAAAAGCAAGGCTTTGCCTTATGATCATCACATTCAATAGGAGAAGTACTGAGTCCTGGCTGACTAATATCACAGAAATTTTTATGGGCAGTACTAGGACTTACTTAGTATATCACTTCTTTGTGAAGATCACCATTTTTTAAACACTACTTTTGATAACTAACTCTAAAAAGGCTTCATTAACCGAGGTCAATCTTTGCCTTTTGACTATGCACATTCATGAGAATGTTCTCTCAGCTGTTGTTTTTGCCACAAAAATATACGAGGCACAACTCTTTTCTTCAAACTTAGATTATATTTTTCTCCTTGTGGTTTTGTTATACATATTATAGGTATTCAATACAATTGGCTGTATCTTCCTTAACCTGAAATAAATCGTAAAACATAAAAATTTCGTAAAACCAAAAAAAGAATACGGTTTTTATAGAAAGTTATACTGAACTTTTGTAAGCTAGGTTAGGTTAATTTTAAACTCAAATTTTCTAATGTTCAATACGTAAGTATAAATTTAAACTATTAGATTAGACTTTTTATAAATAAAGTATACTTATTACTTACATTAAATTGATCTTCACAACAATATAAACACGATTTAGGACATATCCATTATCCCTTTTAATTACCATACACCATTGTTTTTGTATTTTCGCATGTCTTGGAATACAAAAAACACTTTGTCCTGTGTTTTTCTAATACTATTTTTGCACTCCTGTACTATACAATATAAAATTTGTAAGATGATTTTTATCTTCTTCCATGACTTGTAAAGCAATTAAAACTTAAAATATATATGAAGTAACTAAAAAGTTCATAGTAAACATTCACTGGATGTGTCGTTTGACGTCACGCAAAGCGCGCGCAAAATGACGGTGTTTGAACGGCTCAAATTTACTAAATGTTTTAATTTTTAATTTGAAAAAAAACTAGAATTTTTTCAAACCTATTTATATTTTTTTCTACGATATAGAGAGGTAAATGATTAATTTACGTAAAAAAAATTACATGAACGTTCCCTATTGTCACAGCTTCTAGCATTTAATATATTTTTTTTTATTATAGGCATTGTAATACGACAAATAGCAGATCTGCTTTGGGAATACGAGCGGGTAACACTTCCTTTGCCGCGTATGTTGCCGCTTGCCTACCGAGAAGCCCTGCGACTGCAATGCTATTTAGAACGACAGCTTAAACAGACTTGGGATTGGCTGGTGACAGTCATGGACGCTACTGAGGCACAACTAAGGTATAAACTAATTAACCAAAATTACACACATGTACCAGCGACAAAAACCGTTGATATAATCAATGCAAATGTTTTAAATAGATTCGGAGCATCACTAACTTCTAACAATGCGAGCACCACAAATGGAGACTCTCGTTCTTCAGCGCCTGCAACTCGGCGAACTCCTTCATTTCCATCGCCTGCGACAAGAATTATTGGCTTCTCAGAAGCGCCTCCCCGTAGAGATCGAGAACAAGGTAATTTGTATGTTTTTTTATTTTTTTAAATATAAGAAATAGCAAGTTCTTAATTAAATTGTTTCAATTTACATAAAAACGTATCATAGGCGTAGAAGCTGGGAGTGCCCGTCGAGAATTCCTAGCATACTGTCTCTCCTTATTGCGGGCGCACAGCGCTGAACACGCAGAACAATTACCCGTGCTAGACGTGGCCGCGTTAAAACACGTAGCGTACGTACTGGACGCACTCGTGTACTACATGCGGGCCGCCCAGCCGCAGCCACACCATCACCAGCATCTGTGGACACCGGTATGTTTCATTTATGTGTACATATTTACAAATATTTGATATTACCTAGTTGCCGAACGGTTTTTGATGGTCTATAACTTTGTTTTTTATGTAGGGAGTGACATGTGAAATAAAAAATATTTGATTGTAAGCAAACTAGACATAAATGATTTATATTAGTTATATGTACTTAGGGATATGTAATAATACTTAAATTACAAAAACGTGGCACTTTGCTGTAGTTAATAATTCGTTTAGGATGAAAATGAGAATGAGGAAGGTGAAGAGGAAATGGTAGTCGGCGGTGGCACCGCTGCTGAGTCGGACGGCGAAGGCGAAGGTGCCCGCGGACGTACACATGCGTTCTTTCAACGCTCGGATTCTACACTCTGTCTAGGATGTCCGCCGCCCGATCCTTTCAACAGTAAGTTTATATCTTTTAGTAACCCTAAATGCATCTATATTGGTATCGTTATCCTTTATCATCGTAACTACATTTCTACAGTGACAATGCAAGATGCGTTACCTTTGGCGGATCAGCCGCAGCTGCTGCAACCCAACGCTCGTCGAGAGGAGCTGTTTGGAATGCCACGACAACCGGTTACCGTACCCGCGACGGGAGACGGACCGCCCGGTATCAACAATCCGTTAGAAGGTAGATACATTCTGACTTTAAAACATTAAACATCCTTAGTAGCATTTATTTATTATTAACTTTAATAACCACATTCATGTGTCTTGGAAGTCTCAATTATTTTCTAGTAATTTATTAGTGCATCTTTACTAAAAATTAACTTAAGAGTAGTTTTTTTTTAATTAAACCAATCGTTTTCAAATACTCATATGCAATAGATTATCCGCTTACGTATATAATACTGCATGCAGTGGTTCCCCGGCGACTAGGGCTATCGAGCCGAGGCACGGAGCGTGGCTGGTCCCCGCCCGCGCGCCCCGCCTCCGCCCCGCCCACACACAACCACACCCTCACTAGAGACGAACCACAGGTAACTTATGAACACGATCATAATTTATATGCGTATGGAGGTGGCGATAAATAATATTAATAATTATTTTATAGGACCTCTCATGCGCCAAAGATACTGTGACAAAAATGGAAATTGACACGGATGGCGAATATTTATCAGATTCTGACTCAAATGAAGCTAGACAAGCGGACAGACAGATACCTAGGAAAAAACACCACAGGTAAAGTTGTATCTTTATTATATTATATCTACTCTAAATGACATATCTTGTAAGTTAATTTAACTAATTAAATAGTGGTATTTATTTAATTGTTTTCTATGTAGACATCCACATGCCACGACAATGAATAGTCATCAAGAAACAAATGCAAGTGCTTCAGAATTCCACACGTTAGTCGACACTGCCTGTTCTATCATTGAAGCCCCTCATCAACAGAATGTTTCATCTATGCCTGGTAAATTGTTATATCTGACATAAATCATTAGGCATAAAGCTTATAACAGAATATCATCTTATTATTATTATCATTCGATTATATATTATACCAGCAATTTCGAGGCTTTTTTTTTACAGGTGACTTATGTTACATTAGAAACAGTCATGTCGAATCAGTGGACATGTATGACCTTTTTGAGCGTTAAAAAAACTTTTAATCACTTCTCATTGCTCTTTTGAAACTGAGTTAGGTTAGGTTTGTTGGTTATCTTTTTAATGCACACATTTCACAGTAATAATAATGTGAAATGACGGTATTGTTATAAAAAATATATAAGGGTCTTGTATATATTTAGACATTAATTAATTAAAGTTTTTTCAGGGCCTAGTGGCTCGAACGCTTTGTCGCTGGAGCCGCGCGCATCGTCCTCTCGAAGCCCTGGCAAGAGCGTTATTGTACGTGCTGTAAGTCACTCCAATTATTCGGGGGACTTTTTCTTAAAAAAAAATATTACTTATATTAATGCAGTGTAATATTACCTATATTAATGGGTAAAAGCGAAATTAAAAATGTAGATATTTAACTAAAGTATAACTGGGTTTTAATAGTCATGGAATATTTCAATAAGAATTTATAATATCTACACGAAATGTTTTAGGGTGAACTGCTAAGCGTGGCAGATCCTCTGGAGTCTCAAGAAATATCAGCCCACGTAACAGTTGAGACCACAGGCCTGCCTCCCGCGCCTCTTCTGCCTCCACAAGTGCTCAATGCGCCAGTTCAACCGTGAGTATCTTTTTTTCAACTACATGTTGTTGATTTTGTTGACTGTTGTTTGTTAGTTAGAAATTATCGTTATTTATATTCTAGACGCGCGTGTCCATCGCTCGGTGCGTCTGTGTCCCACGACTTGCTGCTGGGTCGTTGGCGGTTATCCCTGGATCTATTCGGGCGCGTATTCACCGAGGACGTCGGCTTGGAACCCGGCTCGGTGGTCGCAGAACTCGGTGGATTCCCTGTAAAAGAAGTGAAATTCCGACGCGATATGGAAAAGCTTAGGAATTCGCAACAACGAGATCTGACTTTACATAAGGTAAAATAGATTCTTCGTTTAATATTTGATTTCAAATCTATCGTTTTGTATTAGGTAGATTAATAGTTTGAAATTTTATTGATAGATGGAACGCGATAGAGCAAAACTCCTACAACAAACATTTGCGGAACTGAACAGCGCGTTTGCGGGACAGAACCGCCGCGCACACAGCGCACAGCCGCCGCTCTCCGTCAACCGCGTGAAGGTTACCTTCCGAGACGAACCGGGCGAGGGCAGCGGCGTCGCCCGCTCCTTCTACACGAGCGTCGCTGAGGTAAATTTGACAATTATCTAAAAGTTAGACGTGCAAGGAACTCGTTTAAGTCCTCTCAATTTTCAGGCTTTACTGGCAAACGAGAAACTACCGCCCTTAGAATCGACGACGGGTAGCGGTAGCAATAACAGTACCACTAACGGCACTTCGGGCTCCTCCGGCACGGCCGTCAGCGGCGCCGGCGGCAATAGCGGCACTAGGTAGGAGCATATATTGTAAATCAAGTCGTAGATCATTTTAATTAAATTACTCCAATTAGAGATTTTCTTTAATAAAATAATAAACGATCGATGGTCGTTTTATGTTATTTAAATAAAATATTTATTAAGATGTATCTATCATCAGCCGCAGTGGTGCCGGACGGGCCCGTGCCAAGGACAACGCCCGTCGCGCGCCTGGCCGGCCCGCACCGCGCCCGCCCGCCGCCCGCGAGCCGCGCCGCGTGCTCAGCGTGGACGCGCGGCCCTACTCGCCGCAGGTAATATTATCCGCAATAGTTATATTTCGTAGAGGGTTCATCTAATTATTTATTTATATTTCATTATGTCGATTAAACCTTATGCGATGCATAATTATTTAGATTTATTTATTAAATTTATTTATTTATGTACTAATAATTTAGATTTTATTTACTTTTATAAAATGGGTTATATCAAACTATGTATACTACAACTAGATACTAGAGGCTAGGCGCGACGATCCCGTATATTTTGCCAAATTAAAATAGAAAGAAGTGAATGTTAGTGTAAAAAAGTTTGAAATACGAAAGTTAAAGTGATAACAAACATCACTTCACATTCACATTCCTGGTATATTTTTTAAAATATTTTCAATGTACGAAGACTACTCAAGTACTGATTAATTACATTTATAGAGTAAGATTTGCATGGTATTGGTATTACTGTTTGACATAAATTGACATAACTTTTTTATATTTTAACTGATTTAGATGAAATAAACACTAAATGTAAAGTAAAGACTAACAATATATTCCTGAAAACCGTAATTCAAATTGGTTAAGTTTCTGAGTTTAGCGTGCACAAACATACAGACAAACCGACAAACTGAAAAATCTCTAGCTTTTAAGTTACAAATAGCCTGTATGGATCTCTTTTGCAAAATAAATATAGAATTAATTTCGGCAGCGCAGCCCAGTAATAAAAAACAGTGAGACAAAATACTGTGAATATAACTAAAATGAACGAGTGGAGCCGTATTAACGTCAGTTAATTGTATAATTTTTTTAATTGCAAAGACGGCTGAGCTAAGTTTGTCTGCGAGTGTTGAGAGATGGGGGGTCCACTGGAGCTTTCTGTCTAAAGTTATAGCTAAGAAAATTGTAGAGTCAGTCAGTTCTAACATTTCATTGTTAAGAAGTACACTACAATTTTGAGTTTTTACATTAGGAATTGTAAATTCCGTGCATTTTCTTAATATTTAAGACCAAATTATTAATTTCGAACCAATGAAGAACACGTAACAAAGCACTGTTTACTTTCTTAAAATTAGCTTTATTACGCTTAACTTTAAAATAAGCGAGGTGTCATCCCCAAAAAGTACAATGTCACATAGTCCTTTTACGTAAAAAGACAAACCATTGATGTTATCGTCGAGATGGTTCTTTAGTTTTTATGCAATATTGATAGAAATACTTAAACAATTGAAAATTTGTGTGTTCGTAGGTTCATTTAATACAATAATGAAACCAGCAAAAAGAAAATAAAAATAACCCCCGAAAAAAAAGACCACTAAAAAGAATAAAATAGTACTATATACTACTAAGTACTTATTTAAGTTGTTGCGTCGAATTACCGCTTGATAAAGAAAGAAATTAAAATGAGAGTAAGTTACCAAGGCAAATAAAGAAATTACGATATCAAATCGTATAGTCGAAGTCCTCAATGATTAACTTCGTAAAATAGACACCATCGTCAACGTACGTACAACGGTCCCCTAACGCAACGACTTCAATAAGTACTTAATAGTATTATTTTTTATTCTTTTTTAAGGTATTTTTATATCGGGGGTTTTTTTAATTTTTAATTTATTTTTATTTAAGTTTCAAGAAATACATATGATTGCATCAAATGCTGAAGAATTTAAATCAAGCGTGACTGTTACAGGAATTTCGTTAAAAAAACTCTTAAAAATAGCTGCCACATTTAAAACTATTTTTTTTTTCAATATTATCTATTTTTAAATTAATAACTTTTACTTTTATTTCCTAGATAAATCCACTTAGCTTGAACGCGATCGTACTTAAATATTTTAGAGAAATTCCTAACTTTATTCAAGAACACCGTATCTTGAATTCACTGCCTTTCACCATATAAATCATATAAATTATCTCTACTTTTATATAAAACCACGCTAGCCCAATCACTAAATTTAAGTTTTAGGTATATTGTTATAGTTTTTGGCTAAAAAATATTATAAATTCTTGTAACAAAAAATCAAAAAAGTAATTATATAAATTATTGGGATTATCATCGGTCATGTCTACTTTACCCACTTTTTGATCAACAGTATTCTTCGGTTTTTTGTAATTGGTCTTTAAGTAAACTTTTGCTGCCTTTCATTTTCATGATTAACTAATAGATAAATTATTAGACCACAGTGATCTGAACTTAAATTCGTCATTACCGTTTCTTCATAAATGTTACAGCGACAGAACGAATTATCAATACAAGTCGCGGAAACACTAATAATGCGAGTAGGTTCAGATAAGATGTTCAATAAGTTAAAAGATTTAAACAAATTTAATAAACGTTTACTACACGAAATTACTTGTAGGTAATATATCTACATTGAAGTCACCGCACACTATCACCGACTTGTTTTTTTGACAAAGCTTAGTATATTTTATCCTCTATTTTGTTTTCAAATTCGTCAAAGTCTCCAGAGGGGAGTCGGTATACGCATGAAATAATATCTTCATTGAGCTCAAAGTAGGATAGTTCAATTATTCGTTCGACAGAGAGCTCCCCTATGACTGATCGAGACTAACACTACATCGTTATATCCCTTCTAACGAAGTGTCTTAAATTAAATGTACCTTTTGTCATCCTAAACCTATTTATTATAAATAAATTTATTTACATCAAAGTAAAAGAATGCATCACTATGACGGTATGTCAGATTATATCCTTAGTTGGCATAAAACTAACAGATGAAATAAGGAACATAACCATTAGAAATAAAACACAAGTAACTGACATACACAACACATTAAGAAATCTAAAATGGAAATGGGCGGCTCATGTATGTAGAATGTCGTGTAATAGATGGGCCATTAAATTTATAGAGAACGTATAGACTACTTAAAGCAGAAAGTTTGTGCGTGGGCAAATCGTATCCGTCGTTATAAACAACGCGTAAATAGCGTAATCAGCGATGCGATTCTAACGATCCATAACTGAAAAAGTCCTGGACCGGACGGATTACATAACTTTTGGCTCAAATGGCTGCGGTCTTCACACGAACGTTTGGCTGGGCAATTCCAGGAAGCCCTCGTTTCCGGATCCCTACCATCTTTTATGACAACAGGAATCGCCTTCCTGCTTCATTAGTCTGGTAGTATCACAGATCCAAAAAACTTTAGAGCTATCTATCACGTGCTTACCAAAAATTTATTAGCTTCTTACATCTATTTTGACTTTAAAATTAAACACACATTTGTATGCAAATAGCATTTTAGATCCCGATCAAAATGGATGTAAGATTGGGTCTCGTGGTACTAAGGAGCTCCTCCTTATTGACATGGCCATCAATAAAAAGCTTCGCCGAGGTAAGAAAGATCTCTCCGCCGCCTGGATTGACTATAAAAAGGCCTATGATTCGGTGCCTCAAACATGGTTGAGACGAGTACTAGAAGTGTAAGATAGACATAGATTTATGCGCTTTTCTTGATTCATGTATGAGGCCATGGACAACGGTCCTTTGTCTTCCAAGGGTCGGAGGAAGTCTTTTTACCTCCGAACCTGTAAGGATTGAACGAGGTATTTTCCAGGGTGATAGCTTGAGTCCTTTGTGATTTTGCCGGGCTTTGAACCCCTTAAGCACGTTGCTTAGGGACTCAAAACTGGGATTTCGCTTTCGCAGAGGGTTTAAGATCATTTCTCATCTTTTGTACATGACGATCTCAAATTATTTGCACTAAATAAAGCAGATCTGCTATCGTTACTAAACGTTACGCAAACGTTCAGTAATGACATTAGGATGGAGTTTGGTGCAGAGTGGCCGAGTTGTAAATAGCGAATTTTTACAACTCTCGGAGACAATGTCACTCAGATCCCTCTCCGAAACCGAGTCCTACAAATACCTTGATATGTCGGAATGCTTAGGCATACTAAGTGGGGAAATTAAACAGCTAGAGAAAGCTGAACAAAAGTCGTAAAAAGTCTTTTGTCAGGAAGTAACAAAGTGTGTGCATTCAACAGGCATTGGGTAATGTCCCTGCTGATATATAGTTTCGGCATATTAAGGTGTACTCAGACTGAATTAGATGCCCTGGACCGAAAGGCCCGAAAACTATTGACAATGTATCGCATGCATCATCCGCGCTCATCAGTAATGAGATTATATATTCCACGGAAGGGTGGGGGTTGCGGCTTCTTTAATGCCAAAAACTTACACAACCGTGAGGTATGCAATCTTAGAGAATATTTCCTTCATGCTGAGTGTGGAATGCATCGGGACATTGTTGCAGTAGATAATGGCCTCACACCGCTTTTCTTAGCCAAAGATAACTGGCATAAACCGGTAGTACTTAGCACTGACGACCGTATAAGTATATGGAAGAGTAAGGAGCTTCATGGACGGTTCCACCAGGCACTCTATGGGCCTGATGTAGACCTTCTGGCGTCCGTGGCTTGGCTACGATTTGGTGATCTCTTTGGTGAAACCGAAGGTTTTCCTTGTGCAACTGTTGACGAAGTAGTCAAGACGAACAACTATCGAAAAAACAAAATAAAGGATGGCACTGTTGATATATGTCGTGCGTGCCACCAACCTGGAGAATCCATCAGACATGTTATTTCCGGTTGTTTTCATCTTGCCAATGGAGAGTATTTGCACAGGCACAACCAAGTAGCCAAGATTATCTACCAACAACTTGCTCTTCGATACGGTGTCGTTTTGAAGTGCCATATTATAAGTACACACCGGAGCCAGTTTTGGAAAATGGTCACGCTAAGCTCTATTGGGACCGATCTATCATCAGGGACAGAACTATTGTAGCCAATAAGCCTGATATCGTGCTGGTAGATCGGTTAGAGCGCAGGTCATTTCTTGTTGATATTAGCGTCCCGTGTAACGCTAATCTTGTGAAAGCTGAGAAGGACAAAATATCAAAATACTTGGACTTAACTCACGAGATTACCGACATGTGGGATATTGATTCAACAATAATTGTCCCGATGGTAGTTTCCGTAAATGGTCTTATAGCGAAGAGTCTCGATCATCATCTCAAGAGGCTCTCACTAAACAACTGGATCAAGGATTGGATACAAAAGGCAGCAGTTTTGGGTACGGCACGCATTGTGAGGAAGTTTCCTAAACTTTCCTAGGGATAGGGATATTATAACAGACAATGCTCTTAGCATAAATAACAATAGACCAGACATAACATTAGTTAGAAAAGATAAAAAAACTACCTACTTAATAAACATCTCAGTTCCTAATACCGATAACCTTAAATCAGAATACATAGAAAAAGTTCAAAAATATCTTCCTCTGGCAGACGAAATACAGCAGATGTGGCATCAAAACAAAGTCAGAGTGATTCCTATCATCTTATCCTCTACAGGCATCGTACCAAATAGTATTTATGATAGTTTAGGCTAATTAGAAATCCACAAATATTCTTACGTTAGCATACAAAAATCAGTTATTTTGGACTCTTGCGCAATAGTACGTTTCTTAGGCAACACATTAATAATTGAACGTACTCAAAATTTATATTATATTCATTTTTTTTCGTGTACAAATTAATTCATTTTTAATGTAGACTAGGTTCTTCGGCAATACGCCCGTTCCTAGAATATAAAAAATCCTACCAGATTCTACCTGAGTAAAGCAGGATAATAATAATATAATAATCATAATTCATTATTTTAATTTATAAAATAATACAAGGTTACTATAATGAACGAAAAAAAGTTATAATAATGTATTGAAATGTATGCAGAGTTATGTTAGAATAAAAGCTGTTTTATTTTATATTAAACTACATTTTATTTTCATTCCATTCATTTTTTATAATGATGATTTAACAAGTAGATTTATTCATCATTCATCGATCAAAAAAGTCTGTTATCTACAAATTTCTTTTAGATACATCAAATGTGTATTAATTATACCATGAGGAAATTTATGTGCAGGCTGCTCCTGGAACCGAAGGAGCCGGCTACAGCGGGGATCGCCCCGGAGGACACAATGAACATCTCACATTGCACCAAGCTCAACTTGGTGAAAGACTCTATCCTAAAGTACGACTTTATTCTGAAGTACGATTTTATTAATACCGATAATCGCTGGTTGAAGACTTGTGTAAATATATGGGGTAACAATATTTTTTTCCGCAGGTTCATTCTCTACACCCCACCTTTGCGGGTAAAATTACGGGCATGTTGCTAGAGTTGACGCCGGCTCAACTTCTAGTCTTGCTGGCGAGCGAAGACGCGCTGCGACAGAAAGTCCGAGAAGCAATGGACCTCATCGTGATGCATCCATCTGAAGCGATATTAGGTAAAATATATTTGATCAAAATTGACTTCCTTTGCATTTTTTTCTTTATGCTTTTTAACCCCCAAGGATCGAAATTGTAGCATATGTAAAAAGTATCTTCAAGGATTATACTATTGTATCGTCGCTTGTGTTGTTTCACTTAGACCTGGACGTGTTCTCGCTGTCAGAGCGCGGCGGCGGCGCGGGCGCGGCGGCGGGTACCAGCACGGCGGCCTCGGACGACGCCGCGCCGCTGTTCTACTCGCCCGGCAAGCGAGGATACTACTCGCCCAGGCAGGGACGCGCCACGCCGGAGCGCATCAACGCCTTCCGCAATGTTGGCAGGTTAGATTGATATTCCTATTGTTTTACCTATTTCTGTGAATGCCGGTATTAGATATATGATTGAGGTACGTGTACACTGTATGAATTTAGAGTGATGTACGTGTTAAAGGCTTAGTAAAACCAGAGATAAGACGACGACGACCGTCGATTTGACCGGTGTAATTAAGAAAGAGTATTTATTTTACAGAATAGTCGGCTTATGCTTGTTGCAAAACGAGCTGTGTCCAATGTTCCTAAATAGACATGTACTGAAGTATGTGCTCGGAAGGCCGGTGCGGTTTCACGACTTAGCATTCTTCGATCCCGTCGTGTACGAAAGTCTGCGTCAGCTCGTGGTCGATGCCGAAACCGGCGACTCACATTCACTCTTTGCAGCTCTTGATCTCAACTTTAGGTATGTTATAATAAAAATCTGTTTTTCCTCTTTATATATTTATTTTTAAAATATACTACTGTTTTTTTTATTATATTTCAGTTTGGAAATGTGTGAAGAAGAAGGTGGTGGTTGCGTCGAATTAGTTCCTGGCGGTCGTGAAATTGAAGTAACCGCACTTAATGTATACGACTACGTACGAAAATACGCACAACACCGCATGTTATTGTCACAAGAAAAAGCTCTTGAGGTTCTGTTGTTTATTTATGTTTTTTTTTTAATATGGCTATTATATTTATTACGAATTACTAACATCTACTATAATTACAGGCAATGAGAGTTGGAGTACTAGATGTGCTTCCCGAATCAGCTGTAGAAGGTTTAACCGCCGAGGACCTTAGACTTCTTTTAAATGGTGTGGGGGATATCAATGTGGCGGCATTAGTATCGTACACGAGCTTTAACGATGAGAGCGGCGAACCTCCGGAGCGACTTGCGCGATTCAAACGATGGCTTTGGGCTATTGTTGACAAGATGACACATTTAGAAAGACAAGATTTAGTAAGTTTTGTCTATTCATTACATACATATTTTGTTTGTGTCAATAACAATAATAAATATAAATTGCACTATCAGTTGTTATATTATATTATTTGTCTTAGGTTTATTTTTGGACCGGATCTCCAGCGCTTCCGGCCTCAGAAGAAGGTTTCCAACCTATGCCCTCAGTAACCATTCGACCAGCAGATGACGCGCATCTCCCCACCGCCAACACTTGCATCTCTAGACTCTACATACCTTTATATTCCTCGCGACATGTGCTCAAGCATAAATTATTACTTGCTATCAAAACTAAAAACTTTGGCTTTGTGTAAATGCTCGTTGGGAACGACTACAAGTTTGATTTGTTTTATGTTCAGTCACTTAAGACTGCCGTTGTATTCTATCCGTGTTAGTTTTACGATACTGTACGTCTGTATTTATAGAGCGCCATAGATCTACGTCAAATGTTAGCACTACTAGTACATACATAATAGTATGGTTTGTATATCTTTGACAAATATGACTGAAAACTAAATGACTGGGGTTATTTGACTCAATAATTATATTTATAAAGCAATTAATGTCCATTTTTTAAATTAGGCCCCATTTATTGGACAGCACAAGTGCGTAGCAAACCAATCAATAGATTTCTTAAGATACTAACATAAATCTAGAAAATAACTAGGAGTTAAAATTGTTTCAGTCATATGATATAACCTCATGTGGTCTGCTGAACGCGCCTTTCAGTGGTGTATATTAAATTAGTTTTAGTCCGATCGTGACTGGCATATCTTGATGCAAGATAAGAAATCATCTTTATATATACTTTATAAATGTTTTTGGCAATAGCTAATAGTATTGTTTTCTCTTTTTTCTAAAGTAAATTTCTTTACAAATATTTTTACCTTTTGTTTGAATACAGACTAATTAAATGCATTTCTCTCCTTTTATTTATGTTGCCTTATAAAATTCATTAAAGGCTTTTCAGCTTGTCTTGTATGTCTTAGTAAAATTACAATAAAATGACTATTATCATCAGTGTGGCTGTTATAAAATTTGTATTTATAAATTAACGAAACAGCATTTAGGAAATTACAATTGTATTTAAACCACATTGATAATAATCAAAAACTTTCATTATAATTATACCATGACATATACAGACATACATATGATCATAGAATATAATGGGTGGACTGTTATTATGATTTGTTGGGAAATATTAGGCAAAGGTGTTTGACTCCATTTATTGTGAGTGGACTTTGTGATAAAGGAGGAAATGTTATGCCTCTATCTCTAAATTTAAGATTCTAATTAGATTTCCCTTTTGATTAGTTGTATTTAATAAGGTTCATAATAAATATTTCTCAAAACGCTTATACAGTCTTTTATTTTGAATTGAATAATTAATTCTGTTTTTTTATTATTAATAGATATTATTGATACAATATCTCGTGTTTTCTCAACAAAATAATATCAAATATAGGTAGGTATCTTTGAATTCAATATAATTTCTTAGTCTTTATACTAGATAGTTCTTACTATTAAAATCAAATAAAAAAATAAGGGTCAAAAATATTTTTTATTGCACATATCAGAATTAATGAACCAGTATGCAAATGTATAAAACTTACAAGAGAAAATAAAATATAAGTATTTGCAAATTACATATTTTCTAGGTTAAAACAACAAATTACAGTATTTAACATTTTAAATTAATTACATTACTTTTGATGTCATGTTCAATTCTGATGCCATTTTTTTATAAACTCCATAAAATATGCTAATGTGACAAATATGTAGTAAGACACTTGTAACGTCTGTGCTGGGGTAAGTGTTCCAACAAAGTTCAATCAATGCTAATAATAGGAATCTAATGATAATTGAATAATTTGTGCACCACAATAGATATGGTAATGTATGGAAATACCAAGAATAGAATTGATAATGTAGACTTCGAGCACATAGAATCCCAATAAAATTAACTAAAAACATTGGAAGAATAAAAAGTTGAGATAAAACATCAAAATTTATACTAAAATGCTTCTCCTTTTCATAATCTTTTACTTTTCTATCAGCTTTAGGTTTTTGTGATGAGTTCTTAAGCATAGCTTCAAAAGAACTAAGAAAATCCTCTTGCTCTTTAGAAAGATTTTCATTTGGCTCTGTCTGGTTAACTTTTTGTTTGATATCCTTTCTTAATTTAGACAATCTTTTATTTTCCTGATTTTTAGCTACAATTTGGGGTTGTACCTGCTTCACTACAAATTTCAGTCGACAATAACTTTGAAAATATTTAATACACATAGGTAAACATATAACTAATAGTATAATATGGATGGCCAATAATGTTAGGTGAAAAACATGGTTTTCAAAAACTTTAATATCTAAAAATCTATAATTAACAGTCCAAGTATGATTAAAAACTCGACCTACATCAAAGCTACCTTTCAAATATGCTAAAGGAGCAACTAATAAAAATGGCATTCCTAACACTAATTGTGTTATTCCACAAACCAATAACTGTTTTATAGTATCTCTTAGTCCAAGATTAACTAAATAAAAAAAAAACAATGCAGGTGCATAAAGAAGAATATTCATTTTTATAGAAACTGCTAAACTATAAAACAAACTACCCCAATACCACTTAGAATCAAGAAACAAATTTATAGAAGCATAGAGAAATAGAACAGCTACGGGATCATTGAACATACGTAAAACATGAATAGAATGTATCCTATATGAAGTTAAAACAGTTATAACAAGTACATAGGGAGGCACTTTTCGCGTTTTTCTGTAGATTCTTAAAACTAAACTAAGCAATATTAAGTAAATGAAAATGAATATATACTGAGCTAATTTTATGTTGGTTCCTTGATTAGTTATAAAATATAATATTGAATATATGTAGACAAACCCTGCAGGGTACACCAAAGGTCCGGTGTCACCACGAAGCTTACTATAATCAAGGGTACCATTTAGAAATCCTTCACATTCTTGCATGTAAGCTTTCCAGTCTATTTCGGTATAAGGCACTCTTTCCACTATAAATACATTAAGAACCAACTCTGCGATTATTATTAGGAAAGCAACAATATTTATCTGAGCTGGATTTAAGGCTAATCCTTTCAAATAACTCCAAGTCAGCACTTTCTTCAACTCGTAGTAAATTTCTTGAAATTTATTTCGATTAACCATTTTGCTTTCGATTAACAATCTCAAACTACGTATGTTAGAGATATTTATATAAAATATTCATTTTTAATAAAGAAAAGCAGATAAATATGTAAGTTTATTTTAGGACTACTTTTCTAGTCCCCAGATTTTGAGCGCGCTATATTAGCTTAGGTTAAATTAGCGGCCGTTTTACTTTTTCTATTTATGACTTTTGTTCACGTCTCACAAAATCGGACGTTTAGCAAATAGCAGGTTGAGAAATGTCAAATGACAGTATCGACCTTGACGAACGACATCTCGTCTGGACCAAGATTACATAGGCCGTGTTCCGAAATACAAACCAACATACTGGCCAGGGCTAATGACGTCATAACACCCACGCCATATTGCACTGGTGTTGGTGTCGATTGGCATCGATTTTTGACGTCATCAGCACTGGCCAGTATACTGGTTTGTATTTCGGAACACGGCCGTTATATTTTATTATCTTATGTACAATTAATATGTCCTTTAGAAATCTCATCCAGTTATAAATGTATGTTTGCAAGATATTGCGGTCTGGTAACTACATGATGTATACCATTAAAAAAAGACTACTCCTCTTTCATACAGATTTTCTGTCGTCTTGAATAGTGGTAGGAGTTACGCGAATTTATTACTGCAAACTGATTATTTAGCGAGAGCGAAGTACACATAACAATATTTCCAAGTCAATTAAGTTACAGCCATTGCTGAATATTGAAATCATGTTATATGAGGATTGGCTATTGTGGTAGATAATATCAAATGAATGGAAACCACATTGCAGAGGATGTAATCAATTCTGTATACTTAAAGATAAAAAAACAAGTACCTATGTTGTTTGAAGTATTGCGATTATTGGTCTACATCAATTCCAAACACATTTGATCTACGACTTTTTACAAGTCTTTAAAACCAACACAAAAAAAAACAAAACAAAAAATATTTGATCCCTCGGTTATTTATTACTTTGTATTTTGTTATAAGTATCTAAAATGGCAACGCCTGGGCGCCCTACCTACGATCAGAGTTAATGTTAATGGAAAAGTTAAATTTAAAAACTATAAATTATAAAAAGTCGTAGAACAAATGTTCTTGGAATTGATGTATAGAAGCTGCCTGCAAGAGTTAGCCAATACAATTACCATTACCCCGTAATCCGTATATATTTTTTCATTGACTTGCCTAAATATTATCAATTTTCAAGAATATTTATTTTAATTGTTTTTTTTAAATACTGGAATGACACTTTAAAAATTGTTATAATATTTGTTATATTGTTGTGTATTAGATGCTGTGAGGGCCCGTATAAGAGCCACTTCTAGACGGCGAATGCAATGCAATGATTGACGACCACAATTGAACATATAATTCGACATTAGTCAATTAATGTTTGTAAATATCTTTAAACATGTATAGCCATGTTAAGCTTATTTAAATTTATATAAATAGAGAATGAAAAATATACCGATACGGGCAGGGATTCGAACCCGCCACTGTCACCACCTGGGATTCGAAACCGCGACTACTGGGAAACCGTCCCGTCGCTCTACCAACTGAGCTACCGTATCGCTGTCCGCCTCGGTGGATTAAGCATTCTATATGTGATCGTCTTTATCGGGACGGTGGTGACATCTATTAGGTTTCTTTCGAAAATCCTAACCAAAGTTTCTAACTTTGCAGTATATATAAACATTGAAAAGATGCCACTACCGAAATTAATGTTTGAAAATATCTTAAAACATGTATAGCCATGTTAAGCTTATTTAAATTTATATAAATATAGAATGAAAAATATACCGATACGGGCAGGGATTCGAACCCGCCACTGTCACCACCTGGGATTCGAAACCGCGACTACTGAGAAACCGTCCCGTCGCTCTACCAACTGAGCTACCGTTTCGCTGTCCGCCTCGCTAAATTAAGCATTATATATGTGATCGTCTTTATCGGGACGGTGGTGACATCTCATCATTAGGTTTCTTTTGAAAATCCTAACCAATGTTTTTAACTTTGCAGTATGGATAAACATTGAAAAATCTCTTATTTTTCCCAGAATAGGGGACGCTAGTAAGCATTTGCTCTAATCTAGATCTTTTGTATTAATTGGTAGAGTATTACTTAGTTATTAGTTTTATTATCTACTCAAATACTAATACTATAAACAATAAAAAATAAATGCTTTTGTAATTTGGAGAAAAAAACATATCGTTTATTTTAAAATATGAAAGTATTGTGTTAGTAACACGATGTTTTCTGTTCATACATTTTATTAAATTTATTACCATATTTTTAAGTCTTACCCTTTTGTTTAAATTAGTCTTAAGTGGCCTAAATAAATAATTTTCTTGCTAAACGAGGGCTCAACAATAATAAGTTGATTAATCAGGTCAACCGAACCAGACGTGTTGAGTTTCAAACCATTTACAGTAAAATTCTTTGTCATGTTGTGGTTTATCTCGATTAGATTAATTGTTATAATTCTTTTTTTTACAGCACAGTTATCCTTGACCAGGTATCGGTGTCGTTAAAAGTTTGGCATTCCTTTGATAAAACGTAGATGGTTGTTATTTTATTTTATTACCGTGCATATAAACTCTCATTAGGAGTGTCGCGATGCGTGCTGGTGCAATAAAACTAAAACCTTTGATAGCAAGTTATTATTACCGAAAAGGACATTTTAATTAAGCTATGCAAATACCATTATCACATCTGAATGGTGCGTAGATAAACATAAACCTTTAAAACTACGATTTTCCTTCACATTACTAAATTTCGTGTAGGAAATAGTGGTAAGATGGCGAGAAGTGTTATTTGTTTTTTTACAATAGTTTTAGTATTTTCTCTTGTTAGTGCAGATGGTGTTAAACGTAAGTATTTTTATTATTTTAAGTGCATTATATTATAAAACAAGTGAATGTAATACGTGCCTACTTAAAAAAATCATGTGCAGAAATTAAAAATAAAAATCGTAAAATAATTTATTAGAATACAACGACAATTAGAAATTGACACGTTTTTGTCTTTATTAAATTAGCTTCAAATGAACTCGAAGAAGAAGTACTGATACTTTTGACGAAATGGCGGGAAGGAGCTGTACAGACAAACTTATTTAAACTTCCCTCTATAAAAGCCATAGACATAGATGGACTAGAAAGTTACTACAATGCCAATGGAATAAAGTAAGTAACTTGTGGTATTTAATAAATATTTAATATTGTAAAGAAGTGAATACTATTCTGTATCCGCTATGTGTAGGTGGGTAACAATAAAAATATATTTATTTACTTAAGAATTCATGCAAATCTTTATTGGCTTCAGGATATATATTTTTTAAAACTGTTCATGATGTAGGTATAGCCTAAGGACTTCAGATCCGATGGATCGTCGTTCAGACCCGTCTTCATACTTTTTAAAGAGGTACAGAATCTTTGGGGAAATTCTACAGTTATTGAAGTAGTGTTTTCATGACAGGTTTCATAACCTTGATAAAGGGAACATCGTTGATAAACCTTCGATATATTATGTCCAAGTTTTCCTTTATGAAAATAAAGTCTAGTAACTTCTGGATCAGACATCCTCCACCAAAACTTACACATCTTCTATAGCTACGAAGATACTTCTTGTATTTTTTTATGTTGTGGTAGTGTTGTATTTTATTTTTTCATCTTTAAAAGTTAATTTTTGTTATCAGAACTGCTTCTGAAACAAAAGGTGCTGAAATCGATTGAGTCACTTTTTTAGCAGTGGGGATTGAATCGGGAATGTTCTTTGTATCGAGGAATCCTTTAGCCTTCGAAGTTCTTTATACAAGCTTTATTCAAGATGTCCTTTGTTCAAGCTTCATTCAAAAGGCCCTGTTGTATCTCAAGCGAATCTTAGCTTGAGTCTTCGGTTTTCGCGATACATTTTTTTATTACTCATTTGGAGTTTTGGAGAATTTTGTGTCTCAAAATATGGCAACTATGTTTTTTCCGAAACAATTTTCATATATTTGCCGATAGTACGATATTTTAATATGAACTAAATACAAGGGTATACAATCTTACAACACATCCGAAATGTGGATAAAATCTCACTATCACGATTTACAAGGTGAGTTTATTTCATGACGATGGCTAGTCCTTAATATTTTTGAAAAATTGCTTGCAATTTAGACATATTGTGCAGATTACTAAAACGTTCGACGGCTCTCTACCAATTTACTTCAGGACAATCACTTCAAACCTGTTTCTATTTCAAATTGTAATTTAATAAAAATAGTAATTAATTGTAATTGAACAAAAAGTAAAATGGCCGAAATTATGTCGAAGCTTGTAAGATAATAAACGTATTGCCAATTTATAGAAAAAATTAAAATGTTGAAATTGTAATAATGTTTATAAAACAATATTGAAGTATGTAAGACTCCTGAAGATATAAAATTTGCTTTGCTGATTAAAACAAAGATCGAGCACAAAACCGGATAATTAAAATACAAATTATATATTGTACATATATGAGTATATTATTGACATTGGTACGCCACGAACGTCATACAGACTTAATATTTCTACTTATCACAGGATTACGTTCTCCATTGGGAAAATGCAGTTGTTTGGGCTCGACACTTTTACTCTAGAGACGCTGAAAGTGACACAATCTGACAAATATTTGGAGATGACAGGACGAATCAGTGTTTCAACTTTAACACTTTATTCAGGTCGTTATAAATTAGATAAGATTTTTAATATATTTACTATCATATACATTTAAAATCTAGAAAATTACTCATCTTGTCTGTAAATAGAAAAAAAAATGTAATCAAATGCAAAATCATTTAATTCATAAACATTATTAAACATAATTTTTGATGATTTTTAAACTTTCATTAATTATTTTCAGATAGTTACTCGCTTAAGGGAAATGCATATTATTTCTACCCAATAAGAGGATCCGGAGGAATGACGTAAGAAAATGTTTTATTAAAATATACAGTTTGTTTTGTTATTCACATTCTTCGTGTTTGTAAGTTCTTCAAAACATGTATGTAGTACATACAATAATAGTAGCGGTATGTCAGCGTATATTATTAAAAAAAAGGGTGTGTTCGCTTTGCTTTTGTATTATGTATAATCTAAATCACCTCAATAATATGTAATGTTACACTTTAATTATATTTCACATAATATTTTGGACAATACAAATAGATTAGGTTTTGTACGTTGACCAGTAATCATTTTCAATTAGGTATTTACATTGACATTATTTCTTTAAAAATAACAATATATTATAAGAAATCAAAAGTATATGAACTAAGGTCTGTTTATTAATTTTGAAAAGAATTTGTATAATATATTTTTTTTATATTTGCAATTTATTTATTATTATCTACGCTGAAATATTTAAGATAACTTTAAAAAATTCCTACACCGTTATAAATATTTGTCAATATCTTTTATTTTGTTACATTATAAGATTTTCATAATATCTTAAAAAATATATTATTTTACAGAATTCAATTTAACGATGTCGAAATTTTGATAACTGTGAGATTTGTGAATGTTGGTGATGTTAGTACTAAGGTCGACAACTTTGCATTAGATTTCAACATTACCAAAATTACGGTAAGTACCTAGTCGTTAAATAACCTACTTATAGTATCATTAAATAATACAAGGCCAAGCTTGTGACTTTTATAAGTATATAAAAAAGCAATTACCTACTACACGCTCTGTTCTCAAAATATACTCCAAAATAGTGGTTTTTAGTTTTTTTTGTTTCACTGTTTACTGTAATTTGCAAGCAGCATGTAAAGACTCAATAGTTTTATAAAAATTAGATTACCAATTTTTATATCCTTATAAAACAAAAAATGGAAATAGAGAAAAGATTCAAAATCACGCAGGTAGCTATTTTTGTGGATCAACGTAGAGGTGAAGCGGGCAGTAGCTACTTCAAAATAATGTTTATAAAATTATAGTTATACTAACAAAATTCAGAACATTGTCGCAAAGACCAATATCTTCAAAAAAATCTTTTACTTATCTGTACCTTTAAAAATAATTATATATTTTCAGGCTAATCTCGAGAAAAGTTCATTTCTAATTAATGAAGTGATAAACGCTGAAGGAGCGACCATCTTGAAGGGGCATCACCATGACATAGAAAAAGGCGCCAGAAATTACGCGGTTCCTCACGCAAACGAGTACCTCAAGACAGTGAATCTTTCAGACTTCGTCAAAACTATTCTAGATGTCAGTGCAAGTGCTCAGGCTATTAAGAATGATATGAAATAAAGAACTATATCTGACATCTGCTTTTTTTTCAGAGTCCATAGGTAAAATTAAAAAATATATATCACTCAGATTGTTTATGTATAGGTACATTTATTTCTCAACTTTTATAAATTATCCGTACATTTGAGTAAGGTTTTGATTTGTTTCACACTAAATCCTTTCAATATTGTATTTATTACTTCTAACACCCTTTTTGCAACATATTTGTTTATAACTGTTTTTGTAGATTCAATTATTGATGCATTCTCAAAATTATTCATCTCTAAGAATTGTGAAATATCTTGTACCAAACCCCTTCCAAGTCCCTTTAAGGTGACCTAATAAAAAATACAAAACAATTGATCTTGAAATAAAAAAGTAAAGTACGTACCAATTAGAATTATTATACCTACATATCTCTATGACGTACCCACTATAGGAATCCACACTAAGAAGGTATGATTTGAATGACAAAAAAGATTTCATCTGTAAATTGTATGTTTGTGATGTTTTTGTCGTAACGTGAATGGGAAGTTCTATCAAACACATATACAGGGTTAATTGTAATTAATATGGACCACCTCTTGCAGGCAGCCTCTTTACATCATTTCCACCTACATTTGTTTACGGTTTTTTTTTAATCTCGATAATAACAAAAAAAACGAAACAAAAAAATGTTTGCTCCCTCCGTTATTTATTTCCTGTATTTTGTAAAAAGTACCTAAAATAACAACCCCCGGGTGCCATACCTACATTCGCTCAGAGTTAATGCCAGTTCAGAGGCAACAAATGAATTTTGTATGGAAAAATTTTAATTTTAATTTTATTATATTTATTTATTTTTTAATTTATATTTATTTTACATATCTGTAAAAAGTCGTAAAACAAACGTTGTTGGGATTTATGTACAGAAGTTGCCTGTAAGAGGTGGCTCATTTATTAAAATTAGTACTGTATAATAAACGAGTTTGATAGAAATTTCTAAATTTGAATATATAAATTATTAAAATATACACACGTTAACTTCATCGGCGTGGGTATTTGCGTGTAAATTCTTCAGCTGGTAAACCTCCCTACCCTCGTGCGACGTCTCCACAGCGCTGACTGCGCCTTTCACACTGAGTCCTTTAATCTTGAAACTATATAATAAAATGTTTAAAATTGTCTTAAGACATTCTTAGCATAGACTATAGAACAAAAAATACAAAAACACAGGTAGGATTTATATAATAAAAGTATATTATATGGTATACTGTTCATTGTATATATTTATACATCTAGTATGTAAATCCCCTAGCTTAAAAATTAAAATAGATGTCCTGTATCTTGATGAGATAGATTGTCTTTAACTTTGTTCCAAAGAGAACGAAACACTCTCCAACCGTTTTACTCTTTGCCTAAACTATATATAGTTAGGTAAATAAATAAAGGAATATAGAAAATAAATATAAAATTCTGAAAACGTTTCCTTACATCAATTTTCCCTTAATTTTGATTGGAACCATACCTGCTACTCTCAGGTTTGCGTGGAATGTAACTGTAAAAGTAACAATAATTAGAAATTAACTTGTACCTTTATTGACATCTTGGTATTTCCCTATTGATTAGTTTCGCTCACTAATTATAAGCATAACGTAAATAAATATAAACGTGTATAATATTAGAAAGTAGGTACTTGCACCATGTTTCGAAATGGATGTAGGTACACGGTCGCAACAGTTTACTAGTATTGTACTACTATTGTAGTAGTTTACAATGTTTTCTGTATGTAAAATAAATCAATAATATAAAAATAAATATTATTATTATTAAACACTCAGACGGTTATCACTACAATTTATATAACATAAAACTAAATATAGCGCTTAAATAGAACTATATTTTGCGTATCTAATTCATAGAAATGTATATTCATTCTATAATCTAACTAGCGTATAACTTGATTTAAAATCCATCATACTTTTTAACCTCCGACTAAAAAGATGGGTGTTATAAATTTGACCTGTCGATCTGTGTATCTGTATATCTGTGTGTCTATCTGTGGCAATGTAGCGGCCAAACGCGTGGACGATTTTGAAAGCGGTTTTTTTTAATCGAAAGATTCGTTCGTCGAGATGGTTCTTATGATTGGTCGAAATAGAAACAGTCTTCTCCAAGATATTAACATTTTGACATTTTATTGGTGAAAGGTTCTTATGCAATAATTAGCTGTTCCCAGCGGCTTCGCCCGCGCTATATAGAAAAAAACCTTGTTATGTAGGCCAAGAAGTTTTTGCAGTTATTTACTCAGGTAAAGTACTTTATTAGGGATAGCTGTTGCCCGTGACTGCGTCTACGTAGACTGTAAAAAATATATTTATATGGCTTATGATCGTAGTCATAAAGAGGCATAGGCAACAGCTAGTAATAATGTAAATCCCTTCATCATAGTGTTATTAGTGATTGCAAATAATTTTAACTATAAATGTTTATATTTATTAATATTCGTATATACCTATATAAAAAAGTCTTGAATCATGTTTCTCAATAAATTTATAGTTTATTACGTTGTTAAATTTTTCACACGGATCCTTATTTTTTCTCGTATTAATTATAACCTATGTTCATCAGGGATAATGCAGGGTTCTAATGCTAAACGCATTTTTTAAATCGGTCCAGTAGTTTCGGAGTCTATTCTATTCAAACAAACAAACAAATCTTGTCTCTTTATAATATTAGGATAGATTAATAGAAATATTTAAACAACTGAAAATTCGTGTGTCTGTAGGTTCATTTAGTACAATTAAGAAACCAGTAACATAACATTAAAAAGCAAAAAAAAAAAAAAAAAAAAAAAACCCCCGATACAAAAAACACCTCTAAAAAGAATAAAAATAATACTACTATGTACTTATTGAAGTCATTGCGTCAGGGGACCGTTTAATAAAGTAAGAAATAAAAATGAAAGTAAGATACCAAGGCAAATAAAGAAATTACGATATCCAATCGTATAGTCGAAGTCCTCAATGATAAACTTCGTAAAATAGACACCATCCTCTACGTACGTATAACGGTCCCCCGACGCAACGACTTCAATAAGTACATAATAGTATCATTTTTATTCTTTTTAGAGGTCTTTTTTGTATCGGAGGTTTTTTAATTTTTTTTTTTAATTTAATCCGACTTTTCGAATGCTTTACAATAATAAAAGGATCTCGAGCTAAGTTTTAAGCTGATAATATGAAATAAATAAAAATATTATTATTGTTAATAAAGCGAGTTGATCCGTAAAGAATACTTTAATTTAAATGTGTAATTGAAAATTTAGGAAAATACTAAATTTATTGCAATTAAAATATTAATATATTTTATATACCTTTATCAATTGTAAGGTCTAAAAATAATAAGAAAAAAATATTCGTACCGTGACCATGTAGTAACGGAATTTTTACATCAAAATCAGCTCTGGGTTTATTCTTCATCCGAATTTGTAGTAATTTTATATTGAAAGATTTGGCTCCCTTTAATAAAACTTCAAGGATTTCAATTTTGCCACTGAAAACCACGAATTTAACTAAGCTTTTTCACTGTATAAGTATACTGAAGTTTATTTACTAGACACTACATAATCACTACATAATTGTTAAGTATACATAGATAGGATACGAATTTTATATGAAAACTCAGGGGTCGGTTTCCCCGCTTGCATTTTCTTGCCACAGACTATTAGTAGAGGTGGGTACTAGCTTAAAATATAAAAGTAAACAATAACATTTTGTATTTAAACTTACTTAACTTTAAGTGTAAAATTGGCCAAAGTTATTGTAAATACATTGACTTTGTTGCTTTTGTAAGGGTCTAGCGGAGGAATGGTCAGTAATCCAGTTGGGAAGAAGTTTCTTAATAGTTCAAGTGCCTGTGCTAGTCTAGCGCTGCGTCTGTCTTCCTCGATCGTTAAATTATAGGGACTTGGCAATGTTCCAATCTGCACCTTTCCATCGTACGACCCTAAGTTCACCTTGTTCCCTTCAACTGTTAATAATTATTATAATTATAAAACTCAGAATTTTTATAATGACCTAATTATGGTTGGTAAGACTAAATAACTCACCTAAATTAACATACAGATTTTTTTTAGACGACTCTACTGGTGATGCAATGTAGACTAAAGCGCAAATAACGGGCCACATGCTTGAAGTCATAACAATAACGTAATAATTGGGATAATACACAATGCCTTTATATAGAAAATGAACTTAAAAACGTAGGCTTACCACAGACGGTATTGTTTGATAGTTGAATAGTAGCTACAAAATGTTGGAATCCTTAAATAACATTATTAGCATTCATAAATTACGTACATATTTAGTAGTTTTAGCTATTATTTTTAATCTACGGCAGAATTTTTTAACCTATCTACATTCCGAACCAAAAAAACAACCTAAAGTTATATTATTATACGCTGTAAATCCACCAATTATTCAAACGGATTGTATTTTCATCTTAGCAGCAAATTGAATAAGAAACGATTATGAATCTAAAATTGCAAAATATTTATTACCTTTTAAATTTCAATACTATATGCCATATGGGGATAAAAATATGTTTTTAAATATACTAATACTCTATAGAAACCAATGAGCTTCATTACAGCATACTTGTAGCGTATATTACCTTGGAAAGCGGTAATCTAAAGAATAATCAGAATAAAAAATGCTCCATAAAATCAGGGCGGCCATAATATGTGAGCTGTTTTTGACTAGCTTAACGTGATTCAAATATATTATATTTTTAATGCACTATTATTCAGTAACAACCCGTTAGTGTGTAATTCGCCTTAGCAATGGACTCATATGTCGGCATGCGCTATTAGTTACATACCAAATCGAATCTGACTCAAATAAAACATTTAAAGTAAAACAGTAATTTAATGCTGAAATGTGAATAATACCTTAGAAAACACAATAATCTAAACACGAGGTAACGTATAGAGCCTACATTATTCTAAGAGACTGGCGAGCAGCACTGTGTGTAATATACAAGAACCACTCGGCGTTACTTTTGACTCCTTACAACACAAAAACCGTTACATAAATGGTTATTTCTTAATATATACATTAGAACCTCGATAACTTCAAAAATAATCTGTTTCCTTTACCTTCAGACAAGGTTGCCAACTTTTTTTGACGAAAAAAACGTATAACATTTTTTTACTATATTTAAATGTTTCAAAGCTTATTTAAAAATCAACATTTGATTATGAAATATTAGATACATTTCGTTCAGTAATTATAAATCGTTTCCATCATCTGTTCTAACTTATATGTTAAATAGTTAAGTATCTAACCATAAATCCCAAATCCCATAATGAGTATTTTATTCTATGCATCGCACCAAAGTTGGCTAATAAAGTATTTTTACATACTTTTTTTGTATCCAAATATATATAAGAACCAAAAAAAAAAATCGAATAGTTTATTAACATGGTTGGTATTTATTAACCCTACCTTTCTCTCCCTCTTCCTGGCTATGTGTCCCATATGGTGACGGGGTCAGCCTTCCTTGTTTTTCTCCTCCACTTCGTTCTGTCTTTGACGTTGTCATCGGAGATCTTGCACTCTGCCATATCCTTGGACACGACATCTCTCTATCTTGTTTTGGGTCTGCCTCTGGATCTTTGACCAGGGATGGATAGTTGTAGCGCCCGGTTTCCCACGTAGTCTGATGGTCTCCTCTTGACGTGGCCATATCATCTCAGCCTGGTCTCCTGCAGCTTATCGGCGATGTCGCGGAGGCCCACCAGACTGCCTCGCACGTACTCGTTGCGGATTTTGTCGAGCCTTGTGACGCCGGACATCCACCTCATAACCCTACCATCAGACCCAAAAACCTCTATAACTTAGAATTTGCGTATTCTCGATACCTTAAATAAATAATTTCAGTGTTGGCCCCTACAACTAAAAAAAATTTTGTGTATAATTTAAACTATCCCCCAATTCCACCATTTTTAATGAAAGGACATTTAAGGAATTTATAAGAAGCAATAGATGAGCACATACAAGTAATAAATACAGAGATTTTTTATTTTGAACATAAAAAACAAGAATCGGGAGAAATTCTACTAGATAAAAGAGGAAAAATTGCTCATTTTTTTATTTAAGATCAATGTTTGTTTACGTGGTTAAAATCTATAAATGTCAATCAAATATTATGAGTTCAAGATTTTTTATCGGGAAATATAGCAACATAAAAAATGGTGTGTTCTTTCTATTAACTATTGAAAATCGAATCTGTACAGAAACTGTAAACAATTTAAAACAATAGAAAAACTCAGACTTTTTTTCTTGTTCATTTGTTATTCACCTCTTCTTTTGGAGCATTCAGGTATTAATAGCTAAGCGTAAACTCACGACAACACCCCTTCGCCCCCCGCTATCACTCTAAAATAAACCCTTGATACGTTAAAAACTCGATAACTTAAAGTATTTTGTCTTTCCCTTGGATTTTAACTTATCGAGGATTTACTGTATATCATTTATAAGACCAATAACGCATTTTAAACACGGGCAATAACAATGAAACATGTCATATATTATTGATGGTTAAATAAGAAGGGAAAGCTTTAAAAAACTTTTTTGAGATTTTGACTGTTATATCTACATTCATATCTGAAGTATCTATTTGGTTAGTGAAGCACTGTCACATGACATCATGTTCTAATCATGTAATGTCTCGGTTTTTCCTAGCATTTGATAATTGTAGGTACTTATATTACGTAGCGAAGTACTAAGGTCATGTTTCAATTAAACGCACCATTAAATAAACAATATTAGCGGTCACTCAGTTGAATCGTTTTATTGTTTAATTTAATTTTGTACCTATATACACAAAATATACAAAATATCTACAATATTTTATAAAACATTTAAATTTAAGAAAATTAACTTATTTATTGTGATTTCTCCTCTTATGACAGGCGCGGTGCAATTAAGATTCAAGAAGGGCAATTTTGACCCTGGACTGGACTGAACGAGGCGCCATCGCTAACGGAGAGTATATTTCTTATCGTATTATTATTAGAGTATATATTATTATATGTTAGTTAAATATTATTATACAAGGTTATTTGTAGTTAATTGGCCATTTCTTGCAGGCACCCTCTCTACATCAATCCCAACAATATTTGTGCTTTTTACAAATCTTGATAAACAACACAAAAAACACGATACAAACAAATTTTGCTCCCTCCTTTACTTATTGCTCTTTATTTTGTAAGAATGCTTAAAAGGTCAGCGCCCAGGCGCCATACCTACGCTCAGAGTTAATGTCAGTTCAGAGGCAACAAATAAATTTTGTATGAGAAAACTCATATTTTAAAAACTATTAATATAAAAAGTAGTAGAACAATATGGTTATACAGTATATTATTACAGTATTATTATCGTGGCAGAGTCTCTTATTATCTAGAATGATTGAACGGCCTAAATCAGTTTTCCCAGATGTGGAAAATACCAAAGCCATGTTCAATGACCATGTCATACCACGACCAGTTCACGACTATGGTCTTTCTTGAGGTTGTGCAGGAATATATCCATCTGGGCCAGACTATCCAACCCCGCCGGCACAACTTCGATAAGTAAGCTAACAGGAGGATTCAGTTGGACCAGGCGCCATTCAGCAAGATACATCAGCTTTTTTCGGCACCGTTGCTTAAAAACAAAAGTTTTTGAGCAAATCGTTGTGGAACGGTATCGTCGCTGAGTTAGAGGGCCATTTCATCACCTCGACATATCGCCAGTCAATACCTCATCACTGCAGAGACCCTCAAACAGCCTAGATAGATAGATAGATAGATAAAAACTTTATTGCACACAAAATACAAAAATAGGTGAAATAAAAACAAAATTAACAACAAAAGGGTGCAAAGGCGGTCTTATTGCTAAAGCAATTTCTTACAGACAACCTTTCGGGGAAAGGAGTAGAAACTAAGAATACGGGATAAAGCATTAAAAAAAAAAATAAAAATGAAATAATCTAAATGATTACAATAATACAATTAGTATTATGTAGATAGAGACAATACATGAATACATAACATTCACATAAATACATATACTATATATACAAATACATATAAAATATTTATATATACATATATACATACATATATATACTTACATATATACTCATACATATACATACATAGCAAATAAATAAATATGTTATATACATAAGATTAAATATTAGCAATTGATAGGTAATGACTAAACAAGCGACTTTTAAAAATTAAAATTGATTTAGAATGTCGAATTTCAGCAGGGAGATCGTTCCACAATACCACCGATTTGCAGGTAAATGAATTACCAAAATAACCTGTGAGCCTAGAAGGATTATGCAAACGGTTGTCCTTGCTAGACCTCAGGTTTTGCCGTTCATTGTGAGAACCGAGAAAGGAAAAACGTTGCTTTAAGTAAGAGGGAGTATGAGGATTATAAAGAATAGAGTAAAGAAGAGTGAGCATATGTATGTACCTCCTAAATCTTATAGGAAGCCACTTTAAACGAGCCCTAAATTCGGAAACATGATCAAATTTTCTAAGTCCAAAGATAAACCTAATACACAAGTTTTGGAGGCGCTCAAGCTTGTTGAGTTGTTCCTCAGAAAGATCAGGATAAGCAGAGTCAGCATAGTCTAAGAGAGGTAGGAGGAGAGAATGTGCTAAGGAAATTTTAGTTTTAATTGGAAGAAAATTTTGCCAGCGTCTAAGGCCACCGATAGTTGCAAAAACTTTCCGGCTAATCTCAGCTATTTGTGGGGCCCAAGATAAAGATTTGTCTACTATAAGACCAAGATTTTTAACAGACTGGCCTATCTCAAGGATCGTTGTGCCAAGTCGTATGGAAGGTAGTTCATTAAGTAAGAGTTTATCCAGCTGGTTACGACCACCCAATAAAGCAACCTGAGATTTTTTTGGATTAACACGCAATCCATAGGATTCACTCCAAGTGTTAATCCTATCTAAGTCTCGATTTAAATTTTCGATAGCAATATTTAAATTGTGAGGGGAAGCGGCTGTGTAGCCTAGGTTTCAATGGAGTCGAAGACTTTCTCAGAAATGCCATACACAGCTGCTGGTTATACCCTTTGGTCTTTTCTATAAGCTAAGGTACAGTATGGATGTGGTCCACGGTGCTATAGCCTTTTTGAAATCTGGCTTGTTCTGTTGTTCCTGTCACAAAGAACAAGGTTGGAACAAGGTTGTTTGTCACAACCTTAGAGAACAGCTTATAGACGTGATTCAGAAGTGTAATCGGTCTATAATTCTTCAAAAAAGCTTTGTCATACTTCTTGAAGATCAAGAAGACTACACCTTTGAACCATGCAACTATTGCCTCCAGGACGGGTAGTTCACCGGTCTTTAGCACTCGTACTTTAAACACTTATTTTCAATAAGTAGGTACATAATTGTATAATTTTCATTCTTATTAAAAGTGTTTTTATATCGGCGGTATTTTTTTTCTACTTATTACATTTAAGTTACTTGTTTTTATACTGTACTAAATAAA
Organism: Napeogenes inachia; assembly: GCA_959347355.1. Lineage (NCBI taxonomy): Eukaryota > Metazoa > Arthropoda > Insecta > Lepidoptera > Nymphalidae > Napeogenes > Napeogenes inachia. The sequence goes on along the minus strand of OY365796.1, from coordinate 2,402,434 downwards.
ATTTAACCTAATTAATACTGTAATAAATAAAACTGAATCTAATACTAATTTTCATCTAAAATACTAATTTTCACTTGTTTAAGTATTTACCATCAATATTGCATTAGAAAACCAGAACTAATAAAAGCTCAATGTCTTGAAGACGACTTCTATTTCGACTAAACATAGCTAAGAACCATCTCGACGAACCAGGTTTTCAATTTGAAAAATCGCAATTGAATCCGTCCACTGGTTTGCCTGATACGAGGCCAAAGATAGACACACGGCAAATTTATAACATCCCTCTTTTAGGGTCGGGAGGTTAAAAATATAGGAACAATATTATTAAAGATGTTTCACGTATCAGAATCATTTGAATATAATCTTATAAACATTTTAAGTTATTATAATGAAAGGATTCTGATAGAATATGAACAAAAAGGAAACTATGTTAGCTTGGTGAACGAAGAGAATCAATCGGTGGTAAATGTAGAAGCAAAATATGAATATGACGGACAAAATTTGTATGAATAAAATAAGAAAAGGCGATGCAATGCTTTAAAAACGGGAAAGATGTGTGTCCAGATGCTATACCAGTAGAAATACAAAATTATAACAGTTAATTACTTGGTTTTTATCATTACACTTACCTTTTTTTTTTAAAATCAGGAATCCTCATGGATACACACCTCCATCCAGGGGGTGATGGAGGTGGTTATGTGAGACTTCTACACACTAAACCTGACGATTGCCGCCGCCGTCATAATGGGACACCACGGGATCGCTTTCGCGCTCACCGCGATGCTCCGACGTGATCTACGGAGAGGGCACCCCGCAACGAGAAGCACCTTTCCCTTTTTGGCAGGCTTAAAAGATTGTGGAGGGATCCCCTTTCACCCAAGCCCTTCACCCTTCTTTCCCACCCAAGCCTGCTGCCTCTGAAGAGGGGCTGACACCCCCCTTTCTGGCCGGACTCGGTTTCAGGGCAAGACAAGAAAAAGACATAAGTCGGGAACCCAGTCCCACCACGCCCAGACTAACCATCACCAAGCGCAACCATAGCGTCGCACTCGGCAACGATTAGTCCAGGTAACGTCCCGGACCATCTCCCCACCAAGCACCCTCTCTAAAGTGCTTGGTGGAAAGAGGTCCAGACCCTAACCGCCGCAGACGGCCTCTCCCCCAAACAGCCATGGAACCACTCAATAGTCCACTCTGCTATCAGAGAAGTACCAGGAGCGATTCCGCAGTGGACCCCGGCAAAGAGGGCCTGCGCCCTCCCACCCTCGACGCCCAGGCCAACTTTCCAACGCGATCAAACGATGGAAAGAGGTCCGAGCCCCCCCCGCCGGCATGCCACCCCGAAAGGTTACCTGCCCTGGCCAGCCATGGACCGGGCACGAACCCCCATGACCGACCCTCACCGCGCCGGGTATTAGCCAACGGGAGAACCCGAAGGTTCTCAGTAACCGTTGTTGCCCAGGGAGCACCACGAGGAGGTTCCCGGCGTTCGCCCCCCATCATTACACTTACCTAGGTAACTCAAAAAGGTCGACTTAAATCATTATACCTAATATAATTATAAATATAACTTTTTTGTTCTTATTTATCGATGTACTAAATGTTGATGTCAGGGTCTCGTTACATTGTCAAAAACTGTAAATAAATTATTAGGTTATATGTAGTCTTCATTTACATTTTAGATGTTTCTAAAAATGTACGTATAATATGTGGTCGAAAGTTGTAGCCGCCTAAGTTAAAAAATACCTAATATCATTCTAATTTATATCCAAATTATTAGTTTATTTGTGTAACCAAGGTTTTTCACATTTGTAATCTTCCTACATCTACATTAACTTCTCTTCTACATTTACTGTTTACCGTAGACACAATGCATTATGTGTATACCATAGAGTATTATGAACATAATGTTGTCGCCTGTATACACTGTTTAGTGTTTACACTGTTACGGGGATTTGAAGGCCTTGTTCCGAAATACAAACCAGTATACTGGCCAGTGCTGATGACGTCAAAAATCGACGCCATGCTGGTGAATCGTTCCGAAATATGATGGCCAGCACTGAATACTTTGACAGCATAGATTGACACTACTGACAGAGTATTACAAATTTCTTTTTAATCTGTGACTAAATATTTATTTTTAATGTGTCTATTTTAGATAGTTATACATTTTATTACATAAAATAATAAAGTTCCAAGAAAATGAAGTTACAAAGCAATTACTACAAAAAGTGTTGTTAATCAGATATTTAATTCTAAACAAGTACAAAAATTATTTGGTAAGACTATGATTATAATTAATTAATAGTAAATGGTGAGACGAAAGAAATAAAATATCTTTAAACCTAATAAGAACGAAAATGAAAAAAGAATCATCTATTTACCTTAAATTAAATTTACTGCATAGATACTGTGCATTTATGTTATTGTAACGGTGATAATAATTTATAAAACTTACAAATATAAAGTATATATTTTTCAAATATTAGAATGACGAAAATAAGGTTGTCCTTTATCTTTAATGCATTTTTAAAAAGTGACAACTCTAATTACTGTTTGAATATTATTCTGCATTTGCCTAAATTGCCACAGATTACTATAAAGTTACCTCACCAGTACAATATGGCCGACACCAGTGCAATATGGCGTCGTGTTATGACGTCATTAGCCCTAGCCAGTATGCTGGTTTGTATTTCGGAACACGGCCCGTAATATGTTATACGATTGACAATTGACTTTGAAGTTATTGACAGGGAAATCAAAAATGACAATATTAATTTCAAGCGTATTTAAAAACATTAGCGAATTGTGGTAAACTACGAAATATTTTAAGATTAAATGTTCTTTTTTCATTAATTGATACTATACAAAACAGTCATTTTATAAATACAGAATAGTGATTTAATAAATAAAGTTGATCACAAAATGGCTGGCAATTTCTGGCAAAGTTCTCATCATCAGCAATGGATATTGGACAAACAAGACCTCATCCGAGACCGTCAACATGATTTAGCTAAGTTGAGTGACGAAGAATATCAAAAAATATTTAATTTCTTTGCGAGCATAATACAAGTACTAGGCGAACAATTAAAACTACGTCAACAAGTAATAGCAACAGCTACAGTGTATTTTAAAAGATTCTATGCAAGAAATTCATTAAAATGTATAGATCCATTGCTTCTAGCTCCAACATGCGTGTTTCTTGCGTCCAAAGTGGAAGAATTCGGTGTTATCTCTAATTCTAGATTAATAACTACTTGCCAAACAGTTATTAAGAACAAATTTAGCTATGCCTATGGTCAGCAAGAATTTCCTTATAGGACAAATCATATTTTAGAATGTGAATTCTATTTACTTGAGAATCTAGATTGTTGTCTCATTGTGTATCAGCCATACAGACCTCTGTTGCTGTTTGTTCAAGACATTGGACAAGATGATCAACTCCTCACCTATGCTTGGAGAATTGTTAATGATTCTTTGAGAACTGATGTTAGCCTAATTTACCCCCCCTATCAGGTATACATTTTTTTTTTAGAATTATTAGTTCCTTCCTTTCCTTAAGACATTACTTTTAGACATTTAATTGATAGGCATGGGTATCTATCAAAAAAATAATAGAATTATTACTGAAGTAATACTGCTCATATATACCTTTATGGTTCCATTTGCAATTATTTTGTATAACTATCTATAATGAAGGTTTCGCTAATTCTAATATGTGCTTGAAACCATTTTGATTTCAGATTGCAATAGGAGCTCTTCATATAGCATGTGTAATGCTTGGTAAAGAAAATTTAAAGCCTTGGTTTGCCGAATTAAATGTTGACATGGACAAGGTATGTTAAAATGTATAGGATAGAAGTTTGGAATTTGTTTGAACATATTCATCTTTGGAACTAGCAAGCAAATTATTTCTTTAAATGTGCATTTATAGTAAATTTCTTGAGCTTGTTTATATATACAGTGGAATCCTTTTAGAATGACATCAAAGCAAATTGAAAAACACATCATACCAAGCAATTTGTCAAAATATATTTATTTTAATTTTAATATATGTATTTTAATAGAAAAACATAGCATATTAAATAACAATTTCACATATAAAGTACAGTAGAGCCTCATTTATCCAGACCACAGAAATATATAAAAAATGAAATTAAAAATATCTTTATTTAAGTAGGAATTTGCGCATACTCTTTTCAATTGTCAATGATTACATTAAATTGGGCAGTATAGTCACTCCGTTAATAAGCTACCACCAGCTCAGAATTCTGCTCTGCTGGGAAGAGCTGCCTAAAATCTCAACAATTCCTTTTTTTGAAATGAAATTAAAGAAGGTTTGATTTAAACATAACATTAACCCTACAAATGAGTCGAATGACCCAAGTGCCACACATTTTGATCAATCAGAAATGCTTGAATGTTTAATAAGACTTTTTTTAATGATATACTTTTAATTTTAGATTTAAAACTAAAAAAGGAAGATCTTAGATATCTTGTGGTACCTTATTATATGTGCGTACACTACGCTACGAGCTACGAGTTAATTATTATTTTTTGTATTTATCGTTTTTTTATAGCTGTTTTTATATAAGAATTTAAATTTTGGATTATATATAAAAAGTTATTAAGAATACCGATTAACAATTATATTAAAGGCGAGGATAATAAAAATAACTAAGTTAAAAAAACAGACTTTAAAACTAAAAAGTAAAAAATAATGAAGATATTTATTTATTTTTTTATTTTTCTTTGTATCGATTCAAGCTAGTAATAATATTAAGATTTAATTTCTCTTTTATAGCTTAATTTACGTATCTTATTTTTGAAATAGAAATTTCATAATTCACATGTCCATTTAGTTTAACAATTCTGTTGAATACATTTTCATAATTTTGGTTTTTTTTTTCGCTATTCTTCGTATTGATTGAGCTGCTTATAATATTACGATTGAATTGCTTTTTATTATGTTTATTTACGTATCTTAATCATTAAAGTAGGCATTTTATTGTATTAATTTGCTCGTATTTATTTAAGTGGTTATATATAATTATTTGTTTAAGGCTTGGCACCGACTTCAAACCTATTAGCAAATCGGACATAATATAAGTAATAGGTAGTATATAATTTAATATTAAATCTTCATTATTTTTTACCTTTGAAGTCGTTCTTTTTTTAAAGTAGTAACTTTAATTTAATACTTTTTAGTTTATTGCTACATTGTCCATTAGCTATAGTAAGACCTACAAAAATTGCTGCGCGCCTTAAAAATATAGATCTCAAGAATATGACGGGTAAAAGAAGTCGTCTCCGTAAAAATGCTCTTCAAAACACAATTTCACGTTCTTATGGGACTATTAAAGATCGTGAAAAACGTTGGTTCGGCCATGAAGGCATATTATATGAAATCACGATTACGTCAAGAAACTCTTGATCAGCATTATTCTAGAATGAGTATTTTTAGCAGAGAGCTAATAGACTTGGCCTCATTAATGAGCGTTTGGCCAACGAGTCAACTGAGCCGAGGACTCATAGACTTGGTTTCATTAATGAGCGTTTAGAGAACGAGTCGACTGTGCAGAGGGCTCATAGATTAGAAGTGATACGAAACCGTACAGCAACCGAGTCTTCTCAGCAACGTAAGAACCGGCTAGCAGTAGCGCGTCAGACTTCACACAAAAAATCATTAAATGAATGAGCGTAATTTTATAACCACCATAAATCAATATGCTGGAGTACCATAAGAAATTATGAAAGTACAGTCCGTAAGAAATTATTATATCTTAAACAACAGATGTCATTAGTCACAGCACGTTTTGATTTCCTTCCGGAGGAGCTAGTACAAAACTGGAACAAAAATTCTCATAGAACAAAAAGTAATAGGCCTACCTAAAACAATTTTTTATGGGACTAATACAAAACTATTCCGCATCAAAAAAAAAGAATTACGTAAATCGGTTCAGAAACCTCAAAGTTAAAAAAATATATATGTTCTGGCCGAATTGAGAACCTCCTCCTTTTTGAAGTCGGTTAATTAAAAATAACCATCATTTTTACGACGTGCGTACTATTGGCTAGAGTGTGTACGAATATCCTCAGCCTCATTCTAAATACCTACAAGTCATTATGTAGTACATATGCACAAAACTTGCTTTTTTATACATTGGATTATCCGAATGCCTTACAACAATTAATCCAGTTAATCGAGGTTCTACTGTAGTACAATACATTTTAGTATGTATCAATATGTAACATATTTTTCATTTTTTAATCAAGAAATCTGTAATTTTGCCGGCCCTCGATCTTTCATTTTTTGATTGAAGACATACCTATGTAGTTTTTCCGGCTTTCGATATTCCATTTTATTGTATAAACATTTTCTAATACTATTTATTGTGTATAAAAAGAAGACATATCCATGGGTAAATTATCATTTTCAATATTGCTATGAAATTAAATCGTGATAATAATTCTGCAGCATTTAATGCCCCTTCTACAGTTCCTCGACTTCCTCTTGCCCATCACTTTCGAGTTGTTCCTTATTATTAATGTTCTGTGCGATATTTTCATCGGTGGATTCTTCGGATGCGAAAAGAGCGCTGTTGATGTCAACGTTGAGATAACATTTTGTTCACTCTTGTGAACATCTTTAGCATTCATAGCATCTTTGCTATGCATGATTGTTAAAAACAATGCGTGACCTTCAAGTATTAGTTAGTAATTACTCGAACGTGTCGTGTCGAACTTCTTCGGGGATCGGGAGCATAGAATTAATATACAATCTCTATTCTTTTTTAGTAATTCTGTATAAATAAACTAACATATTCATAAATACTTGTATGTCGTTACACTGTTCTGTTGACCATTATATGAAATTAAGTTAATAGATATATATATACATATTTCAATGAATATTATTTATTTTTCAGATCCAGGAAATAGTAAGGTTAATTATTAACTTGTATGAAATGTGGAAGAGCTATGACGAAAAAAAAGAAATCCAGGGTCTATTAGGAAAGATGCCAAAACCAAGCCCAGCGCCGCAAAGATAATAAATATAAAAAGAAAAGAAATTGTATGATATGTACTATTTTATAAAAGACTATTGTATTAAATTCGTTATTTAATTAAACCTTAATAATATCAACAATATAAAAGTACAAATATGACAATAAAAGTCAACCTTTTCTAGTAAAAATAATGTCTAGTTCATTCCAGATCCCTTCTTTGATTAATTTTATATTTACTAATAACTACTGAAGTTACACATAAAAAAGTTACACAAAAAATTAAAATGATCTTTTCCCACTGGTTTGATTTATATATTTTAACAATGTTTCTAGTTCAAAAGTTTGTAAGCCATTACAATATGATTCTAAAGTGTTTACACATTCTTTTTATTGATTTCTAAAAAGGAATTTTTAGGTTGTTCGACAATATTATATCTTTTTATGTAGGTATGTTATTACATCTTCAATCGTGGACTTTTTGTCTACATTTCCCTATTTATTTAAAAGTTTTCCCCTGAGATGTTCAGAATGTCAACAAGCCAGGATATGATGCTGAGATCCTCGAAAAAATTAGGTCTATCCTAAATTTTGATATGCAATAGAAATATATTTTTTTCTAATACTATTCAGGTATTTATGTCTAGTTATATATGTAAATAGCACATTATTAAAATATAAACTTAGTTTAATTTAAAATTTTGTTTTTCCTTGTAAATGCAAAGGTTTTTGCTTTGTACATTTTCATAGACAGGAAGGTTTTTTTTTGCATTCTGATTGATTATTTCCCCCCCATCGGGAAGTCCGGACTTCAGATTATAGCGGTTTTAGCGATTTCAGCATAATCCATGCGGTGTAGATTAAATATAACTGGTATTTTATATACTAAAATAAATAGATAAAATATTTACTTAACTATAACTAGCGGCACAAAGCATCTCTGATGACTGCGCTGAAGAAGAAGATGAAGGACGAGTGTAATTGGTACTGATGTGTGGATCTCCAGACCCGACCGCGCCCCCGGTAAAGCTGCAATACCCGACAGGGCTAACAGCATAGACACGAACAAAAAAAAAAATAAAAAACTAAAAAATAATTGGTTCTGCAGTCGCGTTACGTCCCCCGCATCGTACACTGGAAGTGTACAGGGCGACGTCGATACATACACTCGAGTTCTCAATTGTTAACCCTATTAATATTTTGTTGTTTTTTGTGACGTTTTTATTTTTGACTTATTTTTGTTTTTTTTTTCCAGTTTGTGTCTTTCTACGTAATCGTAACTATAAGTAATCCCCATAAACTTGAATAAATCATATCTAAGATACAATATAAACCATAGGTAGGCAAAAATTATCAAAAAAAGAATGCAATCGCGAACGCTTGGGTGAAGCCTTCCCACAGCCCTTCCCCCAGTCGTTGCCGCCGCCGCCGGTTCGTAATTCATGATGATGTCATCGCGTGGAAGGGTGAAACTTCGCTCTCTGACTGTCGCTACATTTAACGCGAACGGGCTACTTAAGCAGATAGATCTAGTGCGCGACTTCGTGGTCACGCACCAGATAGACGTTCTGTTAATACAAGAGACCTTTCTGAAGCCGTGTACCTAATCGTGATCCGCGCATCGCGAATTTCCGTCTCGTTAGGAATATATAGGGCAACTGCGAAGGGGGAACCATCATCTACTACAGAAGGTCTCTTCATTGCACTCCGCTCTATCCGCCCCAACTAGTTAACGTAGAAGCGTCATTATGTCAGGTGGGTATGACCGGCCATCAGTCGATCGTACTAGCATCCGTCTATCTTTCTCCCAGTAAAGCCTAAGTTGAGAAGGACCTTAAGTCCTTACTCCAATTAGGTAACGCAACCATTCTGGGTGCGCAGCGACCTAAATTGCAAACATCTCGCTGGAACTCTGGTGTCGCAAACACTAGGGGAAATCTCCTTGATATGCTAAGTTACAAAGCTGGTCTCGACTTCGAGATCACCGCGCCTTTGAGTCCCACGCGATACTGCGACACAGACTTCCGACATGACAGACCCGACGTGCTCGACATAGTACTCTTGAAGGGCGTGACTCTATTCCTCCCTTATCAGCGTACCTCGACAAAATTCAAACATCGGTCGAGGACGCTGTTTCAGCCTTGTAGGTAACTTGTCTAAATCTTAAAAAAATAGGCAGAGTAAACATTCTGATATAGATATAATGCGATACAAAATACGAAAAAACTCTTTTATTTTTCTCTGCCTGAGTGTCCAGTGTCTGTCCGGATCTGAAGAGATATAACTCTAAACTATTGGAGGAAAAGTATGGCGTGTTACATTTAATTGTAATTTATTTGAAAAATAAATTGGTTTAGGTGGAAGATACACATATTTTTTAGAAGAGTTAGATATATCCATTCCCGTGTCACAGTCTATCGTTACATTTCTTTAAAAGCCTTATAAATTGTAATATTATGAAAAATATCTATTTTTTATTCTTTAATATATAAAGAAATAACTTTTCTTATAAGTAAGATTGTTTTAATTTTTACTTATAAGTCAAACACGTAAGCAAATAGATAAAAAAATCATTCAGGGGTCCCTAAGAAGTGTTTGTACACATAGGTATCTACCTGCATACTACAAATTTTAGGAGAAGGGTTCTATGACGTTTAGCGAAGTTTGATAAATTCTTCCTGAACATATAAAGAAAACAAAGTGCTATAGCTACCAAGACCGATAAATATTTTATTTATAATACTGTTAATTCAACCTCAAATGAATATGACTATCACACAAAGTAACTACTACATGTTCATTTACGATCAATGCAGCACAAGAACCGTCTGACAAAGAACCACTTTGTAATAAATAAATATAAATTTACTATAAGGTACTTGCGGCAAATAAGAGCCACTTAATTCAAATCAAAAAAATTAAAACATTTTAAGCATACAATTTAAAAATAAAACATCAGAAAAATACCTATTCTCTAGTCTATTTAGAATTTAATCAATAAAATTTTTTGGGTTTCTTTTATAATTTCACTCAAAAAATTAATATTAAAAAAAAGTCTTAAATAATGAATTCAGATAAGCAATAGTGTGTCAACCCACAAAAAGTGATTTTTGGAGATATTTTGTATATTAAACAATAAACAAAACCACTTTAAGTCATTTAAGTCCAAAATGTACCAAAAAAAAAAAATTTATCACGCATTACATTAAATTCTTTAAAGTCCTTAACGTTTATTCGTCAATCAAATTATTATCACGGAAAAGATGTTGTGATACTTAACATTTTATTTCAAAATATATTTCACTGGTTCAGTGAGAGGCAAGAAACTAACTTCCAAAAGAATAAAAAACAACTTGGTAGATATTTTTCAAACGATATATTTAAAATTCTTGTTAAATCTTTAGACACGTTTTTCTCAAAACTAAGTTTTTGTGTCTTGGCACACTATTGCTTATCAGCATCCCTGTATGGTTCTTATTAAAAAGTAGGTGGTTTAAAAAGGACCGTAATAAAATACCTAGGTATAGATTTATGGAGCGCAGTGTGGAGCAAAGATCAATGGAATCTCCCTGATGTTTCTTTTCCTTAACTACTGAACTGATTGTCATCAAGTTTTTTTGTATTTGATAGCAGTATTATCATTGATATTTAAGCAAAAAATCAGTGATTGGTCATTTAAAATATCAGTGATTGGTCATTTAAAAAATCAGTGATTGGTCATGTACTTTAGGAATAATCTCAAAAAAAAAATCGCAAAACCTACAAATAAAATGATTGTATCTGCGCTCAACAAACTCAGTCAGAATGGTTGTCTACTTAATTAGGTTCTATCAATAAGAACACAACATCTTTTTTCTGCATAGGTGTCATTTACCAATTTCCAATAAATTAGGTACGCTTTCAAATCCTAATTAAAATCAATAAAATATCAGTGGAGCCTCATTAGAATGACACAATTAATATTTGTATGGTTGAGAAAATTATTTGTAACATTATTAACATCTTTACTAAAAATACAGAAAAATATGTTTTTTTGTTGATAAAAAAAATTGTGGGCCTTAGACTAATGATCTAATATTATGAAATTCTATTAATATGAACTTATTATGCATTATGGCACGAAAAAAAAAAATTTAACTATGAAAACGAGATAGTGCTTATAATCTACTGTTCAACTTTGGTCAGTAAATTGCAAAAAGGACAATCAAAAGTAATATCCTCTTTTGTTAAGAGCCGGCCCTATTTAGCGACCTTCTAAATTGCCCTTATTAGATAGACTATGTAAATAAACTAAAGCGTTTCGAAGTAAAATACATAGTTAAATATCAGAATAGCGAATTAATTTTCCTTCATTATAAATAACCATTTTTAGGGTTCCGTACCTCGAAAGATAACCGTGGAGATATAAAGTAGACAATTATATCAAATACTCAGGTCTACTATGCCTTGGAGGTGTGAAAAAGTCAAACTTCCAAGCCAACACAATCAAAAGATAGAGCGTTTATGACGCTAATTTCCGCAAATTTTCGCAAAACACGCAAGGAAATCAAACCTTCCGGGTACTTTACGTGAACTCAGAATCTTAGCATATAGCACAGATAAAGGAAAGATTGGGAAAACCGTAAATTTTAGTTAAATTATATATACCTATAATGAAAATATTTTTCATAATTTTAAAGTTGATTGAAAAAGAGAATTAAAAAGGATTGAAAAAGTACACTTTTTGAATACTATTGATACTCTTCCATACCTACTCTTAATTCTCCGGAGATTAAAGAACAAACTTAAAATGACTTGGTTTTGATTCTCTTGAAATGACTTGTTTTTGATTTCATGTTCCAAAAAAAATATTATCATTTTAGGATTGAAAACGATAGAAAAGAATTTAATATTTGTAATCCTAAGTTATTCATTCTATAATAATGTAGCTATATCTGTTTTCGCAAAAAATTCAAAATAATAAAGAAGAATTAAAAAAGTTTAATGCTTTTGAATTCTCGTTTCCTCGAAAAATTCGGAAGAATAAAGGAGGATTGAAAATTTCATTATTTTTTAATACTCTTTAATTCTCCACGGAGAATTAAAAAAAATGCATTAATTTTTAATTCTTTTTTTTTTTACCAGGGCAACCTTTTCTTCATGAACGGGTAGAGGTATTAATTTGAAATACACATCAAATACTCAAGTCTAAAATAACTTCAATACCTATGTAACAATAACAAACTATCCATGTGAACGCAATCAAAAGAAATAGAAATTGAAGCTATAGGTATATTTTTAAACAGACAACTACTCGTAAGGAATCAAAACCTAAAAGTTACTAATTGCTAATCCTACTAAAAGTTACTAGTTACTAATCCAATTCAAAAAGGTAAGGGTACCAGTCGAGCTAGAATCTTGAAATTTTGGTCTTCGTGCCCGGTTCGTACTCATACTTGACCGATATTTTTTTAATAGTATCTTATGATATCTCATAAATGGGCGTACCTACCGAGGGGTGGGCAGCTGCCCCCCCCTGGACATCGTATACCTCTCTACTACCTGCTATTGTAAATTAAAAATGGTATTTTACGTAAAAAAATAAATCCAAATTAATTTTAAAAATTAAGGAGAGTTTAGAAATCACCAGCGTTTGCTCTTTCATTGTTAAACCATAGTCAGAAAATTAAAATTACAGCTTCAAAATTATAAAAATATATTAAAGATATCTGGTTTGCCCCCCCCCCCCCCCTAGCACAGAATCTGGGTACGCCCATGATCTCATATATCTATATTTTTTCCAATTTTTATATGTTACAAAAAGGCAATTAATTCCAATTTTACAATGTCACAGTTGTACTTCTAAAAGATAAAAACTTTGAATCCACGAGTCGAGCCGGAGTCACGGGCAACAGTAGTACGTCTACATCTATTGGAATAAATTTACTTCCGTGTATTTCGTATATCCAAAGGTTTAAAGGCTTCAGATACTTTTGTTTTAACAAATGTGACTAAACGTTAACTGCTTATTGTTTAAACTGATAGTTGATACTTTCATAACAATTTGCTCGTGTTCTCGTCAAAATATTGTTAGTTACGACTTGTATTACGATACAATGTCCATGATTTTGTTAAAAATAGTGACCGGGAATAGAAATGTATAAAATACCAAAACAAAATAAATATCCAATACCTACTTATTGTACTTCCGTAATCAATAAATCGGTTGCATCTTTCACGTTTTAAAATGTTATATATTTTTTTATAAATTCTGAAATATATGTAAATAACTATTCTTTTAAACGTTATCTTAAAGTGCTTACTTTATTTCTTACTTTTGAATGAGAGATAATGCGTACATTTGCGTGTAAATGAGCCTGGTCACCCTATACTCCTAAAACAATCTGCAGGTATTTAAGCCACCCGAAGAAATTGATTTCATCAGTCGAATATTGTTCTAACATGGCATCAACTATCGAGTTAGTCTACACCTGCTGTCTGGTGTTCGGCCTGTGTGCTGGTCAGTCACAGGTTATACAAAGGTATGGTTATACCTATTCGTTAATTTCAATATCCTTTAAAAACTTCTGCCGAATCCAATAAGTGAATATTATTTTTTTATTTAGTCTAATTGTTTTATTTTTACCTCTGCAGTACCGCTCAACTTTTAAACGATGGTGACAAGGGTAACTGCACATGTGGAGGGTTCTCTTCTATCATAATAGATGAGACCAGCCAGCCCCTATTGTCGCAGGCTCCCGGACTAGCGGTGAAATGCGACGACTCTGGCGAGGCAGTCTGTAAGAACCTTTGTATAGCCTTGGCTACGGCTGCCGAGGCCAGAGGGCCCGAAATGTTGTGCGCAAGACTCAAAGACGCTAATGAGTTAAAGGTATAAATCCAGATTCTTCTGTTCTCGTAAGTCGTTAATGTAGATAGTTTTATAAGCGTGTTATTTTGCAGCTGTCAGCATTTTACAAGATATGCGATAGACCGTGGATGTACGCGGATATGTCGGCGCACGAGCCTCTCTGCTGCGAAAACGAAAACGTTAAGGTCTGTGCTTCTGCTTCTAATGAAGGCATATCGACTACTGTCGAGCCTAAGGGACTATAATAATTGACAATTTTACATTTTATGATATTTGTAATGCATTTTGGAATAAAATTTGATGTATTATTTTTTTATAATTTAGGTTTATGGCAGAATTGATAAAAAGTAATATTAAATAAAACAATACAAGAAAAATCAATCATTTATTTACAACCTTTGTACTGAATACTACAATAAAGAAATGATTTTGAAACTTAGTATAATGTACTGTTTAAAACTTTAAAGCAGCCATATCACTATACTATTTATTAAACGGTAGGTCAACTAAAACACAAATTTAACATTGTAAAAAGCCTATAAGTGAGCTAGTGCTCCTATCTGATTGGTGGGAACTTTTACTCGCTATTTTTTAGGTCAAATATGTAGTACGCTGTACACTGTATAATGAAATAGGCGCATAAAATAGCATATTAAAATTCAAGGGGTACTTAACAATTAATCTACAGTTAATGAGTTTGCTTCACTTAGATACCATAATAACATTATTTTACTTGAGTAACCTGTTTTCATCGGACCATTATTTTTAAGCACATTAAATAATATATCAATTTAGTTAAATAAGAATTATTTAATTGAATAAAAAATTATAACGTAGATATAAAGTTAAGTCAGGTACAAAATACTTGGAGAGATTTGGGATGGTCATAGTGGGTGCAATAACCTTCTCTGTACTTGTGTGGCATTTGATTTTTACCAATATTGCATGTAAAGTATTTAACACATTACGATTTTATGTTAGTAATTATTTGGTAATGAACCAATTAATTATCTTGAAGATAATTAAAAAATCACATAAAGTGTCTCTCTTTTCACCAAACTGTATACCCTAACTTGGCTCAAGTATTAACTTTTTTTTCATATTCATTCCATTTTTCCCAATATAATTAAAATTATTACTAAATGATAATCAAAATACTTTACTAGTGTTATACAACCAGTATATTATGTCAAAACTAACTTCGAACGTGTAACGGAATATAGAAATGCGAGCATGGTTACCATACATATTAACTGAATTCAATCTACTTTGTTAATTAATTGAGTATCACTAATTTGTTACATTTTTTGGAATTTATATTATAAATCAGTCTATCCGGATGTAAGCTCATGTCGAACCAAGAAAAATACCAAAAATGTGATGTATTCAGAATATATTATATTGGCTACCTTGTAGGTACTTACAAAAATACCGTTATTAAAACAGGTTTCATATAGATGTTATAAAATAACTTGTTTGTGACAAAGGATATACATTTAAAATGTTTATATTAAAATAGTAAAAGCTTCAATCACTAATTTTATTACAAATATTATTAACCTTATAAAATAACTAAAACAACAGAGAATTGTCTAAATACAACACAATATATATTATTGCCAGTTGACATTCTTATAACTATAACTGTCCGGAACCATTGTTACAGGAACTTGGCTTCTCCGCTTGAGAACCTGGTGTTTAAACCTTGAGCCTTCTTGATGATAGATTTCTTCTGTGCGTCATCAAACCGGTTCACTTGCAGGTCGAGGTCGCGACTGAAGGGACGCCGTTCCTTTTTTTCGTCATCTTTTTCTTCCTTCTGTAAATTATTAAAAAACATGTATGTATAATGCATAAAATTTTATTCATTTTGTCACCACCATCTCAAGTAAAAGAAGAAGCAAACATTTTTTGGGTTGTTCATCAAAATTTGTAAAGTCGTAGAACAAATGTTGTTGGGATTGATGTAGAGAGGCTGTCTGCAAGAGGCAGCTAAATAATTAGAAATAACCCTGTATATATAATTAAAATATATATATATATATATATATATTTATATCCTTACACTAATGTCTTATATCTTAATATACCCTTAAACTAATGTCTTCTTTATTATGAATGTTCATGGTTATAAGAGATGCCGTTTACGGAAGAAAAAATTAATGGATGGTAAAAAAATATCTTCATAAGAACAGGTGGATGTTGATCTAACAATGGAAAGTAGGCGAAAAATATATGTCAAGAAAAGAATATATTTTTTTAAAAGGTGCTAGTATCTAATATCATTTTTTTAAACTTATTAACAAATAACTGTCGTTAGTTTTGTGACCACAAAAAAGCAGATTTAATGTTTAGTCACATTTCGACATTAATTTGAAGCAAATGTAGAAACTTTTTATATAATATGGAGTCACAGTAGCTAATATACTAGGATCTGCCAATGTGCGCTGCGGGGGTTGAGCTGAGCGCATTCCTCCTTTTTTATAATACTAAAGTCAGTCCAAACCGCGCCCAAGAACTTCCAATCAAGTTGCTGTCACCGGAAAGGTTAAGAGTAACGATTGGCACGCGCGCAGGTTCAGTTAAGCTTATCTATGGGAGATTCAGTTTATTGACCATATCTTTAAAACGAAACCAATTTTTTTTTTATTCTGTTTTTTGGAGTAGAAGCCCAGTCACGTCCTTGACATGCGTGCCAATTTTGGTTAAAAATAGCCAAGTGGTTTTCTTGTGATGTCGCCTCAAAAAATTGATTGCCAAACGGTTAAGAGCTTCGTTTACGCTCAGTTCAACAAATTCAAGTATTATTCAGTTATAATATTTTTAATTATTTTATTTTTTATTACAATTTGAATAATATTTACCTTCTTCTTTTTCTTCAGTTTCTTTTGATGAATGTCCAGCAGACTTTCTTCTCTTTTGTGTTTCTTTTTGTGCTTTCTGTAATAATAATTATATTGATTGCAATCAAAAAGAGCTGATTAAACCAAATGCTAATATCATATATTTTACCAATAGAAGTAAATAAACTTACTTAACGGCTTTTTCTTGTTCTTCATCTCTGTTTGTAATGTAACGCGATCTTGCATCTTTCTGAAGTGTTGCGCTTGAATCTTCTTCTTTTACAATTCCTAAGGCTTTCTTCGCCTTATCTTCTGGAGTGTCCGTCCAACTTGATCTTGAATTAAACACATTATAATACTAGACAGCTCATGTGACTGTCTGATAATCATTACAATATGGTAATTTAGAATATATATAAATTTAATTACTTATATAAATTTAATTGTGTAAATATTCATAGGATGTTAAAATTACACAACTTTTGAGGAATGCTGCTAAAAGAGAACGAATGAAGTAAAACTAGTTACCTGTCAGACATATCGGGTCCCTCTTTGGCCCTAAAACTCCGAGCTTCCAAACCCAAAATTTTGGCTTTCCCTTCAGGAAGCTCTAACATCCACTGCTCTCGCGACTTAATGTTAGTATTTTGCAGAGAGTGTCCATCGAGAGCCTTTATTTTCATCTCAATAGCTCTCTCTTCGAGACGCTGGTGTGCTTCCGACCACTTTTCCTCGGTCCCCGCTGGTAGTGGACCTATACCATCTTCATCATCGGAACTTTTTATAACTTCAATATCCTCACTTCTTTCCGCTAACACTTTACGTAAATCTTCTGGTATGGAAGGTCCTTAAAAAATAAATATCGAGGTTAAACTAATGTAGATAATTTGAGGAAACATAAAAATATACATAACTTACCAACATTACGGTTCTTGGTTTGTAAGTGAGGAGGTAAGGATGGACCTTCAGTTAATGGAGAAGCACTTTTACGAGAACCTTTTTGAAAATGTGGCGGCAAGGCTGGTCCACAGACATCAAGATTTTGTGCTCTATCCGTATTTTCTAATTTAGAGCGCTTCAATTTATGACGTAAATCGTTCGGATCTATATCTATATCGGAGTCATCACTCATAATTTCTCCTTCTTCACTGCTCTCTTTCTGATTACTCTTTTGAGTAGAGGTCACTTCTGCAATTTCAACAACCTTAATTACATCTTTTGGTTTTACTTCTTGAATATCGGTTGTGCTGCTGACTTCAACTGATGCAGATGAATCATTTTTTTCTTTGTCGGACTTTGAACTTTTTCGTTTATGTTTCTTTTTATGTTTTTTCTTTTTAGTTTTTTGCAATTCCTTTTCTAAGTTTAACAATTTTGCTCTAAGTCTCTCATCATCGGAGGAATCTATTTCACTTGATTCTTCCGATTTATCTTTAACTGTGGCTGGTATCATACTGTAGTAGGAGCCAGGTTGAACTTCATCAGACACATCACTGGTTTGTTCCTCAATTAAAATTGGACTATTACTAACTTTCTTTTGTGATACAGGTATACTAGGTTTATGTACTGCAGATTTTTGGCTAACAGCCTCTGGTGATGATGACTTTTCTTTTTTAGGTTTGTTTTGGATTTTTTCTAAACTTCCTTCTTTTATGGCAATGTCGTCATCTCTAGTAATTCTTATTCTGGTTGGAGATTTATGAGATCTTGATCTAGAGCGTCTATGTTTATCTCTACTACTGCAGCGAATTTTATCGACACTATTACTTCGAAGATCTCTTGGTCTAGATCTTCTCCTAAAATCTCTCTCATGTCTTTCTCTTCTTGTTTCAGGTGAGCGTCTATTTCTACTTCTGTCCTGAGAATGTCTTCTTCTTGATGGAGAATATCTCGAAAATCTATCTCTTGCGTGCCTGTCTCTTGAGCGACTTTCATACTTCTCTCGACCATCCGCCTTCCTATCCAAGTCCTTAAATCTATCGTCATACCTCCTACTTCGTTCTGAAGATCTACCAAATGCAAGGTCTCGTTTTTGACTACTGTTATTTGATCTTTCTTCCTTATTTTTGTTATGACTTTTGAATCTACCAGTCTCTGAATCACTGCTTGATTCATCAGACAGCATAATGGAACCTAAAATGAAATAAAGGATTTAACTTAAGTGGAATAAAAACAAAATTTAAATTAAATAATATTCTAGCTTTATTTTATACATGATTTTATTTTTGTCTTAAGCTAAGCAAACACATTGTTGTTAAAACATTTTGGCTATTTTCTTAGCACTGTACCGAATTGATTTCATAATACCAGCTGTTGGTACACCCTTTAACGATTGTCTTACACTAGATTGCCACACCAAGTCTTTTAATATTTGTCTCAAAATTACAGCACAATCAATATCATAGGCAACAGCTCTGAGAACATCTTCCATGTCCTGCTGAAGTCCACCATGGTTCCAAAACTTAACTACTCTCTGTTGTGGAACCATTGGCAACTGCATTAAGTGATGTAGTTTAGTCTCCGGATTTGTGTCTTGGTGGCACTGAGCATCTCCTGTTGGGAAGTCTACATAGGCATGGAATTGCTGCAAGATTGGTCTATAAAGCTCCCGGAAATTCAACAATTGTGGTTGTACAATGTTTCGAACCTTATTTTTATTTTCCCCAAATGTCATTCTAAAATCACCCGCATAACTTAAGTTAGATATAGCAAAATAAAAGTCATACTCTGAAAATGTTTCTGGCAAAATAAGTAAAGCTGTGTGAACAGCACATCTTAAGTTAGCCTGTAGAGCACTTTGAAGTTGGGAACTATTTGTTTGTTTGATGATCTCCACTGGTTTATGAAGACGTCCAGCAAGGTACAGGTCATTCCAGTCCAGGAGATCTGCAATAAGGTCTTTCTGGGATACTACTCCGTACTTAATAGTAACATTTTCTTCTTTTATGTCAACAAGAGTATTAAAATATACTTTAGCTCCCCAATTTTCTTGAAATCTTGCAACAAATCCTTTACCAAGGAAACGGAGTGACGAATAATGTGATGGGTTCATCTCAATATTAGCGCCGTGCCATCGATAAGAATTATCGACGCAATATATCAAGTCTATCATATTTTGCTTCTTTTCATTTCCTATTTGAGGTTTAACAGCGGATCCGTAAGCAAAACAGAATGTAAAGTTTTGTGGAAACTTGGACAAAATCCTATAGTAAAGAGGTGAAATATCCCTCGCAATAGCGGACACTTTAGCAGCAGCAGATGCCATGACAAATAAAACGGCTTGTGTACCTGGAGATTGGAGAGCGTTTCTTTGAATTAAACTATTATTATAGTTTTCTTTTAACCTTCTTCAGTTGTGTTCGAGCAACGAATTAAGCTAAGTGTACTTTCATTAAATTAAATATTACGATTACGATAAACAACAAATAACCACCAAAACGATAACACATTATTTTTGACTGTTGTCTGACATTTTCTATTCTTTTTTCAATTATCGAAATATCAAATCAATCTTCAGGCACAGAGTAAATGAAAGAAGAGTCAAGAGTGATTGAAATGTTGCTACTTGCCAAATTCTAACTTTAAAAATGGAGTACTCCAATAAATTTGGAGTGAAATATTTTCTAGATTTAGCAAAATAATTTATTATTCCCATAAATAACCTTTCTCTATCCTATCCCTACTTTATCTATTTTTAAAACATTTTGAAAACCCTAATTTAAATACAAGACATGGATATTTTAAATAAAAAAACAACTTTAACCCATAAAAATAACATACCCACAGGCCGTAAGTATCATAGTACGTCACTCGTTCCCTTTAAAGTATTTTTGGTTCTTTGATGTACTTTTGATGTACTTATTATATAAACTTAAAAAAAAAAACATTTTAACTTCTTATAATCAAAGTCAATTCAAAAATAAATATGTATTTTAAATTAAAACAGGTAAGTGCTATTATTAATTTAAAAATTGTATTAAAAAGTTTTAAAAGGCATTCTCTGCCTCCAAGAGAGAATGCTATATACAAGTAGTTATTTTTAATATAAACTTAGCATAAACCATATATGGAAATGAGACACGCCAATACTAATTTTTGTTCCATTCTGTTGATGGTTATTTCATATATCTGCAATATATCCTATTTTTTTAAGGAATGAAGGTTTTTGAACAATCAATATATCTTAATATATATAAATTACGTGTCACGTTGTTTGTCCGCGATGGACTCCTAAACTACTTAACCGATTTTAATCAAATTTGCACACCGTGTGTAGTTTGATCCAACTTGATACATAGGATAACTTACATCTTAATTTTAAGTCACAATATTATTTTATATCAAAATATTTTTATTTCATTATTGGCCTTGATAAATTTACTTGCATTTTAAATTTTTCCTTTACTTAGCGGTCGGGGGTTTTTTTAATTTTAATTTTATTTTTTCTAATACCGTGACTTCTTAAATAGTTTACTACAATGTAATAGGTATATCCAAAACCTTAGCAACCACAGCAACGCGTGGCCGAGTCTGCTAGTAATATTAATATTAGAAATACAGTTTTATTTGTTGCAAATTTGACTATTGTTTCTTTTTAAAAATTGATTTCATATTATGGTTCGAGTAATTTTTACGATTTACAATGCAAAAGCGATAGTGAACGGAAACTCCCTAAATAATTTATATTTAAATTAGTAAGTTGTAAGTTTAGTGCTTTTCCCTTTAAAATAGATTATAAATTATTAGATTCTTATTTTACTGTTACGGATAGTATAATTTTAAATATATGTATATAGTTTTTTAATTAGTCTTAATTACTAATTAAAATAATTGATAACTCGTCGATGATGATAAATAGTTTGTGTTGTATTTTTCTAGTACTTAATGGCCTGGCTACGATGTTTTATGTGCTTAAAATGTTTTACTTCAAGTTAAAAATTTATCAAGACATATACAAAGTACATTTTATTTATTAATTTATAACGTTTGTATCATGTCGTACAATAAATTGCCATTCTTTTTTATCAGGTGCTTACGAAGCCCTGTCTTTTTTAGTCGATTTAAAGCTTACATTGGCTTTTATTTTAGTTCTCGTCTTAAACTATCCATGGGGTGGGAGTGTTTTCTATTTTAATGTAACACCTTTCTCAAAACTCAATCATTCTGTCTCGCAAACGCCACCCTTTCTGTTTGACGTTCGTCTATACTCTATAGCATTATTTCCAAACTAAGGATAAAGAACCATGGAATTGTTGTTTAAATAATTATAGTAAAGAAAACCGCGGCTTGTCAAGTGTCAAATGTCAACGTGACAAACTATACGATTTATAAACATTAATTTCTACCCTCGAGTTACCATTCATTAAGTCGCTATTCTTAATTTCTTAACACATCTTATATTAAGATTCAAGTATTATTCACCGTCTTAAATTTAAAGCAGTTAATTTAATATCAAGCCAGTCATGTCTAGTGCCGACAGAATTGATTTTGAAATGGAGGTAGAAGTTGAAAGTGCATCATCAGGTCCACCCGTGGATTTGCCAAACCCTACGTCTCCAGCACCTCCGCCTTCCGGTAGTGCGAAGTGCGTCGTAGTAACCACAGCAACATCCGGTTCAGTGACTGTATCCCTTCATCCACTTGTTATTATGAATGTTTCTGAACACTGGACTCGCTTAAGAGCGCAGGAGGGTTCACCTCAAACAGGCAAGTCGCATATGCAGTAATAATATATCTATTAATGAGGGATATAAAAACAGAACTGCTTTATTCCAAAAGGTATTTTTTTAAACTGAATATAAAAGCTTTAGTATTTTTAAATTCAACAATAAAGTTCACATTTGATGGTTAGATTTAAAGATGGAAAATGGAAAAAATCCAAACACCCATGTTTGGACTGGAGTTTATATAATAACCCACTTAAGTTATAACTATATAAACTATATAACTGTTTAGTAACCCACTAAACAGTTATATAGTTTATATAGTAACCCACTTAAGCTAAATTATCTACAAAAGTATTAGATATGATTTACAAACGTTCTTGTCATATCTTTTACTAAATTTCAATAAATATAACTTAAACAAAATATTAAAGTTGTGAAGTTTGACAAAAAAGGAATTAACACTCAATAGCAAAAAGAATGCTTATATCTATTTTGACGTTTAGTGATGAAAGCGGGTTTGATTTTTTACAAAATTTATGACAATATTGAATAATTAAATAAATCTAATTAGCTAACTAAAAATTTAACCTTACATTTCAATATTTAAATGTTTGATAAAAATTTATGAGAATTTACTTAACATCTTAAACCACTGTTAGAAACCTAATTGTAATATTGTTGCACTAAGTAATAAATAATTGCAATAGAAATAGTACATAATTTGATTTCTAGTAGTGATTAATCTCAAGACTAGTAAGAATGGGTGGTGGATTGGGTCTTGTTTACCTTCTAAACTATATGAAATATTACAATGTTTTAAATATTTGTAAGGCACATTAAAAGTGATGTTACTATATTCAGAAATTTATTTTCAGTGATTGGAGCTCTTATTGGTAAACAAAAAGGCCGCAACATAGAAGTTATGAACTCTTTTGAGCTGGTGTTTAGTGTCATTGAAGGGGATATAATTATAGATAGAGAATACTATAATTTAAAAGAAGAACAATGTAAGTAATTTATTTCAAATTTGTTAATTATAAAAGATTGTCATTTGTAAAGAAACAATTCAGTTGTGTTTCATTTAATATTGTATTTAAGTATTGCTAAGTACATTACATACTATTATATACTCTGGATTTTCTTCTCATACAAGACATTATATGGTTTTGCAGTTATTATATCTCATATTAAAGAGTGGGTCTTTCCTTCCTTTTTTTTCTTCTTAATGCCACTTGGTAATTTCTAAAGGTTGATATCATTTATAAACAAATTACGTAACACTATTTTTCTATAGGTTGAGATTAGGGTGCAGGTTTAATAGATTAAATGTTAAAACCATTTTTGTAGTATTTTTTTATATTTTACAAAAATCAACATGTAAATATCAATAAGTTGAATGTTTATACAACTGAATAAATTAATTCTTTCAATGGCTTTATTGTTTCCAATTTGTTGAATAAAATATTAATAATTTTGTTTGATTATTAGGACATCACAGAATTAAATATGTTTTTAATTTATAAGTTCTTATTAACCTTTTTTTTTCAGATTTTTAAAATTATTAAATTTTATATAAATTTAGATATTAATTAAAAAAATATTATTTAATTCTGGATTATAATATTTATTCTTAATTACATGCGTAATATACATGCATCTCTAAAATATATTAATCAAGCCTACAGTACTATTGATATTAATATTTTTATTTAGTAATATATATTATTGATCAAACTGATCAACAGAAAAATTACATATCTAGTAAGTAAGGAGTCATCATTCACGTGACGTTTTTTAGCATTGTTTTAAGGTAGCAACCTCATTAGGTTAAGGTAAGACTAAGCTTCGTGATTTTTGTCGAACACCCCCCCCCCCCCTGTCCTTTCGATTCTCATGTGTATAATGGAAGGCCTCTTGTACATATTTTGTTATGAGAAAACTGAAATAATTTTTCATTTTGCAGTCAAGCAAGTATTCTCGGACATGGACTTCCTTGGATGGTATACAACAGGCGAGGCTCCCACTGAAAGAGATATAGCAGTTCACCGACAGATCTGTGATATTAACGAGTGTCCAGTCATGTTGATGCTCAACCCAGCTGGAAGAAAGGGAGATGTATATATTTTTGTTTGAATACTTAGAAATTTGATGTTGTAATATATTGCTAAACTTCATATTTAAAAAAGTGTTTGTAATTTTATTTGTCTATGACAATGTTAATAATAAATATGTGACATAAAAAACATGTTATTAAATTGTAACTGATGTAGCTAATTTTTGTTTGTTTCAGCAATTACCAGTAGTTTTATATGAATCAGTCATAGATGTAGTAAATGGTCATGCTACCATGCTTCTGGCTCCACTGACATACACCCTAGCTGCCGAGGAAGCAGAAAGGATTGGAGTGGACCATGTTGCTAGAGTATCATCTGGTGAAGGAGCTCTTAATAGCTTAGGTATGTACATATATATAACTTTTAAGCGATAACAATATTTTTATTTAATTGTTCAGTTGTCCTTATCGCTTTCAGAATACCTTTTGTTTCAGGATATGCTTTTTTATCTTCAGCATTCGTGGTTATTCTAGGTCTTGATTGTGTTTGGCTATCCCGAACTATGTTCTTTTTAATTTAATTGGTTTTAATAAAATAATCTCCTCCTCAATTTAAATATTCCAGTGGCGGAGCACCTGACGGCCCAGCGGTCGGCCATCAAGATGCTGGTGTCTCGCGTGCGCGCGGTGCTGGCGACGGTGCGTGCGGTGCGCGACGGAGCCCTGCCGCCCCGCCCAGCGCTGCTGCGGGAGGCGCGCGCGCTCTCCAACAGGCTGCCCCTGCTCACCTCGCAGCAGTTCCGCACACACTTTTATAATGTACGACAACGATACGCATATTTAATAATGTTTTTGATATGTCGGACACTTTAGAGGTGGTCGTTTGATAAGTAGTATTAAATTAAGACCAAAATAGAAGACGGCCGACCATCAAAACACTCGCGATGCTAGATAATTACAAATTCATATAAATACTATTTTACTATATAAATAAATTATTTTTAGCAATGCAACGATGTGGCGCTCATGACTTACTTGGGTACGATTACAAAAGGATGCAACGCGATCAACCAATTAGTGAACAGATTCAATATATTGTACGACAGGCAAGGCATGGGGAGACGCATGCGAGGACTCTTCTTTTAGGGAGGACGCTAATATTAGATACCTAGAATTATAAGAACCCACAGCATACACGACATTTTTTATCTGTGGGTATTTTAAATACCTGTTTTTATGTTCCAAATTCAATTTAAATAAGGAACTTATGTGCTAATAATATCAATCGGATATCAAATATTAGGTCTGTACCTAAAACAAGCTCGAAAATATTACATAATGTTTAAATTCTGTGGTTATGTATTGAAATGTTTTTGAAATACTATGGCCATATAGCTATTATACATAGAGTAGGCTACACTATAGTATGTCCATCGAAAAACAAGAGAAAGCAAATTACTACCTGTCTCTCTTTCTAGCATGTATGATTAGACAAAGATGATTGTCTGTTTCTCATCTAACCTCTTTATTATTTATTATCAGGTCTGCCTATAACTCCTCTACTCTATGAATAATAATTCTAGGGCTATTACTGACGCCTGATACCATTCGATATTTAACATCAAATAAATGATTTTTCAGTGAAATTTTCTTGTTTTATTCGTTGGTATTTATAAGGATTTTTTACAGCCAGTTTAGTTTTATTACAGCCAGTTTCTTTTATTTAACATAATAATTAAATTTGAGACGAGTAATAGTATAAAAATATCGGATTTGGTAAATAGGGTTTCTATTATTATAAAATAAAAAACAATATCGTGACGCCATAATGTATTTGCATCATTATTTGGTTATTTCAATAATTAATAACACAAAATTAACAAACCTTTGGACACATTGAGATTCATGCCATGGAAGACCTTTTAGAATATCCTGTACTGTTTAATTGCTTCCGTGTATCTAGATATAAAAAAAATTACCTATTATTATTTTTAAAATACATGTTACTGAAAAATTTAGTCCATATTCAATTAAATATCCTTATCTTATATATTATTTATTTTATTTTTTTATACGATTATTGTATTAAATAACGTCATAAAAATCCTACAATACAAATAGAAACACACAATTGTACTGATATTTTGTACAAAAATATTTATTTTAGTTCTCCCATTAATTTATTGCTTTTAAGCGTCTTATTATTTAATGCTACAAATTCCGTAAATAGTATAAGTAATCCACAGCTGCCATAATCACATACTATTATATTAAATTACTTTTATTTTTTATTTATTAAGACACTATGAACTGCTAATTCTTGTGACCGCTCAAATATCCAAATAGTAAGCCGTATTCAATCTTCATTCTTGGGAATTCTTCTCCAGTGATATCTGACCAGACCGATCCATTCTTCTTATCTTTTTTATCTTTAGAGCTTTACAATCTTACATTCTTTCAGCATTATTATTAGTTCATATGTCGTAGTATCGTTACAAATATCCGATATTTATTAATATTCTAGTAAAATCATAGCTGACAATATTTACTAGGATCATTACATAGTTAATTTTTAGAAATTCTACGACTCATAAATAACATGAATATATTGAAATTTTAAATAAAATAAATGCATCGAAATATGTATTGAGCTTTGTAAATAACATATTAAAGTGATATGTTATTTTATTTAAACAGTATTTAATAAAATAAATGAAAATTGATTATTTTTTAACGAGTTTTGGGACTAATAAATACTCTTTATGAGTAAAGTTCAGAAACACTATTCACATAATCTAAAGTTAAATAATGTTACATACCTAAATTTAAATATTTTTAAAGATATTATAAATCATAGTGATGTTACAAAATGATAAGTAAGTCGTACTTGGAATAAAAGTTTAAAAATGGTTAAGTTACGAGTCATAATAAATATATTTATTTGATTTCAATTTTGACCACTCGAAGTCGGACCTTACAAATAATTCATTAAAATTATGAGTCACTCAGTGGATGAAAATTAATAATCGTCTGATATTTTCTCGATGCCGATGAGTTCGTCGAAGAGTGAATGGTTGTCCGGTACGACGTGAGGTTCGTGAAGTGTTTGTCGAGCGAATTTTAAAACTGCTTTCGCGAGTTGTCCCACCGTCCACTTTCTGTCCGTAAGCACCCGCACTAGTGTATCCAGCTTCGAAAAATAATATGGAATTAAAAGGTTTAAGAAAAAATAACTACCAATGTTTGACAATATCTATAAACATGTATAGCCATGTTGAGCTTATTAAAATTTATATAAATATAGAATGAAAAAAAAACCGACTACTGCTGGGAAACCGTCCGGGAAGGGACGGTTTCCCAGTAGTCGCGGGTTTGAATCCCTGCCCGTATCGGTTTATTTTACATTCTATATTTATATTAATTTTTCAATAACTATCAGATTTAATCAATTCAATCTAAGTAGAAATTTTGACAGTTCTTTTATTACAAAATAACTTACAAAATATTTCCAACTACACACCTTAAACAACTTCTCGTTTCCAAAAGTATAATAGAAAAGTGCGGGGACGCCGGCCACGCTGGCCGCCAGCCACTGCAGCAACAGCTTGAGCTGCGGGTGTCCGCGCTGTCGCTGCCCGCAGCCCCAGTTCCCCGAGGCCAGCGGGCGACACGACCCGCCCGATACTATCTTATAGGCTAATTGGTTTAACTGTAATTGAAATATCAACATTTTCAACATTGTCTGTCTAGAATTTGCGATGGGTTCCTTTTAGCTCCATGTAGGAAAGAAGGGGAAAAATTATATCAATTACTTATCAAAGCGGAAAAAAACTGATACTTTTGAAATTATACTGAAATTTAAAAGTAAGAGTGATAAGCTAGCGCTATATAGAGCACTCATATCCCTTTTAGAGATAATTAAACTTCCAAAAAATAAGGTAAAACATATTAAGTAAAACAACTTTCAGTGTAATGTAACAGATGTAATTGTTTGGAGACTATTTTGTTTTTCAAACATTATTATAGAGTCTTACGTAACGTGAGAACATAAATAACACACAATAACTTATTAAATCTGTTAGATTTGTAGAATTGTAATTCACTAGCAATTGTGTGGAAAATGTGTTAAAAACAGTTAATCCAGATCATACGACAAAACTAACAAGCCAAGTGCATTGAAGTGGATTTATATTTAATATTAGTAATTAAGGATTCATTTATTGGTTAGCTGACAACGCGTCTGACCTTTGGTTTCTTAATTTTTATCGTCACCGGCTCACATTCGACCGTTTCTTCTATAGTTTCTACTATCATATTTACTACCCAATTAAGTTTTTTCTTTCTTACAATGGGGTTTGACAGCTGAGTTGAACAAGTCTCAGTGGATGAACCCAGGGATTTCAATCTACCCTCGCCCTCATTCGTTAATGATTCTTTATCGCTTTGGATATTCGAGTTCTCTAATATTTCTTCTAGTATCGATTCTTTTACTTTACGTTTCTGTCAAAATATATTATAACTGTGAGTTTTACATTAATTTAGGGTTATTTCATTCATTTTAGGTTTTTAGAAAAATAAGTTTTGAAAATTAGTATTGTTATATTTACAGAGATCTTAGTACACATTAGTGTTCATTTAAATACATAATAGTTTAAAAGATTAGATCAATTTGGAGCACGAAATAGTTAACAGATGTATAGTACCCGGCAATAAATATTGCACATCGACCTTTGGAAAGAGACAATCGGCTAATTTCGGCTTCATAGAGCGTTATCACTGTCGCAAGAAATACAATCATTCCTGTATCTATTAGGAGCTGTTAAAACACGTATAATTTTCTTCCTTTCTAATTATATTTATTTTATGTATAAAAACATTTTTTTTCTATAAGTGGTTATTTTAATTGGGGAGTAATTTAATTTTATTAAAATTGTTTTTTATTATTTAAAAATTTTATTGTTTAGGAAAATTATAACTGCACATAATAAAAACCATTATACCCATTCTTAAAATGAGACGTTGTAATACAGTAGCCGACAATAAATATTACACATCGTCCTTTTGAAAGAGACAATCGGCTGATTTCGACTTCGTAGAACATTATCTACCACACTATCTATGTCTCAAAATAATAATTAAAGCATAGAAGGCGCTTCTTATGTTTAAGGCGTACACTGCCGTAGACAACAATTTTTTTCTAGTGATGTAACATTGTGTAAACTTATCCGCGATATGGATAGTGATCCTTATCTCTATGGTAGTACCTACTGTTTTTAAAAGGCTGTTTAAGTGCTTTCCATCACTTGCTAGAACGAGATACATCAAAAAGTACTATCACCTAGAGGATTTTGCCGTGTGCGATAACGTTCAGCTATATTCCGTTCTAGAAAATAACTAAGGTAGCATTTTAAAATAATCAATACGACAAATAAACTAGAAAAACAAAATAAAAAAAAAATATTGAAAATAAATTTTAAAAAAATGTCAGGTTAACACATATTTTTAATCTTTTATTCGCCACTTTGAGAACATCTTATAAAAGAAACGACAAATAAATTACAATAAAACTACAGCCTTATTTTTCTCAACTATTAAATATTAGTTATTAAAATATTGCGGACTAAAATGGTTCTATTCCCAATTATTCTGTGCAATCGTGTCGATCCATATCTGTCGTCAGTTAACGTCCACGGGAAATCTAGAATAATAGCCCCTAGATATAGCACATAGATGTTGCAGAATTCATTAGAATAATACTGGAATAAATTATCGATAGATGTGCTTTTTACAACACTGTAGCAAAAAAATATAGAATACTTTAAAATACTCAAATTTCATAATAAATATTGCATATAGTAGTCCTATAATTTGGTCATAGGATGATTTTTTCTTTATAATTTGTAAACCATTTAAAAACAAAAATAGTTTATTGTAATGAAGAACAACGTAAAAAAAGTACCATGTTGGATCCCTTACCGATGGAAGGTTACGTTTTGAACTTAATTTTCTTTCTGGAAAGAATGAAAACAAAACGGAGAAAATATGTAAATAACTATATGAATTCGTAAATGAAACTAAACAAGAATAAACCACTGACAGCCGACATCAAACATCGGCGCTGAAGAGTGGAAAAAGGTTTGCGATCATACAATCAAATGTGAAAATGAATATAGAAGCATTCAACACAGTTTGGACAATTACACTGATGGACTAGTGAAAAAACAACTGATAGTGACAGTGATATTGACCTCTTTAAGAGCACAGATGGTGTAATGGAAGTAGCTGAGAATTAGAATTATTATTATTACAATGTCTCATTTCAAGAATAGCTATAATGGTCTTTATTATTTACAGTTATAATTTTCCTAAATAATAAATTACATGAACATAATGTTAAGCTATTGCATGGCTTCTATCGCGGGCCTTGAGCGTGGAGACCGAATCCAGAAATTCCGTAACGAAAATAACCTAACACACCAGTATTGTGTACCTATCATTTAACAACTGATTATGAACTTTATTATCTACAGCTTAAAGTTTAGTTTAAAATAAATGTTTTACTTGCACAAATGTATTTTTTTCAACAAAGATTTTCATTTCAATGACTTTCTGTTACGGTGTTACAAAAGACCCTGAGTAAAAGAATTTAACAATCGTTATTGAACTTTATTCCTGAGATTTAAGGTTAAAAACGTTTTATCTGTTAATATTATTAACCTTTTTATGATATTACATAGAACTGATAATTTCTCATTTAAATAGGACTAAAATAGGAATTTAAATTGAGAAATTATACCATTCTTATTTAAAATTTTATCCTATATAGCGTAGGAAAACCCTATAAATGAGTAATTTATTCACTAAAAGAAAAAAAATGATTTTTATAGATCACCACGCACACGCAAGTTACACAACTTGAATTAACATCAAAGAAAAAAAAACAACTACATAAATAAATAAATAACTATAATTGCATAAGTTGATAAAAAATGCTATGCAATAGCTTTACCGCGGCAGTCTCCGAGTGCCACACGTCTTTTTTTTATTATTTTATTTTACCCCAGCTTAAAGCCACCACTTATAGAAAAAATTGTGGCTTTTATACAAAGAATAAAAATAATTATAAATAGAAGCAAATTATACTTGTTTTAACAGCTCCTTATAGTTACCATACTGTTTAAATTTCGTGCGACAGAGATAATGCTCTACGAAGCCGAAATTAGCCGATTGTCTCTATCCAAAGGTCGATGTGCAATATTTATTGCCGGGCACTATACAAACATGACAAACTAAGAAGTTGGTACCTCTTATAAAAGCCATTATAGGTGTTGGTAATCTGTATTGACACTTGTTAATTAAAGCCATCCCAAAGATTCATAAGTTACAACTTCAGAAGAAAACAATTTCACCATCATACGAAAACAAAACACCCCACAGAAACCCAACAACAGTAAACAGTCTCACTAACAATAAATAACATAATATTATTGATAAAAATTGATAATAATAAGTTACAAATAATAAAGGAAACCGTATAATTTTAATTTAGTTTTCTTCGTCATATTATCATATATGAAGACGACTTTACCGGTGGACTGCATGGGATAAGCTGGGCGGTATGAGGATTGTACTGTACTAAATACCTAACGTTTTTTTACAAGGTTCGTTCGTTCGTTCGATAACCTTTTTCCCCTATCACCAGCACCCCATAAAAGAAATCGATAATGGTCTTAATTTATCCAAGTTAATAAAAATGAAGACGTAACAAGTAAGCGACACTCATTCCGGTCAACAAAAATAAGTTTGTAACGAGTAAGCACCAGTCGTATTCACAAAAAAATGTTATCAAGAAAGATTCATCGGTCGTACACATACTTAGAAAAATAAGGTGATAACAAGTGAGAAACATTCGAACGCAAAAGATATTATCTTAACAAGTAAGCATCAGTCGTACTAAGTAACAAGAAAAGTGATGTCGTACCAGATGAGCGGCGAGCCTGTGTCGGTGTCGTGCGAGTTCTAGCGACAGCGAGCGCGCGGCGAGCGCGAGTCGTCGCGGCGCTCGCTCGCGAACCTCGCGTCCGTACACGTCGCGGCCGTACGCCTCGCGGCCGTACAGCTCGCAGGCGTCCGCGCACGCGCCGCTGGCCATCGACTCGCTCAGCGTCCGCTTCAGCAGCGACCCCGCGAATCTGCCAGAATTCAGAATTGTATTTTACGTTTGTTGTTTCATTTAACATTTTTTTTCGAGCTTAACAATTTTAGAGTGTCACCTTATCACTGCCAAATCTCGGGAGTCCAGTTCTTTATTTTTATTTTCCATGTTCTCAGTGTCCAGTATCGGGTCGTTCAGCCACTGGTTGAATTGTTCGTATACCTCTTCTAGCTCAGAACTGTGTACAAAAATATTTACAATTTCTGAAAGCTCGCATTTCTTCCTTAATAAGGAGTTGCATTAAAATACTTACGAATATTCCGTACTAAAGCTGTACTTTGAACTATTGCCGGTTTCTTTTCTCGATAAATGTCGTCTCGGAGGCTCGTTACCGTTTTCTAGCATCTCTTTGTCCGTTAAAACGAAGCCAACTGAGCCGCCTCGCTTTACTCTGTGACAATATATAGAAATAATAATAATAACAATAATAATAATAATAAAAATCTATTAACAAAATTATAAAGAACTTTAATAAACGACCGGCTTCAGAAGCAGCGTCACAGTTTTACATAAAACCTAAAATATTAAATTTAGGGATACACCCAAAATTCTCTTCTGAATCCTAGAAAAAATCAGTAGCCTTAAGATCCAAACCATAGATATTAGGTATCTACTAAAGCTCCAATCAGACGGACGGGAAGGGTGTCATTCATAAAGTGTGGGTGATGTGGAAACATTCACCTTACCTTATGTCATTATCGTTAACTTCCGCTCCAGAAATGCTAATTCCCACGGCGTAGCTGGAGCTGTCAGTGGACCAGTCCCCCGTGGTGCTGGTGGTGCAGGAGGTGTCGGCCTCCCTCCTCAGTGCCTCCCGCAATCTGTCCGCGAAGCTCATCCGCCTCTCCTCCGTGGATAAATCTTTCGAGTACTGGAATGAATTTGGACGAGCGCTCTCTCCCCGGCCTTCGTCTTCACTACCTGCAAAAAGTTTCTTAATAAATAGGTAGGTATTATGAACATAACATCTAGGACGGTATGAAATGTGTTTTTTGACCGAATTTACACAAAGAATAATTTCAAATTTATGTATGTTGATACATAAAAAAAAATATTACACTCTAAGGATGTAAAAAACAAGGAGGTATTAAAAGTTTTGATAGCTACCATAGTCAAAGCTATCATTGGCGCTGTGGTATTCATCATCGCTGGAGTTGCAGCTGGAGTACAAGCTGTCTTCCTGAGCGTCCCGCTCGTGTCCCGGGCGCGTCACGGGCAGGCACTCTCCCGACGACCCCAGCACTATGAACCTGCCGCGGCGGTTGTTCAATGTTCCCGCGTCCGGTGAAAGCCAACATTTACGCTTTTGTAATTCTACGCCTGAGAAGTATAATTAACATGTAGTGTCTTCTGACTTGTATGAGATATAAACATTCATCACTAATGGTGGAATGTACAGTTGAATGACAATGACACAATTTCTTTTTATGGGATTGGTCCATTCGATGGTAAGTGGTGCCGTCGCTCATGGCACTTGTGACATTGATTCAAATTCGAATGCGCCTACCACCCTCTAGGAATAGAAGGGTTGCAGGAGACTAGGATACGAGTGGAAGGGAGATCGTTCGGGCATTCGTCTATCATCCGAAAAGTGGATAATCATATATATTTTTTTTGTAAAATAAAAGTTTACATTTAATGAGAGCTCCTCCAATATATTTCTTTAAGAATCAATGAATTCTTTATCACCAAGACGAACATTTTAGAAATAAATTAAAATCCTGAATAAACTTACTTGGGTCATTTAAATTCAGCGACGCGGCCGCATAGTTCTGTGGAGAGGGACTTCTGCTGTTAATACTGTTGATGGTGCTTGACGAGGAC
Source organism: Napeogenes inachia (assembly GCA_959347355.1). Lineage (NCBI taxonomy): Eukaryota > Metazoa > Arthropoda > Insecta > Lepidoptera > Nymphalidae > Napeogenes > Napeogenes inachia. Next base: position 2,367,976 of record OY365796.1, on the reverse strand, counting down.
GCTTGTTTTATCATCACTGTTGCTTCCACTTCCGGCGGAGTTTGGCTGAAGGATTCTCCTGTAATGTAGAGGCAATAATCTAAAAAAATTGGATTTACGATAATTAGTTCAGAGATTGATTTATACCGCTAAATATAACAACTTCATTTGAGCTCTATGTTACCAATAAAGCCAAGATTAAAATTGTAATATTACTACAAGAACATATTTTTTATAAAGCTATTCGTAAGTTCGGAAGCTTTTAAATATCTTAGACAAATATTAACAATGATATAAGGAATATACCTATGTCAACATTACCTATAGGCGACAGTCGCCTTTCAAGTTTATCCTGGCTCTTCATTGGCGTTTGTTGAAAGGCGAGTAGACATTTGTTTAGTTCTCGAAGTACGTTGTCTTCCTCCCACTGACCGAGAGGAAGTGCGCTGTAGTCTTCTGCGTCCATTAGACATATTGTAGCCTGAAGTTTATTGGTTAGTTTTTAATTTTTATTGCTATGGACATGATCATCCCAACCGAAACATTTCATAAACCCTAGGTATAGGTACTTTGTGTCGATAGAGCAACAATATGGTCTAAATGTCGAGACAAGTAACACGACCCCTAAAGAACGAAATCAAAAATCATCAATGTCAGGGCGACGGCTGTCTTAAATTTTGTATTAATGTTCAGTTTTATCAGCATCTTGTTCGCTTAGTAACGTTATTTTGAAATACCAAGAGTTAAACAGGAAATAAGATTGTATTTAAGTTTCGACATGATTTTAGAAATTTAATGAATATTGATCAGTTCATTATTGTATTTTTTAACGGAATTGTTGCTGGGTAGTCTGTATATTAGATGGTTAAGTTTAATCTTACTGTTTTTGGTTCTTCTAATAATTCAATATGATTTTTTTGTCGCTTGTCGCTTATTCTGCTAAACATTCTGACTCCTTCTACTTTTAAAACTTCGTTGTCTTCAAGTGCCTCCACGGACAGCATGATGGGCAACAGCTCCGGCATCATAAACATTGTAAGAGATTCCTAAAAATGAGAGTTCCTAAATTTAATTATGTGACCAAAATATCCACCACTGTAACATTAACAGGAAAAGATATGAAAATTCAAATGAATTGGTTATTTTCTTTATTAAGATTTATTAACATTTTAAGAAAAACATGTATGTAGTTCATCTGATATTATTGTTATGATTTTTAAGTAATTATATAATCAGACCGATTTTTCATCACCATACTGATTATCTATAAGGCGTTCAAACCTCGGTTGAAGCTTATATGAGTTAGTTAGTTATCTACTACCTGTGTGTCTCCGTCGACGAGCGCTCCGCCCCCGGGGCGGGCGCTTGCGAAGCACACGCGCAGCGCGTCGTCACGTTCGCAGCGCTCCGGCCTGCCCTCGTGCCGGACCAGCAGCTTGCACAGCGGCAACGTGCACTCCAACCAGTCTTCTATCGTCAACCACTGCTTTGCGGTCATTATCTAAGGATCGATGATTGACGGAAGGTAGTTATGGTGCATGTGTTTTTTAATTACGATAAAATTTATTTTCCTTTGGTTCAACCTCTTTTCTCTTAAAAATTTTAAATTTTCATGTTAAGAGGAAACAGGTTTGTAATTCATTTTTATATAGGTAACAAAATTTCAATATATTATAGTGTAGAAACAGTTTTTTTCTTTATAAAGTATGTATTTTAGTATTTTTCTGCAAACAAAATAAAATCGTTTTTCTTATCGATTTTTCGTTTAAAGAAAATACAACAATGTTGAGCTATCCCTTATATGCATATAGGTACTAAATTATTTATCTAAATTTAGTTTGTTCTATTCTAACAGGCAATAATGATATCATCACTAATATAATCATTTATAATAAATACCACATGTTCGTATATATAGTGGTATTTCGTTGATTGAGTTCAGTTAGCGGATACCTAGAGTAAAAATTGGTGTCTTGCCAAATATTTTGTACGCTAGCCGTTAATAGTTAAACCTAGCCTTAACCTGGAAAACTTAAATATTTATGAATTATGAAGTATGTCATTATGATAACAATCCTATCGCGCTATCAAATTCATATACCATGCTATCTTTATAAGTATTAGATAAGTTATCAGCTCTATTACCTGTCTACTTAACTTAATAGAACCTTCATTGCTATTTTTATCCAACCATTCGAAATAATGCAGTAAGCTTTTTAATTTATTCCTTTGTGATTTTCTGTAATAAAAAGAAACAGCTGTCAAATGAACTATGAAAAAAAAATCCATTTTAACAACTTTTTACGTGATGAGTTATTGAATTAGTTATAATAACTTACCTATGTAGATTCTTAAAAAAATGCGTAAAATTGAAGTCTTGCAATGTGGGATGTGTTTTGAGCGTCCGTTTTGGAAAAGTAGAAAAGAATGCGTGAGCTACCAATGAGGATAGGAAATTATAATCAAGTTCAGTTGTATCGCCTGAAAAAAATAAATATTTCTTTATACTTGATAACTAACGATTTTTAAATCAGAATCCCATTATTATGTTTAAAAACATAGGATAAGGATGTAGAAATAAGGATGTAATTGAATAAAAGTATATGTTTAGATATTGAACTATTATTTAGTGAATGTTCCACGTTTGAATTTAACATTGTCTAGACTCTAGACCACTTTATATGATATATCGCGACTGTGACAAATCTCATACATTTGTCTACAGGAAGCTTCTCTATTTTACGGAAACATAATGGAACGAACTTCAAGTTTTCTATTATAGTGCTTGACAACATAATAGATTGTTTAGTTCATTTAAAACAATATTCACAAGATGAATAAATGATATTAAAATAGTAAGTTTGATTAGAGAGTTAAAGAAATAAGCCGTCTAGGATTTTTGATAAGATTTTCGAAAGTTATAGTTACTTTGCTGCTGTAAACTAAATATAAGTCCTTTGGGTGGACGCCATCGTTTCAGGTGCAGGGCTTTGTTCACCATGATGCGAATTGTGTTATCAAGAAAATTTCTTCGTTCCTCAGCGGACATTTCTTCCTCTAGGAACTGTTCCAGCCCTTTCATGAGCTCCGGGTCTTTGATATCATCGTCTGGGTCTATTCCTATACTGTAAGATATATATTCTTGTAGAATAGAAGATAGCATTTTCGAAAATGTTTGTTATTAGAATACATACTACAAACGTTATTTAAAATAAATTAACACAATAATATCCTCTTAGGATAAGAGATAGCAGAGGTCACATACAAATTTGATAATTAATAGCAACTGATAATTTGAATCATATTGTAGGAAAACACGTACAATTTTTAAACTTTATAAGGTCATTGAGAGGACTAAATTGTAATAAACAGTTTTATTTAAGTCGAGAAGTTTAAAACGAGGAAACGTTTCTACAATGGTGGTCATGGCTACGTTTGTAACAACCATTTTTAACAAGACTTTTAGACAAGAACAAACTCTTTATAACAACTCTTTAAAACAATGCTGTAGGATTCTGTAAGTGAGAGTAAAAGGGTAGTGACGGTGTAGTTTCCTTTGCTTGTAAAATAAAAAATAATATAAAGGTCTTGTTATAAACAAAATACTATCAGATAGATATTTCATAATATAGTCAAACCCTTGTTTTAAGAAATATGAAAAGTTGAAAGATGATTAATTCAACTGAATATTTGGATACGAACGCGTTAATGACGTAATAAGGGGTAAAAGTCTACGTCTTTTTACATAATAAGGGTCAGTTATAAACAATAGTTATAATAATAACCAAAATACCAACTTGCACATATCGTGAATTTTTAACATGCTGGCCGTTAGTTTCGCAGCAGATGATGCTACCAGAAGATGTTTTAAATGACGTTGTACAGACGTCCACCATGGTAAGTCACAGGGCAGCATAACAAGCGCCATTCTGAAAAAGAATTCAGCAATAAAAACAATTTAATTATTTGAAAATAGTAGTTATTTGTAGTAGTTTAAAAGAATATTTGTCGACAAAAGAGCTAGCGGTAAGTATTAGTGGCTAAAGCATTAGTACCGATCACATATACATATATTAAAGTGAACTCTCAATAAGTTGCTTATAAATAGTGTAATTCTTCAATATTTATTTATTTATTTATTCTTTATTGTTCCAAAAAAAACTGTTACAATTGGCGGACTTAATACTAGGTAGCATTCTCTAACAGTCAACGTTGGGGATGTACAGAGACTTAAAAGAGGGTACAATAAAACAAAAAAAAGAAATAATAAAAAAAATACAAAATAAAAATCAGAAAATAATATGGAATTGAAGAAATGGACATACACATATACACCTACATACACATATACATACATATATGTGCACACACATACACAACATATATATACATGTATGCGCGTGCACACAAACATATACACATATATAAATATATACATATATTATATATATATATATATATATATATATATATATATATATATATATATATATATATATATATATATATATATATATATATATATATATATATATATATACACAAATACATATAGGTACATATAACTAATTTGAAAAAAATACACAAAAATAAAAGACAAATAACTTTAAAGATACACATAATCGCATAAAAATCTAATATAAAAGTTTCTTAGAAAAATGACTATCAATATCAGATCTAATTCTGAATAAAGTCTTTAAATCATCTGAATAACTTCAGGAGGGTATGAGGAAAATTAATAATATTTAAAACTGGTTAATTTTATGAGAAGAATAGGTCCATAGGTAAATGTACTTCGCTTATAGGGACATAAAAGAAAAAAAGTGACAGTTAAGTCACTAAAATACTAAATTGTATTAGTGTAAAAGTCTATTCACTTAAATATGTGGTTTTCACACATAATATTGAATTAATATCAATTTTTGCTACTTGTTTGTTTTTATTTAAATATATATAACATAAGGAGACAAAGTAAATTAACTAAAAAATATATACGTTTTTTTATACGATGAGGTACCCTTACTAATAAGTCGAACAAATAAAACAAAATGGCTAGGTTTAATTTTAAATGTGAACGCTTCCATTGCGAGCTGACATTTTAAGTCACTATCTTCGTGACACTGTCAAATTCTAAATCTGACTACTGTCTACTGTTAAGACTTATCGGTACGTAAAACTTGCAAGTACATTTAGTATTTTTAAATGTACAAAGTTTATTTTATGATTCTATTACGTTAAAATGTTTTGATATTGTATTATACATGAACATAAGTAAAATCCTTCTATAGGTTTACGGTTGTAAGGATTCATACATTTTATGTAACTACTTTGGAAAATTCATCAGGTGCGATATGGATAAGGTGAATTAAATTTTAAATATTAATTTCGAGTTAAAAGTTGACGAATATTTCGATCGAAACATGTTATTAATATAATTGAATTAATAAGTCTGTACGCAAGTCGCACTTAGATAAGATATATTTATTTATCATACCAAAGTACAAGATTCAAAGGTCAATATAAAAAATATGACTCTTAAGCACAAATTACTAAAAACATTGATATTAGGCGCCCCAGCATCGGGAAAGGGCACAATATCTTCTAGAATAGTAAAAAAGTACAAAGTCCAGCATGTATCCAGTGGAGATAAATTAAGGGATCACATAGAAAAAAAAACTGAGCTTGGAATTGAAGTAAAAAAATATCTCAATGAAGGACAATTGGTGCCTGACGATGTGATGATAAAGTTCATGATTACAGAATTAAAAAATGTTGGAAATAAACCCTGGCTTTTGGATGGATTTCCAAGAACAGTGGCACAGGCTGAGGCACTGTGGAAAGTACAGCCAGTTGATGTGGTGCTCAATCTTGATGTTCCTTTTGACGTCATTGTAGATAGAGTTAAAAACCGTTGGGTTCATTTACCATCCGGAAGAGTATATAATATAGGCTTTAATACACCAAAAGTAGAGGGTAAAGATGATGTCACTGGAGAAGATTTAATTCAACGTCTTGATGACAAGCCAGAAGCGGTAAGAAAAAGACTAAAAATATATGAGACTGTCACTCGTCCTGTTATTAATTTTTACAAACAGAAAGGTATTCTCAAGGAATTTCAAGGACGCACATCAGATGAAATATGGCCACAAGTAACTGCTTACTTGGATCCAATCTTTTAAATTATTAACATATTTAATTTTATAAATAAGAAATGACAGTTTCCATATTTTTTATGCAGCTCTGACAGTATAAATGCCAAAAGTAATCTTATTTATTTTTATACCAAGTTCATTATTAATAAAAATATTATAGTTGATATTAGTCTTCCATTATAAGAATTTATAAAAATGTACTTACAGTTATATAAATGTTGCAGTTTGCTACAAAATATTACTTAATAATCTTTATAATTTCTAATGTTTATAAATATACATCATTATCTTGAAAATAATTATCATCAATAAATCAATCAATATATTTTTAAGAAATGTGAGAATCATCAATCCTTTTTTTTTCAAATAATGATAGATTATATATTATAGCCATATTGTTTGCATTAAAATAGTATGACATAGAAATGTTATAGATAATATACATTGGTCATAGAATATATGCAGCTTTATATTATATATTATTATATATTTCAATGCCTTAGTATATACAAATACATATAACCACAAAAAAATTAAGTGGGCAATTATTTAGTGCCTTGTTTTTACATATGTAGGTAGCTAGTAGTTGTTAGTAATTATTTTATATAAGGAATTGTTATTATTTTATAGGATTTTTATGTATTTTTATGAAGTTTATATTGTTACTAAGAAGATTTTTAGAGATAACCAATGATTTTCGTAGCACAAATTCTTAGATATTTTTTAACATGCTGTTCTATTGTCACAAGATATATTTATAATTTTATTTTATTCTTAGGATTCTTAACATTCAAGTTCCTAAATTTGACATTTTTTTTTTTTTTTTATATTTAATGTTGTTGTCTTTAAATAAAAGTGTTATAATATAATACCTTCTTTCATTATCTTTAATTTTGAAGATTGTTATTAATTTGAAACTACTGCTTTAAACTTAAAAATATGAAAGGATTAAAAAAATAATAATAGAAAAGGTATTAAGTAAAATTTTTATAGACATCAATTAAAACTGAAAATAATAAGTCAATATATGTACTTTAGTTATTTACATTTGTAACGTGTTAAGATTATTGGAAATGAGAAATTGATTTTTTTCTTATCTCTGGAACTATCAACATTTATGGATGTTGATATTTAAAAAATAAAATATAATAGCTTGTCTTGTCAGAATGACATATGTAGGTTTCTTTTTATAGCGCCAATTTTATTCTCAGAACTAGAAATGTGCTGATTTTGTATATTTACTTTTTAGGTTGTGATAATATAATTTACTACCAGTTTTTTTTTAATATATGAAGCACTTTAGGGGCTTCTAATACTTAATTTCACTATGTCATGCATAGAACGTGTTCCTATTAGTATCGACTATTTGTTCATGAGAAATAAGATGTTATTTAGTATGGTTAACAGTATATAAGTCAGTATAATTCAACTTGCTATAAACATATAATACCTATAATAGTAACGTGAATAAATCTGCACAATCAATATTTTTGGAAAAAATGTGTAACGTGTTCAGTAGAGGAGACTTTGTATGTATGTTTACCTGTTTCTTTGTCCGCACATACTTCAAAACTACTATAAGATAATACGAATTGAAATCAAATTTAGGATTTAGTTGGTTTAGTTCAGTAATAGTAGTTGTAAATTGTTGCAGAATTAACAAAGAGTTTTGTCATTCGATAAAATCTTCAATTTTTATGGTTATAAACAAAATTTATTTCAATAATTACAATGTTACAAATCTACCGAACTGATTTGATATAAATTTGTGTGGTGCTTTGGTTAATATCCATGTCAACATTTGCGATGCTTTTCATTTCGAAAAGTACTCTGAATTTTACAGGAAAATATAAAAAATGTTTGTTCTATAAATACAATAAAAATTATTTCATAATATATATGTATTAAATTTGAATGATGATAAATAATTAATTTTAGTAATCGGAGAAAGTTAAGGGGACAGACGAAGTCGCTGCAACAGCTAGTTTGTTTCATGAGAAGGTAACTTTTATTCGAACTTAATGAATATTCTATTTCAAATAATACTTTTAATTTTTATAGCATATATTTTTGGTACGCGATTTTTCTATCAATTTATAATATCAAATGCTTATTTGAAAAAAATCATACTATCCTAGTTTTAGAGTCGTTAGTACCTATATGTTTATCATTATATATATATCTACTCGCACATTACCTATTAATTACCATAATATCTGTGTTTATATCATATTTATAAATAATACTGTGAGCAGCAACACTAGTCGTCAAATAAGTGTGTCATTGTAATAATTAAACAAAGAAATTTAAAATAAATCCAATGTTTTAGTAAAGTTAAAAAAAAAGAAAAGAATAAAAACAGTCTGTTACTTACTTTAGGCGTTCGCGTCGTTAATATGAAGTATATAATCACTGTAGTCACTATAACATCGAATTTTGCCGCTTCGCGACTATCTATATTTTTTTCGCACTTTTCTCATTGTCCACACATGAATGCAACAATATTTTCTGGCATATATAATCTTATTGGTTTCCTATAGACAGAAATAGTGTGCGTAGTTAAACCGAGTGCCGGTTGCGGGCGACGCGAGCGCGCGAACCCCGACTATTTTTAGCAGCTTTCGTGCATTGGCGCTGAAATTAGATTGTAAATAAAAATCTTGGGTTAACACAAGTCGTAGTCCTCGATGAACACATTCTATGGGTCATCTTTTATCTCATCACAACTGTGAATGACTTTGCGTAGATAATTGAGCAAAGCATTTATCAGGTTCACTCCGATATATAAAATGTAAGTAAAAATATGTTTTTAATAAAATAATTTAATTTAGATAATAAATTAAATTGGAATTAGTCCGTTTTCATAAAGAAGATATACTGGTTTCGAACGTCCTAAATTTTAAATTATATTTCATACAGGTACGTTAATAGCACAATATAATAAAAGCAACAATTGAACGTGCAAAAGATGTAAGGCAATCGCATCATAACATATCCTATATTCATTACTTATTTGTCCAATATTATCTGTATTCTTTTTTTTTTAATTAACGACACTTTAACAATACCTATCACAGTACCACTGGTGCAAGGCTGCATAAAGTTCGGAGGTTATTTCCTCGGCGTACATAGAGGATTGCGAAATCGCGGCGTGTATTGTATCTGACGGTACGGATCGTACTGACGCTGACTTTCACTGGGGGTCCTACCCTGGTCGGTTGTCGCACCCTCCACCCGCCGAGTGACGTCATCGGCGTCGCGTCACGACCTACGACGCCGTACGCCCAAGCTCAATATCCCAACCCCGCAACCTCGTGAAATGCCATGGAACTCCCAACGTTACGTAAAATCAAATAAGTAGGTATGTGTAGTTCTACGTCAGCACAGACGTCATTTTACTTTGTAGGCAATTTGAGCTAAAATGCTTTGGTTTTTTTGTTATTTTCATGTTTTATGTTTAAGCGAGTTAAATATAAATTATGTTAGAAAATGTATAATATAAAACAATATTTTACTTTATATTAAAAATTCCAGGACTTGATCAATTAAATGTATTTCAAAATTCAGATATATGCTGCACTTCAATAAGTTTTTCCATAAATTACTTAGCAGCTACGAAATTGGAGAGAGCTACGACATTTATTGCGCATGCGTGTATTCACACAAGCACGTGTGATAGTGGTTATGGATTTGAGTTTACACGTAGACAAAATATCTATTACTTTGATAGGCTCCTTGCAATATATGAGGTCCTGGTAGCTCTACCGCCCGTGGAAAATTGTTTCCGCCCTATACAATGTTGTTGGGCGGGCTAGGGCGGAGCGGACTTAGTTTATATTAAATGATGACCAAATTTTATTTGCTTACAAAATACGATTTTCTCTGTCGAAGTATTTATTGACAATGATTATTTTTATTAAATGATGTGATTATTTTGAAGTTACATTTGTAAATGAACTTAAAATATCCTTCAGATTACCTAATTAGTAGCATACCTATTTAGTAAATAATGTTTTTAAATATTAATACGAATTATGAATCATGTAGGTATTTTTATTTACAGCTCAGACGCTAACAATAACTGGGTATAAACTCATAATGTGATTATCTATTTACGGGTGCAAATCTATTTAAGTGAAACCTCTTGAAATCTACTAAAGCCTTTTAATATTTTGTTTTTCTGTTATTTTATGAAGCCCTATAATAGTTGACTGCCAGCAGCGCCATCGCCACAACTGCGTGGTTTCACTTTCAGCTTTCCGTTTCATGTGGGAAAATTAATTAATTTATTAAGGTGACAATTAATTTCTTTAAAGCTCTGTGTTGTGATTTTTAGTAAATGTAGAATTTAAATAGAATTCAGTTTCTACTTATTAGTATATTATTATTAGTTATACTTACATTTATATTTCTTCTTAAAATTTACATCCTAACTTTCAATAGATTCATTATGATAAAATATTATAGATTTTGTATGTATTTGCTTACGTATAATATAGTAATTGATATGTTTTAACATTTAATTAATAGATATTTTTGTTTTTTATTTAATTACCTCCCCCTCACCCTACTCAAATAATAAGCCAAATATCATCGTATTTTTTAGTAAGTTTTTTTTTCATTTGAAAGCCCGAACTAATTGGTGTTTTCATTTAAGAATGAATGAATGAATAAATATTTGGAAATAAAAGATTCTTATATATTGACGAAATGAATAAACTAACCCCCACCACACCATAGCCCATCAAAATTCATTCAGAAGATTTGTTAAATTACAAATATAGTAATTTGAGGGTTTATCCAGATACAAAAACAGCACCCTACTCACTTTTCAAATACCGTCAATGCTCTTGTACATATTCTGATATTGTAAGAGATCGTGGGCGGCTGTGATCACTTACCACGTGGCCCGTAGGCACCTTTGTTCTGCTTTTATAATAAAAAAGGTTTTCGACAGTCGATATGGGCTTATTAAACGGAGTAAAAAAGATCTTATAGGTATCAAACTGGGCCAAAAAGTTATCGCCTGACGAATTTTTTATCAATGTCATCTCTAGTTTTCACACATGACGCCTACAAACAGATTAACAGACTAAGATAGAAAAACTGTAAAAATATGTTTATGTTCAATGTACATGAATAACATTTTAACTTTTTCAATAGGTATAGATAGATTAGATAGGTATATATAGATTATTACAAGTGATCCTTTTTGCAACAACTATTTTTTCGGCTATACCGAAATAACTGTGTTGCAATCTTGAAAAACTATTATCTTTTAAAGTAAAATCCACTAATATTATATAATTATAAGTTAATAAGTACAGTGAGCAAATAAAAGTAATTAATGATTTACTCATCTTTTTTATTATCATATTTTTTTATAACTATTGTTATCATTTCTTACTTACATAAAAACATTATGTCAGGGAATTTACACATGTCATTTGAATGTTGTACCACAATAGTTTTGCATGTTACACTAGAAGTTGTTGCGTCAAGGGAAAGAAGAAGACGGCACATTGGGCACATCGGTTAAATTAATTTCATTACCGATTAAGTTAAGATAAAAAGTGTCTCATATGTCAACTCGAACTATAAACTAAGACTACACCAAATACGCTCACTAGTTGAGACAACTAACAAACAAGCAATTAACAATAAAAAAACATTAAACCACGAATATTTCGTATTTATTTACTGTTTTGTCAACAATGCTAAGCAAAAATATTATATTACTTCTATACTAGCTGTTGCTCGCGGATCCGTCCACGAGGACTGTAAAAATATTATTTATATGGCTTATATACCAGGTACCATATGAAGCAAAGCTATGTGTTATTTTAGTACATAAACTAAAACATAGCCAAGTTTTATTAAAATCTGTTCAGTAGTTTTGCCGTGATTGAGTATCAAACTTCCATCCATCCCAACATCCAAACTTTTGCACATATAATACTAGTATAGATACTGTATGCATTATATACACTCAATAAGCAATTTGCTTGAGAGAGCATAAATTAAATGACTGTGACTTTTCGAAAAAAACATTCAACTGGTTTACGTTATACTCACGAGTAACTACGGTCTATGACGCGAGAGATATGATCCATTATACTTAGTTTCTAATTGCTTTACGTTTTTACTGAATACTGTATCGATACAGGTTTTATTTCAATATTTTCGATTAGCAGGATCATGCCTTATAAAAAACATAATATATAAGTACTACAAATAAAATAAAGATAAAGGGATCCAAAGATATACCTAGGTGCTTATGTTTAGATAGATAAAATAGAAGATATGGTTAATTGTATATAGTCTAGTATATTGTTAATATTTTATATTTTGCATTATTTTTTTCTCCTATAATGTCACGATTCTTTACAACAGAATAGCTAAATTGAGCGTAAAACATGTTCATGTCAAAATGAATCAAATTAAAAAGTTAAAATTCATCTTTAATAATTTTACAAATGGTATTGGAATATTGCTTTAAGACAAAAATTATATAAGAAACATTTAAACGTATTTTAATACTAAAGAGTTCCTAAACTTAAACTACAGAATTAAAAGAGTTATCTTTGAACTTTAAGTTACATTTACTAATATTTGAATTATATAGTTGCCTCGTTGCCTCGTAGTAGTATTTTATAAATATTCTTTTGTTCATGGCACCCTAGTATAACCGACCTCTAAGGCAGTGTTGTCACCCCTGCGGAGCGTAATCTTGGCAGTTGAAAGGTCAAAGTTAAATGCCAAAGGTTTAGGAAGAGTTGTTATATTTTGCCATTTTGCACATGTATATTTTGAAACCAATTACTTTGTAGTATAATAATTATTTTTTATTTTTATTGTTTTCTCTATTTTAAACTGTATAATCATACATTTTTAATATTTAGTTCATCTATCTTTATTTATCATACCCATTATCATAAACTAATAAATTTAAATTATAAATAACTATTGAAATTAAATATAGTTACAAAAGGGATTGCTAAATAACGACGTCAATTGTATTCTAGTTAGCTTTGTCACAGCCCTTAAGGGATGAAACAACCCCTCACCGGCACGTGTCACAGCGAATACGTCAGTGTTTGTTGGTGACCCCTTGCACCAGGATATCATGAACACAGAGAAGTATGAACGGTTTAATTCACCCCTACACAATATCTTGTTATCAATGTAAAAAATGACCTTTGCTTAATTTTTAGTTTTTATGTTCAAATAATATTTATGATGTTTAAAATCATTTTTTTACTATTAAATAAAATAGGAACTTTTTAAATAAAATCCTGAGTAAAAGTCAACATAAAGTTAAAAACAAAAATCATTAAAAAAATAATAATATTTCATATTAATAGTCATTTTGTTTGTATTTGAAAATATTCTTACATACATAAATTCTTATAAAATAACCTAGACCTTGTTAAATCGTGGTTCTATCTGTCTCGTTTCCCTCATATGTCTCGATATTTCGGTAGGTTACTTACCACCCTCACCAGAGGGAGAGCCACCCTGTTATAGTTGGAGCAAACTATTTACACCTATTCGCTGTCCTGTTACCCTATTATAACACACTAGCTTGCGCGGGTTGACGGCGCTCGACGCTAAAGCGTAGCGTCGGTGCACTCCTGACAACTTATGTTACTCTAGTACATTCGTAGTTAAGGTGTTACGTCACCATGAAAATGACCGAATTCGTAGCGGAATCTACGAAGGTTTGGGCGGCGTTGATAGGCGTAGTAAGGTTTCTTTTGCTACACATTAGCTACGCAAATGAAAGAGAACGTAATGGTATAATGTTCCTTTCAGAACTATTTTGATCTGTAAAAGCTTTGCTAATAAATAATGATGACAATAAGGTACTACCTAAAACTTAAAGGACACTATTAACTGGCTGGTAATAATCCAGATTCCCACTTAGGTATTTTTTTATTAACTTGTTCAAGTTTTATATTTACATGATCACATGTCTTATCAAATGATGGAGGCAATACGTTTATATTTTAAGTAACCATCCGCAAAAAGGTGACTAGACACCGTAACTAGGTCAAAGAAGGATTTCGAAAGTTTCGAAACCAGCAATTAAAACTTAATAAAAGCCAGTGGGTATTTCATTCATGGGGTGAACCTAATGATGTATTTTGTGTATAAACTATTTTTTTTAATATTTTAATTTTATCTGTGTGTCAATATAAGTCTAAGGAATCCCATTTTTAATTTATTTATGTACAGATATGGCTACAGTAGGATATATAACCAGTTCCGGTTTGTTTCAGAGTGTGTGAAGAAAAGAAAGCATTGAATGTATGAAGGGTAAGGTAACTAAGTTAAGAAGTATAGTTTGAAGAAATAATGTAATATTGATCAAGAATTATTTATCAATTAATAATAAAGACATTATTTGAACTATATTTGTTTATTCTATTTTTTAATTACTCTGAAGATTTTCAAGCGGGTAGTTTAATATTTGCTTGTGTGTGCTATTTTTATGTGTGGGTAGATTATCTATATGTATGAAGCAGTGAACGTGTGGGCATTTAACTCATACCAAGTCGTCGCAGGTCACAACATGTAACGCCTAAGTACTAAGGTACCAGCTTTCAAGAGAGATGATCTAGAACGAAATCTAGACTTAGAAGTAAACATCGCTGTGATTTTATGTTACCCTGGCACATATGTTAGTACAAACAACCTAGTAACTGGTATTAGGTTTAAAATTTTAATCATCGTTTGAAATAGTTACGTTGTTAGAAACTATTTATTGTTAAAAATAATACCAACTTTTTTTAAAGGATTTCCTTATTTTCCATTTAATCGCTCGTTACAGAAAATATAATGATAAAGAAAGATTTGAATAAATATAGTGTTGTGATAGCGTAGTGTTTATCAGCATAATAAAAATAGTTTTAATTACTGGAAATCTCTTATATTTTTTTTACTAATATAATATAAGATGTATTCCTGCTTTTGAATTAAATGATCCTGGGACCAACCCTTTGCATTGTAGAAATAGTCCAGTGATGTGAAAGGAATGCGGAAAAAAAAATAAAGAGATCGTCCTAGTACAGCGTCAAGACTCAAGTAAACAACTTTATTTAAACACCAGAAAACAACAGACACACACTTCTATATAAAAAAAAAAATACTTAAGTAATAGCAGAGGAATTCTATGACATAGAATGCATTTCATCCAACAATACAGAACTTCGCTGCTCACTCGCTGAATACCAATATTGTGTTTCCGGTCGTTTTAAGTTTATACGTAGATATATATTCTGTAATAATAAAATATATATATCATCATTCATTTTTACTCCTTGAAACTAATATGGGATTCATTTTAAAAGGAGGCACAATCAGGACACTTCAGAGTTTCTTTAATATTAATAGTGAATAACAACATACATTAGAAATTGTATTACCTATAATGGAATAGATGTTTTGAGACTAAGTAACGGCGTCAACATACTTGCGGCCCAAGCGTCAGAGGAAATAGCAATATCTAAAGTTTTCAACATTAGAACTGTTTAATTGTCTCCACTCCAAAACTATTCTTAAAGTATTGATAATACTACTATACTACTATACTATATTTACACACAATATACCATTTCGTGATATTTCAGCAGACAGGCCAGATTTCATATGACAAGCTGTACAGAAAGTTCTGTTTTCCTTGGACTTCAGAAATCGAGTACTGAAATAGAAGGTAGGCCACGGTGCTGGTCGTAGTGCTATCGAGCTTTTTATTTCAACATTCCTTCACAAGAGTAGTCTAAAAGTACAAGACGTCTTAGATTTTGGAAACTGGCGGAGTAGTCACCTTACCTATGTCCAAAATTGTAGAAGGCATCAATCAATCTTCTTTCAAATAAAAGACATTACTATAGACAGATTATTTTTATATGTATCTAATAATAATTATTATTATAATAATGTATCAGGACAAATTACAAAAATTGATCTAACCCCTAAGCAAATAATTTGTTTGTATAAAAGTTGTTAGACAACGACATAAATACATAGGAATACATATTATAAATACTGAGAATATATTTAATAAGCTACCAAACCCAGAAATACAGACATCTATGCTCATCATATACATGGCTGTCCCTGTCGGGAATCAAACCCGAGCCTCGTTGCCCCTAACCACTCGACCAACGGGGCGGTATATATATATATATATATAGCTATCTGTTGTAAGTTCTTTCTGTTGGTACATTGCTCTCCGCAACATTCAGTGTGTAATTATTGTAAATAAATATTTAACCATCGAATTAAGAATATCGTAAAAACCTTATTAAAGTATAATAATTCATATTATATTTGATTACTTTCTTTACTTTAATTCAATATCAAAGATTTTAACACACAATTGCTATTATTAAAATGGCATTAGATAGCTTTTCTGAAACTTAAATGACTGATATGGAGGTACATATTCCAAAATTCATTTTTATGGTATCGTAGTACTTCGAATATAAAGTTAAAACACCGCGCATGACGTCATTCGTAGAGTGCAATGGCTGATCGTACGTCATAGCCGCCATTTTAAAGCCCTACTACAGAATCTCTTAATATTACGACATTTTACAACTCACACCTATACCCAAATATTAAGACATTATATATAGCATGAATAATATAAGATCATGTTAAAATTAGAAAATATATATATTTTCAAATCACAAATATTACCATCTCGCTCTTTATATCGGAAATCCTCAACGAAGTGTTTGCTCACTCACACATAAAAGTGCACGATCAATAAAGTCATAACAGCACACGTCTAATCGCACGCGATCGATGGACACCCCATGTGACGTCATTGCATGATATTGATTTTATATACCTCATATTCTATTGTTTCTGCGATCCTAGTATGTAAGTATGCCGAGGAAAGCTTTCGTTTCGGGAAATTTCTATTGGGCGTGGAAATCTTAAGGAGGGAGGAAACTTAAGTATGAAGAAAGCGGAATGTGTTGCTTTAATTCATGCTTGAACTGTTTTTGTGGTAAAAACTATCTGCTTATATAAAAACTAGATTGTTTTGGTTAATTTAAAATTATACAAAGTAAAATTCGAATATGATTAATTTAATTACGAGATTTTCTTGAATATTCCTTAATAACAATTTAATTTTTTATTGTATTTTTGTTGAGTATGATAGCAAGGATTAAACAGCTTATTATGTGTATAAAGGAAGTATTCCTGTTTAACTAGCAAATTACCAGAGGAGAACTTCAATTGAGTGAATGTGGCTTCAAACTCCGCCCACATGTCCCGGGCACTTGGCATCTCTACCAAATCCGTTGGTTAATCTGCACGACACCTCCAACAGCGTATAGTCGCCTGGTACTCCAGGCTCAGTTTATCCGAATCCTTATCCGATTTTGTCCGGGTTATCCGGTTTATAATTATGGAACATTTACTCTTATTTCTATCAGTGCTTTTTGTAGGACATATCCAATGCTACGGACAAAGTAATTATTACTTTGAAAACCATAAATACTGTGACGATCTCTCCCCATATTTCGGTGAAATAGACCTGGATCAAATTACTGGTGTTTGGTACGGAGTTGAAAAACTACCACATACTAAAGGAGAGTACAAGATAGAGCATACTAACGAATGCTTCTTTATTGACATCAAGGAACTTTACATTCAGGTTGGTTATTACTTTATATTTAAATACTCTTTCAATAAACATTAATATTCATAACTATACAAGTAATATTAATACATCAAATAAAGTTTTCGAGAGTATCAACTAAATGTGTAATAAATTGAAATTTTCAAACGATTTCAAGATAAACACATTGAAACGTTATCTTATAAAACAAAACTTAAAAAAATCAGCAAATATTAATTTATTATTAATCAGTATTTATTTTTAATAAATCTTCTCTCTGATAACACAATTACAGTGTCATTTTTAATGTTCAGCTTTGATTTACAAACATGACCAATATTATTTATGATATAATAATTGTCTTTAGGACGATCTAATAAGTAAGTATTGTATATAAAAATTTCATTTCGGGAACATCAAACTGCAATACAAAATAAAAATAACTACTGATATATTACACCTTAATATACACCAGGATGTGGGGTCGCCGAGTCAATTAGCAGGTTAAGAGTGCGCGATGAGCTCGTGTCCTGATGCACGTCTGTGGATCTAAAACCACCTTCAATTAAACGTTTGACTCCAATCCTTAAACGTATATGCTAATTGGGCATTTAAAACAATTAAGTTAAAATGTTTTTGGTTTTGGTGTTAATTTTCACCTCATCCCAAATTCTTACTGCTGATGTAAACTTTTGTCCAAATTTGCATCCAACTCAAGATTTCGATGAAGAAGCTCTTCTAGGGTTGTGGTATATACAGGAGTATATTTACCATAAGGATAATGATACGAGGACCGAATATAACCCTTATTGTCCTACAGTTCAAATAAGAAAGTTTGAAGACTATGTAAGTGGTGGGCTTTTGAACAAGAATCTCGTAAGTATCTCGTTATGTGTTTCTGTGAAAAAAAGTATAGAGAGTATTGAGTATCTCCTAAAATACCTCTTTTAGTTACTCTCGTATCGTATCTCGTGCGGATCTTTTACTAATAGATATATTTGAAATATTTTGACCGAGGTATATTTTAAGTTCTTTTTAAATATTTTTTCAATTCCGGCTTCATCCGTTGTGGTTGTGCATATTTCGTCAATATTATGTAGAATGGAAAACACGAAGGAGATTGTACACTTTATATTAAGAATAATTAATAAAAAGTGGTTTAGCCAACAAAAATAATTCCTTGTTAATATTTTATTTATAACAAGTATGACAGCAAAAGATTCAGTATTTACCTAGGATAATAAATTTACAATTAATTATAAATACAGGTATAATATTCAAATCTATTTTATTGTTGCTCCACAATACGTACAAACTAAAGTATAAGCTAAAATTAATCATTTAAAGAAGAATCTTAGAAGAAATCTGAAATAAGGGATGAGATGGTTTGAGACAGGAAAAAAGAAGATGAGAAAGAATGCTTGCATCTAAATATCTAAACCCTTACATCGAGAGTGGTCCTATCTTTCGAGGTGCCCTTTTCATTTTTACCAGGTGGACGGCATAATACTAACGCCATCGTTATAAAATTGATCACATCAATAAACCTTAGAGAACCATGGACTTCTTATATTTTTTGGTTAGGTCAAGATTAAAACTGTCAGTCGTTTAATGTTAATTGTATATTTATTTCTTTTTCATCAGCCAACCCCTCCGACACCGTACCAGCAGTTAACAAATTCTCCGTATCCAAGCAGGCCGTACAATCTGCCGGAACCATACAGAATCAGACACTTTGTTTTGGAATGGCATGAAGGACTCTGGAAGGATGACTATCACATTAAAGTGAATACTTCACATAAAGGATTTTGGCCGACAGACGTGCCAAATGGATGTAAGTTAGTTTTTCCTAGAGTTTTCGGTCTTAACTTTAAAAATCAGAATGTATACTAACAACTACGAAAACGCGACTCTTTAATACAAATATTAAGATTTTTCCAGATGTTAAAAGAAACTATTATTATTTTAGTATTGTATTTCAATAACAATTATTATTACTATTACAATAAAGTATTATTGTCCTTGTTTGAAGGTTTTAATTTTGACTTTAAGAAATGATCAATCTGCAACGTTTACTTTTTATTTGGTACTTTATTTTTTGGAACCAAGTTATGAGTATAAAATTGTTGCTATTTCAGCTGTTGACAAGATGTATCGTTTCTTCGGTGGTGTTATCCAAGTTCTGAAGGTATCTCACAACCACCTGGTGCTGAACTTCTGCATGCGGCTGCCGCATTCCCAGCTCTATAGTGTCGTATTAGCAAGAAATGAAAACCAATTGACACCCGAGGACTTAGCCAGTATTCACAATATTTTCACCGTTAAGAATCTGTCAACATCTGCGCTAAAACGAGTCTGTGAAAGTTCAGCTGTGAGCTTAAAGTTGTCCAGTTTTGTAATTTTATCTGCTTTAACAATATTTATGTGACTTCGTTAATTAATTTCATATGAATATTATATTTTCTAGTATTTATTAACTAAATCACGTATTTTATATTTATAAAGAATTAATTAAAATGAAATTAAGTCTATACGATATAATTAAGATATATAACGCAATAAAAATATTTCTAAAATTTGGTATTTTTTATTCATTGAAAGGAATTGGATATAAGCCTTTAGAATAATTTTAGTTTACAACTTACACAAATAATGCTAATAAAACAGAGCACTTACAAAATAAGAAGGCGTTTGAAGCCAGATAGTGTGTGAGGAAAAAATAAAATAAGTATTTGTATAATTTATGCATTGCGTTAATGTTGCTGATTAATACAATGTATGATAATTTAAACAAGTTATGAAAACATGTCTCTACCTTTGAGATGATCAAAATACTTTTAAATATAATAAGCCTATCATATTACTACATTCATATTTTTTTATTACTTTTTTATTTTACTTTTACGAAATATTGACACTTTCTTTCTTTCACTGATCGTTTTTGTTATTCATATTTCTGAAAGTACTGATTAGATTTTCTCATGTATTCGTAAGTCTTCAGTACTAATATAATTTGAGGAAAATGGTGCAAAATATTTAATATTTAAAATTGATTTGCTTATATATTAATAAACTATATTTATGGAAATGAAAACTAATTTATAGATAATTTCTATGTAATTTATTTTATCAAAAATATATATTTGATAACTTAGAATATCAAGAGAAACCCGAAGTCTTCTAAACTTCTATTATCTAGTTTTGTAGTATTATATAGTGATGATAAATCTTCTGTATTCATTAATTTTCTTCAGGACAGTTTCTTTTTCTTTTCTAGACTATATTTAGAGAACCGTAGGTGATTAATAAATAAACATTTCTGTAATATTAGTGACAGTTACAAAATGAAAATAAAATAAATAAACCGTAACAAAATCGGTTCATAAACGGCAAAGTGAAGAAAACACAAAAGAAAATTCGAAATTCGAAATTCGTTCAAATTGAGAATTCTTTTTTGAAAGTTGATTAATAAAAAAAATATATATATTAATTAGGTAAATAGGTTATAAGGATCTTGTAAAGTATCGTGTGTTGTGAATCATACTTTATTACACCGGAGTACTATATTAGCTACCTGAACCAATTTGCTAATTAACTGAGAGACGACCACGAACGACGCCTTGTCCCATATACCCTGTGGTATCTCAAGAGTCGTCATGTTCGTTTGGCTTCTGCCATATACTGTACTGATCTTGGTTAATGAGGCTCAAGGTCTCTGCGGGGACACTGTCCGATGGTCTCATCAAGTCAACATCGACGATGTGTATGGGATGTGGTACGGTGTGGGATATGCGCAACACAACCCAGATATGACTAATAAGCCCAATGAAATTGGCTGTGTGTCTCTTTATATAACTGACGCAACTAATGATGTTCAAGATAATTGGCTTGACTGGTCTGTAAGTATTGTTCACACCTTATCTTTTTAATGTTTTTATTTTGTCAATTATAAAATGCGGTCGATCAGTTTCAGCAAAGGAATTTCTCAGATGAGAAATGGCGATCGTCTAAAAGCAACCCTTGGTCGGAAAACGCCATGGCGGGATCGTGGCTCGATATTCGGTTAAAAAGAAGAGCTAAAAGGGATGCATCAGACGAAAAGCGTATTCGTGTTCTTTGGGATGAAGATGGTCATACGTTGGAACAAACTTATTTATATTATCCGGAGGAACCTGGTCTTTGGACCGCAGAGGTGTTGCGACCTGGGGAAAGACAACTGATATCGAGAGGAATAGGTGTGTTTTATATTAACATCTAACTTTATGGTTCAATAATGAGTAAAAAACGAAGTCCTTAAAGAGTTAAATATTCATCTTTACTTTTATTGGTAGCCGGCTACTTTAATGTTGAATACGGTGAAGGAACTTATTTTCTTATACTATTAAAATGTATTTACAAATGATCTAATGATAGTGATTTATAAAACAATCTATAATTGGTCTAATAATACCAACTTATTATATTATTAGTATTAATGATTTATTACTGAAAACCCGTAGTGAATCATAAAGTTAGTTTTGATTTATTCCGCTAATAGTGACAATATCATATTATTTTATTACAGATGTCTGGTACCCAGATGACCCTCCACGTCACCCAGATGTGATCCGTTTACTAAAAGCTACTGAACATACGCTAGTTCTGAATCATTGCGCAGAATTAGGTAACGGAGGGCTATTTACACTTATTTTACGAAGATCACCATCAAAGGTTCATAAATATGAGTGGTACCAATACCAGAAAGAGTTCTATAAGTTTGAATTACCAAATGTGTATCGGTATTCTGCTGTATGTGCAGCATGGGCTGGTATTAGCTCTAGTTTATTTTTATTAATCTGTATTATAGTTTTAAGACTGTTTACTTAATTGAAAATATATGTATACTTATGTTTAGATGCCTATCTTTCTTCTGCCTTTTATTAAAAATATTTACGATATTATAATTACGATATTATAGTTTTGTGTATTTCCTTGAAAATTATTTAAGTATCCTAACTAAAAAGAGAAAATATCTTGACTGAGGTAACAATAACATCAAATTTCATCAAAATCGCTTTAGTCGTTGTTAACTATAATAGATACATTAACTTAAACTTAAATAATAGAAATTAAACAAGTTTGTTCAAAGTCGGTAATTAACATCTTTACATTTAGGTATGATATTTAAAAATCATAGACCAATCTGGTGTATTAAAAATGACGTCTTACAAATTCAAAACATAATCAAAAAACCCTATTATTCAAACATAATATCTAAAATAAAGGAGTTATATGATATGGTCGTAGTTTTAATTGTTTCTTAACCGTCAACTTTTTCTGCTCTCTAATACATCAAGAGGATACATAACTAGAATAATTGTATTGTTGTAAAAAAAAAAGTTTTTCTATTCCATGATTGTATCACTAGAAGTAGGTTGCGATGCATTTTTAACCAACGCCTTGTGTTAATATATAAATCTATGCTCATTACATTTTCAATATCTGAGTTATTCTAGTGTTTTCGGAGGTTTTCACGAGTACTACATTCTAATTTTTAGAAATAGAATTGATCGCTCATCTCATCACATTCAATAACACATCAGACACTTTACCACACAATATTTTTTAAAATGTTGCTTGAGATTTGGTGGTGGTGGTACGTCCCGACTTCAACGTTTATAAAAATGGGTGTTGATGGGTTTTCCGCCACCTTGGGGTATGAGGTGAGAATGGCACCATTTTTTTACCACATAGTTTCCTTGCTCTTACAACAGCCTCGAGAGGAACAATGTTATTAAAGTTTCAATATCAAAAATAAGGTGCATAAAATAGAATTTCATACAAAAATATGAGACTCAAGTTTAAAAGTCAAAGATTTTTATTATAAGTGTAACATCAATGTACAAATACATGTCATGTCATGTGGTACATGTGATATATGGTCGCTAATTTCTCTGGTGTTACAAATGTCTTGAGCGGCGTTTATAATTCGTCAGGTGACCCTAATAAAGAAAAGATTTTAAGATTTAACAGACAGTAGACAAGGCCTTCACTAATGTTGTTTGTGCGGATGTGGTAACTATTGACCTCACCAGACGGGGTCAGTCAAGATGGACAGGAACTGTGACAAGATTATGCCAATTAACCCAGCAATTATAATACAGTCAATAGTTTAATTTGCTTTTCGTCCGGTATACTTAATTATACATAACTCGACCTAAGTGCCTTTACTAGGATTTGAAAGATTTCCTCGTTATTTTGTACGTTGTCAGAAAACAATTTGGAATGAGGTTCTTCTAAGTTCATAAACTTTTTTTAGAATAAATACAGAAATAAAACTAATCGCATTAGACAGAAATCTAACCTGCGACCTCTGGGAAACCATGTCGGCGGTCTGCCATTTGAGCCACCCGGTAGCACTGTGGTAGCTTAATTTTCAGAGCGATTAGATATGTATATATTTAAAATTAATTCGTTAAATAAACTAAACATATATATACAATTTCCAACAACCTTTTTTTATTTAGTTAATAAAATGAATAAATTTCCTGATTGACTAATCTATCAACAAACTAAAATAAGATGAAATCTGTCTAATCTGCCGACTTCTACAATGACTTAGGCTTTTATTAAGGAGAAATTTCTTGAAACCGTCCCGAAGCCGTTTAAATACTGGTTTAATTATTTCATTGAAGTTTGACGTTTACAAAGAAAGTTGGAGTTTTGAATTTGAAAGTTGGAAAGTTTCATCGAGTGTTAATTACAATAATACTTTAATAACTTTAGTAGTCCTCGAACAGATTCCTGGGAATATAAATTTAAGGTTATTAAACACCAAATTTATTTAAAGGATTTCATTATACATACGCATGAACGCATGAATATGCGGGACTACAGTTTTTACAACATTGAGATTTTATTTGATTATTGAATGTAAATAATATACCGATAAGTTACTAATAATATTCTAAGCCAGAGTTATAGCCCCAAAGTTCAATATAAAGACATTCAAATATAACATCTGAAAAAGATATTTTATTAACACTTTTATATTATTCAATCAGAAAAGCATTTTATGTTTCTAATATGATACTTAAGTATAAACACTTACCTAATCTAGTTATTTTTAGGAGAGAAATTTCATGTATAATTTCATATTTAATTTTCAGTTCAAGTATGTAAAAGTATATTTAAGTATAAAGGAAAAATTAAAACTTAGTGAAACAGAATCGTTGAGAGTGGGAGTTGAAATAAAACAGAATCTCGGTTCGATTTTTTCGTATTTTGTAAAGTGAAAGGATAAGAACTCTATCTACCCCTAGTATTAGTTTAGAAGTTACGTAAACAATGACAGTTTCTAAAATCGTTAAAATTAGACATACAATTTTGATTCACTTTAAGAATCAAAATCTAATTAATAACCCTTTAAAAAAAATGTAATTTATGATGATTTATAGAGAGATCCTAAATAACTAAAGATAAATTATGATGATGATATTTGTTATATATATTTTACGATTTGGTAAACTCATAGTTCTCGTAAGGTAAAAGTTCATACTAGGGACAGGTACTGTATTTTGATTTTACCAAGTAATCAAACGTAGATATGTTAAGTATTAAAGTATCAATAATCCGTAAAGTAAATAGCTTATATATAAAGTATATTGTAGACAGCAATTTAAACTACTTATTTGATTTTTTTCTAATTTTGTTAACTAGGAGTAATATAGCTTTTATTTTTTATATTAGTATATTAAGTGAACTGTTTGTTAAATTCACACGAAGCACTCATAACAATAGAGTATGAGGGTTAGTAGCCATTAACAACAAAGCTGAATAAGTAACTTTTTAAAATATTAGAACAGAGCTACTGATAGTAGTTCCGGAGTATACGGAGTTAGAAGATAATTTCCTAGTTAACCTACAGTACAGGAACAGTAATTAAATCTAATGTACATTAAATGTATGTATGTAGTGTACATTAAATACTTTTGATAAAAATTAAAGCTGTTGTTAGTATATGATACAGACGTCAAAACAACAGTTTTTTTTCTGTTTATCTACTTGTTACTGTCTGTTAGTTTCTATAGATAATTATGCAAAAAAAGTGAAATTTGAAATGATGATAGATGACTTCTTATTTGAATCTGGAGCATGGTCAGAAAAAACAGCTAACAGCCGTTAGTAGTGAAAAATTTGAGAAAATTTTGTGTTTACTCAATATATATTCACCATGATAATGTACTTATTATTCTTCAAACCATTATACAATATGCAAAAAAAAAATTAATGCTTCAGAAGAAGTGTAAGTATACAAAATTATACAATTCGTTTGATACTTTATTGTGTAGTAAGCCTTGAAAAATTCGCTTCTTTACTTACAGAGCTTTGTACGTGGCTGGGTGATAGCAATTAGGCTTAATTAATTTACATCCCACTGTAGCAGTAGTTGATGCAGTCACACATTATCAACCGCTACCTATCACGCGATCCTTACACGCTACTTTACTAACAGAGTGACGATGTACCAAATTATTTTAATACCAATTTTATTTACCTTAACACATGGCGCAAGCTACCAACGATATGGAGTAACAAATCAATACCCAAGTTACACAACCGTAGCGAATTTATACAACGAAAACCAGTTTCCTTATAAAACTAACTATGGCAACGACGTGGCTTCGTTTCCAGAAGCTACTAGATATCCAAACTATAACTCTGGATATTCAACCGTAACGCCATTCCAGTTCAACTCACCGAGAACGAGCAATGGTTATCTACCGAGCTATACGACGCCAAACTATGGTTCGAATCAGAACTATGGTTTCGGTCAAAGTTACAGTGACCAGACATACGGTCGAGGAGTCAGTTCGTATGAGATGCCGTTCATGAAATACAATCAAGATTACTGCGTGAACCGTTCTCCTCAGAATGCAATTTGGGTAGACAGTTTGACGGGGATGTGGTATGGAGTGGAATTCATCCAGCATTTGGCTGGAGACGCCAGGGTTGATTACGCGAGGACCTGTATCGTCATACATATATCAGAACCCTTAGACCGGGTGAGTTCATTTTTTTTGTAAGGATTGTATGTATTAGTTTTATTAAACCTATTATATAAAATAATACATTTTATATATTTTTGGTTTAACTTAATACGGCCTGCGTTTATAACTGTTGTAAGAGATGTCATTCCTTTAAAGTTTTTTTTTATTTGCGTAAGTATTTTACATACTTACGCTAAAAAAGAAACAAACCTTTCTTGTCTAAGTCATAACAAATTCAATATAGTGTTATACAACAA
This sequence comes from Napeogenes inachia, assembly GCA_959347355.1. Taxonomy (NCBI): domain Eukaryota; kingdom Metazoa; phylum Arthropoda; class Insecta; order Lepidoptera; family Nymphalidae; genus Napeogenes; species Napeogenes inachia. The sequence continues at coordinate 2,340,918 of OY365796.1, read as the reverse complement.
TATACCAACGACTTCAAAAGATCTAAAGACGCATGGGCATTATAACGTATAATAAAAAAACGTTTAAAACATACAGATACAATACAAATACAACATGGCCATTACTACATCGAATATCAATGTAGGTGTAATTATAAATCTTACAAGACAATCTTTATAAAACCATTATTTTATTATAACTGTACATTATACTACAAAATATTACCTATACATATTATAAAATTGTCATAGATCCATTTCTGATACATTTAGTCTTTGTTTCATCTAAATCAGTTAAGAAATAAAAAAGTTATCTCAATTTATGTCAATCACGTAAATCCAAATACCATGCAAATCTTAATCTACACATGTAATCAATCTGTAGTCTGTAATCTGTAGTAGTCTTTGTACATTTAATTTTTTTTCTAAATATATTCCAGGATGTGAAGTGATAACTAACAGAATCCATTTTCAGCAATTTTTAAAATCTTTGTCTGTTTATCTGTTTACCTTTTAGTTGTGCACACAACACGAAAAAAAAAAATGTTTTCAATAATTTATACAGGGGGGGCCTTTATAAGAGAAAGTAAGTAGTTTTAGTACCCAAAACAATGTTTTTCATTTTGTGTGTTCGTCTGTATGTCTGTATGTTTGTGGACGCTAATCTCAGAAATAGATTAATCGATTTGGATGCAGTTGTCGGGAATATATAGTCATGTGATTCACTTAATTTTTTGTTTTTTTTTAACAATCGGTTAACAAATAAAGAAGTTAATAATCTCGTATTTTCTTATTTTGAAGGTTTATATTTTATACATACATGGGTAAGTATAAAGGGTACTTTTTATCAAAATCGAAATCTACGCGTACGAAGTTGCAGGCACATCTAGTATCATAATAAAGAAAACAAATTATGATAAACTATATTTATAAATAATTTGTCAAACGGGATTAAACTAAACTTGTAATACAAATCATAATTAATAACTCGGACGCTACTTCGCCTACCATGACATTAGCCGCCAAGATTTTGATAAAATTTACTTAACTTAGTTTATTAAATTAAGTAAATTTATTAAATAATTTAATTGAAATAATAATAATAATTTAATTTAATAATTTAATTTAATTTTTTTATTTTATTTTATCAGTTAAGACCTGTGGTTAGTGTTAGTAGAAATAAATTGCAGTGAGATTTTAACCCGGAAGATCGAATATTAAATTTAGCCATTAAGAACGTGTCATGTGGGTCTTGCTATATGGATGAAGACAATTAATAATTAGACCACAGCACCACCTGTCGGACCTTGTCTTATTATCAAATAAGTAACATTATCTCGCCAAAAATATAGCACGTTAAGATCCCATTCGGTCAAGTCATTACTCGATCACCGATTTTCGACCTTGATTGGAGAGTTTATGGTGAATTTTGTTATTTATTTTGAGTGATCCATTTAAACCTCAGGATGTTTTATAGTTAACCATAGCTGGCGCAGTGCTGAACGAATTGCGCTTCTACGAAATTTCGATATTCATTGCAGTGTAACGTCTGTCGGGTAAATAAATAAGTATAAAAAGATGATATTTGACGAACCTATAATTGTTATTTTTAAAAGCCGATACCTAGTGTTCAATCGATTGGAATTGTGTAATAGAAACAATTAGAGGTCTTCGTTCACATCTTGATCATTGCGACAAATGCCAGTTCTCGTACTACAGACCTAAGTATGTAGAGACAGGGCAATCAACATTAAAAGCATTAATAAATATATAGATAAAAAAATATACTTTAAGAGACCAATAAAATTATACACACTATTATAACATTATTTGTACATAGTATACCGAAGAATGCATTGTAAACAGAAACATAACAATACGACTTGATAATTATACTCGTATAAACGGTAATCATATAAATTTGTCTTTTATTTTTTTTACAGCTGTCTTTTGTTCTTTTGATTGTCATGAACGAATTGAGAATAATACAAGAAAATTATCATTTTTTTAGCATGATTAATATTTCAAGTGTTTGAAATAGCCATGTTAAGCTTATTTAAATTTATATAAATGTAGAATGAAAAATAAACCGATACGGGCAAGGATTTGAACCTGCGAGTTCTTAGTAATCGTCCCGTCGCTCTACCAATTGAGCTCTAGCAATTGAGCGATACGGTAGCTGAATTGGTAGAGCGACGGAACGATTTTCCAGAAGTAGCGGGTTCGAATCCCTGCCCGTATCGGTTTATTTTTCATTCTATATTTATATAAATTTAAATATTTCAAGTCTTTACTGACGACTAATTATGGATAACAGATGTTATTTTAATAGTCTCAAATGTCCGAGGTGTGACTAAACGTAATTGGACATTGTCACATGGACCCCTTAACCTTCTAATTAGCACCTTCAGTTCTCAAGCAATTTTTGTGTTGAGTGGAACCTCTGTACGATTGTAAGGCTAGGGGTCAAATAAGATAGCGAAGTGAGTCAGGAGCGCCCGCGCAATACTGCTACGCCTGTCAGTACTGTCTATCGCTTAGACAAGCTATTTTTACAGGCACGTACAAGGTTTATTGTATATATTTCTTAAATAGACGTATAACATAAATATGTGTGTTTAAAAAGTTGGTTAACACACACACGGCCATGGGTATTCAGGGTCATGTGTTTGGTCTCTTGTTATTTTGTATGTTCGAAGCCTCTTTGGCGGAAGATTTTTCAAATAATACTGATATATCCGTGAGGTGTGAAGTTGAACATCATTATGATCATATGGAGATAAGGAATATCACTGGAAAATGGGAGGCTGTAGAGTTGTACATGCATATAAGCAAGGAGGGTGTCAAAGTGTACAAAAGTTGTCCCACGATTACGATATGGGAGACCGAGGAAATGCCCACTTCGACGTTTGGGGTATGTTTTTATTTGACTAAGAATATATAATATATTATTATTATAATATATAAATCGTCTACGGTTTAATGAATAATTGGAATTTTAAATAAATATACAATCAATTAAATAAGCTTAACTAGATTTATAGAGAAATCAAACTAATTGCCAATTAAAATATTTTAATTTATTTTCAATTAGAATGTAAAATATATTAAGTATATTTTCGTACGGCTCTTTCTTAGAAATTGTAAATTCCCAACTTAGTAAATATTCATCACAATATTGTTACAGTTACTAGATTGATTGGGTTTTTGCAATAAAGATATAAGAGATGTCAAATGTATTGTTGGGGAATTACCACATGACTATACAGAAACTTACATCTGGTTTATTGATAACATAAAGATAAACAAAATAATCAAAAGCATTTATCATTTAAGTCATTAATAATATTATAGACACATACGTCTTGTTTTGAAATTAACAGAAGTATTGTAACATCATCTAAACTCATATTAAATAAAAATTAAGAACGTACAAATTAGTGCAAAATTAATATTTAAAAGTAATATAAGTCATTAGTTCTCTATAAGGAACCTATTATAATAGCAATGACAGACGGGCATTATTTGGAACAAACATCATATTATGATGGCAACGTTGACAAAAATAACCTATGAATTAATAAAAAACAATTCTTCAAACTCGTTAAAGTCCAAGTCTCCGTCACAATAACAATTTCAATTGAGAATTGAATTGAATTGCATAACAGACGGCCAGTTGTTTCTGCTAGTAACAGTTATTGTAGCAAATAACCTTAAATTATCATAGCTATTAGGTTGGACTCTAAACTATGGGATGACCTTGTAAAAATTATCATTTAACTTGGTAAATATATTTTACTGAACAAAAGTAGCTATAAATTAAATAATATTAAATGTAGGTCAGTTACTATTTTGATTTAATTTCTTCTCTCTATCAAATAATCTAATAGTAGCATAAGTTTATCAGATAATTCACTATCTCATAATATTAATGGATAATTATGTATTAGTATGGTTTCCCAGTTTCCCAGCATATTTGTTATTTTGATTTGAATGATCCGGTTATCTCCCTTCATCGACCCTCGTTTCCTTCCAGCTGAACCGACGCTGTTTCGATTATAATTTGGTAGAAATGAGTAATTTATGAATTATGAAAACAATTTGTAATATTAAAAAAAAAGATAAATAACCCAATGAATTAATGAAATAATTAATTAATTAAATCATTAATTATTTTATTTTGTTGAAATTTTTTTTTTTCCAATTTTACTTCAAAGTAATAAATATAAACATACACATAATCGAAACCAATCTCCATTTCGGTTTTCATAGTTCTCTAATTAAGAAATGAGATGATATTTATCTAATTTCTATCATCTGACCTGTAGCTGAGGCCTGACCTGTCTCACCCACGTAAATTAGGCTGAGTCATGGGCAATGAGCACTGGGTGGGTCAATAAGACTGACCTAATAATGTTAAGGAGAATGATGAGTAGATTAAAAGAGGTCGTAGCAAAAGTTTCTTTGTATCCTTGTAAAGGATGGCATTCAACAATAAACGACATTCAATTAACTAAACTGAATCAAAGTAATTCTGATGCATGATGCAAAATATTACTAAACTCAATTGAATCAATACAGCTGTCCGAGTTACAATGAATTCACATACTATGTTAGAATAGTGTAGGTAAATATTTTGTTTGATAGATATTTTCTTACATTTCTTTTAATAAGAACTGTCATGGTTAGGAGTCAAGGAAGGAAAGGACAAGGAAAAAATCGTATCTCTTTTTGCCAGCTCTAATATTTGTGTAATTAAGCAACATTCTATTCTTTTAATCAAATTCTATTATTACTTATCAAAGTTTCGTGTACACTTTAAAATTTGATATCTTTTTAAATGGAGGTATCCATAAACGTAATGTATTTTGTACCCATGTTTTTTAAATAGCAGTAAACTTTCCTTTTATCTATATATTTTATCTAATATATTCATATACTTACTATGTTAATACGATAATAATAATATTAATGTGATCGTTCGTTATGTAGTTTGTTTATTAACGCTATCGTTTTAATCAAATTTTGCAAATGACCTATGACCTATGGCTAATAATATAATTGAACTCCAAGAAAGTCAGGGATAATGCTTATGTTGATGATATTTCTTTGCAGCCTAACACGGAGAGTCCTCCTCACCACGTCCAGCACATGACAGCGCGGTTCAGGCAGGAGTACCGCAACCTGCGTCTCCTGTGGGACGAGGCTGGGCAGACCATCGAGTACGCCATGTACTTCCGCAATGACTCCGCTGGTTATTGGCAAGTGTTTCATGGACAGAATGGTGAGGATGTATTTTTAATTATTGTTTCATTTGTGGTCTAGTACGATCTTGATTTCATGATATTTGTAGCATTTCCGTCCTGGGTGATCATTGGGTGAATTAAGAATTCGTAAACAAATGGTTATTAACGGTTTAAATTGCTACAAGGATACATACCAACAAACTATTATCTAAAATAATATGTATTTTTGAATATAATACACTTTAAATAACTAAATATATTACAGGAACATTAACTATCCGACCCAACTATCAGCAATTCGATGGCACAATCCAAGTTTTAAAAGCTGTGAACGATCACCTCGTCCTCAACTTCTGTCAAGAAGCATCTAATGGAAGACCAGCTCAACTCTACACCGTACTGTTCTCAAGGGAACCTGGCTCGATGCTGCGCTGGGAAATAGACTCAGTGCATGCTCTTTTACAGAACAAAAAACTTTCTGTCGCTTCAAGAAGAATGGTCTGTGGGAACAGCGCTGATAAACCATTTATGAGCGTCTTTTTTTCGATAATCTTATGCGTATTAGCATATGTCATCAGTTCATCTTAAGTTTAATTGCATTTATAGATGGATGAATTAATTTTGAATGTTTTTATAATAAATTTATATGAATAGAATTTTTAAGTAATTGTTAATTTTAATATTTTTTTTGCCTCGTATTGGCAGCCGATACCTGCATAGGATAAACTATTCATAATGACTTAAGTAATTATAGTAACAATTACTTATATTCATTAGTTCCGTCCTTATTACTTGAATGTGAGTAAGTCATAATAGTCTAAAGTATGATAAACGATGTATTGTCCAAGGCTTTAGTTAATATTTATTATATGACGTATATATTAAGTTCAAAATAAAAACCTTAAAATATATTCATCAACAATTTGTATATTACATGTAAAAATTATAAATATGTTTAAAATTATTCCAATGCAATAAGATAGGTCATAGGGTTCCTGCTACCTTAATTTATTTTTTCCAAAATATACCAAAGAAATGTATAGACTAAAGACAGATTGTAATATTTATTTATACTAGTAATAAAAATACTATTAATATATTATGTTATGTAATAAAATGATTTTTATTGTCTCTTTTCAAAACGATAAAGTTCAATAACCAACTAAATTATTTTCCATTGGTAGTCTGATCAAGAGATTAAAAAAAAAAGATCCTTATATAATATACTAGCGGTTGTCAGACTGTCCGTATGTCTGTTCCCCTTCAAAACCACCCTCCCCCACCAACACATTCATTAGGTCACATACAAACACATACAATCTAAATATTTTTTCTTGTTTTTTATAATTGTAAAATGCATATCGACAATTTGTTTAGTTTCTTCTTGAAAATCGGAGACTTTTTCGCAGTGATAATATTTTTATTATATTGACTAATGACTTGCATAATAAATTTACTTAACAAAATTTTCATTAAAATGCCTATGCATTTTAATGAAAATTTTAACTCTATGAGTTATTAAAATTATTTATAGCCTAATCAGTTATGACGTTTTTAAAAGACAAGCTTTAATTATACGTAATAATTTGGTTTAAGTACCTACTTTTCATTATTTGATAAGTATTTTTACTATCTTTTTGCGGAATTAAAATCTGTGGGCTCGTTTCCATCACTGGACCATTTTTTGTGTGATCCAAAGATTCTTGTTCCGAGTGTACGGGTGTATGTATGGGTGTACTTACTGTCCGTTATTTATATTTGTTAAATCGAAGTTTGTTAGTCGAGCTAAATACGAGTTTGGCTCAAGTTATTAATTTAAAATGATCGTTGATCTGTCGGTAATTGACAACGAAAGTTTCATACCAGTTCCTACAGTCATTTAAGCGTGTCCACAGATACTCATATAAAAAGGTAAACGTCATAAAAATTGTAAAAAACTCCTTACATTCGTTCAATTTCAACAAATAAAATAAAGATAATAAAAATGAATACCATAAATTTTATTATCGATATAGATACTAAAATTAATATGTACATAATGATAATAATCCTTTACGGCTCTTATAACTATGTATAGTTTTATTTAAGTCATTCAAGAAGAAAATCCAATTAGTTGGTAACTTCAAACTTGTCACCGATGTTGGAAACTTACGAACTACCAGCACTCCCTGATACGCCCACGCTTTCAAACGGAGAAATATCATTATTATATATATAGAGACTATTATGACTTATATTTATATTTGACCAAACATAATGTAGTTTTAAAATAAAAGTTACCAATCCATCGATATAAAAAAGTTCTTTGTTTTATATTCGTTCTTATCAAATACCTACTCGTTTTATTATCGGTAGTTATGTTCTTTCTTTCTAGGCGAATAAATGTTATGTTTTTAAAGCATCTAAAATCATATTATTAGTTTATTAACTAGCTCTCTTCTTTCATAATAGTAAGAGTATTTATTAAGTGTATTAAAATGATAATCATTTAGATATCATCCGAATAGTAATCAGTTATACCGTACTAAAATAGTACTCGTGTATTTTGGTTTGATATGAATTAATATCTTTCAAAGCGGTGGCTCAAAGAAAACCTTTTTACGTCCCACCCACTCCACCAGGGAGACTATGACGTCATTAGCCCAGACTGACATTTACCCTTGGACGACATTCTAAAGAAAATCAGACTTTATTCCAAGATGATAAAGTTCAATATAAAAAAACAATCACCGTTCCAGCAGTTACAAATTGGATTACAAATGTTTGTCAAATTAGTTATCGACGATATCTTTTGAACGCTGTCGTAGTTTGAAGTTTTTGAGATCAAAGAAAAATTACCAAAACGTCGTTGAATTATTACTAAAGAAAATGGAGGTAAAATGGTATATACCTACTTACTCTGTAATTAGGTATAAGTACCTATTGTGCTTTAGCGAATAGTTAGTTACGAATCAACAAATATTTATATACACAGAGGGATTGAGAAATATTTTAAAAAATCGAACGGGGCAACGTATGATTCACAAACAGTCATTTGACTAATAAGCAAATCAAGTGTATATACGATTATTATGATTCTTAAATTATTTTCAACGAAGTATTTGAAGTTATTAGTTTTCTGAAATATATTTTTGGGTTTTTAGTTATTTGGGGACTTAAATATTTCGTTAATTAATTGAATATAATCTGCAGCTGTAATTAAATTTCAAAAACATTTTTCTTTTATTTAAATCAATCGGTAACGGAGAATTAAAAAAAAACTGCAAAAAATCTTACAAACTTGTCCATATTTTGTCATTTCTTGTTATTTTGATTATTATAAAATAAAATAGAATTACTATTATATCATAATAATTAACATAATTTATTTTAATATCAAATTAAAATAAAAAAAAACGAAGTTTATATCTAGATTCACATTTAGAGGCACGTTCTTATGTGTTATCTTCCAATAACAAATTAGATTTTTCAAAAATGTACTAAATGTTACCTAATGTTAATATCTTTATTCATTTATGAACCAAGTAAGAAAACAATAACCATAAAATTAATATTAATGATAAAGAAAACTTAACTATTTCACTGGATATTGTTAAGCTATAGTTGGTATGTTAGATACATATAAACTTGTTATTTTATAGTAAATATTTTAACAATTATTTACATTCTTCAGGTAAAAGTTTTATAATTTCGTGAGGGTCTGAGTATATAATATTATCTTCATTATCAAACGCCAAACCAAAAATATTTTTGACGTGTGCTATTTTTTCCAATGTATTATTCTTTTTATTCGCTACAAAAATACCATTTTGACCGCTGAAATAGGCTACTCCTTTGTTATTAATTTCAACAGCTCGATACATTTTAGGACCCTCGTAGAAGATTCGATGATCAGTACCGTTTTTGATCCTATATAATCCCGTTTCGTTTGTTATAAAAATGTCATCGTCTCCGTCGATGGCAAACTGAAATATCTTTTCGTGTATGTGTTTTTGATGTTCAATTTTAGTTTCATTAGCTTCGTGTATGCACTTGAACAAATGTTGCGATGGATAGTTTATAAAGTACAGGTGATGTTTGAAAAACATATCCCAAATATTGTGATCGCTGACTACTTTTTGAATATTACTGGTATTAGTTTTAAAATGTTGCTTATAAACTCCATTACTTCCTCCAAAGTAAACAACATTGTCTTTGTTATTTATTGCAATGGCGAATCCATTTTCAACATCCTTTATAACCTTGTGTTTGATGTGACCTTTTTCGATGAATCCAATTTCAAAATAATCTTCATAGTCTTTCCCCACATTAAAACTGAAGAAGACCTTGTGGTCAGTGTGATCGTAGGCGAGTTGGTACGGTCTGTTTAAACCCATGCCAATGACATGCTTCTTATGGAACTTGTTTCGGACATGTATTCCCTCACATTTTTCTTTTTCTTTAGGTTCTTCGGTTTTGCATAAAGTCTTCTCCAATAAAAGAACAATAAGACCCACAACTAGAATAGTTTTCATTGTAGTTTCTTGTATTCTTTTTGCTCTTGTCAAGACCACCACGTCCGCTGTGGCTTCACGATATATTACAAAATGATTCTCAATCAAACAAATGAGAACATGGATTAATTAAAATCGATTTAATGGGCGTCTGTTTTGGCTTTATTATTAGATAATAGACGAGTCATAGAGAGATAATTGTCATTAAATTGACGATAATTTTCCACATTGCGCGGTTAACTATTAATATTTAACGGCTTTGCCTGTATATTACATATAATTATTATAAAAACTCTAGATGACCCTCCAGATGTTGCCGTGGCAACGTGAATTAGTAACATTTATTGGACAGTGCTTTTTTACCGCTTTTTGATCAATTTTTCCAATTTTCTTATCATAAGAACCATTTCAGACTTCAAAAAATATGCCAAAAAGGTCCAGTCGTTGTTAAGGTGTGGCGCTACGGGACATATGAATTATTTTTATATATGTAAGTAAATACTAAATAATATAAATGGACTTAATTACAATTCATGTCATGGTATCTAGGTCTCTGGATATGTTTTCATTTATATTAACACTGACTATAAAATTACATGTTATTAGTAAAAAAATATATGAGATAAAAGTTGAATTTATTGCTCCAATTTTGAAACTAGCTTCAAAGAAAACTGCTCCCTCTACACGTTTTGTAATGATTTCGTAGAATTTTCTTTTGACGTAGCATGTACTAGGACACCATAGCTTTAGAGGTTGGATGTAAGCGAAAAAGGTAGATAGCTCTATTTCGTTCTAATAAAGAGGGTTGTTCCCTCTCTCGATTTTCCCTCCGACTCCCTAACCCTCATACATTTACCCTCCCAAGAGTCTTTAAATTTTGCACACTTCACAGCAATTTCTTTATATATTTATTTGGTTTTCATAAATACCTTTAACACAATATCTTTTTATTTTTAATATTATTGATTGATATTTTATTAATCTTAATTTGTGTCCGTTATATAAGGCCAATAACTTTTGTGTTTTTTATCGTTGAAGTATTTACCTACAATTACAACACCATTTTATGAAAGCCTGGTAATAGCTACGCTTACCATTCCAAAATAGGTCGTGAAAATTTTCATATGTTGAGGAAAATTTCAGTCAAATTTTCAATGATGTAAATTGTAAACTATGTTTGATAAACTCAAAGGAGCAAAATATAGAAGACAATTCTTGTTAAAATTATCTAATATTTCATTATTAACTGTAATGTAGTTATAAACCTCAAACTGACTTTAGTTTAATATCGAAAAACTCCTCATCAATTATACTCTCCTAGTATTGGTGTTTTCAAAAGGTCGTAGCCTCGTAGCCATCTTGGTCGTAGATGTGGTTACGAATAAAAAGTGAACAACAAGTGGAAAAACTTACGAGGTTCAGCTTAAAAAGTGGTCCGAATTCAAAAAAAAATACGGCGTCGGGAAATCGATACTCGTCTCGAGGTCGATTTTATTCGGATAACAGAACGCTCGAAGAGGTATCTTACAAATGGTCCAATGCTTAATAGGGGAAAGCACAAGGGGTGCCACCCTCTCGAAGAATTTTCTAACCTCCTTTGATTTATACGGTCCTAATACTCTGCGAGATTTAGAAAATATTTTTGCTATTCAAAGTCAAAGGCGTAAATGAAAAACTAGTTTAAGTAATTTTTAATAATATCATTAACATAATCTTAATCGAATTCATTTATTATATAGATTTATAACTTACGCTAGAAATACATTAATTATAAAGTTTGTTTATACTTCACAGGCTCCCGTTGATGATACAGTAACAGTTCCTCTCACGTAAGTGACATCATCTCTGCAGTCGCATCCATCCTTAAATAAAAATTAATAGATTAAGAAAAATATAGAGCATATAAATATAGAGCATGTTTACATATAAACATAGAGTAATAACAAAAGATAATTTTAATGAATAAAGCAATATTTATGTTGAAATGTTACGTTTAATTTCCAAATATAAATAAAGCTCTGTCATATATATTTTTTTACAATTTTCAAGATAGTATAAATATACCATTGTGGTAGGTATACAGATATTTTTAACGAGGTTTTGAAAATAAGTAGGTTTTCAATTTCGAATCTTTTTAGTTTCTTGTTAAGTAGGTAAGTCTTGCTCCGTAAGTCTTTAAATATAGTCGATATATACATACCCACTAAGGTGATATATACATTAATTATTATTAATAAGTTCTACATGGAAAATATAAATTGTGCATATATTATTTTGGCTTTTCTTTTGATCAAAATAGTATTTATGATTCACAACTAAACATTAGGAGAGATTCTAAATAAATGACTATAATCTTTCGTATTCAAAATCTTAATCTAAATTTTAGTTCAAATGTGGTAAATAAATTTAGTAAAAGGAGTCGTTTTGGTCACCTTTTGCTAATTTAACTTAAACAAGTTAATAAATACTTACGAAAATATCAAGTGTAGCACATTCTGGAATCTGTTCATAAAAGTGTACCTTTTGTATGTTGTGTTTTATAATTTCATCCGAATGTTGCTTTTCTTCGAACTTTACCAATTTAGCGACAATACCTTTGTTATTTCTTTTTATGATCATATTTTCTTTCTTCATTTTGACAACAACTGGACCGAAAATAGTTTTATCTAAATATGAACAGTAACCTTCATCTTCTATAATAGTGTTACAAATTTTATTATCATTTTCGTTCTGAGTTTTCATGACGCCGTTATCATGATCACATGGTTTCGGAGTTTCAATTTCGGGTTCGTTATTTTCAAGGTAATTCTGATATAGTTCATCGTTATCATTATCAGGTTTGGATTTACTTTTGCTGTAGAACTTTCGTATTCTAATATTAATGTTGGTTAAATACTGGAACTTTAGAAAGTCTATGATAATATCTGTAATACTTGCTGAACCACTCTTCTTGCTTCTGTTGTGTGTTAAGCATATTTGTTTAGATGGGGATGTTCCGTACACATAATATGCTGTAAAATTTATATTTTTACTATTATTAACTACATGCTAATCAGATATCTGTCAAACTAACCTAATTCAATTAAGTTCCTAATAAAGTAGAAATACAGAAACAAAATGTTATTCATGTTGGAAAATATTTATGAACATGTATAGCCATGTTAGGCTTATTAAATTTTAAATAAATGTAACTCGCGAACTCTGAGAAACCTTCGCGATATAATTTCCCTGAATTCATACTAAAGCTTTAAGTTTCTAATAAGTTAAATCCTACCAGTTTTAGATGAACACGAACAAGGAGTGAGTAAAGGAGATTTCTCCGCCACCCGACTGTCAGGTGCACTGCGCGTGCGACAGAACTGGTTACTGTTCCACGTCGTATCACTGTATGCGATGGAACTTGATATGGAGTCATCGTCATCCATCCACTTGGATGACTCGCGCAGCGAAAAGAATGTTAGGGTGACAACCGCCTGCAAAATTTGCTCATATTTAGGGAAAATCTAACAACATATTTACCGACCGCGGCCATAGGTCTAAACCTTCTAACAAAATATAGACGTAAAATGGTTATACAGCACCTATTGTGTGGCGCGTGGCAGAGCCAAATTCCAAGACTTTTTTTTTTACCTTTCTCTGAGTACGTGGTAGTCTCATTTATAGCATCCTTTACCTACCATAGTAAAGCAGGCCGCGGCACATAGTGTGGCGCAGAGCGGGAAGCCGTATCTCTGTGAAAGGGCGGCGCCCAGCGCTGGGCCCAGCACCTCGCCCAGCGAGTAGCAGCACGACCAGACGCCCGCTACCGCGCTGTATGTGGTCAGTGCCTCGGGGCAGCCGCCCTCGTATCTGGAATTGTGAGATATTAGTGGAACGTTAGTTTTGTACGATGAAATGTCTTTTTGCAACTGTTTTTTAGAATATGATTAAAATAGTTTATGATATATTTTCTTCAAAGTTAAAAATAGGTCGTAATACTCACATAGAACTTGTTAGTACTCCTTGAAAAGTTGGTAAAAGAGTCAGTGCAACTGACATTCCCAGGATAGATAGTGCAACAAGATCCAACCATAGGTCTCTGAAAAAGAAATATACATTTATAAATAAATTAAATACAATATCTATTTAAAGTATCTTACTTAAAGATACAAACCTTGGAAGACCAGGAATAAATGGGCAAGGACCAAGAAGTAACAATCCTATGGTGGAGAGTATCAAACCCCAAACCATCATACACCAATGATTGTGAACGCTAAAAAAGAAAGATACAGTATTCATTTATATATTAAAGTAAAAGCAAGTTGTAGTATAAGACTGTCTGTGTTTTTTATTTATGTATTATCGCAAAGACCCAAATCACGAGGTTAGAACAACCAAATAATAATAAACTATTTGAAACCTTTAACAACATACGAAAATGCTAAGATTCTATTACATAAATAAATATTTATACTTACAATTTATAAACCAGGCATACAACCATTAAAAATAAATGATTAAAACAACAATAATTACGGAGATAAAATATTTACCGATCAGCAACCCAGCCCCAAATTGGGCTAAAAATTCCATACAAGCTCGAAAAGAGTAAAAATATGAGGCCTATTTGCTTAGTTGATAATCCAAATTGTCGTAAATGTGGCTCTAGGGTTGGGTCGAGAAAAGCCCAGGTGTTGGAGACGATTACTATCACCAGACCAGTGATGATTATAGACGGAATCTTGAACAACCGCATGATGGAAGCAGTCTTGGAACCAGAGACATATTCTGAAATAATATTGAAAACTAATAATAATTAAATGTAACCTAAATTGAATTAATAGAATAGAATTGAAAGGATATAAATTACTTATTTCTCTAGTCTTTTAAAATTTTAGATTTGCAAGTATTTTTTAAAACATACATTGGAAAAAAATGTAATAAATATGTAAAAGTAAGCACCATCACAATCAGTTAGCAGAAAGAAGTTGATGGGCACTGTTAGCACCATCACTATACCCAGACTGTAGAATGGAAGACCGAATCCCCCGATCTATCTGGAACATATATAACATTTATAAAATCAAATATACAGAGATAATGTTCGAAAATATTTTTAACGTATCCATGTTAATTTTTTTTAATATTAAATAAACAAAGAATGTAAAATAAACCGATACGGCCAAAGATTCGACCTGCGATCTCTGGGAAACCGTCCTGTCGCTCTACCAATTGAGCCACCGTATCGATACCCTTTCGGCATATATAGCATGTACTGTATTATGTTTTACATTCATTTTGGAGGCATGAATATTCATTCTCACGAATATATCCTTCGTACTTAAAACTAACAGTATCAAAAATTTGTAACCCTCCACCAACTCACCAATTTTTTTCTAATACCAAAACAATCCATACCGAATACAGGAGGCCTCCAATCGCAGGTCCCACAGACATCCCCAGACCTACAAAAGTTTCCAGAATTCCTAAAACAGATCCAATGCTCTCAGGGAAGGCGTTGACGACGAACACGTAGCTGGCAGTGGAGTACGCGCTGGCCCCGAGCGCCTCCATGCCGCGGACGATGAAACAGAGCAAGGTGAATGTGAACGTATCCTCTATTAATACGAGGGTCCTGGATAAGAAGAAAGGAATTACAATCATTTTTTTACCCAACATTTACTGACACAAGTTTTGTCTTATTTTTTTGTGATAAGAATCATTTAAAGAAATACCGGTTACAAGTAATTTATTTTGTTAATAATGCACGTGTTCAGTACCATGAAGTCAAAACAGTATATTTTTGTTTGTAAAGATTAATTAGATAAGATTAAGAGTATTTTAATTATATTTACTTAAAGTTATTGTGCAGATCAACAATATATGTTAAAAAATATATATTTTTTTCAAATATAAATATTTTTTTGCATCGTAATTATGTAGTGTGGCATATTGTATAAGTTGATAAATATAAAGGATGAGTTTCACTCAGGCAAATTAAATAAATTTCACAGAAAAAAAATTGGTTGCTAAGTGTTCATCTACAGTGATAAATGGTTTATTGAAAATAAGTTTATATGTCGCTGCAAATATATGATCTTCTATATAACATTTCATTTAATGATTCACATAAACCGCACAACCTAAAACTTGACTTAATAATAATTTCCCTTTTTACCCTTTGGGTACCCTTAAAATAATATGAATTCAAATTTTTGGTTTTCACAAAGAAAGGCTTAAAAAGTTTATTTAAAGCTATATAAAATCATAGTGTAACTATTTTGACTGTCATTTGACTGTTATTTTCTTCAAATACTGCAGACTATGCGAAGTAAAAAGCACCTAAACTTGACGCAACATTAATCAATTATGACCACTAACGGCTTTCCTCAACCTTTATTATTTTATTAAAATATAAACAGAATATTATTAATTTACCCAAATAAAACATTACAAGTCCCAGCGACGAACATCCCAGCCGTGAACATGAACTTAGCACCGAGTGCCGGTAACTGTTAACAAAACCATACGTTGTCAATTAGATGTGAGATGAGATTGTGTTCGATAAAATATTTTGCATTACATGTGTTAATCATAATTAATAAGATCAACATATAATAATTAAAATATTTATATTCAAAGTTTATTACAGTTTAAAACCCGTGGTGAATATTAAAGTTACTTTGTGATAGAAGCATCAATAAAATTAGTAAACTTAAAAAATACGTTTTATATTTATTTATACGAAATTTAAATATACATCTACATCTTTCCAAGAAAGAGCTGATTGTTTGTACCTTATATTAGGTAGATACTATAATTAACTTTAATTGTAATATATAAATATATATATATATATATATATATATATATATATATATATATATATATATATATATATTTATATACTACAATAAGTAAATTACACTTAACTGATTTTAATTAAATTATACGTAACATATTATTGAGTTTTGATAAAGCATTTTCTTGGGTTAGTTAAATTTTTCTTTTCGTTTAGCTTTTAAATACCTACTTACATATTTACCAAAAAAAGGCGAAGTGAGGAACATGACCACTGCATAAAAACTGAACACCAGGCCACACATGGTTTCCGACAAGCCCTTCTCAGCGGCTTCTCTTGGGAAGAATGGTGCCATGACGCTCATAGAACAGAAACTCATGAAGTCCACAAGAGCCAAGGAGGCCAACGTGAGACGCTGATGCTGGGAGAGATGCCGCACTGCACCGGGCCGTAACCTCGCTTGTGTTCGGACTAATCTGAACATATTATATTCATTATTTATAAATATATTATATGCTACAACGGGT
The DNA here is from genome assembly GCA_959347355.1 of Napeogenes inachia. Lineage (NCBI taxonomy): Eukaryota > Metazoa > Arthropoda > Insecta > Lepidoptera > Nymphalidae > Napeogenes > Napeogenes inachia. Next base: position 2,323,892 of record OY365796.1, on the reverse strand, counting down.
TTACTTACTAGAACAGTAATAAAAATAAATTAAATATAAAAAATCTTATTTTTTTAACTGGCGTCAATAAGAGATAGTAGACTAACTCGTATTAACGGTAGCAATCGTTAAAATTTAACACACCTCATGCTCCTACAAACAGATTAAGAAGTGGTTTTCACAAATTTTATAAATATAATATATAAACATACCTTTCTCTTAATATTCTTATTTCGGAGGGAACCTCTGGCGGTCCTCCTGACCAGGAATGCGCTCGTCGTAACCTTCCCGAATCTGGCAAAGAGTAGTGGCCGCCCCACGTGGCAGCCAGTTCCCCGGTTTTAGTTGAACTTTTAAACAGCTTTCCATCAAACACTATCGTTTCGGAAGACGACGCCATCGTTTCACTATTCCTATATTCTCGCACGGATGTCTGTATATCATTCGGATTACTTAACAAATGTGCGCGTTCCTCACTATCCTCACACTTTCTGTCCATTATAGCAGCAACTACAATAGTAAACAATTCCTTATCAGCGAGTCAACACTACGTGAAGTGACAATTTAAATGGTGCACCCACCTCGCGGATCAATTTATCAATATCTTATCTGGAGTAAATAAAAACTTCGAAGGGAAAAGGTTCTAAGCGGTTGATACAGAACCAGAATTTTCACAATTATTAAATTTCTCATTAAAATATGTTTATTTTTTCATGCATCAGATTTTACCAACAATGATGCTTTGTGAAACTATAAGGAGGTAGTGTAATAAAAAAGATCTGAAGTATTTTGTCAGGTGATAATTACTTGGGTAATATTAATAACTTTTCGAATATTTTCAACATATTTTATTAGGTATATGTACTGTATGTTTGTTCTAATTTATTTATTCCTATTTATTCTTACATACCTATACCTAATTAGGGAAATAGAAAGGAGGCGAAATCTGTCTATTATGATCGTAAAAAATTCTAGTTAAAAATTGTATAAATACTTATTTGGTCAATAAATTAAAAAAAAAAAATTATTCGCTCATTATGCCAAAACTAAATTTTTTTAAAATGTGGTTAAACTTTTTTGGCTCAGACCTCAGAACAACATAAATGATACTTCTTACTACGAAATCCTATTTCATTTTCACGGAAGAACTAAAAAAAACTTTTTTGAGCTATACAACAACAAGATTACTAGATGGATTAGGGTGAAATATATTATGTCCCGCGTTAACTTATAATATTATAATCGTCACCAAAATTGAGTTCCTTTTTGCTCGCAAAACTTAATATTTACAAGGAAAATAAAATTTTGTTTGGGCTATAATTAAAAAAAAAAAACAGCTATGGTGTTGTATAACTAGATATTAGAGGATTTAAATAGAGATGGAGACCAGAGCATGTTGCAGGCAATACCTTGTATTTTATATAGATAATATTGATTCCCCATTTTATATTGTTACGTTATGTATTTAATAATATATAATGTGCCTACGTATATAGTATCATCTAACATCAATTTCTTTTGTAGCAGTGTTGATATTCATAAAATAATTCGCTTTAATAATTATTACTTTTAAACTAATAGAAACACGTCGCTGTATCTCTAAATAGTGTAAATCAAACAAGGTCAGATAAGAGCAATGATCTTACTATATAGAAAGTGGTAGTAACATGATATTGCTATAATATACTAAAACTGTTTAAGGTAGTTAATAAAGTAATTTAATTAAAAACTTAAAAAATCGAACATGGGTAACACAAAAATAAATAAAAAATTGTCCCCTCAAACAGTAAAAACCTCTTTTTCCAAAAACTCCAAACTTAAAAATTAATATTTTAAGAAAAGTTAATTTGATGAACAGAGACCCTGTTAAGAATGATGATTATATTTATATGTATAGTAAATATGCTAAATTTTATTTCCTATTTAGATAAGGTTATTCAGAACAAATAATAAAACAACTATTATGCAATATTTTATTTAAGCCCCAAATTATATTTCTATAATATATAATTTACCACTTACATTGTTAATCTGTAATACTACATAATCTAATCAACGAGTATATTTTATGTGTATTAAAAATAGATAATTTTAGATATAGATACAAGTATCGAGTATAAAAATATATAATACATATGTATACATCAAACACTTATATTGTTTAAGAAATATAAAATGAACAGCAAAACTTTTTTTAGGGAGGAGCGAGCGAAATGAATGTTGATTAAAACAAATGTATAAAATTAATTATTTATAGTACAGTATTTTGCATAATTACCATGAAATTTGTGTATACTTTAGCTGTCAGTAAACGAAAGTTAATATTGTCAACATTTTTTTTCATTTTGCCCAAACCTAGTCTCAAAACAACAAAACATGTCGAGTTAGTAACTTGCGAAATACATCTGTTATTTTAATAACGAGGTATGTACCCTAGATAGTAGATACATAACATAATTGTAGGCCAAGTTTAGAAGCAATTAAAGCAATAATTCTCAAAATGTAATATTTAATATTAAAAGAAACAAGCAGACACTACACCGACAGAGACGCGGGCAAACAGTTAGTTGATCATAAACTTATTTTAATAATGAAATATTTTATTAAAACTTATTCAAAATATAACTCCTTATAATTAAATATAATTTACACAAAATGCATCAACGGCAGCAAATTATTCATATTCTTTATAAAAAACGAAAATTTTACAAATCATTTCCAACGAAACGTAAGTACATATACATTTTATTTGTATTATTTACATCATAATCTAAGCTGTGAGAGTTCCTTGAGCAGGGATGCTTCGTTCTCAATCTTCGCAAGCTGATTGAGTTCCATCGTCTTCCCGGCTGCCTTCTGCTGCTTCAACTTCTCGATGTCGCTGAGTTTCTGTGAATATAAAACAGAGCATCATCTACTGTCCTCAGCTGTTGTTTTTGTTTTTTGTAGCAAAATTTGACTAAAGATTTTAGGACCAGCCGACCTGTCTTCCATTTTGTGAATCGTTGATGTTGGGATTCCCTCAACCTTTTTTTGGTATAAGCAGTGTAGGATGATATCCTCTTATACATTGCCTCTTAGCTGTCATTTAAGACGCCTTCGAGATGATATGAAGAGCACAGCACTGACTAAAATAATTAAAAACTACTAATTACCTTATTAATATTCTTAATTTTCTTATCCTTCTCGAGGTCACCGGTGGAGACGAATGGTGTTTTGGGTGTAGTGGGAGTGGTAGTGGGTGTTGGTGACGCGTCCCCACGTTCTTCAGCTTTTCGTGCCTTTCGTGCTTCACGCTTCTCCTTCTGCTTGATTGCTTGTTTTGATGGTGTTGCTGTTTAATAAATAATAAAATAAACATTTACTATAGCATACTACATAAAAAATGCTTAATAGAAAAAAATATTAATATCTGTGGCTATAAGTGGGAAAAACATAGAAAAATCTTTATTACCATCAGCCACTTGACCAGGTTTGTGGGGCTTCTCGTGTTCGTGGAAGACAAAGGTGGAGGGCCTATTTCTAGCCCCTGGAGGTCTGTACGCCGCTGTGACTTTAGGGGTGTCCTCTAAACTCTTGGGAGCAGACTTTGATAAGTCACTTTTAGGGTATGTTCCTGGTTGCCAGCTGACTGAGAGGAGATTCTCCTTGTCAACGCAAAGACGTTTGTGCATCAGAGCGCCCGTGTAGTGCCAGATTTTGTAACTGAGAATATTAAATAGTTTAGATTCTGGATTTTCTCTAACTTATTGACGCTTACTTGCTATTCACTAACTGATGCTAGATGATTCATTAACCATTATTTAACTTATTATATTATAGAACTACTAAAGACAGCACTCTAAATATTTGAGACTGGTTGTTTGTCACATCAATCACTCAGAGTTAAATATTTAACTCGAAATGTATTCATTATATACTAATCTGTGTTCAAGAAACTGAGGAAAAGTAAAACAAATTAAATGTCATGAAAATAATAAGTTGAAATGGGTAACCACTTTATTTCTATTAAATTAAAAAAGTATTTTATTGCGAATGTATTGCTTAATATACTTTTTTAAAAATATTAATTGGGGCATTCCATTCTGACTGGTGGGTCATTTGACTCCAAAATTAGGCCAAATCTGAATTACAACTATAAATTAGAACTTAAACAATAATGAAATATTGTTTTAGCATAGATTTATAACCATTTTATAACATTGCTTATGAAAAAATTACAAACATATTTTAGGTTCTGTGTAACTATTGTTTGAATGGATGTGACTTGTGGGACAAAAATCCAACTCCTCTACCAATGCGCACTTAAAGACGAAATTTAGTCAAATTTCCACTTTTTCTGTAATATATAATATGTACGGAATTCTTACTTTTTGATGAACTGCTATAAATTTTACTTTTCTAAAAAGTAATTCTATATAATTTTAAGATTTTACGGACAACATTTTCACAGATTAATAAAATATACCTAGACAATAATCAAAATATTACAAAATTTTGAGATAATGAATGGAAATCTAAAATTTGTGCCATCCTCGTCCTTCTCGTGGAATGCCCCAAGTTTGTGTAGTCTGGTTACCCGTTGCCCACAGTGAGTCTGGGGTGCGTGGTGGCGGTGAGGAAGCACTCCCCGCGCGGGTCCCACTGCAGCTGCGTGGTGTCGGGGGCGGCGCACGAGCCCACGCAGCGCGGCGCGCGCAGCTCCCACACCGACACCTGCCCCGCCGCGATGTTACCGAACCCACCCAGCAGGACCAGTGCGGGGGGTCAAGGTAATATTAGCATTCATTGATTCTATATTAGTTGAGTTTCAAATGCAATCACATCTTTTAAATTGTTAAATAATATTATTCTTTAGTGGCAATTGTGATTTACGCCACTATGTAAAAAAACGCCCATATCCAGTTCTCAATAGAGACTTAGCATTGAATGATCATTGCTTAAGTGTGTGCTTGTGTTGTGTGAAACTAAAATCACAGAAATACTGTAACTTTGTAGATCAAAATAAAAAAAACACAGACAAAAACAGAACCTCCGCCTCTTTTAGGGAGATTAAAATAATTTAAAAAGGATATAATTTCCTTCCGGTGAATAGTACACGGCGTTCCAGGCGCCCGTACCGAACTCGAAGAGAGGTTCACACTTCGCATTGAACACGGTGGCCTTAGCGGGGGCGTGTCCGTACACTGACACCCACTCGTTCCAGTTGCCGGGGTTCCAGGATATTGCATGGATTGGTCCTTCTTTACCTGGATAGATTACATTGAAATAATAAGTAATTACAATAGTAATAATAATGATATCTGGACAAATTACACAAATTAATCTAACCCCTTTGTAAGCAATAAGCAAACACTCAACCAACAGGGTGGTTTATTAAATATAAAAAAAAAATATTTATTAGAGATAAAACAATTTTTCTTTATTCATTTCATAAAAGTTGTATATGTGTCTAGTATTATTGTAATACTATGAATAACTTGTTAACTACTTACTAAATGTCATGTTTCCAGCATTTCCTTTAACATCTCCATATGATAGTGATTGTTTTCCATAGTATGAACCACCAGTTTTATCTACCTATAAAAAGTATACATTTATCTAAAACAAAATATTATTATATAACTCTTTTTTATATACAATAAAAAATGTAAAGTCTGTGTCCATAATTAATGAAGACAAAACCCACTTTAAATACAGCTACAAAAGATAAAACTATATTTATATATAATTTTTAAATTATATATATAATTTAAAAATTATATATATATAAATCTATTACATACATCAGTTTGTGTTAATGCAAAGACGTTAGTGCCCCGTCTGTTCCAATGAAAAGTTGCTTTGTCCGCTTGGAACGAGGATCGACTGACGACTGCCTGACTGACTTCGAAATTAGGGAACTTGAACACGCGCCAAAATGACGGCTGACCTGGCTTACCTAAAAGAAATGTACATGATTATTTCTCCCGCCAAAACACAATAAAAAAAAAAATTTGCATCTTCAGTCATTTAACCAATTTGGGGAAAATCTTAGGTTATTTTTAAATTTTAAAAGAGAAGTTATATTGTGTGACTTACCCAAAGTAAATATAGAAATATAATAAGCAGGTGCAGTACTGGGTGATATACTGTATGACTGCAATTTTTCTGCCTGAATTGAGTGAGTATACCGATCAAGTTTCACATCTTCATATATCAATACTCGGTTGTTGACCAGCATCGTAAACAGTTTCTCATCTGCAGACCATTTTGGTTCCCTTAAATGTTTCAAGATCATCAATATTATTTAAATACAAAATATCTGATTCTAGATTAATCTATAGAAGACAGAGTCATTGTAAGACGGCCTGTGAGTCCAGTGGTCAGTGAGATAGGTTTCTAGTTTTATCTTGAGGTAATTGGATGCTACATATAAATATATGTTTGTGGAAGGGTGACTTATTCTCTAATATATGAGAGTGGTTAGAAATAAGTTTAGACATAAATTAATTTACAACCATTCTTAATGTCTATCCAACAAATGTTCTAAATGTCTTTCTCTTGGATAATATTTATTTATACATTTAAAATATACTCACCAACCAATTTGATTCTTCTGAACAAATGATTCCACCTTCTTACCAGAGGATGATTCGAAAACATGCAAGTTTGGCTTACCCTATTAGTAAATTTGATAATTAATATGTGTTTTTGCTCACAATAAATAAAACTGTTTCTGTAGTTCATATATATTTTGGTGAGAAATAATTATAATAATTGAACTATGTTCTATATTGTCTTGTTACACTTATATTATGTATAGGTTTTAGTATTGACTAAAATAACTTACTTGTGGATTGTCTTTAGTCATAGCAAACATTTCCCAAATAATAAAATAATTATCTAATGGTGAGAAATACATTTCCTTGTAGTTTCCATTTATTGATGCAGTTACAGACCAGTCGGCACATTTTAAGATTTCCACCCTAGGAATATTAAAAATTAATTAAATAAGTTATAATTTAGCATACATAAAATAATTAATGTCATTGAAATAATATGAATACATAAATAAATATTGAACATAAAGTGAGTTCACGTGATCACTGTAAAATAACCCAATAAGATTTTATTACAATGTAGTAATAAAATACATAAAACATACTTTTTGTCTGTCCTGTACGCCAGATAGGTTCCCTTTGGACTAAATATAGTACTGCGTATGTTGGTAGTAGTTTCATCTCTTACTATTATTTCCTCATAAGGTTCTTGAAAATTGATTCGGAACAAGCTCCGATTAGTTAATCCTACAAAAAAAAATATTACTAAATAACCTAACTAAATTACGGGTAAATTGGACATCAATTTTTTATGGCATACAATTTACCTGCGATTGATGGAGTAGCCATGGTTAGTAATAAATATATCCTTTCCGTTAATTTTGTGTAAACATATCTGTTTATAATATTTTTCTTAAGAGTTAAAACTGGAATTGATCCGATTTTTTTAATTCAATCTGTCAAAAGTTCATAACAACACACGTCAAAACCACGCGTTTCAGGTTGGGCATAACTGTCATAAATTGAAGCTCTAGGGTCTTTTAAGCATGTCTAACGTGTAAGAACATTTTGATTATAAACTACAATTATATGTTAATAAAAATCATAATTAAATCACAAAATACGATAATATTGAACGCCTTGTGATGGAGGATAACAATGTGGCTTTACTAAAATTCATTGAACCCTGAAAGTTTTACAATCTTGCGTGATTTTTAACAATGAAGTCTACGAAATCGTTTGAGGATCCGACAAAAGTTTTAACGTTTTAAAAATGCATTTTGTTCTAATAAACGTACTATGTTTAAGTGCTTTTTTTTTAATATTATGAGTAATTTAAAAAATGCATTTACTAAAGTCGTGAAATTATAATTTTATCGTTTGTAATCTAAAAATGCTACCAACTATCTCATCTAAAAATATTTTTTAATTACCCAAAAATTGGTTCAGTTATCGAAATGTCAAAACCAGTAATATCTAGCAATAAGTGCAAAGCATTGAAAAAGTATACAAACACTACACTTTAAATCACTATCTATATTAGCCATAGAATTTTTATAATAACTATATGATAATAGCACTGCACTCCAATTTAATAGACATTTTCGATACTATCGATACTATTGATTCTCAATAAACCTTACGGCAATAATTCATTGCTACTATATAGTATAATTTACATTTTGCTTTATATACTACAAAAAATTTTAATAGGTAAAATAATATTTTACATATTTATAATAATTACATATCATTATTGCTAGGTGTATCGATTTTAAATAGAGTTAGAATTATAGAGTGACATCACTAACCAAATATCAAGTGTCAACATTTAACAAACACGAAAAAGTATCAATATGTAATTATTTAATTACCTTACCTATTATAGTGGATAAATCATCGGATTATTTCGTTTTTAAGTGCAAGAATCTACAATATTATAATTGTAACCTTGTTCAATGACAAAGAATATACTAAAATAGAATTATTTATTCAAACAAAACAATTAAGATATACTCAATGTTTAGTAGTAAAACTCAACTCCGAAAGCGAACACCAGAAAATGGATCTGACCGCGAAAGTTATTTATCGCTGTTAGTTGATGAATATATCAATTCTTCTTCATATGGTACGTATATGGTGTCATAAAAGAAGGTGGATTGCTAAAATATCTTGTTAAAATTGATGTTGTTTATTTTCAGATGCTAAAAGTCAGGTTCTAGCAAATTTGGCCAATTTTGCTTACGATCCAATAAACTTTGGATATATAAGAAATGTTGGTGTGTTAGATATTTTTTTCCACGTAATAAAGAATGAACAAAATAATAACCTGAGACATTTTGCTGCAAGTGGTATCTGCAACCTTTGTATAGGTAAATATTTGTTTCAATAACTATATTTATAAAAAAGTTCTATTTTAAAAAGTTTATATAGAATTATAGAATACATTTGAAATTTTAAATAATTGTATATATTTTTTAATTTCAGATCCACTGAATGTTGATTATATTTTAAATAATGAAAACATCAAACCTATTTCTATGTTACTCTACTCTGAACACGATGAAACTGTAGCTGATGCCATTACCACTTTTATTTATCTGCATGACAGTCATGCAAGGACTGCAATAAATGATTTAAACTTACAGAAAGATATTGAAACATTAACAAAATCAGAAAACAAAGTGATTTCTAACCTGGCTTCTATATTCTTAGAAAAATTAAGAAAAACTAATTAAGCCAGAAATTGAATATAAGATGAATAAAATGTTGTCAAATAGATTTTCATACCTCATCAATAATAAAAATTATCAGAAGATATGTAAACTTCAGTCGTCATTTAGCAGAGCGTCTTTCAAAGCCGGTGATAAAATAAGAATACAGAAAACTTTAACTCAAAAAGATTTGGATACATTCTCAAACCTTACAAGCGATCATAATTATCTGCATAGAAATAGTGGAAACAAACGACCAATAGTACATGGAGCATTCTTAAATGGTTTGGTGGCTGGTCTCATTGGAACACATTTGCCAGGTCCAGGTACAGTTTTAGTGTCACAAACAATGAAATTTCCTAATAAATGTTTTGTTGGAGAGAAGCTAACAATAAGTGTAGAACTCGTTGATGTGAGGAAAATTCTCAAAGTTAAGTTCTTCTGTGTTGTTGAGGAAGAAAAGAAGGTGGTTTTTGAGGGTGAAGCCAAGTTAATGTTGGCAAAAGACTGTTAAATGTAATTAATGTGATTTTGGAACTACAGTTTTGTAACTTCAGTTATATAAATAAATATTACATTAAATATTAATGTAATAAAATACTAATATAATTATTATACGGGACGGTTTCCCAGAGGTCGCGGGTTTGAATCCCTGCATGCATGGTTTATTTTTCATTTTACATTTATATAAAAAATACATTAAATTACATACAACCAGTATGCAAATATTTAGAGGTTCCAATTTTAATATTGAATTAAAAGAAAAACTCAATGATCAAGAAGTTTTATAATAAATTGTTTACTTGGTTCACTTGTTTTATATACAATATCTTAAACAATTAATTAAGACTGATATCAGTAGAATATTATTTATTTTATTGAGTAACTACAAATAATGAATGTACTTTATTGGCTCTGGCTCAATTTTATTCTAAAATTATAAAACCTATTAATGTAATTGCTAACAATAGCAATAATGACATATATAATTATAATAATTACAAAGGAGTACAAAATAAAATCAATAATATGGCTGTAGGTAAACAGGTTATAATGTTAATCTGTATAAAAAAAGTAAGATATGCAGATATTTTTAATCTGTATCAATTATAAAATAGTTAATTGTTTACTAAATGTAACATTTTTTTAATAATACATTTTATTTTGTCAACTTTTCAGGAATAAGAGTTTAAGATATTTAATAATTGGCCTTTAAGTATTAAATCTATATATTAACGAAAAAGATATTTCATACAATCAGTATTAATAGAGTTGAAGAATTTTGAATTACTTACGTATCTATGGTTGTTCTGTTTCTTTTATAATCATAATGTTAGCTTACGATTTCCAAGTTTGTGTTTTTGTATGTGTTTAATATATCATAATACTTTATAAAATGTTAATATACTCTTTTCTTTCAATGGATCTGTTGCCTTCTTTAGATATTAATCTGTCTCGGATCAAGTGATACGTAATTGATAATCAAGTTTCTGATTTTATTATAATTATAGACTAAATCAGTTCTTAGTACTCTGGGAAATTAATAACATTTTTAGCAGTAAAACCGTACCATGTATTAAAACTCTCAAAATAAGCACACCCATTTTTTTCAAAACCTAGGTAGGTATTAACCTAAAACCTATTAACGTAAGTAGTTTTTTTTTTTATTATGAAGGTTCAAATGAGTTTCTGTATATTTCTGTAAATATTAATTTTCGACGGTAAATCTAATGGAAGTCCTATACTACGTTCACTTGGACAATAAACTAAAAATACAAAATTTAATCATAATCTTTCTAGCAGGTTTTGAGTCTTACATCGTTCATTATAAAACAAACGACGTTTTTTCAAAAACTGTTAAATAGTTCATTGCAATGTCCAAAATTAGTAGTAGGAAAGTATTAGCAGTAGATAAGTATTTGAATACGTAATATAGATAGCAATGTAATTGATTACTATGCCTATTTTAGTGTAATATTTATGAGCCATGCTATTTTTCTTACCCAATATTTATTTGTTCTTAATTATATTATAATTTATTACCAAATTATGTATAAATAGCTCTTAAAAGAACAACAATATGCGTAAAATACAAGCTAGTAGTTTGAGTTTAAAAAAGTTTATAGAACTAGGTATTTCTTGGTAGTTGGGGTATGGTAATAGGTAACAGACATTCCTCACTTTTAGGGAGTTGTAGCGCGGCTGGACCTAACTTTCTCTTTCAAAGACTGAATAGTGCTTTGATCCCTCAATCTACAATAAGGCCCGGATGGTTCTAGTATATCTTCGACAGTATCTCTAGGCTCTTAATGGATCCCCTGAAGTTTCCCATTTTCCAATTGATGTATGGTAATTATAAGAAAACAATCCTTAGGTATTTATTGAGCACAGCGAAAAGCTAAGCGGCGAGAGAAGCTAAAGTAGTTAGTTGCCTTCAATGCGATCACTCTGATGTTTCTTCTCCTGAACTACTGAACCGATTATCATCGGTTTTTTTATTCGATAGCAAAATTATAATCGATGGTTTAACAACAAAAAAAACCGATGTAGGAACATACCTACTTGTGGAACGATCACCGAAAAACTAAATTTGGCAAGATGTACGAATCTTTTAAATCTGCGCTCAACGTATGTTGAGTCTGAGTTGACTGTATAGTCAGATTGGTAGCTAGTATAATAGGGGTGGGTTAGCGTTCTTGGAGTTTTTAAATTTTGTATTTTTGTAGGTAGGTAGGTACTGCTTCTGCCGCCTGCTATTTGTTTTTTTATAGAGATGAATGGTAAAACTTTTTGAAGAACGTCTGTGATATGCCATAACATTAAAATCTCTTTTACCTTTACAAATCTACAATAAAAAAAGGTCTAAATCAAAATGTGTACATTTAACATTAAAACAAAAGAATTGCTGCGTGTTCAATACATATCAGAGCTCAAAAAAATAGTTTTAAAGTTATACGCCTGTTTAACTATTTGTTTGTTTGTTTATTTATCCCGAATCAGTCGAAGGCTAACTTTGGAAGGTTATTGTCCTGAATAGCATTCCTACTTTTTACTACCGAAAATTCTCTAATCTCCAAGGGGAAACTGAACAAAATTAGTTTATAACTACAATTCAACAATATTAGACTCTAACAAAATTTCGTGTCTGATTATAATATAACCCAACATACATAATACCATAAATAAAGAGTTGACCAACAATAAAAAAAAATTGAAATATAACTATTTTTATGGATTTAACTCGCGTATGTTGAATTAAATTTTAAATTTACATTTTGAATCCAACCCGACGTTTCGACTGCTTTGCAGCAATCGTGTTCACGGTAAGACGAGACGAGGAGTCTGTCAGTAAGTCAGTTAATTAGTCATCTACCTCCAATGGTTGCTAAGCTTCTAAGCTTCCGGGCGTACAGTTCAGGATTCACACAAAACGCACTAACAGTATCTTGAGGTTTTACAGTGCGGTCACAGACATGGGATTTTATATTTTTCAAAAGTGGGACCCAGGTGTAAGATAATCCCCAACCATCTTCTCGGGGGAAGACCGGGGAATCCATTGCCACTCCATCAACTTGTACATAGAATTCATCCTTCCACATTAAATAGCCAGATGTTAAGCAATGCTTCAGTAATTCTGCATATTCTACAGGCATGTTGTTATCCTCCAGCTTACTCTTGACAATTTCAATGCAGTCAATCACTGGAAGGCTGGTAAATAGTGACTGTACATCTAAACTAACCATAGTGTCGTCGTTATTTATTTTACTTGTTGAATCAGTAAGAAACTGGTAAGAATACTTGACATAAGCTTGTATATGTCCGCGGAGAGGTGACAGTATCCTAGCGACGTGTTTAGCCAGTTTATATGTTGGTGTATCAATCTGGCTGATAATGAGACGTAGTGGCAAATTTTGTTTATGTAATTTGGGTAAACCATAAAATTTTGGTGGTTTTGCACATGATGGTATGAGTGATTTTTGGTCTAACTTTAATTTAAGACTGCATTTTTGTATTAGATCGGCATTTTGTTTTAAACGTTTGTCGGTAGGTTCTTAGAAACCGTTGGAGGTAGATGACTAATTAATTGACTTACTGACAGACACCTCCATCTCGTCTTACAGTGAACACGATTGCTGCAAAGCATTCGAAACGTCGGGTTACATTTAAAATGTAAATTTAAAATTTAATCCAATATACGCGAGTTTAATCCGTAAAAATAATTTTATTTCAATTTGAAGTACTCGTGAAAGCCTAGAAAACACTAAAATTAAATTTAAAAACACTAAAATTAAATTTAAAAACACTTGATACAAAAAGACTTCTAATAAAAATTATAATTATATTATTATGTACCTATTGAGCTCGTTGCTTTGGGGGACAGTTGTACGTACGATGGTGATTGGTGTTCGAAGTTAATCATTGAGAACTTAGACTATACGACTCGATTTTGTAAGTTCTTTATTTGCCTTGGTAACTTACGTGCATTTTAATTTCATACTTTACTAAGCGGTCTTCCGACGCAACGACTGCAATAAGTACATAATAATATTATTATTATTCTTTTTAAAGGTCTTTTTGTATCGGGAGTTTTTAGGTAATTCTATCAATATTGCATAAGAAACTTTCACATACACCCATAAAAACTCAATATCTTGGAGACGACTGTTTCTATTTCGAATAAACCTAGCTAAGAACCATCTCGACGAACCATGCTTTCGATTAAAAACAATCGCAATCAAATCCGTCCAGGCATCTAGCTGCTAGAATGCCACAGACAGACACATAGATACACAGATAAACAGATCGACAGGTCAAACTTATAACTCTTAACCTTTGAGTCGGGGGTTTAAAAATAACTTTTGATAAAGTAAAAAATGCTTACATGGATTTGTTTAAATTTTGACTTTGAGAGATTTAGATTATAGCTGGCTTATAGTTTGAGTCGGAAGTGGGTAGAGGGGAAGTCAGACGAATTCGCTTCAATTCGTGGTTTATAAACAGGTAAATGGAATATAGGAATGATTAATTATCATATTGTTATTAACCTAAATACATTTGTTAAGAGTGAAGTTATTACATAATATAGCTAATTTCCGAATACTCATAGTTCTAGGTAAACATGAACAAATTTTTAATCAGTTCAAGTGCATCTAGTTCGTTAGATATTGAATTTTATTTAATCAATCTCTTAAAAAAATATGTTTCCGATCTGTAACTTTTAAAGTAGAAGGTAATCTAGGAATTCTAGAAAACGGCTTATCATATTGCTATGCAAAGGTATTTGCCGACACGAGATCTCAATCATCGCCTGACACGTACCTAGACTGTAAAATCGAGACTGAATGCAAGTATTTTGCACGTAATGAAAGCTGAGCCAGCATTCTGTGGTGACGTACATTGATACATTTCTTTTGAGCATTACTTAAATAGGCGCAAATGCAGATTAACCTCATTTTATTAAGGTTTTTGTAACGAGCGATGTGAAGGGTTGATAGTTATTTTAAAGCGAAGGTAAGACAACTAGTATTTAATTTTTGATATTAATCCTTTTTAACTCTATATGTTACATCAAAGAATGATTTAAGAAAACAAGAATAAAAAGATTACAGTAAAGCCCGTAAAGTAGCATTGTTTATGCGTTAGCAGCGACCACGTGCGTACGCTTAAATATTGCGGTTAATATGTAAATAATTTAATTATTTAGATAACTTTATCAACTGTACCTACAATGATTTGCATCCGGCGCTGGGGGATTCTTGCCGCATTTTTGTGGTTAGTTGTAGCCAGCGACGCCCGGAGGAAACTCAAGCGAGACGAAGTGGAAAGTTTAAAGTCAATTGAGACGACCGATTTTGATGAGGAATATGATGAGGTAAACTATGTTATGAAATCTATTATTTGCAAAGGTTTAGTGTCAAGTAATTGATTACATAATTGATTTATGTCCCTACACCTTCGTCTTTACTTTTATTGTTTTACCTAGTTATCTAAGGGTTGCAAAGTATACATTTGTATGTCACTTACGAAACCTCAAGACAATGTCGAATGTTTTTGCCGATGTGTACCTACTATCATGTTCATTATTTTTATTTTTTAAATAACAGTCTGGATAATTAAGACCTTATTCAATCTCAATTTATCTTAATGATCAAGCAGGCTAAAATAATACGCATTGTCTGTAATTGTAAATTTGTTTTTATTACAATTTAATATTTTCTTATATGTTTTTCATGTTCTACTTTTGCTTGCCAAGTTTTACCTGCGACCTCATTTTATTGCGGTGCTTATACAATGCATGTATGTGGAAAATATATTTTGCGGTTGGTCTACCTATTAAACTGTCACTATAAAGAAATTTAATTAAAAATTTAAAAAAACCCCATGATACAAAAAGACCTCTAAAAAGAATAAAAACAATATTATTATGTACTTCTTGATGTCGTTACGTCGGGGGACGATGTTGTCTATTTTACGAAGTTGCGAGGGCTTAGACTATAGGCATCGATATCGTAATTTCTTTATTTGCCTTTGTAACTTACTTGCATTTTAATTTCTTGACGCAACGACTTCAATAAGTACATAATAATATAATTTCTATTCTTTTTAGTGGGCTTTTTGTATCGGGGTTTTTAAATTTTTTTAATATTTTTTTTCTGCTTTTTGAAGTTATTGACTGGTTTCATTATTGTACTAAATGAACCTACGGACACACAAATTTTTCACTTTTTTAAGTATTTCTCTCAATATTGCATGAGAGCCTTTCACCCGCACTAATAAAACTTCAAAATCTTGGAGACGACTGTTTCTATTTCGACCAAACATAACTAAGAACCATTTCCACGTACCAGGCCTTCGGTAAAAAAAACCGCAATAAAATCTGTCAACGCGTTTGGCTGCTCCATTGCCACAGACAGACACACAGATACACAGATCGGCAGGTTAAACTTATAACACCCCTCTTTTTGAGTCGGGGTTAAAAAATAACCTGTAGGCACGATTATTTCACTATGTTTATCTTATGTTAGTTTAATTGAGAAGAAAGATCTTTAACCTTTTGGGCGTTACATAAAAATTTGACCATTTTCCGGGAAAATCTTTATATATAGACTAAAACCTTTCTAAATCAAAAATCTATAATCTATTATAGATTATTGATTTAGAAAGTAATATTTTTTTTTTTTGTCTGTCTATGCTGTTAGCCCTGTTGGTTATTACAGCGTCACCGGGGGATACAAAGTAATAGATTTGAATATCTGCAATGCATTTGGAGTTATTATTATTTTGACGGTTAAAATTAAGATGAAAATCAAGTGATCTTTAATTTATGGATTTGCAATATCACCCTATGTCATTATCATTAACACCTTTAAGGAGAATTCACCTATATTAATTTCAATAAAATTACTTGAATTAGTATTAGTAGAACATAATATGCAATGACGTATGCATACAGTGTTGCATGCATTATTTACGCCATTTTAAGTTCTGAATTGATATTACTTTATCGATCTACCTTTTAACATCTAGGTATATCATTTCCACCATAGTTCACCTAGATTTTTGTCTATAGTTTAAATTCTTATATTGTTATTTCAGTTGCAGCCCTGCCAATGCGGAGTGTTCATGTCACAGCAAGTAATAAAGGAAGGACGACGTAGACCTCGAGGTCCTCCTCAGGGCGAGCCTGTGGTCACGTACGACACAGACAGCCCCAGCCTACCATGTACCGGGGGCTTCAAACACTGCATTAGCAAGTGTCTGGATGTGGTATGAATCCCATATGATATGAATAATGATCCATCGAGTGATTTGAATGAGCTATGAGTCTGATAATAATATGTTGGAATATAAATTAATAAATATTTATAGCTTAGCTGAGGTTTCGAGGCAAATAATGTTGTACAATAAAAGTCCGGATTGCTTGTCATTAAGAATAAAGTAATAACACATTTACTTAGATATAAAACTAAGCAAAGACAAGTAATTGTGTACAACACCTTTAGAAAGCAATATATAGACAAACAATAAAATATATAACGTGCAGCCACTTCCCTCATAGCTTTTCATTTTAATTACATTTTACCGTTTCATTGCCGAGACGTTCGACTCTAGGCACTTTCTTTGAATATGAGAAATGAAATTTATTTCAATTATTTTATACATATATTATTTTTATGTCCAGTTTTGGATAATGGATTTACAGGATTGATTTATTACTCTGATATCGTTCAATAGTACTTATAATTAATATAGTTTAAGTATTTTCAATGTTATGTTATTAACGTTACAATATACCTAATATTAAGAATTAACAACCCAGTTGGCACGATTTTCAATATTACCAATTTCTTGTAATAGTTAAGCTATGATACTAAACCATTAGAAAGTATTATGCTCCAGGATTACTTCGTGTTCTCATCGTTTGAGATGAAATTGTAATCAAGTAATGTATGCCAGATCCTCAAGTACTTACCGCGCGCGGGACCGGTCATCTGCGGCGCGGTGGAGCGAGACGTGTTCAGGGAAAAGGCTTTCCTCTTCATCAGGAACTGTGGAGGAGAGTGGACGGCCACCAACTTCTCTGCTGGCAAGGAGTTTTGTTGTACTGATGGACAGCACCATAAGTGCTGATAAATATCTAGATATTAATAGGATGAATATTTTATATTATTAATAAGATGATACGTATGTATAGAATTAATGTTAGTGTTTTCGTCAATATTAAGTATTTAGGTATTAAACATCACATTAGAATAATAAAATGGATCTGAAATACATGTAATTATATTTAAGTTATTATTTTATAAGTTATTTATGTATATTTATTCATATTTTCCCGATGACAAGAATAAAGAATTCACATTTGAAGGTGGTCTATTATTGTCTGTAACAAGGTTTATTGAAAAAGAGTTTTTTTAAAGAAATGTAGTGTTCCTAATAGCAGACTAGGAGTTAGGGAACTGAGCTCATAAATAGAGAAATAAGTCAATCATCTTGACCTAGTTTCTTGGCTGCGGGAGCCATGAGCCCCACTTAAAGTCGTAGAGTTTTGTTTGTCGCGACGCGGGTGACAACCCCTTGCGAAATTAAAAACTAAGGTTAGGAACAGACATCTAATTATATTTTGTTTGAGATTTTATATGAGTGAAATAATAACGCCATTTGTGTATATAAAATAATCCATGTTTATTTCAATTAGTTTGTTACAGAGGTAGATACAGGATTTAGTTCTTAGCTTAGTGGGTTTTTATCTGTTTTTTATGATATTTTAGATAAGGTAGAGAAAATTCGCTGTAATAAAAAAATGAAAATGTATATTAAAATAATACTGTATATTATAATAATAGCCAATACCTGCGTTGCGAGTATATACTTATTGGTCTTAATAGATACTTAACAAGTAGGTAAACATTTTGTGCATCCCAGTTTGGATGATACAAATATGTTTGCAGAATGAATGTATTCAAATTGTGTTCATATTTACGTAGCTACTAATATAAAAATCGTTTTGAGGGTGTGTGTTTCCATTTCCTAGTCACATAATAACTGTCATAACATAACGGTCGCATGATTTTATGAAATAAAATAATTGTTGTTAAGAACTTCTAGACGATACTGTAAAATAAAAGTTTTGATTATTATTCTATATATTTATGTTATATAAGCAAATGTTAATTACTCAAATTTACTTACCTTTTACGATATTTGAAATTGTTTGTAAACATGGCAATGTTAAACTTATTTATAGAATAAATTAATATAAGGTATAAATAATAAACATGGGCAGGACTGTAACCTACGATCTCCGGGCTACCTTCCAGTCACTCTGCCAATTGAGCTACTGCTTCGATTAGTTATAGAATGTTAACATTCTAATGGATTTAAATGCATCACGGAGAACTTTATTCCCGTCTTTACAATAACTGCCAAAAGTTACATATAAATCGAACATACGATGCTATATACGGTAACATACAAACATTATTTTATTTACAATTTAATAGTAATATAATAAATAGCGTAGGACTATTATTAATAACATTATATTAATGACAAAATAATGGCCTCATTTCACATTGGTCCTATAATATTATCTTGTATTAATTTGGTCTTTATAACAAGGAATTAGCGAATGTAGTTCCGGACAATGATCATTGTTCATTGGTTTATACCTATTGTTGAGGTTTGGTTTATAATATTAAATTGCCACACGAATCAAGTAGCCCTGTCAGCGCTATAAATGCTGATTGAATAAAATATAATTTACTGACGAAATAAATGCAATTAAAACATTACATATATTACTATATTATTACACTTATTTTGTATACTCTTATAATATTATTACATATATTTTTTATACTCTTTAATAGATAATAATAGACGTAGTAAGTAAATTCCTTTTATGAGGTAAATTATATTGCTAATAACATAAACTGTTAATTTTCGTCTCAACAGCATATCACCGGCCTATATATATCTTACAAGGAGTGCCTTATCCGTCGACCCGGTTTGTTCGATTATGGTGTCAATGAAGTTTCCTTATCAAGGACTAGTAACGTAGTAGCGGGGCGGGGGGGAGTACGGGCGCGGGAAGGGGGGCCCGTGACCCGGATTGCGTAGGGTGAACAACCCCGACACGTGCCACTTTCTAAAAAGAAACGTCGCTTGCGCATCCTTGCGTAGATGGGTAGATCTATAGCTCTAGCATTGTTACACTGTTGACATTATAAGGCTTTTTAGTTGTTATGACAAAGTACTTTATGTATTTTATGATTGACATTGAAATAATTGTCCAATAATAAGAATAATTGGATTTATGTGTAAACTTGATTTTCGATATTCGGAAGTATTCGGTGTATTCGGCATCTTTTTCGCTATTCGTCTTTCTTTTTCGCTATTCGTATTATTCGGTTTTGGTGCCAAAGATATTCGGTTTGAGTATTTAATTTTTTTTGACTACACGACACGGTAAAAAACTAAAAGATAACTAACATTTATGTCATATCAGAAGTCATAGAAACCTTATAAATCATGTGTTGAATAAAGCTTAATAATTTAAAGCAATTTAGCTTCCAATCAACATTTATTGCGAAATATATGAAGTCAACATATTTATTTTATTGTTGCTAACCTAAAATTAGTAGGTATTTAAAATAATCACCAGCCACACGTAACGTAGGTACATGTTACCAACTTTTTATGACAAACAAACAATGAAATGGTAAACCGAATAGTTCGGCCGAATATTCGGTTCGGTAAAAGTTAAATAGTATTCGGTTATTGCGTGAAACCACTTTTCGGTGCAAATCTAGTCACAATACTGATTAATATAGAGATCTATATCTTAATTAACTAAAAGTCATATTAAAATAATCTTGAAAATCTATGTTAATTTAAAATGATTTTGTAGTCATAACTGTACTTGCTGATATTGAACACATTTAAATGATCTAAACAAGGCTTGATTTGCAGTTTACCCTCTGATATAAATACATCGATCAAGCCAATTAATTCTGATCGCATATAATGGTATCAAGGGCAGCTTAAAATTAGTATTCAATGAGTACTAGGTTACATTAGAACCTTTACTTTCTTTAACATTATTTTCAATAATTTCTTGAGAAGATGTTTCCGATTGGGCAAAGACTACTGTTTTATTCTTGATCAGATGCACACAATACTAAAACCTAGCACGTGTCCTAAATGTTTTATTTTGAGAATATACTCACAGAAATCGACGGACAGATGAATAGGCTGGTAGTCTATAATATATAAATGCAATAGAATTAAAAAATAAATAAATTTCATTTGGAACCTGCAAAAGAGTTGGGATGCATGTGACAATGGAAGTTGTTACCCGTTGCGTTGACCCTGCGCAGGCGCAGCGGCCAAGCACGTAATGTCGCGTTATTGTGATGCGTTGCGCAACTCGCCCCCTCCCACCTGAGACCACTGCCCTCTGCTACCAAGTACATGAAGGTTTAGACCTTAAAAATGTTGTTTGATTCGTTTTGGTATAACTAGTTTCATTTACCTGAGAATTGTTATTTACGGATATGTTATAACTTTTGTGTTTGTTTTTATTTAAAAAAAAGCATTATTTTAGACTAAAGTATGTTCTGTACTTAAAAATATAAGGTCATTCCCCTCAACAAAAACTATTCAATAAAAATGATAATGTTCTAATTGTATGTAGACGTAAAGTACACATATGTGTTAAAAAAAGAGATAGTGTTAAATAAAAAAGATATAAAAGAATTGATTTGAAAACATATCAGTGGTTACGTAACACATATATATAGGTACATCGCTCACCTCTCAACAAATAAATAGCAACGAAATAGACAAGCTTAAAAATGTCCCGAGGTTTTTGAGGCTTTCTTTTTACTCGCTAGAATGTTTGAAAAACCAGAGAAAGATATTTTTTTAGAAACATACACGTGTGGCATGGCCGCTCTCAGTTCGTAGGAAAACTATAAAATGCATAGACTCGCGTTTCCAATGGAGAGCGGGTGATGAGAGAGGGAGCGGGGTGTGAGGCAGGGGGAGCGGGGAGTGGGGCTAGTCGACACACTTTCTGAAGGGCTCTAAAACCACGGCTTTTGTGGCCACCTTTATGAGCCATCTATTCGTAGACCTTTGATTTATCACAAACAGTTAAGGCCAGTTTTTATTGAGAAAGCTCTAAGAGGAGATTAAAGATTCTTATGAAAGCCTAGGATATGGATATCTCTAGATAAGTTATGAGTTAAAATTGAGGCTATTTAGTAAGATAATACAATTTTAATCTAGGATACTTAGATGAACCACTCTATAGCTTTTAGTTCATAATAATCACCAGCTATTATATTTATGGCTGCGTCCTCGTTACAGTGACTGCGGTATCATTGATTGTTTGTCAAGTGTAAAAAGTGTATTTTAAGAAGTGTATTTTCGCTCATACCAAGATTTACACTTGCCTATATTTAAGATTACCCAAAAATACTGATTAATTTGTTTATATTAATCAAACGTTTCCATTACCAGCAGTGTTAATTCAAGATTCATACAATTATGGTACCTATTATTATTTAGGATTTTTTTTTGTAAGGTCTGTCAAATAAAACTTTTAAATATTTTTTTGTCTGTCGTTACATCAGTGCAGTCTTTTAATGCAGTTGTGTTATGCAAACACTTTTTGTTAACTACTCAACCTCAGCAAGACGTCTTTACAAAATTTACTTGACAAAAAGTATCCTCTTTTTAATGCATAAAATGAGTAATTTTTTGGTTACTTGAGTTCAAATACTTTTTATAAACACCTAAGTTTTTACAATTCATAATTTAATAAAAACTGTGATTTAGTAATAATACGTTTAATTTTACTACATGTATTCATTAATATCACACTTACAGAATAAAAGAGAATGAAAGAGAGAGAATGGTGAATTAGTTAATAAACTAAATAATGTATTTTTATAAAAGATATCTGATCAGTAAATGTAAAATTATATCATCAACTTTGTCTGAGTTGTCAAAAAGCGATTTATAACCTCGTGGTAAAGCCGTAGCATTAGGTGCATATTGTATACTTAACTTTGAAGCTAAAATAATATATCTTTATAAATATAAATATTCAAATACAAATATAAACTAGTTTTAAGATAACATGTATCTCTTTTCTTTTTATTGTGTATTGTAAAGAGATTTATTAATTGTTTTGCTCTAACTATCAATGTCGGCGCTTTACCTATTAGTTGGAAAGGCGTGAAATCTCCGTAAATAAATTTTGACATAAATTGAAATAGCATACACACGCTAAAAGTAATAGTAACTATCTACAATAAAGCAAAGAGGGAGGAAATAGGATAACGGTGTGCGCCTGCGCATCGCATAAGAACTTCACAATATCACAAACCGTTCTTCGTCTGCCACCAACAATGTGTCATTAAATAGACGCCAGATTAAAAGGTCTTCACACGCTCCCGCTCCTCGTAGATTTGAAGATAAAATAGGGGTTTTGTTTAAGACTACGCAGGTCATGTTATACTGGGCGTAATTGAAGATAGTTGATATCGCCGCCCCGCCCGTAGCTCCGTTCACAACTTTTTGCGACTGCGAATGGAAACTACGGAGACAGCGGGGTGAATTGAGGACACTACCTCAGAGTTATAAAAATGTTTGATTTTCTTTATTCTTCAAAATTATCGGATCTATAAAATAAACATATATTTTTTTAATATTCGCTACGAGCAGAAATATTCAAAGTTATTTGTTAACAGTTTTAATAATTTATAATTTAAAAGCAAATTCGTATTCAATATCAGGCGGGTCATATCGCCGTCATGTAATTGTAGTTCATGACCTCCGCGAGGCCGCTCTGCCGAAACGACGTTAAAATGAAATAGATAACATCGGAACCAACGAACGAAAGTATACAATGAGAAATTCATTAATTTTATGCCATACAATTGCAACCAGTTTTAAAAATATTGAAAATAAAACAATGAGCGTGTATGTTTAATTATTTTCAATTTTAAAAATATCTAAAATAATATCACAATGTACCGCTACTATTGAGTCTACCTCGTATCGATCTCGTAATAGTCTTTCAATAGGTCACTGACTGTAAAATAGACTTAAAAATGTTCTAAAGCAACGGAAGTAATTATTCCGTCTGCTTCCAGTCGCTAACTTGCTGCCCCAAACTTATCAAACAGCAAAAAATTAAATTGGAATATATTTTTTTGTCAATAAAATTGTGATAAAATTATAGATAATATGGGAGAAATGTAATTGTGTGATTATAGCTGATCGAAGTATACAATAATGTTGAAACTGACTGTTAACACTGTATAGTATAAAAAGCGAGATAAATAAATTTGCTGTATGTTTGTCCATTCCAAATTTTCTTTTACAGTCGGGCTGAGTGTGCAGGTCTGAGGACTAACCCAAGCGACTTGTTTATGTATATTTAAGTTATTCGTACTATCTTTGATCAGCGACTTCACCCGCGCCGTATAAGTAATAATCAGGTCTTGATATGTCGGACAGTCTAAAAGTTATTTTAGAAAAATCAAGGATAGTAATATCTCGGAAATGTATGATGTTGGAGTATTTTAGAAAAAAAATAATAGCGCTGGTTATTGATTGTTGATTGATTCTAGTCGTATTATAAATATTGTGTCTCAGTAAAATGTACTAAATATAATAATAATAATGTAAAAATAAACGTGATTAAATAAATATTTCAAACAAAAAAAATATATTATTATTATTATTCTTTACGAGAACTAGACTTAGTTGTTACGAGAATTAGTTGTTACTGAGACTTTGAATACTTTAATAGTAAATGAGAATTAATGACATAAAAACGGCCGTAGAAGCAGAGTAAAGCAACGTGTTGGTTTCAAACACGAGACAGAAGTTTCGTATTTAAGGCCAGCATCTATCATTACATCTCTGATGACACGTCACGTTATCGTTAACAGACAGACAATCATGTCGTGTCGATAGATGACATCGAAATAATACTGGAATAGTGACTAAACTCACTATTTGATTCTTCAAATGCACCAAAGCAGGTGATGCTTACGTTTATTAGAAGATTCTAGATACAATTTAAACGTTATAAACTTCTCTCTAAATATGGAATTTACCTTAGACAAATAAAATATACTTTGTATGATTAAAGTAGGAAAAAAATATAGCTGTCGTAAAACGGAATGATTAAATATTCAAAAGTTCCTAAGATCAGACTATATTGAACTTCACTCGACTGATAATAGGCGAAACACGTTTTTGACTTCCTCAAAGAGGGTACTGGCCGCTGGTAAACACGGGTACCTTACGTAATCGGGCTCAAACGCGTTACACGAGGAGACATAAAAAGAAATATTTTATTACTGAGCCATGCACCACCGGCCACTGCGCAAGAGTGGGCGAACCTTATTTATTAGAACTTTATGCATCTTATGTATATTTTCAATTTATAACACGAATTTATATATTTATAATTAGGCAGTAGCAGTGAACTGATCCTTGATTATGTTATATTATAGATTTGTAAGGTATCGTATGGTGAATTAGATGTATACAATAATTGTTATTTACAAGCAGTGTGTCTATTTATCATTGGATAACCTTGTTCTTTGCTAGTCCTTTGTATAAACCACTAATCAGTTGTATTGTAGGTAAGAGACGAGCTAGGATTTGCGAAGGTCAAACCGCCCACCTAAAGACTGAGATCATGCTGCTACTTGATAGGGCGCGCACACACGACACTCTTCCAACAGTATGTAATCATACTATAATTGACACTTATAATATTATTTACGATAATATTTAATAATTACAATTTTTGAATGCATCGAGAAAGAAATATACATTTAGACATCAGGTAAAATTGTGATTGATTTTTACGTAATAATAAGCAAAATTACGTTTGGTGATTTTTTTGTATTTTGGTTTGTTATTACAACAAATCAACTAGTAGCGCTTTGTTCTAGGAGTTGTGATAAAAAATAATTTATTAATAATTAGTATATTGGATCACAACTACTAAAAAGATGTCACCTGTCGTAACACTTATGTGATTTGATATTTTATTTATATATTTTTTCTATATATAAGTGTTATTTACTTAACTAATAAAAGGCATGGAGATTATTAATATTAAGGAAATAATTTATAATATGTAACAGAAGTTTTATCTTTTAACATTTATAGCTGATATAATTTAGTTTAATTATTTGAATAACAACGATATTTAATCAAAATGGGATATTATTTTGTTATGAAACTCCTGTCACCGAGCCCGTGAAATAACATTTATATTTATTATTAAAATAATTACTAGCTATAGTTAAAACTGGCTCTCATTTTCCTAACATTTTTAATTTATGTACCTAGCTACATTTTCCTGACAACTTTTGATATATCTAAATAAATCTGTAGGAGAACACTTATATATTGTATATATGTTGTCTCAAATAAAAAAATAAAAACACAGTGCAAATTAAGTTTAAATCGGGGTATATTTAAAACAATTTATTTTAGCAGAGATATTCTGAATAAAAATATTAGCATACACTTTAGCTGATCAGATATTGTAATATTGTAGTTGGTATAATATTAATATTAGGGGATATTTGCATGCAGATATGATTGATTGCCCTAATTACTAATTGTGTCATTGTAAATGATTCACGTGTATTTACCTGTTTAGAGTACGTTACAAAATTGAATAATTCAAACTAAACTCTATGTTATTATAATACAATTCAATTTGCTTCGATTGAGGTTTGTTTGAAAAACTTAGCATTAAAGAAGTGTTAATCATAAAATAGAACAATGGGAAACAAACTACGATACGATCATAAATTAATATGGAGTGTCATCGAGGACGTACAGACGCACATGTGCTCATGGACAATATGCGACTATTTGTCTGTTAATTGTCGTATTAACTAGATACTGTCCTCAATTCAGTGTGTCCGAGTCCGACGCCTCGCCACCCCTAAGGATGCCCATTTCCTTGTAGCTGATTACGGCTCACGGACTAAAAAAGTACAATCATAGTGCTCTCTGGCGCGGAACGCACTGTCCTCATTTGAATACAAACGCAATGCGCGTGCGCACACACCCTTAACTAAGCACAGTAATGATCCATTCGATCGATATTGAACTGTCTTGGTAAGAGTTAAGGTCTAAACCCGATGGTCGGTATGAAATACGTGCCCTCTTTTCAAAGTCCAAAGAAGAGGGATTCTCGCACGCTAGAACGGGAAGGCGCTATGCTCGAGGAGGACGGAGGACATTAAGGGCATTCACCCCGTACCCCGTGGGTTGCGACTAGCGGAGCTACAAATGATGTACAAGCACATAGATGCCTTTCTCTATTTAGGTGCGCGAGTTTCGAAATAGTGACCGTGGAAGTTTTTGTTGGGAGGTGGATCCTGTTTGAGTTGCGTCACAGCATGGTGATAAGTTCGGCTATTGCCGTGTCGAGAATGTCTGCCGTGCAGGTGTGTGCCCGAGGTGGCAACCTTTAAATGACCACCGGTGACTTTATGGATTACCTACTATTACCAGCGCTAGACATTCGAATGCACATCACTAATTGACATTTAATGATTACAAAATTGTCTTCGCAACTTCATGTAATAGCGAATAACTGTAATCCATAATAATATCCGTGTGATATTTGAACTGATGTATTATCTTAAACTTACCTTATATTTTTTGGGTAATATTCTCTTATTCCAATAACTCAGTACGGCCAGTTATATAATATTCAGTCGAGTGACAGACACACATACATTTTCAGGTTCAATGCCCAGTAATAAACACATTCTTCTAAAATTCGGGTAACAGAATACCAACCAATATAGATACATATTTCGAAAGCCTTCGTACATTTTTAACAAGAGTTGGAGATGTTCAAATAATATTTACTTGCTAGTTCTTTAATTTTTAAGAACATTGGTAAATATTCTGAATGCTGCTAAAATGTAAAATATAAACATAGTTGGTGACGTACAGCGTGAATGAGATTAATTGATCATAATATTACAGGAAATTATAGCTCAGTTGTATAGCAACGTTTGTATACATTATGTATTACGTACAAAGAAAGATTGCGTATTTATAGTTTTCAATTTGATATTTGTAATAGGTACCTAAGTATGTTAACTTTAGACCTGTTTTATACTAATACTTTTATAACTGACATATGGTTCAGAAATAGAGTATAATTTTCTATTACAAACTCTCCGCATACATCGGTTTTGGGGTTGGGGTTAACCCTTTAACACCCACGTGTAAGTACAGAGACAGTTTATAGGTTAAATGAAGCCAGGAATATTTCAATTAGGTCACGGAATACGGGTATTAATTGACTTTTCGTGTTGGTAGTGACTCTCATCGATCTGCGCAGATAGTGCATCTACCTTAGCATATTGTAATAGAAGCTATTTTCAGATATCTGCCACCTCTATGGGGGGTGGCGCCTCCCTATCGATACATTGTCGATAATGCCCGCATACACGCTTGCAGGGGTTGTACTGCCTGAAATAGATTAGTTATCAGGTGACATGGTAATTGTTATTCTACACTAAAATAATAAATTATTTTTATGAAAGTCAGATTTTTATAAGCACCTAATAGGTAGTCTTTTCAATTATGAATCCATCGGTAATTCTTATAGATGATACAGCATTATTTAATTATATAAATAATCATGGAATTTCATATTACACTATGCAAAAGAGAATTAAAAAAGAACTTGCGACAAACACAAAACCGACACCTTTTATAATTTATTTATATTTCTATTCAAACTGAAGTCAAGTTAATCTAACAGAGAATGGTTATTGCGTCAGTATTCGTTTCAGTTATTGATCTAGGTTTATATTTAGCGTCCTAGCATCTAACTAATTTACTACCTGGGAGTGGGGAATCCATTATCAGAAATCTTTTGCTTTATTCATAATTTAGCAATGTACTTATTTCGGAACCAGTTTATACTTAAATAATATAACACTTTAAATATGTTATAACGGATTTCTCTTAGTATTTGCAGTCACAATACCTTCGGTTAAAGACAGACTTCGAGTGTTAGACAAGATTACCAAATAAACATGATGTGTGATGTTTTATTAATTATCCTTTGGTTATAAGACAATAAATCTTAAGGCAGTAATATTTGCAAGTTATAAAAACTGTGAGTAACTTCTAAGTTTATTGACGTTAAAGTTAAAACAATATAACTACAAGAGAAAGTTAACTGTCCATTACAGTTACTTGACTTATTGTTGGAAATTTTTATTACATTTTCATTTTAATAAGACTGATTTTACTATGTTTTCTTGTATTTATCTTGTATTACTAGATTTTCATTTGACTTTAGGTTAAATATTAATCAAGTTGCACAAGTACATATGAGGCGTTAATAATGGATATATAAGTTTAACTGTTTTATTTGTTGCACCTAGATGTATATTTTTGTGTAATAGTAGTATTCAGTATCTGAACACTATTTAAATATTAAAACAGACTATTGGTACTAAAATTAGACAGACAGACAGGTATAGTGTAACTTAATATATATGTTTCATCCAGTCTTAAAATACGCTCCAACCCGCAACCAAAACTCGAAAACTTCAACCAGGAATAAAAATAAAAAGACGCCGGTCATCCCCCTTCGGATGCCTTGAAAAAAGTATAAAACCTCGTCATTCTCAGCCGACCCCTTCGAGGACAGACTCGTGGGAGATTTCTTCAAGATTTAGATGTATAAAGCAATTAGAAATAATGTAGCTAAGTAACGTTTTACTGGAGAACAAAGGATTGCGTTTTTATAAGTTAGACATAATTATAATAAGTACACAGTTGTGCTTAGAACTGTTCATTAGTATTATAGATCATTTATTTTTTTTAAACAATAATCACCTCTATTTCTTGGAGCTAATCTCCAGGTAGTAGGTATAGTACATTAGTATTATTAAAACCTATTTTTTTACCAACCTATAAAAAAAAATGATTTTTTTTATGCTGATGTGGGTGGGTTGTAAATAAAAAGGGTAATTTTGAAATTTTAAACATTCGATTTATTTTCCGTTTAAATAACAATTTAAATAATTTCAGTGTATATAGTAATGTGTGATATTGTAGTCTTGTTTATTTGTCATTCTTTCACGTCGCAACGGCTGAACCAATTGACATTAGATAGACTCAGTTGCAAGATGAAAAAAATACTTTCCAGTATTTAACTATACCCAAAGCAAAGTTACTTGAAGCTCTCCATACTTTATTACACCGCTCAAATCCACAGAACATAATAAACTAAAATAAAAATGGATTCGCTAATAATACCTACACATAAAAATTCTAAAAATAACCATCAGCCCTAAAAAATTGTCTAAAAGCTTGTATTTGACCGGACTCTATGCCATAATGTAAATTTAAAAATGTAATTAAATATGTTTGTGGTGTATTTACATTTGTCATTCTTTACGGGCAGCAGAGCACGGCAGAAATATGAATGAGTGCACTCCCCATGTCGGTGCTCGTGTAGTCACGTGACATGCCGTGACTACTCGTGACGTCATGGACCCTGACATACGTCTGCTGGAAATAACAGAAATAAAACATTCCTAATTAATCAACATATAGGTATACTAATAGTATCTATAAAAATAAACTTATCTTAGCTGATCTTCTGAAACTATCTATTCTAGACGTTTATGCTGCTGTTCATTTTTTTCCAGAAATATAGTTTAGCTAAACTGTACGAAGGTAAAATAAATTCTATAACAATTTATGAAACACAGTACTTCCTGTATTCGCAGGAAACCAAATCAGAAAAATGTTTATTTCCAATACTATTATATAACTTCGGTATTTACATAATGTTATTTAACAAATGTCAAATTTCTTCAAATATATAAGGTGCTCAATCATATCCAGTAACTGTATATCGAAGTATGCCAGCACTTGTCGTTTGACACCGCGACCCAGCGATAAGCATGAAGGGTGCTTCAGTTACAGGTTATTACACTATTCCGTGGGTGTTAGCTTATAGCCACCCCACTTGATTTACTGATATAATATATTTTAAGTAACAAACGCATACCAAAACACAATATATAGATACTTACATTGTAACATCTAACTTTGATTTGATCTTTATTATGGATCTGTCAACAATATTCAATACAAAACTTATATTTGAATACTAGAACAATCGTTTAAAACGCTATAAAAAACAAAAGTGGAAGGAATAATCGATATAATTTGACGTCCAAAATTACTAGCCACTTATCTTATTTTAGATATAAAGTACCCACCGATAATTAATTGGCTGACTAGAATATAATTTAATAAATATATTAAGTCTACTTCACATTCTTATTTCAAATATTAATTACCATTTACTTAAGTCCGTTGAGAAACGAGTAAATTAATATTACCTACCACGGAGGTTCTGTGTTTCGCATAATTAAAAATATTCTCATAATTATTCTATTATTCTGAGCTTAACAAGTATCATTTTAAATCGATCAACTGTACCATTTATTCTATTGTACCTACAAATTACATTTCTGAGTGATTTTTTGTTAATTCCATCTTAGGTAGTGTTAATAGGAACTCTCTATTAGAGCACATCACGTCTTCAAACCTACTTCCACTCTACATAATGAAATGACACCAATTGCTGTCAATTTGATTGATTGTAAGACTTGTTACTGCCAACGACTCTGCTTGTTTAGTCATTTTAGTGTTACCAGTATCTAAATTATACCCAACTCTATCTGCTTATATATGATAAAAATGATACATATATATTTTATATTTTTGTATCCAGAATCAAATATCTTTAACATCTAAATAAGCATAATAGAAATACTCAACCAAATATTTTAATACTATTATTATTAGTACATTATCTTTGTACAAAGTCTTTTTTCAATTATTTAAGTTATTACGCTAGTTACCATAGGATAATTTATTTTTTATAATTTACAGACATACATTTCTGACAAAGCAACAGGTACCTACTTCCCGTGATATTTTACAATAATTAGCATTTTGATGTGAGTTTCAAACGAATTAAATTACAAAAAATACCCCTGTATAATATCAGTACGATCTATGAATTAATGTAGATTGAATAAATTATTTCATTCATTGAAACAAACCACCCCTATTATTCGCACCCTAATATTTATTAGAATGTTTAAACTTAAAATAATATTTATAATAGTTCAGTTCTATGTAATTATAATAAGGTTGAATATTGAATACACATACGTTAAATGTATGTTTGTAATTGGTATAGTGATGTACTAAATTCTGTTCAATTTGACACGATTGAGTTGCTCCGTCGGTATGCGGGTGGGGTGCTTCTTTTTATGTTCCGTTTATTTTGTAAGGGTGTTTTTTAATGAAACAATATATTGCTTTGAACTAGTGGAGATCTACTTTGTTTTTATATAAATATTCGTTACCGAATGGGGTGATAACGTTTTGTGTGATAGTTCGTTAATCAGCGAGGGTCGCTTCACGGGTCTATACACCAAGTACAGGTATCGCTCCAGTAACTACCCCAGAAGGAAACACACAATTGCCATTACAAGAAAGATAATTGTTATTTATCACTTCAAACATATAAAAATAAAAGACATTTTACCATTGAACATCAAATATAATTTTCTACTCTACATGCGATGTTAAAATACTTAAGAAGTATGCAAATATAGTGAGTAGAAATATAAATAATATTGGCTAATTCATTACTTTTCATCTTCAATCCTTTGTGTTAAAGAATCTAACAAGTTTCGTTCTCGGAAACAAAGATTCCAATGCCCAGTCTAAGTTCTCGAGTACCTGCAGACCCCTTCAACTTAGAAGGCATTTCAAAACAAAGAAACAAATGGTCCTTGCCCTCCGCTAGTAGCCCTCTGCGCGGGCGCACAAAGGGCTGTGATTGTGAGGGACTGGCGGAGCGGGGTGGGGAGGGCGCGGAGGTGAATGGCCTCGGGCCGGGGTGGCCGCCCCCTGCGTCTGCGCACGCTTGGGTGACGATCCTTAACGTCCCAAAGTATTTATAAAGATATAATTTTGCAGATTTTGTCAAAAATAATTCTTATACTTTAATATATTTTGTTGCCATAATTTCTTATAATTGTAATACAAGTCTAAACTAACAAATTGTTGATTGTAGAAAATAACACAAAACAGGCCGTACGTAATCTCTTTCGTTGTACAAAAGATGTCACAACTAAGAAAATCTTCAAAATTCTTTATAAGTATTTCATCTTGTTGGTGTTTTTTATCATACAGATAATCAATAAGCTAACAGAACAAAAAAAATACTTACTTCTTTTGCAAAAGTTATAACTGAACTACAAATAAACCAATTATTATTTTCCTACAATAGGTATTGAAGGAAGTAGATTGGCTAAAGGTATTTATATAATGGGGGGGCGAAAACAATTATGATTGTAAAGTGTGTGGCATTTTATTTTTAACGGTAGTGTGAACACCGCCCTCGCACCCTGCAGTAACACCGGAAGAGGATATTTGAATAGCAATTACTTGTGTAATGGTTGTGATTTTTTAATTAAAGATTAATTAGTCATTTCCAGATCTTTCTATGATATGCAAAAAGATTGAGCCTAAAAGTGAATCTGGTTACTCTAGGAATAAATAAAACTTATCATAATACATTATTAGTAGACATTATTTAAACTGATTTAAATCTTTAGGATACTTTATGAATAAATAATACTTATCTTAATATATTATTAGTAGATAAATTATTTTAGTATACCTATTTTTCTTAATAACCTAATAAAATAAAAGTCTAGATATAGGTAGACCTAATTGTCAATATATTTGTTACTGTTATTCTCAGTTAGAGTGGTGGTGATTGCTCGGTGGCGCGACCCCCACCTGTAGCGTCCCCCAGCGGAAATAGGGAATTTGCATCACAATCAAATAGTACCCTCGCTAGCTGACTTCCGGTGAACCCGTGCCCTCTCATTGATGCGACCCCGATTGTAATCTCGTAAATGTCAGTATCCGCTACGTTTTCATGACGGAAAATCATAGTTCTGTAAACGAGTCATATTCATAACTTTTTAATTGTTTCCACATCATGGCATATCACCGGACTCTTTTATGGCTTACCAAAACACTGTTACTCAATATATACACAGTGCTTACAATTATATATTTTATTTTAGTTTTGCTTTAAGACCAATACCAGTTTTTAAATTAAAATAAAATTTATTTTATAAAATCTTAACAAAGCGATACGTTGAGAACTAATTGTTAATGTATCAGTTCTGTTGTTTTACACATTAGATAAGGTTATTGTCAGAACATCTTTACATGTAGGAACATAGTTTTTCTTTTCATTTTACAATATTTTAACTAACTCTCTTTGTAGAGTTTGTAGAGTTTGATCTTCTAAGACATTTTATTGTTTTTTATAGGTATTTAAATATTATCATAAACCTAAATAATAAACTGTATTAAACCGCTAAAATAATCTTGTTCTATTTTTATATCATAAATACAAATTAAAAAAAATATTTTTAAATTTATTAAAACAGGCGTAATTTTAAAATCTTAAAAATAACTCCGTCAGCTAACAAGTCAACATATCTTTACAATCAGCTCTATAAGGTTAGCAGAGTGGAGAGCTCTTATCAAGACCCCTGACCCTTGGACATTATGTTCCACATGTAGTAGTGAGCCCCTCGCGTCCTGTGTTCTTACAATGATAGATATACTATTATGAAATATGAAGAGTAGGTACTCATTACATTCTATAAAGCTTCGTCTCACTCACCTAATGACTGCTTATGCTTCGTTAATTTTAGGTAAATTGGGGGATATATTTAGAATCAGTTGCGTTATTTAACTACCAACAATTATAGACGCAAACTACCAAACAACAGTTTCTTTACTGTGATTCTCTTCATAATTAACAGTTATAAATCTTAAATGCTGATGTCTAAGTACAAAATAAACTGCACTTAAATTTATTTAAATAGTAGGTTAATCTGAAAATAGTTTTATATTTTTAAGTAGAGAATACTTGAACTTGAATTTATAAAAAATGTTGATTCGAAGGTTGAAAGTATTCAAGTTTAATGAATTATCATTTTGTTTACATATTCATAGCGAGCAAGGATAGAAAATCACAGATGTGATTATAGTGACGTGTAAATACATTGTGCTCTGTAATTTTCTGTCGTTTAAATGAAATAAGTACAAATTTTCGCGCGAAGGGCGGGGGAGCGGCGCCGTCGTATTACTGCCGGCCTCCGCGTGACCACGCCGTCTCAGGGTCGCTGAATTACGCGCTATTTTTATTTTCAAATCAATGATTTTGTTTACATTTGATATACATTCAAATAAATAAATAAATTTGTTCATTCTTTATTATAATAAAACAATATTAGTTAATGTCTTACTTCCCAAATTAAAATTAATTTAAATAAACTTTTGTGACTGAGGAGAAATATATAATCATCCTGCTAGATAGTAAAATATAAAGAATAGGATAAAATATAAGAAGGGATATAAATTTTAATTTTTGTATATACATAGTTTGAATTAAGATTTCGTCACGTGTAGAGGGTGTAGCGGGCGGGAGGGGGCGGGAGGGGGAGGGCGACGCAGGCGCAGTGGTCACCTCTCGGGGCCTCTCGTCGCCCGCACCTCAGGGCTACTAACGAATTGCTATAGTGATATAAAATGTCCATGTTGTAAGGATTTATTTCAATTTAATGCCGCTTATGTCACGTGTACATTATACAGTTATGACATTCATTGAATTATTATTTAATATGATGCTAGAAATTACATAACACACGCTCACTATTGTAATAAATTGATTTATTGAAGATTCATGCTTTTTAAAAGCAAATTTAATATATAAATTTCTATTGAAGGGTTTTGTCAGCCATTCGCAAGATTATGGTAGGTACATAACGCCCTTTCTCTAATTAAACATTCCTACTTTAATATGAATGGTTGTAACTTGTTGTGAAGTAGGAAAAATAACGGTCCGATGAGTGCTGCTTTCGGATGCACGTGGGAAGAGTTTGCGCAAGGCTCCCAAACTATCGGAGGCGATGAACGCAGAGAAAGGCGCCGTCGAGAGGCTGCATGGGGACCGAATTCAAAATTCTATTTCCGTTTAGAATTTAACTTGTTTTGTAAGGTTTTGGGATCGAATCAGGTGATCATTTTAATCTTATTAATTCTATTTATTGAACAAATAATGTTGATTAATTATTTGTTTATCGATACAAATAAAATACCTAATTCTCTACAATTACAGATTGGAGTAAGTTTTATCTTTTGACTATCAGCCTACACGTGTTTTAATAAGGTCAGGAAAATAGATTTTTTTTTCTATTTTATACAATATTTTAAATATAAATTGTTCCGTTGAGGAAAATTATATTACTATGGAGTGGTTAATTATGATCAATATTAATTTCGAAACTATAAATTATATTTAGTAATAATATGAAATTTAACATTTAGGGAAGATATTTTTTAGTGTACAAAAAAAATAAAAAATATTATCTAAAATTTAAATTTCTCTCAGATTTGTTTGGAAATAATAACAAATAGGTAAAATGTATACAAATAATCGCATTAGCAGTAATCTAGATAATTAGCAGTAAATACTCACATATGTAATAATGACAATTAATATTACACACACTTGCATAACTTAATAATAAATCCAAATTAATGTGTGTGTTAGCGTAATTATTGGTTTACTTTGTACAATTACCAGGGCGATGCTGAATCCGCGATAATAGTGGGTGTTAAGCTGCGTACACACTATAGGTATATAAATATTTAGATAATATATGTGTCTGTCAATGGATTATTTATCTTTTTTAAAAACGTGTAGCTATTGCTTTAAAGATATACTTATCTGGATAAAAAAAAGTATTTTGGCATCCTCCTCAATTCAATTCAATTCAAGTCTTAAAAGTTCAATTAAAATCGATTTAGCCGTTTGCAAGATTACACCGAAAAGACAAACAGATATATTTTAATATATATATTTTTAATTATTGTAACAATTATTATTATTTTTATGCCTATAGCAGATAAATTAAACTAGGAATAGATATTTTAAATTGTTAATATTGGGGATGATATTATTAAAATAGAGAAGGTAGTAAATATCATACAATATGTGCAACGAACAAACATACAACATACCTATAAGCATAGTAGCGCAACAATTGCTTGCTATTAAAAACATCCTGTTATTAATATATCCAAATAACAATAAAAAATCCAAGGCCTAATAAAAGTCTGTCAACCATAATAACATGAAGATACATTAAAAAAGCTGTTTTTATAAAGCTGAAAGTTTTATGAATTTTTAATTCTTCAAATACAGCAGTATTTTCAACCATTTAACAAGACTGATCATATACCGATTTACTATTATGTAGAGGGGTTAGGATATTTTGGCTGTATTATGCACATACATATTTCTAAATTAACTAATATAACTAAAACTCACAAGGAAAAGATAACAAATAAATTAATAATATCTAATTAAATATTTATTAAATATATATTTTTTAGTCAGAATGAAATATATAGATATATATATTTTCGTTTATTTATTTTATCTTATCTTATGGATTGAGCCTAATTTTAACCGTTGTTTAATTTAAGTAAATTAATATCTTGTACACGTCTTTAATCTGCATTCAATATTTTTATTTTAAGCTAACTGCAACTATTACGTAGTAATATTTTGTTATTTTGCAGAATTAACAATATTTTTGGTAAAAACGTAAATATCTAATTTCGTAAAGTTGCTCAAATACTTTACTCATATTTTTTAACATTCTAAGAAAATAGAAAATATAGATATTATACATATACTTAGTTATAAAATATTTTATTACTTCAATATTATATTTATTTTCCCTAACACAATGAAGCAGAATTAGTATTTTTTCTATTAATTAACATTTATTCAAAAATCAAAATTATAAAAATCACAGACACGCGTGTCGCGGAGGGTCATTGAACTCACGTGGAACCACCCTAATTTCTCATTCACCGTCTCTTACTAACGCTTCTCTATTACTATCGCTACACTCTTCGCGCGGATTCTCACGTGCGCGCGCGCACTACAACCGAGGCGCCTAAAAAACCTCTGTAGAGAGGGCTCTATGAGCTAGACAGACATACAGACAAACAGAAAAAGGTGTTGCATAAACAGGTACATGGGAAAAAATACTTATATGGATTACGAAGAATAATATTTTATTAACATATTTTTTTTATAATTATTATAATATAATCATTATTATTTCACTAAAATAGAAAATAGTAGAGTTAGCAATCAGTAGAGCGATGGGACGGTTTCCCAAAAGTCACGGGTTCGAATCCCTTCCGGTATACGTTTATTTGCAATATATATACATATATAAAATTTTTTAATTAAATAATCCTACCGTGGTTGTACTTGTTTATAGATATTTTCAAACATCAAAATTGCATCAAAACTAAACATCATATTATCCTAACTAAACTGAAGAGAAGTAAGTTTGAGTAAGTAAAAGTTTATAACTAATATTCCAATACGTAGAAACGCGCACTGTTCTGTTCACAAAGCATCTCGTGGAAAAGTAGGGGAAAAGGAACACACTTTTTTCTATCATTTACCTGATGTTTTTTAATTCGTTGCTTGGCTCTGCCACTGGTAGCGCTTCTTAACGTTCTTCTTATTATCCCGTTTACTGCTACAGAAAACTGCTATATCTACTTTAGTAATGATTCTTATACACTTGTACTTTTTTATTGTTGTACCTAATAACTTCACACGTAAGTTCCTAAAATGTCTCTGTGTGCATAAGTTGACATAAAAGCCAACTTAACGAAGGAAAGGTTCGTTTATTTCGTCTTTAGTTTTACAGTACCTTATCCATTTTTGCTTTAGAAAGTTAATCCAGCAGAGTATTGTTTTTATAAAAGTTTTTATACAAGAAATATTAATTAATATAAAAAAATCGTTTTCAATAGAACAGATAGATATTAGGAAATTGCCAAAAAAAAACTAATTTCAAGGTCAGCAACAAATTTTTATTTTATTTTCTATCCATATTCTACTTTCTAAAGATGTAAAGTAATTAAAAACAACTGCCTTGTACCACACCGTCTATGAATATTCTATCTTAGATAAGATTACAAAGAATCAACTTGTATGGCTGTGTAATTTGCGGAAGCGACTCATCTTTTAGTAACATCCATGTCTGCTTCGGACCCTAAATTATACTTTTAAGATTTATCAATACAAAACTAATAACCCAAGTCTCTGTTGTTGAGACAATCGTAACCAATGTCACTAATACCACGTAACCAGTAGTTGTAAGTCTTGCGGCCTCTTTAAATAAAGCATAGAATCGGCTTGTGTGCAAATGTACTTAGTATTAACATGAAGTAGGCAGGCGTCGGTCCCAAGGTCTCACGCTATGATGGTGGTTGTGATTATCTATTTAAGTACGTTCATACCTATCTATATACAAAGCTGTTTGTGTATGAAATACGTACATCATTTGTGCAGCGCTACGTGTAGGAATTAATACCTTTGATCAACTCGCCGAAGCATAAAACAACTATAAAACGGTACTAAACCTAAAATGCATACATTCACAGTTTAATAGTTAACCTATGTTCAAATTGTAGTTAGTAAATGTAGGTTCATAAAGAACTAGTGTCTGTAGAGAGTCTTAACCAAGAGTTACACTTGGCATCGACGCAAAATTTGTCAAAATCATTGTATTAATTGCTATACAGGATTTGTTAACATTAAATATAAACAGCATTTCTATGTTATTCTTTTATAATTCATTCTTGAAAGTTTACCTCCTCATCTATGAAGGGTTTTATAAGTGTATGCATTAACATTTATAACACAAAATAGTTTTAGCAACGTCTTCTGTGGGAGCAATCCTAAAGGTTGACCTTGCGGCGTGGGAGCGACCGAGTCGAGCTAGAAATCGGCCCCGAGCTTACGCAATCGCCACCACTCGGCGCGCCTCCACATCAGCGCCATCTTGCCCTGTGATACCCTAATGAACTCAACTTTGTATATTTTATAACAAAATCCACGCTGATATGAAATTTAACTTATATTATAAAAAACATAAACACGATTTGCCTTAGAAGAAAATAGTTTCGTGTGTCATATCAGAGGATTATTTTGTTTCAAACGATACGGAACAGTCAAAATGAAATATTAGTATTAAAGGCAAAAATATCTCTAAGTGGAAAGTATAATTTCCCGAGAACAATGATCCCCTCCCCTGCCTCTCGGCGCACTGCGAGCCCCTGACCTTCTTTCTCTACTGCATTTCCCATTGCGACAAACTTCAAAAGGATCATTTTACTTGTCAGTGTTGATGAATTTGATTAGAATGTTCTAGAATTTTCTATCTACTTACTATACATGAAAGATGAAGAAAATTTTAGAACATTCTAATTCTTATTTAGCTAGAATTATAATAATATAAATACAATTCTCTTCATGACATGACTGATGTTTCATGTTAATATACAATCATGATCGAGGTGAACACTGAACACATAACTATAAATAAATAAAAAACATATTTTATATAAAACATGAACCTCGGAGAACAATCTCATAGTATTTTTACTATTTAAACAAATCAGCCCGCAGATAAGATAGAATTAATCGATTCCTCGAAAGTAGCATTGTCGTGATACAGAATTAGTGTACTCTGTGGACTGTTCAGTAATCTGTGTAACGGATTATACTAACGGAGAGCCGCAACGGATTGCTTGTCAGGTGTTGCTGAGATAACTTTATTTAAAAGTATATTTATTTAACTTTTATTGATTAAATAGCTAGATAGCCTTGAGCTAGATGATCAATATATTGTTCATTATCATTTATACTCCAAATATACCAATTATTAGCCAAGCTTTAAAATAGTAATGCCATAATTATACAAATTCCTATAAGTCATTTATTAAATTACAACGAAATTATCAGGAGTATACCTATCGGTACTAATTAGGTGATTCTAAAAGGAAATCTCTATAAATGTAAACGAATAATTTTAACATTAATTGATAGCAAAATGCATATTTTTTTAACCACACATTTTCGAGGTAACGAGAGCATGTACATGCATTAATTTACGAAATTTGCATTTGAAGGGTTCCTGACCTGCATTCGAAAAAATAACATTTCAGGTATTTAATTTATCAATCTCACGTATGAAATATTTAGGATAACAGAGTTCATACAATGATATATATTATTATGCGGATAGAATTACAGTTGAATACTTACATTGTAAATATCGAGTTACGGAATATTAAAATATAATGTCGGAAATAATTAGGTTCCATAACAGAACTATTTTTTAAACTTCGGAGACAAGAATTCAGTCTAAGAAAAAGTTGCAAAATATTATTGTATATTTTACCAAACATTAGTGATAAGGTCAGTACATGTGTCCTTCTTCGAACTGGGAGTAGCTGACAGGACGTGGCACTCCCTTGTGACACAGACAAATATATATAGCTATAGTAATAATGTAGCTGTCCCTGAA
Organism: Napeogenes inachia; assembly: GCA_959347355.1. NCBI lineage: Eukaryota > Metazoa > Arthropoda > Insecta > Lepidoptera > Nymphalidae > Napeogenes > Napeogenes inachia. The sequence continues at coordinate 2,282,522 of OY365796.1, read as the reverse complement.
CTCTTGTAAGTTAACTATGAAAAAAACAATTTAACCCGCGAATGAGTCCATTGAATTAAAAAGATACTAATGGTTTGTTACCCAATAATCGACTTACAACGAATATTTTTTCTATCATTCACTCGGTTATCTTTATTAGTTTGTCGGTCGTAGTGGGAGGTCTCTGTCACCTTTTTTGATTTGACAGATTTAGGATTTAAAATAATCTGCAGAAGTATGAATTTGCAGAGTATCAAACAAACACAAAACAATCCTGTCCGACTGGATACGAATGACAAGTGTCTCTCAATTTATAACCGAATGCGATAAATCTAACTGATCGATACTCTAAGTACTTTATAATTATTAAATGATTATTTTTTTTTCATAAGGACAGAAACATCCACAACACCATCGTCTCATCTGTGTCTGTTATCGCTGAGATCTAACAGTACAGCGAAAATTGAGCGTCCGAATCGAGTCAATGAACCGAATCACACCGTTAGACGACTCAAATCTAGCAGGACGGGCCCTTCTCCCTCCCACTATTGCACCCAATTTTTTTCATCGCTTATAACTTTGTGCTTGCGGAATGTAGGCTCTTAAGAAACACTCGTCAACGGTGCTTACGGCCGACACAGATTTGTTAAAGCTTTCATTGATTCAAATTAAATAAATGTTTATTCAATAAACAATGTTATTGTTATTCAATAACTGTGGTCTAATGTAACATAAGATTATCTTTTTGTTAATTGAGCCCCCATTCACGATGACGATCCAAGTGTTATTTATCAGCGTAATTATTGACACCGCTTACGCAATGAGGATTTCATATCGTAAACATTATGTGAAGCTAAAGATAAAGATAGAATTTAAAACCAAAATCAAGAATTATATGGCGATAAGAAGATAACAAATTAGGAAATGATAGTACAAAAGATAAAATTACCGAACTAAAGATGCGCGTCTGTTAGAAAGCTGAAGGATTTCTTTTTGTATGCAGCTTTTACCTCGTAGTTTATAGTTACCGTTCTCTGCGCCGTTACTGAGATTCTGCTTATTCATCGGATGAAGTGTAGGTATTTCACACCGTGTTTGCTATGACTTTTTGATTACTCATTAAAGAAATATAATAAAAAAGACTTAGTTACATAAATTGGAACACTAATAATGATGTTGTTTGTAATTTTTTATTGGAATTTACTTTTACTTCCGAAATGGTCGTTGCATGTCGCTGTGCATAAAATTAATTTAAGAAAACGGTTCCTTATTTGTTACAATTACTTTTAGATTTTTATTTATATGTATCTAGATGCTTTTTATTTTGTAAAAATTTAGATTGATTGATGATAAGGTATATATTTTTAATCAATAACTAACTAAAGATAAGTTTTGTTTTTAGCTGAACACTATTTATTTTAACTTCTCTAAAATGTATGTATATTAAAATTCTAAGTAATTCGACATAATTATGAGAAAACTGTCGTTTACCAGCGTTTGTTCGTAAGGGTTGAGATCACGTAGAAAGTTTGCCCTCAAAACTACAAACGCACGTACATCAAAACTCATTTTGTTTCAACGGTTGAAGAATTAATAAACTTTCCTATTTATATATTAGATGTTGGAATATATGTCTCTTGGTACTGAAACAGGAAATATGTCTTAATACGGGAACACGGTAGTCTTGGTACATGAACACGGTAAAGTCTTGGTACAGGAACACCCAAAGTCTTAATACAGGACCACGGAATAAGCCTTGGTACAGGAACACGGAATATGTCTTGATACAGGAATACGGAACAGTCTTGGTACAGGAACACAAAATATGTCAGGAATACGGAATATATTTTGGTACAGGAACATGAAATATGGTCAAAGTTACGATCATTTAAATGAAAATCTAATACGTTATTAAATAAACTGTATAATACATTATGCCGGTATGTTGTTGATTTCAGTTTAACAATTTTACAAAATTATATGGTTCGTTCGTTGTATAAATACTACTACTACTATAAATAACAAGTAAGTAGGTATTTAACTTAAAACCTACATTTTAAATATTTTAAATGTAATTCTTATTAGGTTACACCCGACAATCATTTATAACTTTCACACTTTATAGGTTTCGATCAAGCTGTTAAAATAGTAAATATTTGAATATATTATTCCTTATTTCCGCATAACAATAACATTTTAAAATAATTTCTGAAAGATGCTGTCGTTTAATCACCGAAAATATGTTAGTAGGTTTCAGGATTTCAGGGCAAGTCTACTATTAAGTGGAAAGTGTTAGCCTTTATGCCCTAACCGAGCCTGAAAACTGGGTCACCTCTGTAAGGACTTCAGATTACAGTGACACGATGACCTAGGTCAGGTCACCACTGAATGACTGCTACAAATCGATAATAGAGTTTTTAGTGTCATTTTTTGCCGCGAAATGGAATTTAGGCTCAGATTGTATAATTAAGGAATTAAATCTGAAAAGGAAACTGGATTTAGTTAATTTGTGGGTTAAAGATATTACTCGTAAATAAGATAAACTTAAAAACTATACTATTAAAGTGCAAATGGAAACAAACAACTTCTATGAATAAAAGATTTAATTAAAAAAATAATATAAAAACCTGACAGATTATATGTATCTAGTATACAATATTAAAAACTTATTATAATTAACAAATTAAATGATTTATGACCATGAATAGGTTTATTTGAAAATGGTGTCATTTATTTGTAATACCTATTATAAATCATTAAATCGTACGGATCATTATAATGTAATAATTTATAATGTGTTACGCGCAAATGCTAACCACCTTAGTGATTAAAATTCCATTTTTATCTAATTACCAAAAAATAATAATTTGTAATTAAAGTGAAGGAATAATGAAGTTATATCGCAAAATACTCAAATTATATTAAAACTCTTAAAACCTAACCTGAAGATATTTTGTAAAAGAAAACCATAATAAAAAATAAATATATTATTTTTAAAATAAGTATAACTTAGCTAAACATGTTTATATGCCATTTCAGGAATGTATTTATTACGATTTTTATTATTATTTAGATTTATTACATGACTAGAATATTTCAATGTTGCTTTATTGAGAAAATGTCGTAATCCGTGACGTTATTGAATTAGTTGTGAATATGAATTAAAATATGTTTTATTGTATTAGTACATGTTATATAAAACTATTCAAACGAATTATTAACATCAAAAGGCTTTGAATTTATCCTATACATAGAATTGCTAAACAAATAAGTTATTTTTATTTTGAAATTACATTATGTTATCGCTCCATAAAGCAGAATAGTGTGGTATGTAGTCTCATGTTACTCGGCTGGTGCAGCCCATTTTTGATGATTGATGTCAGATAAATTTACACAGATAATAAACTGATATCAGCCTGATCTTACATGAGGCCGCCCTAAACAAGGAGTGCCAATGATAATGTTATCATATTATTTTTTGTTTATACCCTTCGTATACTCTTTGATCAATAGAGAATCAAGTGAATATTACGTATTTAGTCCGTCATGGTTCGAGATTAGAATTTAAAAAGAAAAAAAATCAAGTTAAATTTATTACTGTTTAAAAAGGTTGATATATTTTGTAATTTCGATGTAGTTCCCATCCCTATCGGAGCAATCTGTTCCCATCATCCAGACGGCCTATGCGCGGCCATGCTGCGTTTTCCTCGATTCACTTTAGTAACTTTCTAACCCTGTGCCGGTGCGGCAGGGAGGGGCGCGCTGCCAGAGAGAGGGTACCGACCTCATTGCCCATTGCCACTCCTCCCGCCGAGGCGGCAGGCCATTTTTATTAAAAACACTTCCGACTTACAAAACGCGCGCGTACTCTTCGTTTATCCTTGCATCCTTGACAATAAATTATTAACTTCTTTTCTGTTATTTTTTGTTAATTCTGTGTATAGTTGGATTAAACTGTATTTAAGACAAAATTTAATAAAGTGTTTTCAAAGTGTATTTTTATTGAAAAAAAATAATAGTGCGCCCCGGTCTATTTTCCGTATCGGTGTCGGGTGCGATCGGTTGCGAAAAGTGGCGGAGATCGGGCATCTCCGGCGGCGATCGCCGCGAGGAAGGCGTCCCACCCACCCCGCTCGTGTGCAACAGAGACAGAACTCGCTGCTGACATGGCGACAACACGAATGGATTGATGTTTTTCACGTGGAAAACTCATCCCTTGAATATATTTATGCGAAGGTATGTCGATGATGATGTTAATGTTTAAATAATTCTGATTTAGTAATTAGTTTCAAATTATCTATTCATTTAAAAGTTTAATAGTTAAAAACGAAATCCGTAAGGCTTTAAAATGTATTTTGTTTATTTTTAGACGTCCCTCGTATCGTTAATAATACATTTGTCAAAATTTAGGAAGTGTCAAAATCCGCAACATACTTGACGTAAAATTCATATTCAAATATATGTCTATTAAAATTGAAATAAGACCCGTATAAGAGGATTAGGAACTAGTCAGCATAAGTAAATACCAGCCTCGCCCCTTACACGTTATTCAAATAAGAGATAATAAATCTCGTACAGATAATCATGCTAAAAATAAATCGACAACCCCGATGATGAATAAAATGTCAGATTGGATATTTTCCGGATGGCGTAAGGGCGATCTCGGCAGAACGAGAGGAAATCAATAAAATTCAATAAATCAATATTTTACCGTGCACCCTGCGCTGAATATATCCGCTGCCGCCATTTCGATGATGACGACGTATTTTTTGTGAGAGATATTCGAGTAGCGGAGCGAGTCGGTGTTCGCGCGCGGGGTTGCGGGCTGCGGCCGTCAGTCGTCGGGTGAGCGGGGTGCGACGTAAACGCGGTCTCGGACTATGGCGGAAGGGCTGATCCTCATTCCCATAAAAGGGTCGAGTTGATTGTGGTGCAGATACGCGTGGTATGTTTTCTTATGTTAGTGAAGTGATATAATTATTCGCAAACTGTTCTTATCTCGTCGTATCGTGAGTTAATGTGGATATCGTAGGTAATAATGCCATTGTGATGACGTAATGTAACGCGCTCGACTGGGTGCGTAGTAATAATTCGTGCGCCCGTTTATACCGATAACGTTTGTGGTCAGCACTCGGCACCTGTGGATGTGGAGCATATTATGTTTTTTAAATATATTATTTGACCTGTCTTATAAGATTCTAATAGGATTTTGCGTAATTTTTACCGCGAATTATTTGATATGTATTCGTAACCGTGTGTAACTGAGTATATTAGAGCTTTGCGGTGATATAATCTACATTATATATAACCGTAATTGTGTAGGTACATACCTAGCGTTAACACGTATAATGTTTTGCTACTGCAGTGCGCTCTGATGCACGGACTCACCTCCCGCCGCTAGAGGCGCCCTCCACTTTTGTAACCTTGATTGTATTTACTAGGTATCTACTGGGTCACTTACAAATAGAATAAACTTTAAAAATAATACATCCTTGAACTCTGCCTGTGAATTCGATAGTTAGTATTCATTCATTCATTATCGCAGTTTAAATTAAAATGATTGAGAAATAATCGAGACTTCATCAATATTATAACTTCATGTAAACAGTTTGAGAACCTTTATTAAATAACTATTATATCATGTTCTTTGGTTGTATTTTTGTTTACTTTCCATTAGGTATTAGAGAATTCAGAAATATCCGTAAATCTTTTATTTATTTCTAAGACACCTATGTAATAGGTAGGTACATAGGTGAAATAGCAACGAGTATTCTGGAAATGTACTATTCTTGCTTATCTGTTTATTATCTATTTCTATTTGACTAGTTGTGATATAACAAATGGTTAGATAGGAAAGATCACGAATCCTTTATGGTTTCATTGATCTAAACAATAATCCTCTGTAGTCTATTTGAACTGTAAGGACTCTGCTTTCTCACAGTTTTAATCGTTTCTTTTTATTGATATTTTTAAATATAAATACATCAATATAACCAATAATAATTTGAATATAGTTCGATAGATAATAATTTAACTAGAAACAAATAAGAACGAAATAATTAAAAAGATTGTCATCTTTCACGATTGTTTTGCTAAACGGATTGAGGAAAAGGATTATTTTTATATCTTATTTAGAGACTAGATATATAAAATTTTTGCGTTATCTTGTGCAAGAATACACAGACAACAGTCTAGTATTGAATGATTTTATTTTTGTTAGAATTAGCTAAATGTTTCGTTTTTTTTTACAGGTCTCCTTGCGCCCGTCACCGATAGCACTAGCACTATGAAACAAATAAAGATGACTACTAAGTAAACATTATTCATTGTTAAAGATTTATTGTATTGTTCATGGAATACGAGAGAACACTTATGTATACATCATTGAGTTATTGTTGATACGTTAGCTTTTATGCCACGACTGGTATTTATCATATCTTCCTAAGAAGGAAATACAGAGTAAAAATGGCTACGCAAAGATTTTGTTTGCGGTGGAACAACCACCAAACCAATATGTTGTCAGTGTTCGACCAGCTCTTGCACGCCGAGACCTTCACTGACGTCACGCTGGCTGTGGAAGGCCAATTGCTTAAGGCTCACAAAATGGTTCTGTCGGCTTGCAGTCCTTACTTTCAAGCCCTCTTTGTAAATCACCAAGAGAAACATCCAATCGTTATTCTGAAGGATGTCCCCTATTCAGACATGAAGAGTTTGTTGGATTTCATGTACAGAGGGGAAGTCAGCGTTGATCAAGAACGTCTGACGGCATTTTTAAAAGTTGCTGAAAGCTTGAGAATTAAAGGACTTACGGAAGTGAATGAGGAAAAATGCGATATCCCCGCTTTAACGAACTCATTGATTCAACAACAACAGACCAACACTGCACACACCCCTCCACCGCAATTACACAGAATACACCCATATATGCATCAAAAGAGGCCTGCGTCTGGCATTCCGAGCGGAGGAGCGCCTCCTAATTTGCTGATGCCTTTATTGGGCAATGCTTTAATGCAGCCGAAGCGAAAACGAGGTCGACCCAGAAAACTAAGCGGGAGCTCTAGTGATGCCCTGAACGCCGCCGCCAGTCCCCCGGGTGAATTTATACCGGAATCCGCATCGCACGCGTCTTCAAATAGAGCAGGGGATCAATTAATTCGCGGTTCGCCAGAAATGTTGGAGGTAAAAATGTCAATGGATGGTTTTAACGCAGAAGACGGAGTGACGTCTGGAGGTGAAGATGCCGGGGAAGCACTGATGATAGACGAAGGCGACGATGCGCAGTCCAACGAGGCACCCACTTCTGGCAAAGATTCGGAATCCGCAGGTACGTACATTACAATACACAAGTTAGTTTAAGTTAATTATTGGCGGATTTAGGTCTTGTTAGATATACCTTTAGCGTTAAGTTATCCTTCATCAGTACTTGAACTTGAATCAACGGTTTCGTATTTAACTATTGTAGAGAAACACACCGTGAATACGATATAATCAAGTTAATTTTCGCTTATCTTTTGTAAATATTATAATCTTCCTTTCCATTTACCTAACACGTTTAAGATAATAAAATACCATGAAAATTTTAAGAGAAAAGCTACTGGGATATAAGCTTTGATGTTAGGCATTTTTTATAAGTGAAAAGTGAAGTGTAATTAAAATATTTTTATTATATTTATTTAAACTTTATTCTGAAGGGGTAAGTGTTAATCTATCAAATTTTTATGACGTACGTATTCGAGAATAAACGCTTGTTACTTATACAAAAGAAATATAACTATTGCTTGCTTTTCTGCTTTCGGGGAGAGCTATTAGAGGAATGGCCAGGGGCATTTTCGGTGTGGTAATGGTTGAGTAATATATTTTCACTCTTAATTTTTCTAAAATAAATATATACATCTTAACGAGAAAAGGGAAAACAGACAAGGCTTATTCCCAATAGCTTTCCTTCATATAAGGCTAAATTGGAAATATTATAGTTTATTATTATTATATACGTCTTTACAGCGCCACGTCCGTAGACACTAAAATATTTCCAATTTAAATCGATTTCATCAAATATTTTACATAAAACAGTCACCAATTCAAAAAGTAAGAAACCGTATTATACAATTTCAGATATTGATAAACCGCCCAAAGAGGAAATTCATCCAAATTATCCATCTAACGGTCCTATATTATCAATAGAAAATGGATCAATTAAACAAGAACCGACTTCTGAAAATAACGACGAATATAACGAGCCAATCGAATACAAATACAATCCGGATAGAAGCCGTGAAAATTCTAACTCACAGGATGGGCCGATAAAGGACACAGAAGACAAAATAAGACTAGGTCGTAATTTAAAGCCAAAGAATAGTAAAAAATTACAACCCCAAATGTCTAAATTTAGAGCCCGTACGTTATTCAATCAGCTCTCTGGTCTGTCTAATTTAAATCCTGCACTTAATAGCTTTGATAAGTTTCCCCCCGAAACCGTTCTGATGCCGGCTCTTGCTACTCAGCTGTTTGCGGCCGAATTAGAACAGAATAGTCTGAACATGGTTAGTAACGAAGTGTCTGAGTTGGCGCAGACCAATTGGGAACAGCGCATATTCCCGTCGCCCATCAGAAAAAATAATATCGGCAACGTTGGCAATTATCATGAAGAGACCAATGAGTCCGTGAGGGACTATTGTATCAAGGAAGGCGAAAATGTTTTCCGATGCAAAATTTGCGCTAGAGTTTACACTCACATCAGCAATTTCTGTCGACATTATGTGACCTCTCACAAAAAAGATGTAAAAGTTTTCCCATGCCCGATCTGTTTCAAAGAGTTCACTCGAAAGGATAACATGATCGCTCATCTCAAAATCATTCATAAAAATATATCCAACGCCAACGAGCAGACAGCGAAGCAAGAGTCTTAAATACTTACGTTCTACTTAATTATTTACAGATCTGATTTAATTTTAAAATTCACCATTAAGTAAAATTAGATTTTGAATTACGGATAGCGGTTGAAGGTAGATTGCAATTGAATAGCGTCCGAGCTCTACGTTTCACGATGTATCAATAAGTTGTTGGTATTTTGAGCGACGTACTCGTATGTACTCGTATGTCGTTCGTTGTTATATTTATCTATTTATTTATGTTGTTCCATTTGTTTCTCGAGAGTGCTGAGCTTGGAAGAGATTTCTGAAGATTTCTATGATTTTACTTGTTATGTTGCACTCACTTGTTACTTAATTTTATTACTTACAAAAATTTCAGGGTACAAAGTAACTACTCACGGTGATCGTTGATTCAAACGTAGTCTATTCGATTACACGCAATTCTCATTGAACTGAATAATTTAATGTAGTTTAGGGAGTTATTTTTACGAATATACCAATGGCGGAGCCTTTTTGTAAACTTATTAGTACGGATATATTTATTAAGGGGTCAGAATATTTAATATTTCCTGAAGAGAGGCTATGCGATATACAAAAAGGCTTTCACTAACGCCATTATAGCAGTAGTGGTGTGAAATGCATTTTCATTAACTTGCCTTAATAGTGATCTTAGTTTTATAATTTACGATAACTTCTCGAAGTAAAACTCAACACGGGCTATGATTTTATTGTGTAGATTTTTGTTAAGGTTAATTTAAAATAGTTTATGAATGTTGAAATGTTTGGTTGTAAATGTTATTCTATTCAAGTTAGACCATAACGTACTTTGGTTAAGGACAATGGAATACCTTATAATCTCATTAAAACAGACGTAGTTTAGGTTCAGTTCCTCAAATGTTCGCAGCTTCATCGTAGATAAAGAGACTAATATTTTCCATTTTTCTTATTTCATTATCGAAATACATATATTTATACACTTTACATATATCTGTAGGTCAATTAAATACCCTCTGTAAACGAGTATCTGTCGAAGACAATATTGTAAATTAATAGTAGGAGAATCATATAATATAATACTTGTGTAAATAACACGAAGGGACGTTATAAAGCCAGCGTCACACAAACTCCTACCAATTTCATGTTATAGCAGAATTATTTACTAGGAAAATATGAATATTTACCTTTACTTTTGTATTACGACAAAAACGATAGTCGTCGAAAGTGATTTTGGCAGGTGCTTAGAGAAGTTAAAAATATTGGAACCATGAGATGATTTGTTAATTCTATTGTAGTAGAAATCAAATTGCCTTAAAAATATATTAGGAAATGGTACTTATTAAATTATTAGTTATATTTAGAGGCAAAGTAGTCTTCCATATTGTATTGATAGCTACACTTGTTTTTCTTGTTTATTTAATACTATCTTAAAGTTTACACCCTTATACACTTTTCGGACTTCTATAATGTCATGGATGTAAACAGGAATTTATTCACGACAACTTTACATAAGTGTGGACGCGGCATTATAATTTATTTATCAATCCGAATGAAACAGTTTTCAAATTAATAATTAGTAGGTCCAGGGAACGCTTGCCTATTAGGTGCCTTTACTTGTATTCATAAGTTATATCGACTACTAGGTGACTAAGAAATTTCAAAGAATATTATGTATAATTATTTTCATTATTCGAAGTTTACAATCTATTTTAAGAAGCTTCCTTAGGATTATAGACCCTCTAGGCCCAAGTAGTTAATTACGAAGTTTATAGTTACATTTAGGGGTGTCATCTCATGTTTTCCACTTTACGTGTAAATTGGAGCAACTCGTTATAAATTCTTATAAAATCGGCGAACGCCTAGTTAAAAAATATTAAGACTGTTAAATTCATATAAACGAATTTATTGTACCTTTCATAAAATTTATATGAAAAATTTATCTTTGAAATGGATAGGTACTTAAAGGAAAATTTAGACGTACGTCGAGGTGAGGCTAACTGTTATTGGAAGTTTCGAGAATAAAAGTAGTCAATTTAGCCAGTGCCTAAACTTAATTGTTTTCTAATGAAACTTCTTATATTTCCTTAAATAAATCATTCTCCTTTCAGAGTTCCTTTTTATTGAATATAAATAATAAAATGTATTGTATTTGTTGAAACAATTGTATGAAAATGTCTATTTATGTTATTATTTATAGTATCTTATTTCTATATCGATGGAACATTATTTAATAAAAGCTATATCATCAATTGGTGCTAAATTAAACTTAAGGTGTCACATGTGATGTGACATAAATGAATTGTCCCTAAAGTGTATGTTTGTTGATGTTGTTTTAATATATGTATCGCCCTTGTTGATTGATTGATTGATTGATTATCTCGAGGGTAATAGATAATATTTACCGCTGTATATTTATATATTAATTATTTTGTGCAGATTCTATTTATTAAACATATAACGCATCTTGTCATAACATTATTGTTCCGCAGATACAAAATAGGATTTTATTCGTCGGTTGATTAATTAAATTATAGTTATGTATGCTTATAATATTACGAATTAAATAATATATTAAATTCTTGAATATTTGTAGAGATGATATTAAATTACATTTGCAGAGTATAAAATATTTAATATTATATTACAGTTACTATGTGGATTATTTTCTTGCAATTATTAAATATGATACAAGTAGAGAGGTGTTCATAATTTTAGAGAAAATTCAGAATATACTCGGACCTTCAATATAACAGTAGTATAATTGCAGGTGACTGAGGAACGGAAACTCTATAATTGCTAATAAAATACTTAATTCCATCAATAACGTGAAATGATAGAACGAATACAAAGAATATTATTGTGATAAAATGTGTCTTCACTTAGTGATATTTAAGATTCGTTATCACGTAAGATAATTTGAAAAATGAATGAATTTTAACCGTTAAATTATAGATAGAACCGGGCCACGAAATATTTAGAATTTTACTAGAATTATAGAATATTCCTCAGTATTAGGTTAAGTTAGAGTGCGGTTTACCTTCCGATCAAGAAGTCAGATTAAAATAGATAGACAGTTCTACACCTCTCTAATATTATACGGATTTTATCTCAACATGACACAATAATAATATTATAGCTATAGCCAAACGTTGACTTCAAATATCTTTTGTTACTTGCACATAGACAATAGAGGAAAGTGTAATGTATAGACAATTTTAGATTCGGTTACACTACATAGAATAAATTGTTATTGAATACGATGGTATACAATAAGGTGTTAATTACTATTTTTAGAGTCTTTAAAAAAATAAAAGTTAAAGCTAAATGATCTTTTGTATTTAATGTTATTGTTTGGTTATTATGTTCCATTCGTTATTTTCATTTTATACCTTTTTAATTTATTGTCTTTTTTTCTGTTATTCTGTGGGGATGTTTCGTTACTATTTGTAGTTTAAATAATATCTTTTTGTAAAGGCACGTCCCCACTGACTTGTGTTATATTTGTTAAAGTACTTAGTTTCTATTTCCGTAGCTATTGTATTACAATACGCATACAATATATATAATGTCGCAATCAATTCGTTTATGACATAGCAATGCTATATATAAATGCCTTAGAGCGTACCTATCGACGGTGATATCAGCAACGATACTTATATATAATTCATTTTAATCAAAACTATGTTTAATAGTAGCAAAGTAACAACACGGGTTAATAGTAAAAGATTAGTTTAAGTTATTTATAATATAGACATAAATTGTGTTGTTTACAATGGAGTGAATTTTCTATTCTGTAGAAAACTAGTAGTCACGGAGAGAGGACTGACCAGGTAGGTATGTCATGATACTATAACATAGCTGGTGTGGTTAGAACTAGTGACGTAACGTGCTTTCTATGTTGCTCAAATTGACGCTATACGAAAACAAAGTATTTTTGGTTCAGTACAAACTGTTGCTTTTGTATTTTAATAAAAAAAATAGAATTAGATGTCCTGTAAAGAATACTACAAGGCTATGTAAATGGCAGCTATTTATACTTAGCATGGTCCTTGCCAGATTGTCTCAATATGTAACCCACCTTATGTGATCTTAAAGGGAAATCGGTAATATTTTTATAAATTACCCACAACCCACACTTGCCGAAATAGTTCCAAATGCAATCACTTGAGTCCTATTTTAACATAGTGATTACTATCTTTTTTGTTACATTATTTTTTTAATTTATTATGTAGATTTAGATATTACTTTAAATAGTTTTAGATTGACTTTTCGCAACTCCGTTGTTTTTTTTCTTCTTTTTTTTATATAACTGCCTAGTGTTTTAATGAAAAATTTATTTAGCACTGCAGATTTTATGTACAATACTATTTCATGTTTTGTTTCTTTTTGTATAGGAAGTTATTTCTAGACGAGTTGGTCGTTATCTGTGCAAACAAGCTTTATTGATACTCTGTTAAATAGATTGGTGCTACTTTTTTCTTTATTGTAACGATCAGCTCGTCTCGAAAGTAGTTCCATCTGTCATGGTTTTCGTTTTTATCATGGTGTAATTAATTTCTTCATTAAATTTGAACAAATAAATATTAATATATTTTCGTCTTTTGTTTCTTTTTTTTTTATCCCACATTTATCCCGATCTCATTTTAGTATTGCTATTTTTTAAATATAGCTCGATGTTTGTATTACATATCTTTATACATTTAAATAATATAAAACAATTACCTAATTTCAGGGCGTGGCACACCTGATTTCGAAAGCAAAGACATAAAATATGTGCAATCCCCCACACACGATGGGCAAGGAAAACTACGCATAAACCCCGCAACACAATCTGCATCCACATCAAACGAGTATCAAAATGATTCCATTAATAATAACACATTACCAACAGGAGGCAACCAAATGCAGAGACCGGCTGTGAGACGACGCATAAGGAGGAGAGCCAACTCCGCGTCCAACGATCCCGCGGAACAACTCACTGAAATGTCCGTGCGAGGGCTGAATCTGTTCAGATACGCCTCGGTGAACGAGGGCGTGTACCAATGCACGGAATGCGCGAAAGAAAACATACAAAAGACGTTCAAAAATAAGTATTCATTCCAGAGACACGCCTTCCTCTACCACGAGGGTCAGCAGAGGAAAGTTTTCCCATGTCCTGTTTGCTGCAAGGAATTCTCAAGGCCGGATAAAATGAAAAACCACATGAAGACAACGCACGATTGCTACGTACCGAAGGATTGTGTTTATCCTCCGAACGCCTTCTTCATGTTACCTGGCATAGAAGGTCAATTGCCCCCCGCTATAAAGTTAGAAGCGATAGGTTCCGGGTCACCGCGCGGGTCCACGCCTTCTCATTCTTCACCCGATCCCACGCAAGTCTAAGTGAAATATAAGTGACAAGTATTATTGATTCCAGATTATCTATATCGTTATTGTTTGGGACTCTTATAATAGTGCCTTCGAAACGCCTTTATATTTTAGGAATTCTTGAAAACATTAGAAATAGAAGAGTCCAGAGTTCAATGGGCATAGTATTTGTTCTATTTTTGGAGTGAAATTTTAATGTACTGTATGATAAGTATTTCCAATATGTTATGCATTTAATATCTAATGTCTGTTACATGGAGCTCATTTACTTGTAAAAAGTATGGTTGTGCATATATTAGACAATATAAACACTTTATCAGAGGCCAGTTACGCAACTACTACGGCGTATTAAATAATAATTACATTGTTAGTTGTAAGGTGCTTTGCGAGTCTGAATTGTGCCTTCCTAATATTTTTATATGCTCGTCTTCTCGAAATCTCCGGAGTTGACTTAAATTTACACTTTCGGTATATTATCCGTCAGCAAGACACCGACCAAAGACTGTATTTTATCTGTTTCGCAATAATGATAAAGAATTTTATAAATCTAAGTAGCAAGTGAACGATTTTTATACATAGCGTAATAGTTGCTATATGGCCTGTTATATACTTCCATCTAGAGATGATACAGTTTGAAGGCAATAAAATGAATACAATATAACTTGTGAAACCATAACCGATATGTAAGTTTAGGGTTTATTTATATAAAGACCATATACATAGATATATAATAACTGTTTAAATATTAGTGAGCCTGTTGTTACTATATGTATTTAAATTTTTATTGTCATCTTGAAGTTATAACAATAATAACGTAAATCTTTTAGTGCCATAATGCAAGTTAATATTGCATTAAATTCAATCTTTTCAATATAGAACTTAGTTTAGAGATGGTTCTAGATGACTCTAGAACCGAGAAACGACAATCAGCAGTTCTTCCATTGATAAGAAAATAATTAGATGTTACGATTAATCACCAAGTTATAGTAAGTTATAATAAGTTTATGTTTATGAAGAAGTTTTTAATATGAGCAATTTATATTTGAATTTTAGACTATGTTTAGATGTTAGACTATATTAACTACTTAAAAGATTATTTGATTATTGAGTTTTGTGTTTGAAATTAGCGCACAATTTAAGTTTTATAAGGTTAAGGTTCAAGTTATTATTAATGTATATAACTAAGATTGGACTTGGATCATTTTAGATTTTATTGCCGATAAGGTATTAACAATTATTAGTGTGATGTTTAGATAGGTTTACCAGCGCCAGTCGATCGCACAAAATAATATTTGGGAACCTTTTATTTTCATTTTAAAATGTTTTTCCTTTCCTGTTAAACCTCTTTTCAATTTCATATTATGTTCTTATCGAATGGTGACGTGTTATTTATATTTTATTTTCTTTCTCTTGTAGTATTTTGTTTTGTGATATTAGTGCCAACTAAGTTGGCTGCGAGTTCTTTGTTATATCATTTTCTTTTCTTTCTACCCACATGCTGCAAGGCAGCGCATAGTTAAAACAGATATAGATTATATATTATTATTGGACCACAATCATTTGATTACATCTTCAAGTGCCTTGTATTTCGGTATTTTTATACATTACATTCGTTGTAGTAAGAGTTGTTGATAAAATGTAGGTATATTTTAAAATTTTGGGTCAGCACAGATTGAATCGTTTTAGAAATAAGATATTCGCATCAGTTTATTGTAAATTAATAATATTTTAAATGTTCTGTTTTCCACATGCAGTTAATATCCCTCGATGTTTTATAATAAACCTCTTCATGCATCAGTTAGATTGAAGGTAGTGCAATGTTTTTACGTGTGTTGATTTTTTCTATATTCTATTGATTTAATATTTTACTAAGTACGGAGAAATATTTATTTGTTCCGGTTAACAACTAGCGGAGTTAGTATTACTCTTATTACTTTGTATATTTTTTATGTATAATTATGTTTTTAGATTATCTGGAGTTAGATGTCTACGCTGTTTACTTGGGGACGGAAACTGTCGATAACATTTTAGATAATCAGAGACTATAATTGTTATTGGACACTAATCTTACTATTCTTATAGTATTTTTATATTATAAGTACTAAATATGTCTAGATATTCTATAATCTTTATATACGTTAACATTACTAAGTACCACAGTTTAACTGGATAATTATGTTAATTTAGAATTTAATCATCGTTGCAAACAGCAAAGCTTTAACAATAACTTGAATTAAGCTACGGAATAATTTCTATGTAACAAGAAATTTATTAGGTATGTATAAGGAAATGAATCTTACCAACTCATTGAACTGTAATGTGGAAAAGTGTACACTACAAATAATAATTAAAATAAAACTATAAAGACTACGTGTTCATTATTTATATCCCGTGATCGTTTTGGAAATAGTTTGTTTTATACGCGGTCTGAAATATCGAATATATATAAAAAAATATGAATTGCGTCCAATTTGCGGCGTCATTATGATTATGATATGGTTGCTTTTTAATAAGTGTGATAAATATATTCTCCAAGGTTGCAACATTATATTTCATAACATTTTTTATAGGTAATTGCTTAAAGAACACTCCGATTCTTCTCAAACTATCCTCATCAATTCAGCGGTATTATTATTTACTTATTTTTTGTTATTTTTATTAATACTGTCAGCGCCGTTAATAAATAATCTTTAAACTTACAGAATTCCACTACACGTACGAAGACGACGGTGATGTTAACAGTATGCCAATAATAACCCTCGAGGTTCTGTCAGATTCATCAAGAACTGAATATGTGAGTGATTTTGACAACCAACAGAGTACAATCGAAGACACAGGTGTACATTTTCTAACAGAGAAAACCAACGCAGACGAAGTTAACGATTGCAAAGAAGATGCAAAGGAAACTCCAAAAGCTAAGAATGAATTTCTGGAATATATGACTAGGAATGACGGTAGTGTGGTCTGCAAGCTGTGTGGAGAGATACTACAAAGTAGAACACATTGGTACAGACATAAATACAAACTACATGTCATACATCCACTGAACCCGTCTCCGTTGTTTCAATGTGAACAGTGTCTGGTCTATTTCAAGAGTAGGAAAGGTAAGTCTTAGATAGATGTAGCCTCCGTCTCGATATCCGTATCGACACACAGATTTATGGATACAATAAAGGGAGTAGCGGCATGTTAGCGCAATTAATAACGCAATGGGACATTTGTCCAGAAATCGTAGGTTCGAATCCCTCCTGTTTCGATTATTTTTTATTCCTATACTTATTTAAAGTTTAAATAAACATGCTCAACATCTGTATTGACAATTTTAAAATAATTGTAGTATAAAAACATCTTAAAATAATTGTTTTACACATAAGTTACATAACCAGAGTTGCCACCCTAAAATAAAATCAACAAGGGGGCAATCGTTCAGTATTCGGAGTATTCCATTGGACTTAGGGCAGATCTACATCTGAGTTATTTGTGTGACAGAAAAATAATAATATTAAAATAGCCATAGAAGCATATACATTACATCTATCTATCATGCATGCTATCGTCACCTGTTACAAAACATATAAGTAGGTTAATAAAATTTTAATATTTTAAATTCAAGGATACATCGGTCATCTATCCAGCAGACACAGTGAAGTCCTGACAGATGCTAGTCCCGTCCTAACAAACTCAGAAGCTGTGACCACGTCGAAACAAACCACCACCACACAGACTACCACACAAACTGAGATCAAAGAAGAACCAGATCCTGAGTTGTCGATCCCCAAATCCAGCGTCCCCAATTATCAAAATAACGTGAGACAAACTGCTAGCGTGTTGATTCGCGCTCCAGAAACTAAAAAAACTAATAAGACCAATCGAGGTGGGCTCTTATTGTAATTACAATAGTATATATTTAGAGATATATATATATATATATATATATATATTTAGTAACGTCGTGAATTCATGAGTGCCGAAATGCTGAAAAATATAAATGTAAAAAATGTGTAGGAAATGTTAAATTCATGAAACTTCATTTACAGTTCCAGAAGAATACAACAACAAAACTGACTGGGAGGAGAGGAAATCAAGAGAAGAGAAATTAGTGGCAGATATAATAGAAAGAGTTCGAAGGGAGTGTGAAGCGCAGGGCTCCGGAGGGCCGGCGCGTCGAGGATACACGAGACGGACGACGGTGATGCACAGCACATAGCGGCTGAAGATGCAGTCCCTTAAAAGACTCTAAAAAGTTCCTTACTCTCATAGAGATTAGGCCTAATTTTGAGGCCTCTATGCGTGCTTATTTTGTGCCAATTTATGTGTCAAAATCTGATGTGCCAAAGTTAACGCGATTTTTAATAATTCAGATGTTGTACTACCGGTTATTCAATGTCTTCTTCCATAGCATAGGTCTCATCTCATCTTTAAAAGGACTGATGAAAGTGTTTTTTCTTGTAATGATACAAAATTTTCAAGTGTTGAAAATTATAAATCTGTTCCTATTCGGTATAAAAGGACTCATATTTATGGATCATATGGTTGGGAAGTAATTATGTAGCAGATTTTAATCTTATGTAAATATATTTTTTACAATTTTGTTGTATGTTTATACATAATATGAAAAGGCTATATACTTAAGATGTACGTAAGCATTTTAACTGTAAAGGTTCGAGAAAAGAGACTGCAAGATTTATTTAGAAAAGTTAATTAAGTGCAGAAAAACAGTATTTACCTACATTAAATATTTCTTCAGAGCATTCTTGTATTTATGCTTCTTTGTATTTTCTCGTCGAAATTGCTCAAAATGTAGGTGATAATTACTTGCATATAAAATGATTTAAAAGACCACGACAATTGTGGTTGTAAACAGCTATACAAATATAAGAATGTTGAATTAAAAATTATATTCTTAACCCTGGATAGAATGTCAATCACCTCATTTTAGATTCTCTATATTAGTTTAATTAATACCATTTAGCACATATATATTATAATCGTATCTACACGTGTGTAATATTTTTTAAATCTAACTATTATCTACTCTCTTCTTCATTAGTTTTAGTATAAGGCTCAAAACTGTAAATATATTAGTTTAAGATTGTTCGTCCAAGTTACCTTCATATTTGTTTAAATAGGTAGGTATATAAATTTATGAGTTATATACTCTTTTAATCTTCCATAAACCCAATTACAGAATGCATTTTTTTAAACACCAGAGTTAATAACTTCATATCCAAACATAAGAATCAATGAAGCTCCAGCCAGTATAGTACCTACTACCATATTGACTTCATCTGCGAGTCGGTGCAGTCACATTAAACCTAATTTAATCTCTGAAACCTTTAGTAACACGAAAACGGTTGTAAAGATGTTAATCATATTTTACTTGCTAAAATTATAAAAAAATAATTCAACAAAACAAAAAATAAGTATTGCCATATCTTGTCAGACAGACATTTTGTTTTTCGATCTTGTTATACTTTCGTATTTATTCTCTTTGATTCTCTATCAATTAAATGTTTTACTTATTTTCATTCTGCTATTTGGGGCTGAGTTGATTCCAAAAACCAAATAGCACTGAATTCCGTACAGTTATTCTTGATTTACAAACTAATACGATTTACTGCTTTATTTTATACACATGGATTTTGTTTTCTTTCGATCTTTTGTCAGTGGCGCCTAAGCCACTGGCTGCTAGTAATATTAAATCTACTTTTAATTAAACTTATGTCTCTCTGTATAAAATAATAGTGTCCTGTCGATACACTTAAACCTATTTGGTTTTCCGTTCTAACTCTAATATTGTTATTGTTAAAGCTCAACATTATGATATATCGTTTATCAAAACATTCCATAAATAATAGTATGTTTTATTTTAGATACATGTCACTTATATAAACTATCTCTGGTCTATTGATGTTACTAGAAAAAGAAATGTTGATAAAATATACGAAAACTGTGATGAATGTGGTTCAGATAATAAACTTATAAGGTAATATCATATTTTATTTACTATCTTCAAAAAAAAAGTATAAATACATGTATGTAAATATGAATGTTTTAACTAAAGCAGTGTATATATAACTAGTATTATAACAAAGAAAAAAAATATTTTTTTAAATTGCAAATAACATTTATTACCTTTACAATGTGTTAGTTATAATATATAATTCAATATAAAACAATACACAAATATAAAACTATTAAAAATATAAAAAGCTTATTCGAAGTGGTGTCCATTGGCTGCAATACAGTTCTTTAAACGTTGAGACCAGTTATCAATAGAAGCACGCGCTCTTTCCATGGGAAAATTATCACTGCCAATCGTATGGATTGTTTTAGGGATTCCCGATTATCATGGCGTTTAGAGCAAACTGTACTATCTAAAACTGAGCATAAATCATAATCCAGCGAATTAAGATCGGGACTAGACGACGGCCAGTCTTCAGCTCTAATGAAGTCCGAGACGTTCGTTTCCAACCAAGACTGCGTGGAACGAGCTTTATGACCCGTCGCCGAGTTCTGCTGGAATGGTATGGTCCATACTTGGTTATTGAACACCATGTTTATGTTTATTAAGGGGCTTAACTTCCTTCTCAGGAATGGTATCTTGATATCTTGTGCCGATGTTTTGATATCTTTTTCACAAAAATATGGCTCAGCCACTCCTTCATAGCTAACACCCCACCAAACCATCACTAAAGTCGGAAAATGCCCATTTTGCACTCTGTCGACTAATTGGGAAGTTTCTTTGGAGCTTCTAACATAAATACTGTCATATTGTTTGTTAAAATGTTACTCAATAAGTACCGCTTCAGTAGTTGTTTCGATTTTACTACCCTCTTCATCTTAAATTTATCAGTTAAGAAAGGACAGGATTTCGGGCAGGACTTCTTCGAATTCTTTTCCTTACTGCTTTGACCACCTTTTTCGTACGACCACTACCTGGACGGCCAGATCTTTCTCTGTCACAAACAGAGGAAGTCTTATTGTACCTATTAATATTTCGGCACACAAACATTTGACTAATACCAAGTGTATGGGAAGTTTAAAATTGCATTCGGCTCCATACTTACTTTGTGTAATGCAATCATAGCGATTCAGTTCTCTTTATCACCCCACTCCATTTTAATATCGCAAAATATTGCATTGGCGCCGAAATGAGAAAACACAATAAACAATCGTATAAAAATGAGAGATTCCAAATTTAAATGTAATATGTATCCATATATATACTTACATATGCTCTTGCAGGCAGCCTCTCTGCATCAATCCAACATCATTTTCTTACGACTTTTTTCAAATATTGATAAACAAACAAAAAAACGTTTTGTTTGTGAGTTTTGCTCAGTTTTTACGTTCTTAGAACTTTTAGTGTGGTTTAGTGGATTACAGGTGGTATGTGTTGCAACTGATATATTTGGACATTAAAGCTTCACTTTTCCGTGCATCCTACATGGTAGTGCATACCGCATCGACATAGCTTCACATATTTTTCACTATGTCTTAACTTTTTGATTTCAGGCCCAGAAGCAATGTCATCAATAAGATAATTATTGTTGACATTAGACAATGAGAAATTAGACATGCAACAAAATTTCTACTAAACCTCTTAATTAGATTGTTTGTGTACAATTTAAAGGTTGAAAGAAGAATGGTAAAGTCAATCCGTCCTGCCTCATACCACAAAGTACAATATATTTATACCTAATTCTTTAATGGTGACTTTATAATTGCTGATTTCAAATCTTACAGAAGAAAAAAAAAATATGAAGAAGTATGTAGGTTAGTCTAAATGAAATTAAATTCCTGCTATGTTTGCTGGATCTAAGTCACATTACAGGTAAAAATAATCTGTGGTGTGTTATCACAGATTATATTAAATTTGTTGTTAATTGCCAATTGGTAACACTAGTGTCGAAAACGGCGGGAAACTTCGAAAATGTGCGGTTGTTTTTCTTTGGCTAAAATTTAATTTTTCTTTATTTAATAAGTTTCAGTATAGTTAAGTAGTGTAAATAAGTTTATTTTTATTTATTATATTCTTATAAATAGTGTTTCTTCAAGTAGGTAAGTAATTTATTTATTTTTTAATATGAATGAACCGCCGGATCCTGGCGGTACCGTCCCCCCTGCTGTTAACTTCGTCACAATAGAATGTGATGTATCTGGCATGGAAACAGATAGTTCTGTTAGTTCAGTAAATAAATCTAGAAAACGAGTCGTCTCTCATAGAATCTGTAAGGGATGTAATAAAAAAAAACGTAAGAACTTAGGTAACCAAACGACTATTGGTTGTGTATGTAAAGAGGAAAATAATATTCAGGACATCGTTAGCCCTCATACTCCAGTCACAAATAATCAAATATTGCCATTAACAACCAATACGAACACTACAACATCTACACCAACAGGCAGAAGAGTTTTTAATCAATATGACTTATCACCCTATACTATTCATGTACAAAGACTACAAACATCATTAAATGATGGAACTACATTACACCCTATAAGTTTTGGTAAGATACTGAAACAGAGTAAAATAAATAATATCATCAATGGCAGCATAAAAAGAATAGGACGTAATAGAATTTCTTTATCTTTTTCTAATTATGTAAATGCAAATGCTTTCCTAGATAATGAGTTACTCTTCCTTAATAAACTGAAGGCTTTTATACCATCCTTTACTATTACTCGGGTGGGTATAATAAAGGGTGTCCCTAATGAATGGTCTCCAGAGGAAATCGTTGAAAACATCTCTGTTCCAATTGGCTGTGGCAGCATAATAAAGGTACGCAGAATTAATTATAAGGTCATTGTAGAAGGTACTCCAGTATGGAAACCTACACAGTCAGTGGTAATTTATTTTGATGGTCAAATCTTACCAAAACGAGTATTTATTTGCTTTAATTCTTTACCAGTTGATTTGTATATTTTCCCGACCATACAATGTTATAATTGTTGTCGCTTTGGTCACACAAAACAACAGTGCATATCCAAACCCAAATGTTTCAGATGTGGTCAGGAACATAGTGGTGATACATGTAAGCTTGATGATGATTATATAAAATGCTTTTTATGTTCAGGTTCTCACATGGCTACTAGTAAGTCTTGTCCAGAATTTAAACGTCAAATGAATATTAAAACACACATGGCTCAAAATTGTGTTTCATATGCAGAAGCCTCTAAGTTTTTCCCAGCAGTGTCAAAATCGTTTGCTGAAATTCTTTCAACACCAAATGTAGAAAATATATCTGTAAATTCACCACCCACTTTAAAAAATTCTTACAAAAAAACTATATTTAGTAAACCTAGAGCCCCATCACCAAGAAGTAAAGGCTATGATAAAACAGCACATGAAAATATTTTGAGTGAATTTACAATGCCTTTACCACCTGATGGTTGTGTTTTATCAAACAAAAATATTGAAAACACAACACAGCAAACACAAAAATCCTTAATAGACGAAATTAAGACATTACTGCAATCATTATCTCAATCCAAAACTACTTTACCGCCCAACATTGCCTCTGTATTAGCATCAATCTCAAATTTATTATTATCTATTAATGATGACACAAAGAAACAACATTATTCAATGGAATTGCCGAAGTGCAATCAGTAACAAAACTGATTTAATATATCTCTTAAATAATTTCAATCCTTTTCTTGTGTCTTTATGTGAAACTTGGTTAAAACCAAGTTTAACTTTTAAATTTAAAGGTTATGTCACCATCAGACAAGACCGATTTGATGGCTACGGCGGTGTAGCCATACTTGTTAAAAAATGTATACCTTTTACTACGTTATCTCTACCTGTTAATAGTAATGATTTTTCAATCATAGGTATTACTGTAAATAGTGTAAATTATATTTCTGTATATATTCCTCATCCTTCGATTTCCATATTGAATAAAATTGACGAATTGATACGCAATCTACCGAAACCATTCATTATATTAGGTGACCTTAACTGTCAACATGAATCCTGGGGTAGTACTAAATCTAACTGTTACGGTGAGCGTTTATTAGAATTAGTAGATTCAAATAACCTATGCGTGTTAAACTCTGGATCCCCAACGCGTCTAACAAATCCAATAGAAGGAAATAGTGCTGTAGATTTAAGTATATGTACTTCTTCTTTAGTCCCTCGGTTATCATGGTCGGTTCTATCGTCAACCTATGGAAGCGATCACTTCCCAATTATAATAAAAACTTTGCCATCTACACATATTTCTCATAACAATAACCGTGTTTACAAAAAATATAAACTTAAATATGTTAGTGATGAAATTTGGCAAACATTTTCTAAACTAATAGACGATCAAATTTCAAATATCCCATTAATACAAAACACAGATGCTGAGTCTCAAATATTTACTGAAATTGTTGTTAACACAGCCAATAAACTATTTCCTGTTGTAAACAGTTCATCTTATATTCCTTGCCCACCTTGGTGGGACAAGGAATGCAAGGAAGCAATTAAGGCTCGTAAGGCTGCTGAAAAACAATATCGCAACAATATTAATGATGATAACTATGATGCTGTCATTGATATATTAAAAAATAATAAAAAACTATTTAAAAATAAAAAAAGAGAAAGTTGGAAAAAGTTCTGCCTTTCCATTTCTCCAGATACCCCCCCAGCAATAGTTTGGCTGGACATAAAAAAATTTAGATCAGTATTTATTAACTCATCATCAACTACCGTTCATCCTTCTTTAATTAACAAACTATTAAATCATTTATCTCCTTCTACGGTGAACGAACAAGTAAGTTTGGATATGTTAAATGTCTTTGATGAAACTTCATCTGATCTTTGTCCGGATTTTACTTTACAAGAACTTAAAAACATATTAAATACTGTCAAAAAAGACACGGCTCCCGGTGCCGATAGTATTGTTTATTCTTTTATTAGTCATCTAAGTCATAATGCTCTACTTTATTACTTAAACATTATAAACCGTATCTTAGTTTCAGGTGAAATACCATCATCATGGAAATCCCAAATAATCATCCCAATCTTAAAGCCTAACAAGGATCCATCTGAACCTTCTTCCTATCGTCCCATTGCATTATCATCTGTGTTAATCAAAATTTTAGAACATCTGGTTAAAAATCGACTCGAATGGTATCTTGAGAGTAATAATTACTTATCAAATAACCAGTACGGGTTCCGAAAAGCTAGAAGTACTATGGACAATATAAGCCTTTTAGATGCTGATATAAGACTAGCCTTTAGCATGAATAAATCCGTACTTGCAGTTTTTCTTGATCTTAATTCAGCATATGATAATGTGGTAATCCCTATTTTAATACAAAAGTTAATACATTTAAAGGTACCGAAAAAATATATTGTCTTTATTACCAATAGTTTGTCTAACAGATCAATTGACATTTATTCAGATAATATAAAACACACTAGGTGCCTATCAAAGGGTCTTCCGCAAGGATCAGTACTGAGTCCTTTATTATACAATGTGTACACATACGACTTGGACAAAGCTATTAATAACAATATTGACATTTTACAATATGCCGATGACCTTCTTCTTTACACAACAAATCAAAGCATTGAACAAGCTAACATAGACATTAATCTGTCTCTTAATATGTTACAAACATGGTTAGGGAAAAATGGGTTACAAATTTCACCTTCTAAAAGCTCCGTTGTTTTGTTTACACGGTTACGATGTCCTCCAAAAATTTCGGTAAATTTTGATAATGAATCAATACCAATAAAAGAAAGCACAAAATTTTTAGGTGTTATACTGGACTCAAAACTATCCGGCGTCCCTCATTGTAATTATGTTGCCAATAAGTGTGAAAAATTAATCAATATTCTAAGATGTTTAGCAGGTATTTGGTGGGGCGCGCATCCATTTTATCTTAAGCTCATTTATAATGCTATTATACGAAGTATTTTAGATTATGGTTCTTATATCCTTGAACCTTGTAACAAATCAGCCCTTCAGAAACTTGACTTGATCCAATCCAAGTGCTTACGTATCATTTGTGGGGCAATGAAATCCAGTCCAATAAACGCCCTACAAGTAGAGTGCGGTGAACCTCCCTTACGTTTAAGACGCCAGTATTTATCTGATCAATACGTTTTTCGATGTGTACAGCTTTTAGAACACCCGATTTTACAAAAACTTCATGCACTTTCTCAATCGATTGACATTTTACCATATTGGTGTAATAAATCTATTCCATGTCTTGTAATTAGTTACGAAAAATATTTATCACTTTCAGCTCCCATTCATCGCTCAGCAATATTGCCTATTTTTACATGTGATTTCGAAGCTCTTGTAAGAAAACCAAAAATTATTTTTAATTTTGGTATTAATAAAGACGAAACGAATGCAATGGTTCTTTACAATCAAATTATCAAAAATGAATTCCCTAGTTATCATACTATATTTAGCGACGCATCCAAGCAAAGTGATCATAGCCATGTAGGAGTCGGAGTTTACCACTCGCAATATAATATTATTCAAAAAGTTAAACTTCCGTCGGAATGTAACATATTTTCAGGAGAATGCTTAGGTGTGTACAAAGCTATAGAATATGTCTTATTATTTAAACTTTCAAAAGCTCTAATATTTTCGGACTCGCTAAGCACTTTACAAGCTATCCATAATTGTTGTCATAAAAAAATACATCATCCTTTAATTTACGAAATTAAAAAAATCCTAGACCGCTGCCATAAGATGCAGTGTGATGTGGTTTTGATATGGATTCCAGGTCACGTTGGTATTTATGGTAATTGCAAGGCGGATGAATTGGCTAAAGATGCCATTTTGAATGAAGATGTTTTTCCATATAAAATTTACAGCCCAGACTTGAAATCTATATCAAATCAAACCTTACATTCCTCTTGGCAAGATTTATGGAATAAAACTAGTATACTTAAAGGATCATATTACAACAGAATACAACCCAATATTCCATCTAAACCTTGGTTTTTCTCAGTCAAATTTAATAGAACAGTTACCAGTATTTTATCGAGATTAAGATTAGGGCACACTTGCACACGTTCTCACCTATTTAGATTGCAAATAAAAGATAGCCCACAGTGTCCTTGTGGTGCTGACATAGCAGATGTCAACCACTTATTTTTCTCATGTCCTCTTTATAAACACGATGTCCTGTTTAAATCCTTAATAGAATCCCAAATTCCGTTACCAACTTCAATAACTTGTCTACTATATAAAAACAATAAAAACATCTACCAATTCCTTACAGATTTTATTATCTCTAACGAAGTCAAAATTTAACTTTGTAAAATTTTAATTAGTATTACCATATATTATTATTTATACAATTACTATTTTATTATTTATACAGTTGCTACTTACCTATTATATTATTTGGTGTATTTAGCTATGCCTTCTTACGGTTCCAACCCTTATAAATTATATGATGTACATATAATTATTATTATGTAATACAGTCTAATATGTTTATTTATAATTTTCTTATATTCTATCTGTAAAATTGTAGGTTAATATATATTTTTTAATAATTTATTAATGAGTCATGACCATGGATACAAAAAAATGTATGTATTCTTAAAGTATTGCTTTACTGAAAGTTATCATTCTCCAAATAATTTTCGATAACGGGTGTTAAAAACATCAAAAGTTTCCCCTGTTTTGACCATTGGCATAATGCACGCAATGCTTTGCCACAAAGTTAAAGAAAGAAAGAAAGAAACACTAGTGTCAATAGTAAACTGTCAACTGTTATTGTTCAAGTTTTCTGTTTGTTTACAAACAACGAATTAACTATAAATCTGTTGAAAAAGTTTCAACAAAGAAGAACAAGACAACTAAAGATTTGAATTGTTTGTTGACAAAAGATTACAATATTAAATATTTTAGGTTGATATCACAACATTTTTGAGCTTTGTTTTTCTCAATTGAAATGCCTCAATTATTTCAAGTTTTAAGATGCTATAAATGTTTAACTTTTCAGGTAAATAATAACAATTCATCAGTAACTATTTTTTTACAATGATTAGTCAACAAAAATATTTAAACGTTTTTGAAACTAATTTTTAAAACTGATGTTTTGAACCCTTGACTTTTTATATATTTGGAGCGTGTTTAAATGTAGGTAATAAGTGTCAAAACTATCCATTTAGCAATCTCATAAAAAGTTAAATACAAAAACTAAGAAAAATTGTTATAACTGATCACTAGTTTTTGTTCAATCTGAAATTTCTTTTATTATTTTTTAAACGGACTTCTGGTTTTGTATGTAGCAAATTATTTTTTTCATCTTTTTTGGTAAATCTTGGGTATTTCAAAAATATTCAAATAATTAAATTATAAAATTGAGTGCTGACATACTCACTTGGTAAACTTTTTGAAAGTGAAAAAATCTTAATTCATATATTTGTATAAAAATGAAGTTACATTATAAAAATAAAGAAGTAGATGTTATTTTATTATAAATGCAGGTTCACCAAACTAAAAAAAGCAATAAATTTGCATGTAAAATATGCAATGAAAAACAGTCAATAAAGAGGCACTATGGTATTGGAATAGCTAAAGACTGCAGAATGCATGTCCAGATTCTAAACAAGATGAGGGGTGAGAAAGATGAAACAACACTTGATGATGCTTCTGACGAATACAAGGCAACCAATACTTCAAACAGTCCTGAGGATACATCAGATACTGCAGATAATGTAAAAAAGACAAGCAAATGGTTGTCTTACATTGACAAGCAGATTGAAGAAACTGGTAGTGATGAAAACCAAATATCTGAAACAAAAAACAATAAAAGGCTAGTTTTAATATAAATGTATCCATTTAGTTTTTACAATTTTTAACACCAATTTTGTTTGCAGATGGCCAAGAAACAACAAATGTCAAAACTATAAAGCTAAAAAGAATAATGCATCAAAAGGAAGATGCAATGTTAATGATCAAGATGATCTGAGTGATGTTGAAAATATACTTGAGAAAGATAATACTGCAAATTCTCTTGGTAAAAGACCTTTGTTTGAAACTGGAGATAAATGTAGAGGTGTAAATAAAGTTAGTAAAACTACATCTCATCATTATACAAACTTACAAGTACATAATAGTGAAATTAAAGATAATCTGAAGAATTTAACAAGTTTAAATAAAACTCTAAAGTTGGAACGTCCAGAAGTCAATAAATCTTCAAAATGGGCCCAATTTACTGAAAAGGAAGAAGTCTTTAGTGAAGAAAATTATGATGATGAAGCAGTTGAACCTGTCACCAAAAATAGACAGCTGTTGTTTAGTTTCTGTAATGAAAGTGATATTGATGAAGTGTTAGACATTTAGATATAGCTTTCATTAAATGTAATGATGTAAAATGATTACATAGTTTGTCATTGGATAATTGCCCTTTTTAATGTGTTTTATTAATTTGAAACTACATAATAGACATTTAAATTTACCCTTAGAACCATTTTGTCCATCAAACACATTATACTAGTCTGTAGATAATCCACACACGGGTGTATCGTTATTCGTCCGCACGGCAAAAAATAAGTAGGAACTAGGAACTAGGAGGGAGTAGGGACTAGGGAGCAGGGTACGTTAACTGAGCCTCACGAAACGCTGTTTCGTTTCGCTTCGATATTATCGTTATCTTTCAATCACTACCCAACGTACTTACTTACCGAACACTATAAGTTAGGATTAACCAAAAAAAAACAAAAACATTCACTACTTTCAATATTTTTATTAATAAAACTGATACACAACGACTAATGCCGCGTACCTTATACAATAGTCCAAGTTATTAAAATGTAGGCATCTGGCATATAGCATGTGATAAATCTACAATAACATCCTAAATTATCACATGGCAACAACTTAATATCACTTTTTAAACTCCTAATAGACGAAACACTACCAATATTTTAATACATTTTCCTCTAGGCAAACTACTACAGAGTACAGATAAAAAGTTATAAAATTTTGCCGTCCGTTCAGAAATAGCCACAGTGAATAAAAGAGTATTACAATTACTACACTAACATTACTTATAATATTTTGTGGTAGCGACGCATTTATTAAAATATTCTCAAATTAAGGACTAAGCCCTTAGCTATTTTTTTTCAACCAAAAGTTTTATATAAAGCTTTGAATTCATAATCTATATACTTGTATTATAAAACTATTTTTGATTACAATTTATAGGAAGCCCTATATGATTCGATGGATATATTTTGCAATTCTTAGTTTACTTTGTTGTTTAAATGCAATCATATCGAGAGAAATCATTTTGATTTATGTTTACTTCTCCTTGTATTCTAAAACAAATATATTAAGACAATTTATTGTCCAAATAAATAATTAATTTAAATCGACTAGAAGGCCATCGTATGTCGACGCCTGTGCAACTCTCTTGCTCTTGCATACCGACGACCATATCCACTCCATCGCCAGGCTCTGAAGATGGAATATTAAATTGAACTTTGTTTAAATACATGTTGGTTCTGTAGGTTCCGAAAAAAATTGCACCGACACATAACCTCGGCGAAACGGTTACATATTTTGCAGATATTTTCTCTCGGTGGTAGACCATAACATCGGGTCGCCGGCAAAGTTACCACCCATCGGGCAAAGTCGTGCCGCAAAGCGACCTAGTCGTGTTCCGGCACGTTGCCCGATGAAGCCGTTAATGGGAAATGGGTCTGAACAGCTGCGGTGCGTTGGCGAACCGGTTTGACGTCGAGTTGATGTTTGTTTTGTCGGGTGTCTAGTCGAGGAGGGTAGCGGGATCCGAAGCAACGGCTTTCCGCTGGCCGCCCGCAGATAGTTGGGGGCCCAATTAGTGGGTTAGCCACCCACGAAAGGCTGCCCCGCCAGCTGCGAAAAATCCCAGGGTGGCTCCATCGTGCTGGTTGGCGACCAGACGAGGAGGCCCGATGGCGATCCCTGGGGGGGTTCGGGCGTCCCCGCAGTCTCCAGACTAGCCTCCCAGTGGCAAGACATCACCAATTTCGACGTCGGGTTCGATACGTACCGCCTCGTTCAACTGCCATTTCCCATCCCTATTCACTTTTATTTTATTTTTTTTTATGAAGAAAGTTAAAAAGAAGAAAATGTTTTTACAGCGGTTGCACTCCTCCTCATTCAAAGTGCACCTCACTAACATCAGGGGTTTGCACTCTAATATCCTAGCTGTCCATCACCACCTGGAGACAGAGCAGCCGCACCTCTTCTTTTTGACGGAGACGCAGATACAATGTCCTTTGAGCGCTGCGCACCTGCATTATCCCGGATACACGTTAGAGCACAATTTTCGCTCACGTGCCGGAGTCTGTGTGTACGCGCGGAACGACCTCTGTATCCAGCGTCTCCATCACCTTGAAGACCCCACTTTTTCTTCTATATGGGTTTTAGTAGACACAGGAAACGAAAAAATCCTGTATTCCTGTGTCTACCGTTCGCACAGCGGTGACCAGGAGACAACTAGATTATTTGAGTATCTCGGTGAGGCTGCTGATATGGCTTTGCATCAGTACCCTTCAGCGCAGCTTGTTTTTCTGGGGGACTTTAATGCTTGTCATCAAGACTGGCTGTTCCCGTACCAGAAAACCGACCATGCTGGAAGAGAAGCGCGGAACTTTGCGTTGTCCTTGGACCTCTTTCAGCTGGTGAGGCAAGCGACAAGGGTACCAGATGTGGTAGGCCATACAGCCAATTGCCTGGACCTTCTGCTGACAACTGATCCGGACAGGTATCGTGTTGAGGTCACCTCCCCCTTGGGAACCTCCGATCACTGTCTGGTGAAATCTGTGTTTACATATTCCCCACCAGCTCTCGAACCACATGGTGTTAGGCGAGTATGGAAATACAAGTCAGCAGATTGGGATGAGATGCGGCACTTCTTTGCATCTTATCCTTGGCGGCAGGTCTGCTTCTCTTCTTTGGATCCGTCGAGTTGCGCGGATGCTATAACCGATGTGGTGCATCAGGCAATGGAAATATTTATTCCTTTTGCTGAAGTTCCCGTCGGTGGCAAAGCTCGCCCATGGTTTAATGCCGAATGTGGTCATGCTCAAGACCGAAAACATTCGGCATACCTCATTTGGGCTGATGCTCGAAGCCGCAAAACTCCGGATGTAAGTTTGAAGAAGAGAGCCTTTAACCTAGCTGCCAAGTCCTACAAAAAGGCATTGCGGAAGGCTCGTCTCGATCGAATCGCTAAGAATGGCGAAAAGCTCTCTGTCAAACCAACTGGCAGTCGAGCTTTCTGGTCTCTTGCGAAAGCGATCGAGTCGAATTTCTGCCAACCCTCACTGCCTGCTCTGCTGAAGCCGGATGGATCCCTGGCCCACACAGCAACAGAGAAAGCGAATGTATTTGCTTCTCTGTTTGCTGAGAATTCGCATCTAGACACTGGCAATGCTTCTCCAGCACATCTTCCTCACTGCGGTATTTCGATGCCTGAAATCCGCGTCACTAACAAAGAGGTATGGAGAACATTGTGTCGTTTAGATGTGAATAAAGCCAGTGGTCCTGATGGTATACCAGCCATTCTGCTCAAGACATGTGCAGCTGAGTTGTCTCCTGTACTGACACGTCTGTATCGCCTCTCTTTCAAGACTGGAATAGTGCCGAAATCCTGGAAGCTTGCCAACGTGCAACCCGTGCCCAAAAAAGGCAGCCGTGCTGATCCTGTCAACTACAGACCGATTTCAATCACCTCCATACTCTGCAAGATTATGGAGCGTGTATTGAACTCGCGCCTTCTAGCATACCTAGAAGGTAACGATCTCCTCAGTGACCGACAGTACGGGTTTCGCCGTAATAGGTCTACTGGGGACCTCCTAGTGTATGCTACACACATTCTAGGCGAGGCCATCGAGAAGAACGGAGAAGCGGTCGCCGTCTCTCTGGACGTCTCGAGGGCATTTGACAGGGTCTGGCATGCGAGCCTTATAAGCAAGCTTTCAGCGTACGGTATATCTCCTGGTCTGATCGGCTGGGTAACGGACTTTCTGAGCCAGAGATCTCTCCGAGTAGTTGTCGATGGGTGTTCCTCGGAATCCTTGACAATAAATGCCGGAGTGCCTCAGGGGTCCGTTCTTTCTGCAACTCTTTTTCTGCTGCACATTAACGATCTGTTGAAGCCCGGTATCTATGGGTACGCAGACGACAGCACAGTTGTAGAAAGATATCTGCCGAGTACTCGGGCTAGTCGAGATCAAGTACAGTCTGAAAGAGAAGCCATGGTGCAACGTTTGAATGACAAACTTCAGGCAGTCTCCGCATGGAGCAATGCCAATCTTGTCAATTTCAACGCCACCAAAACGCAGACGTGTCTATTCACCGCCAAAAGGAGCCCTTTCACCTTGGCTCCTACTTTCCAGAATGTATCCTTGGAATACAGTGACCGGCTTCAGTTGTTAGGCTTAGAGATTTCCTCGAACCTTAACTTTGGTCGGTTCATTGAGTCCAGAGCAAGAGCAGCAGCAGCAAAGCTTGCCGTTCTTGCGAAGGTTCGGCAGTACTTTACACCGGGACAGCTTCTTGTTTTATACAAAGCACAGATCCGGTCGTGTGTAGAGTACTGTGGTCACATATTTGCTGGTGCCGCAAAGTCTCATCTTGCGGCTCTGGACTCAATTGAGAGGCGAGCAAAGAGGCTTATAGGCGATCCCGAATTGGTCGGAGCCGACCTCCAAAGCCTTGAGCACAGGCGTAGAATTGCTAGCCTCTCAGTATTCTATAGGATACATTTTGGTGAGTGTGCGCAGGAATTACACAATTTAATTCCCCCGTCCCCCTTCCATCACCGGACGTCCCGACGCACGGCAGGTTTTCATCCTTTTGTTGTGGACATTCCACCTGTCCGAACGAAGCGCTTTGCTTCCTCATTTTTACTGCGTACAGCAAAGGATTGGAACAGCTTGCCTGCATCGGTATTTCCGAAAGAATACAATGTGGATACATTCAAGAGAAGAGTGAATAGGCTGCTAGGGTAATGCGCCTTACCACCTTAGACTACATTCCACTTACCATCAGGTGGAATGTAGTCAAGCATTGCCCTAGACTATATAAAAAAAAAAAAAAAAAAAAATATGTAGTTACAATTTTTAACGGTTTCGCAAATCCAGTTTTCGAATAAGATTAATTTTAGGAAGTAAATTTGTATTATTGTAAAAAACAATATCATAATTGTAAATAATTAGATAAACAGTATATAATTATTTACAATTATTCTAAGATAACTTTCCGAACGTATATAGTTCTTACCTACACATGGACGCAAGCATTAGTTAGTCTAAAAGTTAGGAGATCCCGATAGATATTTGATGGTTTTTCTAGCTGTCAGTACTTGGTGTACGTTATGATTTAATTTAACAGTTTAATGTATTCTATTTCAAATTTTTTTTTATTAAAACGCACCTCTCACTGTATCCAATGGGCTCTCCTCTGTACATAAGGTGATCCTCTTCATACCGCCGGCTTACATCCTCACTATTTCCTGAAATAGAAATGAGTGATCATTTAACAATGATGAATTTAAACTCCGTTCAAATAGATTTACAATTATATGTGGTGTTTCAACCCACCTCCAATATTAGAATGAGAAAACCTCCTACACGATGGTCCTCTACAAGACAAAAGTTGTTGCAACTGATTGTGGAAATATTCTTTTTCTGTTGCAGTCAAATATTTCACTCGATTTTGTGTTTCGAACGGATCTGAAGAAAATATACAAATAAATCACAACATATACAAAACTTAAGCACATTATAATATAATATGATACCTACCAATACGTAAGTTATAATATGTGATTAAGCCGGTAACGAATTCGCAGTAAAGTAGGTTGTGGGTGGCATTGATCGTCCTGACGCAATTGTAAGTATTGTTGGAAGCGCTCATACAAAAGCAGAAAGGGCCGGCCGTCCACAGCGGGGCCGTGCGCCAGTGATCATTGTCATGTCGGAAGCAATTCATACGCTCTGATTCACATAACCTTTCCAATTCTGCCTGAAATCGATGATAATTAATTAGTTGCTAGTTCATCTAGTGGTTAACCCTAACTGCTGAGACGTGAGTTTCAATTCAAAACAGTTGTTTATATAATCCACAGAAAGTCTGCTTCGAATCTGTGTCAACTTTATGTTTCTTACTTATAAGTTTTTCCAAACCTCACACATTAATTATTTAGACAAAAAAAGGAATAACATATCAGACCAAAATAAGTCCATTGTATTACCTTCTTTTTTGCTTTTCTGAGTTTCTTTCTTAACCTCTGTTCCTTTAGTTTTCTCCTTTCTTCTCTAGCTTTTTGCGCCGCTTCCAAATACGTGTGGCCTATAGGTTTCAATTTACTAGAACATATCAAACATAATTAGATAAGATTTATATATTATTATTTAGCTATTTCCAAACGAGGATTTTTTCGGGGGCGTAGCACCCGTCATTTCTTTAGAGGCTGTGACCGTTAACACCTTTCTTGACCTTGGACACAAATGAAACACTTACATAAAATACGTAATTTTTATCAATATGGAATTCCCTACGAATGCATGCTAAAATGCCTTTACTTAATCGTAGTTTTTAATTGATTAATTCAAAGGTCAAAAAAAAGGTCTAGAGTCACAAAAAAATCTAAGTGTTCGTAAGCAACACATTCGAATGCTAATAATTATATATACCTCGAACGTTATGTTCAGACATTTTACTTGGGTCAAAGATACAGAGTCATTATACTATAGTAAGGATAAGCGATACTCACCGACTTTCTTCACAGTAACAGACATGCTTGTCCTCATTTTCAATGAATAAAGGATGCAGTCGTCTTTGAAACACATCCGCTGGTTTGCTGAATACTCCGTGGTTATTGCTGTTTCCTTTGTTGGGATTTCTTTGTTCATATTCCGATGCATCAAATCTAGTTGGTCCTAATGAAGCACCTGATGGCCTTGACCTGTTTATAGTTCTGTTAGTATTATGAGTCCTAATTGAAGTGTGATGAGTGGGAGTTGTGTTTGGTGCCGGGGTCGTCGTTGTAGACGAAATTATTTTATCTGCCTCAGAACTATAATATTGCAATGTTGTTAAAATATCTGTGGACATTGTATCCTGTTCTGTGGATACAGTTTTGTATGTTACAGGTGACTCTGTATTGAATACTCTACGTGTCCCTGAGAATTCTGTTGTTATATCGTCCATATGCTCTTTAATACTTTCCTGTGTGCTCTTTTCATGTCCATAATTGTTATCATAAAAGTGATTTTCTGTAATGATAGTTGTTACTTGGGGTTTCGGTAATTCTTCTAAAATATAAGTTTGATTTGTTTCAAGTTCCACTACATCTGATGTATTTAATAACTTTAACACTGCTTCAGTCGATGTTTCATTTTTCAATTGAGTATTAAAAATATCGTCTTTGGTGTGAGCGTTTACAGTCGGCACGATATACTCATTGGATTGTCTAAATTTTTTATCAAATGCTGTACTATTTCTGTGCTTAGGTTTAATTCTGTGAAAGCGTTTTCTAAAACTATCTTTTGTATTATTATCGTGTGTTAGAGTATTATTATGTAAATGAATATTAACATATGATGGGGTTATTGTTTGTACTTCAACCACGGGCTTACTAACTTTTAAATGCCTCTTGATTTCTTTTAAGTCTTCCAGTTTTGTTCTCAGTTCTCTTATTTGGTCTTCTAGACTCAGTCTATTTGTGTGCCACGCTTTTAGGTCATTATATATAACTTTTGAACAATTAACAGTTCCGTCCTTGTCTATCTTACATTCTAAAGACGTTTCATTGGCACTAAACCAATAATCATTTTTATGTGGTTTATGCTTATTATGAATCGAATGCTGTGCTCTTCGTTTAATTCTCTTATGATCTATATTATCTTTGGTACGTTCATAGGCTTCAAGGAATGCTTCAGTTTCCTTGATAAGTTTGTCCACTTTGTTTTCAATGTTTCTCTTTTCTAATTCATCGATAGGTTCGTTTTTAAAACTCAAATGTCCAATACTTGGGTTTTCCTCTAGAATAGTATCCACAGTGTTCGGTTCAAAAACGTCATTACCTATAGACCTACGAATTCTAGTGCCGTTTTCTCTTTGTAGATCTGCCGGTCTTCTTGCAATAGTACCATCAGTTTCCAATCTCGTGTAAACAAGACCACTTGGAGTAAAACAAGCACATTTCTTAGTACTCATTTTTGGCTGTGGAATGTTTATATCCGGCTGCAAAAATAAATATATTAACCAACACTAATCTCTCGTAACCAATCCTTTTGTTTATTGAGTTCTGCCTACCTCATACTTGCATTTATGTTTCCGCCATCTTCCATTTACGAGTACACATTTCCACTTCCGTCCTATGGAGCAAGGAGCGCGTAATTCAGATTTGGAACACTCAGCCGCCAGACGAGCAGCTTTACCATTTATTATTTCAATTTCTAGAATACAATCACAATTTAGTTTTTAATTTACTGTTAATACCTTTAATTCATTAATACATAATTTAAATCCACTTTAGGAGACAAACTTTCAAAAGTAGGATTTTAAATGTATTTTAAGCTGTAATTTATAACAATTGATCAAATTTTGCAAATACGCCCTAATAATACCTTAATAAAACTTACCTGCTGGAGTAAGATAACTGAACTGATTATTGATACCAGCCTCTTCAGCACCCAATATTTTATCCAAACTCGCTTCAAGAATTGGGTTGTGGCTTTCATTTGATATAAAGGGTTCAGATGATTTATTTAATGTGTCTGCTTCAGTGCTTTCCTGTAAATAAAGATTCCACTTAATCCTATAATAAACTTTACATATGCTGAATACATCTTTCGAATAATATATTGTAAAACTTACATTATCATCATCATCGTCATCTTCGTCAAGCTCAAGGAAGTCATCATCAGACTCATCCTCGAAGTCTCCACTCTCCGAAGACGTCTGAAGAGGCTGAACAGTAGTTGTCTTAGCATTCATTTCTCTGCTATACTTATGGGCGCGTTGACGTTCTTCCAATAAGTGTGCTTGCGTCTCTCTTCGACCAGAACTGTAAAAAAATGTATATTATTTTAGGTTTATTTTATTTTTTCTTTAAACACATAAGAGCACAATAAATAATATAACTTTCTAATTCAGAATACCTTGCTACCTTGCATTGTTGCGAAGTATTGTAATATATATTATAGTTACCTTTCCACGAGGAACGTGTCCGGCCAATGTGCTGTTGCCGCTCTTCTCCGCCGCGGCTGCAACAACGGCAGCAGTGACCGTCCGTCCATATGTGCTGGAGGCTGCACTCCTCCCATATCCAGGAAAGTGGGGGCTAGATCGATGTTGAGCACAATATCGTCCACACTGGATTGGAAAGGAAATTATAACACTTTGTTATATTACACATATCATTAAAAAAAAACATTTATTTTATCAATACTTACACAGTCCCAGGTTCGACACCAGGTCCGCGAACCAGAAACGGAACTCTTATATCAAACTCGAACGGAAAGCTTTTGCCCTTTACCAATCCGAACTGACCTAGATGGTACCCATGATCAGATGTGTAGACTAGATAGGTGTTGTCCAACTCCCCCAGGGCTTTGAGCTCCTGGTACACTCGCTCGACGGCCTGCAATTTAGAATCTCTTGTAATCGACATTTGCAATCTGAGTTATTGCGTTTGCATTATCAGGATTAACTAATCTTCCTACAACTTTCAACGAAGATTGCAAATTGTATGTTAGAGGGAAAATAACAAGTTTTAGATAAAGTATAGGAAGATATAAGATATTATTGAATTATGTTTTTAGCATGTTTAAATTCAACCCAATGAGGTAAGTTTGTTGCAATATGCTTACCATATCCACACTCTGCAAAGTTTGCAATCGTTTGGTCATTAGCAGGTCGGTGAACTGACGGTGGATTGGCTTCATCTTCTCAGTTACCCGAAGGATCCACTGCTTGTCTGGATTTGGAGCCATGTCGTAAGTAGGGGTGCTATAAAATATATCAATTTTAAATATATCACCTATCCCAATATCGACAGAAAAACATTTATTCGACCGAGTCAAACTTGAGAATAACAAAAATTACACAATCACTAATGTCGGTTAATAGAATTTCAAATAAGTAAATATTTAATACACTAAAAGATAAAATATAAAAAACTAAATAGTTAACTTAATATCTAGTTGATGTTAGATTTAATAACAACATATAAATTCAATTCTTTTACGGCAGCGGATAACAATGGCCATATGCAAATATACTTTAACAAGATTTAAACCTATGGCCTATATGTTGTCAGAAGTTATAAGAAGTTATACATACCTATACGTTTATATCCATGGGTAATTCAGTCTTTAATTGAAATTTTGCATACCTCGTGATAAAGCGACAAAATGTTTAATATGCATGAGTCGACACATTATACTGATAAAAGAGAGACTTCAACAGGACCAGACGATTTTCTAGTTTTGAGTAAAATAAGCATTTATGCAGATAACATATAACATCCGATAGAACAGATCTTGATACACTGTTAAAATTTTAAATCAAGAAAATCTTAATCTTCAAGAAAGAAAATATTTGTAAAATAAAAACACATCAGAAACTTTTTTGCTGCGTTACCAGAAACATTTTAAAATGAAAAAGGATGCTTTATTGTTTTTCATTTTTTATTAATCTCTCTCAATCCCCGGGGATTCGACAGGTTTGGCCACACAAAGTGCCGACAGCTGAATATTAAAGAAGCCGCAGTCCTGGGTTCAACACCGGTTATCGGCGCCGGACCGGCGCACGTGAAGGTTGCCAACAAAATAAATACATGCGATTATTATTGCAAAATTGTAATAAAATTTAAATATATTTAGATAATTTCCTAAAATATATATTTTTTAAATAAATTATAATGAAGCACTGAGTGTTACTAAAATCATTTACACCTCAGTAATTAATCAATTTATATGTTCTGACGTTATTCATTAAATATTCACGAATGCTTAAGAATTATTGTTATTATAAAATAATTACTTAGTTCTTACCTACTTACATAAAACTTCAATTCTAAATAATACTTCATAATACGAAAACTAAAATATTATTTTTTGTTTACCGTTTACTGTTTTATACACAAGTAACGACTAACTTTACTGGTATTTTTACTAGAGACTCATACTTACTTAACATTAACGATAACAAGTAAGAAATTTACAAAGGTTTTAAGTGACAAGTAACTAGGACAAAGTTGGAATAACTTGCTGTAAACAAAAGAAAAGTGACTAGTTTGTTCACCCACTATCTTATTTATTATTTTGTTAATTAACAAAATTTTTTTAAATGTTTTTAAAAAATATAAACGTATGTTGCAAGATTTTTGTATTGTATTTGAATTTAGTTTTCCATTTTACCGATACGAGGTGAATTCAGACAGTTTTGACAACTTTCTTATAGCAGAACATATTTGAATTTCCGAACCAACAAAACACAGCTGTGACAATTTCTGTCGTAAGCATCCTGTGACTTCACCAATATACTGTTCTATAAGACTGTTTGAGACGCGACAAATATCAAATATTAAACTGAACGGTTTAAATTTTGACGACAAAACTCGAAGCAAAAAAGAAGCAGTGATATATTTAGAACAGGACAATATTGACTTTCATCCTTCACTACTTGATTGAATATAAAACACGGAAATGTGTAGGCCAAACTGATGTTTAAAAATATATATCATCAAATTTCTTGTAATATACCCTGACGTCTTTGATATGAACAGGTGGCTTTTCTGTAACATCTTGTAACATCTTGCCCCATATTATAATACAGGAACCAGAAACTTTAAATACAGCATATATAAAAATCTTCATTTTTTTAGCTCGCCACAATAACTGCTCTAAACATTCTTATGAAACATAAATCAGCTCTTAAGCCCGGGTGGAAGTAAAATTATTCAGGGCGCTCCGTAAGTACGAAGTTGGGTTCGCAAAATTACTGACTAACAAAAAAAAGAAGGTCAACTCAAGGCTTCACTTTTTATACGAGGTTCCGTTCGTAATGAGCGTTCCCGAGAAACATTTGTG
This sequence comes from Napeogenes inachia, assembly GCA_959347355.1. NCBI lineage: Eukaryota > Metazoa > Arthropoda > Insecta > Lepidoptera > Nymphalidae > Napeogenes > Napeogenes inachia. The sequence goes on along the minus strand of OY365796.1, from coordinate 2,241,236 downwards.
GCCCGATTAAGGATAAAATCTGACTTTAATAAAGGTGTTACACACTTTGTTTGAACATTGGTATTTTAAATCGTTTTGTTACTAAGATAGTAAATTAGATTGCAACTGACGCTAACCTGAATATTTATGGAATTGCTCATAACTGATAATAGAACGTAGCACTTTATAAATTGATCTGATCTCATAATAAATATACCAATTATATGACATTTAAGTTTAATATTAAACTTCATATCTTACATGCAAGTTTTTGCTCATAACATAAAAGAACTCTAAAAGCTGACAGCATCTTAAATATTTAAAGAAAAGTAGGATGGCTGCGACCGCTAAGAATTCGCGAGCAATTAGTGTTTGCCGAAATATTCCACCAACAAGTGTTTCAAAATCAAGACCGAAAGTATTTAAAGCAAAAACATTTATCCAACAACCTTCAGCATTTACAACTAAATAAAAAAGAAATGAATTCTAAGACAACATTTTCCGAAAAACGTTTATGAGCGAAGCAATAAGAGTATTTAGAGCCAGGCCTTTCAGACTCCGCCTGGAGTTACATGTCATCTTATTCTACAATGCTGGATGGAGCTTCAATGAATGACATTCCTAGCAGCACCTCAGACTTGCAGGTATTTTTGAATGAAAATACCGGCTGCATATTTAAAGGCAGTTAATAGTTCATAGATACGTAGGTATACGTAGGTACTTTCTACGCCATACAAAAGTTCGTTGGTCATCTTACATCTTGTCATGAGTGTTAAAGTTTAACATTTGGTTTTACATAAAATATAAATAGTAGTTTAATGATTAAACCAATGAAGACAGGGAGTTTGGTGGAAAAACAGATTTTTGGGTTGATACCACCAAAAGAGAGTACAGTTAATTCAGATTATTTAATTACCTACTAAAATTAACATAAAATATATATATCTCTGTCTTATCAAGTACAATAACTAAAAGATAATATACTCACTGATGAGTAGTAACATTGAAGAAGAGGTGAGAATATTGAGGGGCTGAATCTTCTGGTCCATGCGGTGCTGGGAACGACATTACGAGAAGAACAGGTTTTCTCGCAAAACGACGTTTCGAGGCCCGAAGGAATGCTATCGAGTCGTTTGCAATTAAATCTGGATAATAATCCTGAAATTATATTTAAAGTAATATATACTTCCTTATATCTAAGTTTAACCTGAATTAGGATGAAGAAATAAATAAAACAACGATTCTATCGTGGGTGTAACAAAGGTTGTCTGTTGATTGATGGTTTTGAGCCGACCATCGCAAAAATATTCGAAGGATGAATATTTATAAAGGGTTCGGAAAAGGAAACATTGTGAGGAAACCTGCACATATTAGAAGAGATGCTTTGATCCCTTCGACACAAAGAAGAGCAGTGTTATTCGTTTAGATTACCGATTAAGTATAAAGATAGGATAGGTTTATCCACCACCGGTGGAACAATCAATATATTGGTTAACTTCATGTGTAAAACAGTTAAGAAGCAATGGAGAGTAGCAAATAGAAAATATTAGCATTTTAATAATTTCAAATTAATTATTTAGTAGGCTGAAAGATTATATATATTCAAAGTTAAAGGTTTTACATCAATGAGTCGTACATCCCACTTCATAAATTTATATTATTTTTACTATCGTCCCCTCTTTAAAACTTACTCTGTGGTAATCATCGCCATGTTTAATTCTTTTCCCGTTCATGTTGATACTATAGTTGTAGTATTTTGAATTCATTATGAGACCTCCCCATTCACGCCAGCCCGGAGGTATGTATGAACCGTTGTATTTGTTTAAGTACTTGCCAAAATAACCTGAAACAAAGGACCGCAAGTTTATTAACACTAAGCTGGAGTAACTGGGTTTTTCGAAGAATTATTCTTTGGTATTTATTTAAAGAAAATCATATTTTATAAAATCCCTTTTGAAAATCATATTATATATATCTTATATATATAAGTTCGGTTTTATTAATTGTAGTATATTATCATTGGCGATGTAAATAAATGTTATATAAACAAATCAGTTTAAAAGAGAAAATAAAAGTTAAGATACAAATAGAAGATTTTATGGAATAGAAACAACGGCTATGAATTTCAATGGACGGGTAACGTTATATTCTTATGTGATAACAAGTATTATGGAGAGAACTTACAGTCTATGGGGTCTTTATTACTCCTAAAGTATAATAATAACCGTATTTTCAGGATTATTTTATCTCGAATCAATGGTTCGTCCTTAACTTATGGACATCCAAAGAAAATTACTGAGAAAAAGTGGCTTCATATAACAGTGTCTATAAAGTATTTAAGAGTAACATTTCCAAGTTCGTAGGTAGCCCAAAAAAAAGTTTTTTATACTTCAGAATCCCAAATTAAAAGAGTTCATTCAATGAAATTCGTACATTGTGAGCTGGGAGACAATAGTTCTGAAATTTTAATTTCGGCATCACAAATGCAAATGCAAGGGTTTTTAATTTACCCGAGGAGCGATGAACTGAGCCGGTTGATTACTAACTGAAGTCGCTCTCAGCGCTTGGAAGCGCTGTTTTGCTTTCATATTGACTGACAGATGAAGAAATATATTCTTTATTAATGTAAAATAAGCTAATAAAAGAAAGTAATATCACAGAAAAACAACACTTAACAAACAAAACTTATAGTCATTACAGAAGACTGCTTTTACTCAACACAATGTCATCGTTTATGGCTCCACCAATAAAATAAACATTAACAAAATTCAAGTACATCATTGTTAAACTCGCTATAAAAAATCCATTTCAAAATGGATGTGAGTCACTGCAACTGAGAGAGAAGCCCAATCCATACATGATTTGGAAAGCGATGTTTAATAATTCAACATTCGAGTCTGGGTTTTCGTAATGGAGACTTACTAGAGGGATTTTGATGCGGTTTAAGCCATGAATTAGTTTGCTTTTCGAAAATATTGTTTTGAAAATAAATTTGCAGCTTTTAAACACGTTAACTGTAAATCATCTAGAATACTGGTTTTTAAGCCACTTAACGACCATGTGGCTCATTATTATAAATTATAATTTGTAACGTGAAATGTTAGACGATATGTAATATGTTTTAAATTTAAATTACTCGAATTCGACTGCATTTTCACAGAATCATAATTAAAATGGACAGCTTGTATCCGTTAATCACTTTGTTTATTCTTTGGCTTTAATAAGACTGACACATCAATACAATTAGTATTATATAATACATTTAATAAAATTATTTAGTTACCTAAATAATTTAATAAAATTAATAAATCTAGGTTCCGACGTCGTTAAGGGTCTTAAATTTTAATCAATTTAACAACACAACTTCGTGTAATTAACTTATATCAATAACTTAATTTCAGTCAAGTAATAATTTCGTTAATTCATTATAGAAAATCGTGTATGTGTATCATATACCTACCTATATACCTATCATATTTACTTATAAATATAAATATGTTGCCATTGTTTGCTTGTCTTTTATATCGCATTACATTCTATTTTTTGACTTATCTTCTTTATGGTAGGAAGGTGGAATAACAAGTTACTGTTAATCTCGTTACACAGAATAGCCTTTTAAGTACACACGTAGTCTACGAAATATGGAATATATCTACTATTTATTTTACATACAATCTCATGAACAAGAATCATACTGTTTTTGTATGAGGTATTTATTCAGTAGGGTAAAAGGTAAATAAACGTCGGCTATTAAAATAAATTGCGTGAGATTTATCAGAACAGCATTTTAATATATGTAGTAGAATAAAAATCGCGGGAATAACAATAATTTTATAACATAAAATTACTGCATTATACTCTATAACACATGTTCAAACTAGTCCCTAACCAATTTATGTACTGTATTTATATTTATACCTACATGAGAATCCTCGACGTTACCTCTGATGATCTCTGAGGTCATAAGCACACAAAGCACGTATCTAATCTGAGCTGTCCTGTTAGTTCTTATCGACTCCTGTCATGTTATGCTGTGAATTTGAACTCGGCTAATTTAGAGCATAGTCCAGTCGAGATTCTATTTTGCTTCTATTTTAAATTGACCAAAGAGTTTTATCTTTTATCGCCCTCTTTGTTGTTATTCTGTCAATTTGGACAGAAATAGAGCTCGGCCGGTTTTATAAATTGATTATTATTGTATTATAATCGTTAGTAATGTTTCATTTAATTTTAAATGACTAATATGAATAAAGTAAAACAAAAAGGTTATGTAACCCATATTCGATGGTTCTATAAAGATTTTGGCGACACGTAAAAACAAATGTCAATTTTGACATTAATTATTTATAAGGTAAGTTACCTTGTTTTGGTCAGAGCTATGTATATTTATGGAGAACGAATTCCACAGAACCGGGCATTATTTCCCGGTAATACGAGGGTCGCAGGAATTTCATTTAGTGAAGACCTTAATCTTGTTGTGGACTTTGACAGATCCCTTACCGAAAGACCATATATAAATATGAGGTTGGGTTCGATGGTTATAAATCTTTTTGCAGAATAGGGAAAACCAAAGGATTTCTATCATGCTATATTAATCGATTTACGTGTTTTTGCTACTGTTAGTTGTTACCCTGAAGTTTCCAGAAACACTTTAGGAGATCTTGACGAGGTCATTTTTCACCAAAAATTACACAATACATTTATATACATATTTATTCATAAAAATGGTAAGGTGATTGAAAATAAAATTCTTAATGTTATTTCAATATTTTTAATTTATAATGCTGAAACTACATTTAGAAGAGAATTAAAAGCAACCTGACAGTGTCATTCAAACACTTTCGAGTTTAGGAAAACAGATTTTAGAGTTAAGAGATATTGTTAATAACCGAGACCTTGTAAAAGGCCATATATTATAAAATCACAGACAAACTTACGTGTTAACTAACTTAGTTTTAACAAAGAACCATATTTGTAAGCTTGGCTTGGCTCACATATATATATTACATATGTATACACATATATTTCGTAGACTTGTATGAACTATACCATTGATATAAAACTTCAATAAAAATAAAATACTTTTTATATTTCATTACAAAAAAAATTAAGTATTTGTTAAAACCATTTAAGCTTCAATTACTCAAAAATTATATAATAAAAGAAAGCCAATTAATTATAATTATAAAACACCAACGACTTACGAAATAAAATTAAGAAAGCAAGTCTCTCCATTTTAAAGCTTGAACAGAACAACTTTTGAACAAGTCTTGTTAGAATTAACAAATTTCTTGTTGTCTTTGCTTGCACGATTATGTTTCCACATTCATTTTGAAAGGTTTTACATTCACCAAGTATAAGGTATGTAAAATAAGTTGAAATCTAGTCACAATCCTCAAGACGGTAAAGGTTTACTAACTATACTTGTCAAACCATTAATTGACGTTGGTCAGTTAACCGCCAAAATATTTTACAGTGAGTGACACGTAGCAAATAGCTGATCAAACAATAATCAAACATACTTCAGATTCATTTTTAGACGTTAAACTCAAATTATTGATAAGACTTTTGTGGGTAAATCCGGAATAATAAAAAAAATATATTTATGCGATTTTATTCACATTTATTTCTAACTACTTACTTTTAAAACAGATAAAAAATATATAATATTTATAAGTTTTCTTGTAATGCCTCAGTTAGAATTATATTCAAAACAAATATACAAACAATCATTTACGTACCGTTATAAATAAGACCCTTAACGGAAATGAATAGGAAATCTATTTACAAGTAAGTATTCCGTGAGTAGAACCGTCATAACCTGCCTTTTACAGAAACAAGAAATTAAGTCGTTTCGTATAAGTGGCGATCATTTCATAACAATCTCATTTCAACGTTCCTCAGATATTGGATTTAGCTTGTTTATTGTTGTAGATAGGTTTTAAAATCATAAAACAATTTATTTAAAAAGAACAAATCAGTAAACAAATAGAAATCAACATTTTTCTAATAAATAATAACACACTTTTTATGGTTAATTTACATAAGAAAATAGCAGGAAACATGTATAATATTGCTGCTATATATTTCCCGCCATTTAAATGTTCTAACAGTCTTCGATATTACGCCACAAATGACTGTAGCCATAATAAATGACTTAGATAATAATAGAAGCCGAGCTCGCAATTAGCTGGTGCTTGGAGCCTGGTGTCTGGTGACTCAGTGCTCGTATATTAGTCGACAGCTTGCTACAACTAATCTTCACATTTAAATGTTTCAGAAATCATGAGACTGCTTTTAATTTACAACTCAACTAATATTGTTGTAACTGACTCACTTACTTTAAACAGACTGTCATTGTAAATGATTCCTAACTATAAAACTGTTTTGTCTTACGGCTTATGTGTCTTTAGTACTCTATTTTTCATATACATATTTGATTTATGATTTTTCTTTCTAAATTTATCTTAAAAGTTTGGATCTTTTGAACGTGAAATTACATAAATATTGATTATACTTTTAATCCTTCATATATTTGTTAGGTTGAACGAACACATAGAAGAAAAAAACCCATCCCGAAAGAACAACTAACAGTCAAACTAACTTTCGCTTTTATAATATCTTGTCTTCAATGAAGTAGGTTATTAGTTATTGAGTTTATTGCGTTGGCTCTGTTGCCATCCGCTGAAGACACAGTAGGTGTTCATCACCACCCACCACTTATTTAAAATTCAATGATTTACATAATGGCGTCGTTATCACTGGCGAGTGGCAGTCATTGAGGAATACTGAATGGCACGCCAAGCGCCACGCGCGCCCGCCTACGCGGTGAGAGCGGGCTCTGATGGTACGTTTGTTATACCCGCTTATACGCTACTGACCGCTGTGGGACAGAATACAAGTTGAAGCGGATATATCTCACTTTTTGCTTGTATGCATATATAATAAAGTACCACAAAATATCTTGATTGTTCCTTTTCTTAGTTTTAAATATCAAATTAAAAATATATTACATATATTTTATAATATATTTAATTACAATGAAACTTATTACAGCAAGAGTTTTTGGTTGATCAAAATGTGTGGAACTTGGGTTATTAGTCAATAACTATAAAATATAATGAGTCAAACTATATGATGAGTTAATTTGCAGGGTGGTTGTTATAATGTATAAGTCAAATATTGTTTTTCATTTAGATAGAGCAACTTTTCAATTTGTAGCCAGCTCTTCACAGCAGAGCAACATTCCGATCTGGTGGAAGCTTACTCCCGGACTAACTGTATTGTACTTTTTCATGTAATAATTGACGATTCAAAAGTGCGTGTAAATGCCTACTTGGATAAAGACATTTAAATTTAGTTTAAAAAAAAATCTATTCGTTATTTCAATATATCAGGTCTAACTGCAATCTGTAAAAAGAGAAATCACAAAAATAAGTTTTGGTGCACAATAAAAATGTAATCCATAAAACTATGAACTATTTTTGAGATAAAAAATTTGGAGTTTCTAGGTACTGTCTAAAGTATGTGTTGATTGCAAATGATTAATTCAAACAGTAAAAATATTACAACCATTTATTTAATTAGAAAATAAATTATCGATTTACGTTTAATTAGTCGATTTGACATTCGAGTGACACTCGAACTCTACACTGCTTTTTTAGTCTGCCACGACAAGCCACCGTCAAAAGCATCCATCAATTTATGCCATCCTTAAATCTGTGATTTTAGCGTTATCTGACCCATGTTTCTCGACTTGTGGTGAATTCGAGGTTAATTATGCGACCTCATGGTTAAAAGACGCAAGTTCAAACCCTAACCTGATACCAATGTCACTTTAAAAACAGTCTCAACTAGCCAATTCGCAGTGAACTAGCGCAGTGATCAATTCTCGTTCGTTCTCTGTATCAAAAGAGATCTTTTCCTAGCAGTAATAGTTACAGGCAGGCAGTAGTACCGACTGCTGACTTTTATAAACATCAAACATACCGACTATTTAAAAAATATCAGTTGATTTTATAAAAGTTAACTGTAACGCTAAGAAGTAACATAACCTCCTTTTTACTGAGAGCCATATATCTCTGTTCTTAGATTACCAAAATCTGCATTTTTTTGTGATAGTATAATATAATATTAACTATTAATTGACACAACTTTGTGTGTGGTGAGTGCTTATTGTTTGCCTTTATTGACATTTTATTGAAGATATTTATCTAACTTCGTTGCATAACCATAAAAAATGAGAAAACTATTTTGTATTTTTTTTTATAAGATGATATAAGGAAGGTTCCGTCTTCGAGTAGTAACTAGAGTATGAGATTGTGATTAAAAACTCTTCTCTGATATCTCTTGCAATATAATGTTTATAAATCGCTCTTCCTTATAAATTACACCAATGAGGACATTCACGTTAGGCCATTCCATGTCACGTGGGAGTACCATTGATAAAATAGGTTTTACACGCTGTAATTTATAAATAAAACCGGACCACACTTAACAACATATATTTATTTAGATTCAGAATGTCTTTGTAAATAGAAATAAAACAAAACATCTACTCAACACAGTTTACACATAGGTAGGTACATTTTAATCTGAAAATGGTTGTTTAAAAATAAATTGATTATATGTTGATTATTTATAGAAAACGAATCAAACTCAAGGACGGCTATTGACAGCTCAATTAAACGACAATGGAGCCCCTTAGGACTTCGGAACATGAGCTACTTGGAATCTAGGAATTGAAAACGACAGAATTAATTAAATTTATAGTTTCATGAAAATATATTTATTTTACACAGATTAAAATTTTAATTGTATAGTTTGTTATTTGTTTATGTTTTGTTCATATTTATTACTTTCTGTTGAAATGTTTCTGTAGCCTTTTATCAAACAAGTTTACGGTTGATTGAATGTAGGCGAGATTAAATGAAATATGTTAATCTGGAAACTTAATGTACCTACTTAAGGTACATTTGAATAGTAGTTGTATGGAAGTTATTTACTTTGATACTTAATGAAATAGATAAGTAATAAATGATTGCTACTATTTATCTCATTATAAAATGTGTCAAGTCAGCAGCAATGAAGAGCTCATTACGTCAAAAGTAAAAAGATAGATACTTAAATATATAGATCTAGATAGTAAATATATAGGTAAATTTATATAAATATGGAATGAAAAATAAACCGATACGGGCAGGAATTGGAACCCGCGACTATTGGGGAACCTTTTGGGTTCGAATCCCTGCCTGTATCGGTTTATTTTTCATTCTATATTTATATAAATTTAACATGGCTATACATGTTTATAGATCAAACAATATATAGGTACTTCATGAAAACGACGTGGATATGACGTTTATCAAATTATTCAGGATTCTTTATTCTACGACGAGGAAGCCTAAGGAAAGTTCATGATTGTAATTTTTCAGCATAAAGTAAAAAAACTGAAAATTAAAAATATATAACTATCTATTATTTAGAATTATTAGAACTAATATTATATTGAAATGTTATCTGAGATACTGTTTCGAGTTCCAATGAGAGCTTGGAGATTAAATTAATTTCCACTAAATACCCTTTTTGACAGACAAAGTTTTAAATCAATTAAAAAAAACGCATTTAAATCAATTTAGTGGCTAGTACGCTATAGACGGATACACAAATGCACAAATTTATATATGTGTGTCTTATATTTATAAAACTTTTCGGCGGTTAATTAATAAACAAAATGCCTTCACTAAAAGACTGTGTTTTTATGAAGAGATTTAAAATACTAAAACCTCATAATGATTAAGTTTTTTTATAATAAAAGGTATTTTTTTATAATAAAAGGTAAGTATATCAAACTTTTATAATGAAAGCAGCTTACAACCAGTGCATTAAGCTTTTGACAAACACAGAATATAATAATATGCACGTAATGTGTGGTAAAGGTATTAATAGCGTACCTTAAATATACTACAAAATAAAACATTTAAAAAAATTTATACGATTTGTCTTTGTACGCTTTATAACCATTTTAAATCTATGGAACAATTTATTTAGATATGGCGTAGACACATTTTAATCCACAATGTTTGTTTTTTTATTAATAAAAATAAAATTGTCATAGTGCAGTGTGAACTAACATTAATGGATGGAAGTAATTCATCCGGTTTACAAACAGGACTCTTAATCTTATTAACAATACAATAGATAACTAGATAACTCTTCAAATTACCAGCGTAATGGAAAAAGTTGAATTAGATTCAATTAGTGAACCCACGGGTCGACAACACTACAATCCGTCCAAATGACTTTCATTTACACGAACGAAGGAATGAATTAACGAATGATTACCAAAATAATTAATTACGAATGTCCCTTATGTTATTGTAATGTCATTAATGTCATTCATGCTGACTTGTTGCCATAGACTTTATTTATATTTTTAAAGAAAAGCAACTCATGCTCTAGAGACGAATCCTAATTAAAACATAAATAACAGACAAAGTCTATTTAGATTCAGTACACTCTGTGGATAGCACAAACAATGGTACTGGGAATCGAAGCTACAGCCTTTGGATCAGCAGTTACTACAACAATTTGGATTACTTTAATTGAACTTATAATTTAAAACTTAGTTACCACGACTTCAGAACCAGCCAATAATTATTTAGATCGAATCGAAGATGTATATCGAAAAACTCAATATAAAACATACATTTTAACAAAATATTTTGTATTAAATAAATCTAAAACTTAGTAATCACTTAAGGTAGAGCTTTAATCTTACATCTCTTATTTTTAATATATTTCCGCATCTCCTCGCCTCTAAAGGTCCTCTTGACCTACTTTAAATTCGGCTCCCACTTTCATTACAACATGACGATTCATGACGTCACATTCTCACTTTGCTTTTAAAACATTTCATGACATTTTATGCGCTGCTTGCTATTATATGAAAATGATGAAACTTTTTAGAGAACAATTAAAAATGACATATTTTAAAGTAAAAGGCAATAGGTATACTTATAATTCAATAGTTTTTTTTTATTTTCTTTCATGTACAAAAAATAAATACATAGAATGACCTAAGATTGATGTACCGTGAAAACATAAAAATGTAAATATCTAATATTCAATAAAAATATTCCATACCAAATATTTAGAAGCATGAATAAATCAATCATAAAAAACAACATTGCTAGATTTCTTGAAATCTTATAAAATTCTTAACACGAAAACAACTTCGGAATCAGGAATTCATTTGGAATCTAATTTTCGAACGAGGAAAATGGCCTACTGTAACTATGCGATTAGCAGTAAGTAATTAGTAACTAAGTAGACAACAAAAAGCTAAGTATAACTGTATCCTTTTGGAGATAAAAAAAAATGTTTTAAATGTTAATACATTTAAAACAGTTTATTTATTACTAAACATTCATTACTACATACATGTACAGAACTTTTATTAAAAAGTTCTGTACATGTATGTAGTAATGAATGTTATAAATAAACATATCAAAGTCGGCTATTTATAATGAACCTCACTGCATAGCTAACATCGGCTATAAAATAAAATGTTACACGCCTGTCACAAATGTCAAGTAAACGCTGTTAAATTCGATGCGAGCTGTGTGGCTTGTTCAAAGCTTGGTTCACAAAAAAAGGAACTATAGACTAGAATCTCCTTTAAAGCGAAGCACAAAGAGTTTTATTTTTAGACCGAGCCTTAATGTGTTGTTCATAAACTTTCATTAAGGAGATAATTAGTGAAACGGAAAAGACGCGTCAAATTTTGTCTCCAGAAACCAAGGGCTTTAGCAAGTCGATGAGGAAAACAACCAAGGAGAAAACTAATTATTAAAGAAACTAAATGAAAACAGTATATTATCTGTTGTTTTTACTTTCATTTTTATAAAATTTTAATAAATTTGTGATCAGAATGTTTATATCCGAAAATATTGCTTTATTTTTCTAACAAAATGTGAGATACGTAAACTCATATGTAAGCATCTTTAAATAATAACACATTATATAATAGCAAACAGAAAAATAAAGACAAATTATGTAGGTACTTTTACAATTGAATCGTTCTGTACCATGTACAATAGAATGGTTGTGTACCTACTTGCAATAATGATAATTTCAATGCACGCAACACTACAAGTCTCTAATGGTAGGACAGTTATCAAATCACGTAGACAGTTAAGACGTCAGTCACGAATTATATCTGTGACCTATTCTCGCAACCTTAGGCCTGTAGCGCAGTATTACGAAACCGACTAAGGGGCTTTCATATCTGTAGGTATAATCTATGTATGTATATATTTTTTGTATCTATGCTGTCTTCTGCATCGCACGATTAAACGCTCCTTCATTTTTTATGTATTATAATCTGTGCCCAGCATGTGGTGCAATTATAGACAAAGAAAGAAAGTGTTGTGTATGGTCTATGACAAGCGCCAATGGAAATATTCACTATTGCATTTCATGGAAATAAATTCTCTATCTAAATAAAAATTTGTTTCGGAACGCATACGGGACAACTCATATTTTATATACATGTCAATTAGATTAAAAAAATATATCAAGTTTAGTGACATGCCTACCAGAAATCCTTTGTGACTGATTGTGTACCTGCCACCATTTGCGAATATTAAATATTCATTGGATTTTTAAAACCCTTCGAGATTATTTTTTTTTACTATATATATTCTAATGTGTAAATTCGTATATTTGGATGTTTAGATATTTGTTTGACAATCACGCAAAAAGTCAAATGATTATGTCTACAATTTTATATCCATTAGGATATACCTACTTACTTTACTATTATATTAATAATAGAAAAGTAAACACGATAACGAAAGCTAAGTCGCATGTAAAAATCATTACTCTTGCTCTATTGAAGATAGATCATAATATATCGATGGAGACGATGTTAAGGTTCAACATTCGTTAATTTTGAGGCCTCATACTTAGTTAGTACGCATCAAGAACTTGCCTTACGTGACGTTAAAGTTTTTCAATACAAACTATATTTACCTCTTACAACTGAAAGCCATTAAATCAATCTATCTATCTATCTATATTTACCTCAGTGTAGGAAGATCTGATAACAAGCTGCAATGAAGTTAGACTCTTATATTTATAGAGAAATTCTTTGATAACACCACGTTGTCTCGATTAAAACATTAAAACGATGAAACTTTATTATAGTGAAGCCGAGGAATTTGTTTCAATAAGACATTATATAATTACTATTGATTTGAATATTTTAAGTTAGAATCCTTTAAGCCCTTGAATCATAATCAGTGATCACCTGTGTACGTCAACATGAAAGTGTCAGGAGGGCCTACTTCGATACGAGATTTATCGGAATAAGCCCTTCTGTAAAAGAACTTTCCAACTTAATGTTAAAGCTATGAGGATTCCATAAGCGTCCTGAAGAACCACAGAGCAAACACAGTCGGACATATTTTTGTTATTGTGATCACTGTTTCACGAACGCCAATCTTAAAAGAAATTTGGGAACACTAAAACCGTCGCAATCAATTGGAAATAAAGCCTAATGATTTCAGGCATCGAAAATGAAATAATAATAACTGTAAAAATAAACTCGGTCTGCCACACAACCAGTCACCGCAAGCAGCACCCGTTCACGAGCAAAACGCAACGCAACTATTAATGGCGTGGTTAAGTTCTTGACTTCTTTTAATACGATTTGAATTATAATTGTTCTCACGTATCAATTATGACTTTTACTAGCCAATAGAGTAGGCGTAAGATAAAAAAGTATATATAAATAGTTGAAACAGTATTCATGGCGTTTTTCGTCCGTGGTTCTCCGTTCTTTTCATAAAACGTGAAGCGGTATCTGACACGATCTGTTAAGACTTTTATTTATGACCAATCTGTTATAACACAACACCGTTAATTACGTCATTTTGCAAAAACATAAAGTTTAAAAGAAATTAAAGCTACATAGAAATACTTAAGTATTTCATTTACTTAAGTAAATACGTCAGTAATAAGTATAATAATAATAATAATAATAATAATAATAATAATAATAATATCACAGGACAAATTACACAAATTGATCTAACCCCTAAGTAAGCAAATTATTTGCTTGTGTTAAGGGTGTTAGACAACGATACGAATACATAGAAATACACATATAAATACTGAGAATATATTTAATAAACGACCAAACCCAGAAATACAGACTTCTATGTTCATCACATATATGCCTGTCCCTGTCGGGGATCGAACCCGAGCCCCATTGTGTCGCTATACGTTAGGCGTCTGCGCTAACCACTCGACCAACGGGGCGGTAAAGTATAATTACGAGGATAACTTTGCGGCTACTATTAGTAAAGACGAGTGTTAACAACTAGGTTTCATAGTTGTTAATATTTGCACAAAATCCTGTTAAAGCAGTCCGTGGTGTATTAAATCTTTAATTATCAAAAGGTCGTTAACCCCATGTTGGAGCTGCTATATTTTATAACAGGAGATAAAAGCGGACAAGAATTGCTGTTACGTAACTCATTCTGGGTTTATTACTATTATTTACTCTGTTTCATCAGATTTTATATTTTATACGATGTTGCGTCTATAGCCCTCTAGTGTTATGACGCGTTATTTATAATTTTTTTTAATCAATCTAAAATAAACTCATCAGCGGTATTACGAGTCCTGCCGCTTTTTTTACAGCGCTAGTGAACTTCTTCCTTGTTAATTACAATTAAAGACAACTTCTATAAGCTAATATTATTTTTCTTTGTTTAAAATTAACAATTTGTGAAGCAATTTATCTCGTGCATTTTAGGTTTATTGTGATTTAGTTAGAAGTCGTTTTGAATAATTATTGTTTTAAGAATAAACATTACCTACTCGTGATGTTTGTTGTATTTTAACGATGTAATAAATATTATTAGAAATCAAGAACAACAACACATTTCACACGATTAATTGTAAATTCCCTTTCGTAATCTATTATACCCAAGGTTTGATCTAGTTACTATTTAAAGTCGTGTTGAACTAGTGATAGTGATATTTTATTGTAATCTTGTATGCGTGGGCGCAGCCGCCATGCAGTCTAGGCACGCTTGCGTCGATAATCATACGCTTTTTCAATGGTTTGTAGAATTAATGATCGTGTAAATATGTCTTGGCCGTTATTATTGTATTTTTTAAAGATCTATTCATTGTGATTTATTGATTTTAGTTAACTGTACTAAATGACTTGCTTTTATTACAAATGGATCTGTTTAAGAACATCTTTTAGTTTATCTAGTTTATTCAGTAGTCTAAATTCTGCTCCACATTTCACTAAACTGGTTCAAATAAATAGTTTACTA
Source organism: Napeogenes inachia (assembly GCA_959347355.1). Taxonomy (NCBI): domain Eukaryota; kingdom Metazoa; phylum Arthropoda; class Insecta; order Lepidoptera; family Nymphalidae; genus Napeogenes; species Napeogenes inachia. The sequence goes on along the minus strand of OY365796.1, from coordinate 2,225,901 downwards.
TCTAAATATTTACATAGGCGTGTCTTAACACGAATACTTCAAGTAATGGATATATCATGTCAGCCAACGATTATTTAGTTAATATTTACATAGCTTAATTGGTGTTTTTGTGATTAAAACTTACATACAGTGTTTGAGTTCAACGAACAGGAACTTTAAAAAAAATGTATTACGAATATTTGTAAGTTTGTTGACATGTTTGTGTTTGGAATGTCTGTTTGATTTTAGCGACTGTAAATTAACTTATTAAAAATATCTAAAGAAATCACAATTTTAGAATAATTGATAAGATCTTGAGTAATAATATTTAAAGAACTATTTGCCTTAATGAAGATAAAAATTGACACTCATCTTTAATAAAGATAATAACAACTAACGTTTTATTTTATAAAAATAAAACGTTTCTTTCAGAATGGCTGCTATTTATGAATCATCAGTCGTGGAATTAGATAATAACTCATTTTAATTTAGTTTTAAATTGGATGCTGTTCTAAGTTAGACAAGTTTTAGGTCTGAGTACCTATAGTAAAACCGAGATATAATTACCTTTTTAGTTTTCACTCTTATAGCTTACTAAATTATATTTTACTTGACGTACAGCTTTATCTAAAAATATTTACATCAAATTTATATAAATATATAAACAATTAAGCTTAACATGGTAATACATGTTTATAGATATTTTAAAACATGTTTACATCAATTTGTTGGAATTTTTTTTGATAATATTTAAATTAAAACCATTGCGTAGGAAACAGCTGTTAGAATATTATTTTCACAAATTTTTGTTAATAATTTTCAAGTACTTGTTATTTTTAACACAAGGTAAAGCTGTGTTCATTAAGGATAGAATAATATAATATGATAATAGCATAATAAGGTCCTACATAATAAAATACAGTTAGTTTTATAAATGCGGGAACGTCGTAGGCTGCGCAGGCGCCGCCATGTCTACATACTCATATAAACCTCTTATGGATGTATCTAGGTTTTGTAAAATAAACAGTAATGGGAGACTTATGTTAAATATATCTCACACCATCTGTATTGTATTATACAGATAAAGGTTTCGACTTTCATAAGTTTAACAAAATGACTTCACAACATTCGTTTAGATAAGAAGGTACTGCTTGAATTAAGGTAAAAGCAGCAGGTATTTATCATATTTTTGTAGAAGGCCTGGATTTTCTTTTACTATTTTCAAGGGTCGTAGGGTGATGTTATATAAACTTTAACTTTTCTTAAGACTTAGACTATAGCTTTCTTTTAAATTCTGACTGTTCTTGAAATTTGGATTGAAAGTCGAAGTTATTTATTTCAAATAGACATACATTACACTTATCAAACGTCAGACATACATTTTACATAATGCTAATGCAGTCATAAATATAACACAATAATTATTATTCAGTCAAGAAAAACTACAACTACAAACAAATCTTTATATTAAAAAATATATTTACATATATATTCTTAAAATTAAAACAAAAAACATTTTAAATAAAATTGTAGGTTAAAATGTTTAACACGCCTGTGTTACGATCGAATGATATTTCTTAAGTCTTTTTTCATAGAATTTTCGAAAATCTTGAAACAGGTAACCAGTTCTTTATTCCTATTGGAAAGCCAAAATTCTAAAAATCATAAATGAAACATAAATACTAAACGATTAAATAACAGAATTTAAAACAAACTCATTGGGGTTTGGTTTATTGCCATAAAATAGAATTATCTAAAATGCTGCCTATATAATAAGAAAACCTATAGTCATAGTTTTCATCCTTGACCTAAATTGTAAAGCCATTATGTAAATAACATTATGTAATTACAACAGAGATCATAAAATAATATTTACAAACTAACGTCATAAAATAGAGAAAAACTAGTCGAAGTTTTAAAATTGCAAGGTTTTAAAAGCATTGGTTCTTAAGAAGGTACAGAAATGTTATTAAAAAATATAATAATCAGTAACAATTTTTTATTTATCTAATGAAAACACCATATAAGTGTTACATTGTATTTGTATGTATTTTAATAAGTTAAGAACCTGAAATCTGTAATAAGAAATTAAAAGTAACAATCTATTAACACCGATGATATCGTTCAAATAATATAGATAAGAAGATAAGACGATAGAAACCGGCAATGAAACCCACGCTCCTTTCATCTTTCTTATTCAACGGAAGCTGCAATCTACGTGATTAAATCGAAGAATCCACTAGTCTCATCGGTGGGCGGGCCCTTCATCCACATCACGGAAGAAAAGCACGGCTCCAATTTATGATAGCTCGTTTAGAGCATAAATTTACAAGCTAAATGGACTCTTTAACGACAGAGTGATAAATCGCGGACACGTGCCACCTCGCATGGGACTCTCATTTACAATTGCACAGACAATAAACTTACGAAACGTACGATACAAGATAGCTGGAAGCGTTTGGATTATTTGTTCTAGTCCTAATAGTCGTATTAGTCTTATCTTTAAAGTCCTATTTGACTATTTATGTTTTGTTTTCTAACTAATCAATTTTTTCTTATTTATATAACATAATTGGAAGTCTGCAATAATATTATTTAAATAATATTGTAGGTCACGGTAAAATCCGATTAAGAACGTTACGAGCGTGTGTTCGTAGACGAGAATCTGACATTTGCAAACGACGTGTTCCTGTTCAAATCACGGCTCGCGTCTTCGCCGGATGGAGTGTTGCCCTCCCCAAATACAGACAAGGACATTTCTATCTGATTTTATGTATACGTGACGGTAAGTCGAGTGTGATGCGATGAAATAGTCGACGTCCGGCGGCCCACGTGCGCCCACGCCTAGACCCATAAGATATTAAGAACAAATCTTATATGTCGTTTGTACAATTACTACTCCCAGCCGTATATCGGTTTTGACTTATGAGTCTGTGCACGAAGGGATAAGATAAGGACCGGACAGGCGTGAAGGATACAAATAACGAGCTGGTATTCGAAACGTTTGCCAAGTGCTCAAATTGTACGCTTATTTTAAAAGTCCAGTGCTAAACCGACATATTAACATTATAAAATATAAAAACACACAGGAATTTTATTAACACATTACATTTAATAACATTATTCGCATGAGATATGCAAGTGAAATTATTACAATATATGCTTATATTTTCAAGATGGTATAAATTCTTCGTTTGTGCAATAAATGTCTGAATTGTGTTCTAGACAAACTGATATGAAAGTAGTGAATCACTCGACATTCTCAGTATTATAGCATCATTAAACTGTTCAGGTATTTGTCACATAAACCGTGGCTCTGAAGGGGATTACGCCGGCTCCTTCTTCACCTGTCTATATATCACTGTAGTATATATATACCTATTGAATATATATTACATGCAATTTCGCTCGAGATTCGCATTTCAAGTTCATTATGAAAGAGAGATACTACTGCTAGTGCTCATACTTTTTAGTTTGTTAATGTGCGTTCACACACTATACATATATGTACCAAATTAACAATAAAAACATCTTGTTATGTATAATCTTAAGCAACGCAGTCAAAGGTCATTTAATTGATTCAAATGGAACGTAACAATCACACCAGCTTTATTTTATAAAATTATCATTGACCCTTAATCATCAACAAAATCTAATTGGTCTTAAGTGGTGCAAATTTGACACAAGTTTTTCCTCAATTACATGGTATAATGAATTATTCAATAGTTGTATTGTTGAAGTGTAGTACATTCTCAGGTGTAGTTAATATCTTGTTACATAACTATATCATTATCATTATGTATGTTCTTAATTAAAGATATTGCGCTTTTAAAAGACCTTTTTATAGAAATTGTTGAGTTATTAGAGTATGATTGATTTATTGAACTAGTTTTTATGTTTTTATTAAATTGTTGCTAAAAAAAGTTTTAGTCTACAAAGTTTTATAACTTATAATGTATTTATTGTCTTAAAAGTCTTTAAATGCAGAATGTGTCCTAAATTATACATTTGACATTTGTCCTGTTTGAGTATAATTAATATCTTGTCCCAATTTAAAATGTATAAATCAAAAGTAATAAATTTTATTGTTCTGGTACAGGGTCATATATAAAATGTATGTGACCTGATTTGCAATATTCTATTGTATTCGTTATTGTCTGTCTGCTAGTAACGGGTCCTGTACATACATGTTAAAAAAAACATTAGCTTCTATATTATTGTTTCGGTAATTACAATACATATATTATCAATATGTATAATCTAAATGAGAATAAGGAAAACATCATTCAGAGAAGGTGGACGTTAAAAATAAGTATAGTCAAGCAAAGGACAGATTAAGTATCATTTTTATATCAAAATCTGAATATTGTTATAATCAATTTGACAGTTCTACTGTCATGTGTCATGTGCTAAACGCTCCTCTCATTTTCCCTCATTAGTGTTTTGCAACTGTGCAACGCCGGGGCAAGTCATTAGTATACTTGAATTATAATGAATAATTATTTATAATATATTATATAGTATTTTTCATAACACTTGGGCATTAATCAATCGTACTCAAGATTACAAATTATAATACAACACAGCTTACGTACTAGAAATCACAAAGACTTTTGTCTTATGAGAAACTGTTAAAGGTTAAAGGTACAAGTCGTGTCGAAACATGTGTGTTTAATATCGCACTAAATTTGTACATTTATCAAACAATTCTCAATTATAACGTTGATTTCTAGATTCTCTGATATTTGGTTTTCACACCTTAGATGTTATTTTATTACAGTTAACTATTAGGTACAATTAACACGAATATTGGAAACATGGTTGCAGTTTACAAAATTTAATGTTTTGTAGGCGATGTTTCAAATTTATTTTTCATATATATATTTTTTTAAAGGAGTAAAGATAGTACTCAAAGTTTATTTATGTAAAATCTTTTGTAGAAACACCGGTTTTTATGTTACATTGCAATGTTTATAGTGTATAAATGAAGGTACCAATAGTTATTCTCTACTTTGTATCTGTTCTTTCTTAAGATCTTCCTTACGTCTTAATTTATGTTGAAAATGTTCCTCATCGCGTAGGTCAGAGACATGTGAGTATGTGCGTGGGATTTTTGTATACAGAGCGAGAGAGTGACCCTCAAACTAGGTATTACAAAATTCTTCCAAAAACGAGTAATAATAAAATAAATAATAAATATCCCATAAAGAACATTCATTGCTTTAATATGATTGTACATGTCAGGAAGGAAATCTGATTATATATAGATATATACAGAATTTCTAACTTTCTAAGACCTTTAGCTGATAGGGATTAATTTCATTTATAGTAATTCAACAATAAAGTTACTTACCAGTACGATACCCAGCATTAGAGAGGTAAGTAGCGAAGGTGTTGGTCTCGTGCTTGGCCTGCCACATGGGAGATGAGCAGTTGTCGTTGTTGGTGTACACATTGTGGTTATGAACGTAGACCCCCGTTAGCAATGAACTCCTGGGAATATTATTAATGTGATATATATTTGTCAAGGATATTTGGCGTATTTGGTTTCCTTTTTTTTAAAAGACGTTTAAAACATAAAATACTATGACATGTTTTAATTACTTTGGTAACTACATGATAAAATCTAAATTTAGGTAGTTTAATTGGATGTAACAATGAGTTTTAATAAAGATACGCTTTGCGGAAATCTAATAAGAGCGGCTGATAGTAACTAGCTAACACACTATACAATGCCTCTAGTCAGTCTAAAATCCTCTATTGATAAGCGGATCCATTGACCTATTCTCATTGACGTGGCATAATCTTGCTACAACACAACCATTTGATAATAATTTTCGATAGATATATACACAAGTTAACAGTATACATAATTCTTTAACCTTAACTTTTGAATGAGTAAATAACATGGTAGATACGAACAGGTATACCGCTATAGTTACGAGTATTTAAAGATCAGTAAAATCTGACCTCTAGAGTCTAGATAATATTAATTGTTAGTAAGATATGTCTCCTACCTTGAAGGGCAACACATGGGTGTGGTGGTGTATGCGTGACGAAATTCAGCTCCAGCACTTCTAACAGCCTTCATCGTACGCGGCATAAAGTTCAAGCTACCGAGTTCAACGTCCTGGTCATCAGTCAATATCAAGATTATATTAGGTTTTTTCTCTCTTGGTTGTGGATAGGGAATGTAACCACCCGAATGCCATTTGTTAGCTACCTTAGGTTTAAATCGCGTATTATTCTCCCTAACGACAGGTCTTTCTTGAGGCTTACTTTGATTCGCTTTTCTCTTGTCCGTCGATTTATCGGATTTATTTTTATTGAACGGTTTATCAGTTTTGCGGGTTTTCTCATCTCTTCTGTTATAGGGGTTGGTTCGATTTGACAAAGAATCTTCTGAAGATCCTCTTCTTCTGTCTCGTCTTATCTCATGCTCTCGCTCCCAAAACCGACGCCGGTCACCCCGATATCTCGAACTGTTTCGATGTCTTAAATATCTCCTTTCGGGAAGATCTGTCAGAGTTCCGTTGAAAGTCGTACGGTTTCTGTTGTTTTCTTTATTTCTTATATCTCTTGCCCGTGATTCTTCATCTTCCAAAGAATCTCTTTTTGCGTTTATGAGCAAAAAATTCCATGTCAAAAGCAGGGATATCAGTTTTAAATTCATTGTATAGTGCACCGTGTAGTGCTTGAACAAACTTTTTTGATTTTATTAGGATAATTATTTATTATTATCTTTTCCGGAAAATCCTTTACGTATTGAGCGACTGGAAGACTATGTGTAAGTGCTTCATATTTTCGAGTGCCATCTTGTGTCACCTGTAACAAAAAGAAATAACTATAAAACATCATGATTTTAGGCGTAAAAATATAAAATTCTTTAATAACTCACGAAAATAATCATGTGAATTAAATATATCCAAAACCCATATAGATATATTCGTAAAAGATATCTCTGTTAGCGTTTTAGTAAAACACACGAACCATTTTATGGTGATCTATTTGAAAACTAATCCCGAGTTGCTTTTAGCGGAATTGGAAAAACAAACAGTTATTCCCTTTCATTTGAAATTTAAAAGCCTATAAAAATCAGACATCCATAAACTGATTATATAGTTTTATTACATATTATATATATAAAATAAACCATTTCTTCATCAATGAAATAAATATAACTGAAATATATTCTCGATATATATCCTAACAATCATTTTTCAAGTCAAGTAACACTGATATCGGATTAACTTCCCGGTAATATCAGATTTCGAACAATCCTTTCCTGAACATGAACCACGTTTATAATCAGTATTATTTTTTATTATATTATACATAGTCATTTGTAGGTACATTAGTGCCATGGTACAGGGAAATTTAACAGTAAATTGCTTATAAATATTTTAATCTTATTAAGATGATAAAATAAAGAATATTTCGCAAAATGATAATATATCGACATTAGTGAGGATAAGTGACACGGGACCAGACAATATAAATTGGCATTACAAATAAATGAAGACGGGCTGGTCTGCCGTTCATCTTGATTTATCGAGAGCCAGTGAAGTAGTTGATAGGGGCTCACATCGATCGATGGAAAGACGGGGTGTTGTCGTAGTCCATACTCGTATATGACTATGAAGTATTTATAACAACAGGGGTGCATGCTAAAATTATCCTTTATAACTGACCTTTATGAATGTCAACCTTAACAAAAATAACGAAATAAAATTGGGATTTTTTCAGATACAAAAAAATAAACATTTTAGTTTGCTTTTGTTTAAGACTAAACGAGATGAAAATAAGAATGGATATTTTCTTGATGGGGTTTTATATTGCAGGTTTTATATTATTTTTTTTTGCTTCATGTTATAAACACATAAATACTTATGAGACTAATGGCCGCGTCTAGCTACATTAAGCATTTTGTTCTATTGTTTATAAAATGAAAGCACGCTTTCTATTTACATTGTGAATAAAACATGTTTAGGAAAAGGCAACAACTAAATTTTACTTAAACAATTATTTGAAAATTTCTAACGGAAATGTGTATTTACTCAAAATAAACTTCCTAACTATAAATAAAACTTTATGGTAGAGTCGAAATGTTGCCACAGACCAATTAAGATTTAAATTATCTAAAGTTTTAAAATAGTTTAGAATTAATTTATTCAAACAAAACAAATAATTTATCAAAATAAATTTCAAATCAAGCAGTCTTGCCTGACAATCGTTTAAAAAAACAAAATTAAAAAGAAAATCCTCTGAACAGAATACACATGTCATTTTCATTGGTTCCAAAATAACTTCCAAGGTTAAATTACTTCAAATGCACCGTTTGGATCTTATAAATTAGGGTGTAAAATCACCCATTTTGAAACTTTCAACGAAGTCAAATGTAAATCTCCTTAATGGGTTCAAACAAACTTTATTCTTTCCATTAATTTTAGAATTTCCGAACGGTTGGTAATTATTCAATAGCGAAATTATAACGTTAAGTGCTAATTTGTAACATTTAAGAGCTGTAAAGTTCACTAACATTTTTATTCATAAAATATTCTATTTTTCGCAAAACCATTGACAAGAAGACGTAGATAAAATCTATTCTACATCACCATAATGTAACATGAAAAAGTTTCGCAGTTTTTGTAAGCTGTATCTCTCATAGAGATATTATACAACTCTACGTCATATATATTAAATCAACATTTGTGCTAAAAAAATAATCATCGATTTTTACATTGACGCAATAGAGCCTTAAAATACTGTAATTTATATAATTCTAACTGAGAACTACGTGAATCTATTCAAACTTTCGTTAATTTTCAGTGTTGACATTGTCAAATACTATAATAAAAATGCGCGCTCACGGCTTACCTCTTACTAAAAATCTCATTACTGAAGAGTGAGTGTCACCTTCTATTTCAGCATCATTATGTCTTAAGTACACTCGTCTTACAGAGTTTTTTAAACGGACGGTCATCATCTCACAATACTACCATTGACTTGCAAGTTTTATAACGTGACTAGAAATAATATTAAGCAGTACCTTCCTACCTATCTACGGACGAACGATACAGAATTAGCTTCTGTTATGTTAGTTAATAATAGTTCCTTGTTATTAATTACACATTTTCAGTGCTTTTTTTAATATGGTTATTGCACACTATTAAATATTTTGATTGTTTTTTGTGATGTTTTGTATGTTGCTATTTTTGAAATTATACTTTCGTGAACCATGATTATTATTATATTGCCCCTACTTTAATCATGTAATTTAATCGGATTTTTGCCCGACTAGTTTTGAATCTATCCGGGGTTACAATTCATGAGCTATATATAGCTCAGGAACCCCGGAACATATTTATATATGTAAGCTGTGTTTTAGAGATTTATTGACATCATTGAACATACAGAACTACGATTAAAATCAAGTAAATATATCCAATTAGTATTTGACTTTGATTCCGCTATTTTCGAATTTACGTTACGTTGTTTTATATAACACAAGATTTCTACACAAACTGTCATCCCTTATTAACGAGATAAATTTTTCCGAAAAAAATATTTAGTGCCTACAATAATAGGTACATTTTATATTGCCGGTCGAAACCACGTAGAAAAATAATATCAGATTACTTCTTGACAGTATCAATAGAAACTAAATATTAAAGTAAAAACATATTTCATAATAATTATATTTTATATCGACGTCCATTAAGGTAGCACAATCATAACAATTATATATCCCAATATTATCATTTGTAATTAGACTTACGGTTCGAGGAAGTATGACACTCTCACAGTACAAATTAATAATAATCCCAGTAATAAGGAAAACAAAATAAACGATGATAAATTTATATCTAATAAAATTCTAATACAATACTGAGACCGGTTATGTCTGAGATTTATTTTCTCGTAAAAGATCCGTAGTAGGGGATCTGATTGGCTTCATAGACAGCACATCACGATCAAGTAGATCCTTTTAACAATACGTTGAGGACGCCTGCAGCTGTAGACTAAATTAAGAAAACTCTCTCAGCAAACAAGATGGCGGAAATAACAAACGTATACTTAAGTGTCTTTCATTTAAAAACCATTGAAGTTTTAATTATCTCTTTCTAATTTAATATTATTATTTTTTTAATTAATTATATAAAAAAATATCGTAACATCAAAACTATTTCCGTTAATGTGCAATGAATTCCAAATCAAAACCGGATAGCGTCTTATAAATTGGGACGCCATGCACATGCACGTTCTTAAACCATAGATCAATCAGTTAAAACCAACCAGTGTGGTCAGCACTAAAATTATATTGGTCTCGTTGATTGGAGTAACTGTTAGACTTGATATGGATACCATTTAAAACTGTCCGTTGACGTCTGTCTGTGATTACTAATGATGTCTGGGAGAAATTTACATCAATGTATCTCCCACTATATTGATATAGATTTATTTGTTTCATTCATTAAAGACGTGTGACAAAAATAATATAATATAGTAATTTTAATGTTTTTTTATTTATTAACTTATTTGTGAATTTATTACGTGTTATCTCAAAAATAAAATGGTTTATTTGTTATAAAGAATAAAAAGTATGTTGAAAAATAAAACCTACATTTTTAATTCTAAGCGAAACTGAAATAATATTCAAAATTTAAATGAAGAATGAGATTTCTCTGTAACAAAAAGGTTCTCTGAAAAAGGCTCAGAGGTTCTACCGACTTAATGCGGCTGAAGTGACCGAGGTCGAGTAATGAATTATCAAGTACTAAATGAATTATTTAATTTCCCTGAAAACTGGATTTTACGATGTGCCTTGTAAGCTTTATATAATTAAGGACACGTGAACTAGAATTAATATTTTATGTGGCTCATAGTAACATTAACATGAGGATTTAACAATATCCTTTTAATTGACTTCAAGAGAGCACATATCTTATGATAGTAAGTTAACAAAAGATTTATCCATTTTATATGAAATTAAAGACAAGACAAGATATATATAATTGACCAAACTAAAATAAAATACACATTAACTATGAATTACTACGAATAACATAACATAATTACGAATTAACAAGATATATACCATAACCAAATAAAATAAAATAAATACCTAAATATTTTTTTTTTGTTTAAGGTACATTGAAGTGTCCCCAAATCCGTCTAAGTTTCATTGTAATCTAAGACTTTAAACAATCAAGGTACAAAACCCAACTGTACTACAAACGAGCTAATTTCACGCGATATTTTCATTAGAGCCGTGGTGCATTGCTTGAAGAGAAACGACTACACCTCACTGTATACAAATATATTTAGAAACCATTTTAAGGTAATTAATTAATATCAATTTATATTTAAAAATTATTTAAAAAACCCTCGATACAAAAAGACCTCTAGAAAGAATAAAAATAATATTATTATGTACTTACTGGAGTCGTTGTACGTACGTTAACGATGGTGTCTATTTTACGAAGTTAATCAAATAGGACTTAGACTATACTATTCGATATCAGAATTTCTTTATTTACCTTGGTAAATTACTTGCATTTTAATTTCTTCTTTTATTAAGGGGTCCCCCAACCCAATGACTTCAATAAGTACATAATAATATTATTTTCATTTTTTTAGAGGTCTTTTTGTTTCGGGTTTATTCAAACTTTTTATTTTCTGCTTTTCAAAGTTATGTTAGCAGCACCAATAAGACCTCAATATCTTGGAGACGGCTGTTTCTATTTCGACCAAATATAGTTAAAAACCGCAAATAAATCCGTCCACGCCTTTGGCTGCTACAATCCCACAGACAGACACACAAATACACATCGACAGGTAAAACTCATAACACCCCACTTTTTGAGTCGGGGGTTAAAAAGAGGACAGATTTGTTTGTTTTTGTTTATATGTAAAGTGTAATCAAGAACAATAGCATCAATCTGAAAAAAATATTTACGATTTAATAACTACATTACATATTACGTACTTTTATACAGTTTAATCGAATTTTACCGGACCTTTATATAGAGAAAATGTGTTATTGCTGTTTTATTATACTATACGGCCAAAACCACTGACAAAAGCTAGTATACAATACATTCGATAATAATTAATATTACTTATATCAGAACACTATAATCCTCGCCGGGTAATTATTCAAAATCCATTCAGATAATCCTTATAATGAAAACGTACATTATAGTATTTTTTTTGTATGATCTTTTACATACCTACAGTATTTTGTTTTTATTTCTTAGCTATAGTGATTTGGCAGCAGTTTATCAGTAGACCAGACCGGGTTACCGCCATCTAAAAACCGATGTGAGGTAATTGGCTTTTATATGCTGAATGGATGAACTGATGCACCAAACCCTTTGCCTCGCCGTGAGTACTCTCCTGCAACTCGCTTATTGCGGTACAAACCTTTTATAACTTGCCATGCTTGCAGGTAAGCTCACCACCTACCAGACGGACCGTCTACTCGTTTGGCTCTACCTACTAATCCCATAAAAAAATCTTGCTCATCATTGAATTTTAGGAATAATATAATTGCTTTATGCAATATTTTTGATTTGTTTATACTACATTTTTTAAATTTCCGTGTAGACTTTTATAGTGACTATGTTTTCTCTATTGCTTATAGATATTTGATTATTTATTTATATGATACCGAGATATTAACAATTAATATTTGTTTGTCTGTGGGTGTTTCTCCCGGGTTATCCTTAGAAAAGTTTAAACAATTTCAATAGTACTTCCACTAGAAGAAGAAAAGTATTTTTGGAGTTACTGCAAATGTTTTTGGGACTATATATATAGGGAATATATATAAGGGAAATATATATATATATATATAAGCATTCTATATATATATAGAATGCTTAATTCACCGAAGCGGGTAGTGATATGGTAGCTCAATTGGTAGAACGACGGGACAGTTTCCCAAAGGTCACCGGTTCAAATTACTGCAAATGTCGTTTTATTTATCACACTATATTTATCTAAGATATAAATAATACTATTATTATACTGCCCTTATAGATTAACAACAATATTATCAAATCTAACTAAAACTTTGTAAGCTTACCTATTTACATTACGCTTTGTGAAAATTTTCATTTTACAACTAAAAATGTAAGTAAAATTTTATAAGTGAAATAAAACACCGCTCGTTACAACTTTTAAGACAAATAAAATCTGATTCAAGCAAAGATTTATTGAAGAGTTATGTTAAAGGGCAGCTCTCTCTTCTCGGTATTGAGATTATTAACAATTTATGTTTCAATAAATCACTTACAAGTCTAATTATCGCATGTCCCTGAATCAGATTCTTGGCAAAATACGACACTCATTATAATGCGATCATACATTCATTAATTCATACATTCACAGTACATAAATACATTCACTGTACATAAATCCTTTCACTGTATCTATTACAGTACATATGTATGTAGGTACATAATAAATAAACTTATTTTTTATTTATTAAATTGTAATAAATAATACTATACTTCTAATTGAAAATAATAAATATATATATATATATATATATATATAATTAAATCTAAAAACATTTGAAGAGTGATTTAGTATAATGACTGTATAATAATCTCAAATATTTTAATGTTATAGACAAACTAGGTCGTTAGTTCCCACGGCACACGGCCATGTGGCGTCAATACCACTACCAACCACCACCTACCACTACCTACCTATATCAATTTACTTTATTCGCCAACATAAACAAAATTAACCAAAACAATCTCATCATTGGTTAAACAGAAAATACATGTTTCGCATTTGATAAAACAAATGGTTTCAAAAAGATTTATTTACTTTGTCAAGTAAAATCATGATTCAGGATTATATCTATATTGTAATTAAAAGCTTTTAAATATCATATTTGTATGTATTTTTATTATTCATAGTGGCTTTCTGAGAAAATTCAATCCGTTTAGGTTTTATATGTAATGTAATAAAAAAACTCTTCATCTACAATAATATAATATATAATATTGGTTGTTATTATTAATTATTAAAAAATCGCGATATAAAATTAATCCTTCACTTATATAAAAATTTCAACCTTATATACATAAACAAGAAAATCCAATTATATAAAATAGCCGGTCCTAATAGAATTTTATACAAAAAATATCCTCAGATAACAAAAAGACGCAGTTAATTCAAGTATCGCAATCAAAAATCCATTATCGACAGTTTGAAGTTCTGTAACCGATAAAAAACTTATAAATTAATTCGCTAGACGAATTTACTGTTAAAATTCTTCTTATTTTACATCAAAGCAATTTCAACAAAAAGGTTTCAATCAATTTAAATAAGATATCTTTCTTTATCTTTTTACATTTTAATTTCAACGTTATCGCTAATAATAATAAATAATCAACATACATATTTATGACAAACAAACGATGAAATGGTTATCCGAATAATTTGGCCAAATATCAGTTCGGTAAAGGTTTAACCGAATAATATTCGGTATTCGGTGAAACCACTATTCGACGCATCTCTAATAATAGTCTTATAGCTGCAACTTTATTGAATTGTTAATTTAATCAAAAATTTATAACAATCACCAAATGCTTACATTCTTCTAGCATTCATCTAGAAGTCTCGTAGAATAATTTGTAAGCAATACAGCAATGGTTTAAATGACTTTTTTATTACAAGTTAATAATATTAATTTAAGAATTGTAAAGATAATAAAACCTTTATTAAATCTATACTACAAAATATAATCCATCCCTCGAACGCATCCTGTTGTCAGAGCTTTGTGTTCCTAACTATCTAGTTCATCTAGTTCAGAACAATTTATGTAAATAAGTCCTAAGCGACTAAGTCTCCATTTTGTAATAGGATTTCTCTTCCTGTCTAGCTCGGACCGAAACACGCATTCGGAGCAACATTCAGCTAATATTAGACGCATGCGACTGATGTCAGCTTCAGAATTACTCTGCACATGATTTGACAATAATACTAGGAGATAATAATACCTTGGGATTTGGCATCTTTTACAAAATATCACTTTAGAACTCTTTGTATGCTTTGTAACTCTTTGTCAAACTTAAAGTAAACAATGAATTACCTACTTATAGCTAACTGAAACAATAATTTCCATTACGTATTTCTTTGTCAGATATCTTTATAAATTATGTATAATGAAAATATTGATAACATTATATTGGACATCAAAATAATACCACTGATTTTACAGAATATGAAGTAAGTTCAGGAAACTTTAATCAAGAAGACTAAAAATTCAACATTTAACGGTTAACTGTTAATTTACGTAACATCCCGAATCCCACTCATCATTCAATTTGTAATGACCTCATTTGACCTGACGAATTACAAAACGAATACCTTATATGTAAATTTGAATATAACAAACCTGTTGCAACATTACGTTATTAG
This sequence comes from Napeogenes inachia, assembly GCA_959347355.1. NCBI lineage: Eukaryota > Metazoa > Arthropoda > Insecta > Lepidoptera > Nymphalidae > Napeogenes > Napeogenes inachia. Next base: position 2,210,481 of record OY365796.1, on the reverse strand, counting down.
GCAGATGTTAGCGCCATGTGATGTAAAAATAACAAAATTTAATGAGATCTTAAATGTATCTTTAGATATAATTAAACGAAATGTAATGAATAAATATGCTACAAACTACTATTATAACAAATTATTAAAATTGTGTCCAATAATTCTTTGTATGTCTCTTTCGTACTTTTCATTCATGGAGTCATACATCATTTTTTAATGAATTTACATGAACGTAAACTGTTACATTCATGTGAACAAATTAAAACAAAAGATAAAACCTGAATTATTACACACTTAGCGTCTATTTAATTACGGCAATACTCTGTGACGTATTCAATAAATAAATAATGTCAATATTGTACATTATATTTAAAACACAGACAAAACAATGAACAATAAAACTACAAAACTACGACAAGTCGCTGCCAGCATCTAAATATAATAAAATAATAAACATGAAAAATGACGGTACAGAATTCAATTCCCATACTTATAGGCATTGTTGTGTTGATATTCAGTAATACCTAGGCATACCACATCCTCACTGTGTGAAGGACTCATAAAATTGCCAGTTCACATTAAGACTAGTATTGTGTTATACATAATAATCACGACTTTCCCATAAAAACATTTACTATGAAGAAAACACACATAAATACCGACGTCATCTAAATATTTATGTAGATGTTGTAGGTGTAGAAATAAAATTAATAATACGTATATTGTAAAAGAAACAAAATCAGTGCGTTTAACGAGTTGAGTCAAAAGTAAACATTTTTACCAAGCAAAGTCAGTGTTCTTATCGAGTTCAGTAAGAAGTAAACTTTTTAAGAAGCAACGTCAGTTTTCTCAACGAGTTACGGCAGAAGTGAACATAATTCTTGTAAAATGTTAATAATTAAGATAAATGACTTTCGTAATGGAGCGAGTAAACAAAACGAGGTTAAAATTATTGAAGACGAACGTTTAGGTTTCACACGATACAATTTAAACATTTAATAATTATATATATGAGTTATAGGAGACATCTTTGTCATTATTAAACGGTTTTAGTTTATAACGTCCATTTCTCATGATACCTGTTTCGTATCTTAACACAGCTTAGATTTCTAGATTATTATTTCGCGAGTTACATTTAAATATATAATTCACGTTACTATAAATGATTTATTGATACAAAAGTTATTTCAAGTTATATTGCTGCAACCGACCAAATTACTAGATATACTTATAAAATTAGAAGTAATTAAATACTTAGAGTTTGAATAATATAAACTCAATGTCTGGGAATGTTTACTTGCGATTAGGGTTGCCAACTTTTTTGAACGAAAAAAAGTAGAAAATGGTTTGGATAGGAAAAAAAAGTATTTGAAGGAAAAAAAAAGTATTTTAAAATTTTATGCTTTCAAAATCGTATTTTTGTGTGCTTTTAGCAGGACATGTATATATATTATATATATTTACTAAAAGACAACTAAAAGACAAACAGATAAACAAACAAAGATTTTAAAAATGCTGAAAATGGATTCTGTTAGTTATTACTTCACATCCTGGTATATTTTTTAATATTTTCATTGTACAAAGACTATTCCTCTATAGATTTATTACATGAATAGAATAAGATTTGCATGGTACCTATTACGTGATTGACATAAATTGACATAACTTTTTTATTTTTTAACCGATTTATATGAAGCAAACACTAAATGTTAAGTGAAGACTGTGATAATATATTTCTGAAAACTGCATTCAAATTTGTTTAGCCTATTCTGAGATTAGCGTGCACAAACATACAGACATACAGACAAACTGAAAAACCATTGTTTTGGGTTCTTTTGCTCTCATAAAGGTCCCCTTTAATGTTTTTTTTTTTAATATTTTCAATGTACAGTAATGGATCAGTGACAATTTTATTATTTGTATAGATATAGATTTCGGGTATTTAAATATTTCGGGGATGACACATTCGAATTAACATCTGACTGACTGAATAAAATGTTAGGTACATTTCGTTAAGTAATTGTAAATCGTTTCCATTATCTTTTCTTAATTATATGTTGAATAGTTAGCCCATAAATCCCATAATGAGTGTTTAGTTCTATACATCGAAATAAAGGTTGGAAATAAAGTATTGTCACAGCCTTTATTTGTATGCAAAAGTTTAAAGTATAATTACCAAAAATAAAGTATAATACTTTATAATAAAGTATGATTGTCAACCCTACTTGCAATACAGTTCTTAGTATCCAAACTACGCAATACTTGACGACACAAAACACGTGGTCAAAGTTTACAAAATGTATCTACTCAAGGTCGCTGCAGTGTTAACTACTCGGAAAATATAACTTGAACTAATTATAAATAATACTTAAATATATAACAACAATAAAATTATACAAAATATATTATATATATATTTTTATTTTGAAGAATAAAAAAAAAAATCTACCTTAACAGGTAAATCTTTAATTTTAATATCATGCTTTTAAAAATAATTAATTTAAAATTTATAGATACAGATACTAATTGATACAATTTACCATTCATTTAATGACTATTTAAGTAAACGACTAAATTGATCGCGATGGGAGTCCACAGATAAAAAAGTCCACAGAGCTTGTCAAAAATAAACATACTATTCATCAATTAAATGAAAATAAAAAAAAATCCCGATACAAAAAGACCTCTAAAAATAATAAAAATAATATTATTACGTACCTACTTATTGAAGTCGTTACGTCGGGGTACCGTTGTACGTACGTTGACGATGGTGTCTATTTTACGAAGTTACGAGGACGTCTTAGACTATACGATTCGATATCGTAATTTCTTTATTTGCCTTGGTAACTTACTTGCATTTTAATTTCTTACTTTACTAAGCGGTCCCCCGACGCAACAAATGAAATAAGTACATAATAATATTATTTTTATACCTTTTAGAGATGTTTTTGTATCGGGGATATTTTAATTATTTTTTTCTGCTTATTAAAATTGTGTTACTAGTTTTATTATTGTACTAAATGAATCTGCGAACAAAAAAAAATCACTTGCTTAAGTAATTCTATCAATATTGCATAAGAACCTTTCACCCGCACCATTAAAACCTCAATATCTTGGAGACGACTGTTTCTATTTCAACCAAACATAGCCATCATCAAACCATCTCGACAAACCAGGCTTTCGATTAAAAAAACCGCAATCAAATCCGTCCACGCGTTTGTCTGTTAGAATGCCACAGACATACACACAGACACACAGATCGACAGATCAAAATTATAACAGCCCCCTTTTTATGAGTCGGGGGTTAAAAAGAAAAACAAAACAGATAAAACATTCAAATTCTAAATAAATAAATCCAGTTCTAAATTGTATGATTTTAGATGCAATATGAATAATCATTAAAATATAATTTTATGTTAATATTAAATTATTAAGTTCATGAATTTTTCTACGAAGTCAATATTCCGACTATAAATAACTTGTACCGGTTATAAAAATATCAACTGGCGCCATGTTTAATTTATTAAATTAGGGGCCATTTTTAATTTATTTCTATTTTTAAATTAATTATTATATCTGTTTTTTTTTTGTTAGACTATTTGAAATATTCCGTGTACAATTCGTTTTATTTAAGTAGTTGCCTACATCACTAGTATCTACAGATATGTCATTATAATTATTAGGGTAGGGACACAAAAATATCCCAAATATTTTAAGCGACCGTCATAACTAATAACATATACTTAATCTTTATTTATAAAGGTAAAGGATAGGGTTCACATTTTCGGCAATCCGATACTTTAAGCCTTAATAAGCAACTGGTATGACAAATTTTGCCATGAAGCCCTGGAAACCTTCCAAGTTGAACCTCGCATTAATTTCAACCCCCTGAAACCAAATATTTATGATACATTAATATTCAGCTTATTTTAAATAAATATTGTGAATTAATTATTATCAATATTTTCATATTTTGGTTTATATTCAGTTGAGATATGGAATACGTTGACCAATGATTAATTAAAATAATAATTAGGTAATATGTGGTAAATACGTAAAAATAATGTTTCAAATTATTGGCAATAGGTCATAAAATTATTAGGAAACTTATCTTGAAATAGAATTTTAAGATAAATTAATCCGATAATATCTTAAATGATGACTTCATCCTTATCAATATGTCTGTTACATAGACAAGTAGGTAACACTGAAATGACTAAGATATCAGATTTAAATCATACATTTATATTTATAGATAAAAAACAAGAAAATAAGAAACGGTTCACCGCTTATGGAGAGTATATATTAATTAAATAAATACAAAACGCGATAAATTATTTAAATTTATTCGTCACATTTATTCGTCGTATTTGTTTATATATTTATAAATATTATATTATATAAGTTTTGTTTTTAAACGTGAGCTACGTTGTCAATCACTTTTTTAAGGATTTTATTTGAGTAAGTGAGATTCAAATTGTATCAATACAAATAGTTGTGTGATAGTGATTAGTGTATTGAGGACAAATAATAAAATCAGTTTTAATAAAATCTAACACTTGCATATGCAGCCTTTTCATGTACATGTATGTAATGTTTCACGCTTAATGTTAACAGATCACATAATAATTATAGCTCAAATATATCTATTTCTATCAACAATAAAAACTATCAAGGACCTTCAGACCACCCACAACTCCTATTATGAGAATATACATGGATGGATCGACAGATAACTACTTAGTACAAATATGCGCACATTTTATTATCCAATCTACAGCGTACTGTTTTCCAAAAAATAGCACTAGATTACTAGCACTAGCCTTTTCACTAGTTGACCTAGCGTTCGACAAATTGGATAATGAAATGGGCGCAGTCATTGAAAAGTAGAAAGACGTTTCTAAAAATGGGTGATAAATTAGATCTGATCTCAACGTATTTGTGCTGTTTTTGCTATTTATCCATTCATTTTTAACAAACTGAGCAGTGAATTTAAAACGTATTGCGTCAGGTTGTGAAGCATTCATTAACTATGACTGGAGTGGATCCAATCTATCCTTTTGAGCATCAGTTCAATATTTATCATTCAAATCGTTTTTACGATTACATTTTCAATTGCGGACAAAATATCAGTTACATAGTTTAAAATAATGACAGTTGCTAGTTTTGGTTGCCATTTTAAATATTGGATTTGACTTTTTTAAATTTTATAATCAACAAATTTAACAAAAATGAGATTTATTTTATTTCGAATTCTAAAAGGACTTTAAATTTCCAGAAGTAGGTGATGTATCTTAGTTTAATATCTAACTGGTACACGGAATAGTCAACAAGTCAAAGTTCTCTATTTCTTATAGGCATGGATTATTATGGATTATTATGGATAAGAACCAAAACACTTCACAGATACTCTTTTCACTTAGTTATTATTATTTTTATATAAAACTATGTCCAGTTTATAGTTGACTATTATTTAATGTGGGAACAAATTAGGGTAAAAATCCAGTAAAGCGTGGTACCAACATAACGCAACAGGATAAGGGATTGTAAGTATTAAATAATTTTAAGGTTAGGTTACTTTAATACCTTGAAACAAATTAAGGGATTTCTGATTCTGTCGCTATTAGAGAAAGGATGACTAATGATCATTCGATAACAATTATTATTTCTCTGCAGCACTAATTTAGCACCAAAATAACCTAAACTATTCGGATTTGGCGAACTGAAATAACAATCCCGTAATTCGAAAGGATACGTGTATACTTACGTAATAGGTATTCTGTAAATTTTTTAACAAATATAAAATAAAAAACAAACCGTATAGCTAGCTCAATTTGTAGATCGACGTGACGGTTTGCCAGGGGTCGAGGGTTCGAATTCCTGTCCGTATCGGTTTATTTTTCATTCTATAAACAGGGTTATTTGTAATTAATTGGCCACCGCTTGCAGGAAGCCTGTCTATATCAAACCCGACAATATTTGTTCTACAACTTTTTACAATTAATAGTTTTTAAAATTTAAGTTATCCCATAAAAAAAAAAATATTTGTTGCCTCTGAACTGGCATTAACTCTGAGCGTAGGCATGGCGCCCGGGCGTTGACCTTTTAAGTACTTCTTACAAAATACAGAGTAATAAGTAAAAGAGGGAGCAATTTTTTTTTCTTTAGTATTTTTATGTTGTTTATCAAGATTTGTAAAAAGTAGATTTGTAGAAAAAATGTTATTGGAATTGATATGCAGAGGCTGCCTGCAAGAAGTGGCCAATTAATTACAAATAACATTTAAAAATGTTAATAAGCTTAGCATGGCTATACATGTTTGTAGATATTTTCTAGCATTATGTTGTACAATTAAACGATAAGTAAGTAGGGGAAACTATACAGGATTTTAATTTCTTCTTAATAGACAATATCTTGCCCTCGTAAAGACGTTTATAATTTATAATATGTATTACAGATTTGCAGCTTATAAAGTAATCCGCAGATCTTGTTAAGATTGTGACAGCCATTTGCATGTGAGATGTCTCTTTTAAAACAGGACGTGGAAGCAGGTTTTGTTTTATGTTTTATGCAAAACATAATATTTAAATCCTTATTTTACACTAAAATGAGCAATATATTCCATAAATATTTACCATAACAGTATTTGTTTGTTAAATATGACGTATAAAAATAAAGTGTTGTCAAACAAACTGAATTAATTTGCTCAAATAATATCAGAACATAAATGTGCATTCCAAACTTTTTGCGGTGTATAATAAAGTTTTTGTTTGGGAAAACCTATTGATTAATGTCAATAAACTGAAAGTGTAAAATATAAAACAATGGTGAATTGTTTACAATGTTATATATTCCCAAGAATACTGAGGCTTCTTTGGTTACTTCTTACAACATCAATTGTTAACCAGAATGCAATCTTCTCTGCATATTAAAATGCTGTCGATAGCCTATTCATTATTATTTTATGGCAAAATACTATAAACCTACGTGAAAACTTTGACTTTTGTGTATGTCTGTTGGATTGTTCGGGCTCGCGAAATCTATTATTTATTTAGGTGTATGACTATTAATATTTGGGATAGATAGATAGATACTAGTTAGTAATTGGGATAGAATATTATTGGTGCTAGTTGCAATGCCTTTAAAAATCTGACATATCTAGAATGAAATGTAATCAATGTACATATCTTTATCTTTATTATAAAAGATACTGAGAGATAATAAGCGAAATACGAAGATCAGTTCTTTTCAAGCGGTTAATGGTTTTTTTATATTGCATTTAAATTTAATTAATGCTTTATAATAATGTTTTAATAAGGTTACATAGTATATAAAAAGAAGAACCGTTCAATGTGTAGGAAAATAAAATATTACATTGAATATAATGCAATGTCCAAGGAAGAATATTATTTTATTTTTATAGTTCTACTTGAAGGGTGTTTAAGTAAGAAGACGTAATAAATTCTTCAATTCTTCTGTACCCAAATCCCACGGCGACGTAGTAGAAGCCACACTAAGTATGGCTAACTGGCAACCACAGTTCTAAAATGACGCTAAAATTAAAGTAACTGAGACCGCAAGACCAAAATTATCTTTGCAATTAAAAAATAAAAATTAAAACATTTCTATTCTGTATTTAAAACTATATAATCACTTGTAATGAGTGATTATAATCACACAAACTTATTACAAAAATTTATATGAATATTCATTGAACAGTATATTATTACTAAATCCATCTAATTATAATAATATATTAAACTTAAATATTTATTTATGAATCTTTATTGCCCGAAAATGGTATAATAAGTCAGACTTTAATGCTAAATACATTCTCTGCCAGTCAATCCAGGAAAAACAGTAAAAGGAAGTCTATAACTAAAAGTTATAAATATATAACTTTAGAGACTTAATTTGAATCAAATGTTTATATCTATGCAAAAAAATTAATTTCATATTAAAAAATTAAGAGTTATAATAAGATAAATTTCTCCTAATATACCAAACCTCTTAGTCTTATAAAAGTGTGAGTGAGTAGTACACGTGTGGGCATAAAATGTTAATAATTTCGATGATGCGAGGGAACAACACTTCTCCATTATCGGTAACCATAAAACCTCAGGCTGTATTATTCATTATATATTATGTAACATTCATAACCATTGTGCACAGAACACAAGTGCAGGAAACGTATATTGCTGTAGTGGTTAGTATCCCTGACTATTGCATCAAAGGCTGCGGGTTCTGTGCAAACCTGTGGGGTCGATTCCCGCACGAGACAATTTTTTGTGTGATCCACAGATTTTTGTTCAGAGTCTGGAAAAACTTTGTGTCTGTTATTTATGTGTTTGTGAAAACCTACGACACTAAAACAAAATTAAGGACAAACTACAACAGTCCTACGTCAATAAAAAAAAAGATTTGGTTGCAATCATTAGGTAGGTATATGTAATAAGAAAAATTTAGCTTTTTTCACACAAGACAATATACATATGTATTAAATAATATATTCTGTAATTTAAATTCTTTATCGTTTATAAAAACTTCATGTAGAACTAACGAACTAACGAATGGCTTATAAAATAGCTATTTTTCTATTGATAATTCTAATGTACTATAAACAGATTTTTTGTACCGTCGGATCTTTCTTATAACTGTAAAAAAAATATCTTTCTTTTGTTTATTAGGAGTATGTAAATAGTCAATATCAAATATATTTTTATTGACTTCACGAAGAATGTCAAGATTTACAATTACAAACCAACAAAATAATCTTAATTATTTTTTCGTTTAAAACAACAAAAACTTAGAAAGTGAGCGTAAAAGGTAACACTCCCTCTTTTAAAACCAAATCCATAACTTCATTTATATCCCCAAATCAGTTAGTGTCAGTGATCGTGTCGGTCGGGTACCTATACACTATACCGTATACTATCAATATTTAGTTTTTTACTATCTTGATCCCTTACTCTTCTGCTTTATACAGAAGACTGGCTAATAGCGAATAAATGTAGTAACAGTCATTGACTTCCTCTAGAATTCTTTTGTATTTTTACTGTATGAAAACTAGCGAAAGTTCTGTTTCAAGTCATACAAATATACAAATTAATAGATATAATCATGGGCTTACCCAAATTCTGTGCTAGAAGGGGCAAACCATAATACATAGATCTATAACAACGGAAAAGCTACGTTTCTCGTCCCCGACTAACCTAACTAACTAACTAACTAAAATAAATATGTTGACTTGATATGTTTCGAAATAAATCTATATATTATGTATTAAGCTTTATTCAACACATTATTTATAGGATTTCTTTGACTTATAATAGGAAATATGTATTTATTTTTTTCTTCTAGTTATTTACCGTGTTGTGTAACCAAGAAAATAGAAATACTCGAACCGCATATATTAGGCACCAAAACCGAATAATTCGGCTGAATACAAAAAGATAGAATACCGAATATTCGTCGTCTCTCTACTCTATATCTAATACTCTATAATATTCTAAAATCCATTTTAGGATATTATAGAGTTCAGGATCAAACATTTTTATAAAAATAACACGAATAGCAACTTGATTCTCTTTTTATAATATTAAATCAAAACTTGATATACCGGTAAATGATGATGATAATTAGTATTCCAAATCCATATCAAATAAACAATCACGTTTACATTGCTATTAATTAGTTTATCACATTTGTGTACAAACTATTAAAAAATGGGATTAGAAGTAAACTTTTACAGTCTTATTAAAACACTGCACTGGTAAGAAAAAATACGTGAAAATATATTTTTTTAATGAATTATACTAGTGTATAAATTATAATAACTATAATGAACTAGTAATAGCGACTCTTTGTTATTTGTAGGTTTTAATAAAAAAATAAAGGTTGATGGTATGACTAAAACATGTAGTGCTTGTATAGAAGTTTAATTGACTCAATAAATAATTGTAAAATTGGATACTGATTTGATTAAAAGTAGTGTATTTATAAATCGTCTTCCAACTAAGAAGGCAGTGTGTGATCGAGAGTCTAAGTTATGTAACAGAACTGGTATAATAGAGTGTAACAGTGATAGTAAAGAGTTTAAATAGGAAATAGTTTAGTGGGTTCGTGAGCAGTGTTTTAAAGAATAGAACGACTGTCATCGGTGATAAGAGTAAGATGCAGTAAGAAAAAATATTAGAATTTGCATAAATATTAGAATTCAAGGTTTTCATTTTCATAAATTTTCACGAGCGCCTACTTACTGTACATAAAACTATTTTTAATACTTTGTAGTAATCGTGTTTACGGGAAGACGTAGGTACCTAATATAAAAATGTTTGAAAGTATTCGAAATGGGTTAAATTTAAAGTTTAAAATTAAAATTTTATTTTTTTATTTAATCCGTTAAAGTGTAAAGTTATTTTATGTGTAGTACTCGTGAACGTCTAAGAAAATAATTACAATAAAAAGCAACGGGTGTCTATAACTAGTCAATTAAAGTTATTATAATCCAACAATCGAGAGGTCAACCTTTTTAATATTACCACGACTCATACATATGTGTATATTATTATTAATTATCATATCGTCGAAAATACTTAACTCAAACTAAGTAGCTGTTATAGAAGTTCGAACACATAACCATTATGTTTTTCGCGAAGCGAAAACTTTTTTGATGGAGAAGTGGGGAATTTAGCACAGTTAAAGTTTATATGATGATGCCTAAATATAATATTTTTTATATTAGAAATACATGGAACAATTAAAAGTAACATTACACACACTACAATGTAAAACATTACACACACTACTTTATTATTTACGTGACGTATACCTGACTAATGAAAAAAAAATGGTTATGATAATCATAAATAATAAAATGATATCTCATTTCAGACACTAGGTGACCACTAGTAGTAATAAAAGAATAAAATCAAATTAACTAATGGTATCCAACAATGAAATGATTTCAAGACACCCATAAAAAAACATACAAGTAACTCATGTTTCCTAATCTGTTAAATAAATTGAAAGACATTCATCCAATAATCATCCTATCGTCTAACCAAGCACGTCTTCAACGATCATACCATTTAAATCTATGGAAAAGATTACAGAATGCGGTCATTATAGTGGCATTTGATTGCCGTATTTGGATCCCTGGATGAGACCTTATCTGATACTATATCTGAAAAAATATACTTTTATACCACGCTCATATACTTTTGCATTCCTAATAACCATTGATATGGAATAACCACAACGACGAGGAGAAATCAAATACTATTTTGAACGCATTCGAGATGTAAAAAACCTTGTGGAAAATGATGATACGTAGGTATTTATTATTATTACCACACTAATTACGGGAGTATCTACAGAAACTTCATTTGTTCTAATAAACATATAGGACATGATCTTCAAATTAATATATATCTATAAAAATGTACATTTTATTAATCACTTGCTCATTTTGTGACAAGAAGACGCAATGCAGCGTAAAATGCGAACAACTAGTTGATGAGTTGTGAGCTACTGAACTGTTATGCTCTTTTAATGGAAGATAACTTTATAGCGCAAATTAATATTTTTAGTAGCTACGGTAAAATTATATTATCATGTAAATTTTATTAATTCCATCAAAGTAAATACCATAACCCATTTGTACTTGCATCAGTATATTAAACATGGGGGGCGAACGCCGGGAACCTCCTCGTGGTGCTCCCTGGGCAACAACGGTTACTGAGAACCTTCGGGTTCTCCCGTTGGCTAATACCCGGCGCGGGGGGGGTCGGCCATGAGGGGTTTGTGCCTGGTCCATGGCTCACAGGGGCGGGTTACCCTTCGGGGTGGCCTGTCTGCGGGGGGGAGGCTTGGACCTCTTTCCGCCGAGCAGTTAATCGCTGCTCCACGGCAACTTGCGGTGCCTGAGATTTCGGTTGCCGTTGCGGTGCTGGGGTGCATTCGGTGGCGGAGGTTTCGGGGGCAGTCACGGGTGCCTCCTCAGGAATCCAGCATCACCGGGAGGTATCCCGTGGCTGTCTGATGGGGGGCGTGTGGGGTAGAGTGGGCCGAACTTCTTGCTCCAGGTGCGGTGCTGGGGCGCACTTGGTTGCGGTTGGTTCGGGAACAGTGATGGAATCCTCCTCAGGTATCCAGCATCGCCGGGAGGAATTCCGTGGCTGTCGTGGGAGGAGTGCGTGGGAGCATGTGTGGTATTGGGGAGTTCGGGCCTCTTTCCATCGTGTGTTCACGATGGAAAGTAGGCCTGGGCGTTGGGGGTGGGAGGGCGCAGGCCCTCTTTACCGGGGTCGCGGGATCGCTTCTGGTACTTCTCTGATAGCAGAGTTGACTGTGGAGTGGTCCTGTCGCTGTATGGGGGGTGCATATACAGCGCGGGAGGTTGGGAAGGAGAAGGGTTCAGCCCATTCCTTCCCAGCCGTAGTTCCCGTAGTAGGTTAGAGGGGGGGCGACCTCTCTCGTCATTGCACAGGTCTATGACGTAGGGGTACTCCGGTTGCCCGGGGTACCCTTATCAGGGGGGTTCCGCTGAGGCGTCGCGGTGAATGCTTACGCGATCCCGTGGCGTCTCATTGTTGCGATGAGGGCAACCGTTGGTTTTTTTAGTGGGGTGCCTTAAAAATGGCAGTTGCCGGGTGCCGCACATACCACCCGGCCATCGCCTTCCTGGCTGGTGTGACGATGCAGAAACGCATTTTTTCAACAGAAAAAAAAAAAAAAAAAGGTTATTAAACATATTTAACAATGCGTTGTATACTGGATGAAGAATCGGAACGAGTACAGCCATAGAGTTTGTTTAAAAATTCTATAAGTATAAATAACCATTATTTTCAACTTTATTCTTAATTTATAAAATTGTCAAATGTCAGGGTCTCTCATTTTTTTATGGTTGGCATGAATGGAAGACAAAGGATGACAGTCATTCATAATTTCTCTTATTTTCTTTTGTATGAATAGCTGCGGGATATAAGGCGTCATAAAAAGAGGACGAGAGCCCCTTCGAGTTACTGTTAAAACTTGCCGGTATGTTTGTACCTGACCGCACTTGAAACAAACATATTTGTATGAAATACTGTCTTTTATTTACAGTCTTTGACTTAAAAGAGCAGATTGTATATTTTAATCTAAGGCACAATAATACGTTTCATATATTTAAAACGATAACAGTACGCCGCAATAATGCGTAAGTATTTCTAGTAATTTAATTAAAAGATAAAGAAAGATTCTGAACTCAAATTATAAATAAGAAACAGTAATAATTGTTAAATGAATCCTATCTTGTCTCAGAAACAAGTCTTGAGTTTTACAGTTGTCAACCATTTTCCTTCCTGGAATTTTGTTAGTACCTACTGATGAATGGAGTTGTAATTACATTTTTTTAATGATCCCTTTTATTCACACCGACACCTGGTCTTAATACTTGTAACAACCTCCTTTATATCTTGTTAGAGTTATTTATTCATTAATACTAACAATTCCTTACAATAATAATTAAATAGCTTCTGGCAATGTTTCACATAAAAACAATAGAATATGTTGCCAAATTGAAAATATTAATGCCATAACAAACGTTTTGTTAATATTGCTTTGTAAAAAAAAAAGTTAAACAGTATGTAATCGTGTCAACATTACTTAATTAGAATTAAAAGCAATGGCGCGAAAAATATGGCGCGATAATAATTGTATACGAAGATAATTGCCCATTGTACACTAAAATGAAACTGCATTTACAAGAAACAAGAATCTAAGTTTTTGCTTCATTTTCCTAATAATTGTAAACTATCTAATATGGAGCGGCAATTGTGTGTGTTTTATAAAAGGCATGGAATTACTGCGATCCGTTCGTTGCCTACTTTGTCAAGAAAAAGTTGACAAAGTTCTTTATTTGATCGGACGGGTCTAACCAAATACAGAGCGCGCCTTATCTGTAGCTTTTATCGAATAGAACATAAAGAAATATGGCGGAATAAAATACAAATATATAAATAATTATAAGAGAAAAAAATGTAAATTAGATTTATCCCTAAGAGGGACGATTTTAAACGCGTGCTCGATAGAAAGAAAATTGATATCTTGGTATTCAATATTATTATTTTTTATTTATCTTAAGAGCTGTGACATTTCTTTTTAGAAAAGTCTATTTTCTCTTACTTTCGAGGTTACATAATGATATCGGTGTTGGAATGGAATTGGCGGAAAAATCGAAATTGCGCGTTATTTTGGTATACGAGTTCCATTGTGGCACCAACGTTAGATAGCGATGAATTGAAAGCCATAATAGAAGCCAGATTCATCTCAAAGCACATCAGATTTACAAGATCCTTCAACATAAATGAGATTGATTTATTTACGTCAAATTAAGAAATAAAAGCCTCGGCAAATTTATCCCGTATAAACACAACACAGAAATACAACAACAAAATGGCGCCTAGTTTAACTTGTATAATCAAGGCAACAGATGAGAAGAATGTAATCAGATTGTCTGGTAATGATATATATATATGTATATATATATATATATAATACAAAAATTGTAGGAACTTCAACGAACACTCCACCGTACTTGTCTTGCGCTAACAAATTTCGATTTAGAAATTCATAATTGTTATTTCTGGGCTATAAAATTTGTCATTGAAGAAAAATATATTTGAAATAGTTCTTAATTTCCGTCGTATAAGCAATGAACTTCCATTGAAGTAATAAGGGTCTGTGAACAACAATAGGTAACACTTCGATTAATTAAATTTATTATCTATATTTTTTGTAAAAAAATATATAAAATACGAATTTAAAGAGCGTAAATCCTGAAAACTATGGGCTAAAAGACGTCTAAAGATGGAAGGTAGGGCCTCAATTTATATAATGTCTTCAATTATCCTGCATATTTTTTGTTGTGTTCCTGTACTTAGTTAAACTACCCTAATTAGTATCAGGTTTTTAAATCTTTGTTAATCTTTTAAAGACACTTTTGTCAATTTTATTTCTCCTCCAATGTTCATAACATATGTAGATAAATTGACAAACCTCATGCAAGATAACCGACCGAGAAAGGTATTTTTTGTTTCCTTGCAAACACTGCTTTTATCAACTTCTACAGGCCATCCCTCCTGTTATTGTATTTGGAATATGATAGCCTGTTGTATACAGATCATTCATTTTCCAAAGCCAAGCTTTCGGGATACTTTAATTGACTGAAGTAGACAGATCTGTTGTAGACTATTGAAAACATCATCTGACACCAAGGTTAGAATCTCTTCGTATTGTCGCGATTTTAAAGAACTCGTGCTAGTGGTATTGATGGAAATTAGTTATTGTTGATTCGATTTATGAAAACGCTGACCAAGATCATGGCGAGAATCTTTACCCACAGATACTTGAAATGAGGATTACCATTTCATTATTTACCGGAAATTTGGTTTTCACTGAAGTATAAGTATAAGTATATATATATATATGGTTATGATTTAGATTTAAAAATGTTTAGCTACAACGAACATTTATAGCAAATTGTATGTGGTGTGTAAAGAGTTCGACGCCCCTTATTCTTTGGCGCCCGTCTGCCTTACAGACGTTGCAGGCCCGCGCTAATTTAGATGAACCAAGTAAATTTAAAACTTATAAATATTATTTCCTAACATTCCTACCATTATCTA
Organism: Napeogenes inachia; assembly: GCA_959347355.1. Lineage (NCBI taxonomy): Eukaryota > Metazoa > Arthropoda > Insecta > Lepidoptera > Nymphalidae > Napeogenes > Napeogenes inachia. The sequence goes on along the minus strand of OY365796.1, from coordinate 2,194,828 downwards.
GAATGTGATATAATATCGTAGCGTAAATAAGGAGATATAGTTGTTGTGTGTTGTTGTAGTTGGTTTCCTGCCGTCAGTACATGACAGGGTGTTGAAGACGGTGTGATATTAAATACCTGACATCATGCCTTCAACCTGATTGAGGGACATCTGAGTAAATATTATCAATGAATTGAATCTTATTGGATGAGGAAGAGATAGGATAGGTACATGATATAAATTACATGTAAGTATTAAAGTATTCTCATTTAATAAAGATATGTTCTATTATCATATACATAATTTATTAATTTTTACTAAATTTATTTATAAATGTGACCGAATCTTTACAAATATATGGATTCATCATATAACATGTATTTAATTTGCATAATTTATTGAAAGAATTATTCTTATCAAAAATACTCCGAATAAATTAAATTTACATTTATTCGTAACGGAGAGATGACATTATTTTGGTTATTTAATTAATCAAAAATACAATTTAATTAATTGTCTGTATAATTTTAACAAATACAAAAAGCACAACACTATTTCTATTCGAAATTCGAATTGGAATATTGATATCTTCAGGAAAGTCCATTAAATATTAAGTTGTTATAGTTAGAGACATTTTACTATAGAATTCCTAACCATAGATTTAAAGATGTGCGCTCAATTATTCATATTGACTTTGCAAATAGAGAGGAATAGCAAAAAGCTGAACCGGACTCAGCCATGCCTGCGTGATTTTATTTTATAGGAATTTACTTTTATTTATACTCCTTGCTATAACCCTTTTTAAGTTAATAAAAAGTTTTATATAAAGAGGTCTTGCATATTCATTTATTTAGCGTACAAATTATTTTAAAGGATGGAGAAATATTAGCGCTGAATAGAAAAAAAATATGACGTTTATTAATCTAAAAGACCGTGATAGACAATTTATAATGAATTTTAACTGGGACAAACTACATATACATTAATTTAAGAACATCAGTATGACGGTCACTATCATTTAACATTTATTTTTATATAAGAATGATATGCGTACGAAAACCATCTTAATTTTTTTATTACTTTTTCTATTTCATACAAAAAAGTAATTTAAAATATCAATAGTTAGCTTGTAGCGTCAAATAAAAAATATTGATGGATCAAAGTAACCACAACTCGTTATTATATCCGAAGCCACATAAACCACTTAACGTACCAATAAGGAAAAAAATACCAATTTATGAACACAAATTTATATATTACTGAAATATTGCGTTTATATATATGTTAATAATAACTAATTATCACACTACATCCTCTCGTTTGTCACGACAATAGCATTATCGTAAGAAAAAACAATTTGGATGGGAATTTGAAAACGAAAAGCTACTTGCTATGTATTTATGCACACAATCGCATGCAACGAGACACACACACATGTTAGTCTATTTAATTGATATAACCATTTTCTAAATCTATTCAGGCCTAGTTATATTGTAAACCTGTATAATTGTTTTTCATGTCTAGTCTCAATTGAACTATGACTAATAATGTTGCGTTTGTCTGTAAAGATATTATAGACATAATTGTATTGAAAACTATTATGTTATTAATTACAAGAAAATTTTGTCAAACTTCCTTAAAACGCAAATATTTATTCTTATAAAAGTACCTTTGAGACAAATATTTTAACCATAACATAAATTCAAATTTCATGTTTTATTACGTTTTTCAATATAAACGTTATTCCTCATATATTTATTTAGAGGTAAATAATAAGTATCAAATAATTCCTAAGGTCATTGGTATTTCTTGGAGGTAAATTCTATTGCAGGTCTGTGGTGACCGGTTTTCATTCCATGGTGCAGTCTGGACCCTTGGTTATTGTCATTCAATCGGCCCCATTGTGTCTTTGTCGGACCCCATTCGATATGGGATGGTGCATTTTAAAAATGTTAATATTTTAACAGATAAAAAATTATAGTACCAAAATCGATGATTTTATGTTTAGATTAAAATTTCGGTTTCATTTCGAAACAAGGGTTACCTAAACTTAAAGACCAATGGTAACTTAAAAACCCACAGCAACCCAGCAACCAATAAATTATCTTTATAACCCAGATAAAAACCCTTAATACTAATGATACTAACCACTCTTATCAAATGGTGCAACATGTCTCATTTACATGAACCCAGGTCACCGACACCACAATGGGGCATAAACTTGCATACCATAACATTGCCATGGTAGCGTGAAGTTACGCGATTGGTAGGTATTCACATTCAGTTCAAGTAAAACCAAACTAGACTTGTATCTAGATAGAACAACTTTCACTCTTCAAATCACATTATTCTGACCCAAGCTCCTCATATCCTAATGCTTGGTAGGGCTTCGGTTACACCAACGTAAAATCCCAATAAGATATAATCGTTATCATTCTTGTAATAACCTTTCTTAAGTCTCACGCCTTTTAGGTAATTCCTACCGCATTCTTCAAATATAAGGGTATACTAGAAGGTTTATGTCAATAAATATTGATTTACGATTCCTAGCCCAGTCTTAAAGATAAATAAGATATATTTTTTTTAACGGCTTAAAAAACAAAGCAGCTTGATTCATTGAACTCTGAAATAAAATCTCTTAAGAGCGTTAACTAAATACATCTCGTTATACCTGAAAGTAAATAAAACATTTGCACACAAAAAATATAGACTAATTAAAACGCTATTTGCAAAAAGTGCCGTTAATTCTTAAGGAACTGTTACTTTACACTTAAATTCAGCGGGTAGCTATTAAAAAATATATTATTGTTGCTGAACGCTTGGATTTGAGAATAACTTAAATATCTTTAATACAAGAACATTAACGTGATTTCATTATTTCAGTATGACAGTGACGAATCACAAAAAAATACTACACAAGTCGTTAATTAGTTCAAGATCAGTTTTAATATTTCCAAATATTTACCGTCTTATAACACAGTTATATCTTATCATCTGATGGTAAAAGATAGTTGTGTAAAATCATAACCTAAATAAACAAAGCAACAGTATGATTTAGGAAAAATTAAGATAAACCTATTGTACTACATTTCTGACACAACAAAACTCACCGTGAGTAAAAGTGCAACAGGATCTGCAGCTCTTTAGCAGAGAGGCCAACGATATTTTCCAAAAAAATAAAACACAATAGAAACCTCTGGTAATAAAAGGTAAAAATAAATTAAAATCACTTTACAATTAAAAGTTAAGAAACAAACGAATCCCAGCCACGGCACTCGTAAAGTTTGTTACGTTAGAGACACGCGCAAGTCGATTACGAAGCGGTCCGCCGCGGTCAGTGCCGACGCGAGACTGTATCTCTGAATTCCCGACCCTCGCGAGCTTTCGTATTCGCCGACGACACCCATCCCGCTCCCGCAGCCGGTCACCTGCCGGTTAAAAAAATAAGGTTCCCGACATTTCGGCGAAATACGAACCAAACTAAACACTGCTTTAAACGTAGACAGGTACGCGGGATGTTCGTTTACAATTTACATTGACATCCTAAGGGTGGCCGCTGACGGAGCAAGTTTATTTTACTCTCTCACGCATTGGTTCCACTACAAAGTACTAGTTTGCACGCCGCAAGCTGTAATTTGGATACATTATCTATCATTCAACATCGAGGAAATTACTGCAGGCGAGGCGGGGTATGGAGTAGGTATACATATATATCTGGCGCGATCAGCCATGAATTGACGCATCGTTGAAAACAAGACGAACAAACAAATGGGTTTTAGCAGCTCACCTGTAATCACGGACACAAACCAACACATCGTTACAAAATACATATTCGATTCAATCTATCCGTTGTTTCCATGGTTTATCTCGGTGAGCATCCTACGTCAATATTTATGTATACAAAGTAAAGAAACTTCTCGGCATGTTTACAAGCTACATTGTGCTGTTGAGGCAACTTCTGACTGTTGTGCTACCACCGGATTATCCCTCAAATATTCCAATACGTTTATGTAAATGTTGTTGATTGTTTGTGATTTAACCAGGTCTTATGTAACATTTTTTAAACGTATTTTTGTAGATCTTGAATGACCATTTAGGAATTACAATTAGATTACTTATTTATGTACCGAGTGTTTTAACAACGATTTTCCGGTAATTTGAATCATTTATAAATATTAATTAACAAATATTTAAAATATCCGTGCAACGTGTAATTAGAAATCAATGACGACTTATAATTAACTTTTAAAATTAGGAAAAAAATATTTGTGAATTTAAAATATTCGGTAAAAAAAATAATTACAACTTATCTTAAACTCGTCAACAATTTACAAACCATACGATTTGATCTTTATAGTTATATACTAGGCATACTGAGTTACTCGTAAAAGTTTTTGCGAAGATTTTGATAAAATGACAAAATAGTTGTTTGGTGCAACTTGAAAGTACATTTCCCATATTCGCAACTGAAACTTTGGAAAACACAACGTCTTCATTTTCTCGTTCTAAATCCTAAAAGGATTTAAGAAGAAAGACACAGCAAAGCACTTAGAACGTCAGCGGTTACAGCTTTAAAACAGTTCTGGTTGTGTTTGAAAATAAGTCAGCAAAATTCTTTTCTGCTTCCTAGAGTAATCCTTACTTAAAAACTATACTTCCTAACCAGATTAGACAAAACGTTAATAATTTAAGCAAAACAAGTTAACATAAAAAAAAAACATAATACCACAGCAGAGGTGGAGATAAAACAAAGTTAAAACCACAAACAAAGCTTACAAATTTTATTGCTCTTCTCAACTAAACTCTAATTAACTATTTTTGCTCATCGTTTTATTATAATGAGACATCTTTACTGCGATCTCATTTCAAAGTTTATGACTCGACTACTGGTAGCAATGGCGGTCATATAATTGGGTATTCACAAGATTTGTTCCATCAAATATACAATAATTATTTTACCGTAATAAAAAATTAGGGAACAACATATGATGGTATATAAAAGACAGACAGAACATAAAATATGTCATGTTTCCCTAATCCATTATTATCCTTTGCTAAAACATAGCATCTTCATCTAAATGCAAAAGGTCTACAAAAAAATTTGGCGTATTCTTGAATACCAGAGTTCTTCAATTAACATCCTCTGATTACCTACAGAACTTTAAGCAACAGAACTGTACCCGTGTTTCGAATCCACCGATGTTTATCTTTAAGGATAAATTGGACGATATTTGAAAGAAATCATTTTCAGTACAATAATTAACATATTGTTTGTTTCTTGTCGAAGTTTGTCTAAAGCGTGTTGAGTTGCGTTTCGTAAAGTGAATCATTGTTGGTTTTTCATTCCCTATTCCGACAGGAGTTCCATATTACAGGCCCGGCTCTCACTCTCTACATTAATAATACCTATATATTTTTTACGTGTTTTTTTTATATAATGATGAGGAGGAAAAAAAGAGACCTTATAAACAAACTTCGTAGAACCAAAGACTTAGGCGATAATCAACTTAGTCACCAACTGTCTAGGGCATTGAGATCCATTCTTAAATTAATCCGAGGCATATCAAATCAAATAACAAAAAAATCGCGATAGCTTTGATCGGGCAAAACATGAAGAAGACTTTGATAAAAATCCTTTTAAATACTCAAAAAACATTTTCTAAGATGAAAAAGACGCGTTGCTCAAGAGAAGCTTTTTCTTTACCAACGCGCAAATTTACGACTAGGTATTATAAAAGCACATACGAAGTGCCAGAAAATAAAAAACTATATGGGGATCCACATGAACACAAAAATGAGACCATACCATAGATTTTCATGCCGACCCACCAACTCTGGAGGAAATCAATACAATAATTAAAATGAAACCATCTAAGTCAGCACCAGGTCCGGATGGTATCCCTTAAATAGTTTATAAAAAGTGTCCGTCAGTTTATAAACATCTTTTAAATATATTGGGTAAAATTTGGTCAAGAAAGCAAATACCGGCATCCTTCGGAAAAACCCTTTTTGTCCTCATTTCAAAAAACGACAATTTCAGTAACCCTAAAGACACTAGACCGATAGCCCTAACAAAGACAATTTCACAATTATTTTTTTCTTATTTACAAACAAAAATGACGCAATTCATGATTAATAATAGATATTTCAGGCCTAATCGACAGAAAAGGTTTTTGCCCGGCATTTCTGGTTGAATGGAACACAATACGTTAATATCGGAATGCCTTAAAGATGCTAGAACTAGTGAGAGACAAATTACGGTTTGTTGGATAGATTTAGAGAATGCCTTTGGGTCGGTACGAAATGAACTGATGATGTTCTCATTAAAATAATATAACTTTCCCGCGGTAGTTAGCAACATAATTGCATCATACTATATACTATTCAAAATAAAAATTCTCCATAACTTTTAATGAAAAAAATTCAAAACCACTCAATTATAATATAGGTTTATTACAGGGTTGTTGTAATTCTCCAATTATATTCAATATAGTCATTAATATTTTAATAGACAAATTAATTAGAAATGAAAAAGTAGGGTTATCGGTTTAAGTTTAACAATAAATACACAGAATCCAAACTAGCTTTTGCAAATGATCTTGCGATACTGACACGTGACCCAAAACAATGTCAGGTACTCTTAAATGTAGTGAAGGATTTCTGTACGTGGACGGGCGGATTGAGGACAAAACCAAGTAGTGCTTTAGTCTGTGTCTGGGTAGACGGAATACCAAATATACCTTTTACGATCCAGGTCTTAAAATAGGCGGTCAGTGCGTTAGTACGGTTACGGAAGCAGCTCCGTTTAAATTTTTAGGTAAAAAATCGATTGCCAAGGCCGTACTCAATAGTCGATAGCTTTTTAAATGATCTTGAAAAGGTAGACCATCAACCAATAAATAACCTCAAAACAGCTTGGATATACGATAATTTTTTAACATCACGTCTAATTTGGCCTTTCCTCATTTATGATATTAATAAAACCCTTTTGTCAAAGTTAGATGCAAACGTCATAAAGACATTGAAGTTTTGGCTCGGGTTACGCACTCAGCGCATTCTTCAACCTTATTTAGAGACTGAAACAATTTTAGGTTAATATTAAAGAAACCATCGGAGCTCTATAAACATCTAAGAGCTACCAAAAGCCTTATTTAGAGACTGAAACAATTTTGGGTTAATATTAAAGAAACCATCGGAGCTCTATAAACATCTAAGAGCTACCAAAAGACTATCTGAAATCATCGGAAATTCTAAAGATGATACTGTAACATCTCTTCCAAAAGATAAAGTTTCCTCAGAGCTCGAGTCACGACCTTAATTCCATAAAAAAATATGATAGGTGCTCAAACGAATAAAGTACCTTTAGCTTTGCGTTGGCACACCCTGTTTTATGATTGGACCCCAGCATTATAAAAATTATATCTAAATGCATTCCAAATGACTCTCCCAGATCAAAGTAAGATGGGGCAAAGCCGTCGAAAAGTCTTACAACATCTGCGGGGAGGCAGTAGGAACCGCGAAACACTTATTAGTAGGGTGTAAGGTACTTCTTGATAGCGGTCAATACCCGCGTCGCCACGTTAAGGTATTAGAATTTGTACGGAAAGAGGTTATTCTTTCAGTAGCAAGAGCGCGAAAGGGTATAACAACAGCCAAAGGATCTGTGGAATTTGTAAAAGAAGGCTGCTCCAAAAAGTTAAAACCGAAGCCTTATTCTAGGCTTCACGGCTTCTGATTGTCCAATCAGAATGTATCAAAAACATTACAAAATACCTTGGGATGTTTGTGTTTCGTCATCCAGACCGGACGTATTCCTGTATTCTAAACATCTAAGGCGCGTGACAGTTGTGGAGCTCACTGTTCTCTGGGAAACAAACATCCCCAGGGATCACACATTTAAACTTAATAAGTATTACGAACTGACTAACGAACTGTCCAGGAATAAATTTATAGTTAGCTTGTACGCGGTAGAAGTGGGAGCGAGAGGTATAACAGCAAAATCTCTCTATAACTTACTTAAAGACCTTGGCCTTTCTAGTACTAGCATCGGTTCATTTCTAGAACGTATTTCAAAGGCGGCATTAGTAGGTTCTTTCCAAATTTGGTTAGGTAGGGAGAGGAGTGTAGACATTGATGGCGAACGTGTTTGCGTATCATAAAGGGGCCCCTTAAACCTACCCCTGGGTCGCAAGTCCCAGGCATTGTTTGCACTTCTCTCCATGCAACGCGATTGGTCCGACACCCGCACGGTGAATCCATGGAACGCTAAGAGACATCGTCTTATATAATAATAATTGAAACTTATCAATTGTAATGAACATTGAACAGGTAAGCGAAAATTATATATTTATATCTATACATATAAATGAAATTGGAGTGTCTGTTTGTAATATTGAAAAAACCGTTTAAAAAACTTAAAAAAAAAACTTTTTAGTAACTGCATATGGATGTATGCACGGCACATGTACTAAAATAACTTTTTTTTAATTTTTGTCGGTCTGTCTGTCTGTGTGTAACTACACGCTAATCTCTGAAACGGTTGAACCGATTTTGGCGGGACTTCGATTATCAGATAGCTGATGTAAAAAGGAGTAACTTAGGCTACTTTTATTCTATTAAAAAAAAAATATTATTTTTACAGTCTACGTGGACGAAGTCACGGGCAGCTAGTTAAAATATAAATTTATTATTTATTTTTATTCTTATTATTTTATATATATATATTTTTATGTATTAATTATTATTTTTGTAATTATTTAAATTACATATCCTCACCTTAAGGTTGCCTGGCAGAAATCGCTATTCAGTGATAAGGCCGCCTTTTTGTGTCACCGTGGGTTTTTTTTTTATTTTGTTATCATTATTTTATATTTTCTGTTTTTATTGATGTGCAATAAAGAATATTTATTATTATTATTAAATTTAGTATGAACGGTTTGAATTTAGTAATGAGTTGGACGGAAAAGTAAAAGGAAAATGTGTATCAAGAATGTTAAATTTAGTACGTTTAATAAATTTAAGATAGCATATAAATTTAGGATATATTGAAACATCAGTTAGAATAAAAATTAAGATAACTGACAACGAAGCACGATATCTGGAACTTATCATTCTAATAACCAAATTAAGTATTAATAACTTAATTAACCGATATGTAGTTAAAATGACCGGTAATAACTATAACTTTTTTATTATTTGCATTAAAGCTATTCCTAATATATCCCCCACTGGAAGTTAATAGACTATTAAAATAAATGATATGTATTATTTTTCCAAGTCTTATAAATGAGTATATTAAAACCATCAATCTTGGGTACTTGGTATAAGTATGTACCTATTAACTACAAAGTCGTGTAAGAATGGTGTAATGTTATGTTATTAAAAGAAGAGATATAATCAATATTTAATAATATGGAACTGTAATATTGATCCTGACATTAAACCATATTATAAAGATATTTAGAACTAATTTATCTTACTGCAAACATAACATTATTTAAGAGTAATTTGGTTTAATAAAGTTAGATACCTACCTACTTGTAAACTACATATATAATAACCTATTACCATCATATACATTCTAATTTAAAGAAGACTTTTCGGTAATCATTAGTCCCAGATCTAAACCGGGTGTCCTTATCAATGTCAGAAGATATTAAATGACTGACAGAATTACATACATAAAAATTTAAATCTTATACTAAACTATTAATAAAAATATCAATATTTAGGAATGTTATAATTTTACATACATAATATATGCTGTATGGATACGTGTATAAAAATTCGAAGCACCAGTAAGAAATCACAATGTCTGTGAAAATTGTCATGAATCATTTTTTTCATCTTTACAGTAATTATTCAGCTTGACATTTATAACAAAAGTTGCATATTCAAGTTATTTATTATGTAATTCTACTCACGTTCGAAGTAAATAATAACATACTACCAACATAACAACATCATAACAAACACACCGCTAACATCATTGAAAACAACATTGATTTTCAACTATTTTATTTTCAACTTAAATAACAATTTTAAAACGTCCTGTGGCTCATCTATTAAGAACGTATTTAAAGTTATGTGGAAAATAATAAAGTTTTCGGTACATATTGATGTAAAATCCAACTTATTGTCATGAAACCAATTATACCAATAGATAAAACGTTTCCTTATCTTCAATTCCTCGATATTTGTTTCTAATATTGTAGTTTTAATTATACATAAAAAGTTTTCCATCCCATCTTGATGCGTATTCAACGATATCTTGAAGAGTTTCTGTCTATTTTGCTCGTATTTATTAAACTATATATTTTAAAATTAATCCCTAGGTAAGATAACATCGACTAAAACTATGTGGAAAAACATAAATACTTTACATAGTAGAAAATAAGAAAGTAAGATCTTATCAAAACTAACAGAACGACCTTTAATTCAGAGTACCCAGTTCCTTTCATCTAGGAGATCCGGTGGTATCCTTAGGTAAGTTCACCATTTCTGAAGGTTCATTATTCTTATATATACAGGGTGATTTGTAATTAAAAGGCCACCTCCTGCAGACAGTCTCTCTACATCAATCCCAACAACATTTGTTCTTCGACTTTTTACAAATCTTGAAAAACAGCACAAAAAAAAATGCTGCTTCTGTTACTTATTACTCTGTATTATGTAAGAAGTTCCTAAAATGTCAACACGCTATACCTACGCTCAGACTTAGTGCCTGTTCAGAGGCAACAAATAAATTTTGTATGGGAGAACTAAAATTTTTAAAACTTTTAAATTTAAAAAGTCGTAGAACAAATGCTGTTGGGATTGATGTAGAGAGGCTGCCTACAAGAGGTAGTCAATTAATTACAAATAACCCTGTATATATAGTATATAGTAATTATTTCTGTTTTGTTAGGTAAAATATATATTATTTTCTCTAAGAGTAAAAGTGGCAAATTAAGTTTTGTGTAGTTTTAGAAATTTGGTGAGAAAGGTTCTTAATCACTAAATTTAAAACATTTGCCGAAATCTGGGGATTGTCTTACCTAAATTGTAATAATAACTTACTTGTATAATTGTAATAATAACTTATTTGTATAACTTATATGTAATAATACTTATTTACTTATTAATTGTACTATAACTTTCCCTGGGCTTTATAAAATTTTGAAAAAAAAAAACACAATATATACTTAAATGTGTTTTTTTTTTTTTTTTTTTTATACAAAACTAGGTTAATGCTTGACTACATTCCACCTGATGGAAAGTGAAATGTAGTCTTAGGTGGTAAAGCGCATTAACCTAGAAGCCTATTCACTCTCCTCTTGAAGACACCCACATTATATTTTGCCGGAAATACCGACGCCGGCAGATTGTTCCAGTCCTTCGCTGTACGCACTAAAAAAGATGAAGCATAGCGCTTCGTTCGGACAGGTGGAATGTCCACAACAAAAGGATGAAAACCTGCCGTGCGTCGGGTCGTCCGGTGATGGAAGGGGGATGGGGGAATTAGGTCGTGCAATTCCTGCGCACACTCACCAAAATGTATCCTATAGAATACTGAGAGGCTGGCAATTCTACGCCTGTGTTCAAGGCTGTGGAGTTTGGCGTCAACCAATTTAGGGTCGCCAATAAGCCTCTTTGCTCGCCTCTCAATTGAGTCCAGAACCGCAAGATGAGTCTTTGCGGTACCAGCAAATATGTGGCCACAATACTCTACACACGACCGGATCTGTGCTTTGTATAATACAAGAAGCTGTCCCGGTGTAAAGTACTGTCGCACCTTCGCAAGTACGGCAAGCTTTCCTGCAGCTGCTCTTGCTCTGGACTCAATGTACCGACCAAAGTTGAGGTTCGAGGAGATCTCTAAGCCTAACAACTGAAGCCAGTCACTGTATTCCAAGGATACATTCTGGAAAGTAGGAGCCAAGGTGAAGGGGCTCCTTTTGGCGGTGAACAAACACGTCTGCGTTTTGGTGGCGTTGAATTTGACAAGATTGGCATTGCCCCATGCGGAGACTGCCTGAAGTTTGTCATTCAAACGTTGCACCATGGCTTCTCTTTCAGATTGTACTTCATCTCTACTAGCCCGAGAACTTGGCAGATATCTTTCTACAACTGTGCTGTCGTCTGCATACCCATAGATACCGGGCTTCAGCAGATCGTTAATGTGCAGCAGAAAAAGAGTTGCAGAAAGAACGGACCCCTCAGGTACTCCGGCATTTATTGTCAAGGGTTCCGAAGAACACCCATCGACAACAACACGGAGAGATCTGTGGCTCAAAAAGTCCGTTATCCAGCCAATTAGACCAGGAGATATACCGTACGCTGAAAGCTTGCTTAAAAGGCTCACATGCCAGACCCTGTCAAAAGCCTTCGAGACGTCCAGAGAGACGGCGACCGCTTCTCCGTTCCTCTCGATGGCTTCGCCTAAAATGTGTGTTGCGTACGCTAGAAGGTCCCCAGTGGACCTATTTCGGCGAAATCCGTACTGTCGGTCACTGAGGAGATCGTTACCTTCTACGTACGCTAGAAGCCGCGAGTTCAATACACGCTCCATAGTCTTGCAGAGTATGGAGGTGATTGAAATGGGCCTATAAATGGCAGGATCGGCACGGCTGCCTTTTTTGGGCACGGGTTGCACGTTGGCAAGCTTCCAGGATTCCGGCACTTTTCCAGTCTTGAAAGAGAGGCAATACAGACGTGTCAATACAGGAGACAACTCAGCTGCACATGTCTTGAGCAGAATGGCTGGTATACCATCAGGACCACTGGCTTTATTCACATCTAAACGACACAATGCTCTCCATACCTCTTTGTTAGTGATGCGGATTTCAGGCATCGAAATACCGCAGTGAGGAAGATGTTCTGGAGAAGCATTGCCAGTGTCTAGATGCGAATTCTCAGCAAACAGAGAAGCAAATACATTCGCTTTCTCTGTTGCTGTGTGGGCCAGGGATCCATCAGGCTTCAGCAGAGCAGGCAGTGAGGGTTGGCAGAAGTTCGACTCGATCGCTTTGGCAAGAGACCAGAAAGCTCGACTGCCAGTTGGTCTGACAGAGAGCTTTTCGCCATTCTTAACGATTCGATCAAGACGAGCCTTCCGCAATGCCTTTTTATAGGACTTGGCAGCTTGGTTAAAGGCTCTCTTCTTCAAACTTACATCCGGAGTTTTGCGGGTTCGAGCATCAGCCCAAATGAGATATGCCGAATGTTTTCGGTCTTGAGCATGACCACATTCGGCATTAAACCATGGGCGAGCTTTGCCACCGATGGGTACGTCAGCAAAAGGAATAAAATACTCCATTGCCTGATGCACCACATCGGTTATAGCATCCGCGCAACTCGACGGATCCAAAGAAGAGAAGCAGACCTGCCGCCAAGGATAAGACGCAAAAAAGTGCCGCATCTCATCCCAATCTGCTGACTTGTATTTCCATACTCGCCTAACACCATGTGGTTCAAAAGCTGTTGGGGAATATGTAAATACAGATTTCACCAGACAGTGATCGGAGGTTCCCAAGGGGGACGTGACCTCTACACGATACCTGTCCGGATCAGTTGTCAGCAGAAGGTCCAGGCAATTTGCTGTATGGCCTACCACATCTGGTACCCTTGTCGCTTGCCTCACCAGCTGAAAGAGGTCCAAGGACAACGCAAAGTTCCGCGCTTCTCTTCCAGCATGGTCGGTCTTCTGGTACGGGAACAGCCAGTCCTGATAACAGGCATTAAAGTCCCCCAGAAAGACGAGCTGCGCCGAAGGGTACTGATACAGAGCCATATCTGCAGCCTCACTGAGATACTCAAATAAACGAGTTGTCTCCTGGTCACCGCTGTGCGAACGGTAGACACAGGAATACAGGATTTTTTCGTTTCCTGTGTCCACTAAAACCCATAGGGAAGAAAAAGTGGGGTCTTCAAGGTGACGGAGACGCTGAATACAGAGGTCGTTCCGCGCATACACACTGACTCCGGCCCGTGAGCGAAAGTTGTGCTCTAACGAGTAACCGGGATAATCCAAGTATGCAGCGCTCAAAGGACATTGTATCTGCGTCTCCGTCAAAAAGAGCAAGTGCGGCTGCTCTGTCTCCAGGTGGTGGTGGACAGCTAAAAGATTTGAGTGCAAACCCCTGATATTAGTGAGGTGCACTTTATATGAGGAGGAGTGCAACCGCTGTGTAACCTTGTTCCTTTTTCTTAACTTTTTCATAAAAAAAATATATATATAAAAGTGAATAGGGATGGGAAATGGCAGTTGAACGAGACGGCACGTATCGAACCCGACGTCGAAATTGGTGATGTCTTGCCACTGGGAGGCTAGTCTGGAGACTGCGGGGACGCCCGAACCCCCCCAGGGATCGCCATCGGGCCTCCTCGTCTGGTCGCCAACCAGCACGTTGGAGCCACCCTGGGATTTTTCACAGCTGGCGGGGCAGCCTTTCGTGGTTGGCTAACCCACTAATTGGGCCCCCAACTATCTGCGGGCGGCCAGCGGAAAGCCGTCGCTTCGGATCCCGCTACCCTCCTCGACTAGACACCCGACAAAACAAACACCAACCCGACGTCAGACCGGTTCGCCAACGCACCGCAACTGTTCAGACCCATTTCCCATAAACGGCTTCATCGAGCAACGTGCCGGAACACGACTAGGTCGCTTTGCGGCACGATTCTGCCCGATGGGTGGTAACTTTGCCGGCGACCGGATGTTATGATCTACCACCAAGAAACACTTAACTTTTCTGTCTTTAACACTTATAAGTTTACAAAATATAATTTTAATTTTTTTTTTTGTAATATTAAGAAAGTGTTGCCAGCAACTTTGCCTTCTCTTATTACAAAAATAAAAAATCCAGTTTTTTTTTTTTTTGCAATTTTGGTGATTGTAATTATGGCCCTAATAGTGATTAGGGCTTTAATTTGGATTTGGATACGATTTTATATTAAACTTAAAATATTTGCAGTAAGGAAGAAAAAAAATGTAAAAAGTATATATTTAAAAATACAATTAACTATCACCACAGCAATTTTGGAAAGTGAATCGTAAGATATGTTTGCCTGATGCGTGATCAAACAGACAAATACTATTTTTATAGTCAGCATATATTTTAATTATTGTTTAGATTTGACATAGTTACTGTTGTGATTATATATTTTTCAAGATCTTGATAGCTTTTAAAAATATTTGAGCTATAAAAGTGCAAATTCTTGACCATTACTAAGCGAGCCAGACTAAGTTTATCGTAAACTAAAAATAAGGTTCTGAGTTTGTAAACTCGCCAAGAAAGTCGCGACCACCCGAACAACTTAAGACCACCTGCCTCAAACATCCTGTTTAGTTTCTACCACCATGTACATATAGTATCAACTGAAATGGATTTTGTTTGAGAAATTAATGTTTTACCTTCTACCATTGCCTAAAGTTTAACTGATTTATTTATATCATTCAACCTCTTTTCAGACTATGATTTTAATAAATAAAAATTTATTACTTTTCAATAATACTTCATATTTGCAGAAATGTTTATCAATGTTTTATAATGTTTAATTATTTTTGATTTATTTTAGTTTGTATTTAATATATTTTCGAGAACTTAAAAGATAATATAATCTAATAAATAATGGCCGGTAAGTTATTTACGTCTAATAAAAATGTTGCAGAAATATTAACATTAATAAATAATATGTTTAGGACCGCTATACCATATACCTATAATATATTCAATGTTTTGGCAGTTTTACTAAACAATTTCTTTAAAAAATATAGAATTTATTCAACGTTAAATGAGGTTTGAATAGGCCTGGCTTTAAATACAAAATAACATAACGTTATTATTAATATTTTGTTAATATAGAACCATCTGTTTTATTGAACATCAGCAACATGATAGATCTGGCGATCGGCACACCAGAGGTATGTCTCAAAAATATTATTTAATTAATTAATATTTAATTATCTTAAAGAGCATAAATAGACCTATCAAACATCTTTACCGACGAAGTTAAAACAATAATTTTATAGTAATTTATTAGGATAGAATATGAATGAAATAAGATGTCTTTTAAAGGTAGGGGTAGTGGATTTCGGGATGCTGCAAACCGTTCTGCACTGCCTCGCGCAGCAATTAAATGTTCTAGGTAAAAATGTAGAGTTGAGAGGCAGCGTGGCCACGCTGCCCGTCGGGCGAGAGAACATCCACACCATAGCTGTAAACGAATATGTCATTGACACCGAAGATAAGGTAAATATCATAAGCCACATACATTATTTAAAGGGTCTTCTAAAGTCATAATTATAAGTAACACTATATGTTCCAGACAACTGAACCGAAAACAGAAAAACCGAAAAGTGTAAAGATGCCAGAAGCGAGTAAGTAAACTAAACCAGAAATTTGCATCCTTAGTAAAATTGATGTGATATAATTATACGATATCCTAAGTAAAAGATACGAACACCTATTTTGTTGTTATGTACCTATTTTTTTTTCTCCGTAGGTCGTTTAAGTGTTACAGCGGATCAAGATACAATATTAGTCGGTAACTGTTTTATTTTCATTATTATAAGCTAGCCCTTGCTAGCGATTTCGAAAGCTATATATTTTGTATAATAGATTTTGTTTCGTTACTACTTTATTATATGTAAATATATACCTATCATAATTAAATAACACATTATACATAATAAAATAAACATTGTTTACATTACAGTGGAACGAAAAAGGAGGTCAGATTCGAGCAAACCAAGTAAGTTTTTAGGAAACATTTTACTTAACTTTATAATTATTAAGCCATATTAAGCTTATTAAATATTATATTATTTAAGCCATATTAAGCTTCCTAATAGTTACAGCACTAGGACCTAGCACCCCTCGATTCCCTTCCCTGATTCCCCCCCTCACCATACCACCACAAGGAATAACTTCTACAGAAAAATTATCACTCGTGACCATCAGCAAATTTAATATCCTAGAAAATACTGTTCAAGATCTGAAAGATCGTGTTTATGGGAGTATGCCAAAGAATGAAGAGATTTTGGAAGAAGTCAGGTAACATCTCATAACAAAACACTGACGAAGATAGGTACCTATTTACATAAAGGTTCAGAGAGGCGGCAATTGGAAATATAATAAACGGCTAGGTAATTTAACCACCCCATTAGTAGAGTGTTTAATGCAGACGCCTAACGTATTGCGGCACAAAGGGGCTCGGGTTCAATTCCTGTCAGGGAGAGGCACGTATGTGATGAGCATAGATCTGTGTTTTTATGGGTTTGGTCGTATATTAAACATATTCTTAGTATTTATAATGTCTATTTCTAAGCATTCAATACAAGCTAATATAAATTGCTTACTTTGGGGTTACATCAATCTGTGTGATTTGTCCTGATATCATTATTATTATTATAACCTATGTATTATTAATAATTCACTTGCATAATTTTAGATACAGAAATTCTCTAAAATTTGCCTTAACCGAGGTGACTCCTTTCCTCCTTCTCCCTAAATAATGGTAGTAAGGTGATTTAAATGGTGTTAAATAAAATTTAATAAAACAAAATGGTGTTAATAGAATCCAACAAAATAATATAAAACAGTAATAAAATGATACCATTTTATAAAGCTAGATGTTCATGATTGTCTTTTTCTTGGTATTGTTTTTATTACATGAATGTAATTCTATGGCATAATATAAAAAGTATCGTTGCCGTAGCTGTTGCCTATAATAAAATATTTTGCATTACTATAATAAAGCTACCATTTCATAAGGGAGGTTTACTGTGGTAGGTAATAAAACTATAAACTGTCTTTAAAACTGTAAGTATTTAAAAGATTGTTTTTCATTTATTGTCTGTTTAATGTTTAGTATAACGCCCTTTTGAAAAAATATTCCCTTTTTTAGATCCCAAACAAATCTCAAAGCTATCACTGATATGTGGACCTCCCTGAACGTATCATCGCGTTTAGAAGCCGCGGAGGCCGGTCTCGCTAAGTTGAGTTCACTCGTGCAAGATCTGATATCCGACACGTCAGGACTGCAGGAAGCCTTACAGCGCCGATCTTCAGCAGCGTAAGATAAACAAAGAAATCAAATATTTAACGAATCCAACAACAATAAGTTGTAATTAACGATTTCTAGCGATTTAATTTAAGTAAATACATACATGGTTCTTCAAAGGTAATACATGAGTAATGAGTATTTTCAAAACCGTGGTCTTGCATTGTTTTAAATACCAATAACACCGAAATACAACTTTTGCCTTTTTCAAACAAACAACAAAACATAGTAGCTACCCCTTGCAGACCCTCTGTGTCTGCCCTACCACCACAAAAACCAGAACCAGCATCCGCCCCTCCACAACCAGCATCCGCCCCTCCACAACCAGCCATTTCAGAAACAATCAAGCTGTCCCCTGAAACATTAGCAAGCAAGGAAGAACTAACAAACATTCAGGAACATTTGGACCGTCTGCGCAGGGATCTCGACAACTTGACCAACACGCTGTACAACGCACTGGCGGATATGCAAGATGGATTAGGTTTTATTCTCACTTGTTTTAAATGCTGAAAACCGGTTTTATAACTTTCGATTTATCTGTAATAAACAATAATTTAACATTTCATAAATAAGGAGAACTCGTACTTTGTGTCTACCTACATGTATTTGTGTGTTTAGAACCAACTCGTCCTCCCCCACCTCCTCCACCGCCCGCTGTATCTAAAACTACACAAAGACAAGCATCTCCACCACCTTCTTCAACGCCCGCTGGTTCTGAATCGCAATTACCATCACCACCGTCGCAACAACCACCACCGCTACAACCACCACCGGTACAACCACCACCGCAACAACCACCACCAGGTATTATGTCTTAAACTGTCGCCTCGCTATCTAATATTATGTATAATTAGTATTTAGTACCTATATTCAATTCTTAATTAGAGCGTCGTCAATCCGAATTTCTACGTCGATCATTTTCTGCAATCACCGGAAGTCTGATGGAGAGAATAAATGAGTTAGAAAAACGAATAAATGTGTGTTGTGAGAGTATCGGCAAAAACGATGGAGTCATTCAAGATCAGGTAGCTTTAATACACTAGAAATAAAAGATAATTTTGATTCATTTTACAATACTGTTTTGTATTATATTATATTTTAGATCAATTCGTTCCAAGATCAAATAGAATACCTCCTCAAACAAGTTTCAGTTTTGACAGAGGAATTAGCGTCAGGCAAGCTGTCTCCAGATCTTGTTAAGGATTTGCAAGGTATTGAAAGCATTCATCTCATGAAAACGAAGAAAAGTACGGCTTATTAATCTGGGGTTGTAACTTGCTATCATTATCTTATTTCAGGATTGTTAAAACTCTTCCAAACTGTGCAAGAGATGCAAGAACAGCTGAAACAAGTTCATGAGACCGCGCTCGAACTCGCCGCCGAGAAGGAAGGTCGAAGCTATCATATGAATGTTAGACTTTTAAAAATTACTAGCACTTCAGTCTCTAATTACCTAATTAGTTCAATTATTAGGACATTACCTAATTATAAATTTGACTATGCTCTAGTATTTCAATAATAAACCAAATTACGAAAGTATCTAATCTATGAAATTGTTGACTCTTCTTGGGTATAAATTGGGTATTGGGTATTTACTTAAATAACATATTCACGCATGTACCTAAATACCATTACGTTAGGTTATTTTATTACAAATTCTATTTTGTAACTGTTAGTTATGTTAGAGTATCTATTAATTTAAATTTGATTCAAATATATTTTATTTCCTGGACACAAAACAACGTTACTAAGTATATGGATATATCATATAAGATATCAGTAATCGTACACCATATCTACATTTAGGCTCTGCTAGAACAAATAGAATTACTGAAGACTATCAAGCTGGATCGCGAAGACATGGTGGAGGCGATGGCAGATAAAGCGGACATGAGGATGTTGGCACGAAAGGTGTCTCATGACCAGTTTGAGTTGGCCTGCGATGATCTATCACGCGGTCTCGAGCATGCGCTAGGGAAACTTAACTTACAGGTAGTTGAACAAGTGCCAGTTTTAACTTCTCTGCAAAAACTGCATCACGTAATAACTTTTATTTTTTGATAGATATTCTAAAGAAAGAGGGTCTAACATCAAAATATTTGTTTCAATCCATTTAACGGTTATTAGTGGTTATAGTAGTATATACGGACCGACTACTAAGGTTTATTTCTATTAAAATAGGAAGCGATATGGCAACAAGCTTTGGACGATATTCAACGCGAAATAGAAATGAAACTTGATAAGATGGAACTGTCTCCAGTTAAGGACTTCTTTAACTCAAAGCTTAAACAACTTCAAGACAATCTAAAACAAATGGCGTCCCTACGAAAAGAAGTAGAGGCCGCTGGGACCAAGCGACGATTATTAGGGTACGGTACTACACAATACATTGCGAAATATGTGTATTGGTAAAAAATGATAATAAAATAGGTATATTGTATTTATTTCCAACAATTTCAAATATTAAAAAATGTAGAATGTTCTTAACGCATTGCAATATACAATACAAACAACGAAAATAATTTTGTTTCAGTACACCTCTAATTTTTAGTTTATGTTTTATATGTAAAGAGAAGTGAACTGCATCTCCTGTGATGCGAAAGCGGTGATGCCGATGGAACAGCCGTCCATGCTGCCCGTGTTACGGCCGATGCCCGCCACCATATCGATGAAACCATACCTCAGTTATGAACTGGGTATGTAAAGTGGAAATTTGTGGTTTTTACAATAGTAACATAGTAATTATTACACTGAAGATACATTTTTCATTTGCAGACACAATACGTAAGGCGCAGGCGACTAGCGTCCCTCAACGCAACTTGCACGATTGGGAAAATATCGACAAGCAAATGGGTCCACAGAAGCAACTTCAAAAAGCAAGGTATTAATTTATGTACAATGTTTCGATTTGCAAAACCTACATATATTGCATTTTTTCGCTTTTTTCAGTTGACGTGTGGTTCACGAGACCATCTGGCCCAACATTCCCAATTTTTATAAGTCATTTCTAACTAACAAGGCATTCCCTCAGATCCGACACGGGCAAGCACCTCTGCAACCGCTATTGCGGCGGGTCGCACACGACGACCACACCGGCGCAGCGCGTGGCGCGCACCGGACACTTCGTGAAGCAGTGGGGACCCGACGTCGTGCCGCTGACCTCGGGTCTGGCCGCAGGAGACGACGGGAGGGTACTGACGATCTTAGCTTTTCGACAAGCAATTGGGACGGGTGTAATAACAAAGACTTTAGAGCCATGGTGTAATATTTGTTATTTGTTTAATAGTGGAAATTGCGGGAACTACCAGTCGTATTTAAAAAATCCTTTTTGTACTTAATATCTAAATGCTTGGGGAGGGTTCCAGGCTACTCTTAAAATGCTGTTCGATGCTTCGGTTAGATCAGGAGTTTCGACCGGGCGACGTTCTTTGGAAGCTCAGTATGATGGGAATGATATAAATATCGGGACTAAGAGTTCCGTACCATTATACAGGGTTATTTGTAAATAGTTGACCATCTCTTGCAGGCAGCCTCTTTACATCTGTAAATTAAACTACGCGGTACTGTAATTCAAAAAATCCAGATTTAATCAATAGAACAAAAACCTTATGATCTATAACAGAATACACAACGATAGCGTGATTCAGATTTAACCAATATTTTACTAACGCCATCTATTGACTCAAAAAACAAATAAACTTATCTGACTAAACATTCCGCTCACCAAGAACTTATCAAGTGCTTAATAACTAGGAAACTAATTAGTCTACCAAAGAAATACAAAAACTCTATTTTTAACAACTGATATATGTAAACACCGAAATATACTTGATAGATGATAAACAATAAACAAACAAAAGTATATAAAAAAAAATCATTCCTTAGTGGTGGGTAATATGCATAACTTAGACACAGGTCTCTTAATCTTACCATTCTTACATTTAAGAGTAACTACTCTTGTAATATTATCTGGACCAGGGTGGGTTTCCCATATAATTCCTAAAAGCCACTTAGATGGAGGAAGATCGTCTTCTTTAACCAGAACAACATCGCCACAATTAGGCTCAGGTGTAATCCTAGTCCATTTATTTCTTTGTATCAAGGTAGTCAAATACTCTTGAGACCATCTGCGCCAAAAATGTTGTACAAGCTTTTGCGTGAATTGCCAGCGTCGTAAACTACCCACTTGGTTTTTTATAAAATTATAGTCTGGCACAGTTACTGGAGCTTCACCTATCAGGAAGTGTCCGGGCGTTAGTGCTAAGGGCTCATCATTATTTGAAGCCATCTGATAAAGAGGCCTAGAGTTTAAACAAGCCTCAACTTGAGTTAAAACCGTAGAAAGTTCTTCGTAAGTTAAGGTTGTTCCGTCAAGCACACGACGTAAGTGAAATTTCGTCGATTTGACCCCTGCTTCCCACAACCCGCCAAAATTTGGAGAGTGTGGTGGTATGAATGACCATTTAGTGCCTATATTGGCCAGACTCTCTGCTAACTCATCCACATAGTTCGCATTTTCAACTTTAAATAATTTTTGCAACTCTTTAGATGCTCCAACAAAATTTGTTCCATTATCACTATATACTTCATAGCAATGACCACGACGTGCAACAAGTCTCTTAAACGCTGAAAGGAAACCTTCAGTCGTCATGTCACTTACAGCTTCCAGATGGATAGCACGAGTTGCCATGCAAACAATTAAACAGATATAGCCTTTATAACATCGACAGCCCCTACCTTTGGATAACCTTACATTAATAGGCCCCGCGTAATCAATTCCACAGCGAGAAAACGGACGGCTCATAGTAACTCTCGCCTTTGGTAAATTTCCCATAAATGGTTGTTGAGTGGTAGCACGATACTTGACACACTTACCACACCCTTTTATATGTTGTTTAATCATGCTTTTAACATTTAAAATCCAATATTTGGATCTAAGATAGTTCAACATTAACTGCAATCCACCATGAAGAGTCTTTTCGTGCGCCTCTCCTATAATCAATTTTGATACATGATGACCAGAAGGGAGAATTATTGGATGTTTAACGGTATACTCTAAATCACTGTGCTGTATTCGGCCTTGGACTCGCATGATCCCATTAACGTCTAAAAAAGGACACAAAGACTTTAGCCGACTTTTCTTAGATATTACATTTAAATTCTTTAATCGTTCTATTTCATTCGAAAATGCTGATTTCTGACAATGTATCAGACATAAATTTAGTGAGCTATCTAACTCATCTACAGTCAGATAAGACGGTAAGATATTTATCGAGTTTTTACATTTAAATAAAAATCTTCTACACCAAGCAATAACGCGTACCAGTTTCATACAGGAGGAGTATTTGGTCCAGACATTAAGATCCGTTATTGTATCCGAAGTATCAGTCACAATAGTATAAACCTTAATGGACTTCTCCTCTATATTGGTTTGAGGTACAATAAAATGTGACTTGGGATAATGACAATCACGCAGCCAACTAGGACCATGAAGCCACAAATCATGTTTAATGCAATCACTAGCACTCAAACCACGAGATGCACAATCAGCTGGGTTATGTGCGGATTCTATATGGCACCATTGCTCATTATCTATAATAGCAAGAATCTTTGTCACCCTATTAGCGACGAAGGTCTTCCAACGGCTTGGTTCTCCTCTTAACCAAGCCAGAACAATAGTTGAGTCCGTCCAAGCTCGAAATTGTGATCTCGAAAAACCTAAAACGCTAGCGATTTCATACAACAAAGAAGCAAGAAGTTCTGCTCCGCAAAGCTCTAACCTTGGAATGGAAATCTGCTTCAGTGGAGCAACCTTTGTTCTTGCTGCCAAAAGAGTGATATTTATACTGCCACATGAATCAACCGTTCTAGAATATACAACCGCTGCATACGCGTCATTCGAAGCGTCACAAAACCCATGTAAAGTAACTTCATTGACATCCTTTTTCGTATGCATCCATCGAGGTATCACAAATTGGTTAAGAGCTGGTAAGTCTTCCCTGAAAGCAACCCATTCGCGTAATAGTTCCGCATTTATCGCCTCATCCCAGGCAACACCAGTTTCTGCATATAAATTTTTGCTCTGATGACAACCGGAGCAGTCCATCCAAGTGGATCAAAGAGCCGAGCAATATCTGATAGTACAGTTCTCTTCGTTATAGGCTGTTTAATTTCCGTCAAATTGATTTTATACCTGAATGAATCCAGAGTAACGTCCCAATACAACCCAAGAATCTTAACGACATTGTCTAACTTCGCATTATCTAATTGCACGTTTCTTTTTTCATCCTTAATCTTCTCCATAAAACGATTGCTATTGCTTGCCCACTTCTGCAGAACAAAACCACCCTTACTGAGCAATTCAGTTATTTGTGTGTAAATTTCGTCTGCTTCATTTTCATCCTCACAGCCTGACATCAAATCATCCATATAAAAGTCATTCAGGACCCGATAAGCTGCTAAATCATAATCTTTACCTTCATCCTTAGCTACCTGCTGAAGGGTTTTTACAGCTAAATATGGAGCTGAAGAAACACCGAATGTAACTCTAGACATCTTATACTCTTTAATTTCTTCGTCTTGAGTAAACCTCCACAAAAGACGCTGATACTTAGCTGCGTCGTCTCCGCTCACCTTGACCTGACGATACATTTTTATGATGTCAGCAACAAGACATATAGGATAAGTACGCCATCTTAACAAAATATGTCGCAATTCAGGCTGCAATCTTGGTCCAACTAACAGATCATTGTTGAGAGATATACCATTTCTTCCTTTGCACGAGGCGTCAAATACAATACGAACGTTTGTTGTAGTTTTGTCCTCACGTACTACAGCGTGATGGGGTAAATAAACACAATTAACTTGAGACAATTCTCTACAACTATGAATTAATTTCATATGACCTTGACTTATATAATCATTCATTGCCTTACAATATTCTTCCTTTAAGAGTGAATTCTTATTTAATTTCTTCTCTAAAAAATTAAATCTTCGTAACGCTATCTCTCTCAATGAACCATATTGGCATTGAGGATCTTTCTCTCTAAAGGGCAATCTGACAACATAGCGACCCTCTATGTCCCTAGTTGTAGTGGATTCATAAAAATTCTCACATGTTTGATCTTCATCGGATAAAATTTTAACAGGTGGATCTGTCTCTATTTCCCAAAAGCTTCGAATTAATTGATTCAACGAATCATCTTGAATATGCAAGCTTATAACGTCCTGCATTAGCTTTGGCGACTGTACTCTTCCTGAAAGAATCCATCCAAACTTCGTATTTTGTGCCATAAGTTGTCCTGATGGATCATGGACTACACCATTTCTCAAAATCTGCGCATAAATTTCAGCACCAAGTAATAAGTCAATTTTACTCGGTGTACCAAAACCTGGATCAGCTAATTCTAATTTTGAAAACTGGGGCCAGTCCTGGATATCAACTCTCTTCACGGGTAGGTTAGAAGACAAACGTTTCAACACATAAGCCTGTACATTACATTCAAAGGCTGGACGAGAAGTAGACTGTATCTTAAAGTGTACCGCCTAATTAATTGTATGTGACTTTCCTCCACCTAAGCCAGAAACAACTCCCCTCAATTTAGATTTACGAAGGCCCAGCATTTGAGCACAATGCTCCGTAATAAATGAGGCTTGAGAACCCTGGTCCAGCAAAGCTCTTAAAAAATAACATTCATTCTTACTACTAAACACTCTCACTATAGCAGTAGCTAGGACGACATGTCCAGAAACAGAACAATAGTTAGATATTACTTGACCCACATTTGTAGCCGACTTCACATCACTCTTATTTTGGTAGGTTTCCGTTGGATTACAAACTACATTAAGCGGAGACCCATCATTACCTTCTTCGGGATGCAACAAGGAATGATGTCGTCGACCACATCGATTACATTTCGTATTGCGTTTACATTTAAATACCAGATGGCTCTCTCCAAAGCAATTAAAACACAATCTTTGCTTCTGGACAAACTCATAACGCTTTCCGTAACTCTCCTTACAAAACTTCTTACATTGGTGTAACATGTGACCTTCCGCACAAAACGAACATGAAACAGTAGTGACCTTAAATACCTTACTCTTGTCTATCTTTTCTCTTAAGTTAACATTTTTTCTACTCGGTTCTAAATACTCCAAAGCTCTGAATCTTGACTCTAAAAATGTTTTAAGTTCACTTAAGGTTGGAAATATATCCGTAAACTCGCTTATTTTTTGCTCCCATTGCTTTCTTGTCTCCAAGTCAAACTTTAATGATACAAGATATATTACTAAAATATCCCATGTTGAAACATCAATTCCAAGGCTGCTTAGTGCATTAAGACAGTCATTGGTTGTATCTAATTTCTGTTTTATGCCATTTGAGGATTCCACGCTAAGTGTCCTTTGACCGACCAATCTAGACAAAATACAATTTGCAATGTGCCGTTTGTTACTATATCTTTGCTTTAACTGCACCCAGCAAGTCTCGTAATTTGCTTCTGTAATTGGAATATTTCTTAAAAGTTGCTCTGCTTCACCCGTAAGGTGACTCTTAAGATAGTGCAACTTTTGCACATTTGCTAAAGAAGAGTTTTTATGTATGAGGGAGTCGAATAAATCATGAAAAGTCTGCCATTCTACATACTGGCCCGAAAAACTCGGCAAAACTATTTTAGGTAATTTCACGGAAGTAGGTTCAATATCTCTGGAAGGACATGAGCTCATCTGTGTAATATCTTGAAAGTGTAACAAAGATTCCTTCAATTCAACTTTGTAGGTAATATATAAGTCTTCAACAAGATCATAGACATTATTTTTAATATAAGATAATTCTTCCTTGCCACTATCTTTACCAATTATTTCAAAGTGATTGGTTTCAAATTGTGTCCATTGCTTTTCCAATTGTTCTAATCTTGTTTCAATATAAGATTTGGTTATGCGTGCTTTAGGTGATTTCTTAAAGTTGGCCTGACCTCCACTTATCTTTTGCTTTATATCGACTTGCACCTTAATTAAACTATCCATCTTGTTTATACGATTTTAAAGTAGCAAAAAATGTAAGTTAAAGAAAAATTATCAACACTTCAAAAAATTTTCTAAGTCCAAAATCTTCAATAATTTCTAAGTCCTGAACTGGTCACGAAAATTTTACAAGTCTTTTTTAGCACTGTATTCACTAAAAACCGGCATGGATTCCCCGTATTATTCGTTTTCTTGAAATTATTCTAAGTTAATGAAGGATTTTTATCTTGATTTTCTAAGTGTTAAGAAAGAAATCCATGCAATTTTTCTAAGTCCAAGTTTTTATAATAATGTTCATTTACTTACAATTTTAGTCCGTCACTTACTAACAATGGGCAGCGAACACGGCCTGCACTGAACTGAACGAACACTCACACACATTAATTTCACTGTTATTAATTCTGTTATTTCGCACTTTACTCTTATAAACCCAATCCACGGCTCTTAAGGACCATGTAAATTAAACTACGCGGTACTGTAATTCAAAAAATCCAGATTTAATCAATAGAACAAAAACCTTATGATCTATAACAGAATACACAACGATAGCGTGATTCAGATTTAACCAATATTTTACTCAAAAAACAAATAAACTTATCTGACTAAACAACATCCATCCCAACATTTGTTGTATAACGTTTTAAGTTAATAGATTTTAAAATTTTAATTTTCCCATACAAAACTTATTTATTTGTGAGGCTTAAATTGCTGTTTCTTTTGATTGCATTGACATAGATGTTTGATTTTGTTACAGTTTAAAGTTATTATAGACCTATAGTATGATATATGTATGATATAATGATATGAATATCATTTTAATACCTGTACGCGTTCATGAAGAAAGGGATAGTAACTTTAAAATTATTAAAAATATTTTTATTATATAATGTCACTAAAAATTAAAGGTTTTTACAATTTGTGCTTTATCTCTGCTAGACGACGTTGCTTGGTGCCAAATTTCAATTGCTGAAATTTGCGGCGTAAAGGGCTGTAGCTTTTGATTGGCTTGGCTTGGAAGTTTGATTTTTTCACAGCTCTAAGGGACAGACATAAATTTCAGCTGATATAAATGTCCACGCGTTCCTAAGAAAATAGAAATGGTTCATGTAAAGGGAAGGACTCTTCTTCATGATGAGATCCTTTTTCTAAAAGAAAGGAACGAGCTCATCCTCCAAATAATGAACCTGGATAAGTCCTGACGGTTCCACAAAGAATAAAATTGACCTCATCTTGACGACAAAACGGCAATTATTCAATAACGTCTCTGTGATCAACAGGGTGAAAACCAGAAGCAACCACCATATGGTAGGAGTCACATTAAATATACATATAAGCCTGGAAAGGTCTCGTCTGATGTAGTCTACGCTCCTACCAAGTGTACCCGAGATCCAAAACCCCGTACAATTTGAGCTTCAGTTACAAAAAGGCTGCAACTGTCTCGTAGAGTGCGTTTCAGTGGACAACTGAATATCTTGACTGGATCTGAGACTGGAATATCTTATTTCTCCTAAACTGTTCACAGCGGCGCTGGTGGATTCATTTAAGGTCTTGGAATGGAAAGGATATGGCAGGATTAGAAACCACAGAATCCGAAAGTGGGTATTCGGCGAACTAAGGTAACCGACGTAGAAAGGATTAGCAAGTTGAAGTGGCAACGGGCAGGTCACATCGATAATCGATAGGTGAGAAAGGTTGTCGAGTGGCGAACACGTACAGGAAGACGTTATGTGAACCCTACCACCCCTCCTTCCCCCTCCCCATCCCCCTAGATGGAACGACCTGATTAAAGTAGCGGGGAGCCATTGGATGCAGACCGCTAAAGATCGGTCGTTGTGGAATTCTTTGGGCTTATGATGACCGTTAGAGAATATTACAATTTCACATACAACACACCGAAGAATGGGAAAATTCAAATTAATTCAATGGTGCCATATTGTAATTTTAACTTTTAAGCCAAGTTTTCGTATTATGTTTTGACGTTTTATTAGCCTTTGATATTCCATCTAGATATGTTAAATACCTCAAATCCCTGCATACCAAACAGTTATCTATTTTTTTATTTCAGTTGTACAAAGTCAGTCCGTCAGAGGCAGCCAATGTTGGTCCTGGTAAGATAAGCTAAGGATAATTTATTACTAATTATTACTACTTATGCTTACATTAAATTAATAAATTTTAATTTAATTTCTTCCACGGTAAGGTGGAGCAGTGGATACCACATGTACACCGAAGTATCCAAAGAGAGGAGAAACTACAAAGGCCCAACAAAGATCTATACTTGTGGTCGCGGTAATGTATATTCTTTCTCTTATAATGTTTTATTGAAATAATCAATCATTCAATCAATTATGTTTGTTTTTTGCAGCCGGAGTGTCGTTGCTTAGAAGGAGGTAAGAGAAGTTAGTTCATCAATTAATACTATAACGAAGATCTGAGCAATTTTTATTTTACAGATCGACTGATGAAGTGAACGAATTCATGTACATGTCCATAAATATGTTGATAAATTGATTTACAAGAACATAATTGACAAATCAATAAAAACAATCTACGTAATCATTCTTTATTGCTGATGTACTATTTATAAGGTACAAAAGTAATAATGAATTATTATTATCAAGCTTGTCAACTTATTTATAGCATGCAAGGAATTGACATATGTATTTTTTTTAATATTGTATTTGTAAACATTTTAAAATAAAGTTTAAATATTAATAAAATACCCGT
The DNA here is from genome assembly GCA_959347355.1 of Napeogenes inachia. Classification (NCBI taxonomy): domain Eukaryota; kingdom Metazoa; phylum Arthropoda; class Insecta; order Lepidoptera; family Nymphalidae; genus Napeogenes; species Napeogenes inachia. The sequence continues at coordinate 2,165,059 of OY365796.1, read as the reverse complement.
CAGTGTTTAATTTTTATTGGTAAATCAATTACCGTTGTATCATACAAGTTCCGATACATGAAAACATTTCACTAGAAAATAACACTTTTATATCCGTAAGTGACAAAGGAAATTAAACCGTATCGTTACGATACTTAGATCTATTTTAACATATCTAAACATCTAATATTTACAATATGAAAGATCACAACAAAACATACTTCTGATTTTAATAAGAGTTCGTCAGTAATGAGATTTAAATGCTATCTGCTGCCTATTGCCTCAAATTTTAAATTAACTTTTGATTTATTAATATATATTAGTGATCTTTATTATCTATACAAGATTTTAAGTAAACTAAATCCAGGCTTAATTAGAAAATTGATAACTCCTACTGTTACCGGTCAAAATTATTGCAAAGAGAATTCTGTATTATTCCTTATATCTTAAGCATAACTTAAAAAATTGCTTTTACATTGATTAGATAATAAATCTAGATTACAAACTCAACAGTACGCATTTAAGAATATTACAATGACCATAACACTGTTCAAATAAAAAATGCATACAACTTAAAATTTACTAAGCTATTGCGCAATACATCCCGTTCAAATTAGACACTAATTATTAGTTTAAGATGCTATTAAAACCAAAATATTTGAGTAGAAATCGTAGACTGATATAAATTTCTTTACACCTCACCAAAGCAACTTTCACCGGACTATTCCGTCTAGTGACCGGCGCCTTCGATCACTGCACTGTGTGGTTTCGCCTCAATGTTCGTGGCTAGTGTCGTCTCTCTCTCGTAGTGCGAGACCTGTCAATATATGCTAGCGGTGTCTCCCTCTGGCGCCGTAGTGCGTGGCTCCCTCGCGGCTGTAGCGTCGCTCCTTACGCTCGCGGGACCCGCGGGACCGTTCCCGTCGTTCTCGTTCTCGGGATTTTTCTTTATCGCGGTTTTCGTGACTTCTGTAAATGTAAATTTATGTTAATATCGAGGGTCACCATAGGTCGTCCCGCCTAAATATATTTACAGTTTTAATTAGAAATAACCCTTTAACTCATCCTTCTCACACGTTCTCATAATAATACCGAACCGTTCGGCTGCAGGCCCCACCAGCAACCAAAGTAGCGGTTCACCGTCTCTGTGTAGTGTATAGTAAGTATGCCGCGAAGGTATCACCTGGTCTCTCCCGCGGAGCGACTGTCCCGTGACTTGCGTCGCGCGGGCGAGGGGCCGGGCGCGGCGGCGGGGCGGGCGCGGGGGGAGCGGGACCGGGACTTGCGACTGCGCGGGGAGCCGGCCTGGGACTCGCGCTCGCTGTTTAGATTGAAGTCGTCGAATCTGTAACATTAAAGAGTTCATTGACACTTCGGCTTACTCTAACGTAGCTATTGAGCAGTATGGATGTGTCAGTCGGTAAGATAAAATATGATACCATTATGATATCTCGTATGTCATTAAGATACCCTGGTCGGACTCGGCCGGTTTAATAAGGACCAATTTACTTGGTAAATACATAGTATTATTAAAAATGTAAAATATATAAATCAAATGGAGTGCTCGAAAATTATATGGCAAGGAACCGAGTCTCCGCCGAGATGGCGTATATAGAAGAGCGTGTGAGAAATTGATAATTGTTCCACCACAAAAAATTTGGACATGGGCGTATGATATGGTTCTATCGACTAGAAAAAGTAAGCAACGTCTTTCGTAAAAATTTTATAAATGCCGGTGTTTTCAATTGTGAATACAAACAAAAGAATTTAGATGGATGTTAATATTATAATATAAAAATATACAACAGCAGAGTAGCAGCTTACCTGTTTTTAGGTGCTTGCGTAGAACTGTGACTAGAACTAGAACTTGAAGACGAGCTTGAGGATGATGATGAACTTCTTGATCTAATAAAAGGAAATTGAATTGTACTTTATTCTCTTGACGAGAGACTGCACTGTTATGACCAAATGGCACTAAATAAGAGACATTTAAGACCTCACCTCTTTTTACTCTTATTTTCAGATTTTCCATTTTTCTCTACGGTATCTAAGCTTTCATCCTTGGAGTTCTCATCCTCTTTTAGATTTTCATTATCTGCACATACAAATTAACAATTAGATACTTTTTTAGAGTTTTGCGTTGTATAAATGTAGTGTTGTATAATTGTTCATATGAAAGCAACATGGCTAACCCATTTGAGACGAGTTGCCCTGTTCCTCATCGCTTCCCCAAAGATCATACTTAGAGAGATCAGCTTCATCTCCGGACTCTTCTTCTTCATCCCCTCCTGCTCCTTCCTCTTGAGATGCTGATGGCTTCTAGAACAAGAGGCGGGTCTTATTGACAATAACGTGAAACATACGCGTATCTAACTGTATTCAAGTTCGGTTCAAGTTTTTATAATTTATATGCGATTTTTCTGTCTTTATTAAGACATGTATATAAATAATTTCTGCCCACAAAAAAACATTCTTTGCTTTCATTTAAGTTTAAATATTTATTTTTTCAACGCATAATAAAAATCCGTAATTTTTAGCAAGTAAGCAGAAAAGTAACGAATTATTTATTAAATCTAAAAACATACAAACCTTCTTCCGTCGGCTAACTCGTTTCCCTTCTTGTTTATTTATAATCTTTTCTTGTTGCTTGACAGTGAGTTTTAATCTGTTTAACAATATTGGTTTGGGAAGAGCGAAGCTTTTAAAGTTTCCTATCACAGGAGCGTTTTCATTTAAATTGGTTTGCGACTTTTTAACTTCATCCTTTTTTAGATTTAAGCTTAATTTATTTCCTACATTAGCCGGCATCACCACCGGACCGGGATCAAAAATATCACTTAAAAAAGGAGTATCTCCTGTGTTACCATCAAGTTTTTCTAATTGCCTTTCTATGCTCTCATCTTGGTTGGATTCCTTTTCCCACTCTTCATCATTGGTTAAATTTATGGTTTCTACAGTATCTTTTTGATTAAAGGTTTCGTTTTCCTGAACAGTGTCTTCTTGATTAATAATAGTGTTTTGAGTTAATTGTTGTAAATTTTGAAGGGCAAGTAACAATGTATTGGTGTTTATGCCGGATAATAGATTTGAAAGATCTAATTCAGCATTGTTCTGCTTTTGTGGAGTATTCCCTATAGATAATAGTGGACTTTGTGTGGGTATTTCAGCTGGTGGCAAGTTAATTTTTGGGGAGGCGGTAGGAGTAACATTACTTCTTTGCATAGATTGCTGTTCAATTTTACGAGACATGTTAGGGATCTCCATGTGATTGTTAGCTTTGATCGTAATTGATTCTAAAACATGCACCTTTTTAGAAGGACTTATGGTTTTTGATGTTTTACTAATTTTATTTTTTGATTCTGCCGATATACACATAATTTCATCTGATAATGTCGTAGGTATAGGTTCTGGAATTTCGGAAAAATTTAAATGTTTTATTGGAATTTGGCCTTGATGACAAACTTGTGTGGGATTTTCGCCTAATCCATTCTGCTCCTCTAGAGTTGGTTTACAGTTTTGGTGTGATACTAATTTATTACATTGCTTTTCTTGATTGTCATTGATGTTATGCAGTAACCCAAAAAGCGCGTCACGTTTATCTTGAAAAATATCGTTAATTATTGGCTGAGAAGATTTCAAATTTCTTGGAATATCTGGACTAGCGGCATATAACATATTTGTCATGGGGCTCTGAATTCTTGTAAACACTTGATTCTGTGGAGATGAACAGGAGTTCTGTGGTAGAGGTATATCAAGAGGGTCAGAGTTTTTATAAAGTGCATCATCATCTTCATCCCATTCCGTCTCATATATTTTCCGCAGGCATTCAAACTTTTCTATTTCTTTAGGCCTTTCAAGACAATCTTGGGTTTGCTCACTACTATTAAATATATCCATTATACTCCTATTTTTATTAACTGAATTTGATTGAACTACATCAAAAATGCGGGACGTATTTTCAGAAGTTTTTATTTCATTTAATGTGGGTTCTAAGGGCTTATCAAATGGCAAGTACTGATCTACTGAAACACAGCTTTCAAATTCGTCTTTCGTAAAGTCTTCTACTTTATTGAGAGCCGCGGGCTGCTCTGAACTTAAAGGCCGTACCTGGGTTTCTGAAAAGTAATTATTAACTTTTTGTGTTACAACTTGTTGCTTTTGTGTTATTTTTGTATTTGCTATTGGTTGCTGTTTAGGGTAGCTGTTACTATTTCCTTTGGCCCAAAACCCTTTTTTTTTAACATTATTTTTAAAATCCTGGTAATTTTTCTTTGCTGTTGCTGCTAATCTAGTAGGAACATATTCACTTGAATATGCATCTGTATCAATTGAATTATTATCTTGTACTTTTTGACTGACATTCATGTTATGAAAATTGGAAGTGTATATATTTCCAGTTGCTAGTGGTGACTGTTCCATTGGTTTGACAGTACTATAACCTTGGAAAGAGTTTGCTTCATTTAGCATATATTTGCCTTGCCCAGTAGGAGTGGAATGTTTTTTTGGTTTACGCCTAATTTTTCTCATATCTCCAAATACTCTTGACCTAAAATCTACTTCATCACTATTGTATGACATAGATTCCGAGTCAGAATTTTGAACTGACGGTCGAGTCGGTTTTAATTGTAAATTTTTCTTTTTGAGTATATTCTTTTCTGCATGCTCTATGTCCGAGTCTGGATAGTTGGAATCTTGACTTTCACAGGAGCTAGATCTTGTTTTACGGTGTGGTAATTCGGAATGACTTTTGCCTTGAGAACCTCTTCCATCTAATGTGCAAACAGAACCACCAGCTCTCCTTGTTTCATTATCCATCCCAGGAAGAATTAAAGTTTCAGCACTAATACTTTTTTGTCTTAGAGGAAAAGCTGCTGGGCTAACCTCAGAATGGTCTAAACCATTATCATCACTGTCTGATATTATTGCTATTTCATCTGGGTTAGGCAACTTTTGGGTTACCTTTTTTCTGACATTTATTTTAGGGGTTGGAGGTTTGTCAACATCTTTTTTTGGTATTTCCAAATGTGAATCAACTAAACATCCTGTAGATAAAAGTCTTTGTCTCCAAGCAAATATAGTTTTGAAATCTGGAGCTGGTTTATCATATAATGACTCAAATTTATCAGTACTTATTTTGCAGTTGTTGTACACAATAGCAAATGCAGCTGCTCTTACTCTCTCTTCTACAGTATAAATCACCTCAAAGTCTTCAGCTGGTGTGGAACCAGTGAACTTGTAGATAACATCATTATTTGTTGAAGAAACTCTGTTTTCCATCACTGGGTTGTATGGTTTATTATTTGGCGAATCATTCTTACCCTTCTTAGAACCTGTTTCATAACCTGAAGATCCAGTTTGGTCCTTATCACCTATACTAGAAAAACGCTTGCGTTGAACACCATTTGCTTTGTTATATGAAGGAACGGAATGCTCTGGTTTGTAGTTGATTTGATTTCTTCTAAAAGCTATTTTATTTAATCGAGGGAGTTCACATACTGAACCATCACTAACACTGCCATTAACTTTTTCGGAGTCATTTTTATTTTGCAATTTGACATTTGAAGCTGGTGCAGATATAAAAGGCCCCATTTTTGTTTCCTTCTGCAGCACTGTTGGTGGCAACTTTTTGTTTTCAGGACCTTCAGTGATGCCAACCTGAAGGCAGGAAAAATTATCTCCACTTTAGTAATGATGTGCTTCAAAATTTATTTCACTTAGCAGTTACAACATATATCATCTTCTTAGCTTCAAATCCTTTATCTGCCTTATTTTAACATAGACCAACATTTAACCAGTTCTTTTTAACACTGTATGAATAAACAATGATTCTTATCTTAAACATAATGAAACAATAAATTTAAAACATACCTTGTCATCATCTGCTTTCCGTTTGCGTTTCCTTCTTCCAAATTCATCAAACTCGTCAGATGATGATGATTCTCGTCGCCGGTATTCTACGACACCTCGCTCGTTGTAACCCCCACCGTACCCTGTTCGAGCTTCGACCTAAAATTTAAATAGTATAATATTTTAATATTAAAACCAAAAAAACGCATGTGTATTTTATAAGAACTCAGTACCTCGCCGAACTTAGGAGCATTGCAAACATTGCAAGTCTGACGCCGGGCCCAATTGACATTCGCGCATTTATTACACTGCCAGTCGTCGGCATTAAATAGACCGCGTGATTTTTCCGCAGCCGACTTTCCTATTTCTGTTCCTAATTTTTTAGTGGAAGGTTTGCCGCCATTCGGTTTCTCTTTATTGCAGCGATAGCAAGTCAACCGTCTTGCGAAATTTATATTTCCACAATTGGCATCGCTACATATCCAATCTCCGTCGTTCATTTTGTTTCAAGAAAAATATATAAACTCGTCTAAGTGAAAAACATTATCACTTTATCACAATAAATAATAATATGCGTCTGTCAACGACATAACCGAGTAAAACATCCCGACATGTGAATAAAAAGCAAATCTGACAGAAATCACTACTTTCAATGAAAACCAAGCTCTCTTTATTCAAAAGAGTAATCAAGATCAAGCTTCATGCCAGCCATGACATGACGCAAAATTTCAGCTTCCTATTATCAATTCATAGACAATCATAGAAACACATCCGGTTATGTTAAGAAAATTTCATATTTCCATTTGAATACCGAACTAGATTTTTTATAGACAGCGAGAATGTGGAGTCTTTTTTTTATTATTTGAAACTTAAACTTATAAAATAATGACTCAATGTCAACATAAATCAAAAATATTAAGAAAAAATAAGTAGCAATATATTATTATTGACTTTACTTTTTTTCAATAATAAATTTATTATTATAAATAGTATTTAAACATTAAGAACACAAGAAGGACTTGAACCTGCTAGCTCTGGGAGTTCTCTGCCGTTGAACTATGCTACATTAGTTAAAATTTTGTTCTATATTTATTCAAAATTTGTTCTTAATTTATATAATTTATTTATTTGAGTGAAACGGTTAGTTTTATTAAATTATATTAAATTAATAATAATAATAATAATATCGGGACAATTTACACACATTGATCTAACCCCTAAGTAAGCAAATTATTTGCTTGTGTTGTGCTTGTATTAAGGGTGTTAGACAACGATACAAATACATAGAAATACACATATAAATACTGAGAATATATATAATAAACGACCAAACCCAGAAACACAGACATCTATGCTCATTACATACATGCCTGTCTCCGCCGGGAATCGAACCCGAGCCCCATTGCGCCGTGACACGTTAGGCGTCTGCGCTAACCACTCGACCAATGGGGCGGTTAAATTAAATTAATTATAATATACTAGCAGACCCGGCCACGCGTTGCTGTGGTTGCTAAGGTTTTGGATATACCTATTACATTGTAGTAAACTATTTAAGAAGTCACGGTATTAGAAAAAATAAAATAAAAATTAAAAAAAACCCCGACCGCTAAGTAAAAGAGAAATTCAAATTGCAAGTAAATTTATCAAGGCCAATAACGAAATAACAATATTTTGATCTTATCGTATAGTCAAAGACCTCATACATTAGCTCCAAAAATTTTGTAAAATAGACACTCATCAACGTATGTATATAATACCCCTCTTTTTGGGTCGGGGGTTAAAAATAATGATGTGAACCGCTATGTTTTTTTACATAGATACAATTTGTAAAGGACATGGCGACCTCTAGGACTGATTTTCTACTACCATTACCTAACCCTAGATACAGTAATATAATAATTATTAGTGATGCGCCGAATATTTGGTAAGTATTCGGTATTCGGTGTATTTGTCATCTTTTTCGCAATTCGTATTCGGCCGAACTATTCGGTTTTGATGCCGAATATATTCGGTTCGAGTATTTCTATTTTTTTGGCTACACCACGCTATACTATACGACACTATACCGCTGTACGTTAGACGTCTGTGCTCCAATATTTGACCAACAGGGTGGTTGCAAAAATGAAATTATTATTTACCAAAGAAGACGAAAACGTTAAAGCCGGTCTAAAAATTCACCGGATTGGGATTTGAAGGAGGTCTTTGAACACGATTGATCAAAATTATGGTACAGTTGAGGTATTTAATTTTAAATTTAATTATTATTATTTTATTTAAGATGGTAACAAATGAGTACATAGGTATAATGAGTATGTAGGGCAGATAGTTTTAAAATTTTGAAAATAATATATGTTATTTGAAATGTTAATAATTTAATTTTTAATTTAATTTTGCACTAATCGGTGCACAATATTTTTGGTTGACCCGTCTCACATAAATAGATTCAACGAAGAAGCAGGTATAATTTGACTGTATTATGTTCATTATAATATGAGTTTATATATACTTCCGTCTAAGTAATACGTGGCGGCCTATATTAACACTAAAAATTGACTCATAATTTATTCTCAGCATCGCGTATTGGTTATGATGTTAAATTGTATATGAAACATTTGTACTTTTAACATTACGCCATCTGTTGTACACTAACTCAATCCAGTCAACAGATACAACGCCATCTGTTAAACTTGTTTGGATTCAAAGATAATTGAAAAGAAATAATTTGCAATAAAATAATATTGCGACTAAAAATTAAGATGTAAGTTATCCTATGTTTCAAGTTGAATCAAACTGCACACGGTGTGCAAATTTTATTAAAATCGGTTAAGTAGTTTAGGAGTCCATCGCGGACAAACAACGTGGCACGTAATTTATATATATTAAGATAATTAATTATTATTTATTATAATATATAATATATATATATATAATTCATTTAATTAAATTATATTATATATATATATATATATATATATATATATATATATATATATATATATATATATATCTCCCACCTGCACTAAATAACATTCTTAATTCTGCTTTTTACACCTGCAAAAAGGGGTGTAACTTGAAATACGGCTGCAAAAAAATTGGCTTATTTTGTTTAATAGCGTGAACCACTTGTCAAGACCACTCGTGTTCAAATGTTGAATCGCTAGCAGACGAAGATTTTTATATCAACGACGTAACAACTGATGCATTGATGTTATAACAATTCACGTAATCTCAAGAAGATGAGGAAAAAGAAGAAATAGACGAAGAAGAAGAAGAAGACGATAAAGGGAAAGAAGAAGAAGTAAATAATTACTATAATGATGAATAACATCTGTTAATAACCAGACATTCATTAAATTTTACTGGAAAAGACAGTGAAATAGGCCTACCGACCTAGGTACATTACCTCTATAGGTGATGTGGAAACATACATATCGTATGGAGAGCGTAAGAAATTGTTTGTTGAATTTTGTAATTGTTTTTTCTCAAAAACGGTTGGTGTTATGAAAAATAGTGTAAGAAATTTTTTTGTAGATAATTGCATAATCTACGACTGTTTTCTAATACATTTCTATCATAAAACTAACCGTTTCGCTGAAAAATAAAAAAAATAATTTAAAAGCTTGCAAATATTTTTTTTTGCAAACAGTTCGATGGGGTCTTTTTACAATTTCATAATAATTGTGTCTTTTTACAATTTCATAATATATGCAAATTTTCAGCTTTCCGGGAATTTATACCCCTATTTAAATTGCTTAATAAACCGGACTATTATGTATGTGAGTTAGCATTACATTGGCAAAGAAAGACGTACACTCTCTATAATTTTAAAGCTCTATTTGGAGGTAGACAAATAAAACTGCTTTTAAATTTTTCTATCGTTATAACTTCAAAAATGTTATTATTTGTGTGAGACAGTCTTTCATATAAACAATGAAAAATAAAAGATAAATTTCAGCAAGGGTACAATAAACCAGACGTTTAATGACAAGACATCAGCAATTGTAGACACTGAGAAGAGGGGAAATAATAATAAAACCTTTATAGTTGTACACCTATGAAACGAAGAACCATAGTAGTGAAAACTCACACTTAAATGTTATTACTTACAATATAGTAAAATAAAAACATTTTTTCTACAAATTTGTTTTTAAGTGAACTTTATTTTTAATAATTAATTGACGGAACAATAGCACCAACAATTTAGAATTTTTTCTCGGATTCTCATGAAAACACTGATTTGGCATTTCTTTCCTCTACTCGACATATTGAATATTATTTTGACAAATTGACAGTTCGTAAATTGTGAATTGTGATTTCGTGTTCATTGTTTATGTTTATGTTTTATTTAACAACGATATTTTATTCAGCAGTAAATAACAATTAACATTATTAAACAAGAATTACAATGACTGATAACGTTAAGATTGATCTCTCTGGAGAAATAAATGCTACAACAGAGAAAAAAGGATTTCAAAAGTATGTCAATGATGTGGAGGTGTAAATTTTATTACATTAATTTGATGCTACAATGTGATCATAGAAGGTTTTATTTCTTTCCAGCTTAATTTTCATTTTATCATTTGGTTAAAAAAAATTGTAGTACTTTTTAAATTATGTTATGTTCTGGAGCTTAGCTGTGTTGTACTATTATTTTATATTGCACTAATATGTTATGTATATTTATGTAGTGTTAACATATAATAAATCTCGTCACAATCACCTATTTATTTCCAAAATCTGTCATCGAAATTTCGCTCAACCAAACACATTATGAAGTTAAAAAGGTTTAAAAACAACTGTTTAGTACCATAAAGATGAGAAGCGTGGAAAAGGCAGGCTGCACAAGAGATTGAAGAACAATCTTCCAACAGTTTGGAGGAGAGTGAGATGTGACAGGTGCATGATATAAAGGATGCTTATATCAGAGAACAATCTCACTATTAGTTCATAAGTTAATTTTTAAAATGTAAAAAGAAATCAGCAATTAAAAAACTTCATTTATTTTTGTTACTAATTGTTATTACTCTATGTGCCACTGTCATAGAAACATTATCATATTTTTAAAAGATTGCTTATGTTTCGGCTCTGTACATTATATATACTTAAAAAAACATATAAAGTAAGTAATATGAACCAGGTTGCTGCAGCATGTGCGTAGTGGTGCTGCACCGGCTCTGGTGATGGGAGTGTTGTCTACACGCAGACCTTGGATTCAATTTGTAGCCACTGACAATTTTAAGGTTTATTATTCAAAACAATATCTTATATTATTATAATCTAACTTCTTTATCTATCTAACTTCTCCACCTTCCTAACTTCTCCATATATATATTTTTTTTATCGTTGGAAAGATGCGTTTCCGCATCGTCACACCGACCAGGAAGGCGATGGCCGGCACCCCACTAAAAAACCAACGGCTGCCCTCATTACTGCAATGGGACGCCACGGGATCGCTTTCCCACTAACCGTCACGCCCCGGCAGAACCCCCCCCGATAAGGGTACCCCGGGCAACCAGTGTACCCCTACGTCATAGACCCGTGCAATGGCGAGAGAGGTCGCCTCCCTCTCTCGCCTGGGCCTACAGCTGGGAAGCTATGGGCTGAACCCTTCTCCTTCCCAACCTCCCCCGCTGAAGCTCGATGTGACTATGTTGCCATAGCCACAGCCAGCTCCGTGCGGGGTCCGCGCTCGAGGGTTTTGCACCAGGTGCTAACCCTTGAACTCGCGGAGCCTTGCACACTCGGCTCCCCAATAGGTGGGACGCTTGGAGACCTCGGCACAGAGCCCGCACCGCAACATTCCGATACAAGTGGCTCGAGTATGACCCTCACCACCGCACCGGAAACAGGCGGCGCTGCGATTGACCGCGGACGTGCAAGCCGCACGCACATGCCCAGGTGCCAGGCACCTAAAGCAGCGCAGCGGCTGCGCCTCCAGCATTTCCACCCTGGCTGAGCTCCAGCCCACCAGGACACTTCCGCAAAGGTGACGCCCATGTCCCCGTAGCCACCCCGACGGATCACCCCCACGTGGAGGGCCTCATCAGGGCAGACAGTGATGCGGCGAATTGCATCGAAAACATCCTCTTTTAGACGGTATCGTCAAGACCCTTCAGCCTCACCGCCACTTGCTTTACCAGTTGAACGGCATCGCACACACCGTCCAATGCCGTTCGAAGTCTTTCGGCCAGCTTCTGAGCCTGTTCTGGAGTACCCTTAGGTATCTCCAGAAGCCTTGCTCCCGGCACTCAACGAATCCGGAGTCCGTCATTTAGGCCTAGGTCGCCGAGTTTTATTAACTCGGCGGCGCGACCCAAACAGCGGGCATAGGTCACCCCCATAGCCGCTGCCTCGTGCTGCAGTTTTAACAAAACCGCAGGACACCGAGGAGTTGGCAGTTTGTGGGGGCCCTTCCGTGACTTCTCGTCCTTCTTCCTGACCCTTGCCGACTTGGGTTCGGTTCCAGCCCCTTGTCTCGAAACCGACTTTTAGGGAGGGCTCTTCTTTTTCCCCTTTCCCTTGCCCTTTCGGACAACCGTCGGCCACGGCTCATTTTCCTAAGGCCGTGGTTGCGTAGCAGGCAGCCCCTGACGTGCAGACGTGTGTCCGTGGTCCCGGCGGCGGCCGACCCACTCCGCCTCTTATCCGCCGCTATTGGTGGGCGAAGACTTCTCTCCCGGAGGAGACGATCCTCTATCACACGCAGGCGAGCGTTCATCATTACCCCAACCGAGGTTATAATGGAGCTCCTCAGCTCCTCCAGGGAATCCGCCTCCAATAAGGGCATCTGAACCACGGCGTTGACCGCAGACGCCCTCATCTCAGCGGCCTCCCTCTTCATCGCCCGCATTTCCGCCCTCAGGGCCTCCACCTCTCGTTGAAGACGGGCGTTGTCCGCCCGAACGCGACTGCTCTCCTCCGGTTCCGTTCGAACAGCCAAGGCCGACACGACTTCCAACAAATTGTTGGTATCCTCCCTCAGGGCCTTGACCACCGTACCCTTCAGGTTCTTGGACTTCGTGCTGACCGCGATAATCGCGGCAAGCATGTCGTCCAGCGACGGCCTGAAGTTCCTCCATCCCTAACTGGGACAAATCCGGCACAGACTGCACCTCCGACGAAAGATCTTCGTCGGATTCCGGCGCGCGCCCAGCCGTAATCGTCCTACTGCGGAGGACCCGAACGCTCAAAGAGCGCTCGAAAGCTTTTCCATCTACCTAACTTCTCCATTTATCTAACTTCTCTGTGATATATTTTATATTTAAACTTTTATTTTTAGGTTCCAGTTTCCATTCCAAGATTATCTCGCAGATTCTATAAGAATGTTGAATATTTTCAAGCAAATTACTTAATTGTATTTTTGGGACTTTTTGCATATTGTTTGTAAGTATTATATGTTTTCAATATTGACTTCAAAATGATAAAAAAATATATAATTGTATATGCATTGTTTCTTTTCAGAATTACCTCGCCATTGTTATTAATAGCTATGGTAGCCAGTTTCTTTGGCTACCGAAAATTAACTTCCGGACCAAACACATGGAAGGTAATAATCATATATATAAATATAACATTCAACTCAGATACAGATATAAATTTGGTCTAGGGGTTGCCCCATTAGATTAGATCAAACAAAAATTAAATACAAATTCAGTTATTATTTATAAAAGAAATACATCAATATGTATTCCTTCAAAATCAAGTTCTTATAGCCTCAGGGTGATTGAATAGCTCCCCTTGCCCCTTCCCGCCTTTGCCTGTTAATCTAATCTAATCAAATATGTACTTCATTATTTAAGTGGAGTATTTTTATTAAGTAATACATATACACAAAGTAGGCATCAGATACCATTCGTTTTTAATCTAAAATACAAATAGATTTTAGCTTTAAATTTCGTGATAAATATAAAAGTTTTTTTTTTTCAGCCAAGAGTAAGTTTTTTATTACTAACACTTGCCACTTATCTCTTCCATTTTCTAACATTGACTAATTAAATTGTTTCTTCCGAGATGTTATTTTTTTTTCTTACGTGACTGTCCTATAACTAATAATGATGTAATAGATTGGTGGTTGGGAACTCAGTAAAACTCAGCAGTATGTGGTGGCAGCTGCAGCATCTATGGCTCTCTGCTGGCTGGCTGGGGCCGGAGCCGTCTTATTTTGGGTGCTAGGTAAATAAAATTTAAATATTTAAGGTTTTACCGCTGATAAATCATGGTAAAGAATAAATCATAAAATAAGTTAGGTTTCTAGTCAAGTCTAGTCAAGTTGTTCAAGTCATTATAATATTACAAAACTTTACATACATTATAATTTGAATATCACTGTTTCCATCAATCTATTTAGGAGCTACAGTAACGGTGGTAGCTCTGCACGCCAGCTTCTTTGATGCGGAGGCCCTGCCAGCAGCAGATGACCCTGAACAGTTTCCTATGATAGAACAGGTGTGACAGCAACTACCACTTTACCTACCCCAATCCAGATCCCAACTAAACAATACCATTTGATAATGTATATATGTAATAACTTGGAAATTCATTCTGACTGTCTTTAATTATAATAAATGATTGACTATATTTATTAAATATAGTAGTACTAATTATTGTTTTCTTATTATGTAAAATCAATTTTATTATATTTAGATTAGTTCTTAAATTTTTATGTTACTAGTGTCATCAGTCATGGCAATTGAAGAGTCAATAAACATTTAATTTATAATAGATACACTTTTTGGCTTGTGAATATCTTAATATACATTTCCATTTCTAGTTAATTATTTATTTTTATTACTTATTATATATACCATGTCATGCTACTTTCTTGCTCGTTAAAAACTGAACGTTAGTTGAGTTAAATCTTTAAATTAATTTAATTAAGCTAGGTATTCTACTTTATTAATATATTTAAAATTTTGATCCTATAAATGTTTTAATTGAAAAGTATATTTTTATCGCGAAATCACTTTGAAAAAAAAATACCTAATATAAAATTAAGGGAAATACGAATTCAAAAAGTAGTAGCACTATTTTTGTACCCATATTACAAATATATAGTCCACCGAATCAGGCTGGCTTCCGTCAGTCATTATTTAATAGCTACCATTAATGTGAATTTAATGAAACTGTTTAATTTATATTTCATAAAGCACAATACAGTTGTAAATTGTAGCAGATAATTGAAAATATACATCCAAAGAATTGTTTTAATTAATATTATTGCTTCTATATTTATTGTATTATTAATAATAATAATTAACACCTAATAAGTCTATTTTATTTTTACACTCAATTTCTACTAAATATGTGATAGTAAAATATGGATATTGAAATAAATAGTATAGTAAAAAAAATGCAACAACTTATAACAATTTGTCGTAATTGTATTGAATTTGTCCTGTAGGTTTGCCTGTTCACGAGTTTTGCCAGTTGACCAATCATACAAAATGATCGAAAAGACGTTCTTTCATTCACCATCTTCAAATATTTTTTAGGCAAGATGTATGAGTCCTCTGAATGCAAACCTTACTAAATTGTTTTCAAATGTCTACAGCAGTTCAGACGAAAGAGGGAACAGAGATAAAGAGTAGCCTTCTTATTTATAATATTAGTACTGATGTAAATGACTTAATAAAAGTAAGCAGATCAAAAGAAAAAATCTCAAGTCAGTGACATACATATTGGATTAGGTAAATAAAAAATATATATAAAATCATGTTATTTAATATTACATGTAACTTAGAACAATCAATATAAAATAAAAGCAACTTTATTATAAAATTCATCATAATAACTGTGTATCAAAGATGAAGACTTTAAATGCAAACCCTATTCTTTGTCAAAACTTCATAAGTATAAACTGTTACCACATAAGAGTAAAATCACGACATTAGCAGTTGAGAATAACATACATAATTATATAAATTATTACATTAAAAATGTCTCAGTTCTATTGCTCCCAGGGGGCAAATATACACAACACATCTGAAACCAGCCAGTTGGTTTTTGTTACATAAATAAATATTCTTATCTCTTTATAATTTTTTAATATTGCATTAAATTTATTTTACATCTGTATACATTATTATTATATTATTCCTTCCATATATATATAATTAATTTTTAATAATTTTTCAGCTAGTAACTATCAGTTCACATCAACTACCTTCACTTTTTGAAAAATATGGCATATGATCTTAAGTCTTACAGTAGTTTTTAAATAATACATTTTATTAAACTTTCTTAAAATAAATACACTATCATTTTGTTAATTGCACTAATACGACTGTCACAAAGATAAACCTCTGTTCTCAGCAACAAACAATAGAATTTATACATTGTAAAAATTATACATATTTTTATGTAGTCATAGGTGTAGACATATTATTTAAATATCCCCTGGAAGACAAGTATGTTTACAAATCATTGACTTATAATTCATTTAGTCAAGTCTGCTTGTAAAAATAATAATTCAGACTAAATATTTGTAACATTTGCCAATAAATAAATATATCTGGCAAGCATATTACACTACAATTATCATTGCTAGTCTACAATATAGGCCCATATATTAACATCTTTTGTAGAATTCTGGTATATATTCTGCCTCTAAATTTTCTAGGATCTAGATATAAGTAAGTTGTAGCTAGCAACAGATATTCAATAATTTGTTGATACAAAGCTTAATCATCACAAGGTGACTCCATTGTTAATTCTAGTCAGTTCCATATCAGCTACAAGTAGGATCTCATCCCACTTGTGTGAGGGAGTGTGTGGTGGGGTTGTCACTCCCAACTTCTCTGTACTTGTATTTGGAGTTGCAAACTCTAGTTTTCTCTTTGATTTGCCCGCAAACACATGACAAGGTGTCATCTGTTGTTGTGTGTCTATTATTGAGAGAGGTGTAATGGGTGAGGGTGTGTACACAATTTTCTCTGTTTTTTTCATTTTAAATGGACCAACATATTTAAAAACAGGCTTCTTTAATATTAGATTACCTGAGACTTTTTCTATGAGACCAATTGAAATGAAAACATTTGCAATATCATACAGTCTCCTGACTTTGGACTTATGTTGTCGGTCCTGCTGTTCAGGAGACAGTACTGATTTGCTCTTGCTTGATGTGTCTATAAGTACACTCACAGCCATTTCTAAATTAATAAGGATATTCTGAAAATAAAAATATAGCGATATTATTATAAAGTACTAATATAACATTAAAACAAGATAAATTTTAAATAAACAACTATTGTAAAACTTTATTTTTCAGCACAGAAGTAAAAATGTACTCACAGGAGGTTCCACTAGGAAAAGCATCAAAAATCTTTGGGCTAAAACACCCAATGTTTTGTGTTTAGGTGCAGGAGGTTTAGGAGCTCTTCCTCTCAGAGCTTCTGACAACTTTAGATTTTCTCCTTGTCTTTTTAACATTTTCAGGAAAGAATTCAACCTTGCACCCCCATGCCACAAATATGTGTTTTTTCTCTTGTGCACTGCACATTGCATGGCCTCTAATATATTAATTATATCATACATCCTCCTTTTCTCAACCCCTAACCGGGCTGCGGTGCTGTCCAGTTGTATTTCCACTGCATTATTGCCGTGCAGAGGATACAAATTGAGGAATCTGTAAGATAATAAAATTTAAGTCTCATTGCATTATAAAATATATTAAGGACGCGCATTTTTCAAATAAAAAGATTTTAGTGTGTTAAGTAGATGATAATATTTTTTAAGAGTACATTATTACATACTTATCGCATAATATCTGTAGAGACTTTTCTTTGCGATGCACCGTGCTTGGCGGCGGCGTGGGATACTGCAAAGCAACATTGGTCAACAACTTGAGATTAGCAGTCGGTGAGACATAACTTGTTGAATTCGTAACTTCAGTTAGGGCGTAGCGCTTAGGAGTAGAGTTAATGTTATCATCTTCATACATTGTGTGAGAACATTATGCAAAAACCCTGCACAACTAATATTCGCGTACTTTTTGACAACTTAAAGATCCAGTTGGTCTTAAGAATCTATTTCATGAATGGAATTTCACCGAAATATATTTCACGCTTGCCTTAAATTCTTATTAAATTTTTAACTATTTAATTTCGTACATATTACATTGCATTTTTAACCTTTACAATAAACAACTTTGACAGATGGAAGCAAATGCGCGCGAGCTATGGTGCTAAAAATAAAAAAATAAGTTTAGTTTTTGCATTCAATAAAAAAAATATCATTGCACGTTTTTAACCATAACAACATATAAATATGAAAAATTAACGTTTTCTAACTTGGTAACAATTAATCATGATGAAATATATGAGACAGTAGAGTCACTTGTCTATTTGCAACTACAGAGTATATTAATTAAAACTTTGAAAATTTACAATCTTTGACACCTGTCAAAGATACAACTGATTACTGAACAGACTTCAGAGAAACGTCTAATTTAGAAAGTTAAATAGAAATTAAGAATTGAATTGTAGAGTTGTCAATTACTGTAATGATCAGTAAATTACTGCTTTTTTTGTTATTGAGTTCCACGAGTTCTCAGAACATCGTCCAATCCAGCAACAGCACTGGTGAGACATCAATATAAAAAAACTCGCTATCTAGTACCTATTAATTAATAGTAATAATTATTATTTTACAGAAAATATTTTATGCCGTCTTTGTGGCAAAGAAACCTCTTCATCGGACAGTATTATTTCTAAAACATCGCCTACATCTCTCTACGCTTTTAACGATACATTATTCAATAGAAAGGATGTTTTAGTGCAAGTGTTGCTTAAAGACTTTATCTTCAGATTTCCAATTATAACATCAAGCCATTCATCTTGTATAGCTAAAGGAGAGGTAAGGAGAATTGGCTATTAATTAATTGATACACTGTAAAAGTTAAATAATTTTGAATTACAGATTAAAGTCAACATTGAGTTGCATCCTTCAAATTAAAAATACTGGTCAGTTAGTTAGTGGCGCTGAATACATACTTAAGAAATGAATACAAATTTAAGTTATTTGCAAACACTGTAATAATATAGATTATTAATCTGTTTGTTTAAATATATATTATCTTAATCTGTAACAGAAATTACTACCATTTGTTATTCTATCATATTTTCATAGCTTACATGTTCTGATTTTTAAAATAAAATTTAAATTCCAGTGGGAAGATGATTTATGGTTTTCAGAATATTTATGGAAACCTTGTTACTGTGAGTGTGGAGCCCTTGTAGGATGGGTATTTCAAAGAGAAATTGTCACTAAAGGGGAACCCATTTTATTCTATGGTTTTATCCTTACAAATATTATTGGTGAAAATTGTAACTATCAGTTTTTTTACCCTGGATTGTCATTGTGTTTGTCTTTAAATTGCTGGTTGTGCTCAATATCAAACTATATCTCTTATAATCCTTGCTATCAATTTTGATAATTTAAAATAATATCATTGTTGTTATCTATTTGAATGTTGTGAATTTGTTATACACATGTAATAAGAATTCAAAATATTTTTTAAGAATTATTTGAACAGACAAGATTTCATAAATCAGGATTTTTTATAAATAATATAAAATAATATATTAGCCTAACTTTTAATTGTAAAAAAATACTTCTTTTTGGTTATTTGTTGTAGAAAGGTCTATGCATATTTTTTTCGGTGCAATAAAAAACAATAAATTTCAAACCAAACCAAAAGTTTTACAGTAGAACCTCAACAGTGTAAAAATCTCTGTAATATAAACAAAGTTTGCTCCCTTTACCTCAGACCCCAAAACCTCTATAATTTAAATTCATAATTTCAGTATTGATCCTCAATAATTTACAAATATGTTAGGGCTTCAAAGATGGCTTTATGCTTCAGAGATTATTTTCATTTTCTCTTTATAATGGTTTTTACTTATTACAGTTAAAGGAACAATAAAAATAGCCAAACAGTTTTAGACAGTACTTTCACAAGAATATGAAACATAATATATACTATTACATACTACTTCGCCAGACTAATAGTTAAATACAATTGCTTTTAATGTATTTCATTATATTTTTTTTGTTGTCATCAAATAAAAAAACCTTAAGTGCTTTGTGGTGGTGGTTTTCTTGTGTTGTAATAGATAAGTTAAATATGAATGTTCACATTATTTCAATAATAGTTAAAATAGTGACTCTTGTTTTATTATGACTCTTGTTTTATTATGACTCTTGTTTTATTATAACTTATAAAAAAAAAATCTACTAATCAGCTATTATTTAATAAAAGCTCTCAGATTTTGTTAATTTCTAATAGATATTGTTTACAGTTACAGATTCACTCTTGATATTCCCACAAAGTGTTTTGTAATTATGGATTCTAATGGGTTATCAGCAGAGGAAAAAGAGTTTTTAACTAAGTGTGAAGAAGAGTTTAAAGATCGATTCACTGAAAAAGATGTAGAATTCATGAAAGTTTTTAATAGAGAGCCTTCTACGCCTCCAATTGTGGAAAATTGGTGGTCATCTAATAACTTTGGACGAAGAAATGATAGGCGCTATAACAATAGGTTCCAACCTTATAGAGACAGACAAGGGAGGGGTGGTTACAACAGACAAGGAAGAAGTAACGACAACAGGGGTTACAACGATTACCACAACAACGATGGCTACCAACGGTCCAGATATTCTAACTATTAAGATAGAAGAGGTTATTTAAAATAAATGGTTTGAAATAAAAGACTTATTTCTTCAAAAGAATATATTCTCAGTTATTATGGCTTGATTTACATTTTAACAACTTAGAAATTACATAATAGATCACCAGAACTCAATACAGCTACAGCAGCAATCGAACAGTACAAATACTAACATAATAAATAAATATTAAACATCTCACTGCTACTTAACAAGTCATTAGTGATTATATATCTTTTAACATTATGCCAATAAACATTTTTAAATTAATAATCACTACTCGATGGTAAACAATAACAATATCTGCTGTGTGTGTGTGTGTTGCGTAGACAGATGCTAATGTATGCTGGAGCTGGAGGCGCCACATGCTTTATTGTTTGGTTTCCATTTTGAAAATCAAGATAAGGAAAATATGCAAAATTCACAAAAATATATCTCATAATAATCTCATATAACAATTAAATTGTTTACTACATATTCTTTGAGGATAATTTAAACACCATCTATGAATTCAATATGACGACAATATATCTACTGCCTCTGCCTAGCAACTAAAAGTTAATAATATAGACCGGTCGATAGCACAAGGTAAGTTATATATTCCGTCCACCGGTTCTACCGTTCAATGCAAAACTGACCCTTTTATTTTCTTCCAAAAAGTCCACGCTTGCATTATCTTAGTTTAATGTTATAGTGACATCCGTATAATATTGCACAGTTATGTATTATTAATTATTATAAGAAAATTGAATACTGCACTCGATAGGTGGTCACTATATTAGCTTTACAACCATCTCGTAACGCACTAAAATATGACAAATAAATAACACACGACCAGATATCTGAGTAACTTCATGCTAAGTGATACGAGTACTAAGTGATACGAGCACTAAGCACGAGACGAATACATTCATCAAGCTCTAAGATAACTATTTAATAATGTTTCTCTAATTTATATCATATATCACCTACGAGCGTCTGAAGCGTTACACAATATTATATGCAGCATTTAATTAAGAACAGAAATATTATATAATTCCAATTATTTTCTTCTAATATACATTCTCACTAACGAATATAGTGACTAAAGGCGAAAATACAAATGGAAACTAATTCGGTCAACAAAAAGTTACCACGGTCAATACGAATAACGCTTCAACATTATAATAAAATGCAATCATAATAATCAAATCACAGTGAAAGTAAAACATAAAATATGCCCACTAACTTAAATTTAAGACTAAAACATACAGACACGACAACGGAACATTCCACTACACGACTAAACGAAACATGTTATTATATTATTCATACCGATGAAGTCACAAATCTAAGTAATAATATTAGTATCGTGAGTGAGTCGGGAGAGGCGACTCGCGACAGATATATATATCAAACTATGAAAACTCGATAACTGGGCGACGGACGGCCAATAGACGGCCGCTAATAAACTTCTACGTAACGATACACAACGACGGTTAAATCATTACAAAGTTTTTTTAAATTTAAATTTTTCTTAACGATGCATAATTGAATTGACACGTAATCGTTACGGCGAGGCCGCACTAGTGACACACCTACACACGAACGACAATTGACTAGGTTCCTCGCCCTGGCGGCGGCCGGTCGGTCTCGTCTCGTCACGTCTCGTCTGACTAGAAGGCGCGGAGGCGGGGCGGCGCCGGGCGCGAGTACAAAAATTTGGGGTGCGGTCGAAACCGACGTGTAAAAGTGTCAAATCGTAGCAAATTTCATAAGACGGTAAAGCTAATCGGCGTTCAGATGAAGGTCCAGCACTCGCAGATCTTGACGACGAAGTCCTCCCTCGTGGAGAGAGGCTCGTTGCCGTACGTGGTGCAGCGCTGGGTGCGGCCCAGGTACAGGTCGCCGTCCAGCCACACGCCGAAGCGACCGCTGGAACACGTTACATTACATACATTATCGATTACCAATGAGATGACAATTGGAGATGAGATATGGTATAAAACAATGGCATCCGTCGAACGGCATCGAAAAAAAACTACTAACTAATTATAAAAAGACTCACTCTCCGGCTCCGATGGAAAGATTATCGTTGCTTCCTCGTATGAAGTACATGTTGTCTCCGGTCCAGCCCCAATACTTGAATTTGGTTTTTAATGGCACAACTTGATCTGCAATAAGAGTATTATTACATTAACATTCGAAAACGTAACCTACACCGAAACTCTCAGGACTTTTTTCCTTATCTTCTTAGTACCAACTTAAGTAGGTATCTAAGTTTTATATCTCATCAAAAATAAAACATAATAATACAGCCTGTCGTCTGTCATCGACTCGTCTCTCGAGTTACCGGTGAAAATAGCAGATCTGTGGAATTGAGTTTGTGGAAAGCCATCTAACTTAGGCCATAAAAAATACGTCAATTGCCAACATTACTGACACTTGACAGTAAAAAAAATGTTGAAACCTTAAATCAAAAATTGTGTTGAAGATAAATTAATTAAGATACCCAATCGTAGTAGACTTTGATTTTGAATTACAGGAATCATTGAGAAGATAATAACAAAAATGTAAAGACAACATACCCTCCTTAATGTCCTTGTCGTCTCCCCCGGCCTCCTCCTGTGAGCGGGGACGCTCCTCCGTCCGCTGGAACGAGAACAGAAGCGACTCGCCCGTGCCGTAGAAGTGCTCGGACGGACGAAACGCGCAGGAGGTCAGCGCCCCGAACACCTGACGGACACACCCAATTGAACTTTATGTATATATCTTAGATATATATATATATAGGGAGCAACAGGGGAAGGTTGGTTTAACTTCTATCCTATGACTATGACTACGACTCCTATGACTATTGGCTGTCAAATTAGTAGTTATTTTTATTTTATTTATTTATTTTTCATTAATATCGAGTAACATAATTAAGACTCATTTTGTAGTAACAATAGAAACTTAATAGCTATGTTAGTATTTTAATTGCTTCAACATCCCACTCGAAAAGGCACAGCAGTGGTTTACATAGACACAGTCTAATCTATTCGAGATCATATTCAAGATGCTGCTGCAAAATTAATATATGTTTTTTTAGATCGCGGACAGTGACGTGACGCTTATAACGCGACGTCAATAATTGTACTAAATGTATTATAATTTATAATGAAACTCTTTATATCATTTTATATATAGTCATATATATAGTCTAAAGAGAGGCATGACAAAGAGTTGCGTGGTTACCATTTGATTGAACCAAGCACTTTATAGACGCGATGATAAGTTCAATTCCATTAAGTATTAACAAAACATAGATATATGTATATGTGCAATTGTACATATACATATAATATTTATTATAGGTCCTATCATTTTTAATTTATATATTTTTTAAACGCCTACTATAATTTTTCAGAGGTTAACTTGGAGAGAATGGCATTAGAAATTAGGTTTGCCTTTTGCAAAATTTAAATATTAAGAAAATAATAAATAAAAATAAATGTACGATGTTATAAGTAAACTTATAAATATTAAAAATGATCCCATCAGCATATTTTTAATATATTATATAGTTATTTAAAAAATCTAATATATATTATAATTTCATTACAAAATGTCAAGGACGTTACTTGTTTCATCTCCGTTATATTTTTCGTATATCAGCTCCAAGTATTTATTATTAAGTATATACTGATTGTAAGTTGAATGTATACATTGAGACTTGTTCTTATGCCTACCTCAAGAACAACAGGTTCATTTAAAATGACATTTTAAATACCGACGACTAGATAACATTATTATACATATTGAAGGAGGTTTAAGGACCCAATATTATTAAATTTGGTTTTAATACTTTTTAAAATAAATATTATTGAATATATAGATTCAATACAATAAAAAAATATTGCCATGTGTATGAAATATTCATTTGCGGATTATGGAGAGAAGTATTGTGAGGGACAATGGGCTGCGAGTTTATAAATATTATCATATTTATCAAATCGAAATAATATTTGTCTAATCAAAATATTGTAGGCAAAATAATAACCTATTACAGGGTGAAGATAAAAGAGAAATACGTCAAACCTAATACACTCTCCAGACTTTACAGAGAGATAATGTGTGTACTCACATTATTGTCGGTGTCCTGTATGACGAGCAGCACAGGGCTGTCGACGCGTTGCATCTTGCGGTACATGGAGGCGAGCGAGAAGCCATGCTGGCTGGTGCTGAATGTGAGCTGCCACATGTAGCCCTGCGCGCGGGCCGGTAACACACTGCATAGCTTTTCCCTGAAAACATTGAAAAAATATTTTAACATTTATTTGGGTGACAACCCTATGATGTATAGATGACCTGATGGAGATTAACAGAGATATGACTGTTAAGGCTAGATTTAAAAAACTAATTTTAAAAACAACGTGTACATAAAACTACATTTGAATTCGCACAAAATAAAAAAAAACAAAAAAGATACCAAGGTTATCATGTTTTTTGTTTGGCAAAGCTTGGACAATCAACTTACTTCATATAATCCACCGTCTAAGTTACAAGTATATTAAATTAGTTATTTGATACACGGCAAACATATTTATTCACTTTATTTTCTTAATAGTATGGGATTCTTCTCAGCAAACTAATTCATTGCTATTATTGCCAACTATTTGTTTATTTTGAATATTATTTAACAACAAGTAAGTATTATCATAATATACCTACTTGTTATGATAAAACTTAATAAAAACTGAATGTTTGTTCATTGACATGTATAAACACTAGAAGGTGCGGGTGTTTGTTGTATGTATGTATGTATGGTATGTCAGTAATTGTATGGGTTGTTACATAATATATCGACACGCATAAGAGAATGCATTCGTATTTAAATAAGTTGAACTTAATTTCACGGTAATTACTTGTTATACAATAATTGGTGTCCTTAACTTATTGCAAACTCTACGGAGCCAGGTTGAACAAGGTTTCAATATTAAAAATAAATTATCGTGACATTTAATATGTTTTTATTTTATGTACTAGTTTAATTACTTGTACTTTTCTTGTAAAAAGATTTATGATGGAGTTTGGTGATTTCATTAAATGTCTCCAAGTTTTTGTGTGTTTCTAACCAGGGTGCGGTTGGATTGGACCTTTAATTTTAAATTTGGGTAGTATCTTTACAAAAGGGCTTAGATAAGTATGGTATCAAAATATGGTCTCTTGACACTTCCATTAGGCATACACAAATGATCTTAGGTAAAGATACAAACTGTAAAAAATATTTAAAAAAATAGTCCATCTACTCTTTTAAATATTTTTTACAGTTTGTATTTTATCTAAGTTGAAATAGATACTTCGAGAAGTGAAGTGAAGTACCACACAAAATTACAGTGTATTCTGTTTCACAACTAGAAATCTATTTCTACAACATCTATATCGACACCACAGTGTGCTCTTGATATCAAATATCTTCCATCATATAACATTACAATTCCAGAAGCAATTAATTCGTTCATAATGCTTTCCAACTGTCAAGTAATACGAATGTATATTCTTGTCAGCTCATCTCTATAGAGCCATTATATCGAATGGTTTATTATATATAGTTAGATTTATTATATAAATGTTATGTAGCATAATGTATTTATATAAAATTATATGACAGATCGTTACTTGAAAAAGCTTCCACCGATTTTTTATCAGCTAATTTTTTTTTTTGGTAAATGGTATTCTTATATAAAAAATGTAACGTTCAGGTTGATTTGATTAATTTATCCCTTTTTATTTGTTTTAACAATTTATTGCAAATTAAAGTCGTGTAAAGTTATAATTGTGATAATTATTTTTACCGGTGTT
Source organism: Napeogenes inachia (assembly GCA_959347355.1). Classification (NCBI taxonomy): domain Eukaryota; kingdom Metazoa; phylum Arthropoda; class Insecta; order Lepidoptera; family Nymphalidae; genus Napeogenes; species Napeogenes inachia. Next base: position 2,138,746 of record OY365796.1, on the reverse strand, counting down.
CCATGGTGAATATCTCGGAAGTGCCGATGAGGTCGGGCGGCGAGAACTCCATATCCAGCGACGCTCCCGACGAGTACAGCGCGCGACGCAGCTCATCGCTCATCGACAACACCTACACACAATATTATATTAAACTTTTATATTTACTGTACAACTGTTAAAGCACACTGTACCACGGATTACATTCGACAGCACTGGAGTGACTGATATATAATGACCAACTAAAGATACACGATATGGGTGCAAGTCTCGTTTCATAACCGGTGGCCGAATGTACTTTCTCGAAATGAACCAGTTTAAAAAAATATTTCTTCAGCCGAGCCATTACAATTGATATATCACAAAGGTTATATATAAATGAAGCATCGGTTGATTTCTTTAACAGCTTCCAGTTACGTTACAATATTGATGAGATAACATTGTTAAACAAAACTAATTGTAACATTACAAATCTTAAATCATGTATAAATATTTTATTAAACTGGCTATACATAAACACGTGGATCCATAGCAGATAAATACACGTGCGCCATGCTCATGAACTTATGTGATATTTTATGAATTGGCTGTATAAAGTTACCCTTGTGTAGAAAATAATGAAAAGATGGTCCGTTGAGCTAAAAATATTAATGACATGATGCATTCCCGATCACTACAGTTCACATTCAACACACACTGAATAGAGCGTGCGCGTGCGCACAGCTACCTCTAACAACAAACAACTAGACGTGAACATAAAAAACCTAATATTTATTTTTAATTTAACATAAACGGTGTCCATACAGCTACTAGTGACATGCCTATATTTATTTGTAGCTTCGATGAATAGCAAAATAAAAACTATTTATAGTTGGAGTGAAATTTTAAAAAAAGCTGTTATATCATCGTTAATTCTACAATAGTTAATAAATTAACTGCTAGTTAATTTTTCTCACCTCTGTAACACAGTGCAGGGTGCCTCGTCGGCTAATCGGATTAATAGAACCTCTTTTAACCACAGCATTCCTTTTTTTCTTATTACGGATATTTTTCATAAATCTTTTCACAGTTTTTCGTAACATTTTGTTTTAAATGTAATATACGTTTAAGTAATATAAACAATATGAAATATAATTAATAAAATCTAAATATATTAATTACAATATTAATGATATCATAATCAATCTCTATTTGTTACTGACATGATGATGGCTGATGATTGTCAAGTAACATCACTATCTTCTGTCCTATCATTGCATTTATAACATTCAGATACCTCCAGCCGTCGATAGATAAGGTTGGGATTACGTAAATTTATTAGCTCCTTAAGCTATTCGTAAACATATTTTAATAGTTTTATGTTTCGGACGTGTTTGCGTTTCTTTTGTTTATTTTATTGCTTGATTTGGGATTGATAAGGGAGTGCTTTTTACATTTAAATTATTTATATTTATTATTTATTAACGATTTAAGGTGCAATGTGATAATAGGATAGACAACGATTTCATTAGTCTTTTTTCGTACAATAAATCTACCTTATTTTTAATATCGTATTGGTACAATGCCGGAATAAAAACATGACAAAATATAAAAGATGGCTACATAGACAATGTTTTATAAACACAGTATTTTTTTAAAGATTAACTAAATATTTATAAGTATCAAGTACATGCAACGACTAGTTTGAAAACTACTCAATTTTTTAAACTGAAATAATTATTATGAGTTGATGAGTTCTTAAATCACTACCCATATTATAATAATGTATTTATAAATGTTATAAGTGTCGTTTTAATAAAATTATATAATATCTTTGTAAATTGCGCGTTGCTGGGTGTACCTAATCGTAGTTAGAATCTTTATTAAAATTGAAGTTCAAATAGCATAGCATGTAAGTACAATATGTACTTATGAACCGTCAAACTCTAGTTGGTATTATGGTCAGTAGTTGGTTGATGGTATTGGTATGGTACCAAAGGGAGAAGAACTGGTAAAAAAAGGAGCATGGTATACATAGTATGGTAACAATTTACCAACTGTTGATAATATTACAGTTGATGTTATAACGGAGTTATAGTTTACTAACAGGTTATTACGAGTTTAGGTGAAAGTAAGTTTATTATGACCTGTTATTGACAACAGACATTAGTTCGTTTATATATATAGACTTCTGAGATATTTTAGAGATTATTTCGTAGGCGTTGGCTTAAATTGCGCAAATCCTTTATTATTTGGGGTAATTAAACTGATTTTTAAACTACTGTTTAAACGCTGACTCATGTTTCTCTTATTATTAAAAGTAACAAGGATTAACATTTTATAGGAAGTGAAATGATGCAATTTATTATTTATATTTAATATAATCGTAAGATTTTGTTTAAAAAAAATATCAAATTATATTTCTAAAATATTTAAATATAACCTATAATTTATATAAAAACCTTTATTTTACATAATCTAATATTGGAATCTTCCAGCCCGAATATTATTAAACATGACGCAAAAAAATATTTTATTATGAAATATTATTATAAATTAAATAAACATCGAGTGTAGTCAGATTGTACAAAAAAAAATATGTATATGATTTTGATGCTTTAAAAAAAATGTTTTGATATGCTTCGTTCGCTTATCAAGATCGTTCGGTTGTCGTATCCAATTACAAGACGAAATATAATTATATGACTAATAAGGCAATAAAACCAAAAAGACATAAAATCAGTTAACTCTTGATGTACTCAATATAATTATTTCTCTATCGAATCAATTTAAGCAATAAATGTAAATTACTTTTTTTTATTGTTTTGTTTACGTGAACTATGGTATTAAAACCCTTATATACTCACTCTTATAGATTAATATTATAATAAAAATAATCTATAATTAATTTGTTGACATTTTATTTTAAATAACAAACAATAATTATTTTAATCCAAAGTGCAATATTCTCTTAGACATTAAAAAACGATAACCTCATAGTACGTAATTATTTAATGTAGGTACATATAAACGAGTCTTGTTCTTATAATGAAGATTATAAATAAAATAGTTTTTGTCTTTATTTAATTTTATAGAGATGAAAAAGTAATATAACATAAATATATGAGAGACATTCGTTTTTAAAACCCTCAATTCATTTAATATTTGATATTGATATAACATAAAAAAAATGGTAACCAACACTAAATTCTCACCTTATCGTTGTCAAAAGACGAAGAAGTCTCTGGTGAGGTCTGACCGAGACGCACCATTTCTATCCATTTCATAGTCTGCATTTGTGCAACAAGTTATTCCACATCAAGATATAACCGATACAGTACGAAAGACACGAAAACATACAACACTCGTTAGCCAACTCTGTATTTAGATTTAGCTCCGTGGACGTGGACGACGACTGCTTACAAACAAGCCTCGTTTATTCACTGTGTCACGTTGCATCAAGCTCACTATAATAAAGAAATTGTTTTGCGCTGATGAGTCTCCGCGGGATGTAAATAACCAATAGTTTGTAAAACACAACACAACACACAACGGTAATACGACCGCGGCCGACTCGGGCGCCTGGTACACTACTCACTAGAGACGTCAGACTAAAGAAAGAAACGCGGTTAACCAGCCGACCCAGCGGGCGTGACACTAACAAACAAACGGTATAAGTAGAAACTAATTATTAATAATAATGGAATTGTTATTAGTATTTAAAATAGACGTTCTAAAAAGCTTAAGATTACCTGGCTCGTATACTAGTTTTGTTTAATATTAAATTTGAAAGTTTTATTTGGTTTATTTAATAACAGGAAAACTGTATCGTCGCGTCGGTGACATTGGGAATGTTAGGACAAGAGACCCGCGAAAGTGACGTCGGCTCACGTAGAGTTCGACCGCTCTCCGATCATTCGAACAACGTGGACTTCACTCACACACGCATATTTAACATAAATGTAATGTTGTTTAAATTAACAATACTATTAGTTTATAAATACTTCCAACACTATGAATCATATTGTATCTTTAAATCAGAAAAACCCATTAAGATCTAAATTCAAATAAAAATTAAATCGATAAAAAAAAAACCTTTTATGAATCTTTCCGATAATTTAATATAATTATGACAAAACTTTGTGGAAAAGTTGAAAATGTAAATTTTAAAATGCCTATTTCGATTACGTAGGTGTCGTAATGTTTTTTTTTATTATAATTATGTGAAACGTGGGCTTAAAATGTTTCCACGGTCAGTTAACGTAGTCCACAAATAGAAAAATATTTTAGATGTTAAGGATACTACAACAAAAGTATAAAATATCTATATATTAATAATTATAACTACATATATAAATAACTAGCTCCGACAGAGCTCCATCCGCATATAAAGTAATGTTTTCTTTCCGGTAACTACAACTGATTGATTTGTAGTTTAATTTTAATCAAAGATATAAATATAAAATTGTATGCTTGTTACTACAAAAATAAAACCTAGGTAACAAATATTCTAAAGAAAACCACGGGAAAAACGAACATATATATTTTAATACTAAATTAATAATAACGAATCAATATTTATTTCCTCAAAAAAACCGCGCATTACAAATAACGTATTTTTGTTACTTAACAGAATCGAATACCTGGTACTGGACTAGTTATTAGTACAAGTTATTAATACAATAACGCACAGTCAGGAGATGTAATAAAAATACATATTATCCAGACTTTTTATTATTTTTAGGGAAATATAATATGGTATATGAACTAGAAATTTAAATAAATCAAATAAGGTAGTTTAAGTGGCTAAGTGCATGTATTTAAAGGGACGATTTTCTATACTTATATAAGATAATAGAATTAAAATGAGCATATTGTTTCATAATGGCGGTGTTATTGCTAAACAAATAATTTAAAAAATAAATCAACTAGCAAATAAAATAATAAAAACCAAATAAAACGGTAGAATTTTATGGTCCTGCATCACGCAAGCACTTTGAGATAATATAGAGCGAGAATTGAAAAACTTACAAAATGTTGCAAATTAAAATATATTTTATATACAATAGATTTAACATGGACCTGTTTAATATGAAATAACATAGAAAAGCTCAGAAATACTGTTTCGAAACAGTTTTGAATATAATACCTACCTGTATCAAAGTTACAAAAATAAAATACGAATGTAATAAAAAATATTTAATTAAATAGTAGCTTCTTTTCTTTACGCATGGAATTTGACATATATAATCTATTTCAGGAATATGTAATTTAACTTAAAATCTGTATACTCATTATTGTTTGTTGTTATAATATAGTATAAAATAAAGTATTTACAATTAAAAATATAAATGACTCGTAATAGTAACCCTCTATATCTAGTTGAGGGAAACCTCAACCGGTTTCACTTGATCCCGTTCAAAAAATATCCTCAATTAACCCGAGTAATGTAAAAACGTGACTTCTATGATCAGAACACATTAACTTCATCTGTCTGGAGTCGGATTACTTAATAAAAGTGCATGTTGCTGGCAATTAATTAATTTATAAGGTATCTTCAATGAATGTACATTGAGTCTGTTTTCGTGTTACTGAAGACTTAGAAAAATATTTTGATACTTGCCAAGAACAAGACAATAATAAATTAATTAGAGAAAAGAAATGAACAAAATTTAAAAGAGAGTGCCACACAAAAGTAACACAAATATACATAGGTATTTTGATGACATAATTAAAAACGAAAAAAACTAAAAAACAAACCAAATCAACGGAATCTTTTACGAAAGAAGGCCAAGGCTGTTTCTATGTCAAATTGATTTCTAATGGCTTTTAGAACTTGTGCGGTAAAATTTACATAGGGATTTAATTTTCAAGTATAAGGCACTCAATTTATCACTAAATAAATATATTTTAAAACACAGAATTTAGTTCTAGAATGTTTTGTACATATAATACAAAATATATGTTTATATATATTTTTTTGTTAAATTGACACGGTATGATCAAAGGCGAAATCATATTTTTTCGTATCACAAATTATGTATGACAAGGAATTATCTCAACTATAGTATGGATAATAAATGATAATGACACATCATTTGACATGTATATTGTATAACGGCTCTTTCCCGGTCATAATTTGACAATCATTTTGTCAACTGTACATGCGGACCTATTCCGTGAACACGACTCGTTAAGAGATCATGGACGATTCTAAATAAAATTTTAAATAACATTTTTTGACATCAGTCTTAATGTAAATATTTTTATGCGTAGAAAATGTACGCATATTAATATTATATTTATTTGCCTGTCTACACATTCTGCCTTCGAAAAATAAGCCTCACACATTTTTTACAAAATCTGTAGATTTTTAATTTTGTTTTTGTTACCGCCAAAATTTTTGTATTTTTTCGTGGAAATAAGTTTTATTTCGTAGTATAAAAAGTAGATTCAAGTTATCATATGTTGATTCAGACAATAACCAGACCAAAGTTTATTTAAATCCATAGTAGTGAGCAAAACAAACAAACAGACAATATTTCTAAAAATATAGAAGTATAAAAACTATAAAAGGTTCTATAGCAAATATACATTTTTACTATAAGCCAAGTGCTATTTAAACTCATCAACATCACAAAAATCTCAATTTCGATATAGTATATTTTTTTGTTTCTTACATTTCCCAAAAATATTTGACGAAAGTTTCTATATCAACTGGTTTTAGTGAATATTAGCAAAGTTTTATGAACTAGCTACTCGAATATATAATAAAAAGTACATATATGAATTAGATATTAATAATCAAGGTGGTCGAGAGTCGTTTATAGACAAAACTTTTCAATAATCCAGAAAAGAGTTAAGATGAACGACTAAGGTTATCGCGATCAATCAACACAATACCTCTCGGATATCCGATGAAGACGGAAGCGATTTGTTTCACTTAATAGGACTTGTACAATAATTGCTACACTTTCAAATGATATCCATTCTCACTGCTGAGTGACGTTCAAGCAATAATAACATTGTTAAACCATTTACATATATTTGCTATTATATTTGTGTTAAGCAATGATAAAAATTAAATACCTATTTAATAAATTTAGTGACGGACAGATGCAGTAACGTACAATGAATGTGATTAATTATAAACACATTAATAATTTATAATTTGGCTTATTATTATTATAATTAAAATGTAATTGTAACTTACAACAGTTAATGAAAAAAGTAAACGCAGACAGCGACATAAATTAAAAAATAAAATATATTTATTTTACCTTTTGCTCTTAACTTCTTTGGGCTCAATTATATAATAAATAATTAATTGTTAATATATTGTACTTTTAATGACAGCGACTAAACTAGTTTGACAACTTATAGAAATGTAAAATGTAACGTGATGTCATCTAAAGAGATTGAATAGCTGTGGGTGAATTAAATTACATTTTTAAAGAGATTCTTTAACAACTGGACTTACATTATTTGAAGTTATTAGTTTAATTTTAAATTTAACTATTTAGATTTAACATGGGCTGACATGTGATGACTCGCTGAGCATTTTCAAATATGACGAACATTATGGCCTTTGCGTTTTAAAACTCAAAGTAAAAAAAAAACTGACCAAGTTCGAATCTGGACTCGCGTGCGTAGGGTTCTGAACACTAATAAATGAAAAACTTCAAAAAATCTTCATTGTGTGGATGGATATCCACACAATGAAGATTTATTTTATTCTTATTAATTTGTTTACGGTGAATAGTATGACTAAATATTTTTATTTATATCGAGCATTTCATCTTTCTAGCTACCACGGTTTAGGAGATATGGCCTGTCGACAGACAGGCAGACGGACAGCGCAGTCTTAGTAATAGGGTTCCGTTTTAACTTTTAGTTTACGGAACCTTAAAAACAAGATTATATACACTTGTTGATTACTGTAAGCGTGGCAAGTACGTAATGTTTTGTAAAAATAAAGGCCGTCCCGCATGGTGTGCTAATGACGCACGAGCAGTATGCAACTAGTAAGGCTTCATTATCAACTCATTTATTTAATTTGATATCGTTTAGCCTTCGACAGATGACACAAAATATATAAACATATTGCATTTTTATAATAAAGTCACTTGAATCTTTTAGGTAATAATAAATTGAATTAATATTTAATATTATCTCCTAAGTTAATACCAACTTAAAAATATATACTACTATTGGGCTGGGAACAATGACGATATATATTCTTAAAAATATATATATTCTTAAACGAAATAAGGTAGTTTAGGCTATTTCAATGATTGTAAATATGGTGTAAAACAAAATCACCAACACCGCAGTTTACGTAACAGAGAGCTCCTAACAACGTGATTACGTGAGCCGGGTCAAGTCTATTGTTAGGTCACTCCTGCTATTGTGTTATTACCAACGTGTTACCGGCTTCAGTCGTACCTACTATAGAGCTATGGAGTTTTTGGAATATATTCAGAATCAATACTCGATACATTAAAATAAAATGCTAACATGTCCTGAAACAATGATGAAATATACAGAAATGAAATATTTATTTACACCCAATTAATAAAAGAAATGTATTGCAACACAATATAATAAAGTTTAAAGAGTATACATTTATAGCTTAAACTATTACAAATATAGCGAAGTCATTCCGGAGGGTTGTGCGACTCATGAGTCACTAGAGGTGCAACAACAGCACTACGAGTTACTCAGACACCAAACGTGACTAGGCATTTTATGTTTGGGATTTTCAAAGCTTTCATGAAAACCTAAACGTGCGCCGGCGCATGTGTTTATTGAACTACCAGCTAGTATTAAAAAAATCTGTTTTTAAAAATGTCAATAGATCCAGTGTTTCGTATCTTGATATCAATATTAATAGTATTTATATTTTATAAATGCATAAATATTAATCGTCTTTATATGATTATGGTTTTGATGTCGTATAGATTTCTATAAATTTATAAATGTAAATACACAGTATGTCTGTATTTACTTTGATGCAATGTTATTTTTTTATGAGATAATATTATTTTAAGTCTAGAACTGCCAAGTCACGTTAGTCTGACATGCAATCGTGTCGGATCTAGATTTCTAAGGACGTGTCTAAGAGGGGTAAACTAGAGCCAAGTGTAACGTGAACATTGTCCTTCTGTGTTTATACCTCCGGCTGCGACTCTTCTCCGAGCGAGTCTCCGAGCGCCTCGGCCTGACTCTTCATTATAGAATATATTTTCACGTAAGGCGCCTTCAGCAGCTACGGAACCGTATATTGTATAAAAAGGAACCCTAATTTTGGATATGTTAAGTGTCATTATCCGAACTAAGCAAAGGTTATGAACTATATTTGCGTTTCCTTCAGTAATTTAAAATGTTTAGTGTATTGCGATATATTAACCGATAAGCATATATTTGACCCATTGTATTATAATTTACGTAAAAACGATAACATTATCTAACGAAACTGGTATCAGTCAATTATTACCAATAAACGGTTTATGGCTTTTTATTGATATATTAAGTTTTTAAAGTGACAATAGTATATCTATACATGTGTTACGATTAATTGATAAAAACCTTTAAGATAAATCGTATTTGTTGTATGAGAGTAGAATGTCTTAGTAAGTATCTTATTACGTTATTTGTTATTTTTGTTCAATTTACGATAGTTGGTCCATTATGTTCTGCTTTTTGACAGAGAACTTGTAAGTGATTTCTATGAACTACGTGATCCTATTTATGATCTTATTAACTATTTAGGATCTCGTATATTGGTTTATATTATCGTTTTTTAGTATTGAATACAATGTAATATACATCTAAATCAAATTAAAAAACTTAACACTTACACACTTATGGGATAAATTTACACCATTTTTGGACTCTTATAATTACATATTACCCTAATAAGACTCTTTTATTAGGCATTTTTGCTCAATAACCAAAAAGTTAATTATGTTTAACTAAAGGTTTTACATACATGGTAATAACATAGTTTCAACATAATACGTATGTATTTATCATAATACAAAAAGTAAATTCTATAATGGACAAACTATAATGGATATAGTATTCAATTTTGATTCATTAGAAAATAAACCATTATAAAAAAATCAAATGAGTAAACATTTAAATATAGTATTAAAAATGTGTCAACACGAGCAGAACTTGAACCTGACTTGACTTGACCTCTGGGATATCGTCCCAAAAAAACATTCAAATAAACAAAACACGTTTATAGACAATTTGAAACATTTGGACGTCTTTAAGATTAAATTAGATTTTACGCGAACTTAACCTCTGTTATTTTTTAATGTGTGGTAAGTCATGTTCAATGTGTACTGTAACATGTGAATAATGCATTGTAATCATGTGTTAGAAGCGCTCGTAGGGTTAAATGTTTATTTATAGTCAAAATAGGTAAAATAACACTTACCTCCCACGACTCCCTGGTGATGTCGGAAACATCCCCGGAACTGCCGATTCGCTCCTAAACAAGAAATAAATTTAGACAAAATTCACCAACATTTAAGATTTCTCTAAATTTAGATCTAAAAGATGTTACTATAAAAAATATTTCTAAGTCGGTCAATATTAGTTTCAATGCGGAAAATTTATGACAGTGTAATTAATTTAACAGCGGAATGACGCGTACGATGTCGTTGATACATCTTATCGCTGTGCGTTGACTTAAATCCTATTAATATTTTTTATGAATTTGGATGTTTGTAATTCAATCACTTAACGACTTGGACGAAATAACATAAACCCTGACCTGAATAAACTCTTTGGATTTTTATCACTAAACTTATTTCAAAGATGAAATAAGGAAAGATACATGTATTTGTATGCGTAATAATTAAAATACTAAGACATTAGTTGTTGGTAAAACCTTATTAACAAAAATGCTAACTCTAAAGTAAATCGGCGTAAGGTGTGTTTTTATTTATAAATACTGTTTGTAAGTTAATAAAATTATGTAAAAAACAAGTCTAATGTGCGGACAGACTCGTGAGTCTATATATATAATAAAAAAAAAGGTTTTGAATTTATTTTGTTATATCTTGATGAAGAGTGATGGCGAGATAACATCTCTCAGACTAAGATTTTGTAAATAGACTTTTTTATAAATATATATAATATTATATGTTATAAACATCATCTTATTTTATTATCATTAAAGTAATAATATAATTAATCAAGCATCAGTGATATATAGGTTCAATATATTTTTATACAGCTCACTTAAGTTTTTTTATTAACATCAGTAGGTATGGATAAAAGCTGAATAAAATTCCTACTATACCAGTTCGTCTCACAATATTAATATTTTGTATAATATGTATTCTCAAATATGTTATTAATTTGTAGTTATATTGTAATATTACTCAGTATCGATATTTATGTATTAAGTTCAAAAGTCAACGTAGAGAAAAAAAACAGAGTAATCTCAACTACCTACTTAACTTAAATACATCTCATGTCTAGCCTTATCTCAATCGGATAATCTTTTGTAAACAATTTTTCTTTCAACGGTGTCGGCGTCCTAAATAACGTAAACTATTACGTACTTATAAAGACAAAGGATAGCTTAAAAATCATTTTTTTTAATTTTTAAAATAAACATTATAAAAGTAGCAGCTCTGTGTATTTGCTTCTAACGCGAGTAATGTAACAATAACTGAATATATTATTTAATAGATCTCAGCCATGTACAACAGACATATGTATATACAATGCTATTATTGAATGTTGTTAGTGCACTGTAGAACCTACTACATAAGACATAAGGGTCACAGTACCTTGTGTCCGGGCTTGACGTCGTCGTCGTCCCACTCGGTGTCGCTGTCGATGAGCTCGTAGCCGTGCGCCGTGACGTCACGCAGCGCGCCGTACCGCTCCGGCACCCAGTGCGTCAGGAACTTGAACAGGTCGTCCACCCTGGGGAAACATATTATTGTATATTATTATAAACGTATTATAAGTTATATTCATTTAACTTTCCATGGAAGGGTCATCTTCAAAGGAATTTAATATTTTAAGTAGTTTTATAAGAAACACACACGCAATGTACCGCAGTAGATAACCGCAAGTCGCATGCGAATTGACTAACATTGTTAAACTTATTTAATCATTCGCTGAATACTCTTTCGCTACTAGTACTACTAAATAATAGGAGGGAAATGTGGTAGTCGCACCTGTTCCTGGGGATGCCGAACCAGTACTCGGGCTTCATGCGCTTCCGTCCGTACGACATGAGCGGCGTGGAGCGCGGCAGCGGGCGGCCGGCCGGCTTACCCATGCGCAGGCGCAGGTACAGCGGCGGGTCCTCGCTGGCGCGCGCCGGCCGGGGGATCAGCTCTGTACGGAACACGGGATGCAAGCACTGTTAGAGGCGCGTACGGTGAAACGGTAACCGTTTCTGAGACGTCGTCCAATAATATTGTGAGTTTCAAAAGGAGGCATCCCATAATTATTTTAATTATGGAAAATAAAATAATACCCTAGGGCTCAGAAACATAATAACCGTGCAAAGATAACATATAGTATTGTTAGTAGAGACTTATTTTGATAGGTAAAACGAAGTGTAAATTTGGATACGTACTGTCGAAGGAGGCGAACAGATCGGGCATGTCGTCGACGGACACCATGCTGCGGTAGTCGAGGCGGGGCTGCGGCGCGCCGGCCGGCTTGGCGTGCGACCGACCGAACCCACCCAGCGAGCTCCTCCTGTACGCGGTGCTGGCATTACTTTGGATATTGTTTCAATAAGACGGAACGAATGTTACATGTATTACAAAAAAATAATAATATCTTTAATAAACCTGTAATTTGAAAACGATAGATATATAATATAATACTTAGATCTAAACATGCTAACGTCTGTGAGGAATATATAAGAAGGGTGCCAATGTAATGTTAATGAGTGGATAGAGATGACACGGATTAAAATTTAGCTAGAGCTCCGTAGATGAACCGATAACTCTCCTGGGACCTAGCGGTAAGCCGCGGGACGGCACGCCACAGCGACAGGAAGCGAAAAGGGAATTCAGAGGAAGTTAAGAGAACAATTAAATTAAAAACGAAATCATATTAGGCAGTTTTATATAAGAAAAGTACTATTTATGAAAATATTGAAATATGAGTTCGTTTTATAAAAGTTTAAACAAACAGATATAATCCAACAGTAGCTCGTTCTAATCTATAGAAGCGTGTCGTACCGGCACACCCGCAGTGCACTCACAATTACAAACCAAACACCCTCTAGAGGACTCGCTAACTCTTCAATGTCTAATATTTCTTAACACATATACATCATGCTAATGAGCGCTCAGGACATATAACAATAAAAAAGCGCCAATTGAGTTTTGGATTCGATCAAGAATATTCAAAGAAAACATTCATTTGTTAAGCTTAATAATACAGTTTACAAATCCAAAAGTCAATAAATACACGAGACAATAAGAAACAGACAATCATATCCGTGGGGCCTAGTAACGACAACAGTGGGTACGATTACGACTAAACGCTGACCACATTCTCACAATAAGGGTCAGATCACACTGTGAAGTCTGGCACTGATAAGGGTCATGTGTAAGTCTGGCACTGATAAGGGTCAGATCATACTGTGTGTATGCCTAGCACTGATAAGGGTCAGATCACACTTTGTGTAAGTCTTTCACTGATAAGAGGCAGATCACACAATGTGTAAGTCTGGCATTGATAAGAGTCAGATCACACAATGTGTAGGTCTGACACTGATAAGGGTCAGACAGATCACACTATGTGATGTTCTGGCAGTGATAAGGGTCAGTTCACACCGTATGTAAGTTGACACTCATAAGAGTCAGATCACACTATGTGTGAATCTGTCATTGTGTGAATGTGGAGTCCAAGGCAACATCAGCGTGTCACATCGAGAGGGCACGTACCCGTCGCCCGGCCCCTCCTCGGACGGCGTCTTACTCAGGAACAAACCAGTACCGAACTCCACGAGGTTCATGGGCGAGCTTTAGAACCAGTATAAATCGGTACGTCCCGGTTAGCATCCACGGTAGCAAAAAAAATTTAGAATTTACATATTATTTATATTGTGTTCATTTGTCTGGGAGTGTTGAATGGCCGGGAATCGTTGTTTGGAATGGTTCGTAACTATATCGTTCCTTAAGGGTATAAATGTTATAGGGAAGGTGCAGTTGTGAGTCGGGTATATATATTATGCTAGTCGTCGTTTAAGTTACTATCTTCTTCATTCACGATACAATTAATTTATTCGAACTAATAAGTATATAACTGTTATTATAAATGTACAAAATAACAGAAAAAAAATCAATAAAAATCAATCAGACTTTCATATTCATCGCTGGTCGGTCTACATCTCACGTGACGAGTAAAACATAAACATCTGCAGGTCTAGAGTCGTACAGCATACCTGTTGAAGACCTTGGAGAAGACGCTGGTGTTGTGTGTGTCGGCGGAGGAGGGGAGGGAGTCGGCCGGAGACCCCGCGCCCGCGCCCTCACCCGTCAGACCCTCCACCCACGACAGGGGGTACGACAGACGCTTCAACATCTACACAATATGTTATATTTCATTAACTTTCTTACTTTTTAACTTTTATATAGAGGAAATATATATTTTTTTATTTAATCGACCCGCAGTTGACTACTCTGACATTATAGTGCAAAAACATTTTTCGTTGTATCACTACTTACCTTATTCTTTTTATCCGGCTTGGAAGGATCCTCCTTTTGGGTACCGTCGAGCGAGAAGGAGACGGCGGCCGGTTTGCGTGCTCTCTCGTTCTCTCCTAGAGGAGGTGCCGACAGCGGGGGCTCGGCGCGGGGCAGGCACACCGGCGGCACCCAGTCCGCAGAGAGAACTATGTCTGCGTCGCTGTACACCTAAGAGACGAGACCAGTTAGATTGGTTATAAAAACTAATAATCCCGAACAACTTAAAACGCACACATTAAAGAATCTATTGAAATTATAGTGTAACACCCTTTAAGTATCACAGTAGCGCATTGAAGAAAACAAAAAGAAGAAGTCAGACGTATTTATATGAAGATCAACAAATAATATCACAAAACGAAGAAAATGTAAAAAAAGAAAATATAAAGGATAACATCGAGCAGAGTACGACACATATTCGTAACACAGCATCACCTTTTCGTAAATTATGAATCTTTAGAAAACGCCACGATACCAGAAACATCGACGAAAACAAAATTAAAAAGACATTAAGATATACGGACGACAAACAAGATCATCAACATAACAAAATTGACTTGATCTCCTTAGCCACCTGTGAGAATAGACAGACCATCACGACCAATTTCACAACGAAGATTGAACTTCCAACCCCTGGATCCACCCACACCCCGCACCCTACATCCCCACCCCCGCCCTCACCTCATCAGTGGAACAAGACATCATGTCGACGTCATGGCAGACGGCGAAACGGTTCAAGAAATTGTTTTCGTAAGCCGTGTCGCAGTGCCAGTCGTACAACGACACCTCCGTCTCCGGCAACTCGTAAATAGTATCGATTTCGTGACAGATATTACACAATGCCTAAAATAATTCAATATGCAAATATAAAACAATCAATCGCTTTTAAAATTAGAAGCACAAAAGGATTGAATAAAAATATTATCCAATAAAAATACATATCTTTAAAATTAATAAGAACTTTAATATTAATATACCTTCTTGGCATTAGCATTGGCATTAGCAGTGTTAACATGCAGCAAGGGATCCCGTATGTCGATCCCGGAGTCGTGGTAGGACAGCTTCACGAGGTGTGCTGCGTCCCCCTCTCCCTCTCCCTCCCCGACCTCTCCTGCCTCCCCCCCGGCGCCACCTCCGCCCTCCGCCTCCGAGCCCTCGGCCACCGAGGCCTCCAGGCTCTCCTCCTTGCCGTGGTCCACGCTCGAGGATACCTGTTTTTATAAAACATTATAGTTAAATGCGTGCAACATTTTGAACCAGTCTATATTGGGCCATGGTACCCGCGCACCTCGCTTCCTTGATCGATGGACATTCTATCCTTGCTCGGGATGGCCCAGTGCTGATCCAGTAATGATTTTCGTCTCTCCTCGGTAGTCTGTTGCTAAAAATAAAATGTCGAAATATAAGACGCGGTTTTTATTACGGTAGTTATATCTAATGAATGTCATCTAATTACAATAAAACTGAGCATCTATAATGACTCGTACCTCATGAAACCTACAAATTTGTCAAAAGCAATAAAGTAACGATTAGCACCAACCATTACTTACTAAGTTAAACTATATTTATCGAAACTTCTAGGATATTAACACAAAAAGTCGTACATGTAATGGAGTGGGGGTGACAAGATCTCTGTCAAAAGCCTTAGGAAAGGCTCCCCCTCCCCTCTCCTCCGTGTCGGCGGAGGGCGGTCGCGGGGCGGCCTCCCCCCCCGGCTCCCCCCCGGGCGGCTGGCTCTCCCCCGCCTCTCCCGCCGCCTGCAGCTCGGGAAATGTTTCGTCCTGATTATGATGTTTATATACAGAAGCATAATTCTCTTACGTGTACATAAATGCTGTGGCTTTCACGGCCGAAGTCAATATTATTAAAATGTCCCGGCCCGAGCTGGCGTCGTCTAAAGGATCTTGTGGGTCCTGACGTTTCGACGATGACTGTGGTCGTCATCTTCAGAGGTTATAGCAGTGTGTCGGTTGGTACAGTTACAGTTAGTAACAGTTAGGACCTACAAGATGCTTTAGACCACAGGAACTCAGCTCGGCACATTCATAATATCTCGTACGTGTGTTAGATAAATATTATTAACTGACACTCTGGGCACAGGTTACGTCATCAGATGTACAAATGCGACATTACCTCTGTTCTATCATCGAATAATTGTCTCGTCCTTAGTAATAATAAACGAATTGTTATTACGCTCTCAAGTCTTTTAGTGTTATAAGAATGTGAACAATTACCTACAATATAGAAACGACACCAAAAATAAACAATATTATCTGTATCTACGATAACTCTGTGCTATAACTATCTGTACTATAACTAGTGATATATATGATGGTATGTATGTATGTATGTATTAACTTACTTTGACTAACAGAGAATCCTTTCCGGGTGAATGCTCCGTCTTATTCATATAGTAGATCTCCGCTTGCTCGGCTCTGAGGAAGAATTTAAATGATATTGACAAAAATAATAAAAAACACAACAAGAAAAACTCTATTGAGAAATTAATAACAAATACAGCTGTGTAATCAATTCGAGACGCTTTAACATTAAAATAATTGAAACAATGCCTTTTGTTTGTGGCCTGCATAATATAATAAAATTGATTTTCTGTTACCGCGTACGAATCAACTCTATTGTTAAATATAGTAAATTCGTATTCATGTACTTTAAAATATATTGAGTTTTGTGAAAAACTATAAACCTTATATTTTGTGAAAAACTATAAACCAAAATTTCTCACTAAATATTAACATTTTCGAAGCAGTAACCACAGCAAATAATAACCAGATGAGTTTGTTGATTGTTCTTCTCCTCAACAAAACGCGTTTGGAATACTAGTAGCGTTCGTTCATTTTAAGTAGCGGAGTGTCTTTACAGAAAAAGTTATTTCGATAAACATGGATCCCAAATTGGTGCTCCTGACTCTTCCCTTTGACGTACACAACTGATCTCTGGTATTGATACAAAGTGAAAAGTAAATAAAGAAACAGTCAAAGCGCTAAAGTATAAAATCTAATGTCACTGACTTCAAATAAAAGAGCATTCAAGGTCACTCTTTACAGCCCATTCTTGGATTACTTTTTAGAAGTTCGTAGTTTTCTCTGATAGTCAGCCAGGTCAGACGGTTATACAAGTACTAATATAATATAGTTAGTCCCAGTGCGTCGTACTTGTGCGCGTTGTGGTCCGGTCCGTGCGTGCGCATGTGCGCGATGTCGTAGAAGATGGCGGCGTTGACGACGTACTCCATGGGCGCGATGACGCCGTACGACTCCGGCCCGTGCTCCATCACCAGCGTGTCCGACACGTTGGGGTCGAACATCACCGCGTTAGGGGTCACCAGCAATACGCCCGACACCACGCCCTATGGTTCACAATTGGATAAATTTAGATATTTTATTAGAGTAATGGCTCTTAAATATAAAGATTTACCAAGCTATTTGAAACTATTATGACATTATAAAATAATTCACTAACGAGTAAGAATACCTCACAGATAACGTGTATTTATTTTTAAATAAAAAAAAAATGCCTGAAGCGCGTATAAGTTTCTTAAGTACTTTGATTCTGACGTCACATTCGTTCGTGTGTGCATGCTCGTGAGAGTGTGCGTACCTGTCCGTCGGTGATGTGCCTCACGTTGATCTTGAGGAACCTCTGCGGCGCGGTGCTGGCCGGCGCCTCCGGGGACACCGGCCGCAAGCTATCCAGGATCTCTGCACAGGATACGTATCACATTATAGTGGTTATTACACTGTGAAAAGCACTTTTATCAAAAAAAATAGAAAGGATGATGACAGAAATGACGACGAGATGACAAAAAATTCAAGAAAGTTGAGATAAAGAACATATGTTTGTACGAATCTAAGTTAAAATTGGTAGACTTTATATGTCATCTGTGTGTACATAAATGTTAAATAAATAAGTAAGGATGGATAGAGAGAGTACCTATTCCGTGCATATTGGTGTAATATGTATATAAAATATATAATTTAGGTAACCTATAGCCAAGAGTCTAATCAATGATTGTATGTAAATTTATCACATTAATTATGATTAATCTGTATGTTGATAAAAATCTTAAAAGGTGACAAATGAATAGATACATATCAAATAAAATAAGACTTTGTTGGATAGACATCACCAGATAACGGTTGTTCAGGTACAATGCAATCTTTTTTATCTTTTTATGCATGTCTCTTGTTAGCGTGTTTTTTTCATAGCATGTGCGTGGAACATAATGGAGGAGACAAACGACCAGATCTAATGGAGACAATTCATCTCTATACCGTAAATAATTACTAACAGTACCTAATTGTTAATTGGGCTTACGTGTTTAGAATTTATTTATCTCTAGTTATCTAGTATTTTTGTTGATAAGTAATTTAGAATACAATACAATACTACTTTAATGTAGCTGAGCTATTGCATAATATTTGAAACAAATTTGCATTACGTATGTATTTATTCAAATAACTTACCTACGATTGTTGACTGAACAAAATTAAGAAAAATGACAGAACGACTAACATATGTTTTGTTAACTAGATATAATAACTAGGTTTTATAATAAATTACTGTCTGTGTGTCCGTTTAAAATAAAATTTAGCTATGGTATAACCAAATTTTAGAGATTTAAAAAACAGGAAAGTATAGAATTTATACATTTGTTAATTAAAATAATAAATGATGATATGTTGTTAGTTGCAATTAAAACAGCTGATACGACATGAACCAGCTGAGTAAATATGATTAAATTGTCTTGAAATAGAAAGATGATGAATGTAACAGCAAAAATGTAAGTTTATAAATATTGTAAATAGTAAATGTATTATTGTTATATTCAACGAGATGATAAGAATTAGAACTGCGTCAAAAATGTTATAAAACAAACAAATATTGTTTACCTTTCTCCTGTGCCGGTTCGCTGGTACCTTGGGTCGATTCGGACGTGTTATCACCGCTCTCGGACGGCCCGTCAGAATCCTTATCGCCATCTGAAGACACGAAAATTCTTATCAATACTCCGTCTATATAATAATAAAACA
Source organism: Napeogenes inachia (assembly GCA_959347355.1). Taxonomy (NCBI): domain Eukaryota; kingdom Metazoa; phylum Arthropoda; class Insecta; order Lepidoptera; family Nymphalidae; genus Napeogenes; species Napeogenes inachia. The sequence goes on along the minus strand of OY365796.1, from coordinate 2,118,993 downwards.
AGTAAACAAATATCCAGGTAAATAGCCGCACCATAATACAACCGCTTCAGAAATTCAAAACTGAACATTCTTGATCAGCCTTGGTGTTACAGTGTACATTATATCGGCTCACTTATCGCACTGATAAAACAAAGTAACGTCGCCTCAATTAGGGACGCACTGTTTGACTCGAGTGAAACTATTAATGAATGCAGCCAAATTAATTAATTGAGTTTGTTAGACTCGAACGCGAGCGCGCTGACTGAGGTACGACGAGTGAATACTATTCGCGGTTGTATTCGTTTGTCGTGCTAGAGAAAAATATTCCCCAACTACGTCACACGTGAATAACATCAAGGCCGAATGCGTTTTACTTGATGTCAGTACTTTAATTAATTAATAAGCTTCATTTTGTACCTCCCAAGGTTGTTCTGGTACTTTCTTATTTTTATATACCTATAATATAATGATCATTTACATAATGCCGGTATTTATATGTTTGTGTCAATGATTAATAACATCTGGCGTTAGTATTATGTAACATAAACGCTCTATTCTTATACAAATCATAATCCGGAAAACTGTTTCCATAGACTAATATAGTGTGGAGATGTATTCTTGAAGGAAAAATATAACATGCGTTTTTAACAATTTTATTCTTGTAAATACGATACACTTTAAATCAGGAAGCGAGTTAAATTGAATTTTAATTATCTCTACCGAACTCATATTTACGGAAATACCTATTCTTATTTGTGTGACTTTGACAATAACGTTTAAGCTATAAATAGTTTCAAAGACCGTTGACCTCATTCTTACATGTTAATATTATCAACAACTTTTACTAGACAATTAAAAAACATGTAAGTGTAAAATAAACTTTTAAGATGTTTGAATAAATTCTTGAACATTACTGTATCCAAAACGGCCATACAAATGTTTTGTACCTGATAACACTACAATATAATATGGGTTGAATTTGTTTACAAACTTTAACTGGTAAATAAGTATCATTTGGTGTACAATCCAAAATGTAGGTATATTTTTACTTGGCCGTGAATTAACATACTAAATATGTTCGACACATACATCGTTCGAAAAACTAAACAAGAGTCTAATAATGATAGTTTTAAATATAAGCATCTTATTAATACATTCATAAAATGACATAAATTTTCAAGAGAGACAACTATGTTTTAAACGTAACGTGGGCTATCAAAGTTTATTTAAGTACTGTTGAGCTAACAGACACGACTTCAGGGAATACTGTCAGTTAGAAACAATAGACTAAACATGGGAAGTAGAATATTTAAAGCATCAAAACAGGAAAATTAATAAACAATGACAACTAAAACACACAATTACTGACATTATTAAGTAGTAATTTCACTTAGACGTTAGAAATAAGAAACGATTGAAAATGATTAAGTAAATGTAAGTGTCTAGTGAAGCATCAAGATCGAAGTTCGCGTTAGTAATAGATTTCTAGAAGATTCGTAACGGTTGCTGTGTCTATTGTGTCGCAACCCGCGGCCAATCGACTGCACTCGTAGGGATTGAAGGAGGTTAGGAAATTGACAATCTAGAGGTCGATGACTTTATGTATTGAGGTATTATGTGCCAAGATGAAGATTTTATTGCTTCGTTTGTTGGAATCGAAAATATATACTTTTTTATTTGTAAGTATTTAACATATATACATAATTAAAAAAAGTTGAGATATTAAATCAAATATAGTTTTTCCATATTTTATAAAAAATATATATAGGTATCCTGATTAATTTTGATAGCGTATTTGTATTTACAAGAACTACGATTTCATTTCTTTCAGGCGCACTGTTACCAAATGTATATAATGAAAATATAGAATCTTCTTAGATTACAAATTGTTACATTTTATTTATAAAATAACATATTCGATATTATAACAAAATTAATTACATTCAAATTCCATCAAAAATAGTATTTTTTAACATTTAATAGTTCTTGTATGGTGAAGTACAAATATGAAAAGTTTAAAATTTTCATCCAAAAGAGAGATTTTAAGAGATCCTTACACTAGACTTTATATTAGTCACTAGTTTCTTTGAGCGAGGCTGGTAACATACATGTTGTAGATACCAACGACACAGCTGTGTAGCATGCACTCTGCTATAAACTGTCAGACAAATGTTTTCTTAAATTTAGAAATTAAAATGAAAAGAAAACATTTATCTATAAAGTAGCCGTTTTAATTAAACTGAAAAATCTACAGGTATGGCAAAAAGCCCAAATTATTAACGATTTATCAAATTATTAATAGATCCTTGTGCCATTAAAATAGTAATCGTTTAATTCAGTTATCAGATGAATCTATTCTATACTGCCTATCTTTAACTGTCAGTAATAGATCATTATAGTATATACACTTGCAAATATCTTAAACCATCATGATATTATCAACACATCATACGATCACTTAACCAACCTTTCCTCTTATCCGGCACGAGCAGCGTTTGTCCCGGGAAGATGAACTGCGTGGCGAGGCGGTTGAGCTTGGTCAGCTCGGAAGGCGTGGTGTCGAAGCGGGCGGCCAGCGAGGTCAGCGTGTCCCGGTCACGCACCTGTATTGAACTAGCTTTTATTAGAAGAACTCATTACCCTATTATTACATCACATTAGGGTAATATTATAGTATTTTACTATATTTTAGTAAATTGTACTATATATTGTTGGAAAACGATATACATAATACAAAAAATACTTTATTTTCATTAATTCTTCCGTTTTTTATATTAATTGTGAGTGGAATACTCCCTCAGTGCAGCATTATGGAATAGAGCATCCATCGATTTGATAAAGAATAAAAAAAATATTTAGATTAATATTAAGTTTAGTGGTTTTTATAATTATAAAAAAATTATATCTAAAATGGCATATAACAAATACATCAATTAAATCTTTTGTTCTAACAAATTATAATTAAAAAAAAAACTTCATTTACTGAAAGAAAACGAATTGCCATATTAAAATTAACGTCTTTAATTAAAGCGTTACAACTTTTATGGCGACTTTTATTGTCATGAAAAAAAAGTAATGTTCTTGTGGAAAAGAAGCCACAGCCAACATGGCGGGTGCGTTATAGTAAAATAAAAAACAAACACACAAACATATTATAAAATATACTTAATTTGGTTTCAGTTTCATTATTCAAACAGACAAATCATTTAAAGAATATTTATGATCACGGCCGGATTTAACAAAACAAATTTTAAATATACATATATAAATATATGTTTATTTATAAATTGTTTATTCTTACGAAACTATGATTATCTATATGTTAGTACGGGAAGAGAAAACTTTGTATCCCGTTTCAAAGGTTTATTATTTATTTATATTTTTCACTAAAGTATCTTTAAAGATTAAGCAAAATTGTCAGAAGACTCCGTTCTTCTATACCAACATCATTATAGCAAAACAAATTAAATTAATTATTAGATATTACAGACATTTAAAAAATACATTGTGTGTGTATACAGTAGGTACTTGTAATTAGTTGACTACCTCTTGCAGGCAGCCTCCTTACATCAATCCCAACAACATTTGTTCTACGACTTTTTTAAATTAATAGTTTAAATTTTTTTTTTTTCCATAAAAAAAAATATTTGTAACATCTGAACGGGCATTAATTCTGAGTGTAGGTATGGCGCCCGGCTCCTGACTTTTTAGTTATTTCTTACAAAATACAGAGTAGTACGTAACAGAGTCAGCAAATGTTTTTGGTTTAATATTTTGGGGTTGTTTATCAAGATTTGTAAAAAATCGTATAAGAAATGCTGTTGGGATAGTTGTAGAGAGGTTGACTTGAAGAGGTGGCCAATTAATTACAAATAACCCTGTATATGTATATGTAAAATCAAGTCATAAAACGAAAAATCACGTATACTTCATATTTTAGGAAAAGTAGTAATTCTGTTAATGTCTTTTTACAAAGATTTATGTTCATAGAATATTGCGCAGGAATGTGAGATTTAGTGTAGATAGTTAAAGTATATATTTACGAGTATATTGATGAGAGCAGGATGCTGTAATTTATTACTAGTATGTATTACAAATGCATTAAATGCCGGTTCCGTTTCAGACGAAAACTTTTTTATATATATTTTTATTCCTAATTTACGTGTAATCATAACGTACTGGACCATAAAGAGACTACAACAAAAAATATACATTTTTAAGGAGAAGTAAGAAGTGAAGAGAAGATGACAAATAGGAACATACCGTGTACGTCATAGTTTTGATAGGTGGCGGCGGAGGCAGCCTCTTGGTATGCTCGTCCTCATCTGTAACAAGAATAACAAATAAGGTATTGTTTATCAATATCATAAGAATACATTACTAATTACTATGCGAGACAATCAAGCATTTAAATTGCAAATTGTTTTAGAATACGTGTAGGATATGATTAGATACATCTGGACCATCACACAAAAATACACATATACTGTGTAAACACACACCTCCTGTGTAAAAGTAAGTAACATATTGGGATCATATCACGCCACCGGCAGCCTACAAACATCCATATATCAAATGTGATGATTGATTTGGAACGTGTCGCCGCGAGCGATTAGGACTACAATTTGAAAGCAATTAATACAAATCTGGGCTAAAGGTCAAAGTGTGATTTGTAACAACTATTGGCAATGACGGCTAAATCAATACTACAATGTTTCAATACATCGATATATGAGATCATCGATTAGATTGAACAAATTCAGATATTATTATTATTTAAAACTTTTACCAAACTACTCAAGATATCAATCATGTAACTAAAGATAAAAATATATTTTCAGTGAATCATATATTTGTTACAAGTTATCATCAACTACAATTTATATATTTTTTCGGTTTTTGTGACTAGTGAGTTTTATTTCTATGATAATAAAGCAATTGAGATATTGAGATTAAAGCTTAGATAGTATTGTCAATGATTCAGTGGGTGTTGATCTCAATAGTAAATGTAAGCATGTTCAGAGAATAACAGAGTTCTCCAAACTACGTGATGTATAAATAACTCCAGAGGCCAAATAACGTTGGAACTTCAAATGGGTCATTTGTAAAGTTGTGCTTAACGCTTGACACGCTGCCAATGAAATATTTTTAAGAGTCTTAAAACGCAAGACAATTAAAATTTATTATCTTCTCGTTTCAAAAACCAAGTTAAAAAGGCCTTTAATCATGTAAATGAGCCAAAATATTGAATATTAAAATATTAATTATAATGAATATTTATATAAATTTAAATAAGCTTAACATGGCTATACATGTTTAAAGATATTTTCAAAAATATAATGAATATTTTGTTATTGTTAACAGGTTTGGCCCTGTTGATCTATTAAAATTTTAAATAAAATTAGAATAAAAAATTCAAAACGGACAGGAATCATACCTGCATCCTATTGCATATCATTTTGTCGTTTTGCTAATTGAGCTTATATCGTGTCGCTAGCGTGTGTCTGCAAGGATCTAGCAATCTATATTTAATCATATTTATAAAAACGGAGTAACATATATTAGGCTTCTTTCTCGTATTAGCCTAACATGCCAAGCCAGAAAAATATATTATTTAAATAATTTTAAGCAGAATAGAATTATTTATATATTTATTACCCTACCAACAAAACTTTACAGCCCGGTACATCATAAACGAAGCTGTAAAAGTTGCGAAGATGAAATTGTAGAATTACTTTTCGTTAAATCGACAAGCAAATTTTCGACATTTGAATGCGACGTATAATTTCCTTCATAATTCTGTTTATGACATCAGTCCCAAATACCATCTGGATATAGCTCTTAAATAAACTCATTAGTCACGGACGGAATGATAAATCATCATTGAATTAAATTGCAATAACAAAGTTCGCCCTGGCATCGTATTTAAGACAACCTAAATAAACATTAAGTTTTATATGACGGGAACCAAACAGGATCTGTATATGAATACGTTTTGGATTGTGTTCGTTGACGGCTTGTTTATTTGAGTTTCCAGCTGGAGTTTTGGCTAGAAAATAACTATAACAGGAATTAATAAATTATATTATAATTTCTAATCATATTACGTGTAAGGTTACAAAGTATTAAAAATAAATCAAATTCAAAATTGGTTGTTTCTTCTACAGATTAGCGCAATAGGTATCTGGAAGAAACTGTCAGTCGGAAATCGAAAAATATTATTGCATTTCAAAAAAATAAAAATATCTTTCAAAATATGGCAAAGAGGATACCGCTGTTTCTATCCCTGTGTTATTAGTACTTCAGAGCTGATATTTCAAACGTGTTCTAAACGCTCTTTTACAAAGGCAAAAAGTCAGTATCTTTTTATCGTCTGTTGTCAACCGATTTTATTTTTATATTTTTGCTTCGTGAAACTAGCTATTTTAAAAATTGTAAATAAAAATTGACATTTTTTTTTTATTTACTTCTTAATTTTTTTTTATAATATTAGTATTTACTGATTTGTTTATAATGTAAGTCATATGAATGCTTATGTATATGCTTATTGATATGTATGTTGTATACAACATATATATAATAATCGATGAAAAGAAAAAAAAAAAGATATTCAAATTTTTAACATGAGATGGTTATGGTCGAAATAAGAGCATTGTACTTTTATTTTTCTGTATATGCAGTTAGACAATTGGCCGTAACTGCGTCACCAGGTGGGTGGGCGGGCGCAATGCCTCCTCACCCTTGACTCAATACCGGGCCCGAGAGTCCCAGGGGATCGTCCATCCTAAGGGGTGCCTCTAGAAGGCCGGCCCTTGGCTTAGGACGTCGTCGAAGGGAAAAAAGTAAGTTTAATTCTTGACCAATATTAATATATTAACCTTTATGGACAGCGTCGAACCTTCCCTCCACCTTGGAACGCAGGGACTCCAGGTCGAAGGGGGCGGCGAAACCATGATCTACGGAGCGGCTTTTAGACCTGAAACATTTACAAATAAACACCATTATTATACTGCAGTTTATCTTATTTTTATTTCACTTAATCTGGAAGATCTTATTCCCTTTGTATTTAAAAGGTTTCCTATAACTTTATTATTCTATTAGAGATGTAATTAACAAAATCCTTCCTGAAAGTATCAACAAGTCTAGAATAGTCTAATCTTCTATTAAATTAAAGTAGACACATTATTATCTGAAAGTCAATAAAATTCTATTTATAAGTATGTTTTCAAATATCGTTGTCCTCATTAGATCGAAATCAGACCGCTGTAAGAAATGGTACACTTATATATAAAACGAAGTGAGAGCTATCTTCGGGAGTAGTCTCATGAAGTACTGAGTCGCTCAACGATCGTAAATGACGTGACATTGAACATTAAGAAAAATACATTTCACTGTAATAATTGGCTCCGATGATATAAACAACTGCTATGTTAAATATTTCGCCTTGACTAGCGGATACTGGATGTAAACAATTCAATATCTTTATTTGATACATAAAGGAAAGATATATATTATGAAAAAATCAATTGAATTAAAATAAGATATCTAAGACAATTTTTATAGTCAGACCGCATTGCTATAAGATGCATTCTGGAAATATTTACTCCATAAAACTATAAACACAATAAAAAAGCAATAAAGTATCTGGCGAATGATTCAGTGCAAATATATTGATCGGTTACCTTTTGTAGGATTGGTCTAAGCTCTCCGCACTCCTGGACAGCTGCTGCGAGGCGCGCCTAGACCTGCATGCAACACAACGTCTACAATACTAGCACAGGCCATGCACATCCACTCTGTTATTCTGACAATATTTATTTAATTCTGTTTCCTCTTATAAAGGAAGCAATAAAATTAAAAACCGATATCGGTAATAGGTTGAACTTTCTACCGTTACCATAAACCTGTCAAAATAACATATTTAAGAATTTTGCATTAATTTTTAAAGTCCGGTAGTAACATTAATAATGAAATACGTGAAATGCAAAAAACTCATAAAATTTGTCTGCAAAACAAAATACTACAAGGTAATAAAAAAATAATGACAAATATTATAAGTGGCACTTGGTTCCAAGCATAGGTCACGAGTGAAATAAAACATGCACAGAAACACTATACTGTCAATGTGAATAAATAACTACATATATATGATTAACCATAACTTATTTGTCTCTTAAAACAATTAAAATTTAATAAATTATAACTCGCATATTATATAGTGTAGTGTGTGTATGAGATTTTATTCGTAAAGATGTTAAAATAAAAAGGAAGTTATATTTTCCAACAACCGACCCTTCGCTATCACGGAGGCTGCCAAGAGGCTTCTGTTATATTAAGATTTTACAAGCACTTCTGAAGTGTCAAAGCTGTCAAGTAAAACCCAGAATTATTGATTTTACCGGAAAGAGCTGACAAGACACTCGAGATAAAATATATAATTTTATAATAGGTATAAGATATATAAGTAAAGATACGTTATGTCATTACTCTAGCGAGGTTTAATACATAGACTATTAATGTATTATTTGTTTGGTTTTAAGTTTTATAGGATCAACATCCTTTAGAAGTAATCTTCGTAGTTTATTACTTCATTTATTTACACATTCAATCAATAAACCATCTGTAATGTACATTGACAGGTTGATTTCATCTTATTAATGAGAACTTATGTTATACATTTACTTGAATTGTTTACAAGTTACTGGCTTACAACTCAATTATAATAAAAATACCTACCAATTAGTTTTAAAATACTCTAGTATAGATATCATTAATAACAAATTCACTTTACACTCACTATTACAAAGACTAGATATATCTGTCTCTCTCTTATTTAGTACAAAAGTCAAATAGCAATGTAAGACATGTACTGGTAAGTTGAAATGGTTCGTGCAATTGCTTAGATGTTTAAATGTAACATACAGTTAAAGTAGAACCCGACCCTCGAGGGATAAGGACCCACGGATGAATGGACCCCCGACGTTTCATTAAATCTTCAGCGTATGGTTTAAGTGAGCATGTGTGAAGAGATCTCGGTAAAGTGGACGCGCTCGAGCTAATCGCAAAAGTGGAGGGTGTAGGGCGCGTCCTTGAACTTGTTATTTACAAACATCCATTACTAGTACATATCTCTTTATATATTAATGCTTATTTGGAACAACTATTTATTATATACATAATACCTACATATACCATAAAACATTTTTGGTTTAGGTAAATAAGAACACGTGTAGACTCTAATAATTGTTTATCCTTTTTTGGGTAATGAAATACCTACAACAAATAAGTCTAAATTTATATTACTATGATAGAAGCAATAAATACGAGTAAATTAATATTATGTCGAGGCAGTAGCTGAAGTGCGTCGCCACTCGACATAAACAGTATAAGCAGGCAACTTTTCATTTCTCCATTGTTAGTTTCGCAGTTATGACTTTAATTTATTTATCTGTGACCGGAAAACCTACTTCGTGTGTATGAAGCTTAGTCATTGGGATCTTTAGATACCTAGACGATATACTAATTGAACGAAATATTGTCTTTATGAATGACCTAACATAACAGTATACAAATAGCCAATAAACAGTATTGTAGATCAAGTGTCAAAACGTCATTTAAGATTAAGGTCACTAGGTATGTAAGGTATACAGTAGCTCAATGAAGGTGATTATAACGTTTCCGACAACTTTTGCCACAATATAAAGCAATTGACAGTCCATGAGAAGTTATTACACAATCAACTACATGCAACATTAAGAAACAGCGAGATAAAAAATACAAGCATTATTCATCTTGAATAAGCAATTGTAACACTAATTACTATTAACGCGGTTTAAATTAGGTATAATCTGTAAGAATTATGCAACTGGCTTAGTTTTAATACGAGTAGTGTGTTTATGTGTGAGTGTGTGTATGAACATTAGATTCAGTGTAGTGGAAACAAGTAAATAAACCGTCTTAGATAAAATTTGCAAACATATTCGTATTACGCTTAATAAATTCTCAATAGCTTATATAAAAAATAACACTTATAGATATTATCTGCATGTTATATTTTGAAGTGCGGAAACTTATATCTAGTAACCTACAGAACGACGAGGTCAATGGACGGTGGGTCTGTGGTGCGTCGCGTTTTATTGTGAAACCGACTACGTTCACGATCGCACGCACGCACGCACGCACGCACACACACAAAAATCGGTGACGCCTATCAAAATATTTTACTATTGCATAATACGTATCGGAACGCTGGTCAAGTAATGGAATTAATGAAGTTGTAGTATAACATATGTTAAATGCGGAAAATCCGTATGACTATATTATGTAGCTTCTTAAATAATGCAAATATCACAACGCTCGATCATCAGCAGCCTTAAATTAGCATAATTTATAAAAAAATCGCCATAATTAAAAATATTCCCAAGAAATTTGATTATTCTGTCAAAAAGATAAACCAAGGAAGTTGATACAACAGCGATTAACGGAAATACTTTATAAGATATTCATAAGCTAATCTACAACAGACAATTATTCAAATGCCGAATAAGTTTTGCGAGACCAGCCGGCCGGCAGCATTGAGAACAAATCATCTGTTCGATAATAATAATACACATTACTTTTAATATTAAATGATAAAAGTATGCAACAATATAATTTAAGGAAAAATTATAACACGAGGTTAACGATTAAGTCGCGTCTTAAAACGATATGGAATTAATGATTGCAGCTTGTATGTATGTTGAGGATATACGTTGGTGCAACTGTTACTCATAACGTGACGAAAGATTTATTAAAATTGTTACATACAAATTTATTATGCAACCTTAAAATGAATCTGACTTCAACGAGGTTACTTGGGGGTATAATTGTGAGATTAATCTAACCGTTATCGGGGACATCTGGTACTAGATAAGATCAAGACACCAATGATATGAACTTGACTGTATTTTTTTAATAAGTACTTTAATTATTTGTTATGAAGTCGAGTTGATTATCCGTTATAGGCTAGTACACCCTGATGACAACAAAGACATATCGAAGTAACATTTTCCTAAGACAATGGATCGTGTAGCTGCCGCACCACATTTAAACGTCGTCACCATTTACGAAGGTGCAATAGATTTATTGTCTAGTCTGTTAATGGCTGCTTTGTATTATTTAAAATTGTATATTCAATTCAAAACATTCAGTTGTTGATATACAAGCTGTAATATAATTTGTAAATACACATCTGTTTGTACAGATTTTTAAGTCAGTAAAAGCAATTTGAAGAATAGGACAAATATACTAGTGTAATCATCATATAAAACGTTTTTGAACTTTTCGTATGGGCATCTGGCGACTATTGACTTTATCCAGTTCAGGTAACTCCAGCGTGTGTCATAAAGAGAGAGAAATAAATGGAATCTGTGAGTCATAAATGTTCCCAATGACTCGGGGCTTATTTGATCGTATCCTTGTTATTCGTCTGATATCTTCGTAATTTGGAACCGTCGTGTAACGATCAAGTCATAAATCTGAAGGGTCTGAAAAGACGTATTCTTTGATAACATTGTACTTTTCTCTGATTTTACAATGTATAAGACAATCCTATTCGTCTTGCTATTTAATATACAACAAACTAGATTGTGGAAAATGGTATCGGATAAAGATAGAAATAAAGAAACCTATATAATAACTGTGAATATGTACATATTAGCAAATGGCGGCTTGGCCAATAATTACAATCCAGGGTCGGATTTCATTACAAAGATAATTAATATTATATCAAAAGTTATTTAGAGAACTTATAGATTCCGTTTATTATAATGTGTGTCATTATTTAATTTGGTTTAGTGACAAGTACAATATAACATAGTTTCACTATGGAAGTTAAAAACGAGTCAGTTTCAACTTTCACCTATTTTCTAAAATCGGTAAGACAATGGCTCTGTACTGTAAGTACGTCACAGCTATTTTTAGAAAATCGGAGATCGATAGATACTGTCAAATAATATAAAGTTAAGGCGGATAGTAATAGGACTTGACGTTAATATCAGTGTCATTACTCATTTGTGACCTTTTACCGTTATTAACGGAAACTAAACTAGTTTCCTTCATGTCTCATAGGTTTTACAAGATAACTTTATATTCACAAGTGTGGAGTAATGTAATTATAATTATTAATTAGTATTATTATATTTCTATGAGGAAATCGTTGAATTCTTCATAATATAAACACAAAACATATTCAACAATTTTCTCCTCAAAATAAACTTCATTAAAAAAAAAGAATACACGTTACTTATTGTCAATTTTATTTCATTTCAGTATTTTGTAAAAGCGAAGCATTAAAAACATAAAACGTGAAATAAAATTGATGTCATCGACAGATTTGTATCTGTTTAGAAACAGTTGGAAAAATTACATCTGATCTAAAAAAAGATTCGAGAAACGTTCCCGAGATTTTGTGATAAACAAAACACGTGAGGTAAGTAACGTTGATCACTCGTTCCAGGTCTCATTACATTGAATGCCATGGACGAATGTCGTGAGGTAAGCACTCATCCATCATCCATCAGCTAATTGCGGAGCTTCGCAATTAGTCCAGTGTCGTCCACAAACGAGCACAATTGCCGCAATGGGGAGGAAGTGGACTATCCTAGAATATTCGCTTAACCATACTCACGTAACACAGCTTTGAAATAATCTTGGACATATGATATATGTACCACGTTTCGAAAATATTCAGAATAACGTTTTCTTATGAACTTCATGTTCTACGCATCGAAACCTTCAAATATAGATTTTTTTTTAAATTTCCTTTTCAAATAAAGAATCATGTGAATGTTGCCAGCTATGATCAAGGCGAACTAATTTGCAATAAAATAAATGCGGTTGCCGGCTGCGAGCATGAATGCGGCCGTCCTTGCGTAACCACATTGTCACCGCACGTGGGTCAGCCAGCCACATTTGTTAGAAAAACATTAAAATAGGTATATTCTATTACTGTCAAAAGAAATATAATATACGTAGAAATGAGAGCAAACTACGTGACATGGATCGTGAATATCTCGCGTAAACAAACATTAAATCAACCTCGTTTATGACATTATCTAAATTAAATACGTTACTTTGTTGTTAATTCAATGTTATGTACACGTCTTGCTGCGACAAAGACGACAAAACATTTATTTTTTATACATAAACATATCATGTATAGAAAACGTTTGGCGAGCAATGAATTTAATGATGCATCTAATCAAAACACGCCACAACAGAATACTAAGTAAAGTAAAACGTAAGATCCATTTTAGAGCTTAACGTCTAAGTACCAACATATTTATGAAAATCTATAGAAATATACCACTATGGAAGTAATACGATAGTAACAAGATGTAACAGGATATCATAACTTACAAGACAATATATGTCCGCATCCAGATATACCTTCACTAACAAGATGACCTGTTCAGTATTGATCGTAATACTAGGAACCAATAGTAGATACTAGATATGTAGAAACTGAATGTACATACATGTAGCAACGAACCAACAAAGATGTTTAAAAATAAGTAATTTACTGATACGACACGGTGTATGTTAAAATTATGAAGTGAAACGACTGCACTCCACGTAATGGCCGCATATTAGCTCACACTTATTGTAGTCATTTATTATTATGGTTCTGTTACCTTGATAACAAAAGTCGCTAACTGTAAAATAATATAACGCACTTCTTCCATTTTCATATTTAATAATTTTGTAAGAAAGTTGTTGACAAAATTGAGTGACTAAAAGGCAATAATCAAGAATAGACAGACAGTCAACATATGTTTTATATTTATAATATTTTAGATATCCATTTTTATAGCACCTGATTCGGTAGTTAGTTAAATATAAATAATCTTCAACTATTGCTATATTTCCATACCATATTATTTTAAATATAAAAAATTCCGATAATATTGATTAAGAACCCGTCACTAGTTCAAATAAGAGAACTTTACTCAATCTTGGAGACGATTGTATTTATTTCCTATCAGCTCTACAAACAGGCTTTTTCGAATCCGCACTCTAATCGATTCATCCGTTTGGGAGCCATGCCACAGACAGACATAACTACACGGATCCACGTATTAAACTTGTAAGATCCTTTATCGTGGGGGGTAAAAATGTTTCATATAGGTATATTTGAGCCCAACCCAAAAATAATGCATAATTATTTTAATTTAGTCAGTGAGGGTGTCGTTTATGACATGGCACTGTTCATGTGTGTTAATGTGCTTCTCTTATAATGAGGGATTTAGTAGCGGTGGGCGCGGCTCGAGGAACGTGCGACTGGCCGCGACTGGCCGCGACTGGCCGCTTGCCAACGAACTACAGTCACAATAACACTTCTTTTTACGAACCCAAACAACATTACAGACGAAATGACAAAAACAATACACCGATTGAAACACTTGTATCTTCTAACAATACTCTTTAGGCTGGATTCAGAGCCAATTCGGTCCTTTGATAAAATTTACTACGCAATATTTTTTTCATATTTACCTACAAATTTCGTATAAAGAAGGAGAAAATATAGAATCCTATTTGTTGGTTAAAATATTAATGATTGAAAAAATTGTTTCTCAACCATTGAACTAATTATGTAGTAATAAATATGCATGCGTACATACAATGGACAATATTTTTATATATAAACTTATAAACAATATTGTTGTTTACGTTAAATTTTACAACTATGTATTACAAATTTATTGGCACTGACTACCAAACGATGAACGAATCTCTCTTTTAACTTTCGTTTCTTGGCAATAATTCTACTTTATATATAGTTTTAGTACACTTGTATACTAAATATTTGTTAACTATATTACATGAAGTTAGGTTACTAAAATAATTTTAGTGAAAATAAAATTAGCTACAACTGTACGTCATTCTTCTAAAATGAAATGAAATTTATTATATTTTATTTATAAATACACAAAGCTAGTGATCTGAATAAGTTCGTAATAAATATCGAAAGCCAAAACACGAAAATAGTTAATACCTACTAATGTACGTAATCCTACTTAACTGGTATAAATGTGTTACATACTGTCAGTGATGTCTACCTGTTGTTTGAGGATCAATAATAAGAAAGAGATTACTGTTCATAGATCTGTATCTATTACATATTGAATTATCAGAAATTATTTAGTAATTCAGATATAGTTAGCTAAATTTTTTATTCTTTAGATTATGATTTACCGACCTACTTTCAGATGTCGAAGCTGTTTTGATCAAACACTAAAGCAAATCGTAGTACCTACCTACTATATTTTATAAGTACAATTAAATTAATTTTGCATAACATGTATTTAATAACCAACTATTATGTTAAAACAAAGGCATTATAGACGGCACAAAGAAAAAAAAAGGTGAATGTACCATTGCGGAAACAAAGTTGGAGGCCACATTATGATGAAACCGTTTGTCCCATGACGTGTATCTACCGACCGACAAGTCCTTTAAATATATATATTTATTTGAATACACATACCTTCCGCATAATCACACCTACAACAAACGCATATGGTAGGTAATCTTTGAACCGTTTTGGACATACGAACGGAAATAATTCTTTCATGTGGGCGATATTGAAAGGAGGACAACGCGATTAAATTATAATATTATAGAGACCTTCTCTAAGATGACTAATTCGGGGACTGTCCGTATGACGTCAAAGGTTAATAGTTTATTAATTTTGCTACGCTGAGAAATAAAATTTAAAGCACAGGAAGTAAATAATAAAATGTTTGTGTTAACACAACGAGTAGGCCTTAATTTGAAAATACAATAAACAATTATATGTTTATAAGAACGAAATGAGCTGATTTTTGTTCAATTAAACGAAGCATAAAATAACATTTGCTTTTATAAATATTTATATATTTTAATGAATGTGTTTAAAAAATCGACAAGACGGGACTTGAACCTGCGCCCTTTGAGATACCTACTGTGCCTTTCGCTATGCTTGTATTTTATTTGGCAAAACATATCTTATATACAATGACATATTTATTAACACGGGCAGGGCAATCCTACTATCTCTGAAGGTTCAGTTTTCGTCCTGTACCAACTAAACTACAAAAGACGATTATGATATATAGAATGGTAAATTTATTAAGTCAGGTAACGATACGATAGCTCAGTGAGAAGAACGACGGAGTTAGTATCCCTAAGTCTGCAGGGTCAAGTCCAGCCGGTGTAACAGTATTTCAATTTTTTATTCATTAAACATATTTAAATAAATTTCATAGAATATAAAATATAAGTCTACTGCACAATGACAAACGTTCTAAACGTGACTAAAAGTGTTCTTGGTACATTCCTTCTGTTAGGAGATAATCCAGTCAAGGTGAAAATAGTAGGTATACATACAATATAATAAACTGATAAATATGTTAAAAGACTTATCACGTTTTCGTTACGGACCTCCAAAGAATCTCAAGAATACAGTAACAAGTTGTTATTGAATTATTGAGATTAGCGATTAATTTATATTACAGTTGCAATAGACACTTTTATTTTAAATGTTAACATGTTTAAAAAGTACGATGTTATCCAGGTCCAGTATTATTTGGTCTAAGCGACATTTGGAATTACATGGAATATTTGGAATTCGAAAAAATCTCTGATTTCAATTATGTATTTCATTGAGCTTAAAAATGTTACTTAGACTCCAAACAGCCCTGGAGCCGTCGATATGTTATGGTAACATCATCCCCACCTGCCCTTATTGGTCCGGGCAACATCATTTTCTTCCACGCTCTTCTTTTATATATCATTTCAGTGAAGATTTACTTCTTGACATATCATAATCCACACTACCCTTATCTCTTCTTTTATAACCATCCATACATTGATACTTAAGACTCTTCTCGTTACATCCTTCTCATCCCTCTGTATTCCGTGATCATATCAATAAACTGTTACTTCTCAACGTTTTCTGTACTGGCTACTTATAACTTAAAGAATTAGAATGGTACACGCTTTTTTTTTATAGAAACATTATACTATAGTAAAGAAGCCACCAGGTCAGAGTCAAATATATCATTTGGTCTATATCTCTTCATACAATAAAAACAATGCCTAACTTATTGGTCTGATAGCAAACGGCGGTCAAAGCCCAGGTTTGATGACCTCTCAACAAAGCATGTGACTGAAGGTCTCTGATATCTAGTTGCAGTCGATTTCACTAACTATAAATAACTGGTTTTCTAATTCAAGCTTCCATAGTTTTAGTTTCTCAGTTCATATCATTTTATAGAAGAATGTATTTGACTATTATATACTAAATAAAATTTGAAATTTATACATGTATTGGAACATGGTGTCGACCTAAAAACGTAATGTTATTATAAATTATATACGTGCGCGTGTTATCTGTAATATTAGTGATAATTAGAAGGCTTAAGAATTAATTGGGTCATGGTTATAAACACCGATTTGTAACGAAAGTATTAGATATAGGATGCTTTCTAATATATATAAGTATTATTTCTGAATAACTCAGGAAATTAATAAATGATGTTTATGTAATATATAACGTTGTATAACATGACGTATACACATGTCAATTGTACAAGTTAAATATATATAAATAAAATATATATAAAGATTAATTGATAATAAGATGTCCAGTTATAAACTAGGAAACAATTTTACTTGCGGCGGTACAAGTATACTATTCTTAAATTCACAAATTTACGACCTCTCCTAATAAGTTATTATTTTATTTAATAAAATCAGTGTTGAGTCAATGTAATTCATAAAGGTGTCCTTTAAACGTTTTATTAGGTGTAGATTTCATAAATCATGATTCTTCTATTGATTAATTAATGAAAATAGAAAAATAGTCAGAAATTAATATAAAATTAAAAATACTTCGAACGTTTACCATTCCCGTTCCTCTACTATATGGTCTACGCCGTAGACTCTATGGTATCCCAAAGCTCGCAGCTTTGAGTCCTGACCGTATTTCTTCTTATTATTATTAAAAAAATATGTAGGTGATTAAAAAAAAAATTTACAATTTATAGACCATTTTGAATCTTTTATTAATTTATGTTTTGATCAGTTGCTTGATGATTTTTATTTCTTATCCGTTGCAAGTAAACAATTACAATAACTGTTGTATTATTGACGTATGTCAGTTTACATTTGAACCAGCTATAAACCTGTTATAGTCTTTTATAGTGCATATGTGCAAAAAATACATTTTAAAAATGTGAAAAACATCGTACAATAAATCAGGGATTTTATAATATATGTATGTGTGTGTTAGTTTAACTATTATTAAGATCCTAACTACAAACAAGTGTGATTAATTAATTTATAAAAGATAACGTCAGAAGCTGTGATAGCTTCACATAAACAGATAGTGCCGAGGAAGATAACTAAGATTAAATATTTATCACGATCTAATTAAGACACGCAGTTTCGCCGATATTCCTGACAGTTGATCTTGCAGGCGATAAAGAAACCTGCCTATTTTTCGACCGAAACACTTTTAAATGTACTCTTAAAAAAACGGTTACAATCTTCGCGATTTTTACAAGAATCATAATCTACAAATATACAAAGTTAATATTGGTAAAAAATAAATACACTTTTCTGTATATGATAATCACGGGATCTTTGATCGTGGAATTTTTTGCTTGTAACAATATTATTTATAACCATCTTTAAGTTCTAGCTATAAATACAGCAAATATTATCATACTGCGATAACGAGATGAGTTACAGCTATTTACATTATTTTTGTTTGTACAATCACAGTATTAAATGCATGATAAAACAAATATATAAAGTAGACGGGCATTAGTGGCATTGCAAATATCCAGGCTTCAACCCTGAACGTAGCAAACAGTGTTTAAAAACACTTTATAATAACCAGAGGTGTCGGTGAGGTCAAGGAAAACCAGTAGTACTGCTGTAGCACAATACCATTCTAATCCCATACACACACCTAACTATAACATGTGTGACCACTGCTATATTATAAGATTTACTCCGTTCTTTGAAAAAATGATAAAATACGCTTTAGTTACTATATTGGGAGCGATCCCAAATTAGATTTTTATTATTCAAATGAATGGCAATGTTGAATAGCAACCAAAACTTACATTATCTGGACGATACCTGTTTTTAAGCATGTTATCTGGAACGAAGACATTCCACCAAGATGGTCGTTTTTGTCGTATGTAAGTAGGTGTGTCGCCCTCCTCGTCGGTGTCGTTTCCACCTGATTTTCTTCTTTTCTTACGCTCCAGCTGTAGGCGTGCCGCCCAGGAGCGCCTGCGTCCTTTATCACTAGGCCCGTACCCGTCCACTTCGACGGGTACGGCCAATGAGGCTCGGCGAGGCAAGTCAGGCGGTGGACCGTCAAACTCGTTCAGTTTTCGATAACGTTCTGCGAATGTAGCATCCGAGTTTCTTCTACCATTTGATGATGATGGAGAGGATGTGTTCACTGCAACGGCGTCGACAAACAGTTCGTCGTCGTCTGTGTCTGGCGCAAAACTTTCTTCGCTGAAGCGTCGTGGGCCTTCATCAATAGATTCTTGAAGGCTGGCGAGGGGCAGACTGGGGCGATGTGTGCGCAGACCCCTCGGCAGTCGGCCAGGTCGAGTTTGAAGACGCGCGAGGGCCAAGGGCACTGGCGACTCGGTTAGAGTCGGCTCACTTCCACTCATTGTTCATTCACGAGTCACTTGCTTTTGATAACTTTTGGAAACTTATTTTACTGGCTGCAGCAGTAAGTACTTAAACATATGGAAAGACATGACGTCTGCACAATTTTCCAATATTTTAAAACTATTACAAACATACGATTGATTATGTTACAACGCCCTTGTGTTATATTACTTGCGAAGGTTTTTATCTAAACGAAATTAGACCTACGCTAGGATAAAAATTTGAAATTCATATTATTTAAATAAATATTCAATAGCTTAATTGTGGAAAAACATATCTTTTTAATATATATATTTTTTTTTAAAGTAGTAGAAATATTACTAACTATACATTTTAAAGAGTTTGAAGCTATAAAATAACTATATACCGACCCTACCTCAAGGAAGTTAGTAGACTGCCCTACCTACATTCTTCATTGAACCAACAAATACATATATGAACTCAATATAATAAATGACTTCATTTAAATCTAATATCAACCTTGACATCTACCTTGAATGCAATGATTTCGTTACAATCTATTCATAACTCTGCAATACGCAAACGATTACTGGATTCCGAACCACCAAAAAAAAATCGTATCATTATAAAAAAGTATTTATTTCATTACACTTGATAATTTCTCAATATACAAAGTTTATTATCAAAAATGTACGAAAGCTGGTATAAGAAAATCTATTTATAGCATATCGCAAAATCAGACACGAATAGAAAACCTAGAGAGGAGACATCATCGTATATTTAGTAAAGCTAGCTTATTATGAAGTATCTCTTTAAAGAGTAGTAACAACTGTCGGCGCTAGCCATATTAGTAAGTGCAGCTTTCGTAACTGCATAGTCGTCATAGCCTCACGACGTTGAGGGGAAAGTTGCCACCGGTTCATAAACGACCGTCTTACGTTACTGAGGTCGATTTCATTATCACGAGATAACTTATAAGATATGGCTATTTAATATCATTTTGTGACGTCTTAAATTACAGAAAGATAGATTGCGCCCAACTTGATTTTGGCGGACTGATTTCGATGACGTACGCTCCTAGACAGTTCGAATGACAAGTGTTTTAAATAGCTAGAAAAACAATGATATCCAGCGTCCGACACACACATGCATACACGCCAAGGTCGCACTTCAATTGAGTTTATTAATTGTCTCTCATTGACTTTATAAAGTACATTATTATAAATAGCAACGTTCTCTTAATTATAAGCACAATTAGCAAAACATAAAACAACATCAGTTACCGTTAAGTTTATTATGTAAGGTAAAATAATATGTCCTTGTTATGGATTCAGGTCTGCGAATATACCAGGTGTAAAGACAAGCCGGAGGTGAACCACTCGGCGGCTATCAATCAAGCAACAACGCCAATGTCATAAGAAGAACGACAGATGCTGGACCATTGCGGTGTGGAATAAATTATGGATAACATATTTTAATAAATATGGAGTAATGGAATTTAAAATAAGAAATAAATATGAATAAAATTATCATTTTTGTATTTAAACTACCATTTTTCATGATTAATTATTTATGTTCGAATGAATTTTCAGAACCGATGTTTTAATCATTGTTCCGCCATGTTCCAACTCAGAATGAATACGAAACTAGTCTAGCTAATTTCTAAAATACGTACAGCCGGATAAATATAAAATTAACATTACTGAAAATTCATTTACTCAAATAAAGAAATATAAAAAAGTAGGCTGATGTGGAAATATGTATCCTGAAGGAAGTAAACAAAACCGGAATCAAACCTATGACTTCAATAATCGTCACGTCAACATTCATAATGGAAACTCATTATGTTACATTGTTTGCGGCATCGGGCCAGCGCTTGATACAGCACGCACAGTTAATGTGTGTGTAACGTGTCTGTGTGGTTGCAGTCTTTTGTTTCGCTCTTATCACACGTCCCTCCTAAACCTACCCACTTTAAGGACTTTAAATTGTATTGCATCTTCATTATTACTATCACTGATACAAATGTTATTATAAAAAATAATATAATCACGGATGTTATGTAAAACGTGCAAATTTTCTACACACGAGTTATAAAATTAACGTGTAACTTCTAATAACTTTACCAATAAGTAATTTGTGTGAAATATTCAAATCAAATTAGTCGTTATATTTCATGGCAATATATAGGGACAGGGAAATAAAAAAATGCTAAGTAATGAATAACGTACATAAAATATTCATGTTTACTAACAAAGATATTCTATAAACGACAAATATTCAATGAGTCTCAAGTCACCGGCAACAGTATCGAGTACAGGAGTGGAATATTAATTAATTGTTAACAACAGATCAGAACACAAAGAAAAACAAACCAATTTATAATGATGTAGGATTTAATTTCGAGCATTTATATATGTACATTAAGTATGGGAAAGTTATTTCCCATGACTCAAGTTTTAGATAATGTAAAGTTTTATATTATACGTATACATACTTACACAAATAATAATAGGTGAGGGGTTTTGCCATTATAATTGTTGTTTAACAAGAAAAACTTGCCTCAAATTAGCCATCAATTTATATAACTTTTGTTGCGGCATGAATGACTATTTTTTAAATATTTTTTTTATAGATATA
Source organism: Napeogenes inachia (assembly GCA_959347355.1). Classification (NCBI taxonomy): domain Eukaryota; kingdom Metazoa; phylum Arthropoda; class Insecta; order Lepidoptera; family Nymphalidae; genus Napeogenes; species Napeogenes inachia. The sequence goes on along the minus strand of OY365796.1, from coordinate 2,096,688 downwards.
TATTACTTAATATATTGTTCGTTTATAAAATATTCAATAACCAATAGTTTGGTTTAATAACAAATATTTAAACGAGACTGTTTTACGAAATAATTTAGAGTAACAAAGGCGCGGTTTTAATATATCCATAGATATGTTAATATAGTAGTATATTATGTGTACAGTGACACATCCGTTTATCATTTAATTATGACAACACACATGGATAATAAAATAACTTTACCAAAGATGTCAACCTGTAAAAAACGGGCCGTTACATTTGTTTACATTTGAACAAAAAAAATAATCTTTTTCATAATTATTGGCATAAAAACAATTATAAAATATCCAAATGTGTTATAAGAGTAGGTACTTTTGAAACGATGGCAAACACGATTTTATATTCAGGAATTTGATAATTATTAAAGCTTTTATGATAATTTAATATTAATAATAATACAATAAACAATAACTTTAAATCGTGGTTATTACAAATAACATTTTTCAGTAATAACACCATATTTGCATCTGTCACAAATAAATCTTTTCAAATGCTTTTAAGAGTCACGTCCTCATTCTGAGATTCGAATGAGACAGAACATTCAAATAAACTCATATTAACTTGTGTTTACAATGTGCTCTTGTTTTAATAAACTTAAAATACACATCATATTTGTAACAAAACAACTTTAATATTAGCGTATAACAAATAAAAATCACTAAAGGTTCTGAATCTTGAAATTATATGGACATTACATTGTATTTATTTATATAGTTCCTAAATAGTTAGTTAGTGTTTATATCGAAATCATTGAATGAATTATTGTGATAATATAAACGCAGGTAATACGAGAAAGGTTTAACTGATAAAACGGACGTTTCTAGAGAGGAAGGTGTCATTATCAGAGTAAAGGAAATGATCTGGTCTACTCAATGTCGTGAATCCAACTAGGCTCTTGTCAATACTACTACTATCATTAAAATGCACTAATGAATTCCTTTCCAATGATATCTTACACCTCCGTGTATGGACTGAACTTATGCGCTGTATGTATGTATGTATGTATGTATGTATGTATGTATGTATATATATTTTTTTGTCGTATAATGAGTTACATTCTTTCACGTGTTCAATTACTATTGTGAAATACCGTTAAATTCATTTAGTTCCATAGTGTATTTACTATATAGTACAAAGGATGAAAATGATATCGTTTCTAATATTGATATTTATACTTTTTTAATGCTTGTATACTTAATAGTAAGAAGGTGACCCTCGTACTATTAAGTGCTATACACATAAATGACATTGCAATTCCATTATAAACACAGCCTTTGGCCTCGTTTTCCTACTCACTACACAAATGGTCATAATACTTGATATTAGGGCTGTCTTTTAAACATTACGTAGCAGTTGATAAAAATATCAGTATCCTGTTATCAAAATGATCTTTCTTTTATCGCTAGTCTAATTACGATATAAATAAAGTGCGTCCAAACGATGTGACCTTTCTTTTATTTAATACATAATACACCTACTTAGAAAGCATAATAAAAAAACTAAATTTAATTCTTTTGCAATTTAAATTTCCAACGAGATAGTGAAAACCAACCCTGACATAACATAATTCTCAAGTTACGTCTATTGCTAGAAAAATGTAGGTCGTGTCCGATTTCAAAGCACAGCGGGACTTGCATAACTCGATCGCTGGCCAGCCGGCGCCCCCCGACTTTCAGTGACATTCAATACATATTGCAATTAACAGATTAGATATATTAATCGATTCCGGCTGTCATGATTGATTTACTCAGTGATACTATTTCAGTGATTTCTTATCACAACTCGGAATTGGAATCATAGCTACTATATAATATGTCTATATGTATTACACACAAACCAATTTCATTATTCTTTATTTAAGTTAATTGTGTAACAAACACCGTATAATATTTTTTCGTTTACACATGCGTTATTTTTTTTCAGTGTATGAACGCGTTTTAATATGAATATGACGCGTAACTTTATGAATTTCATTTTAATTAATAAAAAAAAATCGCAATCATTAAAACAAGTTGTTTAGGATTGCTTAGACTATTTTTTTTTTCAAAGAATTAAGTTTTTATTATATGAAGACTGTATGATTTGAGAACAAATATATTATCAATAACAAAATGCAACAACCATATTATATTTTTCTAAAAAAGTATTTAACACCTCTATTTCGTATGACTTACTTTAAAAACAAATAACCTAACTAAACTAAGCAAATGTTAGCAGCCCTACGTGTACTAACGTCGTATATAGCATGTACTAATCGACTACTTAATGAAAACAATAATAACTTTATATTAGGTACATTATAGTTGTATGCACAGTTTATGTGAACCATAAAAATATATATCCAAGTAATAAAAGGCGTATTGTTCAGAATTAAAACCATTTCCCGAGATACTAACAAATGGGTCCCGCCTACGAGTGTCTTCACAAATCATGTGCTTTTCAAGATACACGTATCCAACTTATATTTTAACTCATATATCTTACATTCGTTATAATATCATTTTATTATTATTATTTGAATCTGATATTTATAATTCCTTACACAACAATATTTATTGGTGTTATAATAATTATTGTTGACAAATTTAAGAATGTCCATGAGAAACTTAATTTAAAAATTTATAAAAAATAAGTTTTAATTATTAAAATATCACTTGATCTACTAATATAATAATCAATTATATAAGTCCGATATCATTTATGTACATAAAAGATATTTAATAATTTTAATGTAAACATTTATCACTCACTACCTCCGAGTGATGTATATTAATGATGCGAACGAAATATCCAACCATCAATCAAATGTTTTAATACAAAAACGAACGGTCACTGTTTATTTGTTTTCATTCAAAATATAAATCGATATAACAGTTATTCGATATTACGAGTCTTCCAATCAGGGTCTTATGGTTTAGTTTATGAATGAATCGTGCGTGTGGTCTGCGAGCGGTGACCTTATGTTCAATGCATTTACATGCTTAAATATCTTTAACGAAATCGATTTTCTATGGAAACCATTTGTAATATGGATGTAATCCACATTCAGTAGCTATCTACGAACCTCGTAGACTTTCGTAGCATCTTTAATTGGAACGGAATCCAGTAATTGAGCAATATCTTTTAAATTACAATATACAGATAATTCATATTTCAATATTACATGAACGTAGTAATAACACATACACCAATAAACAAGAGAGACGAAACCAAATCGTGTAACTAATATTTAGTAATATAACACAAGTGCGTAAACATTTTAAAACTTTGGTAACACAAATCGCGACTTCAAATCTTACGGGTTGTGGCCATACACCGACCTCCTTTCCCCGTTGCACTGGCGCAACAGACAAACAAAACAACTAGACGAAGACGTACAGATTCGTAGCGTAAACTGCGCGTGCGACTTTCACTGGTTCACGAGTGCGCTCAGTGTCGGCGTGCGAGTCTCGCGGCGCTTTCTAAACTACTGAGTGCGGACTGCTGGCAGGCTCCAGCGTTGTGGTGGGGCCGACCACTGGCCTCACTGACGAGATAACGCCATCATCTGATAATGTCTCTGAAACCCACCCCCTTGTTAGTGCGTCACTAGCTCAACATTTACGTAGTACGTTGACATGTTCCTTAATCTTCGTGTAATTTTCCTCTTCGACGTAAATAATATTATTCACCATAACAAATCTTGCTTTACCACCTATGCGTCAAAGTCACAACTAGAATCCTTACCCCATTTAGCCCCATATTTTTATACATTTATTATAAATATGAACTGTTTCGGAAGTAATTTTCTGTTAAATCACGTATAACCGTGTGACACTTCGTTAATATATTTATTTACCCACATTGTGTACGGTATGCAAATCAATACGTGGTGGGATTGTGCGCTCAGTCACGTAAATACAATAATTGAAAAAGACGACTACGTTACTTTAACATCATACAATTAATGACAAATCTTAGTATTTTTTTTTCATATATTATTTAAAGTTTTGTGTTGATAAAAAGAAATTAAACTAAATGTAAACAGTTCAAAGTTGTCAAAATAAATTCTTGATAACCTCAAAAATAGACTTTAGAAGAAACGCGGTTATCACTAAATGTTTACCAGGTAAAGTGGATCAAATCGACAGTAAGGATAAGGAAAATGAGAGTGAAATCTGCCCAAATTTCGTGACAAGATTTTGGTAAATATTCAGTGTATTTCTACTTATATACATAAAATAACAAGAATCACTTTTCTTAGTTGGGTAAATTAATATTAATTAAAGTAAATTGCGACATCCAGGAACGCGGATTGTATTTAACATCCATGTATCATTAAGACTATAATTACTAAGAAGTAATTTATTATCCTAGTGCTAACGACGGGAAGATGTCATTTTATGGTCAAATGGTGTCTATATCAAATTATCTTCTACCGAAATAATATTATCGATGATATAATTCATGAACTAGTCACTAAGTAATCAAAATGAATTACTTAACAATAATATTATAAAATTGATGAGCAGTAAAAACTATTTTAAATCAAACAATAAAAACTTGTTTTTTGTTTTTTTAGTACCTATAAAATTAACCGACCGAAAAAAACTAATTAGTGTGTTTCTCATAAATCTATTATCATGACAGATATGACAGTATCACATATCACATGTTATTTGAGAATAGATACTATAGAGTATTGTTAGAGAAGAAACTTAACGCTTAAAATAAAATAAAATTAAATATAGCATCGTAGTGATGTACAAACAACCACACTCCACATCAAACGCGTCGGTAAAATTATACAGTTGTAATGAAAACGTAATTACCTACTTTATAAAATCATCAATTTTGTTGCTAATTGTTGATAAATTTTGTCCAAAAACGCATAAAAGGTTGTAATTACGGCTCCGATCACTCGTTTAAGGCTTAATTTATTTAAGAAATGTATTGCTAAATTATGCAGCAACACTTCTGTTTCTTTTTGAGTTTTATAATAAACTCAAAGGAGATCAGATTTAATACTAACGTGTAATTTACGAATTAATAATAATAATATTCTTTATTGTACATCCAAAACAACAATTACAAAAAAAAAATACACATAAAATAAATGGTACAAATTTGGTGGCCTTATCGCTAAGGAGCGAACTCTTCCAACCAACCAATTAGATTGAAAAAAAGGGATAAAGGGACTGTAGAGTGTCTATTAAGTCTATTAAGTACTAATAAAGAATAAGTACATATATTTTAAGCTTAAACAGAGTTATTATTTTCACACCTGCCTTCTCAGTTTCGACATGTACAAGACAATATAATACCAAGGTTTATTTAATATCGTCTACGAGTCGTTAAGCTCTCATATTAACTTTAATTATTAATTACATTGTATTATTCGATCATTATTAACTAGTGTGAAACTCACACTCACACTCGCACAGCATGTTAATTGAAAACATCTGACCGCAAAATGCCACCGACGCGAGGGAATCTTAAGTAACTTAATATCTTCAGCGGCAGTTTAACCGTGAACTCTAAAACTTGATTTATAATGACTTACTCTTAAATAATACACTTAATATAGCGGATAATATTTATTATATATCAATAATTACGATACTCAAGATAGATTTTTAAACACTATAATAATGTATTTAATATAAATACATTATTTAATACGTCATTATAATTTCATATAAGTAGCTCAAAATGAATTTTCAAAGGTCTCGTAAATTATCTCGAAATGTTACTTGACTTATTAAATGATAAATCGACTGTATTATGTAGCACGCAGTCATTTATTGACTCGGTCAAAACAATCTATTTAAATACATTATTTGCACATAAATATATTTTCCTTATATCTAGTTTCCGTTACGAACAGATATTAATTATAAATAATATTAATTAGTCCTAAAACTTTTCAGAGGATTATTATAATTTTCATTGAACCGTCCTATGACATAACGAGGGACCTTTGGGTGATCTTGACATTTATTATTAGGGCAATGATGCAAGATATGAACATGAACCAAGAGAGGAACTTCGGTATCGGGAGATTTATTGAGACAATTTACATTTCTTGGACAAAAAAATATATATTAGACTATAGAAAATATACTGATTAGTTGTCAGAAAAAAGTAAATCAGAAAGTATATATAATTCAAAGACATCAATATTTCCAATTTTACCAAGTCCATAAAACAAACTTGTAATCACACCCGACACAGATTTTGCAGATTAGACAATTACCGACTTATCTAAATTTAAGAAGATAAAAGATATAATAAACGACAGATTATGAGCAAACATTTGTACATAAATAGATTATAATATTTCAAATTAATCATAATTTTAAAAGGTCTAAATAATAGCTAAAATGTTCAAATTAATAATTGAAATAAAAAAAATACTATACAATTAAAAATAAATTAATTTTGGCACGTAGTGTACGCGGTAGTACCAAAACTCTTTAAGCTGTTTAAAGTGTGTACATTGTTCGTAAATCTAAAATATGTTTACAACTTACCACCGACGTAAGAAGTTTCGCTGACATTGCAAGAATAAAGAAAAACAATATCATCGCATCTCCTTTATCATAGGACGAGGATTACTTGAAGAGATATTGGAGAGTTGAAGTATCTTTTAAACTTTATTGAAACATCTCAAATGCAAAGTCACTATTCGGATTCTAAAGGATCCATTATGTCCTCCTTAGATTTTAACTTTTCTTCATAACGTAACTTTTAGCATTGGAAGGAAAGTTATTTACTTAACATGGCCCGATCGTATTTTCTTTTACCGATATTGCTATGGCTTTAAGATTATATAGAAGACTATGTAAGCTGTTTCTCAGGAGAACTTTTAAGTACTGTGGTTCTTCAAAAAAAAAAGTTAATTTTCATGAGAAAAAATTGTTAATTATTGTATATTATGATAATGCTGGTTACAAATGTTGTGCATGACTTTTTTCTCAACACATCTCATCTCACAATATCAGCGGGATTCAATCAATGTATAGTTTAGAAAAATATCCTCACATATGATGAACTTCTATTAAAATATTCTTCATATGAAATTCTGATTTATTTCCTTACATAATATATTATTAGACACAAATGTTACTGGCGTCTACATATATACAGATCTAGAACCGATAATATAATGTAGATAGTATTCTTGATAAAATGCACTAATGGTTAATTACCACATAATCAATTACTTTTATCACCGTCATACATCGGCTGAAACGAATTGAAACAAAAAACATATAAACATACATTCAGGTAACAATAAAACTTACAAGTATTCAAAGATCTTTAGTCTTCTTTATTTAGGTTTCAAAATTATAAATAAAAAAAATAAGAAAAATTAAAATATTGATACATGGGCAAAATTTGAAATAATTTGTAATAAAAAATATGGTAGGTCAGACTATGATCATTATAATTTGAACTTATTCAGTAAGTAAGTAAGTTCCTTTGTAAGGTGTTATTAAACTATGTTTATGATAAACTAGTACATTAAATGTCTATTCTAAACAATTCTAAAAGGAACAGCGCGTTTCATTTAGGGCCATTTGTAAATATTAATAATAAATATTTATCTTGAATATCCTTAAGGATATCTTCCTAAAAATACTCCTAAAAGGAGGTAATATGACGTCATAAGAGAAAGGGGAATAATAATAACCTTCGGGGTGTTAAAGTTGGAGATGTCTCTGAACTGAAAGCGAAGCTGCTCTGTACAAAGATTGCTATCAAATTGATAACGGAATCCAAGATTTTGTTAATCATTTCTAAGTTCTTGAAAACAGTGACTGTACCATGAGTGGTCTTATTGTGTCATTTTTATCATATTTGACTATCTAATCAACAGATAAACGATATTTTGTCACTTTCCCAATCATACTATATATATATACTCGTATATAAATTATTAAATATTATAATATTTTTTAATACTATCTATGATTTTCAAAAGCAGTAAACATTTAAATAAAACATTATCATTGGACTAATATTACTAGCAGTCACAGACATGACATTTTACATTGTTCCTGGTGGGTTCTAGGTGTTAGTATGGCTCCAATCCGACGCAAATCATCTTGTCTAATAATATAAGAGTGTTCTTTTAATTTTAATAGTCATTCGCGAGGGTATTTAAAACAAATTGACATCTGCTAGACAAATAAATACCCACTGCCATTGATAAGGGAACTTTATTGTCGTTAGAACGTCTTTCCAGAGAATGCAGTTCGTCGGTAGCTGGTAATCAAATCCTGAGTTACTGTCACAACCGCTAGTTCTTCTTAGTTTAATCTCTAGTTGGTAAATAATTGTACTGCTCTCGTTAGATTCATTTTTAAAAGGATTTCTTTAAATAAATTATATTTTGTGATAATCTAAGCTTATAAATAATAATTAAAGTCCGTTATATATTATACATCATGTAGTCATATGTATTATTATTATATTCATTGTTGATTGTTTAGTTTCATATTTATTATCATTAATATATGTACATCATTTTGATTGTCCAATAAGCATTCTAATAAAAAGTATCAAATGTCGTATTTTTTGCAATGCGTCACGTATTTCTCTCAAAGTACTAAGTTTGTATTGTTAGAATTTTCTTTTAACTCAGGTAACAGGAAACCAGGAAAATTTTTATGATTATGTGATTAATTATGGAAATCATTTTGGTTTTAAGTTATTTATACCTAAAGATTATGAGAAACATTCTCAAGACAAGTTAGGCGTTACACATTAGAGTGTGATCTGAACAGACAAAAGTTATTTTAAAGGCAATGACCTCAACTAAAATGTACCTACATGAAATTATCTTGTATGTCTAAGAAAATTATATTTATATGATTATTATTTTATTAAAATTACTAATTTTAAGTTACCGGCGATCGGAAACAATAAACTTTACTTCTAGGATAAAATAATATGTGTACCAAAAATTATAAGAAAATAAATAAGTATTTTGTGATTATCAATTAAAAATTTCAGAATCAAATAAAAGTTGAAATAATTCTCGATCAAATCAAAGACATGACTATAAATATAAATGAAATATAAATTGTGTATAAAATTTCCGACGTATTTTATAGAAATGAAGAAATTAAACCAATTCAAAGGAGCGATGTAACTGCCCAATGAATAGGTAACGGGGCGAGAGCTGGGCGAACAGAACTATCACAACGGTACTTAGACCGATTCTTACTAAATCTAAACTAATGAGGCCGGCGCTTTGTATTCTTAGTTACAATTTACATTTAGATAACATTGTTACAATATTTTTTTATTTGCGAATATTGAACAGCTGGACAAATTGAAACGATACGTTACGCTACACTCTTTGAATTTAAAAGAACATTTAGGAAAAATATATGTTAGATATCCCCATTGTATTAATAACATATAATGGATTCTGTTCCTATGAAGTATTTTGAGAGACGTGTTTCTTTATTTTATCGTAGATTATTTTCGACAATCATACTCTAAACGGAGCGATGATATTACAATCTCATCTTATCTAGATATTAGATTGTAGGCTCGTTGAAAATTTAAGTACTGTTCAATTGCTTATTTACTATTATTAGCACTATGTATTATAATAAATAATATCAAACATAAGAACAGTCAGATAACGAGATAGAAGTTATATATACGTATGTATATAAATACAAGTAAAATGATCCCGGCCTAATAATAACACCATTAGGTATATTAACGAGAGCAGGATAATGTTTAATAAACAGCATCCAGCTTCCAGCTGCGAGTCATCTGTCGTTTGTTTACTATTTACTATTTACTCTCCAAGGTTGTTGTGGCTCATACGATCTTATGTTTGACCTTTATCGACCTTCACACTACATGTTTCTTAATTTATTACATTAACTTTATAACACTTTATTCACATTTTTTTTGGGAAGTATACTTTCTTTTATAAATATTGTTCAAAAGTTTTTCAAAACATTTTTATTTCAATGTGTCTTCATATTGTAGAAAATATTTAAAATTTTCAGTCATTACAGCCAATTATAAGCCAATGTTAAACATACAATCATTCTGCTACATAATAAATAAATTTTATAACAATTGTTATGACCATAACTGTTTAATTAAATTACTATTAACCATTTAAAACAACCAAACTGTGTTTAAGTTTAAGTTATATTTTTATGTATTAAATAGAGAATACATGCACAATCAAGTTATACTGTACTAAATAATAGTATATAGAATCGCAAGTTACAAAGTCGAAGCGAGTCGAAGCGAGGCTGGCGGAGGCAGAGTGGGCGGCCCGAGCTACGAGATATAATATTAAAGTTGATTTCAGTATTTTCAGTATTTCAGTACCATGGGACAAAATATATTTTCTAATTATATAACATGCACTTTCGTAGAAGTTATATTTTAATAAATTATACCGAATCTGTATGTGAATATAAAAATGTCATGTTTGAACATGTTTAAAATTAGGAACGAGATTTCAGTGGAATCCTGTCAGACTGTTATTGCTTGTTTTTTGATAGTTGATTGAACGTTACACTAATATCAGAACAATGCCAGGTGTGTGTATACACAGAGTTATCTTGATAGGTTTACTTGCTTTCAGCTTCCGAGAAACAAGATAGCTAATGTGACATGAGATGGCTTCCAAGGTAAGTGACGTTAACAACAAAATCTATTATTGATTAAACACTGAGTTTAAATATTATAAGTAAACGATCATTGTCAGTTAGTCAGTTAGTTGTAAATACTTTTTCAGTAAAAATACGTTGTGATTTCTAAATAGTTTTAATTTGAATACATAATAAAAAATGGGTATATTAAAATATATGTTGTTAATTACGTTTTTTTTTATTAGAACTACACATTGATATATTTGATGTTATCGTATTTACTCTTATTTTGTTTTGGAGCTAGGAAAGGTGATCGCAATAAAGTTGTTTAGTTCGTTAACCTCGAGTAAGACCAAATCAATAATAGTGTTGTGTTTGATTCCGTTGAGAATTGGACGATTTATTTTTTCCTAGACCGTCTCTAAATAACAGCTGTTACGTAATAATAATGTATGCGATGGCTTCATTATACTTAGTGATGTTTTCTTTTGGCTTCAGTTTAATTTAATTAATATCGTCACGGAACGGTGAGAAAATTTACTTTTTTAGACCTAACGCTCAAATAATCTTATATTATAAGTACTTATATATTTATTTTAAATGCATATACACTATTCTATATATACATTTTTTTTCGACAATACTTGGCCCAGTCATGATATTATTTCACAATCAGATAGATGTTTGTGATAAATTCCAATTCTACATACACCTACATACCTACTAATATCGCAAAATTTCTAGAAAATGATATAACCTTGTTATTTGTAAATGTTTGTTTTTTTTCAAGTGACAGCTAAATAACACGTTTAATACACAATATTTTCAGGATACAAGTAAATGATAAGGTACCTACTAAAATTAATAGTTTACTATTAAGCGACTCATTTACAGGCGATATAACATTTAACATTAAAACAAACTAATCGAAATAACTCCACAAAAATATTAATTAATTTCACAAAGTTTATATAAATAAAATATATAAAAGACATACCATACTAAATCGAAAAAATTCATTCTCGAACTGTTTTCCTGTTTTTCACATAACTACACGACACACAGTCACCGAACTATTAAACAAAACACTAAACTAAATTTAAAGAATAATGTATAAAGTACGTAAATACTATATTATTTTAATCAAGTGCAGAAATGTTTATCGATTAGCTCCTATCGTATTCATGGCTAATGTGTTTGAGATAGTAATAAAATAATTACAGATTTTCGATATTCCTTATCATATGTGATATGGACGGTTTATTATTTCATAGAATTATGTGCAATCGTATAATCGTAATAGGGAACATGCAAAAAAATTTAAATGGTCTCAAATATTTTTTTTTCGATTACTTTTTATCATCTTATTATAATAGGACCAATTTTTTTTAATTTACTAATCATTTAAGGCCAAAAAATAATTTATGAAAAGTGTAACTTTAGGGAGCGAAATTCAAAATTCCAAAACGCGCCACCATTGGTCGAAAGGAAATGTGACGTCATTTGACACACCATTCAATATATCGGCGTTTAAGTTCATACTGTGGTATCAGTGTGACTGAGAAAAATAAATAATTTAAACCTATATTTTCGTGCTTAAGGATTTTATTAAATGATACAATTGTTTAGGTAATCTTAAAAACATTTTCTAAATACTCAAACAACTCTAACAAAACAAATACCTACAAACTCTTTTTGAATAGCAGTTAGCATGCTACTACACAATACATTTTTAAAATGTTTCTACCTCTGAATCATTTTTCACTTCACTTGACTCAGATAAATAACTTGGTTGATAATCAGCAGATATAGAAGATATAAGATGCTATAGAATTATTATCAGCTGTGTTTTCAGTAAACAATTTTCTTTTTAAAACAGATAGTTTTACTTTTAAAACTGTTGTGTAACAATGTTGTGTGTTAAATGAGGAAATGGTGACAATGCTACATTTTGTTTTTCAGCAGGTATATTTACATTGACACCTTTACTTCCATACTTCGGTTTAATATTAACTTGCACAGCTTAGTCACTTGGTAATTTATCTTTAATATGCGAAAAGCAAGTCTCTGCCTTATGATCATCACATTCAATAGGAGAAGTACTGAGACTTGGCTGATTAATATCACAGACATTTGTATGGGCAGTACTAGGACTTACTACCTATATCACTTCTTCGTAAAGGTCACCAATTTTTTTAAACACTACTTTTGATAGCTAACTCTTAAAAGGCTTCATTAACCGATGTCAATCTTTGCCTTTTGACTATGCACATTCTCATTCTATCAGCTGGTGTTTTTGCCACAAAAATATATAAGGAACAACTCCTTTCTTCAAACTTAGATTACATCTTTCTCCTTGTTGTTTCGTTACACATATTATATTCAATACAATTTGCTGTATCTTCATTAACCTGAAATAAATCGACAAACATACAAATTTCGTAAAATCAAAAAAATAATACGGTTTTTATAGAAAGCTATACTGAACTTTTGTAGGCTAGGTTAGGTTAATTTTAAACTCAAATTTTCTAATGTTCAATTCGTAAGTATAAATTTAAACTATTAGATTAAACTTATTATAAATAAAATATACTTACGTTAAATTGATCTTCACAACAATATAAGCACGATTTGGGACATATATTATTCCTTTTAATTACCATACACCGTTGTTATTGTATTTTCGCATCTCTTGGAATACAAAAAACACTTTGTCGGGTGTTTTTCTAATACTATTTTTGCACTCCGGTACTATACAATATTTGTAAGATGACTTTTATCTTCTTCCATGACTTGTAAAGCAATTAAAACTTAAAATATGTATGAAGTAACTAAAAAGTGCATAGTAAACATTCACTGGATGTGTCATTTGACGTCACGCAAAGCGCGCGCAAAATGACGGCGTTTGAACGGCTCAAATTTATTACAAGTTTTAATTTTTAATTTGAAGAAAAACTAGAATCTTTTCAAACCTATTTATATTTTTTTCTACGATATATAGAGGTAAATGATTAATTTACGTCAAAAAAAAATTACATGAATGTTCCCTATTCCGATTCGTTTTATTCAAAAGACATCGCACACATTAACGCCTGTGACGAAGCTGGCTATTAAAAAATAAAAACATAATTTTAAAAAATGTATAGGAGTAGTTGTATAGGAGCCCCGTAAAATATTTATTTTGTTCTGTTTTACTAGCTAGTTTATTCTCTTTTAACTATACTAGACAGGTAGACGGACAGTGGAGTCGTAGTAATAGGGCTCCGTTTGGTGGAGTATAAATCAATTTTCATTAGTTTGAGAAAAATGTTAGTGGGCTTTCTACCACCTTTTGGATAAGTGGTGTAGGATGGTATACACTTTTTTTTCTGTTAGTCGTTTTTTAAGATACTGTCGGGCAAAAATAGGGCGATTCCATCCTAAGCTGCAGCGCCACAGTATATTCTCTCTGGCACATTCCACAAAATATTATAATTTGTGAACTACACGTGCTAAACTGTTTAAATATACAACATAAACAAATTGATTGAGCGGATTCGAAATCGCCAGAAATAGGTTTGTGACGTAAATGAATTAAATGCATATATTGTTTAGTATTTTCTTGCATCTTCTGATGTTAAACACGCAGTAGGTTGGACGGATGCGTCTGCTCAGCATCATCTCGAGAGGTGTGAGATGGCGCCGCTGCCAATCATTCAATTGCTCACTCCTCATTGTACTGTTCCAGGATTCAATTACAGAATACTCGACTTATCCGGAGATAAAGAACTAAACACTGCATTGTAAATTGCATTACATAAGGAGTAAGATAAATTCTATCAAAGTTGTTTTTAGTACAATATTTTTTTCTGCTTTATTAATATAGCACGAATCAACACTTGGGGGTGACAAGAGCCGTCAGCTGTCACTCTGCATATTTTTAATTCTTGTCAGTCGGATCATAACAAAGATATCTTATCAATTATCATTACACATTAAACAACTGGAGCTCTAGTGATGTGAAACAAACATTGAACCGGGGGTCGCACACTTGCTGCCTCTGCAGATATGGGTGAGGCTGAGATCTCAAAAGAGTCGTGACGGCAGTAGGCACAAAGATCATTTTCCAATGTAACATTTACACATAAAACAAATTAGTCATCTCAAAACATTAAAAAGACATTATTTAAAATTTCATCAAGATAAATATCTTAGTCAATATTAACAATGGCGCGGTAAAAATAAACTTTAATATAATACTTTAATACGTATTCCTATTAAAAGATAAATAAAACCTCGTACAAAACTAGAGTTTCAACAATCCGGACACAATTTGAAAATTAAATTACTTGCACAGTTAAATATTTAGGTATCTTTGACGGAATGACTGTCCCGCCCGACCTGGAGCTAGGTGATTCGATTCTATCGGCGGATCCTACAGACATTCTCCTTGATTGAAAACCTATTCCACTAGCTTCAAAACACCATAACATACAATACATAACATCGAATAATTATTATTTAATAAGTTGATCTTTTTATTTCAGCGCCAGCTTTGAGGTAGACGTTACAAACTAATACAGACTATAGTATTTTTTTATATAAAGGGAGCGCAACCGAGCATGTGTGTTATCCTGTGGTAATTTACCACTGTCCACATTCTCCAACATCAGGGAATACACAAAAGCGTTGTCCACCTTTGAGGAAGGAGTAGGTACTTTTTGTAGGGTACATTCCAAAAGGTGGTGTAGTTGTCAAGCAGTATATGATGAAAAACCGCGGCAGGAATCAAATCAAACAAACTCAACCCCGTGATAGATGCGGCAGAAGAGGCAGATAGATGCGATAGACAACGCCAGGGATAATCTGTCCAGAGCCATTCCTTGATAATCTGAACGGCTCTTCACTGTACGCGGTCAAATGATAGAACTTGATGCTGGGATAAGATACGATCAAGAGATGAGAGCTCCAAACGTGCCGTATAGTATAATAAATTTAAATAAAGCAAAAAGAAAGTAAACACAATAGTATATATAAAAGACATTTATTGCACCTTAGTGCACGATACCGCGCCATTTGTCGTTCAAATTATTTAGAGTATAATAAGATCTCATATACTGTCTGTGACCTTAAGTAGGTACGATTCGAACTGAAATAAAAATGGAATAAAAACTTGTATATTTTAGGCTCTGGGTTAACCCGGACAAAAAAACAGTTTTACAAAAAAAAAGTATATATATCAGTTATTATACTTATGCATATCCAGTACCCATAGAATTACGCTTTGCTTTTAAGGCTAGATTACATTACTGGGGACTAAATGTGCGATATAAGCGATAATAATAATAATATCAGGACAAATTAAACACATTGATTTAACACCTAAGTAAGCAAATTATTTGCTTGTGTTAAGGGTGTTAGACAATGATACAAATACATAGAAATACATATATAAATACTGCGAACATATTTAATAAATGACCAAACCCAGAAATACAGACAACTATGCTCGTCTCAAACATGCCTGTCCCTGTCAGGAATCGAAACCGAACCCCATTGCGTCGCTTTACGTTAGGCGTCTGCGCTAACCACTCGACCAATGGAGCGGTCAAAATTATTATAAGGGTCCGTTAGTTACAAAGTAGTAATTTAAAAGATTTATATATGTATATATTTACATGCATGTGTAAGTATATATATTATATATGATACGAACTTCGAGATTCAGATCTACTAGTTAATCGGTTTGTTTGTTCGTGCATTACGCAAAAAATCTATGTAATTTTGGGTGGTATAGTTTATTGTTTTGTTCACCATGTTCGAATATCATTTTAAAACTAAAACCATACAAAAATTATAGCCAATATAATATGATATTAAATTGTTTAAAAATAATATTAATTAACTTTGTTCTTACACATTTAACATCATATTGATAAGATTGGGTGTTTATTAGTCTGTTTGAGGTCAATAAAACAGATTTTATAAAATTCTGGTGCAACCACAGCATGATATCTTCTTCATTACATAGTTTGTAACATGTAACCTATTCAAATCTTTATCTAAATCTTTCTTGCAAAGGTTCATTTACATATATATGGATGGATTGTTTTGCTTCTATTAAATTGTCCCTAGACGCTCAATGAAGGCTATCAATGCGATCGATCGAGTAGGTTGACATCTCCATTGACGGCAATTGAATCAACCCTACAGAGAGTCATAAGCCATTATTTTAGTATCGATGGCCATGCTATGTATAACTTATAAGTAACGTAGTATTACGTTTGCATTGATAGTATAAAACTATTCTATATGCTTCCATTGTGTTACTATATCAAATTAAACGCTTATAAGGCGAAGGTAACTTCGTTTATTAACATATAAAAAGCATTACTTAATGGCCTTTAAGGATTGTCAAGTAATAGAATCATGGATATCTTTTTAATATTTAATTCCAGTATAATTACTGAGTAGATTTTTCTTCAAAATATTGTTGTCCCATCTCAAGTAAATGCAATAAAACTTCAAGATCTCTGAATACCTTGACCTGAAATGATACTTTCATTCGCGATTTTGTTGATAAAAACAACTGAATCACGAGCTTGTTTACTGTAAGATCTAGAATCACGAGATACAATGAGATGGTAATCAGCAAGTCACACAATAGGCTGCGGCACTCATATGTAAATAGTGAAGAGATCAATCTATATCGATACTACAAAGATGTGTGAAAGCGATCGGTCGCGGGCATTCGTCATGTTTGTAACAACACTCGTGACTCCTCTGTTACAGGTTCCATGCAACACGACCTCCGCGCCGTCACGACTTGTATCTGAACAGTTGAACAGTCCTTATCCCTTTATTTTAATACAGTATAAAATACTAATAAAAATACTACAAAATAATTTTACTTATATTGTGAGTCAAAAATATATTTTGAATACAATAATAAGTATTATAAGTATTATGATGTGTAATGTATGCACAAATTGGCAATAAACACGCAACGTCGATCGATCAAGCACTTGTGCAATGTTGAGCAAGATTATCAAGTCTCGAGTCGCGGCGGCGAGTTGCCGCAACTCGTTTGTTCTCGAGAATATAGACGATACATAACAAAAAGATTAAAGTATTATAATGTTTTATCTTTGTTTAAATTAATTATTTTTTTATAATGTCGTTTAATTTTTAATAAATTAAGTTAAAAAATGGCTATTATTTGATCATTACTATTAACAAAATACGTATCAAATTTAAGATACAGGAATATGACGTCTACTAAATCTGAAAATAGTTTTGATTTTAAATAACAAAATATACCTAATGTAGCGTCAAAATGTAAAATGTAATGTCAAATAATAATAGACGTAGAGGGTACAGCGACTTCCGCCGAGATTTGCCGTAAAAAGATTCAAAATATTTTTTTTGTTACGCGTAGCTCATTTGAGAAATAGATACGTATAATGGGGGATGGGACAAAGGAAACAATGCCGGGTGAATCACCCCCCTCCCACCATTTAGTACGGGATGGTGGGTCTAAGCATTTTATATCGGCCAAGGCCTACCATGCACGGAACATGAACCGCAACAATGGCCACCCCGCCCACCCCGCGCATGATAACCGATGCGACTAACGCGCCGGAATTAGTAACAGATAGTACTTATGCAGATCTAAGTCTAGCCTACTTAAAACCACTAGCCTAGTTCTAGTTCTGTTTAGAATTTACTTGGATGTTTGCTCAAAATGTAAGTTATTTGAAGCAGAATTTAAGAATTTAGCAGACTTTTTAGACTTTATCATGTCATACTTCGTATCATGAAATAAACAAAAACTTGTCGTTAAATGACCTTAGTTAAATTTTAATTTATTTTAATATTGTATGTCTAAAGAAAGTTTAATACTTAAAAATTAATTACGCGAAATTTTGTACGCTTAATATGCCGAGGATTTGCGTGAGTAGAGTATAATTTTAATTAAAGTACGCTGTAACAAGACTCAAGTGTACGGTAGCTGGTGGCAGAGATAAGGAACCTGGAGGTGGATTTAATGTACACACTAGATAGAGAACGGCTCACGTCAATATTTGCACCATTACCTTCACAGCGCCTACGGAATATAAAAAGCACAAACTTCTGTCTCAGCCGTTGTGCAAACAAAGTAGTTGCAGTTAGAATTACTTTGTTTGGCTTGGCTATGTTTGATTAAGATTACTATTAATAATTGATATCAATTGATTATTACTATAATTCAAATAATTTAAGTTTAATATTAAAAAACATAAAATTGACAAAAGATCAAATTTCAGTATTAGGAAGATAAATGAGAGGAATTACTTCAGTCGGTAGCTGTGCCGTATACTACCGATTATTTTTTTTGTCAATTTAAATTAAAGGAAACAAAATATAAATATATATCCTGTTAATTTATAATTATTTTAAGTTACTAAAAATAAGTTACTTAAAAATATTTTTTTAATATTTTTAAGTAACTTTTTAATTATAATGTGTATTTAGTTGTGCAAATTTTGCATAATATATTCAGCGTATAACGTACACTTTAATTAGAAAATGAAAACGAAACATAGTTGGGAAATTACACAAGGATGTAACTTAGTAGCGATTGCAGTAGTGCAGTCTACACGTCCTATTGATTTTCAATTAGAGCTGTATTTTCTATTCTATTAATATAATATCAATAAGATACGTTTAGTGAAACACTATCACAAGTACCAAGATAATACGACATAGGCATACTGTCATTGATATTAGCAATCGTGAAGACAAGATGATCTAGTTACGAATTAATACCAATATAGATTTATAAAAGGATGTTATAAGATCATTCTCAAGAGTGCATTGCGATAGATATATACATAGTAATAGAAGTCAATAAAACATTCAAAGCTTACGTAAATAATTGTGCGTCGTAGAAACACCGAACAAAGATAACATTGATGAAAATACAGCTTCCTGCGAAAAGTGTAATAATAATAGACTAAGCACTCACTGCCAGTGGAAAGGTCCAGTAATTCCATCCTTGAGTCGGTCCTTAAGAGAGCGCTGTCGGGAGGGCCCGGGGCCTGGAGGCAGCATGCCCGCGCCGGGCGGCACAGCGGCGGGCGCACGCGCAGGTGACGACATGCCGAAATATGAGGTGCAGTCGCACTATCACATCGGCGTTCACATTAATATGACCACTCAACCGCCAAGCACCATTAGAACGCGCTGCAACATAACAGAGACCACCCAAGCGACATAAATACGAAGCTAAGCGAGAAAAACAATAAATAAGAGCACACAAGATAAGCTAAGAGGAAATTTGAAAGTAGTGTTTAAGTTTTGGTAAAACAAAACAACAATGTGTGATAGCATTACAAGCTTGTTTAGTGACGTCATAACGTGATATGAATGTATAAATTTATGTAATTTATTTTTTAGCCTGATAAAAATAACGAAGCAATGTTGCGAGCTAGCGTCTCTCCATGCATTCCGCCAGGCATTCTACGGACGCTTTTACGAACCGGTTTCAAAGCAAATTGCTATACGCAAATGACAACGCAATATGGAACTCCAGACAGTCAGTAGCTACATATAGACAACATAAACCTCTGGGTAATAAGCAAAACCTGTTTGTACCTCGAGTCGCTTGACGCTCGTGATTTTAATAATCTCAAGTCTTCGTTTTAAAAAACTAATCTTATCTTATACAAGAAAAATGTATTGCTTTTAAACATCATGCACTTTTTCATTGAAATTTGAATCAGATTTTCAACACAATATAATAGATAATATAAACTGTTTAACTTCATTAACACAATACAACTTAAAATATTTTCTTAGACTATTTTCAAATTCAAATTAAAGTTACAATTCTGTTAAAAACAACCTTCGAACTTGTTCCCTTATAAATATTAGTATACATTTGTTTCTACAAACTCTATATTTATAATAGTTGAGAGTCTAGAGTATTTCTCAAAATTAACTGATTCAAGAATAGCAAGACAGCAAATTTATACAATATGTATCTTCCTTCTATTAGTAAACATCTAGTTTTACCGCATGACCTATTTTGCATACATAACTATTACAATAATTAAAAAATGGAAGCCAATTATAGACAGTTCTTAATTATATGGTGGGTACAAAATATGCTTTTCCATCCTTTTATCTGTAACGATAATATATAACTAAGTATAACTATGACATTGATATTTGTAACTTTTAAACCTTTAGTTACACTAACATCTTATGTGTGATGTTAGTATGATGATACACTATGATGTATGTGTACACACTACACACTACACACTACACACCATGTCCCTTGAGATAAACAAGAGACATGACTGGGAATTAATGTGGGTAGGTGAAAATTAATTATGCATTTTGCTCTAGTGTTTTTCTTGTTTCTTCCATTCATGGTAAAACTTTATTGATTTAATGAAAAAATATATATTTTTTTACCATTATTTTGTGATGTATCAAACTTAAATGATAAGTTAAATTTGATCTGATTTCATCCATCTTTATCCATCAGATATAAATCGCTGAAGATATAAAGACAAAATTATCACTGAACTAAATAAAAGCTAGTACTTTTTTTAGATAAATTGAAAACCATATTTTTTACTATATTTTTCAAATCTAACGTTCCAATTCTTAAAAAAGAGGTTATTAATATTAAACTAATAAAGTTTCAAACCTTAATAAATAACAATAGTTTAAAGTCTTAAGAATTCTCTATACTTTTTACCTACGCTTATTAAGATAAAGATAATTTCCATACAACTTACATAAACATTACAAATATAAATAAAAACAACAACATGAAGTCAAGGGTAAAAGTAATCTTATTAGTGAAGTGTAAGAGGTTTTAATTATTCGATATAAGTTACGAGGGACTTAGGGCTTATAATCATAAACCGTTAAATCTCTTTAATAGTCACGAACAAAACGTTAAACCCATAACGGGAACAGCGGACCATAACCGAGGAAACCACTAGGTATATATAATAAAACTATACGTGTCTGTATGTCACTATAAATCAATATATCAACTGTATATTGTCAATTTGTTTATTTTAGTTCCTCATGTAACCACGGCTTACTGAGTGAGCCGATTTCCGTTATATTATTATTGTTCGTCTGTTCGTGATAGATTAGTAGGACTCTGGTTTACACTTAACTTTCATGTTACGATATAATGAAACAAATAATTAACAACTACCATTTTTTAACTGACTCCTTTAAATAATATATTTTTATTATTAGTATGTTAACCGAATACTGTTTAAAAGTAAGTCATTTAATCATGCTCATAAGACAACTGAAAATAAAAACGTATACAAATAAAAACTCTCAATCGTTCTAAAATTGCTTTCTTGAATTTGATTTCATTTTAATAAAAATAAAAATGTTTTATTACAAGTAATAGGGATAAAATAAGCAATATCTTATATAGTGAAAAGCAATATTTATTTAAAACAATAAAAACGTGAATATTTTAATAGGGAAAACCATTATCTTGTTAAGTAAATCACTCGAGGCGTTCGAAGAGCTGGTTACTTGTTTACTACCCGCGAAGCAATCTTAAAGTCATTTAGGTTATCTATGCTAGACACTAGAGTCCAGGACCTAGACTCTAAGCAAGTCAACGCTAAACATCATAATTTGGTGTCGGCGTCTCACGCCACATGCAACGTGCGCCGGCACCAATCCGGCACCTGGCGGCATTTCCCTTTTCGTGTTTAATTCTCGAATACCTCTATTTCAGTTTAATTAAAATATGCATGCAAGTGTATTTCATTCTCCCTTCATTATACATTAACGAATATACAGCAATGATGTTTTCCTTTAATAAGTAAAGAGCTGATCCAATCTCGTAGATGACTTGCACCTAACAAGGGTTTTCTGCGAATTATGTTTATTTATGTGTTATCTTAACACCTATTATTATGTAGAACAGTTACTTATACATTCTATAATATATCTAACTAAATTCATTGAGTAAGTATGAAAAGCAATGACAGAGGAGTTGGTACGAGTTAGTATGAGTATTGTATACCGGGCGACAGGCGTAAGCATGTATCGATCGAGCATAGCCTCAGCCCCCCGCCCGCGCTGGCCCGACTGTTACGTAAGTCCAGCTGATCGCACCCACCCTGTAACCTTGGCAACGAGCTCTGCGCGCACTCTAAGACATTTTAAAAACACTCTCGATTTTGTATTAGTGTCTGTCTTAAATTGCACCCTATATTGGTTTGATACAGATTTCGGATACGTTAGAAAAAAATTAACAAAATCGGAAAAGCCCTTCATCTATTTTTGTTTAGTTTTATTACCTATTTGTATGGAAAAAAAACGATTTAAAAGATTAACATTAACTTTCCCATTTTGCACTTCGCTCACTTTCTAGTTCAAAACTCAATGCGTCTATAAATTTATTAGGAAGTAATTAACTGCTAGGTCACTTGAACTGTACACTTGAGAACAATGTTGTTCTATTAGCTTACTAACTGCGATGTAGTATGTATGACACGTTCATTTCCTCGTCTTTAAGCCAGCAACGTTTCAATTTATCTCTCAACAACATAAAGGCACCTTTATCTAACAATACAAATAGCATAATTTTTTTTTAAATGTTTTTGTTAATTATATAAGAACATCAATATAAATATATAAGAGTAGAGTCAAAAATCAACTTTTACTTCCTGACAACAAGTTACCGGGAATCAAAGCCAGCGAGTGGAACGGAAACGAACGGAAATGAGAAAAAAATAACAAAAGCTTCCCTGAACTACGTTACAAAAGTTAGACTTGCTTTTGAATTTATTCGTATCTGCTTCCAACCTACGTACCTATTACATACAACTACTATGCTACAAGCCGCTTCGGTTGGTGGGTATTTGTTACAATTACATATAAAGGACATGTATGTTTATATACGAAACAAAATGCATAGGCCCAGTAATACTTATTTTTAACAACATGACAAAAAAAGATATTTTTATTTGAAAGAATCTACTTTTGAATTTAATAATTGGATGGCAATAATTATAACATTTAATCACTTTTCCGAGATAAATACACAAATTTAGAAAAATACTGGACTGCACTGGGTAAACGGACGCACAAAAATATTATTTATATCTCTCTACACATCTAAACATAGCCGCGATCATACGATTAAACTATATCTAAATCTATAATTGTTCTTACATGAACCCTATATTATGACAACATTTCAGATGATACTAAACAATACTAAGTGAGAATTACATATGTAATGGTTATTTCTGAATGATTAAAAAAATATAAATGATAAAACATCCTTGTTATGTTAATGACTGATGAAGTGCAGAAGCATCTAATGTGGTCCATGCATCGATGCAACGAACCAAAGTGCGAATTTCGCATGAGGAAGCGCTGACGGTGGATTTAACGGCATATCGCGCACACGTCTACTTCGAAGGCTGGAAACGTGCGACTGTAGGAAAGAGAAGAGCACTGCGGGGCGAGGAGAGGGGAGAGGGCGCGGTATAGCCAGCGCATGGCGATGGCGCCCGACGTGGGACCCTCACCCTTTCGCCACTTCTTTGCAATCACAGAACGATTTATCGACACCGTGGAAATTTACAGAATTTTAAATAAGAATAAACAAAAACACAACAACAATTTAAATTAATTTCACATATATCTTGACAACCAACCTACATAAAACAGCTTTCAAAGTATATCTTTTTTAGAAGAAATATAAAGGGGAAATGAACATAATATTCAAATTAATGTATTAATCACTAATACGGTTACGATAAATCATAATATTGTATTACTGTATTTTGTGTATAAGTTATACAATATACTTAATGTTGATTTAGATAACAAAGCCCACCTTGTTTTTTTTTATTTAATTTTTTGACCTACTTACATATAAAATTACAGTGCACTTATCTTTATATGTATATATATATTTCTTGTGTGCGTGTGTATGTCACTGAACTCCTCCTAAACGACTGGACCGATTTTCATGAAAGTCTTTGTGTGTGTTCAAGGGGACTTGAGAATTGTTTAGATTCACAATTTGGTCCACTGGAAAATGGTTTTTTTGATTAATTTTTAATGTGTAAGTAGGTGGTGATTTTGGAATGTTTCACATTGGTTCCGACGGACTGCGTTACCATGGCAATGTCAAATATTAAATAATATTATGTTTTAATTATAATCTGCCTTAACAGTGGGCGTTGCGATAGAAATAAGAAAAATATTTTAGTACCTACTAGCGGCCCGATACGTGCTTCGCTACGTAAAAAGTGAAATTTAAAAAAAAATATTGAAAAAATTTCATTTATTCAAACAAAAAATCTTTCGATTGGTCGAATTATGATAAATGTACATGTAATGACGTTAGATATTGTGATAAATATTTAATATATTTTTTTTAAGTTTGAATTTATTAAATTAAAGACGCGTGTACAAGAAAACGTCTGTCGGATTCGCTAGTATAATATAAAATCGACATATTATCAATAGTCCAGTTGCTACTTGCCGTACTCGACTATCACCTGGAAATCGCAAAGTCGTGACTTTTTATGAAAGTTTAAATTATGATATACACAAATATTTGTGTCACTAAAGGATAGGATCAAACCTATTAAAAAATTAAATAAACTTAGTAAGTTAGTAAGTTTCATATGAAAAGATATGGTCAAAAAATCTTTAAAAATATTTTTGTTAATAATTATTTAAATATTTATATTTTCAACAGTATTAAAATAAAGTTTTTTTTTAAATAAACATGATCGTTAAATTGAGAATGAGACAGACAATATGTAGCATTTTTATAGCGGTTTGTTAGGTACAATAACACATAGTATATGTACACTTAATTTGTTCATGGTCACATAGGCCGCATAGGTTATACAGTAAACATAGCAAAAAAGTAATCTGCACATTTATTCTTTTTGGAAAATAAATATTTATAGGTTATAACATTTTACCAGATTCCCACAACTAAATTGTTATTATATCTTTTAACAATTTCTCTACGTTGAGTTTAAAAATAAAGTCGTAGGATAAAACCAGCACTTTGTAGAATTATTTCCTATTAAGGTCGAATTCATCTAGTTAAGTTCGCTTTACGCTTTTCAGGTGAAAACCTTGACCTATTCGTTGTCTGATAGTTGACGGTTCGATATCTCTTTTCAAAGAAGACAGAATTTTAATCGGAACATACGTCGTCGCTACAAGGAATTAAAGAGCAACAACTTAAAATAATTTTGATACAGACAAAAAAATCTCTGCGGCCAATAAAAACATGAAGGCGTAATTTATGATCAAAGCCTTCCATGATTCACAAGTTAGATAGAATTTCGATACATTATAATTTTTTAAATTTAATTAGTGTGTGCGTTGTGATTTAAGCTTACATCATTTAAAATGCAGGGAATGTACAATTATAAAGTAATTTCAAATATACTATTTTATTAATTTGTTAAGAAAAAAAACATTACATATGTGACAACTATTAAAATAAATGTATCTTATCAGAAAACAGAAATATCCTGTTATCTGTAAAATAGCAGACATCTGGTGTTTGTTTTTAAAATTAATATTAACTAACTATAACTACCAGGTTCATCTACAAAACAATGATATTAATAAGTAAATTATTCATCCAGACAAAAACCTGTGGTTATTTAAAACAACTGGGTTTCTCTGGGACTATTAAAGAACTGAGAGTGTGAGGCTTTTTCTAAGTCAAAGTTCTTCAAGAAAAATGCATTTAATATTAAACCTTTAACATATTAATTCTTTTTATTTAGTAGTTGTTAGTATATACAGGTTACATAGAACTCTCATGTATTAAATGACTTTGGTCAAGCAACCTGAATACATGGGTAATATGATATTATAACAATGATCTGATAACATACTTCATAACAATGTTACTATTTGCTTGCAGATAATTAGAAATAAGTAATAATTTGTATAAAAACATTAAAATAGTTAATCTAAAATCTAGTTTGTTAAGGTGACTCTTATTAGAATTCTTTTTATGAATTAGAAGGGTGTTAGATTCATGAAAATTAGTTGTAAATTTTTGTGGTCTCAAAAGACACTTGCTCCTTTACCAAATATTTTTTAGTCAAAATTAAATGTATTAAAAAATACTACTGATATAAGTACTCAATAAAAGATTTTAATCCTATAAGAACACTATTTCAGTAATTAATTTTCCTTTTGGAATACCTATTATACCTTCCGAATTAAGGGTTATTATTAATTTGTATAATAAACTTTCATTCCTTTGGAGTGCCTTAAAAAATACTGTTACAGTTAAAAACTTCTTACATTAGAATATTCTATTAAATTCTTTATTTCCCACAGAAAGCCAATAATTAAATTTGATATTTATTTACTCCAAATAAATTCTATTTCTGTTTACATCACAAAGGGAACCTTTATTCATTATTTCAGCCATCTAAGTCTGAAGGTTGTCATATTGATAAATGAGTAAGTAAGAAATGTATTTTTTAATGTAAAATAATTACAATATATTTAATATTACTACAACTTCCAGAGTAAATGTTACTCAATGGTGTGTCATATAAATGAGTATTGAAATTACGGATGTGAAATAAATAATGAATAAATATTATGTATTGATAATAATATGTACTTCGTACCATCCCTATCTTTTCACGATTTCTTATTTCTTTAATCAAATAGGGTTGAATCTGGAAGAAATCGCTACTTAGCAATAAGGCCACCTTGTTGAATTTTTATAAATCCTTTTTGATTTATTATTTTATAATTATTTTATTTTTCTGTAATGTGGAGTACAATAAAAGCATTATTATTATTATTATTATTATTATTAATGCTTAAATGGTAGATATGTTTTAAAGTTACTTACCATCTTATTAAAGATATCTTTTTAAATTATCAGATAAATTATTGTAATCAAACCACCAGCTGACAATCAAAAAGTTGTTGTGCTACACATTTATACTTTATCTCAACTTCTTTACTAAATTATTATTTTTTTATTTATTATAATAATTTATTTATATTCAATAAGGTTTTAATGGCTATGGTATATTAGCTAATTCCACAAATCTTATAAGTTTATCTAAAAAAATATGTTACTTATGTTACACTTATTGCCAATGCTGCTTACCTACTGTTTATTTCCACTTTATTAAATACATAATTGAAATAAAATAATATGTCATATTATAATGTTGGGGTTCAAAGTTCTGGACTTATATCACACACCATTAATGTTTTGAAACATATTATGTTCAAAATATATATGTAGTTATTTATGTCTTTTGGTTGGCAATAGTTTTCTCTCAAACTAAAACTAGGTACTAATATATTACTATCCATTGATGAATGTTTTTTTTTAATAACATATAAGTTTAAGTATTTGTATGAGATTTATGACAAGTTGATTGTGGATAGTTTATAATATACTTTTTTTTATACATGTACAAAATAAAAATTATTATAAAAAAATCAATTACTTTAATTATTTTGCATTTGTTTAATATTTATTTGTCTAGTGAATAAATGTTAACTTAAGATTAAATGTCCAAAAGTAAATTAAAAATGTATAAAATTGTTTACTTACATGATCTCAGTTATTGAAGTTTCTTCTTAAGACGTTCCATAAGATCACTATGTTTTGTTTATAAAGTTAGTTAATTGAAACCATTTTACACTAACACCGGCTTTTCGAAAAAAATAACAATTTATAAAAGTATCTTATAAAAAATAGTATTCAATGTAGTATAAATAAGAAATATTTTTTTATCAATAGTAGAGAACTAGCAATCAATAATATTATATTTAAAGAATGCAATTGTTTCTATCCGAATGATTTTATTTACTTTAGGAGGTGGATGTTTCTGCGTAAATGCTGTAAAGAGTCCCGTCGCAGATATACAGCACGTCTTGCACTTTTATACCAATAATTGAAAAAATTAAAACACTACGAAATCTTTAGACTTCTGCGCGTATATGTCAATTTTTCTTACAATTGGAATTGACACTACCAGACTTATGCTTGAAAACAAAGATGAAGATGATTTTTGACAGGACACGCCATCTAGTGAAAAATATAAGTATTCATTATAAACTTAAGATAACGTTCTGAAATATCTGAAGGAGTAGTAGTTGCAGTAGTTTCTCGATAAGGTTCAGAGCGTTACTAGAGAAAACCTTTTCACATAAAAAATTAAGTAAGTTGGAAATTACAAATAAATAATTAATCAAAAATCAAAGTCTACTAAAAAAATATGTTTGTAGCCGTGACTTTATTCCTGTAGATTACAACAGCAGTAGTATTAAGAAATCCATTAGCTATATGAATTTGGTTGACTTGCGTTACAAAATTAATGAAAGCTCTATTATTTTCACAACTACCTTTAGCTTTGAAACTGGCTTCTAATCTGTATAGTCACTATTATATACGCATTTTTTTCATCACCAAACCTTTCAATTAATTTAACAGAGATATTTGATTGTTCAACGTGACAAAGTGTCATTTAAACTATATCGTTCAGACAGAACTCGGGATCATCCTATTGCTCCACCAATGAAATTATCGTATCGCTATCCGTTTCGATGAATTTATACTGCAAAAGTTGGAAACATTAATTAAAAGAAAGAAGCTTGTAACTAAAACCATCAAAATAAAAGCTGATCATATGTATTTAATGCCCATATCTAGAATTCACCAGACTAAATTGAGGTAGAAACAGAATAGGTTTTTTTAAGGTGTCGTATCAGCAATATCCTTAGAAACATCGCCAACGGAAAATCATTCATTCTTATTTTGGTATTGCGTGGACGAAAGTTTCTTGAGATCCACTGTAGAAGAAGGTGGGAAAGATATCGTAGCCGGTGGCGTCCAATTATAGAGTTTTTATGCACTATGCATCTAGTGCTACAATGAAAGTCGATGGCAGGAATCATTCGGATTCCAATACTACCTCGATCTGTTGACCACTCTCAGTTTCTTAAAGGTCGATTTGAGCTTGTTCTCAAGGTTACCAAACTGTCTATAGCTCGAAACGTACAGGCCCAGTACTTCGATTTTTGGCAAGACATAAAGAAGATTGTTCTCTTAGAATAGTGATAGAGCGAATAGGTCGCGTTAGTGGTAAACACGAAAATTTGTTTTCTACGACTCGGGATAAACAATAAATGACCATATTTTAAAATAATCAAAATCTATGGAATTTCTTTAATAGCTTGTTCCTATTAAACATGTCGAGTATGTTTTATATTTATTGTTTAAGAAAAAAAAGTTTACTAAAAGAGCTTTCATACTATGTAAGTACTAAAGTCATTAGTGTAATAGGAATAACATAATATATAAAATAGAGAGACGAAGCTTCTTAGCAATCCATGGATTCACCGTGCGGGTGCCGGGCCCATCGCGTTGCAAGGAGAGGAGTGCAAGCAGTGCCTGGGACTTGCGACCTAGGAGTAGGTTTAAGGGGCCCCTTTATTGTGCGCAAAAACGCTCACCTTCACCCTACACACTCCTCTCCCTACCTAACCAAATTTGGAAAGAACCTACTAATGCCGCCTTTGAAATACGTTCTAGAAATGAACCGATGCTTGTTCTAGAAAGGCCAAGGTCTTTAAGTAGACTACAGAGAGATTTTGCTGTTATACCTCTCGCTCCCACTTCTACCGCGTACAAACTAACTATAAATTTATTCCTGATCAGTTCGTAATACTTATTGAGCTTGAATGTGTGATCCCTTGGGATGTTTGTTTCCCAAGGAACAGTAAGCTCCACAAGTATCACGCGCCTCAGATGTTTCGAATACAGGAATAAGTCCGGTCTGGATGACGAAACACCAACATCCCCAGGGATTTTATAATGATATATGTCATTGCAAATTAAGTAAGAAATACAAAACTGCAAGAAGTTTTTTTTTTAAACTGAAGTACATCACTAACTAATGTCAACTCACAATAGACAAATGTCATAAGTCATTGTCAGTCAATCTTTTGCAATCGTTACTTTGATTTGTATAATTGATTAAATTTATATATTACTGAAAAATATAACTATGTTTTTGTTCTAAATTACA
This sequence comes from Napeogenes inachia, assembly GCA_959347355.1. Taxonomy (NCBI): domain Eukaryota; kingdom Metazoa; phylum Arthropoda; class Insecta; order Lepidoptera; family Nymphalidae; genus Napeogenes; species Napeogenes inachia. Next base: position 2,065,936 of record OY365796.1, on the reverse strand, counting down.
AAGTGTTCTAAATTATTAGATGATTATGTGGGAAAATCATCTAGCCATGAATTTGACAAAATTTTAAAAAAGTAAAACTGCTGCTTTCTTTATTCTAATCTTATCTTATTGATTAGAAAATCGGTTTTCGTATTTTATTATTGAGTAATTACCTACTTAACAGTAATGGTTTAAAATCACATACGCAATGTCTGAATTGATTTGTAATGGAGAAAATGAAGCTTTTCCTCTTCATGAGTGTGTGTTTGTCGGAGATGTGCGCAAACTCTCGTCCTTACTAAGATTTAACGATGTGACTCGAAAAGATAAACATGGAAACACAGCTTTGCACCTAGCTGTAATGCTAGGGCGCAAGGAATGCGTGCAGCTGTTATTAGCTCATGGCGCGCCGGTAAAAGTTAAAAACCTTGCAGGCTGGTCTCCCCTCGCCGAGGCCATTAGCTATGGTGATCGCCAAACTATTTCTTCTCTTGTACGAAAATTGAAACAGCAAGCTCGCGAACAGATGGAAATTAGAAGGCCAGATCTTATAAAGGCTCTGTCACAAATCCAAAACTTTTACATGGAATTAAAATGGGACTTCCATTCATGGGTGCCTTTGGTCTCCAGAATATTACCATCAGATGTATGTAAAATTTATAAATCTGGCTCTGGCATTAGGCTGGATACAACATTAGTTGATTTTACTGATATGAAATGGGAAAGAGGTGATGTGTCTTTCATATTTAAAGGTGAAAAACCCCCAAGTGAATCTCTTACAGTTTTGGATAACAAAGTTAAAGTATATCAACATGTACGTTATGAAGAAACAGAAAATGAAATAGAAGACGAAGTAGATCTGCTCATGTCTAGTGACATTCTAGCTGCACAAATGTCTACAAAAGGCATTTCATTTTCCAGAGCTCAATCTGGTTGGATCTTTCGAGAAGACAGAAAGGAAACTGTTGCTGGTCTATACAAAAGTAATATCTACACTATTACTGGTCTTGTCTTAGAGTCAAGAAAGAGAAGGGAGCATTTGTCTACAGATGATCTGCAGAAAAATAAAGCAATTATAGAAAGCCTAACTAAAGGCAACACACAAAACTTGGATACAAATGGTGAGCCAGTTCGAAGAGCTTCCTTAAACCCACCTCCAGAAAGTAGCATTGATTGGTTAACTTACATATCATCAACACCAGGAGAGTATCCTGGCTTAGGAAGAGAAGTTGTGTACAAAGAATCTTCAAGGAACTTCCGAGCCACTATTGCTATGAGTGATGACTTTCCGTTGAGTGTAGATATGCTTTTAAATGTGCTAGAAGTAATAGCACCATTTAAACATTTTGCAAAATTGCGTCAATTTGTTGCAATGAAACTGCCTAAAGGTTTTCCAGTGAAGATAGATATACCAATTCTCCCAACTGTTACAGCAAAAATAACATTTCAGAAATTTGAGTTTCGTGAAGAAATACCAGAAGAGTTATTTGTGATACCTGAAGACTATATAGAAGACCCTTTACGTTTCCCCGACTTATGACGCTTTGATATTCTAACACTGTTTCAAATTAGTGAAAGACCAACTTGGCAAAGTGAAGTGAAGTGTATTTGTGCATATTGCACCTTTAGTAATAAGTACTCCAAGTCGGCACATGGCCATCTCACTATTGAGATTCCAATGTTATTTGGTCTTGGTAGTTCTTATTCCAGCCACTATATCATTCTTGTTGAGTAGAAATTTTAGCATAAATTTGTAAATTTACATTGTTTTATGGTGTTAGAAGTAAATAAATAATTTATAATTATTGTATTATATTTAATTTATTATTCTTATAGCCTCAGACAAAAAATGTGTGTTTAATTAAATTTAATTAATAGTGTGTTTGTATATTTTGTGTTTTTTTAACTTGTTTGACATATATTATTTGGTGTGTATACTTATGTATTTCTTTTAAACTTTGGTATTCTATTTTTAAAAGTGGTTAATAATTGAAGTTCTTTAAGCTTTGTTCTAAAAAAAGGATTTTCCACATAAAAAATTGCAAAATGTATTATTTCATTTAAATGTGTTATTTATTATTATTTATTTTAATGTAATTTGTAATTTTATTTCTTTAGTAAATATATCATCACACTGAAAAAGTAGATAAACTTAGGTAAAAACATAGATGTCACCCCAATATCAGAGGGCCTTAATTATTTTAAATTTAAAAGATTTGGCCTATTTGTCACATGTGATAAGCATGCATGCATGTTCCTGATATTTATTTGCATAATGAACCATGTTAATTTATTTCGTGGAAATTGATGTCATGACAATGTTATCATTAGATGCTGTAGGTAATATATTAACAGTAGGATATGAATACTAAGAAGTATTGTCTGTGTTAGTATTCTATTTCACTTGGTTTTTTCATTCATTCATTTGGGTTCTAGTGTTATCAACCCAATCATTTCAAAGTCCTTGTGCCTTCTGAATTTCTTATTGAAGTGTGGTATTTAAACCAACACTACTTACTACTTTGGAAATAGTTAAAAATGTTTAGAAAGTTATTTACAAAAATATATTGTAAAACATACCTCTTTTAACACATGTAAAGCACAAGTCGATCCACATAGCTGTTATAATACCAACCTATGTTATTAAAAATACCAATTTTAAATCTACAATCACATAAAAAGCATCTATCTAATTGACAATAATAATTTTACCCCACCTAAACATTTTTTAAATATATTTTTCCGGCTCATGAATTATTATATAGTAGATTAATTTTGTGCTGTAAATTAAATGGTGTTAAGAATTTTGAAATGTTGAAATAAATGATTTTGTGTTTCTACAAAACGTTGTTTTATATCTATTATATGGAGACAAGAACAAATGTCTGGTAAAACCATAATTTTCAAGATTTTAAAAAAAAATATTCCTTTATAAGTATTCAAATTAAATAAATCAATTTTCACCTTACATTTACCTGTAATCATGAAGTGGTATTAAAGAAAAAAAACTAAAATACTCAAACAAATATTTATTTTAATTATAATAGTACATATTTAGAAAACAAATGACTGAAAGTTATACATTGCAAGATAAATAGCGATAAAAGGCGTGACTAACATACATACATACATTTGTTATCAATTTCCCTAGATAATATTTTGTGTAGTTTTAATCACTGAATTTTTATGATGGATTAGTTACAATACAAATATATCGTGTTAATTATTTTTTCTACCAAAATAACATATATTTACTATGCTGTGAGATAAGGGTCATTTCAAATATAGAACATGTCTTTCAATTTGCAATGGCTAAATTTAATTTAAACTAATATTAAAACATCGCACACGTATGAGACTTCTATATAAAATTATTTCCAAATTATATTTTTACAAAATCTATGATCCGAATTCAATCGATTTTTTATTTTGATTATAGATTGTATAAATTAATAATGCTTTTAAACTATTTTCTCCGTCGACTGGTCCAATTTCCCTAAGATTGTTTTTTATTCTGACAATGTCATAAGCAGATCATCTCAAGGAGCGTCGCGGCGGGGCGGGGGGCGGGGGCAGCGCGGGCGCCGACTCGTCCAGTCCCAGCGTCACCACGCGCAAAGATATCGAAGAGCGTCGGGCTGTGGAAGTAGACAATTTGTTCAGGACTGATAGTTCCAACACACATAACATACATGTAATACATATATGAACGTTAAATATGTAGCTATATTTTTATAAGGAATAATTATTCTAAAACAATACCTTGTTCCCGGATGTCATCTATCAACTGAAACAAGAATAACAAAATGATAGTGAATTTTTCTTACTGGAGTAGTAGAGTAATATGTTCCCTCTTAATACATCTACATGATATTTACAAATATGTGACTTTAATAACTCGTCTATACTTCTGTAACATATAACATTAATGATCGTAATTAAAATTGTTCAGAATATGTTTAAGACACATTCCGTGTCATAATTGTCACAAAAGGAATATGTATTAATACTGTGAATTAAAAAAATATATATAATTTTGTAAAACTGACACTAGTTAAACTTAAAAAGGAATCATTGTTTATTACTAGTATATGTGTGTGTTTGTGTGGTGTGTGTGTGTGTGTGGTGTGTGTGTGTGTGTGGTGTGTGTGTGTATGTGTGTGTGTGTGTGTGTGTGTGGTGTGCTCACCGCGTACTCGTGTACTTTAGGCGCCAGATGTCTCCGGAAGGCGGCGAGTCGTCTGGTGTGTCCGCTCGCGACGCTGACGCCGCTGCAGCTCGACTTGTTAGAGGAAGAGAACACGCTCTCTGAAATTACCTTGCGAATTTATTTAATTGTATCTTATTTTAAAATATTATATTTCGCAGATCACGATAATTTAACGATAATTAATAACTCAATTGATGTCATTGTAACAGTGGGGTGTGAACGCCGTAACGTAACGAGTCACGTGATCGGAGTCGTTTGAGCACCTGAGACATTTTAAATATTCGAGAGCATTGAGTCGAAGGGATTGATTAATGAGAGGCTTACAGTTCGGCCCCCTCCCAAGGGGACCGGTGATTCACGCAACTCTGATAATTGTATACCTGCTAAGTAGTTTGTGATAATTGATTACCTACATTTAATACAAGAATTGTCATATTGTGTCTGTGTGGTTTAATTGCCTTAGACATACACTTCGGATCCTGTACCAGAAGACTCCATCAAGAACGATCAAGCCACTAATATGCCTCTATCTCCGACACACACATATATATATATTTATTTATTTATTGTAAACAAATAGGTACAAAAGGCAGACTAGATACACATTGTTGCTCATTAAATTACTGTTATACAAAAGGAATATTCTACAAGTTAACCTTGAAAACGAAATATAGAAAAAGAACAATGAGGCAATAAAATTGGAAAACTAAAATGTATAATTACTTTACAATGTACATATTTTATCTATTTATTTGTATAGTTCACATGATACTTAGCTATAGCCTAATAATTCGATTTACGCTGTAAATACAGGGTAGAAATTAGATCGTTAAGAATAGAGAACAATTGACATAAATATCTTGAAGATCTTTTGGTCATAAGAAGCAATTTTTGTTTTGAACGATAGTTGGATATATTATCATATTTACGGAGACCGGTGACAAAGTGGATGCAGCTCATCCTATTGCCAATTTAATTTATGAGAATAAGAAAACGCATAAGCAGACTTTTGGTCCGTATAGGTAAGAATTTTATGACGGTAAAGAGAACGTAGTGACAAATGACTTTCCTTAAGATGTCAGTAATGTGAACCTTCCAACTGAGGGTTGGTTTAATATAGGGCCCTTGACTGACTGCAAAACGGAATCATTAAGTTTTTCAACTTGTCGGAATAAAGTTCCATATTATCTAATTAGAACAATTAAAGCTGGTTTTACAAGGAACTACAAACTGATCTTCTCGCGGTTTCACACTCATTCCAACCAGCATTTCCTTTAATCCTTGTTAATTAAACCGATGGCAGCATTTATGTTGTTTTCTGGCAGATTAGCATGTACATAAATGTGTAGGTCGTCATGTGATAAGATAAAAAGATATGACATGATTGGTAGAGTTAATTAATAAGAAAAAACCGAAGAGGACTTCCTCCTCTTTATATTCAATTCAGTTCCTTGAAAGAAATAATAAGTTGGGAAAGAAAAGCAAGAATGTCACGATTGACTGAATTAAATACATTTGAAAAATTAATTACCAATAACAAAGTCAATCGTCCAATCTCTAATGCAACTCGGACATCTTCCACAACCCGGAGTAGAGACAAGATTGTTATTCTTAAAAATGAAGAAAGTTGTTCATGTATGTGAGGGAAGGACAGTGAGAGAGACGGAGTGGAGAATGGATATGAGTTTAGCTGATGGTAACATGAAGCATGTGAAGATTTATGAAGGTTTAAGATGGTGAAGCTTTTACTAATTCTAGGTGTGAAAAAGAATCGGTTGAGATAGTACACAACCACTAGAACGGCAGAAATAATTATATAAAAGATTCTGCTGCAGCTGAGTAAGTAAAATTGGAAATGGTTAATATTTTATCGTAGACAAAGTACCAAGCAGCCATCTCTACGATCAAAACAGTGACAGCGGATCAACATATAACCCGGTAAAGAATATGCCGTAGAATTTGGTTTTATGCAACTTACAGATATAAATAAAAGTGTCCGAAAATTAAAAAAAAAATTAAGAAAGGCTTTGAACAGTAATATGGCGAAAAATATACCTTTTTAGGTCGACGCTCATTTAAGAGTTCGTAACGGTGAAAAGACATCAGTGAGTTTGAAGTATTTATCGAACAATAAGAGCTGGAACTAAACGTAGATACATACGAAATACTATCATAAGATATTTTAATAATAATAATAAAAGTATATTATTAGTGATTTAATTATAGAATTATTTTAAAATATTAATATAATAGAGATAATACGAATGTATTAAATAAAAATAAAAACAATAAAAAAAATATAATAAACTTTATACTTTATTACAGTAAACTGTCTAAAATATTGTAAAATTATAGTAAAGTTGTTTTTTTTTTTTATTTATTTAGCGCTCTCCAACCAGTCAACTTATTTTTCAACATTTCTAGTCTCATTCTCGGACAACATATAGGCAATGAAAGAACACTACGACCCTTACAATATTTAGTAATATTGCTTGGTAAGAGCAGCCTCAACGGAGAAGTAAACTATACCTTGAATTTCAGCGAGTCCTTCCTTTTGTGGTATCTGTGCTTCCGCTATCATTCTGCAAATGTTTCATGTAAAAATATATAAATTGTATATTTTATTCTCGGTTTTAATATATAATTACATTAATAAAACTTTTTATTAAATTTTCTTAATCGTGTCGGTCGCTTCTCGAGAAAGGCGAGAGAGTCGTTCGAGCCCACGGCGACACTCATAATAAAGACGGGCCCTAGCTATCGTTACCCCGCCCCGCCTCGCATCAGCCTCTAAAACTTAATAACTTTGCTGTTAGCAGCTTAAGTTACTAAGTTAGCTTAAGTGTATCAGTGTGGTCGAGGATCATAGACGGACTCGACAACGCAGCTACTATCAGTACACTTTAAAGCTATATGTATGTGAGTCGTCCTCCTCTCCTCCCTCCCTCACCGCTGCAGCAGCGCGTCCAGTCGTCGCTGGTGCGGCGCGAGCAGCCCGCTCAGTCTGGCGGCGGCCAGCGCGGCGGCCAGGCGTGTGGCCGAGCCGGTCCCGGCCGCCGCCTCCGACAGCGCACCCAGTGCGTTATACGCCGCCTCGCTGTAGTTGCGCGTCCAGAGCGACAGCTGCGATAGACCGAAGTGTGGCCATGAATAGTTAGATTTTTGCAATTATGAAAAGTGTGTGAAAACTTACCTGGAATATTCTCCAGTCGTCGACGCCCTCGACGAGTTTCTTCGCTCGACGAGCGTTCGTCTTCACTATTTCGTTAGCCTTTTGTAACCGACTCTCCTGTTTCTCCAACCTGTCTCTTACGCTTTCTAGCTCACACTCGCACTCCGATCTGAAAACGTGTCATAGAATATAGAACGAACAAACAAGGACAATCTTTAAAGGACTCGATTATACATGTGTTAGAAACTGAATTATGCTTTCGATACAAAATTATAACAAAGACAGCTTGGGTTATTTTGGGTAATTAAAACTTGCTTGCCGACAAGCACAAAGCACCACGGCTCAAGTAGACGAAAGAAGACTCAGACCAAGAGATCATGCGTGGCTCTGTCAGGACGAAACCCCAGCCTAGGCTGCCGCCTACTCGGTCTCCGGCAATGATCGTAACACTATAAACTGAGCCGGTAATACTAGCTGCTCAATAACAAGTTTTACACTTACTCTCTGGCCGTTAGATGTTTGCATTTATCACTAAGAATGGTCAAGTGTGAACCGATGTCGGACACGGCTCGTTCAGATTCCGCGATTTTCGCAATGAGTTTTTTGTGTTCATCCCGCTTTGTGTAGTATTGGGTAGACAGCTCTGCCACCTCTTCCATCTCCGGGGCTTAAATATTACGAGAATGTATTATGAATGAGGCCGAAAAATTTACTCATAGATCCAAACTGAAAAAGAGATTTCATGAACCTTTGTCTTTAAATATTTAGTATGCTAAAAATAAAAAGAATTGTAGAAACAGAATATAATCTTCGTTTCACTAGGTAATCAACGCCACGGCGTCCGGCAAGTGCGCATGTGTATAACCGTGCGGTGTCTATGTGTCTCACTGTCGTCGGTGAGGGGCGCCACGGCGTGCAGGAAGTGTCTGTGTGCGGCGTGCACCACCCGCAGCGTGGCCTCCAGCGCGGAGATGTCCTTCTCCCGTCGCGTGATGTCGGCGTCCAGTGAGGCGCCACGCTCCCGCAGCTCGGCGCGCTCCGCCGCGAACTGAAACACGACATGGGGCCCTCAGTGCACCGACCACGCTATCGTGACCCGAGGCGGTTGGGGTGTACCTTGATTTTGAAGAATGTGACGGACATCTGTTGACCGGACTCGTCCTTTCCTAGCGAGGCGATGAAGATGTCGTATCTGCAATTGAAACGGTACACCGGAGTCAATACTGTTACTCGTTGTTTTTATGTCTATAAAACTTGCAAAATATAATAAACGATCGATGACCTCTTGACGAGTTGTTCTATCCGCTGTTCCCTCTCCCTTATGTCACCCTTCAGTCGCCCGCATTCCTCTAGAAGCGCTCGTCGTTGCACGGCGAACATATCGCGACGAGCTCCGATCTCCACCAGACGTTCGTTCATGGCCTGAATTAAAGGCATAAGACGGTCGGATAAACGATTAATAAATTGAGAACGATAAAACTCGGCTCGGCACGCAAGCAGCATCATCACAGCCGCACACTTAATTATAGCGGACGAGCCACGCTACAGAGAACACATATTGGCGGATGGTAATGGAGTCTCACGGCATCCAACTGCAGGCGCTGTGTGTCGATGGTGTACGCGGTGTCCCCGAGCCCGGCCAGTCCGCGCGAGGCGTGCGCCACGCGCAGGCGCATGAGGGCGTCCTCCACGCGCAGGCGGCGCCACACGTCGCGGGAGGCGCGCACCTCCTTGTTGCCTCCCTCCACGTTCAGCATCGAAGTATTCAGGCGGCTTTTCTACGAATTTACGAATTATTTGAGGTAAACTATCGGAGTTTGAATGTGTGCAATGATTGTAACGATATATATTTTTATTTTTTTAAATAAACTATTAATATAGAATTGATTTAGCACATTCGAACGAGATATCGACTGGACATCGGTTCACCGATTTAATGGCTTCAATGATTTTACAAATAACGTGTGTGTGTGTCACTGCTAGACTACTGTCCCCACGCACCAGCCGGCAGTGTTCGACGCCCTTGAGCTCGAGGTCCCTGGCGAGGCGCCGCATGTCGTCGTGCAGGCGCGCCGAGTGTCGCTCCAGCAGCGCCACGCGGGCACCGTGACGAGACAACACGTCCTTGAGTCTGCGGGGGACACGCGGATATTATATTTACTACGATTTTTATGTCATTTTGACGATGGCTATACGTTTTAGAATCGACATGTAAAAAATGCAAGTTTGTTCCAGGACAATTATTAATTTTACTGGTTATATACATTAACATATATAATTTCATTTAATTTTAAACTTATAATCGAGATAATGGAAACCTGTTCTCCTTAGCGAGTAATTCGGCGGAGGACTCTCTCTCGGCCTGCGCCCCCTCCATGTGAGACACTCTGGCGCCTATCGTCTCTACTTGGTAACACTATTCAAAAATATATAATATATTAATTGTATTAAAAATGACATCAACCGCTATGGCCTCTATGAGTACTTAAATATTCCATATACTACATACCTAGTCTTGCCATAAATATTGTAACAAAAAAAAATGCAAATAACATTTATTACTTTTAAAACAATCAAAAATATAAAAAGCTTATACGAAGTGGTATCCATTGGCTGCAATACAGTCCTTTAATAGACGGCAATAGTTAATAGACGCCAATCTGTTATTGACGATGTAAACAATACTCTCTCAGATGTTGTACAATGGTTTAACGCTAATAATTTGTTGCTCAATAAAAAAAAGACGAAATGTGTCAAATTTAGTTTACCAAATGTTAAAAATGTTAGAACCAATTACAATAAATTGTACAATTACATAATGAGGATTTGGACTTGGTCAAATCTACTACTTTCTTGGGCATTACTTTAGAAAAAAAATGGCAATGGGGTCCTCATATATTTGATTTGTCAAGCAGACTAAGTTCTGCTGCATACGCGCTTAAAAAAGACGTATGAACAAATATGGAAACTGCTCGATTAGTATACTTTAGTTACTTTCATAGCTTAATGTCATACGGTATACTCTTATGGGGCAATGCGGCTGACATTGATACCATATTTACATTGCAGAAGAGAGCTGTTCGCGCAATATATAATATGAGACCAAGAGAAACAAATTTAAAGAATTTAAAATTATGACTGTTTATAATCAATATATTTATTTCAAAATAATCAATATGTTTATAATCAATAAATTTAATTTACGTTCATAAAAATATTTCAAAGTTCAAGAAAAATTGTGATTTACATAAAATTAATACAAGACAAAAATAAACTCGCTATGCTCGGCACTAGGCTCCATAAAATAGGTAAATCCTTTAAGGGTAATTGTATACGTTTTTATAATAAACTCCCAAATTAAGCCTTAAGCCTATCATTAAATAAATTTAAATTATATGTTAAAAATAACTTAATAAAAAAATCCTACTATAGTGTAAAGGATTACATCGACGACGGTATGGCCTGGGAATGAATCTGTATTGTATTGCGAATAGCTAGTAATCTCCGCAATTTGTTTTTTGTTGTAAATTAATTTTGCTTTATCGACCTTCTGCATCACACCGATTCCTTAGAAGTCACTACTTGCGGTAGCATCGGGAGTCGGGTTGCCTCCCTCCCTCAAATATGTGCGAAGGGGGTGATGGCTGGCTCTTGTGTTATGCTCGTGAACGGGTGCTGCTTGCGGTGACTGGTTGTGTGGCAGGCCGAAGATTTATATATTATATATTTTTTCTGTTATTATTATTTAATTTTCGTTGCCTGAAATCATTAGGCTTCTTTTCAGATTGATTGCGAAGGTTCTAGTTGTTCCAAAATTGCACTTGAGCTTGACGTTTGTGAAACAGTGATCACAATAACAAAAAATATATCCGGCTGAGTTTGTTGTGTGGTTCTTCTCAGACCAGGACGCGTTTGGAACCCTCATAGCTTTAACATTAAGATGGAAAGTGCTTTTTCAGAAGGGCTTATTACGATAAATCTAGTATAGTAATAGGCCCTCCTGACACTTCCATGTTGACGTACATAAGTGATCACTGATTATGATTCTAAGTGGAAAAGATATAAATAAATAAATAAATAAATAAATAAATAAATAAACGTTGAGGCCAGTTATCCATAGAAGCACGCGCTCTTTCCATGGGGAAATTCTTTACTGCAAATCGTATGGATTGTTTTAGGAACTCCAGAATATCATGACTTTTAGAGCAAGCTGTACTCTCTAAAATTGAACATGGTGTTATTAGGGGGCTTAATTACCTTCTCAAGAATGGTATCTTGATACACTTGTGCCAATGTTTTGATACCTTTTTCACAAAAATATGGCTCAGTCACTCCTTCATAGCTAACACCCCACCAAACCATCACTGAAGTCAGATAATGCGCACGTTGCACTCTGTCGGCTAATTGGGAAGCTTCTTTAGAGCTTTGAGCATAAATATGGTCATTTTGTCTGTTAAATTGTTATACAATTGTAAAAAAATCTCACCCGTAAACAATTTTTTTCTGTGAACTCCCTCTTTCTGTGAAAGTCTCAGAGTTTTAAAAATTGTATTTGGCTCCATACCTACTTTGTGTAATGCAATCACAGCGATTCTGTTCTCTTTATCACCCCACTCTATTTTAATATCGCAAATTTTGTACTGGCGCCAAAATGAGACAACACAATAAACAATCGTATAAAAATAAGTGAATCTAAATTCAAATGTATTTTTTTTTTATTTTTAATTGTAACAGTATTTATGGCCAGACTAAGTATATATCATCATAGTAGTGCAGTATATTATTATAATTGGTGCTTGATAATTATTGTAACATACAGTAGCATATAGAGATTCCTTTTGACTCTGTAGACTTCTTTCCACGCCACGCTGTTTCGTGTCTAATTTACTCATAATTGCTTTGGATGCTGCAACGTTGCAATTATTTTTATTTTATATTTATTTTATTACTCTATATCCTTACAACTAAATACAAATATATTTCTTTATATTTCTCATCGCACAATACCTTTAAGTTGCATATGAAAGAGCTTTTCTTCATTTTTAAGAGTTAAAAGCTTCTGTTGTTCTACAAAAGAACAGTGCATCGCGCGCTGCTGGTTCACTGTCAATTGACTCGCAAAACGTTCCTCTTCCTGTCAAATACGTGTATTTTTAAATAATAGGATTAGAAGTATTACCACCTTTATCATATCTGTACTCACATTTAACATATCTTCCAACTCCTTTGCACGTTTTTCTGAACATTTCGTGTTATCAGTAGAATCTACCAATTTATCTTTTAATTCTTTGATCTGTAAAATATTAGAATTTTAAGAGGTTGTATATGAATGAACAATATTTATAAGAATGCCTTTATGAATACCTTAGCGATCAGCATCTGCAATGCAATATCTTTCTTATGCTGATCATCCATCAGCTGCCTGTTTAGCATGTGAAGCTTCTCCATGCCGATATTTATGTTGCTCAGTTCACGCTGCAGACTCTGGGCCTAAGGGATAACAGAAAACATTATAATAACTATGATAAAATATATTTACAATAATCTGCCGCAAATTCTACAGCTGCCATAGCCACGGGCCACGACTATCGTGAACCTAAATTTTCCTCAAAAATAGCAAGGGAATGCACAAACATTTTCTTATATCTGTGTATTTGAAATAAATAAATTTTGTCAGTATCAAACAGACGCTGGCAGTCCTCACCCACCTCGCTGTCCAGGGTGACATTATCGTCCAGGGTCTGTCTGTGCGCCAGGCGCGTGTTGCCGAGTGTCTGCAGCAGCGCCACGTTGTGCCTCTCGTCGTCCGCGTTGTGTCCTCGTTGCTGGTCGCAGAAGGCCTGCTGCTCCCGGCACTGCTCCGCGAGGTTGTTCGCCTCCTTTTCTAGTACCGCGTAGTCCTGAAGTCATTTAATTTATTGTTGTGTTCTAAGATCGTTGCGTTATTCTCGTCTGCTGCGCCACAATTTTAGTTATATCGGTGTAAGTATCGCGACCTATCTTGATATGAGCAAACCGACGCGTTTTGATACCTTGGAGATCTCAGTGCTCTATACACGTAGTGATATCCTACTTAATAAATTAGCAAGTCTATCCTCCTGGTTTGTTTTTTCATTTAAAAATGTATGGTACAAAACCATCTTTGGATTAAGTACCCGACAGTAGAATAACACATATTTTATTTTATAAAAAATACATTTATTTTCGTTATCTGAAATATGGTTTATCATGAAATATATTAGTATAGTGAAAGTAAAGATAGTATCTAATTATCAAAAAAAAAAAACTTAAACTTTAGAGGTAATAAACATTTTCAGGTCCGATACTACTCAATTATAAAAGTAAAGACGAAATAAAAAAAAAATACTTATAAATTAAAATACTAACAATAAAGAAAAATGTATTATAACTGATAAGATAACTGTGTATTACAGAATACTGTAAGTACTGTGTAAATAATAAAGTATCAAACGACACAGTAATCAATCACGACTTTAGAGGTCTTTGAATTTGAGAAATATTCGTAACAAAAAATCACCTAAAAAGCAAATAATATAAACCTTATTGAAGTACATTAAGATAAATATGTAAACTAAGGATACAAGAAAAAATTAGATTATTTACGAATATAATTTATTTTCCCAGATTTATGTAATGTTTCTTGTTTCATACGTTTTTAGTTGATTACGTTTTCTTAGTCAGGGTATTTTTTCTTTTAAAATAAAATAAGTGCGAAAAAAATATTGTCTTGATTAAAAGTTTAACTAGGTACATTTATTTTTTGGTTTTTATACTTCTGTATCAAATTTGCCATACTTCTCATATATTTTTTGATTATATAATAGAATGAAAATATTTTTTTTAAGAAAAATATAATATATAATACCATTTTATTACATAGTTAAAAAAATACTAAATATAAAGCGTGTTAAAAATTGACGGTTAGGTTGCTGTTTGTATATAGGTATTGTATCATCGCACAAAAAGGAGACTCCGAAAATACGATATGCTGCTTCATATATTATATCTCATCCTTTCGCATGTGCAAGGCGCACGCTACGGATGTGTTTGTCTCTTTATTATTATTATTATTATTGTCATCGGTCCTTGATAAGTATGCCAAAATTCTAATTAATTCGACATTTCAAAGTAGGTCAAAATCACTTTCAAAGATTCCATTACATAGATAGATGGATAGATACATCCGAAGCTAATAAAAGCGTGTTAAAATAAGCAATACCTATGTTTAATCACTTGCTCATAATTCGGAAATATTGGAAATATCCCATAATTAACTTTTTTTGATTGATAAATATTTATTCAATAACACAATAAACACAAAAAGCTGATATAAGACTTGGAATTTGTCTTAAATTATCCTATTTTTGTATCAGTCTTTGTCCTGACTATAACATATCTTTAAAAAGCACAAAAAGATGACTTAAAATAATCATTTGAAGTACCTCTCTGATGTGTCGTATGTCTGTGTCGCGCTGACGTAAATTCTCCACTGTATTTGCCCACATTGTCATCAACTGTTTTCTTTGCTCCATGCCTTCCATTACCTTATTGACATAAAGTTAGAATAATGCTCTCGACATAAAACATATTATCTATAATCCCAAAGATTATTTATATCTCCATAATAATATGATGTATTTGACATACCAAAACAAAAAATCTATACCTGAATAGATATTCTCTCACAGGCTCTTTCTTCTGCATTGAGGTTAGACACAATTTGATTAAGACGTTCTTGCATGTGGTCATGTTCTACTTTTAGTTTTTGCCTCTTTATTTCCAATGCCTAATAACAAAATACATTAAATAGAGGTTTTTATAGGCTTCATAAGGATTTAGGCATTTGTTAAGGACATCTTTTAATAATATGTAATACAGATTTAACATACTTTAGCCTTTGAGAGATCTTGCTTAGTAAACTGTTCTATAGCTGTGATATCTCCTGAACTTCTTTCAAGGGCAGCTCTCCATTCTTGTAGGGCTCCACGTTCACCACACACCTCACTTTTAAGAGTATCAGCCTTTTTTAATAATCTGGCTATACTAGCTTAAATTAAATATTAAAAAACATTATAAAACTGCATGAATGATAAGAAGTGATGTTCTTGAAATATTCTTACTTTGAAGTTTGTCTATACGACTAATAATAGTATTATCCTGTTTATTGCAATCTATCACATCTCGATCAAGTATATCAGCCTCATTGAAGGAGAGTTGATGCAGCTTCACTTCTTGTTCTAATTGCTGTTTGTGTGCAAACAACAAACGCTGAAAATGAAACACAAATCATTACTACATTTGCATAAATCAAAACCACATTGGTATTTAATAGATATAATGCATATATTTTTTTATTGACTACTTACAGTGTTTTCCTGATATTCAGTTTGAACATGATGTTTATATTTGTTGAGATCATCTCGTTTTTGATTTTGTGCAATAAGGGCTTCTTTCAAGACTTGTATTTCGTTTTGTCTGTAATTTAAAATAGTCTGTAATAAATATTTTACAATTAGACATAAATACAATAAACCTTATACGTACCTATCTATAAGGATAGTCTCTAAACCTTGGTTGACAGGATTGGCTAAAGGAATTCTAGTTCCTTGATTCCATCCAAGTTCTCCTAAAAGTTGTTCCATATATCTTGGCACATTGCCATTTGGTTCACCCATTTTTATAGCAATTAAACTATTTAAAATAATAAACTATAAAACTTCAAATATGTTACTTCCTTGTATAATAGTTCAATATAGTAAACAAATTCGTTGTCATAGTAAATTATGCCGCCATTATTTAAACATTCTAAACAAATAATGATCGACTGGAAGTATCATTTTCAAATTTGACAGTAAATGATATGTTGCCAGCACCAAAATTTTTTTCCCCCTAAATGATATCTCTAAAACCCCTAAAAAACCCCTTAAGTACAAATTTAACGAATAAAATATGTGGATTCTTTACTATCATTTAAATTTTACATATAACATTATCTTATAACATACTTCTTGAAATTAACATGATGTTTTTGAAGTTTTATTTAAAATTTAATGTTACTAGTCCGATGTCAACATACAAAATACGGGTCAGCAATTACTACCTTGTTTGAAAAATATACCGATAATACGGTTTTCATAGAATGTTTAATTCACCGAGGCGGACAGCGATACGGTAGCTCGACGACTCGCTAGCGGTTGGTAGAGCGACGGGACGGTTTCCCAGTAGTCGCGAGTTCGAATCCCTGCCCGTATCGGTTTATTTTTCATTCTATATTTATATAAAGTTAAAACTGATATTTAAACATCGATGATTGAAATAATACATCAGAACGTCAATAGTTGTAACTTTAACAATAATGTATTGTTTTATCAAATTCATATAAATGGCGATGCGTACTGAACGGAAGGGGGCAGCGGCCTTCCCGCCGTATATAGTATGTCTCTCTACTCTTGTCAATTAAAATCCTTATTTGGCAGTTCAATATAATATGCGTTAACTTAACTATTTCGATGCATGAAG
This sequence comes from Napeogenes inachia, assembly GCA_959347355.1. NCBI lineage: Eukaryota > Metazoa > Arthropoda > Insecta > Lepidoptera > Nymphalidae > Napeogenes > Napeogenes inachia. The sequence continues at coordinate 2,049,035 of OY365796.1, read as the reverse complement.
CATTTAGTGGAAATTGCAGAAGTTTTAGGAAAGCGTTTTCAAGAAGATAGTTTTCCAGTTGTTTTATTAACATATACAGAAGAACAGAGCCTGGAAGTACCTCCGCGAGCGAGGAATCGAATTGCTCACCAACTTATTTAACTGTGTGTTGTTCTCTTCAAAAATGCCAGAGTCATGGAGATTGAGCACCATAGTTCCTATATATAAGGGAAAAGGCAGCAAATATGAATGCAACAGCTATCGGGGGATCAAGCTTTTAAGTCAAACTATGATGCTATATGAAAGAGTGATTAATAACCGACTAAGATCAGAGTGTTCATTGTCTAAGAATCATTATGGCTTTGTACCTGGCTTATCAACTATCGATCCTATGTTTGCTCTTAATATGATTGCTGAAAAGTATCGCGCGAAACGCAGACCATTGTATGTCGCATTCTTAGATATGGAAAAAGCGTTCGACCGGGTCCCAAGGGATACAATCTGGTGGAGTCTTCGGAGGAAGAACGTCCCCGAACAATATATTAACATTGTAGCTGACATGCTAAGTCCCTTCCTGTTTTGCTTAGTTTTAGACTCACTAACTGAGGTAGCGCAGTCCTCAGCTTCGTGGACATTTATCTACGCAGACGACGTTGCCATCTGTACCGAGAGCCGCACAGAATTACAAGAGGCACTTGTGACGTGGAAACACCAGTTGCAAGTCGGTGGCCTGGTCTTGAGTGTTGCAAAGACCCAATATATGGCCCTTAACGATCCGAGTCCAAATATCAGCCCGATTCCTATCGATGGACAGTTAGTTACCATGTGCGATCAGTATAAATACTTGGGCGGTATGATGCACGTCTCTGGGAATTTGGAATGCAACATTCAACATAGAATCGCTGCAGCGTGGTTAAAGTGGCGAGAAGTAACTGGTTTCACATGTGATAAAAAGATGCCGGTAAAACTTAAAGGTCTAATCTATAAAAGCATGATAAGACCAGTCCTTATGTATGGTAGTGAAACATGGGCAGTAACTCAAAAGAACATACATACCATTCAAGTGGCCGAAATGAAAATGTTGAGGTGGATGTGTGGCGTAACCAGGCTTGATAAAATCCGCAACGAGTACGTGCGAGGAAGTCTCGGTGTGCGTGATATCGCTGACAAGATGCAGGAGAGTAGGCTGCGATGGTATGGACACGTAAAGAGAAAGCCACCTGACTATATTGGAAATTTGGCTCTACAATTTGACATCCCCGGTCGAAGACCAGTCGGAAGACCCAAAACGCGATGGAAAGATGTGGTGCTGAAAGATAAAAGGGTATGCAAAGTCACTGACAACGACATCCAGGATCGAGCGAAGTGGAAGAGAAAAATAAGGAAAGCTGACCCCATCACCATGTGGGACTAATAGCTAGGAAGAGAGAGATAGCCAAACCACATTACATTTTCTCTACGTATTACATATATACAAATACAATTCTTTGCTGCACCTTGTCGCGAACGAAGAGTGAAAATTTAAATCAACTGAAGAAATGTTTACGGCGATAAACAGTGAGCTACATTTAATTAGAACAGCGAGCTGCCAACTACCTAAAAAATATCAATCAGCTGCTTCCCTAAACGAGTAGTTTCGTCCAATTAAAAATCCATCACCAGAGTTTGCTCTTTTATTGTAGCACCCTGCTCCGATAATAAAAATTACGGCTCCAAAATAATAAATAGGCATTTGAATAAATAAATCGCAGGACTTTAAAGAAACTCTTAAAATAACGGAGTTAGTATAAGTAGCAGCAACTTTATATCCAAATGTGAAGACAGCTCTAGAAAGCTCTTTTACTGGCAATGGCTATTGCCACAGCTACGAATTACAATTGAAAGCTCATTCAGCGAACTCGGAAGCGTAAAACGTGACCTAGATCGATTATGACCGAAAACATATTAAATGGGCTATGTATGCTTGCTTCAATGTACCTACATAGAAAGTTTGTTAAATGTTATGGGTGATTCTTTCACTGTAGACTTTATAAACGGTTTTGTTGTAGATCATGGAAAATTACTTTTAAATTAATTATCTAATATATCTAATTCAGGAATCGAGACAAAAAAAATAAAAATTTTGTTTATTTATTTCACTAGGTTCATAATATAAAGGATATCTTGTGGGTGTTAACCTGTATTTGTTCGTATTGATGTTTTAATTTGAATTGAATTGAATTTAAATTGATTTTTTTTCATTTCGAAATTCGTTGAATTTTATTTTTTTTGTTAATGTTTAGTGTGGGTGTCTTCGTGCAGTGCGTAAGACAAACTGATTTGCTATTGCCCAGAACCTGCGTATGCTCTTGATAATAAAAAAATGTTTTTTTAATATTATATAAGTTACAATCGATAGCAACAAGGATATATGTAGTTTTGTAAAATAGGCAGAGAATGATATATTTTTTCTAAAAGTTTTCTATTCATTCTGTTCTACATTTTTTTAAAATAAACCTACTCGTACTTAATACGGACACTAATTATATAACAAGGCACTCTTGTAATTAAAAAAACTGTTACTTAGAATTATATTATGTATTAACTGTATTTACAAAACAAGTATACTGTACAGTTCACCATTTTATATAAAATCAATTTTTAGACATTGTTTATAATGATAAATTTCTTGAAATGGCGCCAAAAGAATAAACGCGCAATCTTCCAAAAATAGCTCACGGGAACGTTAGTTTCTTATTAGCGCTGTAGCTTGCAGCCGATATTTGTACGAATAAATTAAAATATTTAAAAACAATGAGTGCTGACGCTGCATCTCTACCGTGCCCAATTTGTTTACATACTGGTGTTTTTGATACTGTGCAGTCTCTTAAAGACAGACTAATATGTGTGTCAACAAATAAAATATCTTGTCCAGTTTGCCAAGAAGAGCTTTTAGGATTAGACAAACTCACTATACATTTATTCAGTCACGTGAAAATCATACAAGATCAAAATCCAAATCTGAAGCAATATACTACGGCAAAAAGAAATGTAAATCTAAAGAAGAACGCTTTGACGTCGACTGAGCAACAGAAGAAAACCAAAATAGCAGTAGCCAAAAATAAAATTGTACCATCAACTATTAATCAAGTGCAATATGTGAAGATTTATCCAAAATTGCCTGTTATAGCTATCAACACAATGCCCATCATCGATATTTCTCAAAATATAGAAAAACCTCAAAATAACAATTCCTTATCATTACCTACTGTTAAGGAAGAAACAAATCCGATACAAACAAATAATAGATGTAGTATTTGTGGACTGCATTTTATGGATGTTAATATTTTAAAAATGCATAAATGTTTAATACATAACATAGATGATCATTCCAATTATACTTTTACACAATACAATTGCCATCTTTGCTCTAAATCCTTTAAGATGAGAGGTTCTCTGATGGTTCATTTAAGAGTAGCGCATTATGGTTTTACATCCAGTAACCACTGTGAATCGAATACGAACAATGTAATTCAAGAAAAAAGTGATGATAACATTTTCGAAGGTAAAACCGCCAATGTAGATAAGCATGACGGTAAACAGTGGCAGTGCGATGTGTGCAAAAAATCTTTTACTACAAAATATTTCCTCAAGAAACATAAGCGACTTCATACAGGTTAAATTTCATTGGTGTTATTTAGGAGGTAATTTATACTAACCAAATTCTTCCATATACATAAAACTTAAAACAAAGCACACCTTAATTTTTCACTTTGGGGCACTAACACATCACAGGGTAATTAAAAATAAAAGGTACTTAAATACAAAACTTCTTAATCTTTTTAACTAATATAAATGTATTAATCACACGTGGAATGATTTTCTTTATTTACAGGTGAAACTCCATATGCTTGTGGTCAATGCAATAAAACTTTTACATTTCAACAATCTTATCATAAACATTTATTATACCACAACGACGAAAAACCACATACTTGTACTTTTTGTGGACGAGCGTTTAAGGAGCTCTCGACTCTTCACAATCATCAGCGTATTCACACCGGTGAAAAACCTTTCGCCTGTGAGACTTGTGGTTAGTAAAATCAAAAAAGAGATGAAAAAGAATTATTGGATTTTTTTTTTGGGATTTTTAAAAAAAATGTAACTATGAACATTTTTGCAGGTAAATGTTTTCGCCAACGAGTTTCATATTTAGTACATAGACGAATACATACTGGTGCCATGCCCTATAAGTGCACAGCGTGCGAAAAAAGTTTTAGATACAAAGTTAGTACTACTTCTATACTATTTTTCACTATAATTTTATGACTACGAAAGATTGAATAAATTGAGATATTCTTGTTGAATCAGGTTTAGTTAGCTAAACAAACTACTATAGAACTTTTACTTGCAAAGTTGCACTACTACTTTTTTACACTACTTTCACGTAATTTTGATTCAACGTTACAGTTTTTCCATATTTTTATGTAAACTTAAATTAAATATGCTTTTTAAGTTTGTTTTTTGTTAATCAGGTATCTCAAAGAACTCATAAATGCCAAGCACAACCCCCTGGAACCGTTGTCCGAAAAATGGCAAATCTAGTTGAAAAATTAAAGAAGAAACAAACCACAGACGTTCCTAGTCAAAATTGCAGTATGTTAGATATACAAAATACTTTGATTTGTAATAAAACCTACACGGAAGTTTCAGAAGTAAATGCGGAATTGGTTCTTACTGGAGCACAATTGTCGTTGGAGGATATGGAATCTGAAAACTTTACCATAATTTCTGAGGATTTAATTGGTAATCGGCCTCTATGTTCCAAGTTTTCGTCTGATATTGCTGCTTCAGGAGAAAAAAACATCGAAGCTTATCCAACTAATATAGATGAATTAATTGAATCAATTCCTTTAAATGATAAAAGTATTCCATCGCCATCTGACATTTTCAAAAATTTATGTCTCTCAAACGAGCATGAATTTCTATCTGATACATGATTAAAAGAAATTGTAAGTTGAAAAGTCAATATATATCTATTAAATGCATTTAAATTTGTAAACTTTTGTCATTTTACAAGAATGTTTATGCATAAATGATGTTATTATAATAAAAATTACCAGTTTCTTCTTTTACCTTAATAATTGCTGAGTCTTGTCATTGACAAAAAAAATAATTAAGATTGACAAAAAAATAACAAAACATAATTTCGGTAGTGGCGTCTTTTCAATGTTTACCTATACTACAAAGTTAAAAACATTTGTTAGGATTTTCGAAAGAAGCCGGATAGATGTCACCAACGTCCCGAAAAAAGACTATTACATATAGAATGCTTAATTCACCGAGGTGGACGGTTTCCCAGAGGTCGCGGGTTTGAATCCCTGCCTGTATAGATTTATTTTTCATTTTATATTTATATAAGTTTAAAAAGCTTAACATGTTTATATATATTTTCAAACATTAATCCAATTTTAGTATTTAGATATATGTAATTTAAAAAACCGGTAAGAAATTACGGTTTTCATAATATTTTAAGCTTAAAATATTTTTATACTCTATGCTTAATTTGGAATATTGCTTGTCTGTTGCGTGTGATTGTTGTTGAATTGAAGAATTGTAAAAAAAAATAAGTTCGTAAATCAGCCAGCTGTTTTTAATTTTTATTCTGAGTGTTTTAAAAATCAATGGATATTATTATGGATCAAAATTGAATAGTGTCAATCATCTTCTAGTATTGTCATTTCGTGAACAGAAGTGTTTTTATAACATATCCTGAAATTAAAGCAGTGTTCAAAAAAATAATCGATTCGAGGTTTTGTCAAACAGCACGACTACTACGTTTTATTAATTATTTAGTTCGCCTTTTAGCTACCTTGTTTTGATGTTGCGAGGTTAGTAAATTGAGGTCCCTGCCTTTGTTGTGTAATGAATATAAAGTGTAAAAGAACAGCTACCGTCGAAGGATTGTAAGGTAAGTTAAATATTCATGACAAAAGATTTTAGATCTTTGTTAAAATATCGCCATAAAGTATATGAAGGCCATTTTATGCTTGTATCTATAAAAGTAGTATTTTTCGTCGCAATAGTGTACCAATTTATATTATAAATTAGGATTAATAATTTTAGAAACTTAAATTATGTATCTTCATTACCACCTACTTTTAAAACATTATTTACGGATAGAAAATATATTTATTTGTTATTAAAGTAATTGCGAATATATAAATATACTTTCAGATACATTCAATAGTCAAACTATTTATTGAACACATTCTTTGTGTAATTAGGTCACCTTTCCATGTCTCATATAAAGAGACATTAGCAATATTTCACTTTTAGATTAATGTTACACAAGCAGATAACAATTGACTTATTATATTTGTTAATATTATGATAATATGTATACATAATATAAACATGAATGATAAAAATATAATAAATGATAAATAAGCAATTTGTTTATTAGCAAATTAATTTGATGAGCAAATTATTTGACTAAAATCTGGTTTTACTAGTATGATTTAGACCTGACATCAAAAGTAGGTGATTCTTTGTTCTTCACACACTTGGCTAACACCACATATATAAAGACCATCAGTGGTTGGTAGTATTTATGAGTCAGCTTTATCATCATTCTCAAATTCCCAGTGCATATTTTATTTCTACATTTCTCTTTCTTCCACTGAACCATAATATATACTGATTAATGACATTGCTTCATGGCAGATATTACATCTTAAATGCTTAATTTGTTTTTAAATATTGTATTTAGTTCAATTTATACATATATAAATGGGTTGAAACTCATTGTCTGAGTCATTACAATACATATCAGCTGACGGCTTCAGGGCCCTAATAGCAAGTAAATAGGATTCAAAGCCACATTTCTACACCTCCAATTACATAATTGTTTAGTATCAGTTAAACAGACAAATCACTACTAGGTCTATATCCATGCAAAACATCCAAATTTTGCTGTACACAAATTTGTTTATTTATTTATATACTTTCACTTTGAACCAGTACAACATATTGCTTGTGTACATGAAATGAAAGTGTAAGACAAGTCTATTTTGAGACCATACTTATTGAAATAAAATCTTTTGTAAATACACTCCAACATTTAAAATTAAAGGTACGAGGTGTCTACGGGCTCCCTGGTCTGAGCGTATTCACACAACAAACTCAGCGGGGCATTTTTTATTGTCATCCCTCTTTCATAAACCTACATCAGTACAGTTTTACAGTGTTGAGACACGTTACATTATGTTTTTTAGGTTGATAACCTTATTTTATTGTACACATTATACTTATTGATTACAAAACTAGATGACTAAGATCTGAACTGTTGATGCGGACATGTATGAAAATATATTATAACTAAGACATATTAGCAAAGCTTATTTTCTGTAAGAGTGTAGTTTTGTATTATGTATCAAATTAAATAAACCTTTACACAGATGTGTTTTTTTCAACCAAATTATTATTCATTTTAATGTCTAAATGTTTTTTTTATATAAAAAAAAAATCAACACATTAAGATAAGAATTTAATATTTTTTTTATTTCATTGAGAATACCATAATGTATTTATTTAAATATAGAATATTTAATTATTTTACTGAAAAATCTATTATACTCTCACATTTATAAGGACTTATGATTCTAAATTTAAACAATTAAAATAATGTAATGACTTAATTCTGAGAATTACTTACAAGTAGGAATTTTATTAGAACAACTTGTATGTAATGTAGATATCTATTTCATAAATGTCTGTTAGTTATTTTGATTAGCATTGTTCATCATTTTACATGGTTGCTAACTATTACCATGGTGATAGCCATATTTCTGGTGATTGATAAATTATCAAACCCTATTTTAAGTCAGTATCTGGTGGATAGTCTATGATTTTAGTCACCCTGGTTGACGAATCAAATCGACAATGGTAGGCTTCTATCAGTACAACTGTTACGAATTTGATGATTTCAGCTATTGTCTGAACTTTTTTTTGGATATCAATTTGAATACCTGGCACTACAGGTGCTGCTTATCCATATTCCTAAAAAAAAATTGTTTAGTTAGACGCTATGAGTACCTCACGGATCTGCTTTCTTTGCTGTGTGGACCACGACGTGACTCATGCAATGAAAGAAGATATGACTGGCTGAAGTTACTAGTTTTACAAAGCCCTCTGAGCGTAGATTTCTCGGACTGATGGTCTTGAAAACGATTTATAAATTTGGCAACAAGCATTGACTGTAAGACGAATTAGTGAAATATTTTGAAAGAAGACTATAATCGAAATATAAAAAATCTGATAAACATTTAAAGTAATTTAACTTAACAACAACAAAATAATGGAAAATACCAAGGACTATAAATACATGCATTCATGTTCATAAAATTTCGCGTCTATAATAGGCTTTTATCTTTATAATAACTTAACAACAGTCCACCAATCGGTAGAACCGATGGACAGATCGGTTTTTCTTTTTGGCACTCACTACAGTGTGAATACGAGTCGTTTTGGTTGAAAAATATAAAATGTATTAATAGCTTTATACCGTCGTCTCGACAAAGCAAATATATTAAGTGAATATGACCTCAATCGGTCAACTCGTTCCGTAGTTACGAGATCACTAACAGACCGCATCAACACTTTATATGTATTTATAGATATTGTTAATTTCAGTTACCTGCAAACGTGAATTAGCTACTTGAACGTTTTATTAAATTTATTTTAAAACATGAGAAATATCTTGTTATCTACTATCATAATTCGTTTTCTCTCAAAAAGTGATTATTTTATTAAAAATAAAATATTTTTAACGACGACAAGTAAATGTCGCGCAAAAACACTAGGTCACGTGACTTATACGAGCAATGACGTCACGACACTACAAATACAAGAATAATGTTTGTGTTCTCTGTTATTATACGGTTTTTATTGGAAATGGTTAAGCATGTGCTCTTACAAGACTTGCAGTGCTGATATGCAAAAATACGACGATTGGAAATCCTGATACACCGTTTATATACGTTCGTTCGTTCTAAATGAGTAAAACGTCGAAAACAATAGATTAAGTTAGCACTATATAAACACGTATTTAATATTAATATATGTAGCATATTTTTTTGGATCGAATTAACATTTTGAAATTAGGTTATGATCGAATATATGAAAATAATACAAATATAAGTTTCAGTATATATATATGTATATTTTTTGTTTCCAATAAGGACTTGAAATATTTAAATTCGTTTGGAATCTCCTTACGACTTATGTAAATATTTTGTAGGGATAATAAAAAACATAACCTAACGTAGAACTAAAAAGTGAAGCCTTTAAAAGCATATTTTCTTTGTTTTTAAGGGCAAGGTTAGCATTTAAATTTTTTACTCCGTTTTAATAAAAAATGCATCAATAAAGCCTTGTTGAAAATTAGACCTTTTCTACATAATAAAATAAAATAAAAATAGATAATAAACACTGCCACTAAAACTAATGAGAAAATTATTTTCTGGATTATTTCATTTGGTATTACTATTTCACTATATTTTCAATTGTAATATTGTTCATAGCCTACATCATTCTTTACAGCTACCAAATGATATGGAAAATTATTCAAAATACAAATTGTAATAACTTATAACGTAGAACACTATTCAAGTTGTGTCTGTTTATTGCGTCGTGACGTCACGCCACGATCTGTCATGGTGGCCTGCTTTTAATTTAAATTCAATCGCGTAAAATAAAATTCAAATTTACTTAACCTATAAAAATTTAAAATATATATGTATATGTAAAAAATAAGTTACATAGTTATTGTTTACTATCTATTCCAATAATTTTTATAGTTTTTTTTGATATAGGTCTAGTAGCCAATTAGCAAATGAAAAATGCACTATCAGTCCGGGTACATTGGTAGGACATAAGGGCGTTCATATCGATCCAGTCTGAGCCCGACACGACACCACTTCTCTCATATTATATTGACATAATGTCAAAATGTCTTTCTTTATTCTATAATTGCGTATTTATCTTACTTTGAAACCAAAATTAAACATTAAAAAATGCTAATTGCAACGTTTTGAATTAATTCCTTTGTGTTCAGTACAAGGCACCAAGACACATAACTCAAAACAATATACTCACGATATTCTCTTATTTTTTCGGTAAACCCAAAAACAAATGGTTCAAACTTTATTTAGAAAATATACGGATATGTAAATATTAAGTGGTGATAGAGCGATTATTTTTTGAATTTAGAAAGGGGAGGAGGGATGTTAATGAACTCACTGGGGACAGCTATTCTTATACTGCATACATTAAAAGAAAGACGCTTACAGCTAATAGTATCTTCTCGAGTAAGTTTTTCTTAAAAATATTGTTCTTATTGGGTTACAATATTATATATTTTTTCAATTTTATAAGTACTTATAAAATTATATATTTATAATTAATCACCATTGGTTACCGTAATTAACACAGAAGATTATTAGATTACTTCTATTTCTTGTTATTAAGGTAGGTAAGAAGATATAATCGTAAGTAAGTAAACAACTGGATAGCAGGGTGAATGTTTGTGTTTACGAGTCTCGGGTTCGAGCGGTAGCTCTGGACTCCGAATATTTGACTCCCCTTAGTAATTCAGACGAACGGACTCGCAAGTAACCTAACTACATATAAATGGTATTTATCGACATTTTAGTCTGTCTTGCTTGTTTTTCGAATCTCATCCTGAAGTTACAGTATGGATTTTTAGGAAATTTGTTGTGGCGAGAGCGTATTTGTCTGGAGTCAAAATATTTCGATACTTCTACTGTTAATTAAGACAAATCTTTGGGTAATTAGTATTGTTCGGATTTTGAGTAATATCGTAATCATTTATTTTATATACAAATGACGGTGCAGAATAGAATTCTTGTGAAAAGATTTTTTACATAAGTAACTTGATTACTTGCTTAAAGGTTTGTTGTTGTCACTATTAATAAAAGGGACAGTTCTGGTAATTAAGTACCTTAATCACCTACCAAAGAAACACATTTAATTGAACAGAGATCAAAGTGTATTCGATAGCTGTAAGGTCGAGGAAATCAGGGATATTAAAGATGTCTTCATAATTTGCAGCTGCGTTTGCTATTAGCTTTGGACAGAAATAGCGACATTACACCTGTCTCACACGTACAGCGTTAGATCTCGTTCGCATTCAAATATAGGTAAATATAAACGCAGATGTTACTTATCTTCTCCAGACATTTGTATGATACACATAGTGTGTGTGTATCTTTTTGAAATTCTATTAAATTTGATGACGGACGGTATAAACAACTGTTTCATTTATTTGTATTATAGTACTTATATAATATTTACCTATCTTCAGCACCGGCTTATCAATAAATTCATTAAAACAGCAACAGGAAGAAGATGGTCCCAATGTTCATAAAAATATTTTATGGCGGCCAATTTTAGTTCAACACTACTTTTGAGAAACGGTTTTACTTTCCAAAACTGCCGATTTACCTAAAAGTATTAGTAAAGTATCATACCGTTAATCTAATTAGATCATTGAGCCGTGAAGTAGAATGCAGGTCAGTTGTACCAACTGGCGTTTTTCTTCGTCTTCGTGTTATATATTTTTGTAATTTTATATATAAAAATGTTCGTTCCTTGTAGATTATAATTTATAAGTTATTTGATGAATACAACACGATTTCTAAACGTGAATCTGCAACGCGTGCACGAAATGAGATTCAATATTGGCCTACTTACTCGAATTGCGTAACGACCCTACACTTGAACTAAATCATTATTGGTCGCTGACAAGTATATTAAAACTGTTAATTACATAGATTGTTTCCTTGTTAAAATATTTAATAATATACTATATATATATTTTAATCTTATTGATAGTAGAATTTAAGTCAGTAGCTTAAAGTATAGTCAAAAACGATTAAAAAACTATAATTGTCATAGTGATTGAATTTTAAATTGCGCAGTGGATTTGCGGTAAACCATAAGAAGTGGGATTGTGATAGCTGTGTTCGCGTAACGATGGTTGTGCAAGAGTTGCCGGCGCCGGTGCCGGGCTGCCACGGAACATTTTGGCTTCATGTTGGCGCTGTTGCGAGTTGCGACACCATGGCGACGTAGCTTTCTCCAATCGTTAACAATTGAAAGCTGGGCTTGTAGCTTTTTGATTATTTACAGCCATTCGCCATGGTTCAGGGCCGTTATAGTGTTTACACTGTATTATTTGATATACATCAACAACATTACTAATAGTATTGCGAAAGGTGAAGTATTACTTAATAATAATATTGTTATTACTGTTTTAAAAGTGAAATCTCTTTATTTTATATTTATCATACAAGTATAAAATACTATACATTTTAACAAAATATATTATTGTCATAACTTTGGATTTAAGTATTTTACGACACAAACATACAAAACGTATTTATTTGTATAGTAGGTAGTTAATAGAATCTTATCGCTATTATAAGTAAATGTATGTCTATTTATAAACACGTATCTTCAATATTCTTGTAACGCTGCAAGTTAATTTGTTGGATATGAAATAACTTACTATAATTTAATATACTAATGTCGTTATAGCATTTGATTTAATAAAAAATGACAAACATAAACACTTGAGCTATAACTACAATAATCCATTTTTAGCCTGTACCAGCTAGTTAAGAAAAGTTATCAAATATGTAGGTACATTAACATTAGCGGCACATACAGTTTGAGTTACACGTAGCTATTTTTGTAGGCACAGAGTCAATAGTTATAAAAAAAGTGTTGATAATTATTTAATATAAAAAAAATTACAGCCGCTGTATAACTGTAAGCAATAGACAAACTCAAAATTAGAACGTGGGTTATTATAGAGCATAATGTGTCAAAAGATTGTAAACTCATCCTCCTTCTACCTTTATGCTGATGATTTACAGATATATGATACTTCTCTTGTTCATGCTATGGAGAGTGCTATTCAAAGACTCAATCTTGATTTGGAACATATTAACACTTGGGGCAGGACATTGGGCTTAGTGTGAACCCTGATAAGTCCCAATTAATATTGGTCGGCAGTACTAAGTTGCTAGCCAGAATTGATTACCAATCCCTACCTGCCATTAAGCTTGGCAGTTCTATCTTAGTCCTATTAGACTTTCCGTCACACTGTAAAAAATGTTGTTATCTTTATTGATAACACTTTTTCCTGGGCCACGCAGATTTCGAAAAATATTTGCTACTATCGTTTCACTAAAACGCTGGAAACATTTTCTACCAACAAAAACCAAAATAATTTTATTTCAAGCTCTTTTAATTCCATGCTCATTGTTTTGGTGTGTATATTTTAATAGTGTCAATATTTTAGTATTTTTTTCATGTTAAGTATATTTATATGGTATAAACTACAAGTAATATATGTATGTGTACCTATATGTATGTATGTGTATGTATTATATATACTACTTATTATATATTATTTTATTTGTAATTTATGTATTTCTATTTTAAGGAAACAGTTTATTAAAGGCTTTAAGTTTAAGTATTATTTCACTATTTATATCTCCTCAATCGCACAATCCCGTATTCTCCTCTACTTAATTTTTTTCACCTAAAGTTTGTCTGTCAGAGATTGCTCGTAGCAACAAGACCACCTTTGCATACTATTTTTAATTGTTAGAACTCATGCATGCAACAATGCATGTTGTAATTTTTATATGATTTTGTATGTGCAATAAAGTGCTTATCTATATATCTATCTGTCTATATATCTATCCATCTAAACGTGTCAGCCATGTTAACTTTATTAAAGTCTAAAATAACATAGAATAAAAATATCATCAACACAGGTGACCCTTGGGATACCGTCCCAAGTGCCAGTACCTGTGCCCAGTAGCATTGTAGTCCGTGTTGTATTCTACATGTAATGTTAGTATTCTATAATAAAGCAAGTAAATAGACACTAGAATAAAACTTCATTAGATCGTGCGAAATATGTTGTATTCTTAAGTCTTCGGTTCTCACGTCGGTCACCATTGTTCCTTCACACTGTAAGATGACACGGATATATAAACATAACATTTATACATTTTTAAATTTAAATGAATAGAATGAAAAATAAACTGATACGTGCAGGGATTCGAAAGCGCGACCTCTGGGAAACCATTCCGTCGCTTTGCCAATTGAGCTACCGGACCGCACCATATCCATTATACATAAAATTATCGTTTTAAATGGTTTGGGTAGTTAAAAAAAGAGATTACCCATCAATTGTCTGTACCTAAAGTTAAACTGTCTGGTAACCCTGACAAAAGTACAGTACCTGATACAGTACCTGATACAAGCTTAGGGATGATTGGTTTTGCTGCGTATTTCTTTTAAATAAATTATCTAATTTTATTTTAAAATTTCGATATATTTAATTGTTATCTCTTTCTATTCTGTTTGTGTGACTTATAAAGGGATATCTAGGTCAGTTTTTCATTTCGTTTTATCTAAAAATAACCGGTCGAAATAAATATACATTTAAATTTTAAGTGTAGGTATTTGTATTAACTGATAATACTTTTACTGATATTACTTTATTACCAGTAAAAGCAATTAACGTAAATATTTAACCGGTTTTTAACTACATTTTTAGTAATGTACATATCAGTAGGTACAAATTGTATTTAATTAACTGACTTCTATACAAACCCGCCCACACTTAAACCCTAAAAGCATGGGTATTAAAGACATAACTTAGTGATTGTTACTAAAGTACTATTACTTAGAAAAATATTATTAATAGGACCTGACTCTGATTATAACGAAAATTGCTAAAACTATGCATTTTAAACACAATGACATTCAATTTTATATAGAAAAAGAATATACACGAGTATTTAGCTTTATATATGCATGTATATAGAATATGTATAGTATTATATCACTCAACGGAAGCCCAAATACCTTCAAAGTTTACTTTACAAACATAATATCCGGCTCTATCCTATCCATTGCTCTGTACCCTTACTTGTGATTGGTAAATAACATAAACAAAATAAAACAAAGATGCAGCCACTATACGACCTTGGTAGCGACAATATGTAAAGGAAACTAGTTATTACACTTAGACGAATATAGTATTGTTAATCAGCCGTTACCTATCAAGACCAGCTTTTATCAGAGAGCCTCTGGAAAGGGCCAGGTGATATTCCAAATATAATTAAATCCACTGAAAGCATTTAATTTTTGATTCCAGTAAAAGAAACTGGAAATGTTTTATATTAATTTAGAAATTGTATAAAATATTGCAAAAATGTTCAATATTCCAGATAGTTGCGAATAAAAAAACAAATCAATGTACTAGAAAAATGAAGACGGTATAACATTACACAAACTTAGCCAGTTAGGTAAAGTTACGTCTCATACTTTTATGGTTATTACGAAACAAAAATGCAACATTTGTGATGTTGACTGTAATTTTTGCAGTTTATAATTAGTGGGGTCTTATCGGAAGGGTCGCCAGAGAGGTCGTTAAACCCGTAGGGATCCGGAGAGTCGCGACTGCGTGTGTTTCGGTGTCGGTCGAGCCGCGGGGCGCGGGCGCTGCACTGGGCCGGTCGTTGACTCCCCCTTGCTGCACCCGTGTGAAATATACATTGATTTTGTTATACTTCCGCTATCTAGTATTATCGATTTTGTTATAAAAATAAAGTAACATTTGCTAAGTTGGTTGACTGTCTGATTAAGTTCAAGCAATTTAAAGAAATTCTATTTTGATTCGTCGTATTCTTGGACAGTTCGCGGCGACATGGAAGCTACACTACACGGCCGGCAATCTAACGGTTAAATGAATGAAAATAAACCAATGTATACCCACTGCACAGTTAGCCTGGGCTGCAGTTCGAATATTAACCAGGAAATACGTCAATTATAGCTGGAGATTAACTGTAATGATAACGCCATCACGCCAAGGATGAGCACATTTTACAAACCGTAATTAAAAGATTTCTAACAAATATTACCTCAATTATCTTACAACGGAAATTATAACTAAATATATTTATTATTTATTCATCTGTTTACCACAAACAAACAATGAAATGGTAAATCAAATAGTTCGGCCGAATATTCGGTTCGGTAAAGGTTAAAGCGAATAGTATTCGGTTATTCGGCGCATCTCTAATATTTATAGTTACTAAAATTTTATAAAATTTTTGATAATTCTTATAATTGATAAGAGGTTCTACGTTCGTTAAGTAATTTAAATTATTTTGAACTTAGATACGGGGTGACCAGTCAGTTGGCCCGAGGTGAACGAGATCGCACGTGTCTGTAGGCTGCAGCACCGCCAGGTTGTCGACCGTCGGCCTTGGGGTGCTGCCCCTCGCTCTGTTTTGATTATAACAGGCTTAAAATGCACCCTAACCACATCAACACAACATGCTCTTTACTAAAACTCACAACCTTCATTCGTCAATCCCTGTTCATAGCTGTCTGCGAATCTCCTTTCTAAATTCGCTAATAGCTATATCCAAGTAAAATTAAAATTGTCATATATTTATATATAACGAGAGTTTTTAATAGGTATAAATATTATATTCTCAAAGGTTTTTTTATAAAACAAATATAATGTTCATTTCCGTCAAAACAGAAAATAACATTCGATTCAAGGAAAGACACCGCACCAGATGAATTCGATTGAGTGATTCTCTCTTTGTTACAAACAACAATAACGCCAGGACAAAGGTTCCGTTGTGAATTGGATAAAACATTCTCATGTTACTCCTTATCGTCGTATCGTATCCTACCTGTGTTCCGCAAAAAATACACAATCTTCTCGCAGACGATTTACTACCTGCAGTTGTATCGCTTGTTAATTCTGAATACTTGCTTTTCCTCTACCCACTATAGTTTCGGAATTATTACTTGACAGGTTTCTTTTAAAACTCTGAACATAATGTGCCTCTAATACATAATTATGCTATGTATTAGGTGCTGGGCAGTCGTTGTCTTTATTGAGTTACATTACAAAAGTGCTTTGAATATTTTTTTTTATCGCGGTATTTTATTATAGAACTATTATTAATGATCGATCCTAAGTATTCATACAAGTATATATTAAACATTTTTTAAAGTACTACACCGATGACTATACCTACCTTTTATGACGTTAAGTATTCAACCTTCAGTTAAACAATGTGGTATAGTCCTTTGTCCTTGTCTGACTGCTTTAGTATGAGAAGCATAATATATAATTGTTAATTTGGTTTTTATTTATTAAAATTTTATTTAAAAAAAAAAATTAGTACAACGGTACAACAAGGAACAAAAAATATGAAACCACTCAGGTATCAAGGATCGGAAGAGGCTATAATTTTCCCTTTTCCATATCATTTATCCATATTAACTGTCGCATTTAAGAATCTGATACAATTTGCATGAATACAATTGTAGCATACCTACATAGTTTGTATTCAGAATATATTTTATTTATTTATTTGACGGTCCGTTGTGCAGGAAATTATTAAAATAAGCTCGCTATATACCTAGGTAATAAGCAAGTTTCATTTCTGCCATAACCATTCCAGTGTAATTTTATTAAATCATATACTTCTCATGACATCCATAGTAAGGGAAAATTAAATAGTCGCCATCTTGAAGCCGACGTAATGTATTTAATATCGTATATGTGTAATGTGTAGTTATATACAACGCAACACTTTAGTAAACTAGAAAATACAAATAGACGTAACGTTGTCTCCCACATACTCACACCATCACACAAATTTAATAAAGATCTATTAACAGGTCTGGAGAAACACAGATGTTTTGTAGGATAGGTCAAACTGGTAAAGACGTCAGCGGTCGTTAACCAGCGACGGTGGCGACAGTGGCCCTTCCTTTAAAGAACGAGATTCACAATCATACATATGGATAGTCCGGTAGATATTTTAAAACCAGATATAGTCAGCTAGTCTTATCGTATTCTAAACCCTACTAAACGCTACTTCCTAAACCCGATAACATTAAAAGAGGTCGAAACTGAAAATAATTCGTTTATTCGTTAGTCCTTACTTAACTAATATTTCTTTAATAATGACGTGACTTAATAATGCAAAGATATTTAGGTATATACTTTTTCACTTGCCAAAAAAAGGTGGGTTATTATTTTGTTCGTATTTGAATTGTGTAATTGTAAAAGATATAAACACGTTAGTAATGCATAATTGAGACTATTGTCAAAACTATAGTGTAATAACTGTTGAATAATACCTTTAAATAATCAAACTATGTATAGCGCTCATTAATTTTAAATATCTTTCTTGGTCATCAATCTTCAATTCATTGCTAATTCAATTTTCTAGATGAAACAGTACGTATGCTACACAAAATAATTATATTTACGAAATGTGTTTTCTATCATAACGATATTTGTTACTAATTTATAACTTCTAATTATTTTAAATAATGCTTTTACTCTCATCTTTGCAACTACGTTATAAAAACGTGTAACGTCTTTACAATGTTTGTAAAGATTTCGCTTATGAGGTGAAGCCGTCAAGCAGAGGGCCTGTTTGTTTATATTGGTGAATGTTCTTGGTTCCGTATAACTTGTTAACTTACGGTCATATTAATAATTACTGCCCTATTAATTATTTACTATGTTTTGGTATAAAAAAAATTAATACTTGATTTTAAAAAATCAATTTGGTTTCTGTCAATTTAATAACATCGGATATACTGAACATTGTTATACATAGCTTATTTATAACCTGCTGAGTCGGTACAATGAAGGGCGCTACCTACATAATATCTTTTTGAGATATACAGACTCAATTATAAATCTGGTCTTCAAACGATGGTCTGAATATACAAATCTTTTTTGGCTTTTATCGTCAACTCAATAATTCGAGATTGTCAGAATAGACCATTAGAAGACGTTATACTCAGGTGGGGTGATTGCATCAGATTTTATAATCAAACCAATGGTTATCACTAAAGTAACAATGCCATTGCGTTAGGCTTATACCTACAATATTAACAATCGTCTTGACCAATTTGCATCTATCTCATCATAGAATATCCTATAATAATGGCTAATATAAATATTTTATGTATACCTAGTCTTGCCATAAATATTGTAACAGAAAAAAAAAACTTAATTGCAAACAACATTTATTACTATTACAGTGTGTCAGTTTAATACACAAATATAAAACAATTCAAAATATAAAAAGGTTATTCGAAGTGGTGTCTATTGGCTGCAATACAGACCTTTAAACGTTGAGGCCAGTTATCAATAGAAGCCGCGCTGTTTCCATGAGGAAATTCTTTTTGTACTTGTTTTAAGGACTCTAAATTATCATGACTTTTAGAGCAAGCTATACTCTCTAAAACTGACCATAAATCATAATCCAGCGGATTAGGATCGGAACTAGACGAAGGCCAGTCTTCAGCTCTGATAAAGTCCGAGACGTTCGCTTCGAGCCAAGACTTCGTGGACCGAGCTTTATGACCCGGCGCCTAGTCTTGCTGGAAGGACCATACTTGGGTATTGAACATGGTGTTATTAAGGGGCTTAACTACCCTCTCAAGAATGGTATCTTGATACACTTGTGCCGATGTTTTGATACTTTTTTCACAAAAATATGGCTGTCAGTCTTTTATATCCTTCTAACACCCCACCAAACCAACACTGTAGTCGGATAATGCCCTCGTTGCACTCTGTCGACTAATTGTGAAGCTTCCTTAGAGCTTTGAGCATAAATACTGTCATTTTGTTTGTTAAAATGTTGCTCAATTGTAAAAATGTTCTCATCCGTAAACAAAATTTTTCTGTGACCTCCCTTTGCGTACCGCTTCAATAGTTGTTTGGATTTCACCACCCTATTCATCTTTAATTTATCAGTTAAGAAATGACCAGTGCGTCTCTTATAGGCTGCATGTCCTAAGTCATCTCCTAAAATACGCGACATGGTTCTAGGTGCTATCTTCATTTCCCGAGATAACATCTTTTGCTTTCGGACAGTTTACGTTTCGGTCGTATTTACTACTTTTTTCGTACGAACACTACGTGGACGGCCAGTTATTTCTCTATCACAAACAAGAAGTCTCATTGTACCTATTAATACCTATTATAACCATTAGACAAATACAAAGTGTATGGAGAGTTTTAAAAATTGCATTTGGCTCCATACCTACTTTGCGTATCTTTTATTTTTTTATTTTTAATAGGTTACTATTAAAAATAAAAAAATAAAAGACTATTAAAATAATATTGTTAAATATTTATGGCCAGACTAAGTATTTGTTATACAATATTTATCATATAATTTTACATTCCTATCATATGCATTAAATAAAGGAACTTCAAATTTGTATTATTGATGTGGTCTGTTTTTTTAATACCTACGTTTAATATAGCTTATACTTAAACGTAATGATTTTTGGTAATAGTAGGTTTATTTATTTCAAATATTTAAAAATCAATAAGCATAGTAGCATTAAATATTTTGTATCTGGCAACACTCATTCATTTGACAGTTCCCCAGCTGTAGCCCGTATCTGTATTGTGAATTGAAAAATATGTCGAAAAGTGTAGCTGTCCTTGATATGTCATCCATCTCGAAGATTTCTTCAAAACGTGGTTTATAATCTTCAAAATAGTCGCATATGTATATGTTTTAGGGAGATAAACGAATAAACTGCATCTAAAACGCTCATCAACTGTTTATTGTGCTCTGTTCACGGTGGTCGGCAGTGGTACTAATTAATTGTTGAAATGTTTATGTAACGTAGCATTGTTCAGATCGCTGAGTAGGCATTTTATCTTTGTTTCAGTTGAACGAAGAGTGATCAGGAGCAGAAGTGGTGCATCAGTTAAAAGTTTTGTGAGTGTGACGTTGTGCGGGCTGTAGGTGGTGATGTGCTTGTGATACGTCGAAGTGGTGGATGCTAAGGAAGCGGTGTAGCTCTCGCCCTGGCATGGTGCCGGGCAGGTAGCTGGCGCGGGCGGCCTGCGCAGGCCCCACACAAGCAGCCGCGTGTGTTCTTCAGCGTCGTCTATGGCCGAGCAACACATAACACCGTCGTCACACTCTGCACTCACGAGAGAGTCCACCAGGTATAATCTACATATATTGCATTAAACCCATAAAATGGTAGCTCTGCAATATTTGTCATTATAATCAAACAATGTTGTGGACACAATTTAAGCCAACTCAAAGATGGCTTTGCAATTGAAAAGGAAAATGAGACAATCATTTTAAACATTATATACATTTTTAAAGTTTTCTAGCCGCAACTTTTGCAAAACAATGGCTCTCACCAAAGGAATCATTTTACTAATGAATAAAATTATCATTATTGACATTGTATTTTGTCTAGATTAACATTAAATATACCATTACCCATTAACAAGTGGTCTATGAAATATTTGAGGGTAGAAAAAAAAAACTACTTCTCTACATTAATTGATTAATTAAACAAGTTATATTTATGAATATAGACAGTGTAGATGTTTTTTATCCTATTGCTGTTTTCTATTATTTAAAAATACCTATTACAACATCATTTTATATAAACTTTATGCTATATTTCAACTAACTATATTTTTTCTTTGTTTATGATACCTAATACCATAGTTGTTCATCACAAACATAATTTTAGCAATTAACACAAAGAATTGAATTTCAACTAATTTCCTCAGTAATGCAGTAACAAAATTAGGATTTTTTTTTTAAACAACACTATAATATCAAATTCAGAACACAATTTATCTTATACATGAACAAAATGGCAAACAAACACCTACCAGTGAGTGTTAATAGTTGTTAAATTCAGTATTGATGGTTAAAGTTTAGAAACCATTTTAATTTATTAATTTTATTAAGTACATGAAATCATAATGTTAAAAGTACACATGACTTGCCACTTAGGCAGAAAAGAAACATCATGACTTTAATGATGAGGTAATTGAAAATACTAATCACATTTATTTCATTATTTAAGTACCAAATTAATGGGCTTGATTTAATTAACATTTTGATGGACATTTCGAAGATAATTATTTGAATCATTACAAAGGCATAAACTTATGTAACACCTACAAGGAATATCAAATTTATATTTAAATATTTTTTAGGGGTGTATAAGGATAAAATTAATAACAAATGTCAATTCAATTATAACATTTTGTATGGAATAAAACTTTAATTACTTAACATTATTTAATAAAATAATGTTTAAAAGATAATTATATAGTATAAACGTTATTCTTATATAGTTGAGAAAATAAAACATAGAAATTGAGAAACAAGGAATTTTTGTGATCTATAATCCTAATCTTTTCAGATATTATATTTTGTATATTAATATTGTTTTTGGTGAGTAAAAAACATTAGAACCAATGCATGTTAAGGTTATGACCAACTTTGATTTACTACATATCGAGGTTTAATTTTATTCTTAAATCAGCAATACTTTGACAAAATATTGATTAATAAAAATAAATAATGTAATGGTAAAACAATGTTGGAGATGAGGAAGAGATGTGGATATTAGAAAACATTCTTTTAGATGTGGTCAGAACCTCTAGAAACAGTTATTATTGAATTGCTACCAACATGGGTGGGAAAATATTTGGCAATAAAATAGTTTTTCAAATTAAAAAGCTATCCAAAGCCAAACCGGTCTGTCCATTTTTTTTCTACATAGTAGTTATCACTTCTATTGTGGTTTTCAATGCTCACTCCTAAATAAGTCAATGCAATAATTCTTTTTATCCTTTTTAAATATTCGGTACCTATAAAAAGAAACACTTAATTCAGTGAACACTTTACAAGGTTACAGGTCACAAGGTTTAAGATGGCAATTTTCCAGATTTCTAGCACTAACTGTTTAAGCTTATTGCTATTTCCAAATTAGAGAAAAATATATTCATTCTTTAAAGATTATAGTAATGAACTAGCTGTGCCTGCGACTTCGTACGCGAAGATTTCGAATTTGATAAAACGTACCTTTTGTACTAACCAATGTATGTAAAAACTTTAAACCTTCAAACTCGTAAGCAGCAATGGTACGACAATAAGAGATTATTAACTTCTTTATTTGTTAACCGATTGTTATAAAAAGAACGAAAACCGAAAACTGCATACAAATCGATTAATCCGTTTCTGCGATAAGCGTGCACAAACAAAGATTTAAAAAATGCTGAAAATGGATTTTGCTAGTTATCACTTCACATCCTGGTGTATTTTTTTTAATTTACAAAGACTACTCCTCTACCGAATAGTGTTTGCATGGTACCTAATACGTGATTGACATAATTGGCATAACTTTTTTATTTCTTAACCGATTTAGATGAAATAAAGACTAAATGTTTAGTGGAGAAGGTGATAATATATTCCTGATAATTGCATTCAAATTGGTTCAGCCGTTTCTGAGATTAGCGTGCACAAACATACTCAAATAATAAACAATTTGGTATCTGACTACCTAAAAATATCATACTGTTGGTTGAAACTAATTTAACATTACCAAATATTATTTTAGTATTATGTTAGATTGTATTTTATAACTTATCTAGATTACATCCATAATTAAGTATTAATGGAATTACATTTTCTTATTAATAATTAAAAAAAACTATTCAATTAAAAAAATATATAAATAAATGAATATAAAAAAAATTCAAGAATTTATCATTTACAATAATGCAATTATTTCATTAAATACAGATCACGATTCTGAAAATTATTCTCGCCTTGTCCTAAGGTCCCAAATTGTAGAAAGTGTGTGTCATATATCCTTCTACTATAATTTGTACATACTGAATCGCCTCCCACTCTGGTTGGGTTGAATAATTTCGTAATGTTCTGAAATATATTAATTATTTCAGAGCCTATATTTTTTCTATTAAACAGACTTATAAAACGTAACTTGAATACTGGCAATTTTCATAACCATAACTTGCAAACTAACAGTCTCGTATAATATAATATTTATATATTTCATCCCTATTATTGGAATCTTATAACAAATAGTGGTTGAGATAAAAAATTTCAAAGTATAACATAAATTACATAGTACCGTATTATTATGACCGTATTTTCAGAAATGTATACATTTACAATAAAATTGGTTGTACATCAAATAACATTATTATTTGTATCAAAGAAACTGAAATCCTATTTTTTTTTCATTTCATAAAGACCGGACGACGTTTTATTATTAGTCTTAATGGAAGGCTATTTTATAATTAGTATTAGTAGATAAACGGCTAGAACATTTGGTGTTTTTATGTAATTAATTAACAAATATCATGTATTGTTCAGGTCTTCTCCTAGCAGGGTGGTGGGCGGCCGGTGGTTGCGTCAAGTGCGTAAAGCTAACCGCAGTCGTCGCAGTAGGCGCAACGTTATTTCGCCTTTGCCGCGCTCCAGCCGACATTCCTCAAGCCGGGAAGATAACGCCGAGTCGCGTACGCAAGTCGAGTTACGAAGGAGCTCACGACTTGTCAGCACTTTGCCCCGATCCGACTACTCCATCTCTGAACGTTGGTCCTACGGAACGGACGTTTACGAAACACGCTACGATACTGCCCATTATAAGCACGGAGATTCGTCCAAAGAGTTCTCAGCTAACCCCAAGCGTGGCCGCACTTCTTCGCATGATCGAAAAAAACATAAAACCCAAAATATATCATATAGTAATAATACAACCGACGAGTGTGTAGCATATTGCACACGCTCACGGACTGCTCTTAAATCCACAGAGAGTGTTTGTGAGCAAATTCCAAACAATTTGAAGGCGAATACTTTTTCGCACCAATCAGCCGGTCTTAACGAAACTGAAACTTCAACTCAAGTACAGACTTTGAATCAATCGGAAGGTGGATTGCTGCCACTTGACGAAAGAGACTTTGCCTACTCACCTTTTAGCTCCTCGACTATCACAGAGTTACTAGATTCTGATTATTCCGTTTACAGTCCTACCACTAGCCGCAGGAAAGGTAAAAAGAGGAAACGTTCGACGCACCGCTCCCTATCACACAGGAAGAGCAACTGCTTGATTGATATAGAGGAGTGCAGAAAGAAATTTAAGATAGACTCACACAGAGAGGTGTTTGAATCTAGTAACAACGATACAATAGACAGTACGCCTGAATACGAACCTGAAACAGCTGAGGTGTCTTCGAGCCAAGCTTCTTGCACATATAGGCTACGAAACAGGCAACATCGCGACCTCGCAACTACCTCGTCCGTACTAATTACAGTAGTTAATACAGGTAATAAGACGGATTAGTCACTTTTACGTTCCATACTTAAAATCAAAGAAATAATTCATTTGCATTATATTATTACTATTTTTGTTAGGGTTCCGTACCCAAAGGGTAAAAAACGGAACCCTATTACTAAGACTCCGATGTCCGTCCGTCTGTCTGTCACGAGGCTGTATCTCATGAACCGTTATAGCTAGAGAGTTGAAATTTTCACAGATGATGTATTTCTGTTGCCGCTATAACAACAAATACTAAAAACTAGAATAATATAATTATTTAAGGGGGCTCCCATACAACAAACGTGATTTTTTTTTGTTTGTCTATATGTCATGAACTTTTATAGCTAGATAGTTGAAATCTTCACAGATGATGTATTTCTGCTGCCGCAATAAAATCTGATACTAAAAACGTAAATAATATAAATATTAAGGGGGGCTCCCATACAACAAACGTTACTTTTTTTTGGTCGATATTAATAACGGCAACAAGTATCCGATTGAATTATCCACAAAATATTTTGTTATGTAAGTATAGGTAATATTATATTATTTACTTTACAAATCAAATAAAAAAAAAAATTATAATTATTTTTTTAAATAGATAATAATAGTACGGAACCCTTCGTGCGCGAGTCCGACTCGCACTTGGCCGGTTTTTGTTATTAGATAATGTTACATTTAAAATAAGAAATGCTATGTGCCTTATCAGATACTCTTATCATCTATCAAGTGCAGCCATTCATTGTAGATAATGCTGTAAATAATTGTGTCATTTTAGCGAGTCCTTCGACAAGCGACGTGGTTCAATCACAAACAGTGACAGAGCGCAGAAGTATAGAATACCGAAATACCAGTACTCCACCACCATTCAAGGATCTACAAGGTTCGTGTTACTATTTGTATTTTACTATTTAAGAAGTAAACACCCTTCTAACAATGTTATATTTTAACAAACGTTATATTCCTTGCAGAAGCGAGTTCTTCAAAGAGCAGCGGCAGTAAACTGTTGATAGTTCCACGCGATCTCCCTTACTTACGTCAAACTAACGCACGAAGGGTACGTAACTTATAACTCTCCTTAAAATAATTGCTATTAACAGAGCGGCAATTAAGTAAATATAATTATGATGTCGGCTAACAGAGTATCGCTGCTGCAACGGGTGCGACCCTGGGTGCTTGCTTGACGAGGGGTGCCAGTACTTCTCAGCGGCAGAGACAGGATACCGCTACTAAGAGACAGGTACGTTGCAATATGTCATAAGTAAGTAGTAACCCACAAAATCGGTCCAAGTCCGTGGCCACGGAGACAGTCATATAGTTAGGTTTGGGAAGGGAAATTGGTGGATTAAAACTAAAATGAATCGACATCAACGTCGTGTATCCCACCCGTCTATCATATCATCGACCGAGCCGGGAGGTCAACGACTAGATTTCAGTATGTGAGACGGTCAAAAGAGTATAAATAAGATTGTTCGCTTGACTCGTCAGTCGGGCGGCTCGGAGGCGGGCAGCAGCGCGGGCGGCGGGCGGCGGGCGCGGGCGCGCGACATGCCGCAGCCGCACACGCCCTCCACCAGACGAGACAAGAGAGGTACGCACGCACACACACACGGGCACGCACACACTGACAACGGGTAATAAATTACTACATACTGATAGACATATATATACTTGATGCATCAGGTAAAAGCAGCCTGGGTTCGTGCGCCAGCACCGGAGGCGCGTCCGGCCGGTCTCATCCGCAGTCTCTAAACACGGTAAACGTTCTACCTTATATTGCGATTCAAATATAATATTTTTAGTCGCCTTGCTCCATGTTTTTTTTTGAACCGAATTAAGTATTTTTTTTTATTCAAACTGCAATGTTTAAATGTTATTTGTTTTTTAGGGTGCCATAGCGTCTACTTCTTCCACGCCGCCAGTGTCGGCTTCGACCGCTTCGATGCCCGATAACGCGACAAACGATGCGAAGCCTAAGGGCAAATGTGAGTGACCTAAATTTAAATGTCTCGGTACTCGACGGTGGCCACATTTCAGATAAAGGTTTAGTTCAGTTTCCTCCCTGGTAAAAAAACGTATGAGTGTTTTTTTTTCCAGCGTCATCGGCGGAGGAGTGCGCGGGAGTGGCAGGCGCGGCGGGGCTGGTGGGTGTCACGGGGCTGGCGGGAGTGGGGGGCGTGGCGGGGGCAGCGGCGGGAGGCAGCGGGGCCGGCGCCAGCGCGGCCGCTGAAGAGTCCTCGTCCGAGGAGGGCGAGGTGGGCCGCCTTCAGGCCCTGCTCGAGGCCCGAGGCCTGCCGCCGCATCTGCTCGGGGCGCTCGGACCGCGCATGCAGCATTTGCTGCATAGGACTGTCACCGCTAACTCGGGTTAGTATATTGCACACACATCGATGTAAGCCTTAAGTAAGCACATTATTTGCTTGCGTTAAGGGTGTTAAACATTGATACAAATATATAGAAATACAAATTATAAATACACCGAATATATTTAATAAACGACCAAACCCAGAAATACAGACATCTATGTTCATCAGTCATCACATACATGCCCATCCCTGTCGGGAATCGAACCCGAGGCCCGTTGTCGCTATATGTTAGGCGTCTGCGCTAACCACTCTGCTAACTGCGTTAAATTAACTTTGGTTATTAAAAGTATAGGTCTAATAATTATTACCTTACAGCCGCTTCAAAAGCCGCCCAGCTATTATCGGGTCTCCAGGCGACGGGCGACGAGGGTCAGCAGCTCCAGGCCGTGATCGAGATGTGTCAGCTGTTGGTGATGGGCAACGAAGATACTCTCGCGGGCTTCCCCGTGCGCCAGGTCGTGCCCGCGCTCGTCAATCTACTGGCCGCCGAACATAACTTTGATATGGTGGGTGGTGTACATGGGATCGTTCTTTATTGGTGTTATACTTAGTCTGGCCATAAATACTGTTACTATTAAAAATAAAAAAAATATTACATTTAAATTTGGAAACTGTAATTTTTATACGATTTTTCATTGTGTTTTCTCATTTTGGCGCCAATACATTGTACAATATTTTGCGATATTAAAATGGAGTGGGGAGAAAAAGAGAACAGAAATGGCTGTGATTGCATTACACAAAGTAGGTATGAATACAAATGCAATTTTTAAAACTCTCCATACACTTAGTATTAGTCAAGTGTTTGTGTACCGGGCTATTAATAGGTACAATGAGACTTCCTCTGTTTGTGATAGAGAAAGATCTGGCCGTCCACGTAGCATTTTATATGTTTAATTGTTTTATAGTGTATTAAACTAATACACTGTAAAAGTAATAAATGTTATTTGCAATTAAAAATATATTTTTTGTTCTTTGTTACAATATTTATAGCAAGACTAGGTACATATGTTATCATCAATTGCTTATAATATCTATAATCTATACAAGAGTAGAAATACTAATTTTAGAAATGATAGTAGGAATAATTAGCTAAAATAATATCTATTGATGAAAACAGATGAACCACGCCTGCCGCGCTCTGACGTACATGCTGGAGGCTCTGCCGCGCAGCAGTGCCGCCGTGTCGCTGGCGGTGCCGGCCTTCGTCGACAAGCTGCAGGCCATCACTTGCATGGATGTGGCCGAGCAGAGTCTCACGGCTCTGGACATGCTCTCCCGAAGACACTACAAGGATATACTCAAAACTGTATGTACAATTATTGTTCTGCTTAGTTCTGTATTCCTAGTAGGATGTTGATGTTACGAAAAATATAACAGTTTACCAAATCGTAAAATCAAAACATAGAATTATTACACTCTATGAATCAAAATGTATTGACATATTAAAAAACAACTGTTTAAAAATGTATTTATCTTTAGTTATTTAGGATCATTCTAAAAAATATAAATCAACCTTTATAACCACGGATAAAAATAATCTTATAATATAATATAATGTATTGCATTCTATGTTTTGAATTTACGATTTGGTTTAGTCTTAATTTTCGGAACGTCAAAACTACTCGTACTACATACTGTTTATTTTGTAAGAGTAAAATAATGTTGCAATTGTGTATTATTTTATTTGAATTATTATTCCATTGTCATCTGATTGTTAAACTTTCAGTTGTAATTCAAAAAACTTATTTACATATACTGTTATACTTTGTTAAAAAAATAATTATAAAAATTCCATAGCGCGGTGTCTCCGCTTGTTTGACATACCTTGACTTCTTCTCTATCAACGCGCAACGGGCCGCGTTGTCGATCACGGCCAACTGCTGCCAGAATCTCACTTCCGACGAGTTCCACCTCGTTAGGGACTCTTTGCAATTACTTGCAAATAGGTAAATAGTATAATGCTAATGTATATATAATGCTATTATATGTATATGCTAATGAGCAAGAACACTTTTTATATATTTTAAACAATAATGTATTGTTATAGATTGACTATACAAGACAAGAAGTCTGTAGAGTGCGTCTGTCTTGCCTTTTCGCGTCTCGTAGACAGTTTCCAACATGACCCCGCAAGATTACAGGAGATCGCGACTCCGGAGTTACTTACTAATTTACAACAGCTCGTGAGTACAAAGACTGAGAATAACTTTTATTATGATAGATATTAATAAATACAATTTTAATAACTAGCGAATATTGCCTCAGTTGGTGGTGCAGCCGCCACTGATATCGGGCAGCACGTTCATCACCGTGCTGCGTCTGCTGTGGGTGATGTGCGCCGCGTGCCCGCAGCTCGCGCTGGCGCTGCACCAGCGCTCCATCGCGGACACGCTGCTGTGCCTGCTCACCGGGTCTACCCTGCACCAAGAGGTACGACTAGTTCTTTACAACTCTCTTTACTTTACCATGTCCCTGGATATGAAAACGATCGTTCGCCCCATACTTTCTGTCAAACTTTACATTTTATCGTATAGTTCATTAAACTCTCAATTCTAATTCTAGCAAGTAGAGTTAATCCCGCGCCTGCCCCAAGAGCTATACGAGATAACGTGTCTGATCGGCGAGCTGATGCCTCGCCTGCCTACGGACGGCATCTTCGCCGTGGACGCTCACCTCGACCGGCCGTGGTCCGCGCCGGCCGACCGCGCCGCCCTGTGGCAGTGGCGCGACGACAGAGGTTACACACACCACCACCGCCGCACCACGCACACTAGCACATCATGACACACTAGAATATTTATTAGAATTGCAACAGTATATAACGAAATGTTATTAGAATATAATACAATAGCAATAACGGAGTCAACAATCTTATTGGCCCATCGAGTGGTCACGTTAATGTAATGTATGTTTCTTATACGGTGAAACTTTAGTTATATTTGCAGAGAACTCGGAACATATAAATAATATATTTGTTGGTTTCTGTAATATTTAAAATAGTCCTATAATTTGGACTAATAATGATGAGGTTCTTAATCCGGTCGGAGGTACATTCGTAATCACACAAAAAACCGACACGCGTTGTCCTCGTTTCGTTTCCTGAGGGTTGGGATAAAATTCTTTTTGTAAAGCCATCAAGAGAAACTATTTTGTAAAATTAGATTAAACTTGTCTACATTTTTCGACTCGTAAGTCCATTTAACTAAACCTAAAAAGTAAAGTTTATGTTGGGCTAGAACGGTAGCAGGTCATGGGGGAACGTAACGAAGTTCAACGAAACCAAATCCATAACATATACAGCATGCAATTCCGTAGGTGTGTGGCGCTCGTATTCATGGGCCGAATGTCGTGCACTAGAGGCGGGCGCGGCGGCGGGCGAGGAGGAGGTGTGCCTGAGCGCGCTGGGACGCTCCTACACCGTGGACCTCACCGCCATGCAGCAGCTCAACGACCACACGGGCACCGCGCGACCCGTGCAGCGCGTGGCGCCGGGACCGCACCCCGCGGACCCCGCCACCGGCGCGGCCGGGCCCGGTGAGTGCTACCCCGGGACTTATACGACATCAAAGTACATTCTTTAAACCAAAAACAAAACCATATTCCATTCAATGTATATATTGATTCTTCCTACAACCTACGCTTTTTTTACCGAATATCTCAAATTAAATTGTGTACGAACGTCGACTACTAATACTTAACCGGTCAGATCCCCGCATCGCGATGGTGCGCTGCAGTCCGTCGCTGGTGCGCGCGCTGCTGGGCGTGCTGCACGAGGTGTACTGGAGCTCGGCCGGCCCCGCGCTGCGGGCGCAGGCGCTGAAGGCCATCCTCCGCGCCGTGTACTACGCGGACGCTCCGCTGCTACGGCAGGTGCTCAAAACACAGGTTTGTTAAATGTATTTGTTTTGTGCTAGATTTCTTAATTTTCTTATAAATGAAATTAATGCTTCTATTCCTATATTTATCAAATAACAGGTGATATCCTCGCATATCGCCGGGATGATGGCATCCAGTGACCTGCGAATCGTGGTGGGCTCGCTGCAGCTGGCAGAAATTCTGATGCAACGGTTACCGGAAGAGATGGGTGTACAGTTCCGACGCGAGGGTGTGCTGCATCAGGTGGCGCAGCTGGCGGAGCGCGCGCCCGGCCCGCAGCCGCCGCGTCAGCCTAAGATTAAGGTAATAAAGTTCATTACCTTAATCTTCGGAATAACTTTTGCTTTTCTTTAGAAGATTTTTCTTGTGTATATGTATTAAAAATGTACATCAAGCACTTTGCGTGACTGACGGACGAATAAAATATAATATAAATATATACAAACATTGACATTTATAACTAAAACTAATATAGTAATTTGATGATTCCACAGTCACCGAGCGGGGCAAGTGTGCGCTCGAGTGGAGGATCATCTCCTCCAGCCTCTACGTCAGCTACATCACTGGACCATCACAATTTGTCACTCGCGTTCTCAGCATCTGGATCGTTTATCGCTAGTTCTTTATGTAAGTTATTAATTTTATTTTGTATTTTGGGTGTTTCTTATTTATGAAACTTATTAAATTATAACATGAATAAATAAAATAACAAATAATAACACACATAATAGTGGGTGGAAGCGACAGCGGCAGCTCAGAAGCAGGACCGGCGACATCGGCATCTACCCTACAGACGACCACAACAGTACATAGGTATGATATATCAATTAAAAATATGTTAATATATAAACATTACTTTTTAGTTTAACATTAACGTTTTCAAGTACGTGTTGTTCTTTTATCCTAAATTATAAATTGAAACTCGTCTTCCCCAGATCGGGCAGTCCTCTCCAGCTAGCAGAGATGTTAAAACGCAAGCGCGCAGTAAAGCGGTCAGGCGGGTCCGGAGCGGGCTCACGACCGCCGCGCCGGCGGGACGACCACGCACTGCCAGCCGCGCCGGCTGCCACGGCCGCCACTGCCGCCACTGCTGTTACGGCACACTGTCAGTTACTACTTAATGTATTTAAGCTTCGCACCATCATTTTCTTTAGTATTCCTTTTACTGCTAATCATTGTTTTTACATTTATGTAGAATAAAAGATTTTCGTTGTTATTATTATCTTATTATATTATTTAATCAACTTATTATTATCTTATTATATTGTTATTACATTCAACTAATACAATATGTTTAGCGTCGGCTGCGGGATCGGCCGGTCGTTCTGGTCGCGTGGGCGGCGCGTCAAAGACGTCGTCGTTCCTGTCGTCGCTGAACCCGTCGCGCTGGGGCCGCTCGCCACACGCGCACAAAGACTCCGGCCTACTTGCCGCTCCACACTCCTCCACCAACCTCACCGTGCAGAACAAGTACGAATAGTTCTAAGATTTTAATGACATGTTTTAAGATTGTAATAAAGTGCATTAAATTTACAATCTGATTAAGAGTGAATTATATACTTAAAAAAGTTTTATAATTATTTACTTTTGAAATATTGGAAAACGTGCAAAAAATCGAAGAAAACGAAATATAACAAAATTTGAAACATTTCATATGGCAGCAATATTGATATCATCGTAGTACTTAATATCTATTAATGTTTAGAGAGAAAGTCCGCGAGTGGATCCAATGGCGCGCGGCTCGTCTGCAGCGCGAGTGGGGCGCACTGGGAGGTGGAGCGGGCGCGCTGGAACAGCTGGCGGCGCTGGCGGGCGCGCTGCCGACCCGCCCGCCCGCGCAGCAGCGGGCCGCCCTACACCAGCTGCGGGACACGCTGCTCAATCACGACGTTTCGCCATTTGAGGTAATGATGAATACTAGTTGCAATTATTTTTACATTGCTAACTTTTTTTTAGCTATTTAGCTAAAATTTATTTTTTTATTCATTATAATAAATATAGAACGAAAAATCGGGGGACAGTCCTCGTCCCTCTTTTACATCTCGTTACTTATTTTCATGTACTTAGGATTCTAATATTATGGGATAGATTCTAATATATAGGAACTTGAAATTGATATGAGATAAATTCAAAAATAGGTGAATCATTCCGGCGTTCTCGGAGCCCTGCTACAGTTCCTGACCGGCACCGACCCGGATAACGAACGCGAGGGTGAGGGCGAAGGGCGAGAGTCCGCCGAGCAGGTCGTTTCATGTGAGGAGCGCCTACGCCTCTTCCTACATGTATTTGCCGACATGCCTCTGGTGGCCGAGTGAGTAATATTGCGTATAAATAAAATGAGTAAAATCATTTGTAAATTATTTTTTTATTAATTTAACAACTGATTAAATTTTAATGAAGTTAATTATATAGGTATTTTCAAATATCTGTAGTAGTATTTTCTAATATAAATCGGCATAGTAACAATAAAATGGAATTCGATGGTTGCCATCATACATTATATTATTAAAACCAACCTAACTATAATACGATATGATCAGCGACAACGAGTGGAGCGTGCGTGCCGGCGGTGCGGGCGCCTGGAGTGTGTGTGCGGGCGCGGCCCCGCTGGCGGCGCTGGTGGCCAAGGTTAACGCGTGCGTGTCGCACCTGGAGCAATTCCCCGTGCGCGTGCACGACCTGCCCGCCAGACCGGCCACCTCGGCGCTCAAGTTCTTCAATACGCATCAACTAATGGTTAGTTTTAAAAATCTTTATTCTTTAGGTTTTTTTTGGACTTAATGTTATTTCTGATATACTTGTCGACACTTTTAAACGAATGTATTATATTTTATGTTGCAGTGTGATCTCAAACGTCATCCTACCTGCACTAACCTAAAACAATGGAAAGGTGGTGTGGTCCGGATAGACCCACTGGCATTAGTGCAGGCTATTGAACGGTAAGATTTATTTCATTCCAAAAATATTCATTTTCATTTAGTGGACTAAATATAATAAAACTACAGAAAGAAACGAAATGGGTGAAGTCGGCAAACGCGAGCATCTATTCATACATTTAAATCTTTTCCACTATGAATCAAAATCAATCGCGTACCTCCCGGGTATCTGTACCTCAAATAATCTGGACTATCGAGTGACGCATAAAACATCATGTATAACAAGTAAGCTAATTAGTAATAAACGATATTGCACAGATACTTAGCCCAGCGAGGTTACGCCAGCGCGCGCGCCCGCGAGCCCAGCGCCGTGCAGTCCGACGACGAGCCCGCCTCCGACGACGACGTCGACGACGCACTCGCCACGCCGCCGCTCAACCCCGCTGAGTATGACTCGCTACTGTACTTAATGACTTGTTTCTAGTAATGGACAGGACCCGCTTTAACCTTTGAAAAAATAAGGTTCCTCCGGGCAACGACGCCCGGCAATCGTTCATGATCCAGAGGTCGCTGCCGTTGGCTGTTGTATCTATATACATATTTTTTAATGGTCCCATATTTCAATGCTAAATATGGCATCAGTGCTCTGTTCATGTTTTTGTTGTAATTATTTCAGTGCCGACCATAAACTGGAATTCTTGATAGGAGACACGGTATTGCCCTATAACATGACCGTTTACCAGGCTGTGAGACAATTTGGAGAACAAACGGATGCCGACACCGATACTGAGACTCCATTAGGTATGAGTTTTGAAAATGTACTTTAAGGTTTTAAAAAAATCGTGGAAAGGATATGTTTCTTCCAGGAATTTAAAATGTCTTTCTCACTACGATTACGGTGTTATATGTATTTATTTGTAATTAGTAGTTTTAATACACATATTTTTAACGCTGTTAGTTATTTTGTTTGCCCATAAAACAGTTAAATTTGCTTTTATATGGATCGTTACTAACATAACCGTGTTTTCAGCTAACGCCGGTATATGGGTACAAACTCACACAATTTACTACCGCGCGGTGGAAGCCGGTGAGCCTCCGCGCTCGGACGCGACCACTTCACGTAAGGGCAAGGGACAGCCCACCAAGCTGTCCTCGAGGCGCAAACCCGATCTACTGTGGAATGGTACGATTACAACAAATGGCTATTATTTCAAACTATTTTTGCCACTTCTATTCTAAGCCGAAAATACGCAACTAACCTTTTTATGATATGCGTCCCTCTTAAAATCGTTAGTGTTCTTATTTAAACGTTGTAAAGTAGTTTACCAAGTCATCCAGTGCCCAACCCACTGTGTACAGAGGGCGTGGTTCCGTCGGGCGCGTCCCCACTGGTGGGCATGGTGCGGGCGGCGCTGGCGGCGGGCGAGCTGCGGGACGCGTCGCTGCCCGCGCTGGGTCTGCTGCGGGCGCTGCACGCGCTGTCCCGCCACTGGCACACGCTGTACCGCGCCGCCTGCCTGCCCGACCACCGCTCGCTCGTACCGAACGCCGACTTCATTAATGCTAAGGTGATTTTTAACTTTGAAAATTAATAAAAAACTAATTATCACCGAATATCAAAGCGTATCGTGCCTCGCTAGAGTTCTTTTTTAATGAAATTTATATATTTTTCGTGACGTTTAGCTGGCCGCGAAGGCCAACAGGCAACTTCAGGATCCTTTGGTCATCATGACCGGCAATCTTCCGCCCTGGCTGAAGAAGATCGCATACGCCTGGTGAGTGAACCCCCTTCCGCTCGAAAGTATTAAATCGGTTCCGTCACTTAAAAAAAAGATGCTCGCTCAATGATAAATACGAATCCGCCAGCCCGTTCATATTCCCGTTCGAGTGCCGTCACCTGCTGTTCTACGTGGTGTCGTTCGACCGCGACCGCGCGCTGCAGCGGCTGCTGGAGGCGGGCGGCGAGCGCGCGGCGGCCGGCGCAGACGAGCGGGTGGCGCCGCGACTGGACCGCCGCAAGCGCACCGTGCAGAGACACAGCGTGCTGCGACAGGCCGAGCACGTCATGAACGAATTCGCGCACTCTAAGGTACGACATCTGCTCAATTATCGACAATTTAAACTGTAGCGATATACTTGTAACTAGCTTATTATTTGTTTGTTGACTGTTCTCAGGCTTTACTTGAAATCCAATACGAAAATGAAGTCGGCACCGGTCTCGGACCCACTCTCGAATTTTACGCTCTCGTATCTCAAGAATTACAACGCGCCGATCTAGACTTATGGCATGGAAGTGAGAATTTCAAACAGAAGCCCACGTCGTTCGGTGGAGAGATCGTGAAGAGCCAGCCCGTCGTGACCGACCGCTCCTCCGATGCCGCCTCGAGATTGGCGTCGTCCGTCCGTGACGCATTGAATCTAGACGAGGAACGATCTCCGGAACCTTCGGACTTGGAGAAGGAGACCCTAATTCCGTCTCCCGCACCCGACGCTACATATGTATCGTGGGCTTGCGGTCTCTTCCCGCAAGCCGTCGGGCGAAATGCCCGGGCCTCGCATTTATCACGAGTTAAAGCAAAATTCCGCTTTCTTGGTAAATTTATGGCTAAAGCCGTCATGGACTCGAGAATGGTAAGTATACTACATATTTATCTAAAACTTTAGACCTAAAGTTCAATTTATCGAGACGGTTTACAAAAGTATGGGTAGCTTAAATAATCGTCAGAGCGAAAGGATAGTCGATTCCGGAGATCGCAGGTTCGAATCCCGTCCGTGTTGTTAAATTTGAAAGAATATATAAAGTTGTTTCAGAATAGAGCGATTTTCTACTCTGTACATTGCAGGTGGACATCCCGCTGTCGGTGAGCATGTACCGCTGGGTGGTGAGCGAGCAGGCGTGGCTGGGGCTGAGCGACGTGCGTCACGTGGCGCCCGAGCTGTGGCGCTCGCTGTGCCGCCTGCGCCGCGTGGCTGACCGCGCACAGGCCATCGCACTGGACGCCAGGGTCACGCCCGACCAGCGCACGCACATGGTACCTCACGTATTACTATTACTGACCAAATATCATTAGACTTTAGGTCCATAGCGTTTTAATGTATTTACAATGATTATAAACGTTTAATCGTTAGAGCGTTAACACAGTTTTGAGAACAATCTGCACTTTTTCAGAGCCTTCTTTATAAAACACTTATCTTATAATCACATTATTTAACAATAATGTATATTGTTGGATAATTTTTAAATTATGATCAGATTAAATAAAGAAAAAGCAAATCAAACACTAAACAAAGGCTTCACTAGAGGATTTTTTACTATAGTCTAATTAATTTTAGTAAAGATATAAAACAATAACAAGGAACTAGTCTAAATAGTTCTACTTTAATAATTAAAAAGTTTCACTATAAATATTGGGGTACTAAAGTGCTAGTATCATTTTGTTATATGTCGAAACAAATCAATCAACAGTCAAACTAATTGAATTTTGTAGTGATATATATAAAAACGACGCGGACCGGAATGGGATACACTTAGACGTTTGCTGTAAGGTATGACGAAAGACATAACTCAGCCCGTACTGGTGTCCCAGGTGAACGCCCTGGAGCTGGACGGCTGCCCCATCGAGGAGCTGGGCCTGGACTTCATCCTCCCCGGCGACGGCTGCACGGAGCTGCGCCGCGGCGGCCGCGACCTGCCCGTCACCGCCGCCAACCTGCACGACTACATCTCACTCGTCACCCACTGGTTGCTCTACGAGGGTTCGTGTCCAAATATATACATTTACGGCACTCCCGTATGTATATAAATATTGCTATAACCTACTATTCGGTTTACAGGTGTGACTAAACAAATGGAAGCATTCAAGGAAGGATTTGAATCGGTCTTCCCATTAAATAATTTAAAGATATTCTATCCTGAGGAATTAGAACAAGTGTTCTGTGGAAGCCCGTCGGGTGAGATAGACGATTTAAAACTGTCGTTGTTGATAGTCGTTATAAGTTCATTACCTCGTAGGTTATTTGCCTAGACGTAAAATTACTAATAACGACAAGTTTGTTTCGTAGTGTATTTGATGCCCCAAGACCAATATTTTGAATAAATTAAAGCTCACTATATTTATAACTAAAGGTAAATTTTCATGTAATCTGTAACATAATTTTAATTTAGGTGGTCGCGACCAAAGATGGGATCCTCGTCTGCTTGCTGAATGTATTCGCCCCGATCATGGATACAATGCCGAGTCCCGCGCTATTAGAATGCTTATTGATATTTTAGCTTCATACAGTCGTGAAGAACAACGCCTTTTCTTGCAATTTGTGACCGGAAGTCCACGATTACCAACCGGAGGTATTGTATAAATATATGAAAATAAAAGGCGTGGGATGGTTGTTAGGAATATCATATAAAAATATAAAAACAAAAAAAGGCATTCAGATTGACAGTCAACACACAGCCTAAATCATGGATATAATCTTAAACATTCATATACTTAATATTTTATCATTTTTAAGTTTCTTTTTTCTTTGTCAGTAAATATTGCTTGTAGGCTTAGTTGTATATGAATTACCAAGAAATTTATAATTTATCATTAATATTTGTTACATATATAGGTTTCAAGGCATTGAACCCGCCTTTGACCGTTGTCCGAAAATCCTTGGAGTCATCTTTGGACCCAGATGAGTATCTACCGTCAGTTATGACCTGTGTGAACTACCTGAAGCTGCCAGACTATAGCAGCGCAGAGGTAATGCGCGCCAAACTGCGGCTGGCGGCCTCCGAGGGCCAGCACTCTTTCCACCTGTCGTAACTTTGTCGCTCTTTGCGCTGAATGATCTAATACATGTGTGAATGCGGTTAGTGATAACATTAATAGTTTTGTTGTAATAGCGGCGCGCCAGCTCCGCGCGACTGTTTATGTGCAATCAGAGTGTTTTATTTCCTTATGTGACAGACACTAAAAGTGCTGTGTTCTATGATTTTGTTTTCTTTTAGATTCTTTTTAGATTACAGAGATATGTTAATAATTATATTTTGTGTTAATTTAATGTGATAGCTTTGTATATTTCTTTACTTTGAGAAAAATCCCTCTCAATAGAAGTTTACTGCAAGTGTGTGAAAAGAGTTTGTCCTCAGATCGTATAGACCGAAACCTTTGGTGTATTGTTTTTAGCTGAGGACTTCCACTAGAGATCACCACTATTATATCTTACATATATTTTATTATATAAGCTACATTATGAAGGACCATTAGTCTCCTTCGAGATCCCATATGCGTTAACATAGCATTTAATACCAAACGGTGTATGTTTTGATTAAAGTTTAAGAATCATAAATGAGTAAAGAAAAGTGCAAAATTTAATATGTAACAATTTCAATAAAACCATGTAAACAATATTGATCTAAAATGTGTTTTCTTTCTTATACTATTATCACCTAAAATAAATATTATTTATATAGGTAGAATTGTAGTTAGTAATATAACAGTATCCACCCAATATTCACAATCCACCTGGCAAGAAAAGGTGGGATTAAATAAAATATGATATTTAGTTCAATCTATAATATTTTAAAATACAACATTACTTTAAACATGTGGTTCTTAACAATAACACAAATCTTTATTAAATAAACAGTGGAAGAAATATTTACAATCAAAG
This sequence comes from Napeogenes inachia, assembly GCA_959347355.1. Classification (NCBI taxonomy): domain Eukaryota; kingdom Metazoa; phylum Arthropoda; class Insecta; order Lepidoptera; family Nymphalidae; genus Napeogenes; species Napeogenes inachia. The sequence continues at coordinate 2,009,014 of OY365796.1, read as the reverse complement.
GCATGTATTACAAGGATATTTTAAGACAAAAATATCTTTTTTTAACTAAAAATATGAATCCAATGAATATTTAATTAACTACATATTCCCCTACACATTTAATCTATACGAACAATAAAGATTATTTTAGTAAAACTTACAATACCATTGCTATCCAACCGAGAATAAGACAGGATCCCCCAACTGGAGTGAGACGCCTCAAAGCTCTTTCCCCAGTAAATGCGTGGTAATAACAAGTGCCACAGAATAGTCCCATGCCCGCAATAAAGAATGTCCCTGCCTGTAAAGTAGTATACTTACATTGAGTAATCATATTCATAGAAATGTAAAATAATTATAAATAATATGCTGACAAATGTATAAGGTGGTTTAATTTTCTACAGATATCAAGAATTAGGTAAAATAATAACATTAAAGAAATTGCTTCTAGTTGTATAGTATAATTTGATTAATGTAACTATTGGATGGAATAATCGGCAAAACAAAAGGTTTGTTGTAACAATGATTGTTTTAACTCAAAACTGTCTAGAAACATTTTATCACAATAAATTATGTGTATTTTTACTTACAATATACGGTCTTCTACATAATGGTACCGTCATAAGAGCAAGTGTATGTAGAAAATGAAAGCGATTTGCAGTTTCAAAGATTTTTTTAAGATCTTCTTTTTTATCTGTTTCTGGAAAAGTACGATGTGCGCCCATAGCTCCCAGTACAACAGCGGTGGCTCCGCTTAAGCCCGCCAATCTGACAAATGGCCCGGCTGCTTGTGCAAGCTCCCATAGTGGCATTTTAATAAAAACTGGTGGCGGTGGTGGGCTTACAACACTGTTATTCTTAAATACCCCCTGTAAATAAAATATTTTTTTATTACAGTCTTAATTTTCTCTGCTCGTACCTACACGGAAAGACAGAACACTGAGTTGCGTGCTAGAAACTTACGACACTCCGTAAAATATTCATAGCTCCCTCCGTCACCGTATTTATCATTAGGGTATCCAAGAGATAAACCATACCTTATGTGTTCTGAAAACTTGATTTATCGGATAAAAATTCTATTAAAATTATTGATCCAATAATTATTCGATTCGAATTTCGATCTATACTTTTATCTGTTTACTCCAAATAGCTCTTTATCAATGTTGATTATTGAATATTGATAAAAAGATAGTTGTTAACTGTCAAATGTCAATTGTCATAAATGTGGAATGACGAAAGTAATTTTTAAAAGCTACGTTCAAGTTTTGGCATGTTTTTCAAGTTCAAGTTCTGATTTCAAGTTTTGGCATCACTTTACTCTATGGAAAATGTGTTGTATTGCTGTTGCAGGGTCTTAGTTTATATGCGGTAGAAATGATCTCCCCAGAACTAGCATCGGTTAATTTCTAGGCGGCATTAGTATGTTCTTTCCAAATTTGGTTAGGTAGGGAGTGTGAACAGTGAAAGTGAGCGTTTATGCGCATCATATAACCTACACCTGGGTCACAAGTACCAGGCCTCATGCGCTGGCATGATAAATCCATGGAATGTTAAATATCAACGTAAATTATAATTATCTATTTATTTATGCAGTATTTTTTTTATAATAATTCAAGTTACTATTTTTGAGTGTGGTGACCGATAAGATTTTTTTTTCTTTAACTTGAATAAATGACTCATTTGTAGGGTTGCTGATATTTTTAAATATATCGGGTTTTCGATATATCGATATTTTTAAATATATCAATATCGGGGTTTGATATTTGAAAAATATATAGATATTTCGATTTACCGGCTTTATTTAAAAAAATTGTTATAAATCATCTAAAAAATGATTGTCTAGACATGCAAGATGGTTTTTATTTTTTAAGTGGGTTGCTGCTATTTATTAAGGTATTACATAATTATAGCCGGGTAAATATATATATGGTTAAAGAAAGTTTAAATACAAAAAAAATAATAATGAAATCTTTCTATAAATAAAAATATGTAATATTTAGGAAATACTGTTAATATTAATTATTTTGCAGAATACCAAATGACCTTCTATTATAAATGAAAAAAATATATATACATATCTTGTATTTAAAAAAAAGTATTATACTATTACCTGTAAATATTCAGCTACAATGAATTCGTTAACCAGTTTCAGTTTTTCAATAACAATCCTTAAACGAGTGAGTTTTTATATTTCGTGATTTTTTTGTACAGCTATTGCCGTTTTATTTTTTATAAACGAAGTAATTTCTAAAAATTCTGCCGTTTCATTTGAACTAAATTTGTTCCTGTGAAGCAATATGTTTTAAAATTACCTCTATGTCTAATTTTCTGTATTTCAGTATCATTCGTTTTATTTTGAAAAGGTTTCTTTCTAAAAAAGTAAAAAATTTCATTACTTAATTTCTTTATTAATTCTCAATACTTTATAAGTATAATATATAAATTAAAAACCTTTTTTAAATAATTGCTCTTGTCACAATTATCTCCAAGGTGATAACGGTTTATCATTTCATGATGTGATATTTTTGAATTATTGTATGGACCAATAATCATAGAAGTGTAGTCCGATTTTGCATCATTGGATTTATCGCTTCTATTATCAAATTTGCATAACCTACATGTACAACGCAATCATTGCCTGCGGTATTTTCTTCGGATTTACAGATATCATTTTAAAAAGATTTTACCTCCTTTCGATCCTAAGTATATTTAATAGAACACTGGCCAAGAACTTAATACCTACATGAGATCTTGTCAAATACATTATGGATTTTTTGTGAACCACTCTGCGAGTCCGCCATGTTTCGAGCTCATGAATAAATCTATTTCTGACTTATTGAGTATTGAATTATAAAACGCCCCGTCTTAGCAAGTTTGATGCTGTATATGGTGAATTTGACCATTTACAGTTAGGAATCGAGGTTCTATCTGACAAGCCAGATGAGACGTATGCGGAACGATTCAAGTTTGAGGAACGATACCATGGTTTAGTGGCGCAAGCGCATAGCTTGTTGGCGATCGCCATCACCGGGGACAGCGGGTCTGTACCGAGCTCGGCGGATAAACAAACAGGTGGTAACGATACCACAGCGTAATTTTGTAAGAGTACCTAAAATTGACTTACCTAATTTTGATGGCATTTTTTCACTAGTAGAGATAGTAGAAGTAAATTCCACTATCTGCGTGCATCGCTTAATTAGGTATTTGCACTTGAAGTCAAAAAAATACACATTTTAAAAGCGATAATTATCAAATGGCGTGGAAGAATCTGAACGGTTAAATAATGGTCGCCTTTTGTTTAACAATCATGTGAAGGCATTGTTAAATATTGAAAATATTTCAAATAAATCTAGCAGTTCTCTAAGACAATTGGTTGATTCTATAATTAAAATATTACAGCTCTTAATACATTGAGTGAGCCTACGGAGTACAGGGATACGCTGGTAGTGTATATCATGTCCATTAAATTAGAATCCACCACCAGTAGGGATTGGAAGTCACATCGTAACACCTTAACAAAATCTCCTACATATTATCTTAATTTTGTTCTTTTTTATGTCAAAAGGTTGACTTATTAGCAACTTTAGAGTATAATAATGGTTTGAATTCAATTTCCAATATTAAGTTACAAAATAAGCATAAAACATTCATAATTGTCAACATAGTGACAACATTAGATATGTCTAGAACGAACAGTCCTACCGAACAGGCATTATCGCGAAGCGTTGACGATACTTTTGCGAACCAAGTTTATCTCTAGGATTCGAAGGATCCATAGAACTACTCCAGTCGGAACTCTGCAGTACGCAAAATGAACTTGAAACCGTCATATTGGAAAATAATGACATACGCACACAAATTACAAAATTAAGTAAGGAAAATAATACTTAAAAAAAATCCTAACACTTTCACCACGTGGTAACGCAAAAAAATGTAAAATAGCCACCGCGAAGCTGACAGCGATTAGCACTTTCCACACACCCCCCACATTAACTACAGCTCATCGAACGGAGTTAACAAATCGGTCTGTGTTATCTATGCAGCAGTCTCGACAATCACCTGGCGCAAGCTAGGGCCGAGATAGATGCACTCAACGGGCGGATACACGACCTACAGCAAGTCTCACAGTCACAAGGTAATAAAAACGAAGTTTTTGTGTCTGCAGGAAACATTACTCTTAGCAACGAAACCACTACTGTGTGTCCGATAGTGACAGAAAAGCAAAAGCTATGTATTCTTACCAACAGAGCTCCAATATTTGGCAATCATTTCAAATTCTGTCACTGTAATTTTCCAAACTATAGTACGGAACGCCTATTAAATAATATTAGCAATAAGTTACTTAACTATAATATGAATGATTATTGTATTATTATGCTAGGAAGTATAGACTGTAAAACCTCATCCAACATCATGAAATTGGTAAATGTGATTAGGAAATCCCTGGAACACGTAACTAATACAAATATTGTAATTGCGGGCCGACCTATATTTGTAGCGCGCCCATAAGTAATTATAAAATAGAGATTTTTAATAATTTACTGCATCAAGACTTACAAAATGGCTTTGGCTATAATAATAATAATAATTTATTTCAGAACAAGCCATATGTGTTAGTTACAAAACTTATCAACTATTGTTAGTAGACTTATGCTAAAACTTAAATACTATGACCGACCGTTGCCCGAACACTGTTTACGTCATGTGTAGTCGTATCCAGCGTCTTAGCATCGGTCCGTCCCATTTGTCACACAATTCGCCCAACATGCTGTGTGGGCTGTCGCGCAGTCTGCGTAGTAGAGAAGCACATCGCTTTCGAATGATGGCCTGAAAACCATCTGTCTCGCTGTCATAACATTGATAATCTAACTGAGGACAAATAACTGCTGTTTGCTTTAAGCACAGCTCAGAAGCTGCAGCGTGTTCAATCAAGCATCACTTAAAAAGGCTTTTGTATTTATCTCACCTCACTTATGAAGAGATGGCTACATTTGATATTTGACATTTGGCTACGTTTGACAAAGATAGAGGCTGTCCCAAATGTACTGTCCTTACTCCTTCATATTTTAAATTGGGCGACCACTGATTTCTGTTCCACATCCACAGGTGACTGATGTAACCATCGGACCACTACAGCGCTACCATCGAATGGAGTATATAAAACAACATTTTTGGAAACGTTTTCATTTAGAATATGTTTCTTTGCTTCAGCAGAAAACTGGAGTGGAGTGGAGCATCTCATCACGCAATTTTTCTGTGGGAACACTCGTTCACATTAAAGAGAGGGGACACCACCACTGGTGTGGCCATTAGGACGAGTCATCAAGGTCTTCCCTGGAAGCGACGGAGCTGCACGGGTCGTCGAACTGAAAACTTTCATCAACATTGACCTACTTCCCTTCAATTGAATTCTTCAACTCGGGGAAGATATTCGAGCACCTCCGTCGAGGAGGCCGAGGGGTCACATCGCTACCGACATCCGCAGACGGCACGCGTGTACGCAAACGAGCCTACTGAGACCATTTTGGCTTATTTACTATCAAATGTTGTTCATCTTAAATAAAGTTTATAATATACAATCCGTTGCTTCTTTTTAAAGGTCCCTAAATAGTCAGGTCCTAAACAACCCCGAATGGGTCGAGACTAGTCGGGCACATTCCGATTAAATTATGTGATTAAAGCCGGGAAAATATATATTATTGAAATTTAAAATTAATTAAAAAAACGTGTATTTTTATTACACCTAACATTATACACGTAGATAATAAAATTTCAGTATTAAGAAAAGAGATAAATAAAGTAAAATAGTGATTTTCTCGTTTTCTCTGTTTATTTCATATCATAAATAAGGAGATACAGTGAATACAATACTGTCGGTCGCAATACTGCGCTACCGTGTGACTACTGCGGCCTTGAGAGCGTGCGACGACTTATGAATACCGACAACGATAGTTGCTTGTCTGCCAAATATTTATTGAAACAAATATATCGATCGATAAAGGAAATGTCAAATCAAAGCAGAACGAGCAAGCAGAAGACATTCACAAGTCGAATCGTTGCGTATTAACGTACCTCGTCTACGATACACAAATGGCGAAGCGACTTTTAACTACTTTGTTTTATAATATCAGTGTGCGGTCTACATATTTTTATGTTTATTTCTAAATATTCTTGCGTCGCTCGCAGTCTGGTTTACCTGTTTCTCAAACTAACATAACCCCGCGTCACTGTGTCAAAGTGTAGACTATTTTTGGCGATGAAGGAAGACCTGAAGAGAAATGGTCAGTTCTAATATACTTGAAACAATATAAATTATAACATAAAAATAGAATTACTTAACCGTTGACTGTGATGTTATATGAGAAATGAGTAAACCATTGACTAAACAAACATACAGACGACGAACTAAAAGAAACTGAGATCTTAAATATTATTACAAAAGATTTATATAAAAATGATTACCGACTTAACCAACTTAAGTTACACAATATACAATATACGTAGATATGGAGAATAGTTATTACGATATTGACCTCAACTAAACATTCATAAAACATGGCAACGTTGTCTTCAATTAATTAAATAAATGTTTATATTATTTATTATACGTATTTTATACAGACCTTCATAAATACAACAACCCTACAACACTTAGGCTGCGTCCAGACTGCAGTTATTTTTACGAATAACATATACAAGATAAAATCGAACCGAGAAGCGATATTTATTGAATTCGACAAATATTATTTATAATATGCTGAAGCCGCCTGGAGATCTCGTCTGTCACAGCTTCGGACAATCTGTCTGTCTGTCGAATATAGTTTCTCCAAACGGTATTCAGTTGATATTCAGTACACCGGAGGCGCTTATATTTATGTTATATTCAATCGAATAAACTTGTTTTTCGTCTTCAAAACTAGAACCTAGTAACCGCAGTCTGAACGTAGCCTAAAACTAAGGGCATACAAATTTCGATATGTGAATGCGCACACAATTATATCTAATAATATATTTGGTTTTATTAACCGGTTAATTATTATATTACTTTATCAATACTTAAAAATATTGCGATATAATTAATAATAGTTTCATTCTCTAGCACATACCGCTTGAGGCGTTTAATAAAAAGCAAGTTATTATGATTGTCAAACGACAATAACAAACATATTATTGTTAAATATAATAAAATTAAAAAAAAAAAAAAAAACTGATTAGGGAAAATTTTTGACATAAATATAGTAATAATGTTAGTATATCAACTACGACCGTCCTGTCGTTCCTGTGTACTTTCTCATATTGTTTTATTAAAGCTATCTCTTTTTACTCAAGGAGAGTGAAAGGAATAGCGATACAACATTTGCGACTCGTGTAATATTCAGAAGTGTTTACTTATAAATAAATATTTCCATTGTCTTATATATACTATGCGCCTTCATTTATTTTGTATCGATATGGCCTATAGTGAATGTTTAAATATTTAACTAAACTTAATAGTTTTGAATTGAAATAACTGTTAGGCAAGACCAACTAACATAGCCACGAATAAATAATAAAATAAGAATGACTAATATTTACACTTTAACGTTTCACATTTTAATTAAAAAAATATATCATTGTACGTAACATTGTACTTCTTATCACTCGGGAAAGGTGTTTTTGGATCTTTGGTTAGTTAGACTGGATCTACACTAGTAGAAGAATTATATTACAAAGAATCAATCACATAGACCCAATAATTAATGAGAACCACCGATTTAAGTGCAGCGATAATATTGACTACTAAATGTATTGAAAAGCACAAACCGACCACATCATATCTCAACAGCTTTGCCGACAACAGAACTGGCACTTAACTTAGATATCATCACTCTTAAATATTTAAAACCCCCGACGGGTCATTCGATTGTTTACCTAACTGAGTGTTTACCTAACTGACACACTGAGTATTCTCAACGGTGAGGCCGATTAGAATAAAATAAATCTGCCTCTCGGATACAAATCGCACCTCTGTAGAATCCGTGCCTCATTGCAGGATACAATTGTTCTTTCTTTGGATTTCCACGTGAGATAAGTTGCGCTGGATCTCGTCGTCTTCCGCTATCCTGTGAAGGCGACGCTCCCATTATTCTACTGATACTATAGACTCCCTCTCTTTCTATCTATCTATTAAAGTATAGTGAACTCACGCTTTCTCCTGTTCATCCATCTCTTGCACGAGACGATCCCGCTCGTTGACGGCCGAGAGTAACTCCTGCAACAGAGATGTGCGATCAGTCCCAGGCGCTCGTGCAGCTAGTTAAACGTCACCCTCTGTCTCCTGCCCACAGTGACGTCACCCTCTGACCCCTACCCACAGTGCCGTCAACCTATGTCCTCTACCCATAGTGACTTCAACCACTGTCCTCTACCCATAGTGACTTCACCCTCTATCCCCGTGCCAGAGTGACGTCACCGCGCGTCCCCTCGCCGCACCTGCAGAAGTAGTCGCTCTCTCCTTTTCTGTCCGGGCGTCTTCCTCCACTCCTCGACGCCCAGCGACAGTCGTAGCTCCCTCGCCAGCAGCTCGCAGCGGCGGCTCAGGTCCTCCTCCCGCTCCCTGCGAAGACACACACACACACATATATTTTATCAACTTCGTGAACACGCGCGGAGTTTCCTCTATACGTACAGTATGTTAAGCTGCATCTGCCGCCTCAGCAATGCATTCTTCTTGTTGACGAGATTGAACCACTGCGACATGAGGCGGTCCTCCTCCTGCAGATAAGAATCGTTGAACGTCACGCGTAGAAACATGCAATGAAAGAACGGCGGGTGATGTGTGTGTGTGTGAGCGTGCGTATGTGTGTGCGAGTGGATGTGTGTGCGTGTGTATGTGTGTGCGTGTGTATGTGTGTGCGTGTGTATGTGTGTGCGTGTGTATGTGTGTGCGTGTGTGTATACGCGTGTCCTTACCGGTGCGTCGTCGTTTCGCTCCATGACGGCCCGCAGGCGAGGCTCGAGGCTCGCGGCGGCCGCATCGACGGCGCGCTGCTCTCGCTCCAGCGCCGCCAGCTCGCCGCTCAGGAATGATCCCGCCGCCTCTGAGCACGGACGGGGGTCGATTAGAATATTATTAAGTGTTGCATGTTCTCGGACAGAAAGTACGGTGAATCTTTGGAGTGGGGGCAGTCCTTTGTGACTCCTTTTAGGCTACTAAATAAATAAATAATTGAATTTAGTGGGGACCGAATCTAATCACTCGGAGACGCCATCTCTCCGACTCGAGAACGTCGTTAGTTAATATCGTAGCTTGTAGGTCGGTGTCGGTCTGGCTCACCGCACGAGTCGTCGGCGGGCAGTTCTTCCCCCGAGGCGGGACTCGAGGGCGTCGACTCCGGTCCGTGCTCGAGCTCGTCCACGTCTCCTGCTGCTTTAATAAAAAACTATATGTATAGTCAATTTATAAAATATACTGAATTAACCGATTTTCTATTAGTATAATTTTTTACAGCGGCATTTCGATAAGATCACAAAATTGAAGTAAATGGAATATACAAAATATTTAAACAATAGTACGAGATAAAAAACACACACCGGCCACCAGTTCGTCCAGCACGGACTGCTTGGAGATGATCTCTACGGCGGGGGAGGTCGGGGAGCCCGGCCTGGAATTGAACAGATATATTAACCGTAGTAAACGGCACGCAAGTAGATCGATAAAAAAGTTTTTAGCAACGTGCAACCAGATCCCTATGAAAAAATTTATAAAAAGAATTATGTCTATATTTAAAATTTTTATGCAAAGGGACCGCCTCATCGCAAAGTTTAGAACATTTAGAACTTTGAAGTATAAAACATTTTAATGCGGGAAGAACTATTATTACCTCGGAGAAAATAAAAAACAGTTAAACTATAAAAAAAAAATAAAGATAGGAACCGTTGGGATATCATCCCAACGTGAGTCATGTTATCCGTCAGTGTAGTTCAATAATGTCAGTGTCACGTACCCTCCGCGCACGTCGGCGATGAGTCTCCTGGCGCGCTCGCGGAGACACGCCTGGCGCCGCGCCTCCGACGCGCCCTGACACACACACGCACACACGTCAACACACACACGGCCGACACACCGCTAGTAGTGGTAGGGTCGCCCGTGGATTAGCAAATAAGTATTTAGAGATGCCTTGCGTTGTGTACTTAAGTATCGATGTCCATCGACAGGACGGCACGCCCGTTCTCCGCGGCCGAGACCCTCATCTCTATAACCCCATTATTTAATTCGTCATTAGAAACGATTAACCTGGTCCGAGACGCGCTTGGATGATTCTCTCACCTTCCCGGGACTGCCGACGTCTCCGTTCCTCCCCTCGCTCTCCTTCTCCCTCTCTCTCGCCTCCGACTTGGCGGCCTCCAGTAGCTGTCTCGCTCTCTCCTTGAGCTCGTCGTGTCGCGATAGTAGTTGCTGTCGGAGCGCACGCGTCGTCGACGATCATCGGCAAAGCGGATGCGATTTACATAATTGTATTGATTTTTGAAGCGTAAAAGCGTTTTATTAATTGCGAAAAAAAATATTAAAATTTCACACAAAATTGGAAGCGTTATCCTTTTAATATTCTTTACACTAAACAAATCTATACATGCAATGCCACTCTTTTCGTTAATTATTATCTTATAACATACCGGTGTAGGTTTCGGTAGCTCTGGGGATGGTTTAGTTTCGGTTATGTTTTCCGGCTCCGGTTTTTCCGGTTCCGTTTCTGGTTCGGGTGGATCTTCTTGCGGTTTTACTATGGTTTGACCATAAAAAAAAAAGAAATACGTATAAATAAATTATGTTGATAAAGTAGTTAATATAGAGGGTTATTTGTAATTAATTTGCCACCTCTTGCAGGCAGCCTTTCTACATCAATCCCAACAACATTTGTTCTACGACTTTTTATAAATTTTGATAAATAACCCAAAACAAACGAAACAAAAAAAAAGTTGCTCCCTGGGTTATTTATTACTCTGTATTTTGTAAGAAGTCTAAAGTAAAGGTCGCGGCAGTCTAGCGCTGAACGAAATTTGAAAGGTACCACGCACCTAATACTATTATAACTTAAATATTTTTATTTTATTTCTTAGAGTATTGTAATAATTACCCAGCCGTCGTTTTGTGTATTAAATTTTTAAACTTATGAAGTAAATATTTACAAAAGACCTCTTAAATTTATATCTCTCACCGGCATCCGCCGGTGCCATATACACATCCAACACTAAGACCGCACCTACACATCAACCGTTCACTAACTCTTCTTACGACATTTAGCCAGCACTCGCACCATCTCGGTGTACTCGATATTAGTGTAATGATACGGCGTCACAGTACTGTTTTCACTAATCGAAATTCCGATTAGCGGCAACGGGGGCCAACGATGTTTCTAATCGACCGTGACAAACGACTGAGAAGTGAGGAGTGAGGTAAAGTTGAAACGTGCATGCAAACCGCCGCGACCAGCCCCAAACCACCCCCCTCCCCCGCCACCCGCGCGCGTAGGCAAAATACGTGCCAAGGGAGGCCTTCTTATGCTAAAGATTCGGAGGCAGTAAATTAATTTTGTATGGGAAAGACTAAATTTTAAAAATTCTTAATTTTAAAAAGTCGTAGAACAAATGATGTTCGGATTATCGTAGAGAGGCTGCTTACAAGAGGTTGCCAATTAATTCAAGTAACACTGTGTATTTGTTAAGATAGTAAGTTTTAAATAACTTTGCAGCAGAATGAATAATAAAGGTAAATGTATTAGAATGAAAACAACATCCAGACGAGCAAAAATAAGGCAGGCATTTTGCAAGTATCATTGTCACTCCACTAAACCGATATGGTAAAAGTGTATTTGAATGCTGAAAACACATATCAGGCCTTGTCTGGTCTCTATCTTTTTATAATATAAACATTATCCATCAGTGGCTATTAACATTTATAATAAATTTATCAAATATGGTATATAAACTTACCCTCCTCGACGGTTTCCGAAGCTGGATCCTCTTCATCATCAGAGCCGAAGGGGTCTGTGAGCTCCTTACGAGTCATAAGTTTCTCGGGGCGGACGGGTACAGGCTGAAAAAAGTTTTCTTCAGGATAAAAAAATCTTCAAATATTAAAAATTCTCTAGAAAAAATATATTTTGTATATTGTTATTGATTTAGATAATGTCAAAAACAGTCGAGGCAATATACTTTGTCCATTATGTTATTAGTCTTTTGACAGCTCGACGATTGATATGTGTAATAGTGAAGTATTGAAAATTCTCGAATGCGATGCTATTCCGATTATAGTACTATCATTAATCGAATAACGTAAGTACGTAGACGTAATAACAAATAGACAAAAATTCATTTTGATTTAATAGTCTTAGTTTTTTTTTAATAAATGAAAATTCATGTGATTGCGTCTTTATTTATTGTAATCATAAAAAATATCACATACGTCAACTGGCAACATCAAGAGACCTTCCGTCCGTCCGTTATTCTGATGACTCGTATTAATAAAACAAATTAAACTATCCTCATTGTTTTATTTGTATGCTATAAACAAAAAAGAAAATAAAACTTTATATAATGTTAGTATAAAAGTTAGCAGATATAATACTTGTAGCATTGTTTTCAATTGATTATTTATAATATGTAGCACAATCGTAGTAATCATTATGTGTGGCACATCATTAGGTGCGCGGTACCCGTCCGTAAAGTAAAATATTATTTGTATGACATTTTAACGTAAACAATACACAACTTCATGGGCGTGAACTGTCAAAAGACTAATAATATAATGAATGTAATTTTGAAAATTATTTGACAAATTTGACTATGCATTTTGGATTCAGTTTTGTAATGTGTAAATACAGAGTCAAACGGTGTATGTCTTTTGTTAACAAAAGACTCAATACTTTAAAAGTTATTGTGTTTTATTTTGCATTTTTAAAAATAATATTGTGTTATATTTAATATTTTATACATTTATAACTATTGTTTTCGTAATCAACAATAAAATTATATTTATAAAATCACATGATACTGATAATGTCTAATAATGAAGCCGCGTTGTCCGGGAAACTGTGCCTCCTATCTCATATCGGGGCACCGATATCTTAAGATAGTAAAAAATATAGGCTTAATTTCAGATAAAAACCTATCTTGGATAGCTCATGTCAGCGAAGTCAGCAGAAGGATGCACTGCGCCTTCCACTATTTTAAGCGTCTTCAATATTTCTTTCTTGTGTGTGTGTGTGGGTGTGTGTGTGTGTGTGGGTGTGTGTGTGGGTGTGTGTGTGGGTGTGTGTGTGGGTGTGTGTGTGTGTGTGTGTGGGTGTGTGTGTGGGTGTGTGTGTGGGTGTGTGTGTGGGTGTGTGTGTGTGTGGGTGTGTGTGTGGGTGTGTGTAGATGTGAGGAAGGAGCTACTTGACAAACTAGAGCGTCTACAAAATCTTGCGAGCCGCTTTGTCTTTGGCTCACGTAAGTGTGATCACATAAGTGGCTCCCTATCCATCTTCGTCTTGATAAGCATGTCCTTTCTTTTCTCTATAACCCACTCTATAACCAAAATTCTCCCGCTTACCTTCAGTCTCGTTTCCATCATCTTTCCTCACCTACACGTTCTAAGAGGTCTTGCATCTCTGCAATGCTTGTAGTCCCAACACACAACACCAACTTTTTACTCCATTCCTTTACAATACGTGCTGCAAACCTTTGGAATCGATTACCCAAAGAGGTCCAAGACAGCACTTCAATTAACGGTTTCAAGGACAAGCTTAGCATCATCTTTACTCCGAAGTCACGAACCTCCCATAACTGCTGCACGCTCATTGTATGTATGTATTTTGATGTACATATTATGTGTTTGTGTATGTGTATGTTTAGGTTTTTTTTTAATGTAAGTATAAGTTTAAAATGAGCTTATTTATTTAATGTTTTACCTTACTACTTTATCACTCTTGCAGTGATGTGCCTTCCCCTGGATAACATCTTTCTACCATCCATCTTTCTACCATACATCGCACTACCATGGGTCGACTGGCAGAAATCTCTTATAGAGATAAGTTGGCCCTTGCCAACATTTATTAGCATGCTATATACTTGTGTATTTTTTAAGGTTTAATAAAGAAAATATATAATGATTACCTCATTAGCCTTCAAGGGGTCACCGAACCACTTGGCGGAGGGTTTCTCTCTCACGTCCCGGGCCGGGGACAGCATCTTGCCCAGGAGGCTCTTGGAGTGCAGCAGCATGTCCCGGACGTCCTTTATGGCCGGCGACTTTTCCGGGGACCGCTCCTGGGACTCACTGATAGGGGGTTAATCGTGCATAGATATCTTCTTCACTATAGATGTGTATGTCGTGTGTGGCGCGCCTCACCCCGGGCGTTGCCTGTCGATGATGTTCCTGGAGCGCCTGGTGGCCACCTCTCTGCTGAACAGCTCTGCCGGCAGACTGGCGTCCGTGTCGTGGCGACCCACCATGTACGACGACTCGGTCTCGTCGTTGCCTGGAAAATATTATCACCTAATTAAATGTTCGCCGACAAATTAAATTTATTTACTCGATTTGTTAATTTATGATTCCTTACCTAATTGTTCGACTTGTAATTCGTTTCCGGTAAAGTACGCTCGCAGTTGGAATAAGTATGTCATAATCTAAAAAATAAAACAGCCGGTGCGTAATTTATTCTAATTAATACCTATTTTTGGTTTAGTTTAACTCTTTAACTGGCAGATCAATAAAATTAAGGAAAGTTTGCAAGGTAGACGTTACGACGTCGGCAGGCGGATAGAGAGTCCGTACGTGCGCGTGACTGCATGTGTGTGTGTGTGTGTGTGTGTAGCGTGTGTGTGTGTGTGTGTGTAGCGTGTGTATGACGTGTGTGTGTGGCGTGTGTAGCGTGCGCTCACCGCCAGCTTGTCGGGTCCGGCGACGCCGCACACGTCATTGGCGGCCAGCACCTGCGCGATGCCGAGCGTGGCACTCGCCTCCAGCGCCGTTCGCACGTTCTGCTCGCAGTCGTCCGCTTGCAGTCCGGAGAAATCTCTGTAACAGGCGTGATGTCAGTCCACGGAGCGAACGACGACGGGAGACGGGAGGAGGGAGGGGCGCTCCTACATGAGGTCCGGGCGGTAATGATGTATGATGGCGCAGAAGGCCAGGCCGGAGCGGAAGCCTTGCGCGAGGTCGGTGACCCGGCAGCTGCGGTACTCGCGCGTCACGGCGCCGCACCACTCCAGCAGGTCCTGCACCTGCGGGCGGCCGACAGTTTAGCTCGAGGAAACGATACTATTGAAATAGATTTTGTTTCGATCTTCATAGTAATCGTGACAATCGTGACAATCGTGACAAAGTTTTCCCCATTTTAATAATTCCTCACGTGCCCGGGCACCCGTACCGTTATGGCTATGATCTGTCATCTTGGCCATAACGGATCGTTAACCGGAGTGCTCTGTACACAAGCCAGTACACTAATGTGTACTAGTGAACAGATATTTATAAATCACGATCACGATCTTTATTATTCGAATACATTTTTCAAAACATACGTAATACGAACCATACTCTTAACACATGTTTTTGCAGGTTTGTGATATATATGAGATTTTAGGCAATTGATAAAGTTCCTATTTGATTACTTTATTACTACTACTAATCTCTTTGAAGTCAATAAAATGGACGGAACACTTACGGGAGTTTTATCCTTATCGAGTACTTTTAAAGGAACAAGTTTTTCAACTTCCGCTGTCGGAGTCTTGTCGTTGTCTATTTCCTTTTCATTGTCGTTTGTGTCCAGACTTATGTTATTCAAATTCGTCTTTAATTCCAGCGGCTTAAGGTTTCTTTTCGCTATCGTCTTTGGTTTAAAAACTACTCCCTTCAAGCTGTCCGCTTGCGGATCGAACGCTACCGTTGAAGGAACCGTTTTAGGAGTGGAAGTGAATTTGGGAGTTTCACTTTTCATCGCTAGTTTAGTAAGATTGCTTAAATATTCGGGTCTCGTTTTGGGAGTATTTGATATATCATTTATTTTAAATTCGGGCTCCATCTCCTTCGCGGGAATGGGTGTCGGGGGGGTGGTGGGTTCGGGGGTCATGGGAGCCGTGGGGGTCCGGGAGTTATCGAAGTTTAGACTTTGTACACTGTTGGGGGTCGCGGCGATGTCGCTATTTGTCAAACTTTGAGTCATTTCTTCCATCTGCTGACGGAGGTCGTGCATCTGTAACACATTTATTTTATTACTAGCCGTTGCCCGTGACTTCGTCCACGGCATTGTAAAAATAATGTTACGGCTAGGAACATAAGCCATATAAATATTATTTTCGATTATTTGTGACGTATCTATCGATACTTCCTACATCAAAATCCTTTAATACGTTTAGCCTGCAGCAGGGCACACGGAAATAGCATAATTGGCTATATTTCTATTAACATACATATTTGAATAACATAACACTCCTTCTAAGAACATTTTTTCCAAATACTTATGTAAAATTCAGTGAATCAAACGATTAAAAAACAAGATCTTCCGTGGCAATTAAGTAATTGCGCTACAACCTATGTTAAATTTCAGCCGAAAGTAAGAAGCAAGACTACAACATTTTAATAAAGAATGATATAGGAGAACGATACCATCGACCTGAGGCCGGGTGTCACTACGTTCATAATAAGTAAGGTCTGTCACCTGTCTGGTGGAGTGCTCCGAGAGCGTGACGTCATCCTCGTCCAGGTCCTCCAGCACCGCGATGTCGGAGTTGTTGTTGACCGACAGCAGGGAGGCCAGCGACTGCATGTCCTCGTCACTGTTTGTGGATGGCACCGTCAAACTTAATAGCACAGAATTATAAAATATATGGAACATTCCAACTTCTATTTATATACAACGTCTCTTTTATTCGTATGCCAGACGTCGATTTATCTGGCAATTTCTCATATGACAACCGTATCGTATATGATAGGTGATGTTGCGAGTGTGTGCGTGTGTCTCACGTGGCCTGTCCCTCTCTGAGCAGTACGCAGTGCAGTGTGAGGCTGATGCGTGCGGCGCGCAGCTTGCGCGAGGCGGGCTCCAGCAACAGTCGCAGCGCGCGTCTCGCCGGCGCCAGGGAGGCGTGGCGCCGCAGGTTCAGCGCGCACCACGCCAGCCGCCGCCGCTTACCGGACGGAGACACCTGCGCGGAGGGGGTGCGACACCGTGACCACTGGGTCTTAAAGATCCTAGATGGGGTCGATGTCGTTTATTCGTGATCGAAGGGGACCCCTTTAAGTAAATTAAACTCCGATTTTTAATAAAATTGTGAATACAAATTCTCCATTGATTTGACACTAGTGAGTTACGGCTACCGCTATTTAAAATATGTGGGTGTACAGTATTAAAGCTGCTATCGAGAAATGCCACAAGTCAGTCATTCGACTGTTCTCGATAGAGCACTTGCACGTTTCCCTCGTCCTCTCCCGACTCCTGACCTAACATAACTCACATCTTCGAGTACAAAAGTCCAATCCTTATCCTCCAGCTCGTTTGTTCTAGCATCTCGGAACAGCGTCACCGCCACTGTTTGATTTTCCGGCACGGCAAATATTACTGACCCCCTGAAACATATTACATGCAACGTGTAATCAAATTTCCCATCGTTGGGTACACAAAGAAGAGGTGTGGAAAAATTCAGTAATTTCTTCTTTGAGCAATTAACGAATTCAAAGTATATATTTATATTTGTTTAAATAAACTATTCGATGACACTTAAGATTCACGAACTTGTTTAAACCATCTACTGTGTGTCTAGATTTAAGGAGGGAATACAACTCGAGACGTAGTTTTATTGTCCTTCAAATTATTTTTACGCGTTTTATTGTATGTAAATCGAGCAAATATACTTACTTCAAAGGGTCCTTCAGCGAGGGCTCCCACTCCAGGGGCTCTGTGACGACCCGTCGAGACCGACGAGTCCATACTATACTTAGTTTATTAGGTTTCCTATAAACAGATACAAGGTTTATTTCTTTAATAATTTTGTGTTTCATTTAATATGGCATAATCTCGTTAACTTGATAAATGCGTTTAGTAAGACTTATCATAAAATTAATGTGTGTTTTTTTTTCCTAATATATACTCAAACAATATAAAGGTTTTATGTTAAAGCCTTATCAAGAACTATATTTTTTAATCGTACAACCTACCACTTAGGAGTAAGCTCCACATCAATACGATGATAGGACGCCGTATACTGGAACTTGGCGGCGCGCTTGTTCACGCGTTGCAGTCGCTTCCATACAGACGCCATGCTGTTTAACTCTGAAAAATATTTATTTTAGTTATAAATAATTAAATTATTATGTATTGTTTGAGTGTCTGGTTAGATCAACAAATTTATTTGTTGCTTTTAAGTTTTAACTGATTCGGATGAAACTAAAAGAATATGATTTCAATATTTATGCACGTATTCTGGAATATCTTCAAAACTATTTATCATTTTTTTATACACCTTATCCTAATCTTTACACAAGAATACATTTAATATTATTACCGACTCCACGCGATAAGCCTAGAAATTGGAAACGAATGGTTGACCATAGAAGATTTTTGTATTCCACTAGCTTTAAAGTGGCGCACTTTAATTTATGATTAGTCCCCCGCATTATTAAAATTCTATGTTAATGCATTCCAAATGACTCTCCCAGATCAAAGTAATTTAGTAAGATGGGGCAAAGCCACCGAAAAGTCTTGCAACATCTGTGGGGAGGCAGTAGGAACAGCGAAACACTTATTAGTAGGATGTAGGGTACTTTTAGTGAAGGTTAATACTCGCGTCGCCACGATAATGTATTAGAAATTATACAGGAAGCGATTAGTCTTTCAGTAGCAAGAGCGCGGAAGGGTATAACAACCACTAAACGATCTGTAGAATTCGTAAAAGAAGGCTCTTCCAAAAAAACAAAAGCGAAGCCTCTCATGATGGACACGTATGAAAAGCATTACAAAATCCCTGGGAATAAATTTATAGTTAGTTTGTACTACTGTCCAGGAATAAATTTATAGTTAGTTTGTACGCGATAGAAGTGGGAGCGAGAGGTATAACAGCAAAATCTCTCTATTACCTACTTAAAGACCTTGGCCTATCTAGAACAAGCACCGGTTCATTTCTAGAACGTATTTCAAAGGCGGCATTAGTAGGTTCTTTCCAAATTTAGTTAGGTAGGGAGAGGAGTGTAGAAGGTGAAGGCGAGCGTTTTTGCGCATAATAAAGGGGCCCCTTAAACCTACTCCTGGGTCGCAAGTCCCAGGCACTGTTTGCACTCCTCTTCTTGCAACGCAATGGGGCCGGCACCCGCTCGGTGAATCCATTTTTTTTTTTTTTTTTTTTATATGATCTAGGGCAATGCTTGACTACATTCCACCTGATGGTAAGTGGAGTGTAGTCTTAGGTGGTAAGGCGCTTTACCCTAGCAACCTATTCACTCTTCGCTTGAAGACACCCACATTGTATTCGGTCGGAAATACCGACGCAGGCAAGCTGTTCCAATCCTTTGCTGTACGCAGTAAAAATGAGGAAGCAAAGCTCTTCGTTCGGACAGGTGGAATGTCCACAACAAAAGGATGAAAACCTGTCGTGCGTCGGGACGTCCGGTGATGGAAGGGAGACGGGGGAATTAAATTGTGTAATTCCTGCGCACACTCACCAAAATGTATCCTATAGAATACTGAGAGGCTAGCAATTCTACGCCTCTGCTCAAGGCTTTGGAGGTCGGCTCCGACCAATTCGGGATCGCCTATAAGCCTCTTTGCTCGCCTCTCAATTGAGTCCAGAACCGCAAGATGACACTTTGCGGCACCAGCAAATATGTGACCACAGTACTCCACACACGACCAGATCTGTGCTTTGTATAAAACAAGAAGCTGTCCCGGTGTAAAGTACTGCCGAACCTTCGCCAGAACGGCAAGCTTTGCTGCTGCTGCTCTTGCTCTGGACTCAATGAACCGACCAAAGTTGAGGTTCGAGGAAATCTCTAAGCCTAACAACTGAAGCCGGTCACTGTATTCCAAGGATACCTTCCGGAAAGTAGGAGCCAAGGTGAAAGGGCTCCTTTTGGCGGTGAATAGACACGTCTGCGTTTTGGTGGCGTTGAACTTGACAAGATTGGCATTGCTCCATGCGGAGACTGCCTGAAGTTTGTCATTCAAACGTTGCACCATGGCTTCTCTTTCAGACTGTACTTGATCTCGACTAGCCCAAGTACTCGGCAGATATCTTTCTACAACTGTGCTGTCGTCTGCATACCCATAGATACCGGGCTTCAACAGATCATTAATGTGCAGCAGAAACAGAGTTGCAGAAAGAACGGACCCCTGAGGCACTCCGGCATTTATTGTCAAGGGCTCCGAGGAACACCCGTCGACAACTACTCGGAGAGATCTGTGGCTCAGAAAGTCCGTTACCCAGCCGATCAGACCAGGAGATATACCATACGCTGAAAGCTTGCTTATAAGGCTCGCATTCCAGACCCTGTCAAATGCCCTCGAGACGTCCAGAGAGACGGCGACCGCTTCTCCGTTCTTCTCGATGGCCTCGCCTAAAATGTGAGTAGCATACACTAGGAGGTCCCCAGTAGACCTATTACGGCGAAACCCGTACTGTCGGTCACTGAGGAGATCGTTACCTTCTAGGTATGCTAGTAGGCGCGAGTTCAATACACGCTCCATAATCTTGCAGAGTATGGAGGTGATTGAAATCGGTGTGTAATTGACAGGGTCGGCACGGCTGCCTTTTTTGGGCACGGGTTGCACATTAGCAAGCTTCCAGGATTTCGGCACTATTCCAGTCATGAAAGAGAGACGATACAGACGTGTCAGTACAGGAGACAACTCAGCTGCGCATGTCTTGAGCAGAATGGCTGGTATACGATCAGGACCACTGGCTTTATTCACATCTAAACGACACAATGTTCTCCATACCTCTTTGTTAGTGATGCGGATTTCAGGCATCGAAACACCGCAGTGAGGAAGATGTGCTGGAGAAGCATTGCCAGTGTCTAGATGCGAATTATCAGCAAACAGAGAAGCAAGTATGTTCGCTTTCTCTGTTGCTGTGTGGGCCAGGGATCCATCCGGCTTCAGCAGAGCAGGCAGTGAGGGTTGGCAGAAATTCGACTCGATCGCTTTCGCAAGAGACCAGAAAGCTCGACTGCCAGTTGGTCTGACAGAGAGCTTTTCGCCATTCTTAGCGCCATTTTTAGCCATGGAACGTTGAGAAGCTTAGTCTCGTCTAACATGTTATAAAACAAGTAAACAACCTGTATTATCTTCACCTACGAAGCGTATAAAATTAAGATGATAAATTATATTATTGAATCGTTTATATATGAGAATGTCAGACAATAATGTCAACTTGTTACCTATATATACAGTATAACATCGTTAACTTAAAACTTGTAAAACTCCCTTCTCAAGAAAGAAAAACCTCTAATTAAGTACTTAAAATAAAAGAACTCTATTCAGTTTTATTTCAGTATCGGCATTAGTAACTTAAAAGCAATGATTGGACGAGGATGATAAATTATCATAAAACTTATTGAATGTATATAGCAAAAGGGTTGTCGGAATTCAGTATTCACTAATTAAATCAATAACTAGTTAACTAGTAAAATATTAACGTTCACAATAATCATTTGATGTGATTTTTTTTTAATATTTTTAATCTGTTGCTTGGCTTTCTTATATGAATAGTTTGATCTCTGTCCAGAAAAGAGGGTTTTCCGTAGTGTGTATAAAAGATAGTTCAAAAAAGTTTTTTTTGTAGACTGAAATCACATATGTTACATAAACGTTAATAAAGTTTTAATAGACTTTATCATAGTCTTTACATTTTGTAACCTCTTATGAGATCAACGCGAAGAATTTTGAATGGACCACCATTTGTAAAAATAGGAACTGGTCAGTTCTTCGTACACTCTTGATAAATTAAAAACTCGAAGAACTGAATTTTTTTGGTTCCTCTTGGGTTTTAACATGTCTATAGACTCATTTTTTTACTCAGGTTTTATTTTTAAACTTATTCAGACATGTGATATCAAAATGTAAACAAAAATACGTGTTAGAAATGCATGCCTATTGTACCATTTTTATTTATTTATAAATAAAATATGTTACTTTCTTTTTAAAAACAAACAAAAATAAAGATTGGTAAAAACTACACGATGTGTGATAATAGCTTTACAGTAGTTATGGGATTTTTCGTTTATGTTTTTTATTCACGAAACAAAAAAAAACTTATACATTTTAACGAAATATTATTTATTAAATTAGTAGCGACCGATCTCAGCTTCAGACTATATAATTTATCAATATGGCGTCGTTTAAGTTTAAAACCAGCAATAATAGCCAATAATAACCAATAATAATGCTAATAATTCACAACTGGTCCAATCAGAACAATGTAATGAAATGTAATCACTTTGATATTTACTTGAGTTATTGTGAGCGGAAAGTATGCTAGACAAGAAAAAAAAGGTCTGTTCTTCTATAATAAATAATATCTTTAGATTCATAATAGAATATGGTCGTAAAACACACATGGATATCTGATATCAACATATACTTATTATTGGTCGTAGGTAATATTGTTCGGACCGTAACTTATTTGTAGAATTTAAAGCTAAGTGAAGCTAAGCATTCTTATTACTGAATAAAGATTATTACTTGAGCTTTGTAAGTCTCGCCATCGTAAAAAGTTATTTAAGTTGCTCATCATTTAAAAATATGTAATGTGAACGGCAAGTAACGTATTTTTTATCAATATCAGTAATCATTACTACTAAGTCGCAGAATCATATTTAAATATAATTTATAAATTTAACGAACAATAAACCTGTAATAAATAAACTCTACAACAATGTACATATGTATATTTCAAGTTATAACTTTGTAAGGACTGTAGGAGTATCTTAAAAATCAACATTGTGTGAAGTATCATGTATATTGACTGAAGAATAGTAACATCACTGTTAGAAAGTAATTTTTTGTAAGTCCCCCGATTTCATGACATTTGATATATAACTATAAAATCCTGTTTTCAATATGTAGGTCACGGCAGGTCAGCGGCACCCCACGGTCCTGTGTCCACCATATCAATGCTATCCACGGGTCAATGTCGGAAATTAATGTTTAATGATCTGACGTGTATGCGGTTTATTATTGAAACATTTATTTTTTAATTTTATTATGTTTGTGTGTACAGACACACGTGTGTAAGACACGTACGTATTCAAATTCAAATTCAAAATATCTTTATTCAAGTAGGCATTTACACGCACTTTTGAATCGTCAATTACATTAAATTGGTCAGTATAGTCAGTCTGTGAGTAAGCTACCACCAGCTCGGAATGCTGTTCTGCTGAGAAGAGCTGGCCAGAAACTCAACAGTTGCTCTTTTTAAATAAAATTTAACAATGTTTGACTTATAAATTATAACATCAACCCTGCAAATGAGTCAATTTTATTTATTTTATAAACTTAAATGCAATTTTGGAACAACTAGAACCGTCGCAATCAATCGGAAAAGAAGCCCAATGATTTCAGGCAACGAAAATTAAATAATAATAACAGTAAATATATATATATATATATACATACATATATATATACAAATCCTCGGCCTGCCACACAACCAGTCACCGCAAGCAGCACCCGTTCACGAGCATAACACAAGAGCCAGCCATCACCCCCTTCGCACATATTTGAGGGAGGGAGGCAACCCGACTCCCGATGCTACCGCAAGTAGTGACTTCTAAGGAATCGGTGTGATGCAGAAGGTCGATAAAGCAAAAATTAATTTACAACAAAAAACAAATTGCGGAGATTACTAGCTATTCGCAATACAATACAGATTTATGACCCAAGATTTATGATACAATGACCCAAGTTCCACACATTTCGATCAACCAAAAACTCTTGAATGTTATAGTAAGATTTATTTAATAATATACTTTTAATTTTAGATTTGAAACCAAGAAAAGGAAGATCTAAGATATCTTGTGGAACCTTATTATATATGCGTATACTCAAGCCCATGAAGGATTTCTTAACTTTTTGAAGTCTAAATTTAGGCGTTACAAGCCTATTTTTATTTCTTGTATTGATAGTATGTCTGTCGCTGTTTTTTTTATAGTCATTTAAATTTTGGCGTATATATAGTAAGTTATTAAAAATGTATTGAGAAGCGACCGTAAGAATACCGATTTCTTTAAAAACTTCTCTTAGGGAGTCTCTAGCTTTTAAGTTACAAATAGCCCGTATAGCTCGTTTTTGTAAAATAAAAATAGAATTAATTTCGGCAGCGCTGCCCCATAGTAAGATACCGTAAGACAATATACTGTGAAAATAACTAAAATAAACGAGTCGAGCCGTATTAGCGTCTGTTAATTGTCTTACTTTTTTAATTGCAAAGACGGCTGAGCTAAGTTTGCTTGCGAGTGTCGAGAGATGGGGGTTCCACTGGAGCTTTTTATCTAAAGTTATACCTAAGAAAGTTGTCGAGTCAGTCAGTTCTAACACTTCATTGTTAAGGCGTAAACTACAATTTTGACTTTTGACATTAGGAAGTGCAAATTCCATGCATTTAGTTTTTTTAGTATTTAAGACCAAATTATTAATTTCGAACCAATGAAGAATACGTGACAGAGCACTGTTTACTTCGTCATAATTAGCTTTATTACGATCAACATTGAAAATAAGCGAGGTATCATCAGCAAAAAGTACAATGTCACATAGTCCTTTTACATAAAAGGGCAAATCATTAATATATAGTAAAAATAAAAAGGGGCCAAGGATAGATCCTTGTGGAACACCCATCTTTAGGTGAGAACCAGCCGATTTACAATTATTTACATCAACCGTCTGAACTCTTTGATTTAGGTAAGAGGTAATAAGATCAAGCGCAGCACCACGCACACCATAGTGGTTAAGTTTGCATAGTAATGTTTGATGGTCTACGCAATCAAAGGCTTTAGATAAATCACAAAATACCCCGATTGCATTCTGTGACTTCTCCCATGCGTCGTAAATGTGCTTAAGAAGCGTGGCACCCGCATCAGTTGTTGACTTGCCTTTGGTGAAACCAAATTGTTTACTATGCATGATTTTATTGCTGTAAACGAATTCTGTCATTTGGTTGAGAATAATTTTTTCGAAGATTTTACTTAAGGTAGGCAAAATAGATATTGGCCTATAATTTCCCGGTTCAAGTCTATCGCCGCTTTTAAACAAAGGAACTATTTTACTATTTTTCATTAAATCTGGGAATGTACCGGTTTCAATACATTTGTTAAAAATTAAGGATAATTGGGGAGCAATGTCATTTATAACAGTGGTAAGTAATTTAACTGACATACCCCAGAGATCCCCTGTTTTTTTCATATTTAGGTTTCTAAACGTTTTAACAATTTCATTTGATGAAACAGGTTTAAAAACAAAACATTTGTCACTGACTCTTACGTTATTCGTCAGTTCCGCAATTGCATCAAATGGTGAAGAATTTAGATTCCGCGTGACTGTTACAGGAATTTCTTTAAAAAAAGTCTCAAAAGTAGCCGCAACATTTGAATCTGTATTTATTTCAATATTATCAATTTTTAGCTTAATAGGTCCATGAACAGCCCTAGTTTTCCCAGAAACACTAGATATAACATCCCACGTTGCTTTTATCTTATCATCAGAGTTTAAAATTTTATTTCTAATATAAATCGACTTGGCATGTACGCAAACGTTTTTAAATATTTTAGAGAAATTTCTAACTTTATTAAAGAACACGGGATCATGATTCCATTGCCTCTCACCATACAAATCATATAATTTTTCTCTACTTTTGTATATTCCCGGGGTAGCCCAATCACTAAATTTAAGTTTTAGGTATTTAGTTATAGTTTTTGGTTTAAAAATATTATTGAATTCTTGTAACAAAAAATCGAAAACTTTATTATATAAATTATTGGGATTGCCATCGCTCATGTCTACTTTATGCAGTTTTTGCGCAACAATATTCTTAAAAGTATTAGTTCGGTTTTTTGTTATCGGTCTGCAAGTAAATTTTTGGGGCTTTTCATTTTCACGATAGATTAATATAGAAAATTTTTGACCACAGTGGTCTGAACTTAAATTTGTCATTATCGTCTCTTCATAAATGTTACAGCGACAGAACACATTATCAATACAAGTCGAGGAAACACTAGTAATGCGAGTAGGTTCAAAAAAAACGTTCAATAAGTTAAAAGATTTAAACAAATTTAATAAACGTACACTAGACGAAGTTACTTGTAATATATCTACATTAAAGTCACCGCACACAATCACGGACTTGTTTTTATGACAAAGTTTAGTTAAAATATCCTCCATTTTGTTTTCAAATTCAACAAAATCACCAGAGGGAGGTCGGTACACGCATAAAATAATATGTTCATTGAGCTCAATGCAGGATAGTTCAATAATTCGCTCGACAGAGAGCGCCACTATGTCTGGTCGAGACTTAAACACTACATCGTTACGAGCTAAGATAAGTGAGCCACCGCGAATAGCTTTCTCTCTACAGAACGAACTTGACAATTTATAATTTTGTACATTTATAATATTGTTATTCTTTAACAACCAGTGCTCTGTAATGCATAATAAACTAATGTTATATTTTTGAACAAACAGTATATATAGTAATATACACGTACAGACGTGTCTTGTTGGCTTGAGCATCTAAAAAAAGGCTTAGTGCTTCTAAAAATTTGTAATAGACAATATATCACATTGCATACTGTATTAGGTAGCTTATATGACAAGAAGAGAATTAATAATCAGTCAGTTACCGATTTGCATGCCGTCATTTACTGTAAATCTATGACTAATCTATGAGCTAGTAACTGTGTACAGGAGCCGAAACTTACGGTCTCGAAAAGTAAAAATGAATTTTAATTTCTATAAAGACTAAATAAATATTGTTAAACACATAAGCTTTTACAATATCTAACAATTGAAAAATAGCTAATTAAAAAGAATTACGTATTCAATATAATATATGTGTATAAATCAATACATGCAATAACATCATCGCTTTCAGCAAAGCTAAGTGGCGCGATTATCTGCGCGGGCGCATATCGCGCTGCAACGGAAGCTCTAGATAATACAAGCAGTGACTATTAATAATAAATATTACGTATTTCATATTTTTCCTGAGAGCGGAGTTTAAAGTATTTTTTAGATTAATAATAATTCTAGATAACAATTTTATAAGTTTTCCAATTTTTTTAACTGATGTTATTTCTATAAAAAATAAAAATATTTGTATCATAACAGTGGTACATTTTACTGTTTCTATCTATTTGCTAGTTTTTGTTATGATATTAAAACAATACAAATTCCTTAACACTCTTACACCCACTTTAAATACCTAATACAAATAACCCGATGACCTCATGATTATGGCACAGAATTTTATTCTCTATTTCATATATAAAAAGATCTAAATTAATACACATATTCATTTTCTAACCACTTATCTTTCAGTATATATTTTTAGAATAAAGTACCTACACTTACTGGTTCAGTTACTTTGCGTTTGAAATAATGTATATTGTTTTTTTTTTATTGTTAAATTTTTAAAGAAATTGGTATTCTTACAGTTGCTTATCAATACATTTTTAATAACATACTATGTATACATCAAGAATAAAATACTTATATTAAAAACAGCGACAGACATTCCATAAAAACAAGAAATAAAAACAAACTTGGAATGCTTAAATTTTGAATTCAAAAAGTTAACAAATTCTTCATGGGCTTCAGTGTATGTATATATAATAAGGTACAATAACATATCTTACAGTGTATGCCTATTAGAAATAAGAAACTTTGTTGTAAGAAATATTCTAATTTCCAAATGATTTACTTATTACAGGTTATTGACTTATTTATTCTGTTATTAACAAAATATACATTTATATTAAAGCACTAAGCTAATTTTTTTTTTTTCTGTTATAGCTAAATTATTTTATTATTATTTATACCAACTAAGAAGGAAATTTAGTAGTGCTATGTCATAGAAATAGTAAATGTGGTTGATTATAATTTATTATGAAAGAAATTAAAAGTTAACATTATATTTTAATTTTTTCAATTGAATATAAAAAATTACTACTGAGTACTAAGTATTTTGACCTTTGACAAATGAGTATAAAGTTGAATGATTTCCTGTTTTACAATAATAGCTAGTTTGAGTCCAATTACAACTACATACTATTAAAGATGAGGTAAACAAACAAAATATTAGTTCATGTATAATATATATTTTTTAATCATATAACACATTACTTTAAAATTTAAATATATATAAAATTTTACAAATAAATTATAAATAAATTTCAATTAATTACCAAATTAATAAATATAAAACTTAGTGAAAGTAAAAATAAATGCATGAAAGTAGGTTTAAATCAAAACCACAAAAGTATAATTAACTTTTGAAGAAAAATCAAAACGACATTTCTTTCAAAGGGATCTTTATAAACACAGATAGACAAGCAAACACACACTTTAAATGTATACGCAGTAAATGAGCTAAAAATAAAACAAGAAGCCCTACTCGAAGAATAGCTATATCACGATTTAACTCTATACTAGTCGATAGCGCCGAAGGTGATATCATCGTTGCCTGGCCAAAAA
This sequence comes from Napeogenes inachia, assembly GCA_959347355.1. Classification (NCBI taxonomy): domain Eukaryota; kingdom Metazoa; phylum Arthropoda; class Insecta; order Lepidoptera; family Nymphalidae; genus Napeogenes; species Napeogenes inachia. The sequence continues at coordinate 1,980,344 of OY365796.1, read as the reverse complement.
CCCCACCGCTTCATTAATTAATGAAGAATAAACATAACCCAACCTTGATACGGACTACTACAGTAACTTAAAATACTCACAAGTAATTTTTTTTCTGAGGTGTCATCAACACTTAGAGGTCATTGTATCTTCACTGGTCTAACTAAATCTAATTACACTACTTTATTACAGTCACTCTTTTATATCACATACGAACAAAAAATGATTAAATAATTATTTTTTACGTGAATTTAAAAAAACACTGCAGCGAAAAGCAAATCTCATACCATTTTTGACGTTTTGACTAATTCGAAGTTGCCACTTTTCATACCATTTTTAATATAATTTTTGTATGTAGTTAGAACAATAGTAACTTAGAAATGAAAATAATAAGAAAATTATATAACTTTTGTTCTCGTGTAAATTACCAAAACTATTTTAAAATTAATTGCATATATAGTAATGGTTACATTTTAGTAAAATGTAGAGTTAAACGGAATGGAGCCAAAGAAAAATGAAGATTTCCTTTGCAGTCAGTCAGTAAATTGTCAATTTTTCAAAATATGAAGTGATCTTTTGATTTACGAGTTGATTGTGTAATATATTTATAGTAATTATTTATTTTTATATAATTAGTTGATTGATTGTTCATTGTGATTATAAAGAAAGCGACCGGCATAGGTTATAAACTACAAAGGCGAAAATAACAGTTTATTGGTTATTATGTTTTAAGAATACTTTATTTCATCTCATTCAAAACAATAAGACTATAGGCTACAATGTCGAGAATATTAAATCATCATATGAGGTAAGTTTTTCTAATAATAAGTCTTTTATAGAGTTTAACAATTTTAACCAGCATTGCATGGTTAGATATATTTTGTGTTATGTTAATTTTCATAAAAATATTTTGGTGGGTGAGGGTAAAGATGAGCAGATATAGTCCATTTTACAACATTTTTTTAGTATTGCTTAAAACTAGTTGTGTTGTTATTGTTTTTTAAATATTACTTGCATTAATTTCTATGTAACATGAAACATCACATTATATTCTTTATAAAATTAATCGTTAATGAATTATTTTATATTCTTATCCCATTCCCAATATTTCAGACTGTCACTTAAAAAACCATCATCAGTAATAGACCATCGAGCAGTAGCTTTTACAATTTGGACAGGCCGCAAGTTAATACTTCATAAGCCAATACCGACTCAAATACCTCACCGGCAGTATGGTATGTTGGTAGCCCGGGCTGTGAGAGGAATACTTAAGATACGATATCTGGTATTAGGTGGTGCAGTGGGGGGTGGTATGACTCTCAATAAGGTATTTTCTTGTATTACTCTATAAACTATTACAACTTTTTAATAAAATTAAGACAAAACCTTTTTGCATTTTTACATCACAGAAAATAATTATAAAGACTGTTTCCAATTCAGTAATCACTCCTAAGTCTTATTTAAGAAATCTTTAATATACAAATGCCAATTTTATAATATTATAAAAGTATGTTATAGCTAGAACTTAATTTCAGAAATATGCAGAATGGAAAGATGGTCTTCCAGATATGGGCTGGCTTAATGATCTTCTACCAGATAATGATCAGTGGGACAAGTTCACCACCACTCTCATAACTGCTAAGGATAGGATTGGAGATCAGCTGCAAATTGGTAAGCAATTGACACAATTATTTTATTACTAATAAGATTTTGAATAATTGTCAAACCAAATATTTTAATATATTTGTAATACTTTACTATTGTTTATATCAGTTAGTGTAACAATTAGTTAAACTTAATTACACAAAATAGGCTGAAAACAAATCATGACTTGGTTTTTTTTTTTTGCTAAGATCATGCAATCAGTTGTGGAGTATGAGCAGATATGTGGCATGTATGTGAAGCATCTCACCTCCTTGTTTTAATTTACAACACTTATGATGTCATTATAACACAATGATTAGTTTTGTGGTTTATTAAATTTTGTGTTTATGCCTAGAGCAATATACTATATGTGCTTATGAAATTCCACTAAATACCTAATTGCCACAACTAAATGAAATGTTAATTATAAATAAGTCAGATTAATATTATTGATGTACATAATATCCAGCAGATATATTAAGACTTAGATCAGACAGTAAGCCAATTAATACACTAGTTGCCAGAACAATGTAATAGTACTAAGGCGAGCTGTTTACTTATATGTATTCCTTTTTCTAACCAAACACGGAGTCAGAGGTTGTATGTCGTTAAAATTGATATTTTTTTCATTCACCGTAATAAAAAAAAGTACCAAACTCAAAATCTTTATTGAAAGTGAGTTTTGTACAAAAAATGTTATGTCACCAGCTTGTAAAGTTAATTGCCACAGAACTGAAAACAGCCATATTGAAAGAGTAAATTACATAAATACCTTATTATTTATTTATTTAAATATCTTTTCCACTTATATTCAATGTTTGATACACCAACCAAAAATTAAGTTAAAGTCTTCTATGTGTAATGTTAGCTTTAATAAGTATTGTTTGCTGTGATTTTCATAGTTGGTATTGAATAAACTATTCACACACAGACAAACAACCCTGTTTTGTTTTTCTTTCTTATTTCATTTTAATTTGTTTTAGATTCAGTTCTTTTTTAACAAGTTCATATTTTTTTTGGTTATTATTAATTGAGCAAGTTTTATTGCTTTATGTGTATTGTATAAGTAATATATGTGTAGATATGCTACATATTATATTGATTTATAACATGCCTAACATTAAAGGAGTTAAAAATCGACAGTTGCTTTTATTTTTATAGTTTTCAGTATATGCATTTCTGTGACTAGCTCACAGGTATGCTGGATTTGGTTCTGTTCCATGCCGAGTCAACCATCTATAGCAGTCTCTTCGGGTCTGGTTCGCAGAGTTTCTTTTTTCCAAATACTTAGTATTACGAGCACCAGTAACGGCGATTAGTGAGAGACCAAGATACGCTGATGATCGATGTACATTTAACTGATTTTTGTAGCATTAACCTTTATCCCGAGGACATCTGCATGACCGTCGCTTTAGCTTAGTGCGTGTAGGTTAGAAGAGATTAGGTCAGGTCAGACGGTGAGCTAGTGAGTGCACTAGTCACTAGTACAGTGTGTGTATGTAGGTGTGCCACTGACGCTGTCGGTCTCAGATCCGCGGCTGCGGGATGCGGGACGCGCGCGCGCTTCAGAACTGCGGGAGTGGCTCGCGCAGAGGTACGAGGACGCTGTAGCGGCGGCGGCTGTTAATAACACGAGTATTGGTAAGTTCATTGTCATAAAGGTTCTCAGTCGTAACAGTTTTAAATCATATTATACGTTATTACCGTTTATCACTGACATCGTAATAACGAATGTCATAAACAATTATTATTATATTATACTTTAAAAATAGTTTTCATTCTGGTTTTGATTGTGATATGATTTTTACAGTGGTACGTCCCAATAGTTTTAAGAATCAATTATCCCTTTTAAAATAATTTTTAAGTCACTTATTCCACAGAACCGGCGCCGAAAATAGTGAACAATCTTCAAAGTAAACCGGCACCACAAACTGCTTCAAGTCGTTCCGCCGCCGAGGAATCCGCCGCTTATGGTACAATATCTTCTATTATGATTGTACATAACATTTTCTATGACGATTACATAAAAGAAATATCCAGCAGAAAAACGAGTGCACGCTCTCCAGGAGGAAGTATTGGGGCTGCAAGCGAGGTACCAACGGGAGCTCCAGCGCCTAGAGCAGGAGAACAGGGAGCTCCGACAGCAAAACATGCTGCTACGGCAGGGAAGGCAACCGCCCGCCAGGAAGATGAAGGTCAGCATTGGTCAGAAAATGTTGTCTCATATTCGATAGTTAGAAATATTCAGTGAGGTCGCCGGTGAGTAGTGTCAGTCGTGTTAACGCGTGTCGGTCATCCGGCAGCGGTCGCTCATCGACATGTACTCGGCGGTGCTGGACGAGCTGGCGGGCTGGGAGGCGGGCGAGGCGGGCCGGTTGCCGCGCGTGGTGGTGGTGGGTGACCAGTCGGCAGGGAAGACCTCCGTGCTGGAGATGATCGCGCAGGCGAGGATCTTCCCTCGCGGCGCGGGAGAGATGTGCACGAGGTGAGGCAGCGGTGGCGGCGGCAGGCCCAGACGAGAGGATGTATCATGGTTGTCAAACTCGGCAGGGCGCCGGTGAAGGTGACGCTGTCCGAGGGTCCCTACCACGTGGCGCAGTTCAGAGATTCGTCCAGGGAGTTCGATCTCAACAAGGAATCCGATCTCGCCGATCTGAGAAAGTTAGTAATTTTTTAACTTAATATTCCTTAATTATTTACCTTGCTTATAACGGTCGTTCAAAACCTTTAATTATCTCTAATGAAAATATTGAACGGTAGTGGAATTGAGATTCGACCCCGATGCACACTAATATAATTATTACTAGGTAAATCGTTTTAATTATTTAGTATTTGTTAGTTTAGTCTACATTTATTTTAGTAATTTAACGTAATTACACATAATGATTTTATTGATTTTTCCGGGTTGACTGTTGAATTTCGCCTATTTTTTATTAATAAAATCTTAATATATAAATAATTAAACATGTATTCTGGATTGTAGTTATATGCAGAGTGTGCATGCGTATTTTAAATGGCCTTGTATGCAGAGAGGTGGAGATGCGCATGCGCAACAGCGTCCGCGGCGGACGCACCGTGTCCAGTGACGTCATCGCCATGTCGGTGCGCGGGCCCGGCCTGCAGCGCATGGTGCTCGTGGACCTGCCGGGAGTCATCTCCGTCAGTACATAGACACACACACATACACACACTACCTATTATAATTATACTTAGAAGTTATTCCATATTTTTCGGCAATAAACGCTCATCGATTTTAAAATAGAGAAGAAGGCGTACGAAACGTTATTATGCTGCTTATTATCTGCTAATGATTAATAATGTGTATTTTAAATTTTGTTTTTCAATTATATTCAAGACTCAAACGGTGGACATGGCGTCGGATACTAGAGAGGCGATCAAGCAAATGACGAAACAGTACATGGACAACCCCAACGCCATCATCCTCTGTATACAGGTGATACATTTTTTTTAAGACCTTTTTTTTAAGAACTTGTTTTTGTTCGTTCGTGTCTGTTTCGGTTCCCCGAGCCCAATGCGGCGTCTGATAGAGTATATTGTACCCAGGACGGGTCGGTGGACGCAGAACGCAGCAACGTGACGGACCTGGTGGCCTCGTGTGACCCATCGGGGAAGAGGACTATCTTCGTGCTCACCAAGGTGGACCTGGCGGAGGAGAACCTCGCCAACCCCAACAGAGTGAGTCGCAACACCGGACACGCGTACTCTTCTACTTCACAAATTACAACCTCGGAATACATCTATCGTCGATAGATCCGTCGCATCCTGGAGGGGAAGCTGTTTCCGATGAAGGCGCTGGGGTACTACGCTGTGGTTACGGGCAGAAGCAGAAAGGACGACTCGATACAGAGCATTCGAGAGTATGAGGAGAGGTTCTTCAGATCGTCCAAGCTGTTCAAGTGAGTCTCGTTCGACAAACGACGTCGTGACGAATCCCGATCGAAACCGATTCGAGACGATCCCGGTCCGTCCTCCCCAGGGAGGGCCTCGTGGCGGCGGCGCAGGTGACGACGCGCAACCTGTCCCTGGGCGTCGCGGACTGCTTCTGGCGCATGGTGCGGGACACGGTGGAGCAGCAGGCCGACGCCTTCAAGGCTATGCGCTTCAACCTAGAGACCGAGTGGAAGAACACCTTCCCCCGCCAGCGCGAGTTGGACCGCGACGAGCTGTTCGAGCGCGCGCGCGCCGAGCTGCTGGACCAGTCGGCCGAGCTGTCCGCCGTGCCGCCCGCCGCCTGGGAACAGCGCCTCGCCGCCGCGCTCTGGGCGACAGCGCACGGCAAGGTGCTGGACGACATCTACCTGCCCGCCGCCGCCGCCGCGCACGCAGACGTCGGTCAGTGACCCGCTCCCGTACACGCACACACACGCATGCATACACAGACATGCACACGTGCTGTTTTAGTCCATCCGTTACAATGAAACCTACCTCCCAGGGCGACCCGTCCCGCACCGGATTAAATATAAGCATTCGGACGCTGTTGGGAGCGCGACCTTGTGGGTCGAACCCTCCGACTTTGATTTTAGTGAGCTTTATTGTTTCGTAAATAGCTATCATGTTATCTGTTACACTGGTACCTTATTTTGTCAATCGATTGGACTCTCGTTCGCCACATTCAGAATAGATTTCAACTGTCAGATGATAGATTAGATTGAATAGATTGGTGTAAACGTTTAGTAGTTATCCTTATAGTTCTTGTGATAGTAATTATTTTTTGCATTCGAGTTCATCCATTCGCTTAAATTACTATGTATTAACTTTTTCCACTTCACATCGGGCTGCAGGCCGTAGCCGGCGATATCATCATTTTGTCGAAGTTACAACTGGATTAAACTGAAAACCATATTGTAGACAAATTCAACACAACGGTGGACATAAAGCTCCGTGAGTGGGCGGAGAGCGAGCTGGCGAGACAGTCCATACAGGCCGGGCGAGACGCGCTCAGAGACGAGTTCCTACAACTACTCGCCCGCTCCAGTGACACGGATGCTATATACGAGCCCGTCAAGAGAGCCGCCGTCGAGGAAGCACTGAGCAGGCACCAGTGGGAGGAACGAGCGCAGGACGTGAGTATCGGGTGCTCGGTGTCGGCCACGGATGTCATTAACATCATCTGCACGTTAATGACTGAGGACGTATCGGAGTGGGTGTAGTGGGAATTAGGCTTATATAAGTGAAGGAATTTTAAAAAGTCGAGTTCAAAATTGTGAAAATTTATGCGAATGTGAGTATTCTTGAATAGGCCTGTTTTTAATAGAATTAACCATTGTTCCGATTGCATTTCGCCGCTGTACATTGATCATTTCGCTACTGTACATCTCTAGATCAGTGATACGAATCATAAATCTATAAAGATAAAGATTTAGCTTCTAAAAATTCAACATTCAAGTTATTATTAATATTAATTATTTTTTCTTTCATTCCTTATTACTTGACACAAAGAAATGCTTAAAAATTGTAATGATATAATATGATATCTGATTTTGAATGGAGATGTAGTTGCTATACAAAAATATATAGTTTCGAAATCAGATATCGATAAATCGATTTGGTATTGGACAAAAACGATATAACGCATTCCTACACCGATCGGTCTTAGTATTTTTTGTTGCAAAAAAATCTCCTTAAGGTCAATTTCTTGGAAAGGGTCTATGAGGGCATAGAGGGGTCAGCTCATAGCTTTCACTTTTTGATTTCTGTTATTTACTTTCTTGTGCTCCCTTTCATCGCAGGTTAATTGTGATCATGTAATAGGATCTCAGTTTATTTTGTAATTATTTATTAAGTAAATAGAATATATAAATATATTTTTTTATTAAACATTTACTACTCAAATTATTTAGAGATCGGTCCCAACTTATGTTTTTAATTTCAATTAAGCTATCTCTGTTCATCAATCATTGCACATTATATACTCTCCTATACGATAAAATGTATCGTGCCACCTATCACCGCGGACGCCGACGATCTCGAGCGAAAACGGTTACAACTGATATATCATAAGCGAGCGTCGGACGACTGTCACAAGTTGCGCTTCGACAATTCAACATAGCATTAAGACTTTCATATAATGGTCGCTCCGGCGCAGGTGCTGCGCGTGCTGCAGGTCAACGCGCTGCAGGACCGCTGCGTGCGCTCGCGCGCCGAGTGGGACGCCGCCGTCGCGCTCATGGACGACGCGCTGGGGGAGCGACGCGCCGACCTGCAGCGACAGCTCAGGGACCTGACCGGTGAGTGACGTCACACGCCCGCACGCATGCACGCACGCTTGCGAGCACGCACGGCTCTGACGGCGCTGTGTCTGCGCAGGCCCCGGGTTCCGCGAGCGCTGGCTGCGTTGGTCGTCGAGCAGCGAGGAGCAGCGGCGGCGGGCGGAGGTGCGCGGGGAGCTGGAGCGACTGGGATGCGACAGACCCGCGCTCGCCTACGACGAGGTCGGTGGGACGCCCTCCGTCGATCCGTTTTCTCTCCACTTCGAGGCGAAGTCGGTGTCGCTTGACGGTCCGTTCGGTTGCAGGTCGTGGCGGTGCGAGACAACCTCCGACGGAAGGGCGTGGAGGTCGACAACGAATACATCAGGGAGACCTGGAAGCCCGTCTACCTCAAGTGAGACGGACCTCTTTGCCTCGCTCGATCCTTGCTCGAGTTCAATATTATTTCTTAACCGTTGCTCTCGTTGCAGTAACTTCCTGTCCGGAGCGCAGTGCCGGGCCGGCGACTGCAAGAAGAGCTTCTATCTCTACACGCAGCAGAATGGAGCCGAGGTGACGAACGTACCGACCATTAACGGACTGACTATTAGAAGAATTTATATTGTTTTATTTCGTTCGGATAATGTTCTGCTGTTTTTGTATGGTGTGCCCGCACTTTATTATTTCATTTATTTATAATATTTTTTATATAATTATATATATTTAATATTTATCATGTCCCTTTAAGCTATTCCATATCTTCTATCGCGTGTATTCTTGAGCGTGGAGACCGAATCCACAAATTCCGTAACGAAAATAACCTATCACCCCTCACTTCGACCGACACAGCGGTGATATTTTTAGTTTTGCCATCTATCGATGAATAGCAGAACTTATAATGACTTTCTGAAATATCACGCTTATCTCTTTAGTTCAGCAACTCGCCTCTAGGTAGCATTGGTTTAAAAATATAGTACCTACTTTATAGGAGTGGATAATATCGTCTTTGTCACGTTAACTGCGAAACAAATTATATTGATATCACAGTTAACATTGAGAGAAGTGAAAAAGAGGTTATGAAAAAAATATAATTTTATTGTAGCGGTAAAAGCTAATTTATTCACATTAAATCATTAAATATCTAATATCATAGAAATAGTTCAGCGCCAAAATATATTTTCTTCAATAATTTTATAAAATTGTATGGTATGTATTATTTAAAAAATCGGTAATTAACGCGTCCGGATTAGGTATCGCATACCTTTTATTTGCCTGACGTTTCGACCTGGTTGCACCGGCCGCGGTCACAGACTGAGTCAGTCTGTTTTTCCCGATTTTTTAAATAATTATATATAATGGAACGCGACAGTTTAAATTTAAAAGTTAGTATGTAAGTATGGTATGTATTTTTAAAAAGTTGATACAAGAAGTGTTACATCTAACTTATGAGGGAAAACACATAAAAGTAGCGGAATAAACACATGAAGCCGATATATCGAGATATCGATATATTTTTTTGAATATCAAACCCCGGTATTGATATATTTAAAAATATCGATATATCGAAAACCCAATACATTTAAAAATAACAACAATCCTATAAATGAGTCAGTTATTCAATAAAAGAAAAAAAATCTTTTCGGTCACCACACTCAAAAAGTGTAACTTGAATTAATATAAAAAAAAAATTTCGTAAATAAATAAATAATTATTATTACATACGTTGCTAAAAATTCTATGCAATAGCTTTACCGCGGCAGTCTCCACGTGCCACACGTCTTTTTTTTTCTATTTTTTTTTATTTTATTTTTAACCGCCTACCACAATATTTCACCATACACAGGTTAACTGGGAGGGAATGCCATTAGGCATTAAGTTCGCCTTTTGCTAATTCAATAAAGTGTAAATAAATAAATAATCTCGTAACTACGAGTCGTAATGCATGTAAGTACTTACCGTTACTTACTTAACGTTTGCTCCTTACACAACAAGTAAGGAGCAAGTGACTCTCGTTAAACCGAAACGATTTATATGAATGTACTTGTTCAGCTCTCCCAAGATTTCGCTATTATATGTTTTGTTAATAATTACTTTCCGACGAGTTGTATTTTAATGTCGCGTATACCTATAAATTTAATAACAAAAATACTCCATGCGCCTTCTAGTGCAAAAATATTTTCTGAAATCCGTGTGCACTTTTAAACAGTCGAGCTCTCGTGCACGAGATGCCTCATGCTATTGATCCTCGCAGAAGGAGTGCTGCGAGGTGGTGATGTTCTGGCGCGTGCAGGCCGCGCTGCGCACCACCGCCAACGCGCTGCGCCAGCAGATAGCCAACAGGGAGGCCGCGCGCCTGGACCGGGACCTGCGGGAGGTGCTGGATGAGGTACGCCCGGATCCTCTACTGCGCGCTCCCGGATGATGTGCACTTATCTCTCTATGTTACTTTGTAGATGGCGGCCGACCCAGACTTAAAAAAGAAGTTACTGTCCGGTAGAAGAGTGGACCTCGCGGAAGAACTTAGTGAGAATTTCTTTTTCGTCTTTTTACACATAATATGTATCATTCTCACGTGGCGATCTCCGTACGTTATTTCTAAATAAGTATGATATAATAAGAACGGGAATAAACATCAAAACGAGTTGTTATTTCTTGATTGTTAGTTTATTCGCGGTTTTGCAAACTCTACTAGTCAGATTTTGAAGAAAATTCATGCGAACTTTACTTATAGCTTCGGCCGAAACGAATAATGCATTTTAGTCTTATTTAGGAAAACATTAAAACTAGGCTGTAATTTTTTTTTAACTGAATACATAATACATACCTGCCATAGAGATATTATTATATGAAATACCGTCATTACACCTTCACAGAACGCGTAAGACAAGTACAAGAAAAGCTAGAAGAATTCATCGAAGCCCTAAACAAGGAGAAGTAGCAGTCGATAATTGTAGGGGACTCCATCACTCACTATGTATTATTGTTAATTTAAACTATGTAAGTTATATTTATAATAAAATGTTGCACAAATTTGTCTTTCTTTTTGTTTGATCTAGAATCAATATCTTAAGTAAATTCAAATTATATGAAAAGACTTTGACTTTGTGAAAAAAAATCACAGGCAATTATAATATTATTATTACTTTTCCAATGAAGTTAAAATTCTGGGATTATCATTTCATAAATATTTATCTGGGTCGGTGTCACAGCGTTTGTAAAATTCTATGATCGGGACAGATGAGAATATTTTGCAAGCGCATTCATAATATGTCAGTTCACTTCCTTCAAGGTTTGCAAAATTTCTTAACCTTGTGTACTAAAACCCCGCTAGCGCAATTTCTTTTGTTGCTACTCGACTACACCGACGTGTACTTATCTCTTTTTCTTCCCACGTTGTATAACCTATTCTCTATTTAGCCCCCTCTTATTTGTATGTCCAACTCTCACTACTCTGTAGTGCTAAAACGTGCCTGTGTCTTAACAAAACTTGATATTCCTACTTATGAATCTAACTTTTATTCAAAATCTTTTCCTGTACAAGCAGCGATGTTATGGAACTCTCTACTTAGCCATAATACATGTAGTCCTTCTGTCATGATATTGAAACGAAGACTGAAGAATTATTATTTGTCACAAAAACAAGTTATACTTATTATTATTATGCATATATTTTTATAGATCGTAATCGTAATTATAGTTTTGTGTTTATGTAGACATAAATAATAAATGTACATATTAGAATTACTATTTTCTTTATGTAGGTATTAGTAGAATATCATAGAAAGAAAATCTATGTAAACATCTCTGCCCTCTATAACTTTTGGGAAGCTGGAAGAGATGTCATTCTAAGTATTCGTCTTTGTTATTTTGTAATTTTTATAAGTAATTGTGATACATGAAATAAATAAAAAAATTGTGCACTACTATACGTCATAGGAAAAAAAATATTTTAAATTCTAATTATTAATTTAATATTAGCCGTATTTTCTTTTAAATATATATTTTTTTGTATATCTGTCTGTCTGTCTGTGGCATCGTAGCAACGATTGAACGGATTTGTGGCGGATCGGTAGTTAGAAAAAAAAAATGTTCCTAGCTATGTTTAATCGAAATAGAAGCAGTCTTCTCCAAGATATTGAGCTACCTAAACAAGTGAAAATTCCTGTGTTCGTAGGTTAATTCAGTACAATAAAGAAACAAATAACAAAAACTTTAAAAAACAGAAAAAAAAGATACAAAAAGAACTGTAATAAGGATAAATATAATATTATTATGTACTTCTACCGACCGCTAAATAAAGGAAGAAATCAATAATTAAATTAAAAAACCCCCGATACAAAAAGACCTCTAAAAAGAATAAAAATAATGTTTTTTAACCGCATAAATAAAACAAAAGAAATAATTACTTTTGAAAAACTTCCCCGAACATTTTAGAGAAGATAAATAAAATCAAATATTATTTTTGAGCACAAATATTGTTTATATTTTAAAACCAACATAAAGATTACAAAAGCGCGAAAAAAAATCATTAACACAAATTTAATAACTTGTATAAGTACCTAACAAGTGTCACGCTATTGTACAATAAACTAAAAGTTATATAAAAACCTTGATTATATAAAAACTAACGAAACAAAATATTAAAGTAAGACAAATAAAATTAAACAACAAACTTCATATGTATAAATAAATATTTTAACAAAATTAGGCACAAATTTTACATTTACATTCTAATGTGGGAAATTATTATCAGACGAAAACAACGACGCGATAAAAAAAAGCTTAATCTAAGCGAAGCTAAATCTTAAAAAGTATTATTACATGTGGACCATTAGCATAGTGAGATTCTTAGAAGTTAAAATATGTTACTTTATAGTATGTATACATATTTCTATCATAAATGATGACAAAATGTATTTAAATCCTGTAATTCATAGCATAAAGTGACATTAAATATATTGAATTAACCAGTAGCATATTATACTGATTGAAATAAGATATGGAATACTTTTGCTGTTAACATAAATAAAAAATCGGCGAAGTGCCCGTCGGGCTTGGCACTAGGGTTCTGTACCATTACATATAAAAAGCAAAAAATAATGTTTGTTGTATGGGGGAAATGGTATAAAATTCAGCTGTATACTTTTTATAATTTATAAATTATATAATTCAATCAAAATGTCTAATTCATTGTATTTAATATAGCTGATTATTGTCACCTTAAAAAATCTTGTAGAAACCTTGAGAGATTAATGAATATAATGAAATCATTTTTTAAACACTTTAATATGATATCACCTCTTGCACCAGTTTAATATGAATGATTCATTTGAATGAGGCGTTATACAAAGTTATTTGCAATAAATTGGCCACCTCTTGCAAGCAGCCTCTCTATGTCAATCCTAACATTTGTTCTCGGACCTATAAAAATCTTGAAAAACAACACAAAAGAACGAAACAAAAACATTTTTGCTCCCTCTTTTACTTATTACTTTGTATTTTGTTAGAAGGTCAACGCCCCAGTGCCATAGCTACGCTCAGAGTTATTGTCAGTTCAGAGGCAACAAATCAATTTTGTGTGGGAAAACTTAAATTTTTAAAATTATTCATTTTAAAAAGTCGTAGAACGAATTTTTTTGGGATTGATGTAGAGAGGCTGCCCACGAGAGGTGGTCAACTAATTACAAATAACCCTGTATGATAACCATGTTTCAACATAACACGTCACATTTAAAATACTTTTTAAGAACTTAGTTGTATAATTACAAGTGTCCTCACAAAACCGTCAGCCTTACGCAAAGCGTTTTCAATATCCGTAATATTATTTTTGTGATTTAACTAAATATATTTTTGTTATAAATAAACATAGAAAACAAATTCTTCGTTTGTGAATCAAATCTACAAACAACTGTGAAGCAATATTTTTAGTTCATTACAATAAATCGGCGTAAAAAAAATATTTTACATCATTCTCGGATTCTTTTAATGCTTTTATAATTTCTTGTCTATGCGGATCCGAGATATGATATCTGTGTTCCTTTTCGGTCAAATGTTCAGCTAAAATAAGGGACTCAATTGTGCCAACATCTATCAGTCCTTTTATAACGAAAGTTACTAAATACGATCGTCCTTTATTAAATTGGAAATATTCCTCCAAATATAGATTTAATCTAATTTTGTATAGGTCAATTAAAGAAGAAAAATACCGAGCAACAACTTCCTTGATTTCATATCCGATATATTTTCCAAATAAGCGGCCGACGAGTTCAACAACCTTCAGGTTCTTAGAATCTTCCAAAACATTTTTGCACTTTTTCATTGCTTGTTTAACTGATTTTAAATAAAGCATAGTTAAATGAATATCCACGTACATACCAAAAAATTGCTCCACAGGAAAAATATCCTGCAAACGCTTGAGAATTCCGTCAAAAACTTTTATTAAAGATGAATAATCTTGATCCAGAAACAGTTTTGAATATTTTAGAGCAAATATAAAGTCGTTCATATAGTCGAGAACTTCAGATTTATCTTCAATTTCATTGCATGGAACTTTAATAGCGTTAAAGAAACTGGCACAAATATTTTCAGTATCATCGGGATACAAAAGCAAGTATTTTGCGATTATTCGAACGTACAATTTTTTTGATCTATCGTTATTTCGTGTAAGTTCTAACACTTTTATATTTTTAATATATTCCTTTATTATTTCAGTGCAAAAAATGGGATCCACCTTATGCAACATATTATCCAAACGACACAATATAGGCAATGCCTCGTTTTCGTTAAAGGATATTAAAATATTGTATATAAAAACCCAGTAGTCGGCTTCTATATTTACCGGTACACTATCTAGGTTACTTAATTTTTCTAGCAATTTATTCTTAGATGTACATTTATTTTTGATTACTACCTTTAATGCATTCCATATTACAGGGTCTATATCAGTTTTTGTAAGATAGAACGATAAGGCGACTTTCAAAGCTGCCGAGGGTCTTAAAGAGCAAACTGCTAAGAAAGTGTCCACAGCAGCAGGCGTGTTGGACGATAATCTCAATGAAATCCTAGCAGTGGAGCTCGAATGTAACAATTTTTTAATGTAATTTTCGCGTTCCTTCAATCTACATATCATTACCTTATTGGAGATTGCCTTCGCTCCGATCCATTTCCACGCAACGGAGTCAATGTCTAATGATGGTTTAGTTGTGTGTGCATTTGCTCTGAAAGCATGTAAAGATTGAAATTGGTCTAATGTTAAGGGGCGGTCTTGTAATTCCAAGGTAGAGAGATGTAAGAGCAGTTGCTGATCCGTCATGAGAATACATAACGGTCTTGCGAGCCAAGGTTGCGGATGCCGTTCAAAGGCTTCTTCCAAGGCCTTTCGATGTTTTTCAGCTAAGCCATTAGCTTCACTGAAGTACAAGTTCAAAGATCTAAGAAACCGATTATGTGTTGGTCGTTTCTCGGTTACTAAATGTGCAAACTTTTGACCATTCTCAAGGGGAGCTACATTGTGACGTAATACGTTTAGGTAAGCTTCATCCGACTGCATTAGACAAAAAGTTTCATGAAACAGTTCACGGCGTAATATTTTGGAATTGTACATTCTTTGTAACAAATCTGGATCTTCCTTTGCTGCTTTAAAAAGAACTGTTTTCGATTCAGGAAAAGCTTCAATGCCTATCTTATATTCCGCCAGACAGTCTAAAAAGGCGTTTGGGTTTAGCGGTAATAGTAGTATCGGCAAACGGTGAGCGATGATCTTCCTTTCTGCCGCACTTAGCTTATATTCTGAGAGATCTGAATATTCACGCATAAAACCTGACACTAAAGTTGATGATATCGGGCTTTCGGCTAATAGATGCCTTATGATAACGGCATGCAGACCTTCGCGACAAAGAGGCGTTGTATTCAATCCGTCGAGACCTACATCTCGACCAAATTCTAATATAAGACCCCAAATATTTTCGGCCAAGCGCCATGCAAAACATCGTTTCATAAGTGACCTTAGGACGGCGGCTCGAAGCGTTGTTGGCTCATTTTTATATCTTTCTACAAGTAGTTTTAGTAGTTTTTCTACAAGTTCTGGAACGCCACCGGTTTTACTTACAAGAACTAACATTATATTGAGTCTCCCTTGATGATCACTTTCGCTTCTTAAGTTCTTAGTAAGCTCGTAGAAGGTTCGCTCGAATCCTATTACACGATAGCGGTTAAACAAAATATCTAGCGGCGATTTTCCAACATTAACAGGACAACACTGCATGTAGCTCTGATACTTAGCACATTTCCTCTTTGTGATACGACATCTAAAATCAAAGTTATCAACTGTGCTATATAAATATGGTTCATCTGATATGTCTTGGAAAATTACGTTATCTTTTTCGTCTTCTAACTGCAAAGGAGATGGCAATGTGTAAGGCCATTCTTGAATTTTGCCGGACACGGATTTACCATTAAATATCTGTTTTTTAAATTCTGACCTATCTTTTACCTTCAATCGTTTAATCAATGGTTCAATTTTTTGATAAGAAAACCAATGCTTAAGATATTCAGCCTGAGCTAGTCTCAATACAATCTGCTTGGCTTCTTCGTCTGTTAAATATATTGCTAAAGTATTAACGTGAAGAACTGATGATACATACAATTCACATTTAACTATAATCCTGTTTTTATATTTCTTCATGATCTGTTTTGTAAGTGATGGACCAAATAAGTTAAATTTGCTGATATTAAAATATTTTTCAACAATGTCCAAAAATAGTTCACCGTCCCACTTTAAAAGATGCTTTATACAAATGAAGTAATTGTTTTCATCTTTTAAATAATTAGATAATGCTGCAGGTATATTTGGTAATATATCAAAGTACACCTTGCCTGCTTGAGGACATATTTGTAAAAGCAAATTTAGTTGTTTATATGAGATTTTTTCAATTATATTTGGCACTTCTCTTAAAATAAATTCACTGGAACAATGCCATAAAAACTTTATAGATGCAGAGAAATCACTTTTATAATACTGATAGAATTCTTTACATCTTTCATTTTCTTTTAAATTTAGTTGCAACCAATGTTTCATTTTTAGTACAGCTGGTTGAATCATATCTGGATAAATTGAATTTTCTAGATAATCTGGATTTATGATACTACAATATTGAGGTTCTAGAAGCCACAGACATTTCAGTGATCTGCTCACATAAAGCATATCAGAGTTTTTAAGATTTTGTAAAATATAATCAATATTTCTGCGCTTGGAGGCAACATCAATCTTGAATATGAGATCAATAGGAGATATTTCTGGCCATGATTCAAAATCTTTTAATGAGCTATTTTGAGATGCTCTATCTACTAATAAATTAAAGTCATGATGCCGACTTCCTAAGCTTGAACCAGATAATGTTACTGACATGTTTGACGAGGGCATCTGTAACATAACAAGCAAATATTGTAATTGTATGTTGGTTGCTTAAGGATAGTAGAATAACAAAAAAATTATGATCTGTTCTCATTAAATATTTTCTAAAGTATTTTTAAAAGAGAGGTTAAATTAAGATATAAGAAATAGTTTTTTTGATTTTTTTTTAGTTGTAATTTTATATAATAATTAATTAGGAAGTAATTTTTAGACAAAATATATTTATAGCGATTTACGTGGACATAAAAACAATCTAAAAAAATCCTATTGTTGCACACTCTACATACCTGCTGTTCATGAATATAGTATTAAATATCAGTATCAAATTAATAAATAATTTATTGCGTCTCGATTGAAAACAAAAATACACTAAATTATGGTATGTCTTGATGTTTGACAGCCGACAGTAGCAAGTAGTTTCAGTATGTTCAAAGTACTCTGTGGCAAGTAGCAACTAGCAAGTATTATAATTTTATATTATATATATAACAAATTCGAAAGTTAAATCCAAGCATATGACATAACACAAGCGAGCAGCATAGTACTCTGTACAGTGTACCTATAACTTTGTTTATAGTACTCTGTGGCGTATAGTACCTATGTACTAATTTATAATTCGCAAATATCAAGTGCAACAATTTTTGACGTGACAACGTCTTAAATTAGGTTAAGCTGGGAGTCACTTATGAAAAAGTATAACGCCCGGTAACGTTACGATGAGTCACCGAACGAGAGAGAGGCCCGCCGAATGCCTTGCGTCTCTCTCCCACTCAAACATGATCGGTCCGCCGAGCAATGTTTTGATTTTCAAATTGATTCTTTAAAATTACAAATATTAAGAAAAAGTGGCAGATATAAGAAAACTTGATTTAAAATGTGTTGAGCAAGAATTTTAACATCTAATTTAAGTAAATGTTTTAATTTTCAACTTCATTATTTACAATTACAAATTTTAATTAATTTCAAATTTATTTAGCAAAAATTTGAACCTTCGATCTGAATAAGTGTTTTGATTTTCAAATTAATTCTTTAAAATTAAAAATATTAAAATATATAAAATCAGAAGTGACGTCAAATAACATTATCTGTACTTATTATTATTTAATATGTAGGCCAGTACATGTGACCATACTTGGTAGACACAATTGGAAATAGTATTTTTTTATAACTGAAAAAAATAAATATATAAAATACTGGTAGCAAACAATAACTTCAATGATCGATATCTCCGCAACTAATTGATGTATCGAAAAAGTCTGTAAATAAATTTTGTAAAAAATAATAACATCAATAATATAATATAAAATAAATAATATATAAAATGATTTTACGTCACAACGTCTTCATCGTCCTATTCTCAACAAAATCACTCAAATTATTAAAATATTGTGCAATTTAATAATATTCATATCAATAAATATTCTACCGAGAAAAAGACGTGGTCACGTAAATCTTCGCCCGTAAACCGACTTTACAGGCAACCATATTTTTTTTTGATAGGATCATTGTTATGGATTTAACTTTTAAATTAAACCGTGACTCATGCTTTTTAGTGCTTAGTGCTTACATCAGGTAAATTTGTTATTTAAAAAAATAAAATAAAGAAATAAACATTCTACGGGTGCTAATTTTAAATACTATAAAATACTTGGTAAATGGTAAAACACTAAACACTACATAATTATACCTATATACGCTTTAGTCTTTAACTAGTACCCCTACCCGGCTTCAAACAGATATAATCTATATTACTAACTAACATTTGCCCGCGGCTTCTCACGCCTTAAATTCGAAGTAAAACAATTTCTCTTTACCTTTTTTTGTATTGGCTTCTATGTGACTTGTTTTAAGTGATATAAAAAACTATTTAAAGTTTTTAATAAACATACAATATTAGATACTGTATTTTTTTATACCTCTCTTGTTTTTACGTAAACGTCCATTTAAATACTGTTTAAAACAGAGTACTTACTAACCATTCTAACCATATATCACACTTATAGATTTTCATTGAACATAATCAAAATATGATCATGTAAACTTGAGGAATTCTAAGCTACACAATCGACTTTATTTTGACCATCAACTTCGAGTCTGGATTTATTAAAAAAAAAAAATGCTAAATAATATTTATTAGACATTCAGTTAGGTCTAAATACATCAACAAAAATTTGATTACTGGAGAACCATTTTTTAAACGGTATGTAATTTAAAAAATTTATACTAGCAAATGTAAGGCGTCTCGTCAAAATGACCCTACTCTAAAAAATTTTGCTTATTAGTAATGAATTACGAAATTTGTGCGAGAAATCCCAGTCAATAACTGTATATGCTTACTGCTTAGTGACGTCCAACTTAACGGGTCTTTATTCACTGACTATAATAAAGTTAATATTATGAATCATTATTTTTTTTGCGTTTATATTAATTGAAGTTGGATGTTGTGACCGATAAGAAAACAATTTTTTCTGTTATTAAAAAAAATACTATTTGAAGTTGTCATTCCTATGTACTGTCATAAAAAGGTTAAGATTATCATTAGCTAAAAATATTTTCAACCTTAAATCTCACGAATAAGTTTAATTACGTTTGTTAAACTATTAAGCAATAAAGTATATAATACAAGTATCAACAAGGCGCTTAAGCTATTTTTAAATGATATGTAAGCAATACTCGGCCGAGCTACATAGTAGGCGGAGTGGGGGTTTTAGGTTTTTTTGTTACGAAATTTCTTGATTCGGTCGCTGCACTCCAATCCCACGATATAAGCTATGCAATAACTTAAAAATATTTGAAATAAATATCGACCACGATACCTGAATTTCAATATCAAAGTATCGATATATCGTACAAAAATGTATTAGTAATAAATATCGATATTTCTTAGTAATAATATCGATATTTCCATACATATTTTATCAAGAGTCCTATTTAAAATGAGAAGTTTAACTGCTTTGTAATATCATAAAAAGGTTCATAATATCGGCTAAAACTATTTTCAATCTTATTTCTGTGAATAAAGAACAATTACGATTGTTAAGTACTTGTACTTAGGGTCTTTTGTAACACAATAACAGCAAGTTATTAAAATTAAAGGCCTTGATGAAAAAAGTATATTTGTACAAGTATTATGCAGGATTACGCATGCGCAGTAACGCTGATACAACCTATGCCCCCTAGAGGTGAGTTGGTGAACTAAAGAGACAAGCTGATATTTCAAATCATTAAAAGTTCTGCTATTCATCGATAGATGGCAAAACTAGTTGCGCACGATAGGTTGCGCACCAAAAACGTAACGAGGTCATCGTTCAGTGGATTTTACTCCTCATATTTTTCTCATACCGGGCGCCTTATATACAAAAATCGATTCTTAAGGAGTAAACTCCAAAACAAAAAAAATAGAAGAGTCAAAAAAGGTAACAAAAATAACAATAAAATATTAATAGCGATAACAATTGAGTACTCAAATGTACACTAGAAGTGACTAGAGCGGAGCTTGCCATCGCGTCGGTGCGGGGGACATAACGCAACTGGAGAGCCAATCAGCGCTATGTACGCCCTTTATTCCTCTCAGACCACACAAATAAATCCATTTAGACTTTTGCACAGTCAAGTCCATCAGCGATGTTCCGTGCCGCTAGTTTTACTTCTTCTATAGTTGAGTATGTGACCTCGGAATCACGGAAAATACTCTCTCCGAAATTACAGAAGTAGTAGGCACAACTAGATATTTGATAGCTATTTCGTCCAAAGGTTTTAAATAAATCAAAAATTTTACCACATAAAAAAATATTCAACTTTACTGCAATCACTGGTGTTTAACCGGTTATCAACCGATTGATTCAATCAAGTATTTTTGCCGGTACATCACCGATTCTCCGGTTCTCAAACCTCTAATTGTTAGTTAAGTTTGTATTTTATACTCTGTGAAAGCCCGAATGTCATTGTCCTCAGAATTTCTTTACTTGAAAAAATTATTTACTTTGTTCATATTACAAAGAAATATATAGAAAATAAATAGCAAACATGAGACTAGATGATCAAATACTTTCCTCAGCTCTTAATTTCATCTGCGGTGAAAATATTCGTATTTGCAGGTTATGTTTGTGTACCACTAACGAATCTGAAGTGTTATTAAATGAGATAGTAACAATACGGACGCTGTACTACGAGAATTCCCTCTCATATGTTACTATGTTAGAAAGTCTCGGTGTAAGTATTTGTGTTGTATCCTTATTTATAATATTAGTGTCGGTTGTGAAAGTTTCACCGTAATGCTACAATAGTGAACTGATTAACTGTAATATAACTGAAATGTATTTTTAGGTGCCGCTGGAAATGCATCTCCCACAAGCCATTTGCAAGAGCTGTGCCTTAATTACATCAAACTGTTATCTCTTTCAAAAGCTTTGTCAGTTTTCAAATAAAAAGTGGAGCAGCATTACAAATCTTTTGGAGCAATCAGTGGATCAGTCAAAGAAGTTAAACTTACAAAATATTCACAGTGCATATCTATTTATAAATAATTTAGATACAGTTCTGTTTTCAAGTCGCAAAAAATACTTGGCCAAGAATAAGAAAGAAGTTCTTTTGAAAGTAAAACATATTCTGAAAAGGAATATTGAAGCTAAACAAAAACCTAAAGAATCTGTGTGTGCAGAATGTGGGGAAAAATGCTCAAGTGATCTTCTTTCAAAACACATGAAACTTCATAAAAAATCACATCATTGTTCTCAATGTCAAAAAATATTTTCTCGTTCTTCCAATTTGGAAGAACATCTAGAAAGAGTACATTATCCAAAAAAGATACAATGTGATAAATGTTCAAAAAGATTCAGCACAGAGAGAATATTAAAAGCTCATCAAAGAACTAATCATATGTCAGTAATTTGTAAATTATGTGATATTGTATTTCCATCAAGAATTACTCTCCGTGCACATTTAGACAAACATGAAACAAACACATGCACTGAGTGCAGTAAGAGGTTTATCAACAAACACACATATAAATTGCATATTAAAGTCTGTGGTAAAAAGATAGAACAGCAAAATTTTGTTTGTGATTTATGCAATAAGTGTTATACAAGAAAAAATGGATTACGAACCCATCTCAAAATAGATCATGGCTTTGGAAATGTTTTGTCATGTAACTGGTGTAATAAGAAGTTTGATGCTGTTAGCAGGCTTAAAAATCATATTGTTAAACATACCAAAGAAAGAAACTTCCAATGTACCCAATGTGGAGACAAGTTTGTTACACATCCAGCATTGGTTTACCATACAAGGTTACACACAGGTGAACGACCATTTCCATGTGATCTTTGTGATGAGAGCTTTTTATCAGCTTCAAGAAGGATGGCCCACAAACAAAGAAAGCACTTTGGCCCAACTCATGAATGTGGTATATGTTGTGTTAAGTTTACAACCCGACACCAATTACAAAAACATACACAAAGACATTTTAATCCTGCAAGCAAGTTGTATGTTACTAATTAAATGAAAATGTACTGTTTCTATCTATTGCCAGTTTTCTTTTATATACCTTGAGTTGTTGGATATTATGCAATTAAATTAAAATTAAATGAAATAGAAAACAAATAATTTATTTACAAATTAATTGAACAAAATTTACAAACAAATAATAAAAGCATATCTGTTTTGATTATATCTTATTATATAACATAAACTTTAACTATTCACAACAAATTTCTTCATATTCTGTTGAAGAGGGAGATTTGGTGGTATCATATTTCTCCCATAATATAATTTGCTAGTAGGGTCATGGTGTCTGCTAATGTGTTGTTTTAAGAAATGTGTTGTAACAAATTTTCTAGAACAAATCTCGCACATCAAAGTAGGACCAACATGTTTGAACTTTATGTGCTCAGCCCTAGCTGATGCATTGACAAATCGTTCATTGCAAATTTTGCAACTATATGGTTTCTCCCCTGTGTGACGTCTAGTATGATACAGTAAAGCTTCCTTTGATACAAATTTGCTATGACAAATATCACATTTGAAATTTTTCTCTCCTGTGTGTTTAATCATATGTACTTTCAAGTAGCTGGGAGCTGTGAACTTCTTTCCACACTCCTTACATTCATGGGGCTTGGCATTTCCATGGGCAAATCTATTATGTACTCTTAGACCTCCTGGCGTGCTATAAGCTTTATCACACTTTTCACAAGTGTAAGACTTGATCATGTTACTTCTAATTGGATGAGGGTCTATGAGATTGTTAATGCATAGATTGACATGCTTATCAAAAAACTCCTTTGTTGTATATGACTTTCCACATTTTGGACAGGAGTTTCTGGACTTATGTTTTTCCTCATGTATTTGCAATTTGTATAAACCTCGACAACGTTTTCCACAATCCTTGCAAACAAAGATATTGTGAAGTCTGTTCTGGTGTTCTTCTAAGCTCTCCTCCGTATTTCTATATTGTGGACACTCTGGACATTTGTAACCGTGGTGTTGTTCCTCATGTGCAGAAAACTCTGTGTCATTATCAAATGTATCAAAGCATTTATCACAAGTCAATGCACCATGATTAGTCAAATTATGTGCTTTTAAATCTAGAAATGTATCAAAACTGCCCACACATAATTCACATTCAAATGTATTCTCTTGAATATTTACTTTATCCTCTGGTTTTGTTACAACCAAAAGTTTAGGTTCTAAATCTTCTATTACTACATATAATGTTTTATTACTTTTTTCAGTATCAAAACCTACATGGAATGAATTGGTGAGGCTTTCAAAAAGCTCATTTAAAACATTTGTTGAATTTTGACATTTTTCCAAAAAGCGGGCTGAAGACAGAGCCTTATCCACACATCCTGTACACACAGCTTCAATACCACTTATCTCATCAATAACCTGAAAAATATTCTAGATAAATACACTAAGTTTAAAAGTAGCTTTTTATTTCTCTGACATTGATCCAAGAAATATTACTTGATAGATTTTGGATCCATAGTCAGAAAGTTGTAGAAATGATTGCTTTAATATATTCCAACTTCATATTGTTCAAATCTATACAAATATAAAAATATAAAAGGTCGATAGAGGAAAACATGGATATAGATACACTTAAAAAAGAAATTTTGGGCAGGCATAAGAATAGGGAATAAGTTCCACATTTGTAGCAAAACATAACAGAATTCAACCAGTATTGACAAATAATAAAAACGCTGCTACATATGAAACAATAACAATAATAGTACTTACGTTTTCACCCAATAATTTGCACAGAATTTCAGAAAGTGGTTGAAATATACCACTTTCAGGGTGTAACGAAACTGCATCTTCCATTCGAACGTAATTATCTGAAAGACCTTTGAAACATAACCTACAATGGCTGTATCGGTTTTCATTAAGTATATTGGAGATCAAATTATTCAAGTTCGATTCTTCATACATATTCACGACTAAGAGTTTGTAAATTTTTGTTGAAATCGAAGCACTTCCAATTAATCAAAATAAAGGCGCGCTTTCACAGTTTTTCGTTCAAGAATTCGTCTAAAGCAAAATTAAATTACTTGTTTACAACACCGCCATTTTCTACATATGAAAGTTCTGAATTATTATTATTAAAGGGGTTTATCGGAAAAGTGGATAATTGTAAAAAGATATACAGTTATATTTCTTAAAATTGTTATATTAATAAAATAACACAGTTATTATTTTAGAAATTAGGAACAAAATTTAAAATTATTAAAAAACATTTGGAAAGTTTATGGTCACCACAAGCAAATTTATTATTTTCAGTTTATTTCATGTCCATATAAAAGTTTAAATAAATAAAAATATATCATAACAGCTATTGCTAAATTCTTAAAATAAAATCAATATAAGTATGTATATCTAAATCTGAGAATCTAGTTAGTTATGTACGATTTGTTCATCGATTTATTTTGACTTAAAAATAAATTTATCGACGATCACAACGATTTTTTGCATGTTGTATGTTTGTTAGTGATATTATATTAATTTACTATTTGAATTTATTTTTATGTCAATTGTGTTGCAAAAAGTAAAACTTTTTTTGAAAAAGAAATTTAAGGAAATGTTTATGTTTGCCACATAAAAAATCGACAATCAAAATTTTTATTGTCTGTTGTTGTTAAATTTAAAATCAAATATGAATATAATTATTCAAAATTTCATTTGAAACTGGCTTTTAATACTTAATTGTTTGTACTTTTTTTTATAAATTTTGAAGAGTTCATGTTTGTTCGATTAAAAAAACGTTTTATTTTTAAAAGTTATTATCGAACCAACGCTAAATTTAATCGAACACTCCAGAACAAACGACGAACAATCGAATTAGCAAAAAAAATTGCAAAAAATTCACTTTTCCACGCTAACATAAGAGAGCTATATAAAAGACCATAAGATTTAAATACATACTGTGTGCAATTCACAGCCGTACTTTGAGCATTTCATAGAAGTAATATGTAGTAACTCTATGAGTTACTTAGATCACAGGGTATTATGATTATTATTAAACTTTATAATTTCTTTCCGGTTCTACCGGTTCTAGGACATTCGAAAAGTTTTGTGACAGAAAAAAAACTATTTATAATTTTGCACCACCGTCTATAAAAACATAAACGTATCCGAATCAATTATTGCACGCAATTTCCAGTCTGTAACAGGTTCTACTTGTAGTTGTAAAACTATTGTGCCGAAGGAAGAAGATGCGCTCAATCTTGAAGAAAATGAAGAAAAAAATGTTTTTTGATGAGTGTATGATGAATTGTATTCCCTGTTGTTCTGGTATAGGAAAAGATCTCGAAGTCCCTGTTCGAACGCTTATTGGTCTTATCAGCAGAAATTCTAGCAACCGTTTTTTGTGGACTACTCTGCTTTTTTTAAACTTAAGATTATTAAGGGACTTTAGTATCAATTTCCTTGAGAATCATAACCAAGTTTACGGGCATTTTGAGAAATCTTCTTACACGCATTGTTGTATCAATATCCCATTTTCCACAAAGAGACTATTGCCTTTACACAAAGCTTATCTCGAATTTAGACTAGCTTAGTCGATTATGATTCAAGGAACTCTTCTCTAAACTTCATTGTAGGATCTTGTAATCTGTGTTGCTCACCATCAATACTCCTTAAGGTTTCATACCAAAAATTAACTAAAGTTATGAAACTAAAAGTTAGGGTATTTTTGGAACATTATCTAGCTAATTCAGGATAAAGCTAACCACTTGTATCAAATAATGCTTTATTTATTTTTACATTATTCATTACTGACGCCAGATGTGTTGACTCCTATCACCATTGCCGTAACTTTGGTATCTACAGTTCGTTGGTGTCATTTCGTCGAAATTTATTTTCTCTAAAATTTAATTTTCGATCGATGCTGCAACTTTATCATGTGTTTCAATAAAATCCAAATATTTTTGTTTGATACAAACTTTTTTATTGATAGAATCAACGTTTACATACCTAAAGACTGAGGACTTTGTTTCTCAATGAGAGGAGGGGGATATCTCCTTAAGGAGAGCCTTAAAGTGATTGAAGATGCTAGGGCAGCTATGAAGGAGTCACGTCTGACAATCCTTATCTTAATTGATTTCTCCAACTCTGATTTCTTCAACTCTGTCGATCATGACTTCCTATTGGCCATCCTTTGTCAACTGGGCATTTCTCCAACTGAATGAGACTGGTTCTCTTCGTATCTTCGGGGTCGTCGGTAGGCTGTTCGCATTGATGGCAATACATCTGATTGATGTGACTTACCTGCCGGTGTTCCCCAAGGCGGCATACTTTCCCCATTATTGTTTTCGATTTTCATAATCTTCGTCACCTGTAATCTAAATTGCTATTACCATTTCTATGCGGACGATCTTCAACTGTATACGCAAGCAGACTGTGGCAAAATAAATACTGCAGAGGTCGAGTTGAATGATGCCTTACATATATTGCTGACTAGTCTCATAAATTTGGAGTGGCTGTAAATCCAAAAAAAAGTCAAGCGATTATTATTGGTAGTTCTCGCAGATTTAGTACAATCGATCTAAAAACGATCTCTCCTTTAGTCTTTGTCGAGTTAAAAACTTGGGATTGCATGTTGACTGTCCGTTATCAGAGTTCACTTTCCTGCAGACGAAGTAGGTATGCAAGAAAGTGAACTCTGGACTACGAACTCTGTACCGACATAAAAACTTTCTCCCCAAAACCAGCAAATTACTTCTGGTACAGACTTTATTATTGCTGATTATTGACTATGCGGATGTGTGTTACTCTGACACCAATGTTTCGTTGCTAAATAAACTTGAACGTTTTCTCAATAATTGTATACGTTTTATTTTCGGTCTTCGCAAATACGATCACATCTACCAACTACCGTTGGTTTTCTGTTAAAATTGCAGGATTTTGTCCACTCTTTTCTCCTTTCTGTATGATCCATGTTCTCCTAATTATTTAAAATCCCGTTTTCATTTTCTCGACGATACTCAAAGTCGCCAACTTCGCTCCACTGAAAAGTTAACACTTCGAATGCCTCTTTCTTGTTCTCTCTTCAGTTCTGTTATTTGTACATAAAAGCTTAACAGCAGGTACAGAACCAGAATTTGGTTTTGAACGTGAATCTGGTTTAACATCTTCATCCTTTTTAACTTCGAGATTTTCTTTTTGTGATTTTTTTTCCTAAATATGTTTCAATTATTACTCCGCATTTTAGAGCTTTTTTTCACTTGCTGTGTCTCAATCTGAGACGCCCTCGGGACGTCGTTCCCCATGGGGGCCCATCTGGCCCCCCCTTTTAAGGGCGGGTCTCCTGACCCACCCGCTCCCCCTGTGACGCTGTAATAGCCAACAGGGCTAACAGTATAGACATACAAAAAAAGAAAAAAAAAAAAAATAAAATAAAAAATGTAGTCTTCTTTTCCGATTTTAGGAACCACTTAGTTTTTTTCTGGCGTGGACATGTTTTAAATAAAAAATAACCTAACTTTTGAATTTTTTATTTGAAAAGTCAACAGGAAGGTGAAAAAATACAATTTTTTTTAGAATAATTTAATAATTTAACTAAGATTTCATTTTAATTTAATTATTCGTTTTTGTGATACACGTTTTATTTTATATTTGCTTAATGAACAGTGCAACGCTTAACAAGAAACTATGACATAAGTTTATCATGTTATGTCTACAGACAGAGTACTTAATATTTTTATGGATAAATTCTACATGAATGCCAAATTATTTCAAGAATAAGACAGATTAATAATTGCTCTTATTAAACTGGGTAATGTGTGATATATTTTTATGTACCATCTAGGTCAATGCTTGACTACATTTCACCAAATGTAAAGTGAAGATGTATTCATAGGTGGTAAGGCGCATTAACCTAGCAACCTATTCACTCTTCTTTTAAAGACACCCACATTGTATTTGGCCGGAAATATTGACGCAGGCAAGCTGTTCCAATCCATCGCTGTACGAATTAAAAAAGACGAAGCAAAACGCTTTGTTCGGACAGAGGGAATATCCACAACGTAGGAATGATGATGATGAACGTCCGGTGATGGAAGAGGGGACGGGGGAATTAACTCGTGTAATTCCTGCGCATAGTCACCAAAATGTATCCTATAGAAATGAAGAACGGTAACTTGTAGGACATCTGTTATCTCAATGTAAACCACTACGCCACTGAATTGATATCAGTTGAGGAGAAAAACCGGCGTAAATTTTTTTTTTCATGGGGATGGGCTTTCAGTTTCGTAGGTATTGCCTTTTTTTAGAACAGTGATACTGTTGACTTGATCACATTGATAAACACAAGATTTTCACCTCATCTCACTTTATATAATAACGTGGTTGTAGTTGGTTATGTCGAATATCATTTATACTTCCTCATCAAATAAAAAAATACTGTACCACTGGTAAATATGTAATTGGCACTATATCCATACCTATAAGCTGAAGGAACTCGGGCTTAAACATTTTCCCATATGAAAACATTTTGACTATATAGTAAGGAAGTATTGCTGATTAATAAATGATTTCCAATTTTACGATTAATTTATTTAATTAGGTACGCTATTACGATTATGTATAAATTACAAGTTCCAATTAGAATCGAGTCCAAGTAAACGCTTCTTTGACATAATTTTTTTCACAACATTACCGAACACATTGCTTGCATCGTTAAAAACTTGGCCGAAGTCAAGTGGAAAGTTTGGCGGCTCTAAAAATTTGATAGAAATAATGTGTTACCGACTCTCATAAAGTGAACATTATAATGAGTATTTCTTTTTAGGATTTGTGTGTAGAGCAAAGTCACATAAAAATAGAAGTTTAGAATATTTGAAATAAATAAAAGATATTCTTTTACTGTCCTACGATGGGCAGTACAGACCTGATGTAACAACTGCTTCATTCTCCAATCCCTCCATTTCTGTTTCTGCGATTGCTCGACTTTTTTGCATCTGAATATAAAAACAAATGAATTAAGAATATAAAACAGAAAATATTGTGTAAAAATTGCAAATATTCTTACAACTGTTACAAGTACACACAATAAAAAAGTCTTGAGCTTTAAATGCATTTTTATTAGTGGCAAATATACACTGGCACATTAAAAGTATGACTACGTTCAATATCTCAAAAAATTTAATGTCTATTTGTATTTAAATTCGACATAATTAGATTTTGTTCTGTCAGATTGATTACTTCAAATGGGAGATGTTGTCATAGAATTAATATACATAGAATAGGTGAGCCATAGGTATTCGTATGAGCGTCAGTGACAAATAGTTAAAAAAAGATGCAAGATCTCACACTGTTTGTCTTTGTCTAATCAGACATGCGCAAAGAAATATTCATGACGCGTTAGTCATTTAAATACTTTGACATTTGAGGACATCTTTAAATGTTTGAGTTTTTTGACTATTTTATTTCGAAAGAGTTTGGTTGATAAAAATTTTTAGAAAGACTACATTGAGTTAACACAAAAATTCAAATATTCTAGCTTAAATCGAAATCTATACTTCTATACTAATATATAAGAGCGAACTAATAAAGAAGTGCGAATGTTGTTTGGGTGCTTATTAATCAATTCCGCCAAAACTACTGAATGGATTTTGATGAACTTTTGCAATATTGTAGCTTATGTACCAGAATAACACAAAGACTATAGAAACACTAAGCTTTGCGTGCTGTTTTGTCTGTGATATAACATAGTTTATATCGCGATTAGGTAGTTGCCACGGGAGCTCCTGTTTTTAATCGTTTGATTCACTGAATGTTACATAAGTATTTGTGTTTTATGCTAACAACCAAACCCATTGAGGAGCGTATCAAAATAATTGGTGTTAAATACTTAGTTAAATTGCATGAAATAAAATTTAAATTGAATCAAAATTTAATCACTGCAGTTTAAATCAGATGCATTTATAAGAATTCAGCAATATATCTATTATCTACCTACTACTACCGCCTACTTATTAGGCGGACATTTATTTACGTGAAGTGTAATAAAACATGTTTGGAAGGAAAATTCATATTTTTATTATTACATACACCTATATGTAGGTACAGAAAATATAAATATATATAATAAAAAAAACATAATGGGAGCCTTAATATTTCTTTGCTTTGTATTTTGCAAGGTACAGCATTTGATAGTAATCTTCGTAAAGTTCTACTTCCATCAGTATTATGATATGATCCAGCATCAAAGTGATCACTACAAATAGTAGAACTTCTTTTTATGGAATATTTTCCAATAGCATTCATCCATTTTATTTTTAAGTCATCATTATCTTTAGGAAATCTAAAAGAAAATATTTCTTATAAGTAGAATGAAATACTTCTTTATTATAATAATATTTTTTTACACATCATATATTACCAACATATTATTTATATGTATATGACAATTATAAAAACAGTATAATTTTATAAATATAAATTTCTTACTTATGAAAACTTCGACTATTGTCGAAAGGAATAGGTTCTTTTTTACACAGAATACACGTTATTGTCATTTTATTGACTCAAAAAATATACTTTAAATTAAACAGTATATAATTTCGTATAATTTGTAATCCAATTTTATCTTACGTTGAAATATTAGATTAGCATTTCAGTAAAAATGACAATTGGTCAGTCAATTTACGATTACGAATTACGCACGAGACGACGACGATGAAGCACGATACGACGCCGACCAAGCATGATACGACGCCGACGAAGCACGATACAACGCCGACCAAGCACGATACGACGCTGACGAAGCACGATACGACGACGATGAAGCACGATACGACGCCGACGAAGTACGATACGACGCCGACGAAGCACGAAATTTCGTAAAAAATAGAGATGGATAGGGTTTTTCGATCTACCTATCTCTTTTAAGTTCGATGGCCACATTTTAGGCTGGCTTCCCCACTCTATGTATAATATCTCTATGGATGTTGTACACTTAAACTCTTTTTTTATTGTATCTCTCTAAGTTACACTTTTTTTAACAACAAATATAGTTTCTAATATACAAAGGACTTAATTGTCTATTATCAGTCTGTCATTCTAAAACCTGATTATAGTCTGTATAATAATCATCTTAACTAACTGTTTAGTCTATGGCAAAATGGCTGAAACTCGATGGACTGTGATAGACGTCCCGTGAAATATGCGTTTCGTCGATGGGTTACTTTTGTAAATAAACATTATAAATTGATGTGTAGTGTACTCTCCTGTGTTTTATGTTTATGGAAGCTGTGTTTTTCTGTGCTAACATTGTGATAACACAAAATAAGTAAAGTTTTTATTAGTGTTTTGTGTCTTGTTTTCTTGGAGAATACCAACTTGCTGTCTGTTTTGGATTTATGTTTACTTGACTACGGTTAGTATTAGTTAATATACACACACTACTAACAATTTTAGCAATTAGAGATAAAAGTTTTGAAGTGTTTTCAAATAAATATGAAGCGTGTAAATAATTTGTTAAAAAGTTTTGACAGCTTTTTTTGTCTCACATGGTTTAGAGTCTATATATTATGAGCGAGCGAGAAAGTGAAACTCAAAGATATATTATTATGTGAAGATAAGTCACTCCCTGCAGTAATGGAAAGTGTGTCGCGTATTATTGTTTTGGTTGTGACCTATCACGAAATAGAGCTTCATAGACTGGCTGTCGGGTCGGAGGTCATCCAGAGGCAATTGGAGGCCGACCCTAAGATTAATTGTGACATAAGTTGCGTAGGCCGACACTACTTTGCGACTGTGACATCATATTCGCGTATTTTAGGATGTATTACATATTTTTTTTAAGATTTACACGTCGCACCTGGCATTCCAAGACATACAGCGTTATGAACTCTTTAAAAGAGCATTATTTAGCTGATTAATAACAAAACTTGCCTCACTTATTGAAACCAAGAAAATAGATTAGGTCAGATGACAAAGAAGTGACTAGTATGTCAATAAATGCTATTCCATTATGTATTGCTCCATGACGTTAATCTTAGCTTGTTATCAGTAGATTAAATAGAGCTATAGACAATCTGACTAATAATAATAGTCTTCTACAGTCTTGCTTTTATGAAGTAATGTGTCTTATATAGCAATGTGAAAAATGGTATCAATTACGGAACTTGCATTAATTAATTGAGTTTACCAACAATTATTTACTCAAAGTCTATGTTCTTAAATTAAATTTTTAATGATAGACAAAGAAAACGTTCTGTACTTCATATATTTTAGGACTGTGTTCCATGCAATTATAAGTTTTTAAGCTAATAATAATAGTTTAAAGTGTTTATTAAGTAAAATTATAATTGTATAGATATACATCATACATTATAATGTTTTAACTTGAGATTTATTTACCTTCTCATCATGTTTATTTTACATCATGATTATTGCACATAAATATAAAACTTTTAGGTTAGTGGTTGAGCCTAGCTTTAATATTTTGACTAGCTTGTTTAGCCTGTATTGCATAAATTGGATGCCTAAATGTCCTCCCTTCTTCATCATGCCCTTTAGACTCCTGCATTCTTGTCAGTTTAGCGAGGGTGGTAAAAACATTGCAACTATTCACATTTGCAGGGAAAGATCATTATTTTCCATAATAAACATTTAAAGTCTATAGTTGCATGGTTACAAAGGTTAGGTTGCAATAAAAACCAGCCAGAATCTCCAGAGATACTGTTTTAATTTATTTTTATCTTTTCTGTTTACACCATTATTAATGACTATTACTATTTAATACCTATATTATATAAAATTATATATATATTATATATATATATATATATATATATATATATATATATATATATATATATAATATATATAATTTTTACCTTAAAGTTGAAATGAACACTTAAACTTGGTTAACTTATATTTACTTTCACTGAAGAATAAAATGTGAATAATAAAGATTTATGTAAATAAATACATCTGCATACATTAGGTGATTAACTTACTGATATTACCACAGTTTCTAGAATTAAAAAGTATTCTACTTTTCAATATATAAAACAAATACACCAAAAATAACTCTAAGGTGTTTCTAATAACATAGTTTC
This sequence comes from Napeogenes inachia, assembly GCA_959347355.1. Classification (NCBI taxonomy): domain Eukaryota; kingdom Metazoa; phylum Arthropoda; class Insecta; order Lepidoptera; family Nymphalidae; genus Napeogenes; species Napeogenes inachia. The sequence goes on along the minus strand of OY365796.1, from coordinate 1,946,541 downwards.
CTTCTACAAAGCTAAAAGGTCTTTTATTTTTTTTAAAGAGTTCATTTCTGAATAAACAACAAAATTAAAAAAAAACTGTTTATACTATTTATTATTATTAAAATTTGTAGGGTACATATTGTGTCAATGGGTTGAAGATAAAAACAGGGATGTTTGATGCCCTTTGGCTATCTAAGAATGGCAAATGTATATAATATTGATGCTTACCTGAGTTTAACCAATAGTTCTGTACATTCAAATGTGTAATACATAACCCATTTAACAGCTAGTTCATTGTAATACACTGTTATATACTTTTACTTGTTACATATTATATAATCTTTTCTGGGATGTTTTAATTAAACTGATCTACAGATCTGAAATGAATGCAGCGGGTAAATAGATACAATTATGAGATTATACTGATGATGTACATTTATATACTTTATTGCTGTGCTATAGGAACTAGGTTTGTCCAACAAATGGAACAGCATCATTATTATTGTGATATGTACACATTTATGTTGTTAAACATATGTTTATGTAGCCTTGTTATTACTGCCATCCCTTTATTTAAAAGTAATCATATGGTAATATAATGTAATTAATATAGTTTTAGCAGCATAGTAAAATATGACATATTTTAAATTCTTCACAACATATTCTATATTTACTACTACCACTCTTTGCTTATTAAGGATACAAATTACAAATGAAGAAAAAAACATTTGTTTTCTAAATTATATACATACATACATATTATAAAATGTTATAAAAGATAATGTAGACCTGATCTGTACAATAAAGTAGTATCATAAATACTTCTTATAATTTTATGAAATTTTCAATTTTACATTTTTTTTTAATAAATTGATCTGAATGATATGTAAAGAAATACGTATCAACATGATATCAGGAATTGAACTTGTACATTGTGATCAGTCCATTAAATATATTTTTTGATTAAAATAGTGTTTTGCAGTTTGTTTTAATTTCAAAATTGCAAAGTTTTAATATCATTATTGAAAGACGAAAGTAATTAGAATATTCATAATAGGTGTAAAACGGTATAATAGCCCAGTTAGCAGAGAAACCACTTCCGTATCCGCGCCCTTCACGCCTCTTACACATTGCGCGTGTGTATGTGTGCGTGTGCACTATATGGAATCTTTAATTATAACAAATATATATAACTGGGTGTGTTTAAACTCAATTTAATTGTATTTTTGTATTTGTCTTAGTATTAGATAATTACCAATTAGGTACAAAACGTTATCATATAATATAATGATAGTATTTTTTGGTTTGTGGGGTCTATACTCTATACATGCACCATTATATCAAATATGTGTGTGTGTGCTGTAATCGGACTCTGCTAACATTGTGTGGGCAGTGGGGTACTTATTAAGTGCTAACGCCCGACATTGGTCCTTTGTTTTCTTTTGTCAGTCACATAATTTATATTTGTCGTGGCTGCTATTAAGTATTAATTTTATTTAAAGTTAAAAAAGTTACTCCAAAATAAGCTAGGTCATGTTTTGTTTAACGTAAAATACATCAACTTTGGTCCTGTCGCAAGATCACAAGATCAAGCCTAGTGTAACCAAGTCACATAAACATACAGAGTCTAAAGAAGCCTTTAATACTTCTATACATTGGTTTTACCTCCGGTTCCAAAGCAAATTGATTGACATTAACTGAAAACGGAAAGCGAACAACGCAAATGCAATGCGCCATAAATCCGCTGTTAAAATTAATGTTCAGTCTTTGTAGTGAGAGTTTAGAAACACGTCAATTTACAGTGAGACCAATTCGGTTTATATTCTACGTTTTACACAGTCCGGGAAGATTTTACACAGTGCTGTAAACAATGATAATATGTTAGCAGTTATGCGTTATCTAATCAGACATATCGTTAACAAATTTAAAATGTCAACTAAAATTGAATCTCGATTTAGCCGTGACGATATTACGTAAAAAATAATATTAAAACCAATCTGGCTGGAATCCAATTGATATTAAAATAGTTTATTACCTGTCTCTGTATATAATTGTCGCAGATTATTTAAAACCGCCCAATTTTCTGATTTTATGTAAGCACGATCTTGGCAGACTCACTGAACGCCAAGATCCATTTCCTATATATTATCTTGTATACTGTCTATATATTAAAGGTATAAATAAAGTTAATGGCTATTTATGACTTTTTAACTACCATTTGCAGATGTATGGATAAATGTTTGATATTTCTACGTAGCCTTATATCGCATATCGCTGTTTCGAGACTTGGAATGTTCCTGACTTCTGGCAGTAATTAAATAACGTTAGAGTTTCTAACTTATTTATAAACTGTCGTTCGTCCTTGTATAATACAAAAATTACCGATGTTATTGTTTGAAAAACAGTTAGAATGTTTAACCCCATTTTTGATGACCAGTTATTTTATGAAAATGGTGTAATGAAATGAAATAACATTATATATTTTCTAAATAAATGCCATGTCAAAGCATATCATATTTTAAATACCTAAGTGCTGCTTGTTAAAAGGTCTTGTAACTATTATATAAGTTTATGATTATGTAGTTGTATATACCTACCTACTTATATTTTAATCGTGTTAGATAAAGTCATGTCGAATTATTTTAGTTTTCTAAAAATAATATACCTAATCTGGTTTGATGAATGTTATTTTTCAAAAACGATTTAATAACTTAACTGTTAAGTACCTACTTATGGCATCATGACATTATAAAATGAAATTATGTATACAGTTATAAAATACCAAAACCTATGTCGAAGAAAATAAAAAAAAATGGGGCGAAGGGGGAGGAGAGGGGGTGGGGGGCTTACCGATCGCGTTCTGTTAAACCTACAGAACTGTCAAAGCTAGTAGTAGAATAGTTTAAAAAGCAGTGATTTTTATTTTATGTTAATGTTACTTCGCATGCTTACAAGTGTTATAACAATAAGCTTATAAAATATGACTGTACCTAGGTGTACGAATAATTTATTCATTTAGAAATCTACACAATTAAGTTTTAATTTATTTACTTTAAAAAATAAAAGACGGCGTCATTTTTTTTTAAACTAACATTTTGTGTGTTATTTAAAAAAAACAGACAAGGAGATATTATACAGTTATAAATTATACATCGAGAAACAGGTTCTGCTATGATCGTTAACGTAAGTGACGTCCATCATCTGTCGGATTTATTTATGTAATATTATCTTATTACGGAAAGATCGTATGATATATTTTTGAAGTCTTAGTTTAAATCTACCAAAAAATGTAACCAAATTTAAAGATATTTTAAGTTCAAGATATAACGAATACCCAATGAACCAAAAACCCTTAAAAAAATATGCTGAATGGAGTCCTAAAGAACCGATTATATTACCTTTCAATGTTCTTCGGATAGGACCGAGTGAAGCATAAAGAACATCAAATTGTATGCAAAACGTACAATGAAATGCACGGATGTAGTGCTAACTCATCTTTATTAATCTCCGTACACGAAAATTTTGTATAAACATTAAAAATTGTCAATAAAACGAGTTTCTATTATCCAACAGAAGTAGGTACTTGTAAATAAGTTTAATATTCAATGATCGACTAGGTATTTTATGATCAGTTGTGAATTAATGTTCCATGACATAAAAATAATAAACGTAATTTATGAAACCACTAGAAATAGGTAACCATTGTATCCATGTGCTATTTAGCGTGCACTTCCTAAGGTCAGACTAATTGTCAATACTTAGTGTGTGTTGTAAACCTACATGTTTTTAGTTTTGCTCTTTTGTACATTTTATATTCAATGAAGTCACGTTTATTATATGTATTTTAATGTATTTTTTTATGATAAGAGTTTCATAATTCGTTATACTTATTACTTTAAGAAAACGATTTTTTTTCTCGTCTTAAAGTTCTTATTTGATGCTTTTTGAACAGTTCTTTTTTTTTTAGGTCACTATATCCTTTTCTGTGTTCTTGGGAACCTGTGTGCGAAATTTCATAAGACGATCGGTTGAGTAGTTAAGACGTCAAAGCGTAACAAACAAACAAGCTCACATTTTCTTTACAATAAAATAATTCTGTTTCAAATCTAATAGTTGCTTATAATACAATATTATTAGTCGGTTATCAATCAGTTTAGTGCGCACAAAACCTACCAACATTAAATGTTTTTTAATTACTGTAAATGCACCTATAAAGGCTGTAAATGAAATAAAAGGAGTCGTAAACTTTTCATGAATTTGTTATTATGGCTTGTTTTGTACGGAAAGTGAAAAAACTAAATACTATACAGATCCTTTTATCTTTCTTCACCATACGTGCCAGTATGCTGCTTTCCCCATTCTTCAAGATTGGCAGCACATCTGCCATAAGCAGATCACATTCACATTTGCAGGTGTTCTTTAGTGATGAATCACTTCATCAGATGGACCGGATCATCTCATCGTATCTTATTGAATTCAAAGTAATAAATATATATATATTTAACAAGACTTGTATTTAGACCTTCATATTCAAGTGTTATATTATTTATAATTCCACGCGATTAATAATTTACTTCGACTAATAGATCCAAACTAAATTATCTTGTTATCTGGGTCAGTGGAGTGAAACCGGTTTATATTTTTAATTTCCCTCGTATTTATATATTTATATGGATCTTGGACCTTATTTTTATTTACGTTATGTTTATTTCGTCTCATAACACGTGCTTTGTAAAATTTTATTACATGAACATGATACATGTTTGTTTGTTTTGTGAACTTTAAGAAAACATGATATTATGATATGTATTAAATTATGTACTTCAAAATATTAATTATTTAACAATAATATAAATATATACCTAAAAATAATAATTATTTAACATAATAATTATTTAAAGCATTTACGTCAATAACTACCAAATTGTTAGGCGCATGTTTTAGTTTATAATATGTATTTTAATTTAAATACCTAGAAGTAGGTCGATGCTTTATAATTAATGACCGACGCGAGTGCGGACGTCATCTCTTATACCACATCTTCACGAGAAAAGAAGTATACGTAAGAGCTTCTACACATAATATATAAAAACGTCGCAAATTCAAAATTAACCCCAATTTTCTTCACTTAGCAGCTAGAATGGCAGTTGTGAATGATTCCTCAAATATTTAGGTTAAATATAGAAAATAGACTTATAGATATAGTTCTTATAACTCGTAATCGTTATAACTAACTACCCACAGATAATCTATTTTGATCATTCTTTTGTGATCTGAATAATTATTATGTAGGCTAAATAGTATTTCGAACCCAAATTATTCCCAAGTTGTTGACAACATTTTGAACTACATACTAAAGAAACGAATTATTAAAAGTTATTAATATCCATAATGTAAACTTAAATTTTTATAGTTATTGGCAGGATTACAGGGAAGGTAACAAATTAATATTTCTTATTTCTCCTTTTTGTTGAGTTATTGTCCCACTTTAGTCTCAGATTTAATGGTTTTTTGTGGTGGAGTCAAAGTTTTAAAATATCAAATTGGCATACTATGATACTTATGAAATGTCAAACTTTACTTGCCTCATTTAGTAAAGATGGTTCACTAAGTTTATCAATTGCTATTTTAAATTTATTTTTTATTTAAAATTTGTCTTATAATTTTCCTACGTTACAAATAACTTGTATATTCTACTTATTTAATCAAGCAATGTTTTCTATTTATGTCTTCCCACCCTGATACTTAAAGCCAGATTAAACGAAGTGTGTATTTGTACTCATCATTAGTAGAGCATTCATAATTACTTTATCGGGTATATAACTATTCTAATATTGACTTCATTTTTCTATTAAAAAAAATAGATAGTTCAGATACCACCCACCTTTTTCCTAATTATTAAAAGTCGGGTCAATCTGTCAATCCGTCAAACCACAGCCTTCATCACATTCTTGGTACCATACTTCATCTCTGTGGGAAATTGGTCCCATAATTATTTGCTTTTAACCAATCTACATTAAATGCCTGTCATTCCTCCACGCTACGTTACTACAATACGACAGACAGTGACTTCTCATCTCTTCTGTAATCAGTGCTACTGATAATATAACTCTTACATTATATCTTATACTGTATATTTATGATAGTTCAAACATATCTGTAACAAATTCGCGATCTTTCATTTGATGTTAGATATAGACTGGAAAGAAACGTCTGAATTACGACAGATTCCAGTGCTTACAACATTCTACAACGTGCCAGAGATCAAGTACCTATAGGCATCCGCAGCAAGTGAGCTAACTACGTGATGCTACGACCCTACGGACGATTCATTAAATCAATTATTATCTAACGAACTAGAAACGCAGTAAGTAACATTGGCAAAAGTAAACAAATAATGTTTTTATAACCTGTAAGGTTACAATTATTACATTTCTCCGTTTACACGTTACGTCTAAAATGTGTTGGAATAACGGCCTTGCTGAAAAAAATACAAAACGCTTTTGGCGTCTCCATGTCATTCTCTTAATATAACAATTTAAAATCGACTCGTCTATTCATTCAATTTTATCAGGTTATCACCGACGCGACGGTTTGATAATAATTATAACAGAATATGGTTTTTTTTTCTTATTCAATTTACAATCTATCCACCTACTTAAAATTGATGTTGTAAACAAATCATTAATAGATTTACATTCTCAGAATACGTACTATCTTAAGGCGATTAGGGGAATCTACTAGATAGCAGGAAATGTGTAATTAATATGTTCTTGTTACTTCTGATAAGAGTAAATAATTACGTCTTCTGAGTTTAATAAAATTGTAATTTTAGTATAACTAAGACTCGAGATTTATATACTTTTTTAAAAGTGTATACAATCTGCGATGTTAAGGAATAGAGAAATAACCGCTAACTTTATGCCACGGTGATGATGTCATGAATACAACGATGAAGGAAAGACAACTTGGATTTTAATATATTTTAAGGCAAATGCCTTCTGGCTATTGATATAAGGAAGAAAATGCATTGCATTTGAACCGCATTTTGTTCATGTTATGGTATTATTAAGCGCCTAAGGTGATATTTCAAAAGTCTTAGCCTTTAAATGTTTATTTAATGCAAATTGATATTGCTCAAGAAGTGTAAAGTGAATACTTCTATACAAGAGGCAGAGAGATTAAAAAACTTAGTTGTTAAATTGTATTTTATAAAGAAACAGACCGATAAAAAGTCTGAGAAGACGGAGAAGGGTTTGTATATTATTTTGATTGAAAACTTTAATTTATAAATTAATATCCATAAATACAAAATAGTTTATTTGGGATATAATTTTTTTTTGGAATTTAATGTCGATGATATTTATTAGAATTGAAGTTATTTCACAAACATGTATTTAACATACAGTTTTGTTAACTGCTGATCTGATCGACCCAGCTGTCTATTATAATTTTGTCAAATTAAGAACCAGTTCTATAATTTAGATTTATAAACAATAATTGTTTCGCTTAAAAATTAAATTATTAAAAATACATACATACAGTAACAGTTTAATTTTATTAACAATATATCATATGATGTTTGGAATTGGACCGCAACTTAATTCTTGTTCGACTAGTTTTTTAAGGGTACTGGAAGACAACAGAACATTCCATCATAATGATGAGCCCTAAAGGAATTTTGTAGTTCAAGTGTCCAGGGATAACAGGAAGATGAGTCATTTAATTACGATCGTACATTGATTCGCACGGGAATGAATACTCTCAAGTGCAAGGTTCTCGTAAAGTAGGTACCTACTACTACATAAATTGCTACTTGTGAATGCATAAAATTCTGTAACATATGAAAAATATTTATTGTAATGACAAGTGAATGTAAAGAAGGAGAATGGTAGTGTAATAAGTATTATGAGTCGGTCACAGCTGTGATTGACCGATAAATCATGTCGCCAAGCCCAAGTTGTAACTTTTGTTTATTTGATATTTTAACGTCCGTGTCGTCTTAGCACATCGCAGTATAATGTATACGTAGCCTACATTCTTTTAGCACCAACATCACTATTTAGGTCATCGATTTTCGACCCCCTTTACATATTTTCTTACCAATTTCTTATTGGTCATTACCGTTAGAATTTGTTATTAAGCATTTTTTTTTCAAACCCAAAACTGCTTTTTTTTATTCCTTACAATTGAATCTGAGTTTGATTTGAACCCATAGCCCTTTTCATAATGGGATGTGATGTTAGTTATGATACGCTAGATCAGATGTGAACTTCATGACATGAGTCATACGAGTGTGGACACGAATCTCGTTCCAGCGGTGACCGCATTGCTGTTATAATAATCTTACTCTCGTCATAATTATATGGAAATTTCATGGTTGCGACTGCTTTAGTAATATCACATTCTTTCACATTTCACATATTAAATATTTGGGAGATCTAAAAAAGTATAATACATATGAACTAACGGATGATAAATATATTTGTAAATGTATTAGTTACATGTCAGACCTCATGTTTCTTCAATCGTTTAAATTAGATCAAATTAGTTGCGAGACGTTAACAACAGCTGCAAGCGTGTCGTCAACTTACGTTTTATTATCTTTTGAATTATCATTCACAAAAATTTGAGACGTTTTATTAGAGTAACGTGTTACGTTCGAGCTCAGATGCAGGAAGCTGTCGGTTACTAAACGTGCTAATTGGACGTTTAGAAATTGTGTCTACACTTGAGATATAGTTATATGATGTTGTTGCAAAATTTGTTCTTTTTTTAATGTTATATTTTTCCATATTTTGATAATATTTCATGTTAATTTACAAATCTGTTAACTATTTTGCTTGTTTTGATATAATTTGATGATAAGTTTTGGTTAAATTGATATGAATATGATTTCGTTTGCGTTTTTTGTGATCAACACACCAAGTGCATAAAACTCTTTACCAATAACAATAGAATATAGTTATAATTGAAATTGAATCAAAACAATAACAAAAACGATACTTTCCACGCTGGTATTGTATGAGTGGATGCAATTTACAGAGTTACGTCAAACGTTACATATTTATAAAATAAAAGGTAATGACACAAAAAAATATATAAAAGTAATAATAACAAATATGCTGATATGTCATATATAAAGATAACCTTTCCTTTTTCCTTTATCAGAAGGACCGTCTGGTAATTTGGCGTCATATAGAAGAAACCATAAGAAAACTCATTCGTTCGTAACACAAGAACTCTAGTAATAAATGTTGTTTAAAACGTAAGAATCGTTAAAAAAAGTTTGGGCAAATATATTTTAAACAGCTGAACTCATGTTGATGAACTACACGTGACCGGTTGACCGGACAGGAGGTTGACTACACAATTGGGATCAACCATCTGACATACTACATTTTTAATTTATTGTTAATAAATTTATTAGTTTAGTTATACCTATACCTCAACTTGTTCTCAATAAAAGCAGCGCGCACCTACAGTAGTACTTTAGAACAGTTGTAGATATGTATTGTAAGAATGTATGTATATATATGTACGTAGTTGTAAATCATCTCCATGGGCGACCTCATCACTTATCATCATCATGGACAGTCTGCAACTTTGTAAATATATCATATTTTTTTTTTTAATAAATTCCCTTTTAATTAATTGTACATTAAGCACGTTTTCTACTCTTCAAGTAATATTTAGGTATTATGTATTATGTAGATATTGTAGACGACCTTTGTTTATCAGTGAAAAAGCATGACTTGAAATTAAGGTGTCCCTGGTTCTATAAATGATCGTGACAAATGATAGAATTAGAATAAGTCAATGAAGAAAACCCTCCTATAGATACACATACACCGACACAGACAAGGGCGTGAAACATATTTAAGTGAGAGAACTCGAGGCCCTTTCTGGTAAACTCTTCATCTCTCGTTTTTGCTCTTCCTAGAGCAGTAAGACAAACAACGTTGTGGATGTTCATAGACTAAAGTCACTACTTACCATAATGTAAAACAAGCTAATTAGTTAGTTCTCCTAAAATATAGGCTGTTGTTGTTACTATGAAGAGGCAGTATTGAATTGAAACACTAAACAAGGTTATATTTTTCGGTTATCCAGTCATTTGTTATTTAAAGTAACTGCCTCATTTGAATTCAGTTTGTGGTCTGACATCATACCGTTCATTGAAGTTGGTATGCGAAGCAATGACATCAGATAGTGATGAGAGAAAATACGATTAGATTTATATCTCGTTACTTTCTTGTGAAAACTTCGTATTATGTAACATTATACCTTTTTAGTATTTAAATTTTTAATTCATAATTGAAATGAAAAAGCAGGACCTAATCAACCCAATGTCATCTGTGAGACGTCGATTTTGACTGTCATATTATTTAATAACATACATACATCATCAAGCATCTCTAATTGGCTTGTTACTGCAATAACAATAACAGTAAAGAAATTATCATCAGTTACTAATGATAAGTTAAAATCAATAAAACACAATGGGACATTAAAATAAACGACTTACCTACTAGAAAACATACACGATCGTAATATAAATAATAAAAAGACATACATATTGAAATACTTCTAAATTTACAAAACCTTATTCAATATTATATTACTGCCGTAACATTAAAACGGTAAATGTTTGCCGACAATGTTAATAATTGCTGGAGCATACGAAAACATTGGCACCACATTCGTTTATCTAGATCGTGACGCGCACGCGCACTCTGCTGCCAAATGCGACTCCAGGAAGATATTACGTAAATAGGTATATCAATTGTAGTTATTCTACTCGCCTACGGTCTAGACGCTATTATAGTCAAAATATGGATCGGTCTGGATTCTTAATTCGGAGCAATATTATAATTATCTTGCCATCCTAAGATATCCATATCGTAATTTGAATGAATTTGAATTTAGGTAACATGTTTAAATTAGATTTAAACACAATTAAATATTTTGGGAAAAATTTAAGACCATCTTTAATAAACTGGCTTTGGGTTTCGTGAGATTTTGTTCATCGTCGAAGTTAAATTAATGATGTTTACCTTATTATTTAATGTATTTAATTCAAAAGCTATTAAGAAAAGTGGGCTACATGATGTCCAAGAAAGGAGATGGAAATGCCTGAAAAATTATAGGACTACGACACAAGGTGGATGACTGTTGTAATTAAAGATATTAAAGAAAATGTAGTTATTAATGACTGATAATGTAATTCCCTAATCAAGTCGTGTCGCTGACGTCACACTTCACTTGATACTATTAAATGGACCTGGTTCTTGAACTGGCTCATGTAAGAATAAGATGCTCGTATATCTTTAACAGTCTTTTAAAAATGACCGTATGTCTAAAGAGTGAGAATCTTCTATCTAAATTAACAGATAGATGATTTACCTTTTATGTGTTTAACTTTTTTTGGTTATTTATGTTACGATTTAGCAATTCTAATAAACATTTTTATTGAAAAATAGCTATTGCCCGAGACTTCATTCCTGTAAAACAAATGAAAAACTTATTTTAGAGTTATGGATCGAAGTCGCGAAATAAAAGACGTTTAAAATTTTTAATATTGCTTGTAAGCGTCGTAGTATAATTTTGTAAAAGTTACGTCAACGTAAAGATTGTAAGACAATGTTTAATATGCAGTTCAGTGGTTTCGGTGATTACTCTCCACATACCTCTGTTTTATCTACACTATTTAATTACATAATGTATGTTTCAAAATAGGAAGACATTAATAAATAGAAATTATACAACACGTCTTGTGTGCGTTTAAAATATTGAAGTATGAGATGTAATCAATGAAAATACCTGAAACTGCGTCAAAATAGTTTTGCCAAAATAGACAGTGATAATGAAGTGGGCCGGAGGTGGACAGATGACGGTTTTGAAGGTAGTTTGCTTTGGCATCCGTTCCTTATTAACTGTCGCGTAATGACAGCCTGGAAATAAAAACGAATGACGCTTAGATAATGTTTATATTTGTATATTATTGTATTTGTCGGGTTTTTTTTTTTTTTTTTTAATTATTCAAATTGTCTTAATTGGATGACCAAGTGGTCATAAGATGTGTGTAAGGTTGATTGGTGATAAGATATATTTTTGTAAATGACTAGTGTTTGAATTATTTAGTCGTTTTATACAAAATGACGGCAACCCACGAGATGGCAAGATCATGATTCATGGGAGATGATAAAACTCAATGGGAAATATCAGAAGAGGCCTTTTTGAAGAGGCACACTGACATAAAATACTTTATATTACTGTTTTTATTTTTCTTTATTAAACTTTTTACTACTTATTTTATATTTCTATATTAAACTTAGTGTTTCAGTATTCCGATTATACACAATTTGAGTGTGAACATTGAACTATTGAAGAATATATTACAAAAGAATGAAAAAGTTTTTAAAATAATAAAAAAATTACTGATGAGATCATAAGTATTCTGTCCAGTAATTATTTGGACGCTTGAACCTTATTTTAAAGAGAAAGAGAGAAGAACACTACATTGTGTTATGTAATATTTTATTATTTGACGAAACAGTTTTTAAATATATATATATATTTAAAACGACTGAACAAGTGATATATATATATATATATATATATATATATATATATATATATATAAATATATATATCTTTTGTTCAGTCGAGCGGTAGGGATAGACATATTGGCAGCTAATTTGTTAGAAGTCTGTTTCGGCGCGGCGTCTCCGTCACTGTCTGATGATTACTGCAGCACCAGAACAGAAAGGCGTATTTTTACCGCGTTCATCTCCGTCGCGTGTGCAGCATGCTTTATAGCAACGTTGATTATTATAATATTTCTAAAAATACTGAATAAAATATCTTGACTTGATGGATGAGCAAATAGTGTTGGACTGGCTCCTCGAACAGAAGATGATTTTAAATTTACTATAAGCATACGCTTGATCACCCGATGGTAGGCGACGCAGTGGTTAAGATAAACCTTTTGCTTAGAAATTGCCGATTTACTCTTCTTTTAAAGATATCTGGGTAAATTTTAATACGAAACACATTTCGCAAAAGAATAACAAACTTTAGGTTTGTTTACAAGACAGGATAACGCGAAGTATTTTGTATAAGAAGACTTTTAGAGCCGTGTTTCTTTCGGTGTCCGATAGGGCTAAATGACATCGCCCGAAATAGCCGAACTTCGGGCGGCCTGTTGCAGGGCTCGCAGGGCCTTCCTCCGGTGTCGCCGCAGAGGCGGACCGGACCCGGAGATGGAGGCCCAGCTGCAGGGTCAGTATCGCCAAGCGAAGTCGACCCTGCAGCTCGCGATTCGGAAGGCGAAGGACCTGGCTCGGGAGGAAATCCTGGCCGGTCTCGATAGGGACCCATGGGGGCGACCGTATCGCGTTGCGCGGAATAAAATCCGCGCCGCGACCGCCCCGGTCATGGAGTCCCTTCAGCCGGGTTTCCTCGAGCGGCTGGTGGGGGAACTTTTCCCGGATTCCACCGGCCACTCTCCTCCTGTGATGGCTCCCCCCTCTCAAAGGGGGGGAGCTGGTTCTGTCCCAGTCATCACGGAGGCCGAGCTGGAGGTCGCGCTGAATCGCCTGCGAGCCCGCAACACTGCGCCGGGGCCGGACGGTATTCCAGGGCGAGTGTTGGTCATCGCCCTGGGATACCTGGGAGGCAGGCTTCGGGAACTGTTCAACCTGTGTTTGCGCACTGGACAGTTCCCGAAAGCCTGGAAGGAGGGCAGGTTGTGCCTGTTGCGGAAGGAGGGTCGTTCTGCCGATTCTCCTTCCGCATACAGGCCGATCGTGCTGCTGGACGAGATGGGCAAGCTCTTCGAGAGAGTCCTCTCTGCCCGTCTCGTCCAGCACCTCCAGGAGGTAGGTCCAGGTCTCTCAGACGCCCAGTTCGGCTACAGGGCGGGTCGTTCAACGATCGACGCCCTGAGGGCCCTGAGAGACCTGACCGAAGAGGCTGTTTCCGAGGGGGATGTCGTCCTGGCGGTTTCGCTGGACGTCGCCAACGCCTTCAACAGCCTGCCGTTCGAGACTCTGGTTGAGGCGCTCCGGTTCCATGGAGTGCCTCCCTATCTCCGCAGGCTGTTGGAGGCGTACCTGCAGGATAGAGAGGTCCTGTGGGAGTGCGGCGACCGGCGGGTCTACCGACGTGGCGTGAGCCGAGGGGTTCCACAAGGGTCCGTGTTGGGGCCGGTCTTGTGGAACCTGGGCTACGACTGGCTGCTTCGCTGTCCGCTCCTCCCCCGGACGAGGGTGCTGTGTTACGCAGATGATACCCTCGTCACGGCGCGCGGAGGGAGCTTTGCGGAGGCAGCCCGTCTTGCCACGGTCGGCGCTACGTTGGTAGCGGACCGCATAGGGCTGTTGGGACTGGAGGTCTCTGTTTCCAAGACGGAGGCCATCCTGTTCCACGGCCCTCGCCGAGGTCCCCCTCGTCGGGCGTACATCTCCGTCCAGGGTGCGCGGGTGGCGGTGAAGGCCCAGATGAAGTATCTGGGCCTCACCCTGGACGGAAGATGGAACTTCGGGGCTCACTTCTCTCTGCTGGCCCCGAAGTTAATCTCCACTGCAGTCGCCTTGAGTAGGCTTCTACCCAACGCCGGAGGGCCGCAGGCTCCTTGCCGCCGGTTATACGCCGGAGTGGTGAGGAGCATGGCCCTGTACGGTGCTCCCATATGGTCGAGAGCCCTCACCGCGAAGTCCAGGGCCCTTTTGCGTCGAACGCAAAGGGTCCTAGCGGTGAGGGTGATCAGGGGGTACCGTACGGTGTCATACACTGCGGCCACACTCCTGGCGAGCGATCCGCCCTGGGAGATACAGGCGCGGGTCCTTGCCGGAGTGTATTGGCACCGGGTAGAAGCCCGGGTTGGGCGGGTTAGGCTCGAGGCGGATCGGATCAGGGCTCTAGCTCACCGAGCCCTGATCCGACAGTGGAGTAGGGACTTAGAGTCCCCGTCGGCCGGTCTTGCGACGGTGGGGGCTATTTCCCCCCATCTCGATCGTTGGATCGGCCGGCGGCACGGGACTCTAACGTTCCGTCTTGTGCAGGTGCTCACGGGGCATGGGTGCTTCGGTGAGTACCTGCACAAGATCGCACGCAGAGAGGCGGCCCCCTCCTGCCACCACTGTGACGAGCCCGTGGACACGGCTCGTCACACCTTGGCGGAGTGCGCAGCCTGGGACCGTCAGCGTACTGAGCTGACGGCCGTGGTTGGCAGCGACCTCTCGTTGCCGAGCGTTGTTTCCGCGATGCTCGACGACGAGAGGTCCTGGGTCGCTATGGCCTCCTTCTGCGAGCAAGTCATTGCCGCGAAGGAGGCCGCGGAGCGGGACAGAGAGGCAGCCTCCTCTGAACCGCTCCGCAGGGGTAGGCTGGGTCGAAGGAGGCGGGATTACGCCCGCAGCCTCCTTCCCCAGCTGTAGTGCCTGGACGGGAGAGGGGGGTGACCTCTCCCGCCCGTTATAGGCCTACGAGGTGAGGGTGTCCCTAAGTTGATCGGGGCCCCTCGCAGGGGGTTCCGCCGGGGCGTCACGGTGAGTGCGAAAGCGATCCCGTGGCGCCCCACTAAGGCGATGAGGTCAACCGTTGGTTTTTTAGTGGGTAGCCTTTTTCCAACGATAAAAAAAAAAAAAAAAAAAAGGGCTAAATGACATATAACCTATTGCTGCCTCTAAGTTAAGGCATCTTTCAATAGTTGCTGTTTGCCAACCAATCTCATAAAAATCACTTGAAAGTTTAAAAACGTTTTGGCAAACTGTTATAACAAAATATTGGCTTGTCAATAAAATCTATAGTATTAAATATAAATAATTCGCGAGCTATATTTTTAAGATAACTTACTTACTTCAACCGTATTTGCACAATTGCCAAACTAAGACAGTTTTTAACTTGATAACCAGATTATTTAGATTTATTTCTCTGTAGGTATAGTGGTTCGGTTGACTGGTAGATAATGTTTTAGCATTAAGTCCGCCAATTGTATAATTTTGTACAATAAAGATTAAATAAATAAATGAGATGTTTTAATCTTTCTTTTGTCATAGAGTAGGATTTTATATATAAAAACCGAATAAATGTCATAGTTAAGTTAAATACATATTAAATTAAAAATAAATTAAAAAAATAAATTGAATAAGAAATGAATTTCTTGAGGCAGTACAGACTAACTCTAACAATGTTTTATGTTACATTATGTAAGAAAAAGTAACACATATTGTGTTGAACTTCATCCGTTACCTATTTTTTAATTTCGCATAATAATACATAATCGTCTTTGTGGCTCGATATAAAAGTCAAGAATTAACATGATTGCACTGTTGAGATAATATTTATTATTTTTTTGCTCTGCCATCTATACACGGTCCTAAAAAAATACACATGAAGGAACATTATTAACAAATTTTCAAACAAATTAAATATGAAACAGTAATTTATCACGTTCATAAAAACTTTTTTTCTATAAAATCAGATGTATGTTTGTGAATGTTGATTGAAATGGTGAAATAATAAACTATTTATTATCCGCTATGCTGTTTTATAGTATTTATTTTTGGTAGTGTCTTCATCTGTCTTTTATACAAAAAGCTTTTAATGTATCCAGCTAAAAATTAATTCACAAATTACTAATTTCAAAATAAGTTTTTGGTTATTTTGAAACTTTTACGACGTAGTCTTTATAACTGCCGTAATGGTAACATTTTACGGACGTATGTACATTAACATTATCATTTTAAACTATTTTCAACTTTATACACAGGGTTCAGGGTTCAAAGTAAATCGAACAAATTTGTTTACTGAAACCTGTATAAATTATATAAAAACCGGATGCCGTCTTTGTAACTTTTATATATTAAACTGGATGTTGCCAGAGTCCTCGTCCCTCCCCTCCTTCCTGTCTTCAGAGCTAAAAGCATTTTATATGTTAACTTAGATAATAAGCACACAAGCCCACACCACATTTGGTTTCTTAAAAATCCTGAAATCGTTATCGTTCGTAATCGTTCATGAAAATGAGAAAAAAAATAAAAAGTAGCATTTACTGACCAAAGCAATAATCTGTATTAAAAACTGTACTTTTGTATTTACTCTATGTGCAAGAAAATAAACAGATAAATACAACAATTTTACTAACTTTTGTTGTGTGTTCTTTGTCCTGTCAGTCAGGACTCGTAGCAATTAGTTTTTATTTGGAAATAATGTTCAGTTGCTTCGTTTTGTTATACGAGTGTATCTAGATAGGTACTTCTAAAGATACCGTACTTTCAGACTATCTGTCATTTTATCACTCGACACCAACTCCACCCAGATATTTCGATGTCTTTATTATATAAATTTCTTTTGATATAATATATAGTTGGATATAAATAAGTAATAATAAACCAAAGCCGTGTTGCGAAAGATTTTTTACCCACAGCCTGGGGTTGCGATCACATATATATTTTTTATATTTAATTATTATCGTTTTTATATTATCGTTTTGTATGTTTGTTCCAGGTGATGCTGGGCGGGGCTGCGGGGGCGAGCCCGGGAGGGGACGACCTGCTCACCGTCACCGTGGTGCGAGACGAGCACGGATACGGGATGAAGGTTTCAGGTACATAGTTTTTTGGTGCTATTTTCTAATTATAATACAATGCCCAAACCTCTTCTTCTTTGTGCATATTTACCTTCCATCTAAGTTTCCCTTTAATCCTCTTTCCTAAAAGCTTTGGTCCCTAAAGATCGCAAGGCAATTGGGATTTCAAAAGTATTCTATGCTTCTTCGGGCAACAGTGACTACTTGGCATTAGGTGGACAATCTGACATCTGTGCGTTTGGACAAATGGGCATTGTCGGATGCTCAGATGGAAGGTGGTAGAGCCCAACTTTAGTTATTTGATAACAGTTCGTATGGGCTAGTATATATGGCTGACCTTACAAAGAAAGTTCAATCAACAGTTTTCTCATCGCCATGGGTCTTGTAACTAAAATATGCAGTATATAACTATAAGGTTCTGAATTCAAAAGCCGTTCGGGTAATATCCTTATATGATTTTCGAAACTTATTCTAAACTAACTTATTCCAAACAGGAATAATACCCGGAATATCCAAACTCACCCCTTGATCCGTCATGGGGCAGACAGACATGTTGGGTGAGAGTGCATACAGTTCGCCTCGGCGACCTCCTTTAGGGGGTAATATAATTTATTTAAATATCTGGTATATAGTGGCACATAGGACCAGTATGTAGTGGTAGAAACAAATAATTTGAAGGAATCAATAATAAGCTTTATATTTTGGAAATAAATCTTAATTTGCATAATTAAGATTATTACTAGTATTAATAAAATTAGTATGAAGTCCGTATATTCTTTTTTACTTATGTGATTGTATGTAAATATGCAGTAACTTTTAGGAATCTTTGTGTATAAAGTAATTTCAAAGTCGATTAGTTTCTAATTTATTAATTGAATGCTGTTCAATGAATAGGGAAGTGTTTGCTCAGTGTTCCAGACAAGAGTTTACGTTTTTCCCTTTCAATACTGTTCTTCATACTATCTACCTACCTACTTACCGTCGGAGCGGTTCATATGGGATGAATATATATAATTATAAGTATATAATGTTAATTGTACTTATGTATACCAACAATTATAATATATAACCATAAAATATATAACGAATTTCAATTATAAATAATAGCAATCTTTATAACAAATAGTTTTAATGATTCCATACTTGAAATAAAGACGAGATGGAGGTGTCATACCGTGAACACGATTGCTGCAAAGCCTTCCAAACTTCGGGTTAGATTTAAAATGTAAATTTATATTTAATTGAATATACGCAAGTTAAATGCGTAAAAAACGTTTTATTTCAATGTGTAGTACTCGTGAAAACCTAAGAAAACACTATAATTCCATGCTTCTTACCCTTTCGCTTTTATTAAAGTTAAACTTTAAAAAATCCAACATTTATGCAATGAATTATAAACATGTTATGTATTTTTAATAGATATAACAGGAGCAGAACGTGAACTTGCAATCTCGGGGGTACCGTCGCGTTCTCCCCGCACCGCCTTTCTTCCAACTGAACTATTGTGTCGATCTATACGTTATAATCTTCTTTATCGGAACAGAGGCGACATCTATTAGGCTTCTTTCGAACATCCTAATTAAAAGATGTTACAAGTAAAAATTTTATTTGTAATTGTCTATAATCTAGAATCAACAAGGCATGGCGTCAGGTCACAACGACATGCGATACAAGACTGCCTCCTAAACTAAAAGGAATAATCTACAAACTCATCATAAGGTCTGTCGTTTGTCGTCTGTATATTAATCTGAGTGCAGGACGTTGAAGGCGATGATGAAAAGCTTATGCATGCACCGGAGATGCGAATACTAAGATAAACATGCTGGGTAACGAGAGAATAGGATAAGAAATGAATGTATTGTGATATTATGAGGAGATATTAAAAACATGTCATTAGAAGAGTTATTATACTTAGTCTGGCCATAAATAATGTTACAATTTAAAATAAAAAAATATTACATTTGAATTTGGAATTTGTCATTTTTATACGATTGTTCATTGTGTTTTCTCATTTTGGCGCCAATACATTATACAATATTTTGCGATATTAAAATAGAGAGAGAAAATATGTACTGGGCTATTAATAGGTACTATGAGACTTCCTCTGTTTGTGACAGAGAATAATCTGGCGGTCCACGTAGTGTTCGTACGAAAAAGGTGGTCAAAGCAGTAACGGAAAGAATTCTAAGAAATCCGAAAGTAAAAGATTTTATTTCGGGAAATGAAGATAACACCTAGAACCATGACTTAGGACTTGCAGCAGCCTATAAGAGACGCACTGGTCATTTCTTAACTTATTAATTAAAGATGAATAGGGTGGTAAAATCGAAACAACTACTGAAGCGGTACGCAAAGGGAGCTCACAGAAAAAAATTGTTTACAATTGAACAACAAGCTTCTCAATTAGTCGAAAGAGGTGGGCATTAAACGACTTCAGTGGTGGTTTGATGGGGTGTTAGCTATGAAAGAATGACTGAGCCGTATTGTGAAAAAGGTATCAACGAAATCGGCACAAGTGTATCAAGATACCATTCTTGAGAAGGTAGTTAGGCCTTTAATAATACCATATTCAATAACCAAGTATGGTCCTTCCAGCAAGACTCGGCGTCGGGTCGTAAAGCTCGGTCCACGAAGTCTTGGTTGGAAGCGAAAGTCTCGGACTTCATCAGAGCTGAAGACTAGCCGTAGTCTAGTCCCGATCCTAATCCGCTGGATTATGATTTAATGTCAGTTTTAGAGAGTACAGCTTGCTCTAAAGGCCATGATAATTGGGAATCCCTGAAACAATCCATACGATCTGCAGTGAAGAATTTCCCCATGGAAAGAGCGCGTGCTTCTATTGATAACTGGTCTCAACGTTTAAAGGACTGTATTCAGCCAATGGATACCACTTCGAATAAGCTTTTCATGTTTTAATTGTTTTATATTTGTGTATTAAACTAGCACATTGTAAAAGTAATAAATATTATTTGCAATTTAAAAAAAAAATCTTTGTTACAATATTTACGGCAAGACAAGGTATATGGAAGTGGAACGATGCAAAAATTCTGAGTGGAAAGATGAATTGCGTTATATGGAGTAGAGAGGGAGTGTGACCAGAGATTATGACCGAAAAACATATACTTAGCAGACCCCAAAAAAGAAATAGGGGTAGAGAGATGATGATTCACAAAATTTGCTTTCCGCCATATATTTGATTATCCGAATGCCTAACGACAACTGAGTTTCAATTGTATTACAAATGTGTGTAATTTTTTAGCTTACCAATTACAAACAGATACTAGACATTCATTAATTGTAAATTATAATTAGTATCGCAATACTTACCTTATATGTACTCAAATTGCCCTAAGATCCGATTACCTATAACACGATTATTTTGCATATTTGCGAAACATTGACGCGGGGGCGCCCCAGTATAATCAGTTTAGACTTATAAACCTGTTTATCAACAACACTAATTTGTGGAATCTATATATATATATAGATTCCACAAATCTATGTACAAATAATCTATATACGAATGTACTAAGGTCCCTGACACCTCATTCATAGCCCTTCAAACTGGAAGGTGCGAGTTGTAAAACGGTCATTTGAAGAAAAAATCATTCCTACTTTTTATTTTACTTTAGTTAGTTTTATGTTAAGTGTATATGTTTTCGGCATCAGGGGACAACCCGGTGTACGTGCAGTCGGTGAAGGAGCACGGGGCGGCGTGGCGCGCGGGTCTGCGTGCGGGAGATCGCATCCTGTGCGTGGACTGCGTGCCCGTACAGCACCACGCACACCAGCAGGTCGTGCACATGATACGAGGTACGGCGCCGATTATAAGAAGTCACAGGAATAAAATGCTATCTTTATATATATATATTTCTTGTGTGCGTGTGTTTGTCACTGAACTCCTCCCAAACGACTGGACCGATTTTTATGAAATTCTTTGTATGTGTTCAAGGGGACTTGAGAATTGTTTAGATTCACAATTTGGTCCATTGGAAAATGGTTTTTTTATTAATTTTTAATGTGTAAGTAGGTGGTGATTTTGGAAAATTCACATTGGTTCCGACGGACTGCGTTACCATGGCAATGTCAAGTATTAAATAATATTATATTTGAATTATAGTCTGCCCTGACAGTTGGCGTTGCGATGGAAATGAGAAAAATATTTTAGTACTAACGGCCCGATACGTGCTTCGCTACGTAAAAAGTGAAATTTAAAAAAAAATATTGGAACAAATTCATTTATTCAAACAAAAAATCTTTATTTACATATTCATACGGTATCGATTGGTCGAATTATGATAAATGTACATGTAATGACGTTAGACATTGTGATAACTTTTTAATATATATATATTTTTTTAGTTTGATTTTTTAAATTAAAGAAGCGTGTACAAGACAACGTCTGTCGGGTCCGCTAGTTTATTATGTAAATATAGAATTAAAAATAAACCGCTAAGGGCAGGGTTCGAACCCGCGACTACTGGGAAACCTTCCCGTCGCTCTATCAACTGAGTTACCGTATCGCTGTCCGTCTCGGTGAATTAAGCATTCTATATGTGATTGTCTTTATCGGGTGGTGGTGACATCTATTAGGTTTCTTTTGAAAATCCTAGCCAACGTTTCTAACTTTGCAGTATAGATAAACATTGAAAAGATGCCACTACCGAAATTAATGTTTTAAAATATTTATAAACAAGAATAGGTATGTTAAGCTTACTTAAAAAAAAAATGACATTTAAAGGTGTCCGACACCGGTGGGTGCAATAATTTAATATCCTAAAGATACTTTGTACATATGGTTCGTTATTCTCTTCCAGCCAACCCCAGCACGGCGCTGACGGTTCAGCAGAACAGTTCTCGTCTCAAGACACCCATTACAGCGCCTGTACCAGTTAATGTGAGCAGATCTTTTTACCAAAACAATAAGAATAATAAGTGTTCAAACTGTATTTGAGCGTTTTTCTAAATAACATACAACATGCAAAAAACTTGACATCGTCATACAATTTATGGAGGGAGAACCCCAATGTCAAGCATTTAAAAAAAGTTGGTCTACTTACACATATTGTGTACCTAAAGATAACCTTGCAGTGTGTCCAGTGAGACACTTGTGTCAACAAATGATTACGCTAAGGCTCCTCGTTGCATTGTGATGTTTGCTTGGCTCACTTACTTTTAGAGGAAATGTTATGAGTTAATATCTTTAACTACTTTGAAAATTTTACGAGTCTTATTATTTAGCCTGAAACATAATAAACTCTGATGAAAGTATTGAATTATATTTTATTGAATGTATATCTGTCTGTAGTCGGAGAAGCAGCGACAACTGGAGGTGACGAAGGCTCACACCGTGCGGCTGATGTTGGAGCAAGAACAAAAATATATCAGAGAACTCAAGAGTAAGTCGACGTTGTAGTTCCGCAGTTGTAGTAATTATGAATTTATGAGTCTCAGGTTCGATTATTCATCCCTTAATTTTGAATTGAAGCTTGATGTATTATTAAAGGACTTTTTATAATATAAAACTCATACCCGCTATGCTTTTATAGCCTGATCTTCTCAGGTCGGTGGCTATTCACTAGCCGGACTGGTGGTAGATTTACAAGGAAAACAAAATATTATGAAATATTCTTAATGTTATTATTACGAAATCTACAAAATAAAAAAATATATATGTATTGTATATTTTTGTAGACGAACTCCTCAAGGTTCCTGACGTCCGTAAGCAGGCTCAGCTCGAGTCTTCAGAGCAGAGGTGCTCCATCCTGCAGCACGAGATAGACAACATCATAGCCACCCAGGTGACACCACGCCACATGTGGGAGCGGGTTATTACTTAGTTCATAGAAAATCATATTAGTTGTGTATTTTAGATCACTTTGTTATCACTGATGTCGTTGCAGCTGATTTTATTTACCTCATTTTTATATTTTATTTGTCGGTGTTGCTAAATCAGAAAAATACAAAAAAATCTAATAATAATATAATATATTTATGTGACTGTAATCGAACAAATATTTTTTATGTATTTTTCTTACAATAATTTTAAGAAAAAAAATAAATGCGGATACGTAATATGGTGAAATAATAATTAATGAATGTGTACTAACATATTAACGGAGCGAACCGGACTCGGCCGCCTCTATGCATGTCTGTTTTGTTATCTATGTTTTTTATTGTTGATCGTGATGTTCATTAAAAGGGTTCAGTTTAAAGGAAAATTATTTATACTACGTTCACGTTCACTCGATCGATTTACGATATAATTATTATTGCTTTAATACTATCATAGATTATCCAACAAAACTAATATGTAAACCAGAGGCATCGATTTATTTAAGACCGAGAACTAATTTAAGCATCGTTATAGCTGAATAGGAATTCTCAATTTTCTTTAAGTGGGTGAAGATTGTCCAAAATCGATAGAGGGTAAAGAACAAGTGAAACATCACAAAAACGTCAAATCTCCACCCACGTAACCCGTCGGCCGTTCTAGCCGGAGGCTGCGCCCTCCACCCCCAAGCTCTCCCGGAAGGACCCCGAGCGCGCCAACAGCGGCTTCCTCAGCGCGCTGCCACGCTCGCTCAGCAACCTCACGGGACAGAGCCTGCGCGGCCTGAGACAGCGCGCGCGCGGGGAGGTGCCGCCGCCCCTCCCCCTGCCCCTCCCCCTCACCACCTGTCTCGACAACACGCCGCCCCCCCTGCCGCCGCGCCGGGCGCCCTTCCCCTCCCCCGCCCCCGTCCTCACCCCCGCGCCCGCCAAGCACAAGAAGCCCCATCCCATGCATCGCTCAGCCCCGGCGTACGGCGCCGATAAATTCAGGAGGTCCTCGCACTCGCTGGACGGGGAGCCGGAGGGACCGCAACCGAACTCGATAGCGTTACAGTTGAACTACCCGCTCGTGAACGTGCCGCCGCCCTCGCTGCTGGTGAGTCGTATCGAGTCGAATTATTTACGACTTTGAACCCTCCGAGGGTTTCGAATAACTTGACTCGTTTTTTATTCTTTATCATTAAGACTCATCGCTACGCTTATTTTGCTCGCATTACATAGTGTGTAGGTAGATAACACCTGCAATATACCATTTATTCACTATTAGATCGTATTAACTTTCTTTCGTTTGTGTGTTTGATATTAATTATGTGTAACTTCTAAGTCGTGACTAACTCTACGAACTATGTAACCGAAGGTCGATATTTAGGTCGTTCGTAACTTAACAACGCCGTCACCATAATTATAAAGTAACGATCTTCAAATAATCTCATCAAATAAAAAATAATCAACTCTCTAATCGGAACGCATATATTTATTATTAATCACCAACAGACGGACAATCGCAGCGGTATTCCCATCCTGCACGTGAGGAGTCAGTCCTCGCCCGAACACCTCGACCACGAAGCCCCCAGGAGTGAGGACTACTTGATTAATTTCGTTACTGTCATTACACTCCAATTATTATCATTCTTAATACAAGTTGACTCAACGTCAACACTGTCAGTCCGGTGAAATTGGTCTAAATTTAAACTTAAAAGTTCTTGTACCTAAATGTTAAATTTGTTATTATTTGATCTACATCTAGTCGACAGAATTTCACATAACATACTCTAAAGATGCCTCTCCCCCAGCGAGCGCCCCTCCCGGAGACAAGGAGTGGTGGGCGAGAGGAACGCCTCCCCCCGGCACGCCGCCGCCGCCCTACCACCAGCCCGCACAGGTACACACACATCCGAGCACACTAACGCACACTCAAGCACAAACAGTTTAAAATTGATAGTGTTGTATTTGAAATTTCTCTTTTATATGCCCATTTTTATCGTTCCAGCCGTGTGCGGATCCCCAACGAGCCATCATATCCATGGAGGAAGACGAATCGCCGGCCTCGGTGAGTATCGTCAAGGATATCGAAACATTCATTCAGCAAGAAAACAAATGTTACAGTTTACCGATATAATTATATAATTAATGGAATGGCATATTCCAGGACACGTCGACGCATTCCGGTCTGTTCTCCAACTTGCGGTCCGTGCGCGAGTCCCGGGCGAGGACCGCGGTGCTCATCAACTGGCTACTGGCGGAGAGACGGTGAGCGCGCGAGCATACGCCCCCGAGGCGTCGAGAGGTCCCGCCACTAACAGTTCTCGTGTGCCGCCGCAGGTGCGCGTGCGCGGGCCTGCTGCTGCTGCTGACGGACGCCTACCGCGCCGCGCCGCCGCCCGCGCGTTCGCTGCGCCGCTGGGCCTACGAGATACACTCCACCTTCCTCATGCCCGGCGCGGTCGGTGACCCGCACTTACTCCTCGCACTCACTCCCCGCATTCGCTTGTATCATATTATGGATTCATTCAAATCTTATTTTGGCTAAAACTCTTTCGGCCCGGGTGTACGGGCAAAGCTATCTCTCCCTTAGTATGTCATCCGATGTGACCGGTTGCTGTATTTTATACCAAATTCTATGTTTGTCTTAAAATTAAAACATTTCTTGCATCCTTGAGATGTTTGATATTTAGGACCGTCATACTTATGGCCACCTAATATCACGATGCAAATAAAAGAATATCCGCTCTTATTTTATTTTGCTGTCGTATAAATAGTTTTATTATAATGCTTCGGTAACGGTCATAGACATGTACGTCGCCATAATTCCAGGTATTACAACTCAACGGCGTCGACGAGAACATGGCCAACGAGATCGAACACGTGCTGGTCAACGGTGAGTGAACATTCTTTGAGTGAGCTTTCACCAAACGAGGCGACTACTCTCCACGCCCTCCTTGATCGCAGAGCACGAGAAGGAGGAGATCCTCCGCAACGTGTTCCGCAAGGCCCGCCGACGCGCCAAGGAGGAGCTGTCCCGCCAGCTCGGGGAGTTCCAGGTGAAGCGGCAGGTGGGGCTCGCCACGCTGTACGGACCCGACGACGCCGTGCTGCAGCGCTGCGACCTCGACAAGCAGCAGGTGCGCGTGTGCGCGTTCGGGATGCGGGTGTGTGTGCGTACGTGCGGATTGTAACGGGTCCTGTGCAGGAACTGGTGGTGGTGGAGCGCATCATGTGCGGGCGGCTGGGCGCGCTGGCGGCGGGCGGCGCGGGCGGGGCAGGCGCGGGGGCGGCGGGTGGCTGCGGGGGCGCGGGGGGCGGCGAGGCCCACGCCGCGCTGCTGGCCGCGCTGGTGGCGGCCGCGCTGTGTCTGCAGTGCAGGTGAGGAGATGCTCGACTTTATAATTTTATCGTTTATCATATATATAGAAATAACTAAATATCGATGCTAGTCAGCTTGCTGCGCCTCAACTCACAACAAAGCGCACGTAAGTGTGCTTAAAAGTATCGCAATTTCAGTTGCTACAGTCAAACTAACGTACTTATATAATATATTTCTTATGTCTGACTAATTTATACTCAAATTCAAACTAACAAAATCAAATTCATCGATACATGCATATATATAATAAGCCGAAGATTCTTAGCAGTCCATGGATTCCCCGCACGGGTGCCGGGTCCATCGCGTTGTAAGGAGAGGAGTGCTAGCAGTGCCTGGGACTTGCGACCCGGGGGTAGGTGTAAGGGGCCCCTGTATGATGCGCAAACACGCTCGCCATCACTGTCTACACTCCTCTCCCTACTTAACCAAATTTGAAGGAACCTACTAACGCCGCCTTTGAAATACGTTCTGGAAACGAACCAATACTATTTCTAGAATTATACTAATATGTTTTATAAAAGTGAAGTCTGTAAGTCTGTATGTTTCGTTCTTAATCACACAAAAATGGATGAAAGGATTTTGATGAAATTTGTTACCCGGATAGTTACAATCTGGAATAACACATAAGATACTTTTTATCCCGATAATCCTGTATAATTATTTTTTATCTCTCGTACGCGAAAATATTATATGTTGCGCTATATCGAGATGATCGTATTAAATTACTTTCTATTTCGATAAGTAGCTCGGTTGAATGTCTGTTTTTACACGCATAAAAAGCTCCATCGATCATTCGTCTTAGCAATCAGATTTATATATTTTTTTGGTTCAATAGAATTCAACTATCCTAACCCAATACTTAATAGTAATGGGTTGAATTTTAAGGTTCCGTACCCGAAGGGTAAAAACGGAGACTGATTATTAAGACTTCACTTGCCGTCTGTCTAACTCCAAACTGTATCTCATGAACCTTGAAGCTACCAATTTGAAAATTTCACAGATTATGTATTACTGTTGCCGCTATAAAAAGATATACTACGTAGAGACTTCTTTAAAACTAAATAATTAAATAAAAATAAAAAAACATATATATATAATATAAGAATAAGAATAAGAATAATCTTTATTGGAACCAAAAATTATAAAAGCACATAAAAATATAGTGATCGAAAATGCTTGCATTAGTTATATAACTGTGTCGCAAACATTAACGCCCACCTCCAAACAGAAGAATGTTCCAAATAACAAAATAATCAAAAAAAATTAAAATGAAAGTTATAGTAACAGAAACAACAGCAAATATCAAACTTCAAAAACCAAAACTGTGTGTGTCTGTGTGTGTGTGTATGAAGGTATGAGTGCGTGTGTGTGTGTGTATGTGTGCGTATGTATGAGTGACATGCGGTATTCATAAAGAAGTTATAATTTTTTCTGTATCTTCATAATTTAGGCGATTTAACCAATCCAAAACAAGTTTTTTACATTGTTTTAAACTGCAAGGATAAATGTTTAATATCTCATTTACTTTGTTGTATAACCTACAAGCCAAATAACAATATTGTCTTCTTGAGACTACTAGTCTACTGATGTTAATACTGCAAACTTTTTGCAACCTTCGTTTAACCGCATTAGACTTAAAGGGAACTTCACGGTGTTTGCGTAGTATTGTGTTTAAAATAAATGACTGCCTTACCGAATGGATCTTTGCAAGCTTGTACAATTCAGAAGTGGGAAATCGAACTGGTTTAAAGAGCATAACTTTTAATAAGCCTCTTTGTGCTCTTTCTAGTACTATCAACTTACTTTTAGAAACAGACCCCCATACAGAAATGCAATAGCATAT
The DNA here is from genome assembly GCA_959347355.1 of Napeogenes inachia. Classification (NCBI taxonomy): domain Eukaryota; kingdom Metazoa; phylum Arthropoda; class Insecta; order Lepidoptera; family Nymphalidae; genus Napeogenes; species Napeogenes inachia. The sequence goes on along the minus strand of OY365796.1, from coordinate 1,917,924 downwards.
TATTGATTGAGCTAGAGCGGAATACACTATTTTAAGAGTAGGGAAATCTAGCGAGCTTCGAAGATTTCTAAATACATAAATTAATTTTCTGACTTTTGACACATTAACTGCAATATTAGAGACCGACCGAAACATGATTCACAGCCGAAACCGAAACCGAAAACGAACCTTCGGTCCTGGTATCAGTTTCGGCCGAAACCGAAACCGAAACCGAAACTCACGTGGTCTTGTAAAATATTTGTTTTTAGTTTTTTACGTTAAAAAATGTATGTTTGCTTAGGTACACATAAGTATATACAGTCGACTAAGTTTTAGAAATTGTTAGGTTAGGGTTCAAGAGAATGAGAAATGAATAAAATAAAAACGATGAAATTATGAAATATAAATTGTTTGGCATTTATTCAAGTTACAACAAATCAACATACCTCTACTAGTATCACTTATTCATTATTTGAGATCTTGTAGGTATCAGTATTACTATGAGACATAGGTACATACTACATAATCAAAACAAATAATTAAACATCTAAGTCATTAAAGAGAATCAGTCTCACAAATATAGCTAAAAAATATATTTTGCACTTTAAAGGTCTGCTTTACTTATAATTAGTTACGTGTATTTTATCATAAAATACAAGTTCTTATGTTATCAATTAAATAATTATGTTGGTAGGTACTTATTACTTAACCATAAAAAAATAAACATCAAATAAAATCAACAAAGAAAGTCAACCTTAAATGTAAGTAAGCAGCATCGTGGCTGATAACGAGAAGTGGCTTAAGAAAAAATACATGAACAACATCACACAGTGCTGTCCAACACTTACAGCTCTATGTGGCGTCTGTTGAATTCTGCAACAGGGCAACTTAGTCGTTAGTTAGTAATCATAATTAAAAAGCCGTATATTATATGCCAAAAAGAGTAGTTTTTCAACATTTTCGCCGTGGAGGTTGCTTCGTCGATCAGCGTAAATTTGACCAGCTGCACTGAATAACTGTTCGCTGGGGACACTAGTTGGCGGAGCCGATAGATACTTTATAGCTGCCTTTCTTAGTGAAGGGTATGGACTGCTGTGCCAATATTCAAAAATATTGGCATTCCGTTGCATCAACGGCTCTGTCAAATATGTCTCCAATTTTTGTTTAAAAAAAAAGGACCGGTCTTCAACTGCCTTCATTTCATTAGTAAGATTTGAAGTACTGTCATGTGGATCCCACAAGCTCTCCTTTTGTTGCTGTGTGTTGGAAATGGACGGTATTGGTTCTGGAGATATTGCACGGACATGATCTACGCCGCTGGTGAAACTTGCCGGGTTTTCCAAGGTCACCAGAAAAGTTATTATTTCTCTCACTCCAATATCTACTTCATCGGAGCTGAGGTATTTAGATTTAAACCTTGGATCCAATAACGTCGACGCAATCAAGGAAGGATTTCCTCTTAAAAAAGAGAACTTGTTATTTAAACCATCATGCAGTGAGGCCTTCATAGTAGATATAACCTCATCATTTTCATCATCAGCTCGTTCTTGCAGTTTCCGGTTCAGTAATGAAATCAGGGGTATGGCTATGGACACGCACGAATGATCAAATGATAAGTCCAGTGTGGCTTCATAAAAGAACTTCAAAACGTCCGTAAGATTCCGTACAAGCTCCCATTCACTGGTGACGAGAGTTTCGATCTTACCATGTTCAATACTGTATAGGTTGACTGCACTCTTTTGCTCCAAAATTCTTAACAGCATCAAATATGTGCTATTCCATCGAATTTCGATATCTTGTACCAAAGCATGTTGCGGCAGACCGCATTGTTGTTGGCATTCTGTTAGTTTTCTAGTCGCTTTCTCACTATGATGAAAATGGCCTACGATTTTGCGACACTTTTTCAACAACGTTTTAGTCTGTTCATCTAAAAATAATGCTTGTTTAATCACCAATTGCAAAGTGTGTGCCACACAACCTATAGACTCATAGTGACTACGCATGGCGGAAGCCATGTTTGGTGCGTTGTCTCGTAGGACCATAAAAATCTTATTTTTCAAATTACATTCGTTTACCATCTCCGTAAATTTTTGCTCAATATATTGGCCGGTATGATTTTCTTCCAACACGCATGCACCGAGAATAACTTTTAGGCGTTGATGATCCACGATAAAATGAGCAGTGAAACTGAGAAGTGAACAAGATTTACTTTCATTTGACCATATATCGGTAGTAGCGCTCACCCACTCGCTTTTTGCCATTAGAGTCTTTACTTTCGATTTGACTTTTTCATACGTTTGTGGCATTAGCGATGTTCTGAAAAATTTTTCAGACTTCAAGCGGTATTTGCGAACACCTTGAGGATCACTGAAGTTCAGTCGCTGAAACGCTTCACCCGCTACCAAGGAATAAGGCAACATATCTACAATCAATAGGTCCATGATTCTTTTGTCAATTCTCTTTGTGATATCATGGTCATCAGGCCATTGAAGGTTTTTAGCAGCCATCTTCGGAATAGTTGTCTGAATTGAGCCTGCAGTGCTCGAACTCGACGCTATTGAGATGGTAGAACACGAAGATATTCTCCTCGATTTGGCCTCACTTTTGATGTCATTTATATCTGCCAGGCGTTTGAGCATTTGTTTATTTTCAGGCTCATGAAATTTGGATAAGTGTTGTTTCAGCCCGTGCAATGTTTGTTTTTTCGGTTCATTACTTCCCAGCGAATATAATTTGTTGCAAATTTTGCAAACTGCTTTGGATTGATCCGTCGAACATTTTTCGAAAAACTGCCATATCGGATTCTTGTGTGACATTTTTCCTGAAAGAAGAAAATACAAAAACATTGTACTGATCAAACGTAAACCTACCTAGTAAATAAAACATTCTGTTAATAAATAGTTTGTAATGAAGAAGCCAAAATACTCACATTATTTATTTTTTATTCACAAGAAAATCACCTTACTTGTCACAACACGACAACAAGTTTAGTATGCGCGTGTTTACTGTTTTGCCGGGAGATTGTGCGAGCGAGCTCCGCGCGCATATTCCCGAGTCCTTCCGAAGTTAGCCGAGCGACGCACGAACATCGAGTTTCGGTTTCGGCAAAAGGTTCGGCCGTTTTTGGCCGAAACCGAAACTCTGGCCGAAACTAAATTTTTTGGCCGAAACTGGCCGAAACCGAAACCGAAACCGAACCTTCGGTCGGTCTCTATGCAATATGCTCATTCCAAGAGAGACAGTTATCTATACAAACTCCTAGATATTTAATTTTAGTGGTACTATTAATTTTTATGCAACCGCAACCTATGTCTTTTTTACAATTATTTTCATGAGCAGAAATAGTGAAAGAGGAGTTTGGCAGAGACATCGAGTTATGTGCGAAAGGCAATATTTTAGTTTTGTCCATATTAAGTGTCAGCAAATTAGATGATAGCCAATACATAATATATGACAGCGCTAGTTCTGCATGTTTTTTAGTTTCTAGCCAATTACAGCCTTGGACAAGTAAAACAGTATCATCGGCATAAGTTATGATTTTACAATTTGATAACTTAAGTTTGCAAAGGTCGTTTATGTAAATAAGAAATAGGGTAGGGCCAAGGACAATTCCTTGAGGTACCCCAAATTCAACAGTCAGATCATTACTCATAATATCTCCAATTTTGGTGCATAGTGTTCGGTTTGAGAGGTAACTTTGAAATACTAATATATATATATATATATATATAATAATAATATACTAATATATAATAATAATATATATATAATAATGGTACGGAACCCTTCGTGCGCTGTTCCGATTCGCACTTGGCCGGTTTTTTAAACTTTTGGGCGGCTGTCCGACATAACAAAGTTGTTATTTGAACTTTAACAGCGCGAATAAAGCCGCTTAAATGTATGCCTTTTCACATTTCCCCTCATTTTTTAATGTTAATAGTTTACAGAAAGAAGAATTTCCCCTCATTTTTTAACCCCCGACCCAAAAATAGGGGTGTTATAAGTTTGACCTGTGTATCTGTGTATCTGTCTGTGGCAACGTAGCAGCTAAACTCCGAATCAATCAATTAAAATCAATTTAAAACTCTGAATAAGTAGTCATTTTAGCATGCATACGTATGGAATTCCATATTCATAAAAATTACGTATTTTACTTAAGTATTTTATTTGAGTGCAGGGTCAAGAAAAGTTTTAGCGGTCACAAAAATTGTTATCGGTCACGGTGTCGAGGAACTACCGGGGGCTACGCCCCCGGAAGTTTCCTCGTTGGGAAATAGTTAGTAAGAATTAAATAGTAGCTATGAAACTATCAATTATTAAATATGTGTAATATTTTAATTGTCATGGTATAAAATGTTTCGGTCCACCTATTACAACATTATTCCAATTCGCACCTTATGTTAAACAACCTTACAACTTTTTAATATTTTACTAGAACATTGGAAAGAATATGCTTTTCTATACTATCTATACTAATATTATAAAGAGGAAAGGTTTGATTATTTTTTTGTATGTTTGAAATGAATAGGCTCCGAAACTACTGGACCGATTTCAAAAATTCTTTCACCGTTGGCAAGCTACACTATTCCCGAGTGACAGGCTATGTTTCATTTTCAAAAAATTAGGGATGATTACTAAAACTTGAATATTCTAACGCAAGGTGTAAAAAAATAAACAAAAAACTGCGTGCGCTGCGAAAACGGTGAAAGTTACGTAAAAATGATGTTCTATGAAATTGTTCCCCTTTAAAAGTTCTAAAAAGAAGTACGCGAAAAGCGACCTACACGCGGGCGGAGCCGCGGGCAACAGCTAGTCTTTACATATAAGTTTATTTTGTAAAATTTTATATATATAATAAGAAATATTATATAAAATGGCAATTTAAAGACTTTTCCTTGTTTTCTAGATTTTAATATCTCTTAAGAAAAGCCAAACTAAAAAATACACTCAAGTAAATATTTTAAACCATATTGACAATAAAAGAAATATAAACGCTGCTTTCTATAAAATGACCATTTTGATCCTAAAAACTAAATCAGCAAGTTTAGTTATCTGAGCTGAATTTAATTTTCAACAATTTCCTCGGACAGATATTTAGTCAGCAATATTCTCCATTATAATTGTTAATATTGATGTTATGTTTGTAAGATAAAACGTGTTTGAAAAGGTGAAATTTTCCTCTAAAAATGCATAAAACATAAACCATGTTTGTTATCGTCAAATAATTAAATTGGTAAGAACTTGTTTGTAATGTTCCTTCTCGCCCCTTGTTCCCCTGTTCCCATCGTCCTCTACACAATTCCTCTTATTGTTATTTGAGTGCGACAGGCACCTAAGATGGGAATTATAGATAGGAAGTGACGCCATGTCTCTTGAAAATAAAATTATCAATGACTCTGTTTTTATCATAAACTAAACAGGTTGTTCATACTAATAGATAATGGTAATTGGATTTGAATTCGATCTTATTGTATCGCATTAGAGGTTAAATTTGTTTGAGTAATGTATTATTGACATTATTATATTGATTTGAAGCATAAAAGTGTGTCTTATTGGTTTAGGAATAAAGGTGATTAAATATAAGATATTTTTCAAATTCAACTTGCATTTATTTTTAAATGTATTGGGTCATTTTTGAGTCACTCGTAAAGAAATATTAAATACCTTAAATGTATTTCTAGTTCAAATCAATAACTAATTTAATACAATACATGAAAAGTATCGATTTATTTATTATATAATTCAAACTTCAAACTTGAGTGCGAATGTCAGTAGAACGTCAAAGACATAACCGTAAAAGTAAGGTGGGTATATTGAGATAACAGTGAAATCGTGAGATTGTGTCTGCAATATGGATTTTTTATTTGTTATTTAATTAAAATATTACTATAGGGTTATTTGAATAATTACAATGTCTATTTACGGAAACATCGAACTATAAAAAGTATACAGTGACACGAACTTAATCGAAAATACTTTATAAAGTTTTAAAGCTTCTGTTAGATATAAAAACCTAAAAAAATAGTTTTGTTAAATGAATGGTCATTGTAAATGGTCAATCGATGCTACCTTGCATAATACAAGTGTATAGTGATGGTAAACTTGTTGGATGTAAGTGCCTTGGATTCGATAGAAGTGAGGAGGAGGTGGTGGCAGTCACCGAGGAATAGGAAGAAGAAAATTAAGTGAGATTTTAATAATGTTCATTAATTTTGTTAGTTTGTACTTTGTTTGTGAAATCTTACTTTTAAATGTTTTTTTTATATTTGGTTGTTAGTCAATCATGTAAAACCCACTGAATTGATATACAAAGACATATTCAGACAAAAAGGTTTGAATATTGATTACGTTAATATCCTGGTAAATTAGTGCTCATGTGATAGATTATCCGGTGCGGTTCGGTGACGTCCGGTGACTCGCATGATGATGAAATGTGGCTTTAATTTAAAGAAACATTTAAACGGTTGTCGCTCGTCGTCGTCTAACCGTCGTATTGATGTCCCGTGTCCCCGCAGGCCGGCGTGCGTGGCGGCGGCGGCGGGCGGCGCGCGAGCCTCCTTCCTGCAGCGAGACAAACTGTACAAGCAGCGACTCAAACAGATCGCCAAGCAGCAGCCGCAGCCGGTGAGATCATATTTGTTATAGTATTACACTACCATACTTGTAGTTAAATTGTGATTGACGATCACCTTGCGATTATTGTCGGATTTAACGTATTTAGATCATTTTATTTTATATTTTGATGATGTAAACTGATCCGTCATTTCATTTCATTAAAATAATACATTGACGTTTGCCGTTGTGTCATATAGTGTAGTTGTTACTGTTGTAATCTCTTTGGAAAAAATATAAAAAATAACTAGATATTAAGTGTTTATTAATCATAGAAATATGATTTGTTATGTGTCATCGTCCAGTTCGTAGTGCGAGGTCATCATCTCCAGCTGCAGGCGCTCACGTCCGTGGGTCACTGCCACCACTGCGACCACGTCATCTGGGGCCTGGCGCCACAGGCCTACGTGTGCACCGGTAAAACTGACTAGCGATTAAATGCAAGAAGTACAACACTTCGAAGTTTATTTACTAAATGTGCATGTTACGTCTTATAATATAATAATTAATAACTCTCAATCAAATATTTTCGGCACCAAGTTACCATTAGTCAGCTGCAGGCTCGCTGACTCTCCCTCCCTGTACGTGTCCTCTCCCCAGACTGTAAGCTGCGCGTGCACCGCGGCTGCGCCCGCGCCGTGGAGGAGGGCTGCTGTCTGGACGGAGAGCACTCCAACAACCGCATCTCGCGCTTCATGGAGAGGATACACCCGCAGCCGCCTGGTGAGAGCGCGCACACACGCACGCAACACACACGCAACACACACGCACAATATACAGACACAAATATTATTAACTGATACATAGATAGAAACTTTTGTCTTATAATTTTGTTTGTATCCAGGTTTGGATTCTAGCGACAAGAAGTCGCGGAAGTCTTCGGGAACTGCGCACTTTCTCAACAGTGAGTTACACTATTTCTATGAACGTGTGAGAACACCGGTGATAAATGCAGAAAACGAAAAACCTTAAGTTTTAGGTTTCTTCATGTTATTATAGAGGCTTATCGTCAAATTTATTTTAATTTAATTCACTTTATAAGTTTTTTAATTCTCGTCCGATGCCACTCTTACATTTGATTAATTTGTATTTACTTTCATTATTTTGATATAAAAATGTATTAGTTATTAAAGTTAAAATTTGCTTTATCATTGTTGTTTGCTCTACTAATATTGAGTACTTTATCAACTAATATACGTCTGTCTGTATGTGTGTCAGTGGAGCGCAGTTTTCGTAAGATGGAAGACGACCCGCCGCCGGCCGACCCAGCGCCGCCAGCCGCGACAGGTAGGAGAGCCTTCATGTTATATAAAGACATATTTACGAGACTAATCATTTATAAAATTATATTTACTAGGAAGGACTTCCTCCTCTTATTGCAACGAACCAATATTTATTAACCGTATTCTTTTATAGTTTCATTAATGTTTAGGTATTTTTTTATTTTCCTTTTTTGGGATTAATTTGACAAATTTAACGGAATATTTTTCGTACTATTAGTGTCAGTCTTCACGGTGTGATTTATTGGTGCGTATGTGACTTAAATAAATAATACTTTTTATTTTATATGAGTTTATCGAATATTTATATTATTAGTTCAGTTTAATGGTTAATATCTCGGAGGTAATATCTAGAGTCGCTCGTGTGAACTCGCTCGTAATGAGCTCTCGTGCGGTCCTACTTGTGTGAACACAGGGCTCATGATTACTGGATGGTACTCGTTAGTAATATTTTAAACTTTTGATTTAGTTTTGAGAATTTTAGGAGTTTTTAATTTTTAGATACTATTCTAAAAATTGCCCTTATTAGATAGGTTATATTAATATTATAAGAGTGAAATAAAAGATAAAGGGTTGTATACGATAAAGTTTTTCGAAATTGAATTTCTTATAATTTACTACTAATATTTTGGTCAAAGTGATGAATTAAGTGTTAATTAATATTTTGTGGTATAACTATTTAAAACAAAAAAATAAAAAATAAAACAAGATTACTAAGATAGTAAATAACTAAAATTATTGTAATTGTTAGTCACAACATGAATTTTGTACTGTGCTTTTTTTATACTGTAATTAAGGATTCAGCATTAAAACTTTGGTCGTCAAAGTAAAACGTCGTAGAGAAATGATGAGTTATTGTAATTACATGGATACATGCCGAGGTGAATATTAACGAGCTATACCGCGCCATCTACACACAGACGGGTCAATACGATAGGTACAAGGTTTATTTATTTACATTAAGATATTTGTCCAAGAAATATAGCTTCATTAGAGTATTTAATTACATTACATTATTTGTAATTAATTATCATTTCATTTCCTCTGAACAGGCTGCAAACAATACCGAAAATATACATTTTCATATAGACATTTTATAAAGGACTTTAAATACAAAAATATTGAAAATACATAAGTATGATATAAATATTGCATACATTATGATAACACGTTTCAACCTTCTCCAGATAAAGCTTTTTGAGCCAAAACTATAAAAAATATTCATAAATATTCACTGCCAAAGTCACGCTGTGAGTGACAGTTGGGACTGTTCCAGTGATGCTATATCTGTACTTCCTATTGACTAACTTACCTTGACCCTCGGTGTTATGAACGGAATGTGTTGCTTTAGGTTCTTCATTAAATGGTATTGGATCAGATCTTGCTATAAATGCAATTTTCGTAAATTTAAGGACATTTCTGCTTTGTTTTAAATAAATATTCATGAAATAAGTTATCCATTACGTGTGGAAATACATATGACTAATGGTCATATGATGATGATTTATTTTTTATTTTGAATTATTTTTATTATACTTGGCGGGGTCACCATAAGAGCTAATATCGTTTGACAAATTATTTATAATTGAGTGTTAATTGCTAGCTGGCTGTGGAAATGACGCCGCGTCTAATAGTAAAGTCGGAATGTCGGAACAGTCATCACTTATCCTGCTTGTTACTCATATAATATATTATAGCTTAGTTATTTAATCAGACGGTCCCGGGTTCGACGCCTGACGTTTCTAAGTTTTGAATGTCTATTTTTGTGGTGTCGTTGGCAGATAAACATTGCATCGATCGTAATGATCGCATTTCTCAACAAATTTTAATGAAACTTTGAATTCATGTTGAATAATTACCGACGCTACGATTGCAATCATCAACATAGGTAACAGCCATGAAACAATCACAGAATTAAAACAATCGTAACTCCACTACGATCAAACCTATTCACCAAACTCAATATACTGTTATGTTGTTTTTAATCTTAAGCTTATATTTGTCTTAAAAGTTTTTAATTATAAGTACTTTGGGGATCGCGTGCCAATATGCACCCCCTGCTCGCACAACCCCTAAATGCATAACACGACTAGTAGAATATTTGAAGATTTTTATTAATGGTTGGTTTCGAAAATGATATCAAAAAATATTTTTAATTGCAATTGAATTTTTGATTAATATAATAATAATAATGTTTGTTTGTAATACTGGCAAGGAGCAGGTCTTGGGAGAATTATGTGATAAACGTCATTACATATCGCACACCACGAATAAAGTACATTTATAAGCAGTTGTTATCAATAAAAACAACTAAATTAACATAATATACGAGCTTCAAATCAAAGCGTGAAAGTTCAGTAAAGTTTCAGGCTGAAGAGTTCCGTGTGACGTCCCGCGACGGACGGACGTATGTCGCTGTATTGTTTTATATTTAAAATGTTTTTGTGTTTTCATAGTGTATACTAGTGTTGTATTTGTGCGCTTTGGTGATAAATCTGTAAAAAATAATCAGTTTCTACTTACAGTTTTTATTTTTTTTCAACTGATTTAGTTTTTATGGCGCGATTAAAATTAATTTATGGTTTATATATAAACAAAATAAATATAGTGTCCATGATATTGTTTATATTATATAGTAGATGTATTCCTTATTTTGTAGATACTTTTATAACTCCTCGACTCGACTCAACTTCCAACTGTTTTACCAAAATGTAAACACAACTATAACTTGTATTTCTAAAGATATGTTAAGAGCACAATGATAACTAAATATCAGTATAGTATAGTGATAAACAAACATTCAATGAGCGAAGTGGCGCTGGAATCGATTGAGTCCCGATTGTTTCTAATTAATCATTTATTTATGTGGGATTTAAAACACCGTGTGTTAGATTATTTTGAATAATATTGCCAAGAGCTCCTTTAGTCTCTAGTGATTCCGATCCACCTAAGAAATGAGATTGTCTACTAGTAATCTGTGAAAGAATGCGAACTAGATTGTATTTGTATAGAATATAGGAAAAACAAAGCTTATATATATTTTACAAGTAATGAAGTATTCAAATGTTTGCAAATATGACCTTTACAGAAATATTGAAATAGCATAGCAATGTAATTTAGAGCTTAGGAGATTATAACCATTAGTAAGATCCAACCCTTAGTTAAAGTCGTATGTCGTAGAGTCCAACCCGTCGCGAGCCACGCACCGGCTTACAGACGAACCGCCTGTGATCTAATTATAATTTTAATGACTTTTTAATCTACCTCTGCTCTGGAGACCAGAATAACAAAGTAACGATCATCATATATTTGCGTGGTTAGTGTCTTTTAATATTAGTTTTACATAGATCCTCCCCGTTCATGCCGATTGCATTTTCTTTAGTGATAGACTTGTATTTCGTTATCTCATTAGTTTTATTTTTACTAATCTGCATTATATTTTCTCGTATAGTCTAGTTCTTGAAGGTCAACTAGTGTTATTTTTTTGAATAAAAGTCTTAGGTAGCGATTTTATTATCGCGTAGTTGTATGGGGAGTGGAAGGATCGAAGACAGCGAGGGTGCGTCGAAGCTATGTGAAGAGAAGGGGGGGAGGGGGCGAGGGCACGAGATAGGCGAATTTATTATGTTTATTTAGGGTTATAGGTTGTTGAAGTTTATGTTCTTTTGAGTTTGTATTTTGTTTTTCAAACCGAAGTGTTGATATTCTATTGCAGTTGTTTTTAATCATGTGAGTTTAAAGTTCATAAAGCAAATTTAAAAAGTAATGTTTCTAAAGTTTGTATTCAAAATAAATAGTTCTCGCGTGTTTCCTGACCACGCAGGCCAGCTCATCGCAGTGTTGTTGCGTCAGTGATACATCAAAATTCGATTTCTTTCGAGCTTCAGAATAATTTGTTCGCAACTTTCTATTTTTACTTATTGGAGGGTAAATTTACTGGAAAGCCCGGAATTAATATTTTTATACCAAATAGGGTTTCAAAGGTTGAGATGAAATGCGATACCTTATATGTTACCTACATATCTAGTTTGCTGTAATTACATCATTTGCAATTATTAAAGTAACCTTGGACCGCATCCAGTGACATAATTACTGGCATTTAGGAGAAATGTCAACGGACTGACGGACATACCGACAGGATGCGATAGTGACATCCCACCGATACTACAGATATATTTGTATATAGAAAGTTATATATAGTATCTGCTTACTTAAAATTAATTAATGGAATTTTCGCTGTGTATTAACAGTAAGTCGTGTTTTGATGGTCGGTTATTGATCAATCAGATTTACTGACTGTTACTTTATATTTTGAAAATTTTACTTGACTTTTAACTGTCAATAAAGATGTTATGAAACCATACAGCCATAGTACCGCCTCTGAATACGAGAGAGGGAAGATGTGAGATCCTATACTTATTTTTCATTTAATCACAAACTTATGCAAGAAAAAGACACTGATCGGTAACCTTATTTGCTTTCTCTTTTTTTTCTATGGACACATTTTAGACTGACTTCCCTATTCTACGTTTAATAAATCTTTGTTCAAAACTGTGTCAAAAACTGTAAATGCCAATAAAGAGTGATTCTTTCGTGGGATTTATTTATGAGTATATTTTGCATATATAAGAAACCCTATTTTATTTTGGTTGCCTACAATTTGTTTAGTATGGTTTGTTTAATGATATAAACATAAATCGCTTTGATTGTTACAGCGTAAGGGTTCTAAACATCATTTGGTTTGAGGGTCAGATATAATAAATATATATTGTTATGAGTTGACACATTATTGCTTGACATAATTGTTCTGATTTAAAATTAAGGTCATCCTCCCAAAGTGATACATCTTATCTCTTACACACGAGATTACAGCGCCGATAGAGGCGTCCTGCTCTGGGTCACATAGTTCAAGGTCACTGGCCATTTTGTTACATAAAAGATTTTGTTTGTTGTTCTTTGTTAGTCGTAAATTCAAATTTAGTTGAAACTTCTCGTAAACTACCGGAATTAATTGGATAAGTTTTATAAAGTTGTGTATTTAGTAGATTGTGTACGTTTATCAGTTGTCTGCGACTTTCAGTATTGTTGTTTTTGCCGGTAAAGTTGTTTTGTCTATAGACATATCATTATTATATTACGGATAACAAATATTGTACTAAGTTTTGCGCCTGTAAAAGTACCATCGAAATAGTTTCAGATGTTTCAATATTTTTCCTGAACAAACAAAGACCGAATTTATAAATGGTTATTTGGCTTTTTCTAACACGGATTTGGATTTTTTGAAATTTGAAATTTCAAAGCTTTTAGTGATTTTCTAAATGTTACTCTTTCCGTTCACGATTTTGCAATAATGAAACAAACGAGTCTACATTACGATGTTATTAAGCACGTCTGTATGTCATTAATTTTAGTTAATGTTATAATGTTATTTGCGAGCGCCACTCTCCCCAGAGCGGGGACAATATGTAGTGGAACGCACGGGGAGATCGTTCCCCTTGTTATATGAGAAATATCTCGTTACAAAGAAGTTAACAACTTAAACAGAAAATGTCAACAATATCGTGATTTCCTACTCTCCTTTGAAGTATTAGTAACGAGTTTTTAAACACATATTTATTATTTCACAATAATTTTTCTTTCAAACGTTATTGATAATATATGTACAACGCGTGTTTCAAAGATAACGTCAAAGTATTCTCAGATATTTACAGTTGCAAGGTCAGTTTTTTACTTTGATTTATAACTAAATATTTTTGACGTAAGCGCATTCCGCTGTTGTCCCGCGCTGCAAGTACGTCGGTCTATTTGCGAACTTCCGCGATATATTCTGTAAGGTAGTAGTTAATGTTGGTTTGTTCGTTTCACTATATTGTGTTATTCGATGATAATGTTTTTATTACTTCGAGTGGTCTCCTTCCAATTTATGGTATGATGCTTTATAAGAATATTGCAAAAAATTTCCAATCTTCCTGATTATTTTTTTTTTGTAAACTTGCTTGTTTGCTATATTATCAAACAAACTACAATCAATGATTTTCTTTATTCACAAATCTGAAATATCTGTAAATATCAAGTGTTATTAAATATGCTATGATTTTTTAGTTAAAATCTTTAGATTCAATCTGTGTTTATATAAACATACATTATATTTTATTTTAATAATTAATTGATGTATACACAATAATGAGTTCAAGCATGAATGGTGTCGGTCGATGAGCGATGTATACTCGTAATGGGAATAAATATAGCCACGTGTCGCTCTGTACTGAGTACCGTCACCAGAAAAGTGTTTAGCTATTATTAATATAATAACTATTAAATTTATTTTACATGTAACATACTTGATAAATTGCAATATATATAGATTTGTATTTGCTGGTTTCCGCGTTAGCCATTATTATTTTATTTATTCTGGTATGTATAATTAGTTTCAGTTTGTAAACTGAATAAAACATTGTATAGTATAGAAGTATGATGTTTATTGTTTTTCTGACGGTACAGTTCAGTAAACGGCGCGCTTCGAATGTCAGTTCCGGTCGGACATCGATCCACAAACCATACTATTTTAGACTCAGCCGGGCCACATTGTTTATGAGAGAGATGCAACGGTTTTGTTCGTTTAAACTAGCTGTTACGAACATACATATAGATATGTAGAGCTAGAGTTTACTTTATTAATATAAATAAAAAAATAATTTATGGCGTGATTATTCTATAATAACACTAATCTATAATAAATTCAATTTTTAAACAAAATTTATGCATAAAACGAGTAACCCCTTTTTTAGTTTGTTTGTTGTCTAAAAAAAAATGACTAGTGACATTGATTTGTCGATTCGTACATCTCGCAAAATAGTAGATGTTCAAATAGAGTCAGTCACCATCATCGTCAGCACAACCCTTACTTACTTGTTATTACTGATTTATTTACCCTGTTACATAATACTAAATAAACACTGTATTTGTATAGCTTCTTGTGTTATATTATATGCATCTGTAGACGTTATGTAACGTATACTTCGAAGGGCTTAAATGAGGTCTAAGAATACTTACTATAAATATTGATTATTCAGTTTTTTTATCTTAAAAATTGTATTAAAATATATTCAACTGTTCGGGCGTCCAGATGCCACAGACAGACCTACAAGCTGTCAGACAAATTATGCAAAAGGTGTCATAATTCGTTTGTATTCATCTGTATGCTACTTTTATGTATTACTTTACACGGTGATAGACAATAGACTTAACGCTTTGGTCACAGGACATCAAACCTGAATAAATCTAGCCGATGGCCTCTCGCCAACTGAGTCACCGTGGCATCCCCTGAATCATGTTTTGTTTTAGAGTAAATATTTTTGTCTGTTCATTTTACTAGCTGTAATATCAATATTAATGGTAATACAGCAGCAGTCTATAAAAAAACGAAATTATGACGATAACGTTTCTTTTAACCAAGAATTTGAAATTTTGTTTTAAATAATTTTATATGTTATTTGACTTTAAATTAATCTATTTTTTCATCTACTTGCAAGTTATGATCAATATCTAAAATCACAGACATTAACGTGACTACTTGTAAGGTGTACGTACGTCTTTGCTTGTACATAATTCTTAAAGTATTTAAAAAGTATAAGTAACTAAAAGGCATACCGATTAATATTTACATTAAAAACGAACCGTTTGCACAAAACTAAAATTCAATGGCTAGGCATAGGTTATGTGGATGTTTACACATTTTACTATACTTTTATTGATATGATTTTATCTACAAAACCTTCTGGACCAATGATCTGAAAGTTTTCTCGGTAGCATAACACTATAATAATGTGTACGTAGTGTTTGTGTGTGTGAGCGTGTGTAGGTGTCTAGACAGTTACAATAATAATGTTGATTATATCCCGTGGGTATTGTAGCTGGCAGGTATGTGTGGGGTTGACGCGAATTATTTGAATCATAGTTTTGGTAACCGTTTTTTTGGGAAAGGACCGTTTGTTGCGGTATGGTCAACTAATACGAAGAGATTCAAAGCACGTAATGAGAAGAGAATTAAGCATGAATATGGATGGTAATACGAGAAAAAGGCGAAAGGAGTAGACATCGATGAAGTGCGTCAAAAATGTACCAATTTTCGCATATTTTACTTATTTAATTTTCGGTACAAGAGTGCGGGAAAGATTGACATATAGAACCGACCCCAAATAATTGGGATAAAAGTATTGTTCATATAATTGTTGGTTCAATAATATCTTCTTTTGCTTTGCACATATACATACCGTTTATCGCACGGGGCGTAAAAATAAGTGTTTTAAATTTTTACATTTTATTTTTATGTCATATTTCAGTTTTAGTACTATTTTACTTTATCTATGCTTTATATAAAAACAAACCACATCTCGTTGACTAATCTTGCAATCTTATACACTAAAAAGGTTACGACTCTGTCATTTTTTAGGGTATAATAAAACCTATGAAAGTTTGTACGGCACTTTCTTCATCTTCGTGATTTTTTTTTTGCATAAAAATTTAACTAAAATAAAAAGTAAGTAAGCTATTATAGTAGGCACCGTTAATAAATCCTGATTTTATATGAGTCGACTAAACTGCTGGCGGACAGCTAGTTTTATAATAACTTGTTCTATATCAATAAATCAGGAGTCGAATGGAATAGTAAAGCGGTAGACTTTGTTATAAAATGTCTTTTATATATCCCCTATGACCCTGCTGTCTACATTTTATTTTATGTTATATTTTTTTATATATAAAGTAAATAAAAAAAAAACAATCAATTTGTTATATAATAGTTTTACCAACTAGTTTTGCAGTTTATCAACGTACAGGGAGTATTTAAGACAGCTTACGTACGCGTTGACAATATTCGATTACACTCGCTTAGCTCAGATAGATAATAACGGTTACGTTCTTAATATTTGGATTTTGGATAGAAATGACCTAAATATTGTGTTGAAATGGTACGTCGGTTTTGCATGATGTGGTGCCGAGCAAAGAGATGGGAGGAAATTTCTATATTCCGCAGAAGTTTTAGAATTAAAGAAAAAGAAGAAAAAAAAATCCTGTCTCAAAGATGTTATAATTAGAGTGGGTGGTAGGGATGTAAAGAGGAAGACTCGCTGCTTCATTCCGAATGAAATTAGATAAGGGCTGGAGGGTGATTATTTGATAAACATGTTGTCACCTGGATTACTTTCCTACCGTATGTCAAGTGTGACCTTGGCCGTTTGGAAGTCGGCCAAGGTCTGATAATGTATATCGATTCCTTTCAAATTGCATTCCAGTTAAATTACAAGCGATCAGTATGAGAATATGTTCTGGGCGGCATTATATTGTGTTGTACGTCTGTTTTATTTTAATAAACCTTTACATATGCCTTAAGGAGTCCAGTTATAAAGATAATTCTGCATCATGAGCTTTGATGTACTTATTTCTCGTATCGTTGATTGATACACAACTTTGAGTCCTTGGTAATGCCATTTTAAATGTCTATAGTATTTAGTAATATATGCTTTTTGAAACATAGTCTGTCTTTGTGGTATTAGGTATGACATAAGTCAGGCTGTTACACGAGGCCATCATTAATTAACTTGGTTTTACGTTACTAGATTCTGGCGAACGACTGCTTACAAAGTTTGAGATTTTTTTTTATATTTTAAGCTTCATACGAAGTCAGGATTTACGATGACCGGGGCCTTTAGCAGACCGTTCGATGTTGATAGAAGTCCAACAATAAAATATCGTCAAGAAAACAATCTGATTGCTTGGCTCGTCGCCAGCCATCTGGCGTCGGTACACTCGATGTACAAATCGGTACCAATCTGAATATTTTATTAACTGGATATCATATCGACTTGCGTAATATTTGATAACTTGTGTTCACACGCCTTTTTACTAAGATTTTGCGAAAACTCTTTAAAATAAAAAAAATATATATATTGATTTTCTGCTGTGTCTTGTCGACGGTGTTTGTTCATTGATAGTAGTCCTGTTGTTGTGGTTGTTTGAATTATTTTAATTAAATAATAAATTAAAGAGTTAATTAATAGACTGTTAAAGTATGTTCGCTACAAAAATGATTGTGTTATCGTTAGTACAGTTTTTATTCTCAGATTTCTACTCTTTATGAGTGCGAGTGTTTGCGATATGTTTGCGATTTGCGTAAATATTTTTCTTTTAATATACAATTAAAACTTAAATTTCTTTGACTTTGACATTGTTCGTTATAAGAGCCCTTTTTGTTCATTGTAAGATAAAAAACATCATAGAACACGCTCCAACATTCGCGTCTGTTCAGACGTTTTCGTTTAAAATTTTATTGATTTCTTCTCGTTCGTTTTTCTCAAACCTTATTTTATAGTCATGTGAAAATTTTGTTTTATTTACATCTATAGTACAAATGAGTTATTTAATCAGTATAATTGTGTTAAAAAACATTTAGGTACATAAAGTATCTCGTAATGTATTCAACTCTTATGATGTGCTTAAAATCTTGAAAAATGTATTTCCCAAATCGTGTGCCAATAAATGTTAATGGAATGCGAACGCTAAAAGCAGTCGTAAATATCAATATTTTATTGTGTTTGTCATATCTGTATGGTTCTGTATGGTTCTGTATGGTCAGACGTGTCACGGTGTTGATGTGAGTTGTATTACCTACTTTGTAATGGTTTTTTTAAATCACTTTACCTAGGTTTTGTTGGAACAATGTAAATAGAATTGATCATCCTGTAAAATTATTGAAGCTTTTAGATTCCGGTTTTGATCGATCACTTTCAAAGTTTATTTTAGGAAAGAATTTTTTTTGTAAAACTTTTCTTGCGAAATATGTAAAGCTTTAAAGCTAGGTTAATTACATACAAATATTTCTTTAATTTAAGTATTGGAAAATGTTCTGTGAAATAAAGCGACTATTAGACAACAATACTTCTCATTTTGTTTTCATGAGCCAATTTCGTTCAGGAGATGGATTAAAGGAAATTGCCGTTATCTATTGATAATAAGATAACATCATCGGAAATTGGGTTTAGTACAGATAAAAAATAAAATACAAGTATCCACGTACTCATCTCCCTTTTGAGGATAGCTTTTTATGTTTATTTTTTTCATTTCTACTTTGATGTTTTTTCTTCGATCGGTCAAATCATGATATAGGTATTTAATCAGGAGTTAAAACTAAAATAGGTGAATATATAGGCACACCAGACTGACTGTAAAATAGTGTTTTTATTTATTTGTATATATTCTTTTGATCCTACCAAACCCGAGCTAAGTAGAGCGTGTCCTGGAACAAGTGATATTTTAGGTTCGAGGCGTTCACGCTGAAATATCAGATCACTAGCTTTTTATATTTAATAGCTCGTGTGATCGTTTTAATCGAATAATATATTAACTGGTTGGCGATGAGGTCTCGATGAGAATATATATTTTTTTTTAATTTCATATATTTAGTGAAATGAGTTCGTGTTTTGAAAAATAATAAGCTTAAAATTTTATAATACATCTAGAATTTTATTAGATATATTTTAAGTACATAGCTTTCTCAAAAAAAGCTGCCCGGATTACTATCGTTTTCATAGAACATGTGCTAACTCCACCACGGATTTTTAAACCCCAACTAAAAAGGGGGGCGTTATAAATTTGACCTATCTATCTGTGTGTCTGTGTATCTGTCTGTGGCAAATTTGCCGCCAAACGCGTGGACGGATTTGAATGTGGTTTTTTTTAATAGAAAGCTATGCTCGTCTAGATGGTTCTTATCCATGTTTGGTCGAAATAGAAATAGTCGTCTCCAAGGTATTGACGTTTCATTCGTGCGGGGGAGAGGTTCTTATGCAATAATTAACTATTTCCAGAGGCTTTGCCCGCGCTATATAAAAAAACAAGTACCCTTATAACCTTTGTAAATCAGAAAGAGAATAATCATCTAAAGCTAAAATATTTTATTAAATCGGTCCAGTACTTTCGGAGCCTATTTAATTCAAACAAAAAATCAAATCTTTCCTCTTTATAATATTAGTGATAATGATGATGATGATTATAAAATTTACCCAATGTTCATCGGGGATAATGTAGGATTCTAATGCTAAAAGATTTTTGAAAATCAGTCCTATAGTTTCGGAGCCAATTTAATTCAAACAAACAAACAAATCTTTCCTATTTATTATATTAGGATAGATTAATAGAAATACTTAAACAATAAAAAATTTTGTCTTTATGTTAGTGGTTTCTGAATTGTACTAAATAAACCAGTACAATTCAGAAACCACTAACATAAATTTAAAAAGCAGAAATAAAAAAATAAAAAAACCCGATACAAAAAGACCTCTAAAAAGAACAAAAATAATAGTATGTATTATGTACTTATTGAATTCGTTGCGTCGGGGAACCTTTTAATAAAGGGAGAAATTAAAATGCAAGTAAGTTACAAACGCAAATATAGAAATTACGATATCGAATCGTATAGTCTAAGTCCTCAATGATTAACTTCGTCTAATAGACACCAACGTCAGTATACGTACAACGGTCCCCCGACGCAACGACTTCAAGAAGTACATAATAATATTATTTTTGTTCTTTTTAGAGGTCTTTTTGTATCGGGGGTTTTTTAATTTTTAATTTAATCCATATAGCTGTTTGTACGTAGTATAGGAGTACGCAGCATAAGAAATCATTAACAATTAGTAATTTATTAATATAAAAGAAGTCGATCATTATCATGAGACAACCAGTCGTATATAAGCTGGTAGTTAACAAAGTTTCTTCAAAAAAAGTTTTATAAAATATCTACGTATAGCTTTTATTTATTATTTAGCTTTCTGACTTGGCTAGTATCGCACTTAACAATATAAATGGATTTAAATTTTTATTTTCCATAAAAAAACATTTTGGAAAATATTTTTCTTGTGTAAATTATCTTTCTCTCTATACAAAAGTTGACACAATTCCACCAAGTGGATGCTACGTTTAGAACGTATTAGAACTGCATACTGTGTCGAACTGAATTAGGTCATAGAACACGAGCAACGTTCACGTTATTATTGACTATGCAGCTAATAGCAACTTCTTCTCTTATGTGTTGTAGGTAATAGGTATGCGCCTCTACTACATAAGTAGATAATAGGTATACGCCTCCCCTTACCGTTTTTTTTTAAAGTTTTTCTTTTTATAAATAACAATAAATGTTTGACAATACCATTATATCTATTACAATAAGTTTTTAAAAGCACTTTTATATAATATATGTAAAAATTGGGATGTGGTTAGTAAGAAAATCTCTCAAGTTTTGTTCAATTCTAACTAGTACAAACTAATCTAATTATCAAAACAATATGAATAAAACAAGTGTCATACAATAATATTGAAATAACTGAGAATAGTGCCATAAAATATCAAAGTGTAAGTGTGTGTACAATGTGCGTATGATGAGCGAGGAGTCGTGCGGCGTCCGCCGGCGTCGTAGCATCAAGCGACTCCTGCGCAGCCTCACCTCGGACAAGTTGCAGACAGGTTGGGAGATGATATTTTTTTAAACCAACGCTGATGTTCTGGACGGTCTTATTTAAGCCCATATATATTTTTATATTCTAGCATTGTAGTGAAGACTTGTCTTAATAGCACAAGTTATTTTCATAATAATTTTCATATTGAACACATATTCTGAAAGTTAATAGCTTGAAGATGTATCTAGATAGATACTTGTTTATAGGTAAATTATTATTATATACTGTTTAGCACTAGTAAGTGTAAAAACAATCTGTATAGCATAGATATACATTTCTGAGAAAAAATTCCTAAAGTATTTCTACAAAGTAGTAGGTATATGATTTAACGAATATTAGTATTTATTATAATATTATTTAATTAAACAGACACCCAACTCGTGTCCGGTATTTACACATCTATCTGCGGCTTTTAGTGATTTTGGCACCGGCGCGTGTATTTACAGCCTTGTTAACCAAATAGACACTCGCTTCACTATTTGTTAACAATAGCACGCGCACTTTATATTTAGACAACTATTTCACTAATTATCCTTAAACTTATTTTCATTTTCATAAGGAAATTATATTTAAAAAAAGATATCAAATTTTAATATAGTTGTAATAAACTGTTAAGTGATCATACGTTTCTTTTTTCTTTATTAAGTAAGTGTATCAGACTTAATCTACGATAAATTTAGAATATCACTTTCAAATATAATCACCAAAACTAAACCGTTATTGATCAGAGCAGTGATACGATGCAGCATCTGCTGAAATGATAATGTACAGTTATTGATAATATAATAATCTTAATTCGATGCTAGTCTAAGGTCAAGCCAAATCCACACCAGAAGTATCATCAAGAACATTTAGCTGAACTACTTCGTGCTTAAGTAGGGTAGAGCGGGGCTAGTAGAGCGTAGAGGTAAGTTGGGCAATCAAAATATCTCGAAAACTATCTACCGCACGCGAACGCAACATATAGCGAAAAGAAGGGGTTGCGGGAAAGGAACCCATCCCTAGAACAAAAGTAGCCACTGGGCGATCGAGAAAGGTACCCAAGCGCATTGTTTATTTTGTTATTAAAAAGTACAATCATCTTAAGCCGGGATATTCCGTCTGTGATACTCAAATTTCATCCGTTTTCAATCAGATAAGTGTTAATCTATGGTAAATTTATTGCAGTTTTGATATTTATAGAGAATCTGGATATAACTCTAACCAGTTTTTTATTAATTCACTTTTGCTTTAAAATTTCGGGTTGGGGTTAGTTGAGCTACAGTTGCCCAACTATCCCCACGATGAAAAAAAATTTTTGTTTTTTTTTTACCATGAGCACTTATAAGAAAAAGACTACTAGAGGTTTCCATATTAGTCAAGACTTAAATGGGTCTGCCAAAGCTGTGAGTGAAGAGGAAAACAGTGGCTATGCCACTGCCAAATAATTTGAAATCAAGCGGATGACATTATCAAGGTTTTTAAAGAAATTAAATGAAGGCGGTTAAACGTCCATGGGTTAATCAACACCGAAGCAAGTATTTTCTGCCACGCAAGAAGACTCTTTAAAAAATACTTGTTACAAACGGTATCAATCTTCTATGGATATTCTCTAAAAAACGTTCGTCGCCTTTGAGAGTGCTGTTAAATTTTTCAATAAAGTTCCACCCTCTTGGACTGTAAATATGATGGCCCAAAAAGAATGGCTTACGTGACTCCATGATTTCTTAAATATTTTATTTTACTTTAGGTATAAGCTATGTTGAAAATAAATACATAAATACTTAAGTCTGATTCTAATAGTTAAGCTAAGCTAGGAACGTTGCTGTTTTGTAGATTCTGTTTTTACCTTATTTTTCCAAGAAATATACTTTTAGATTTGATGTTTGGTCACTATAAGATTATAAATAAAAGTTAATTATCAAAATGGAATTTTATTGTAAATCTACCTAACATAGGAACTATGATTTGGGTAAACTTTTTAAGTGCTCAACTAGCCCCATACCCTTGCTCAACTTACCTCACATATGGGGTACGTTGAGCATACTTGACTTTTTGCATTAAAATACATGTAGCTTCCAAATTCGACTTGTTAGAAATAAATTATTATGGACACTAAGCTAAGGGATAAATTACTCGTCCATCAGTATGCATTATAAGCCATTACGAATTATTGTTGAGGAACTATAACCGATTAAGTGAAAAACTGCTCAACTAGACCCGCTCTACCCTAGTGCTTACGAATGCATCAGCTGGTTTTATTGTTACGGCTATATAGTTGTTTTAGTGGACATTACAAACAGAACAGAACTGAAGATTTGGCGTTGGTTATTAGAGCTTGTGTAGAAGTACATAATAATATATTAAGTACTATATTAATTTTCCTTTGTCTCATAATTCGTATTAAGAAATACCTTGTTTTACTGCGCCTTAAAAAAATCATTGATATTGCTGCGCAAGGTATCCTAGTGGAATTAAAGAATCTCCCTATTGACTGCTAATACACAGTAAACAAACACATAAATAACATGCGTTAATTTGAAATGTGTACCTCATAATGTAAAACATGATGTTATAATAATAGTAATATGTATAGTATGTATGTATTTAGATATATGTATACGTTTATTCAATTTATATATCAGTATATATATGTATCAGTGTGTAAGTGTATATAGATAGATGTATATATTTAATGTTTACAATGTCCTTTTTTTTTTGTTTTTCTAATTTATTTTTTTATTTTATTTTTAAACGCCTACCACAATTTTTCACCACACACAGAGGTTAACTGGGAGAGAATGCCATTAGGCATTAAGTTCGCCTTTTGTTGATTCAATAAAGTGTAAATAAATAAATAAATAAATAAATAAATATCTAGTATAGGCTGACTAGCGGATCAATTGACAGAAGAAACCTGGAGTTCTTCATTTCCTCTTGCTTTCTGATTGCACGGAAACACTCCGCGCGTCACCTCCTCCATCATCAAGATGTAAACAAATCCTACACCACCCATGAAGGCGTTAATAGATATCGAGATGCGATTCTATTCATATAACACATGCACGTCATATGAAAACAAAATACCTTTCATTATAACTCCGCGGGTAATTTGGACGCTACATTGTGCTGAGTAAATCACATTGTCGAATTGCAATGTACCTACCACTTACTTTGGATACCAGTATGTATTATTACGTACAAAATCTAATCATATTACTTAGAAAAAATTTAATTAGAAATGAAAATTGGGGTTATCGTTTTAAGTTTAACAACAAATACTCAGAATCCATACTAGCTTTTGCGGATGATCTCGCGATACTGACACGTAATCTAAAACAATGTTAGGTACTCTTAAATGTAGTTGAGGATTTGTGTACGTGGACGGGCGGATTGAGGACAAAACCAAGTAAATGTTTTAGTCTGTGTCTGGGTAGATGGAATACCAAATTCAGAGCGTTAGTACGGTTACGGAAGCAGCTCCGTTTAAATTTTTAGTTAAAAAAATCGATTACCAAGGCTGTACTCCGTCGTTGGATAACAGTTGACAGCATTTTAAATAATCTCAAAAAGATAGACAATCAAACCAATAAGTAACGTCAAAAAAGCTTGGATATACAATATTTTTTTAACATTAAGTTCTAAATTGGCCTTTTCTCGGATATGCTATTAATAAAACCCTTTTCTCCAAGTTAGATGCAAGCGTCATAAAGACATTGAAGACGTATTTCAAAGGCGGCATTAGTAGGTTCCTTCCAAATTTGGTTAGGTAGGGAGAGGAGTATAGAGGGTGAAGGCGAGCGTTTTTGCGCAAGTCCCAGGCACTGCTTGCACTCCTCTCCTTGCAATGCGATGGGCCCGGCACCCACTCAATGAGTCCATGGAATGCTAAGAAGCTTCGTCAATATGTATGTAAAACTATTTACAAAGTTGTTATTACTCCAGGGAATATATATATATCAAAAATCGTTTAAAATTTTTGTCTGATTATTTTCTGGTTTGGTATATTGATAGCTTATTGTCTTAGTTATTTTATCTTGTAGAGAGTTTCTACCTATGTGATTACAATAGCTTTATTTATAAAAGTTAAAACTGTGTGTAAAAGTAATAATAATAATATCAGGACAAATTACACATATTGATCTAACCCCTAAGCTTGATAATTATTTGCTTGTGTTAAGGGTGTTAGACAACGATACAAATACATAGAAATACACATATAAATACTGAAAATAAAGTAGACAGAACCTCGCGTCTTGCGTGCGGAGTCAAGTGATTCAATTCTGCTTTATTGTCGTAGTTGTAGAGGATTCCTAAGAAGAAAATAAACGTTTTTATATTTAAACTACGAGAAAAGATCCGCTGTTTTAGTAATTCTTTAAATATCCGCATATTGCGTTAGTTTAATGAGTAAAGGCAAAAAATGTAAACACGTACAGTGGAAATAATGTAAATATTGCTCTGTTGACTGACAACAGACAGACAGAAACAAGGAGAGTAAGATTACCCCAAACATTTGTTTATATACATTAATTTAGCTTTATATCGTTTACTATATCATATAGCTGTGCCCGCGGCTTCACTCGCTGCTCGTTTGTCTCTCCCCTGGCACTCCGCACCGTCCCGATGTTTTTACCGACATTAAATAAAATCGTTTCCCATATACATATCATTATCATATGAGTGTATATATTTATATTGTAAACAAATAATGAATAATTCATGACAATAAAAGATTCACGTTAATTTGAAAGTGGTTCTTAAGCTATAAGCAAACAAACGGATAAGACAGACATGTCGTTTTTAAATTTGTAAGGAACGATGAAACTGGTTATATATGTTTTGGTAAAGTGTATTAATTAGGACTAACAAAAAATAATCCTCAATAATAAAAAACTAAATAGGAACTCTTAAAACAGTTGTCCTATACTGTTAATTAATAGTCCACATAGCAGCTGGTCCAGCGAGGTGTCAATCCAATCTTTAATTAAATCTTTTGTTGTTTCACCTCGTAACCCGTGTGTTATATTTATGTACTGTGTTTGAACTTTGATAGAATGTGGTTGTTAATTTTTAATTCCGCTTTATATAGCTACTCATATTAACTAGATTTGTACACAGGATGGTTTTTTTTGTATTATTATTATTGTTTAGTTAATATTATTATTATTGTATTCTATAACACAACCCAATGAGTAATTTATTAAACACTATCAGTACTCTGTGGTATACTTGAAGTTAAATAATGGTAATATTCCTTAAGATTTTCAATACTAAATTTATTAATTATATATTATAATAAGTGTTCAAAACGCATCTGTATAGACTGCATCATATAAACCTACTAGGTATTACTAAGTAGTAGCTAAGTAGTGGAATTACTTCGGACGAGCCAGCCTGTATACGAGTCAGTCAGTCATGACCTACTGACTGACTGACGTCAATTGACACTAACTGAAAATTAAGCAATTAACATTTCCAATGCAAACTACCTACAGATATTTAATTAAACCCCTTCATATAAAACGAATGTTGCTTTTGTTCATAGAAAATGAAGATATCAATCGGATAGAATATAAAAGATATATTTTTAACTCATTGTCGGTTTGTATGTACAATGGAGACATACTTTTGTTCTACCAGTTGTATTCGATTGTGTCTCGAGGTAACAACTAACAATGTTATCATGCAGTTTTAACATTTTATGTTTGAACGTGTTACATTAAAAAATAATACAGTATTTTTTTTCATGATTTGAAAGTATGTTGTTAGATTGATTGCAAATGGTATCTATTTTTATGAAAACTGCAAGTATGTATGCGAGTAGTCGGATTCTTCGTGCTCATTTCCTGGGTATGTTTCCTGGGTATGTTTGTTGTTAGTAGCAGTTAATTTTCAACGGACACACTTCATCATCAGTATGATATTTTTATTGCTACCTTTTCGTGTTCTTTGTTTATTTATTTTATTCTATGAGATTATGATATTATGTGATAAATGTCTAATTAAAACTAAAGCAATGAGAGTACTATCGAACTCTGCACTAGAGCCCCAAACGTACCTGTCAGCCCAATCTTTTACGTTCATCATATCGGAACGTAGTTAAAATGTATTGATGTACTTATAGAATATTTTTATTCGTTATTTTTCTGATATTATTAATCAACTATTAATACTTTGTTTCAGGTAAGATCTGGCTGCCTTGCTAAATTCTGGTTATCTACTTTATTGGTACGGTATATATCAAATTATATAAATTGTGCGGTAACTAGTTTTATTATAGCGACATCTGTGTAAACGTTTCTGAAGCTGTAGCTATTACGTTGCGACATAGTTCCACTATCCGTTACGAGATGGCGGTGTTTAAAATATAACAAAATTTATTTTCAAAATTTACGAATATGTAGTTGTTATTTAACGCCATATGTTACATGAAAGAAATCTTAACAGTAAATTAATATGTAGTCAATATTTACAAAAACTTGCCATTTTCAATATTTGTGTTTTTTTTCGTTTTTTAGTATTCAGTGAAGTCTCATTCTTTTAATTACGATAAGATAACTAATAGTCCATTGAAAAGTTACATTTGGGGTTGCGTTTTTTAGAGGACGCAATTTTATTTTTTTAATATGTAGGGGGGGTCAGTAGAAGCTTAAATTCAAGTTTGTGGGGTCGTCACCCTTGTCCCACGGCCGCCATCTTGGAAAAACGGGTGCAAAGGGTTTTCGCTCTGTATCTCGTAAACTAGTTACCCTACAGAAAATTTAGTCAGACATAAAATTTAGAAAATTAAATTTTCTACAATTTTATTTCTATTACTTTTTATCGTCAAGTGACCAACAAAAAAGTTATAAACAAAAATAAGTAAAAATTTTGTAACAAATTTCCTTTTGGAGGTTATAACTTTTTTTCAGTTCATTTTACAATAAAATGACATCACAGCAATTTTGTGGAGGGTTTTTCAACGAACAATTTCCTCTTTATACTTGTTTCATTTTAATTTATTTATCTAGGTTTTACAGCGCTCCAAACTTGAACGGATTCTCGAATGCTCATAGGGATGCAATAAAAACTAAAAATTAGACTTACTTATCTATCTATATTTTTTTTATTCATACATTTTATTATGATCTTAACAATCCTATGCTATTATTAAACTATGTTTGACCCTTTTCCCGACTACAAAACTGATTTTACTGTCGACCAGGTTGAATCGGATGCAGATGCGGTCATCGTCCGTTGTGCGCTTGCTGCATCACAGTCATATGATTCGGTGACAATCATAACAGAAGACATCGACATCCTTATATTGCTGACGGCATTAGGAAGGAATCAAACTAATGTATTTTTTTAAAAACCTTCAAAAGGGCGTACGTCCGAAGAATTGTACTGTATATCTGTCTGTTTTAAATATGACGACGTAATAGCTGAGAATTTACTGTTTCTCCATCCCTTCCCAGGATGCGACACAACGTCAGCAGCGTATAACATGGGCAAAGTCAAATTTATAAAAATTTTGCAGAAGCATCCAGAGTTAGCAAGAGTATCGTCTTTATTTCCGCCATATAAAGAAAAGAAAAAACGTTCGCCAACAACACTGAGTAACGATGACTCGACTTTTTCCCTCATAAATAATTTAGTTCCACTTGCTAACTCTGGATGCTTCTGCAAAATTTTTATAAATTTGACTTTGCCCATGTTATACGCTGCTGACGTTGTGTCGCATCCTGGGAAGGGATGGAGAAACAGTAAATTCTCAGCTATTACGTCGTCATATTTAAAACAGACAGATATACAGTACAATTCTTCGGACGTACGCCCTTTTGAAGGTTTTTAAAAAAATACTTTAGTTTGATTCCTTCCTAATGCCGTCAGCAATATAAGGATGTCGATGTCTTCTGTTATGATTGTCACCGAATCATATGACTGTGATGCAGCAAGCGCACAACGGACGATGACCGCATCTGCATCCGATTCAACCTGGTCGACAGTAAAATCAGTTTTGTAGTCGGGAAAAGGGTCAAACATAGTTTAATAATAGCATAGGATTGTTAAGATCATAATAAAATGTATGAATAAAAAAAATATAGATAGATAAGTAAGTCTAATTTTTAGTTTTTATTGCATCCCTATGAGCATTCGAGAATCCGTTCAAGTTTGGAGCGCTGTAAAACCTAGATAAATAAATTAAAATGAAACAAGTATAAAGAGGAAATTGTTCGTTGAAAAACCCTCCACAAAATTGCTGTGATGTCATTTTATTGTAAAATGAACTGAAAAAAAGTTATAACCTCCAAAAGGAAATTTGTAACAAAATTTTTACTTATTTTTGTTTATAACTTTTTTGTTGGTCACTTGACGATAAAAAGTAATAGAAATAAAATTGTAGAAAATTTAATTTTCTAAATTTTATGTCTGACTAAATTTTCTGTAGGGTAACTAGTTTACGAGATACAGAGCGAAAACCCTTTGCACCCGTTTTTCCAAGATGGCGGCCGTGGGACAAGGGTGGCGACCCCACAAACTTGAATTTAAGCTTCTACTGACCCCCCCTACACATTAAAAAAATAAAATTGCGTCCTCTAAAAAACGCAAGGTAAGGCCTAAAAAATGTAACATTTCAATGGACTATAACCTATGTGGTAGTTTTATAAGGGTATGCTTACATTATTAATTTTAAATATAAAGGAAAATGTTTTCGATTCGTGTAAAGAACAATGACGTCTTTCCATTCATGGAACGTAGTTGGATGTAATGAGTAATTTGTTTTACGTTATGGTTTATTTAAAGACATTTTATAACGACTATAACTTAACAATAAGATTCACAAACAAATAGGTGACAGGCCTTGTACCTACATGCAACTTGAATATTTGCGAACACCTGCGTGACGTCACAGGCCATGAAAGCGAAACGAGTTATCGTTTTTGTTTTCTTTTAGTTTTGAGGGAGCCATAAGTGACCTGCGTTCAGTAGCGGTGTACAGGCGGGGGTGATCGATGGTTCGCCGGTTCGATACCGCTTACAAAAAATAAATTAAGACTTATTATTCTTATAAATATATTACTGTCTGGCGGTAAACAATCTGTAGTTGGTAAAATCCCGGGTTCTATCACCAGGCTGTGGAGTATACTGTCTGGAACTTATAATAGAAAATTATAACTTTTAAAAAACTTGTGTATAGGAAAAGAAAGTGCATGAAAAGAAACTTGCCAACCTACAGGATTTTTTTTTTAAATTAAACTTTCGTGAACCATGATGATTTTTAAATATATATTTATCCGACTTTGTTCACATGAACTAATCAAAATTGAGGCTCCGCTTCCTCTCCACCCAAGGTGTAAAAGTAGGACCAATAGTGGGACATACTGTAAAGGTCTAAAGTTTAATCTTACCTTATCTACTATAATAAATTATTAACATTAATGTTAAATCTATAACCAGCAATGCGTGACCCATTAAGGCACCTGCCAGTGACGTCACGGCGCGGGAAAGTAACCTTTGTTAATTAGAGTCTCCCCATGCACCACGAGGTCAATGAACTACTGTTATGGTGTGAATAGGGAGACTAATATTAGACGATGTTCGCAAATTTAATTATACACTTTTTTTGTTCTTTGGTCAATCATTATATTGAGGTTTATTATTTGACATTCTATGGTACATGGATATATTCTTTTTGTGTAGCTTATGGTAATCATTGATACAAAAAAGATCCTTTCGTATTTTAAAACTATCTGGAATGCTTGCTTGAGTTCCACTAAGTGACAACCCCGTGGAACTAGAGGTTAGAATATTTGACGATATTATAGGCGTTTGTTGAGGACTGAGGAAATGCCATAAGGTTGTTTATTTTTTCATAATAAATTCCAATTCAAAACTGAATTGTGTCATATAACGCGTAAGTGAAACCATTTTGGTTACAAAGACACAAGTAATATTAGTAAACTATGCGAGATTATTAACGTATATTTCTTCGTATCGCTTATTTCCTTAACTATCGAAGGGCAGCCTCTTACGACTCGCCGCGTTCTCTTTTCACATCTTAAGCGCTCTAACGAGTACTAACTACAAGCATTTAAATATACATAATATTAATTTATAAATTACCAAAAAATTAGGTTTGGGTTATCAACGCTTGATTTACAATAATGGTTTAAAATTAATGTCCTATATTAAAATAAAATGAAATCATTAAACAAACCCAGCGCGGCTCCATCCAGGCCCAGCTGTCAATCTGTAAGGCATCTGTCGTGTCTGGTGTGTATAGTCGGCACCTGCTTCCGATGTCTTTTTTTGTAAGGTGACCCGCTTTTTTTTTATTTTTTATTTTTAGTGTCAAATTCTCTCTCATTAGTGTTTAATATTGTTTTACATTTTTAATGATTTAATATTAAACTTGTGATCATTAGACGATTTCTAGTAAGTGTTAAAAACAAACATCGAGTTTCTAGGCAATCATTAATATCTTAGAATGTATTAAAAATATTACGATTCCTAATAATTATTTGCTGAATAAATATGTAATAAGATAGTGCCTTCTCATGAAACCTTTACAATACTTAAAACTATCAATCGAGATGAATCTGTAGTGGTGTATAAACATCTGCGATTATTGCAGCTTTGGTTAGTTCTCCAGTGCGGTCGCGTGCGGCAGATTTACAGCTGATGTCACTACACCTGGCTATCTCGCTTCTTCTTTTATATCTTATTGCAAACCTTTTGCATTTAATTTATTTTGAACATATTTCTTTAAAAAATAAATAACAAAATTTGTTTTACCGAAACCTGTCCGCCAACGTTAGACATTGTTTAGTAGAAGCAGGTCTTGAACCTGAGATTTCGATCGTCACCAGATATATATTTTAAAATATTGCAATCAATATACCGGGAAGCTTGGACGAACACTCACCAGGTGTGATACTCATCATAAATACTTTGTTATTTTCTAACATTATCTACCTATTTTTAATATGTATTTAATGTTCATTCATGGAACTATCAACCTGTTTGTTATCTTCGTCTCAAAGCTGTTACCGCTGGCGGGCGGCCAGGGTTGATAATTATCACAGCTATGATTAATGTTTTTACTATTTTTCGCTAATTCTGTTTCACTTGAGGCCAACAATTTTAGTATATTGAACACGGTATGTGGTTAGATAACCATTTTGATTCATATCCAGAAAATCAACTTATTCTATTAACTCCATGCAAACTCGATAAACCCTTGTAATTCCTATAGAAATACATTTTCCAAAAATCCCTTGGTTTTTCAAAGTAGGTATTTAAGGAAGATTTAATTCAGTTTGTACTAGTTTTTTTTGTTTATAAAGATTTATTTAACTGATGTAAATCACACAAAGATAAAACCAGAAATAACTGACCTGATTGTATCAACGTCGGCTTCGTTCCTGGATTCGAGTCCCGGTCACTC
Source organism: Napeogenes inachia (assembly GCA_959347355.1). Taxonomy (NCBI): domain Eukaryota; kingdom Metazoa; phylum Arthropoda; class Insecta; order Lepidoptera; family Nymphalidae; genus Napeogenes; species Napeogenes inachia. Next base: position 1,885,129 of record OY365796.1, on the reverse strand, counting down.
TGATTTATCTTGTATTGGTTTATTTATTAAATGGGGCGTCGCTGATAGGTTTATTTGTTTTTAATTGTCTATCAAAATTTATTCAAGAAAATAAATTTATTTATAAAAACATCCTAAGTATAATAAGTCATATGCGATTCCCAACAGAAACATTTGTAGGTAGATGACAAAACAATAACTGACCTTCTACTGGTCATTTAAATACATATTATACATACTAGCTGTTACTCGCGGCTTGTCTTCGTGGAATTGGTAATATATATATATATATATATATATATATTTTTTTTTTTTTTTTGTTTATATTTTTATTTTATGTTCACTATTTTATTAATTTCAATTTTGTTTTTTTTTTTATAAAATAAAACTAACCTAAAATACTCTTTTTATCATCACCTATCCGCGAGTGACAGTTCTGTTAAAATCAGTGCAGCTGTTTCAGAGATTAAAGTCGGTACAAACAGACAGACAAACAGACAAAAATAAAATAAATATTTCTTATGTGAGTAACACACATAACCTCATATGCATTTAGTAAAAATCTGTTCATTTGGAATTACAAACAGAACCTTCAATTTTATTTATATGTATAGATGTTCAGATTACTAGTCAATAGTCATTCTATGAAGGTCTGCCTGTCTGTCTGTCGTCGCGTCATGTATAGAAGTCGGAACATAACAATTTTGAAATACATGTAAGTATCGTTTTATTTAAACGTGTACTCGTGAGTATTTCAATATGTTTTATTAAATCGATATTTAAACTTACATCTGAAGTAATGTACTGTCGAGACGACACACACATTACATCATACTATTCAAAGAACACACGAATTATTGTAATTTTCCTTATTCAAGCTTTTATACACTGTTATATTTAACCTTCGACACAACTTAGTCATAATAAACTACTTATTGAAACCTATTAATCATTGTTAGAAAATCAATGTTTAATTGCAACGTCAAGGAGCAGTTACATTTAGGTCCATTTTGTCCTTAGTAAGTGAATTTAGTTGAAATGTGAGAAATCATTAAATAAAACATATTAGTACGTGAATTTTTGAGTGTTTTGATTTTGATTGATTTCGTAAGATCATGCACTGTCATCATTTGTTGACATAGTATCGAGCGTGCCTTGCAGTAGCCATTTACAACACACCAAAATGTCCAATGGGCAGATAAAATATATATATCCTAAAATAACCCAAAGACAACAAGCCACTGTGAACACCAATGACATGATGTCATGATATTGATTTGTATATTTATTATTATTATTATTGTTAGTTAGTTACATTGTCCGAGGTTTCGTTTTGTTTGTACACTGACAATGTTGATGGGATATGAACCTATTGTCTATTATATGAAACAATGTGCCAAATAAAAGACGAGTGACCTTTCGATGTGAGATTATGTCTTAATTATTTTCTCTATAAATTAAAACAAAATCAAAAAGCATTAATATGAAATTACTTTAATATCAGCTATAACTGATATTAATGTTGTAACTGGCAAGTAGGTATATAACAGATTTTTGTCTAATTTGTATTTGAAAATGTACGACCTTGTCTTCAAATGATCTGAACTATCGTAAATAGTATCATCTCTTGGTCCAGTAGTGCAATGTGACAACACTCTCAGGAGACCTCCAGTTTTTCTTTTATTGCGTAAATGAATTAAGCGATTATGTACGTATAAGTCCGACGTGTAACACGAGGAAGACGTTTGAAGGTTCGTCTGTGCGTAATCTATAATATTATGATTTTATACAATTACGTAGGACATTCCCTATCTTTGAACCTAGTATGTTTGTACATTTCTTTGTTATTACGAACTAGAATACGATATTATTGTAATTAAACTTTCTTGACCCATGATGATCATTAAATATATATTTACTAACTAAGTTCACTAGAAAATTACTTGAATATAGCCGATTCAAGTGATTTTCTAGTGAACTTAGTTGACAGCCGTGAGTCCGCCATGCATCGAGTTAATGGATGGGAACCCCGAATGGGTTCTAAACTAGTTAAAATTCTGATTAAATAATTTGAATATAGCTGGAAAAATATTATTTAATAGAATACGATATTTACATTATATATAGCTTACTTATCTATGAATATATTCTTGAAGTTTAGAAAAGTTTTTTGACTTAAAGACATTCGTATACCTAGTCAAACTGTAACTTTACCCAGAACTCAGCGGGGAAGTTGTTGACGTCACCTACTAAGAAACGATGCTTTACAATAACTTGGAAGGCTAAATTAGATTAATAATATATTTAAGACGGCTTGTATGTATGTTTACTCATTAAATTACCTGTTTATATAAACAATATTGTGTATGTTCAAAGTCGTCATATTTATGCAACGATAAATTTTACCGAAATTATTTTCCTCAATAAATAATGTTGGTTTGACATTGAGAGACTCGCAGTGCGATTAATAAATATTCCTTTGATTATATAATTTATTGTAATTTAGCTTCGGGTTATTTTTTTCAAATATTTACTTTATATCTTTCGAATTATAAAAATTAATAAGAACAATTTATATGTATTATAAATAGGCAAAATTAAAATAACTGCAATGATATTTAAATTTATATCAATATAGAATGAAAAATAAACCGATGCGAGAAGGGATTCGAACCCGCGCCCTGTGGGAAACCGTCCCGTCGCTCTACCAATTGCGCTACCGTATCGTTGTCCGTCTCGGTAAATTAAGCATTCTATATGTGACCGTCATTCTATATGGTAGAGCGACGGGACGGTTTCCCACAGGTCGCGAGTTCGAATCCCTGCTCGTATCGGTTTATTTTTAATTCTATATTTATAAAAAATTAAATAAGCTTAACATGGCTATACATGTATAAAGATATTTTCAAACTGCAATGATATTCCTACAATATTGTTTTTTACGATGTGTTTTTTTGTTTTTACCTACAAAATTTCATTTTATAAAATCCAATCGACAATCATATTTTAATTAATATTAGGATTGTCGATTGTATTGAAATTTAGAAAACATATCTTCATTTAAAACAATAAACAGTCAGTCTCGTCAGATCATAACAAAGCCAGCATCTTGTTCTTTTCAGAGAAAGCTGTGAGAAGTTAATTCTCCGATGAAATTCTTTCACAGCTTCCCCTTACTTGGAATTGTTTTGAGAACAAGAAAGGAATTATAGTTCTACCAGTGAGATTTTACAGACTTTATGTTACAAAGAATTATCTAAGAAAATAATCTTAAATTATAGAACCTGTCTGTTTATCTGTTTGATTGAATTAATATCACGCACAGAGTTCGCAAATCTAAGGACAGTTATAACTTCGAATTGCGATAAAAATATACTTAACATTTTTGTACATAAAGTCGCGTGCATACTGTTAATGTTTCTTGCGTTCAATATTCTATTTTATATTATGATATTCATAGGCTATTGCTTGTATAGTTATAGGCGAGTAGTACACTCAGTGCTATACTTATTTATTTGTATATTATCATAGTTAGATGAACGTTCCTTTAATCTCTGCGTTTTCGCGGTAACAGCCTCTGTACAGTAAACATATCGCTAGCGAGTACTAGTGCTGTTATTTGTGGATATATTATAAGGCGTAGTGCACACAGGCTGGCAGGAGTTCGATTTTAACTGTTCCCTTATTAGATCTGTATGGAGTTTATTATCATATATGTAAAATGTACAAGAACTCTTTAAATTTATTCAAAAAACATTATTATTTTGTTCATTGTTTTTTTTGTCGCCTATAATTGGATGGATATGAATGAATTCATATTGATTTAATGTTTTAATTATTGTTTAATAGTATATATATAATAAAAGATTTACCCGGCAACAATATAACTACAGATAAATTAGAACTGTACGAAATTTGTTAATTTCTGTGAAATAACCTTCAGATAAACCGCTGGTAGCAGATAGTACCTACCTGTAGATAATAGATATACCCAGTTTAGTACGAGACAGTGTCCAATATAGTGAAGTAACATACGGACATTTAAAGGTTTTGTATTTTTGGATCTTTGAACGACCATCTTCCATTTCATGATATGTTCTATATCCTAACTTTCTTGTGTATTGTTATTGGACACTCTCTTATAAAGCCGTACAATACTTACACATATCTTAAATTATTTAATTGAATTATATAATAATTCAATGAATACGACAGTGTAACCTAAGTTTTACATCAACTCCGCCCCTGAGATACTTCAATCAAGAAACAAGTACTTGGCCGTTGTTCCTTGTAGTTCAGCGTACTGGGAAATAGTTGGGATAGCAAGAATTGTTTAGAAATACAGATATATCTGTGTCTATCAGAAATATTAGTAATTTCAACATTATATATATGGATTATTTGTATTTCACTTTTAATATAAACATTTATGTTTCTGAACGATGAAGAAAAAATATATGACTAAGTTAGAAAGTCAGTAGAATTCAAAATTTAAATCACTTGATTATTAAGAAATGTTAGTCCAAGTTTTTACACACGAATATTGTCGTAAGTATAATAATAATTTAAGACCATGGTTATATAGCCTCGAACCAAGCATCTGTGTCTACGGAACTACAAGCTAATTTTCTTAAATGACAGTAATTTAAATCCAACATTAATAGTTTTGTAATAAAATATATCAATATATTCTATAACTGACAAGAATTTGGCTCAAAGACGTGCTTTTCGCCATATGTTGACCCTGGCAATAAACTTTCGTATCTCCACCGCAAAAGCTTAAAGCGATAATAAAATGTATTTGAAAAACAACCGTATGTGTCAAATGTTACAGTTGAATTTTAATTATCTGTGATCTCGATTACAGCTGTTCGTTTATCCTGTAAGCATTCTCGATATTCATCTCTTGTTCTATTGTTTGTTATGTTTTATATTCCTCTCGCTCTAGCAGACCATTCAAATTTAAGTGCACAGGTGCACAGCATGTCGTCCTGCTCGCACTTGTTTATATCACTCCGTCGATTAGGTCAGTCTCCCGGACGGATTGATGCATTACGGACGTATATTGTGTAAAAATAAATTTTAAAAGTGTGGTACATGTGTCTTTTGTTTTGGATTTACTTATTAGTGATGTGAAAAGTTTGTGAGTTCTTGTGATGTTCTTGGCAGTTTTGATATCGGATGTCCTTTGTTCCTTGGAAATGGTTTGTTCACGGAATTCAGTACGGTTCGTACATTTAAGGCTTTGCTCGTGCGGTTGACTTGCGTCTGTCGCCTTTGATACTCGTTTTTTTTACCTGAACAAAATTGTTTTATTGTTTAGTTTCGCTAACAAGAAATACCGCGGAAACATCTTACAAATCAAGCACACATGTGTTTGGTAAAAATCTGTCAGGTATAAACATCACGTAGAACTCAATACTAAACCAGTAATAAATAATAAATCATATTAAAAACTTCTTTATCACCAGACATAAAAACCAAAGCAAGGAAAAAATAAAAAATATAACCAAGGTTATCGTAAGAACAGCGCCTTGTATGTGTTGATCTTATAAAAGAACGAAAAAAAATCAAAATCTATACTAACAACTACGCACTAATACCTACATTGTAAAACTGATTTGATGAGTACCTACTTTTAATTTACCTGATTTGATGAGTACTTTTAATTTACCTGATTTGATGACTTTTTATATATTTACATTCAAGAAAATTACTTCCAAAAATACGAATTAATGTAGTTTGTTGATAAACCATACTTTGTTGTAGTTTTTCAGTAAAATATATAAAACATAAATTGTAACTCCAGCTGTTAAAGCCTATTTATTAACAAGTAGACACTGCTCTGATCATTATGATATATATAAACAATCAATATGACACTAGTATCTTAGCAAATTATTCATTAAGCTTTCCGAACAATATTTTAAATAAGATAAATTACCTGATTGTTTTGAGTCACAGTAAATTTCCAACTTTTAAACTGATTTCTGTGTTTAAATTACAAGAAAAGTTATGATTGACTCTGAGTATGGGTTGGCTTTCCTTTAGTGTCGTTGGATTTTTGGTTTGAAAATGATCTCATTTGAAAGGGGCTGGATTTGAATTGTTCCGTTTCAGTTTCGTTAAAAACAGTATACCTATCTCTAAAACTAGAAATGTTCTCACTATATAAATGATGTCGGGGAAAAATCATTTGCTTAGAATTTTGATATTTTTCAAAACCGAATCTGTCAACCCCGAATCCTCGTAATCTTGTCTGCCCCTAGAGTGTTTTTATAAATTCAGAGGCTCAGAAGGAAGGCAGCCTTCACCTCCTGTAACCTCGGTTTTGCTTAAGCTGGCCTTTGCCACCTCGGCGACCAGCCTCAGTTACTACGGCTCGATTGGGTTTCAACACAGTGTTACGCGAGGGTGAAGGGGCTGGCCATCCTGAAGCGTCGAAGACGTCAGAGAAGTCTTCAATTACTTACATTTTAGGTTAGTTTTTGCGAAACTTTAATTCGGTGTATCTCTAAAACTTAAAATTTGCTCACAATATAAATGGTTTCAGGAGATAGGGTTTCGCCACCCCCCTCACCCCACTCCCCCAAACTTCGACTCTAACGACACTTAAGTAAAGATTGCCCATATTTATAGTGTTAGTAATATTACAGACTGTTACATAAAGACTTACATTTATAAATTTTATTCACTTTATTCCTTAAATAAATTAAATTAAAAACATTTCGTTTTAGCTAACCAGGAAATCGTAAAAATCCGAAAATATCTTCCAAAAGTAACAATTGGTTCAATAAAAACATTTGCTCGTACTGACATCAAAGAGTTCGTCAGATATTCGTGGTTGGTGTGGTGGGTATTAAAAAACTGAACGTTTTGAGTTTGCCAAATTTTAATGTTAATCGTTGCTTAAGAGAATTAGATCTCGGACTTAGGAAAATAAAAAGGTTTTCGATAATTTCATCTCGATTGTAATTGTCCATACGGACAACGGTATTTATATCCTGTAATAATAGTATCCTCTATTATCCTCAAAACTTAACGCTCGCTATATTCACACACACACACACGTATCTTCCGTTTTAAAATATAAAGCAAACGCTAATTTAGCCCTTATAATTAATAAGTCTAGAACCAGATTGGCAAAACAAACTTTGTTGACTGTAATCGAGTCAGTGCCTTGGCGGAATAACAATAGCTCACGATATGCCAGTTTATTGGACAATGTGACGTTTGGTTTCTATGAGCTCATACGTTATTTACCAGCATGTATTAAAATGTTTGATCAATGTTTGTTTTTCTAAAATTATATAATATCAGACCGCTGGGGAATTTATAAGTCATACATTGTACATGAAATCGGGTAGTCGTTGGTTATTTTAAAACACCCGAAACATTTAATAACAGCTATAGTTTATTTGATGAATTGCAACAATGTTTTAATGCAATGGTATTAATTTTAAATCCGTTTTCTTCGATGTAAAGAAAGCAAACCGATAATAAAACAGGAATTCTATTGTCTTCGGCATTTACCTGGAATTGGAAGTATTAACGGGATATCATCAGCCGTAGATGGAGGACGGACGTACCATCCTGACCACTTAAGTGACTAATCTGTCACTAGCATTCATACTATCGTAATATCATCAGACCGAATGGGTCCCTGAAACTATCCTAGGAAGGGTTATATTGGAATGCAACAATTTGTACATTATTTTACGCTCGTACCACCCAACCCACTCGTCTATACTCGTAAAGTAATTGTTTCATAGAATCGAGGTTATCATTAACACCCACTGCTGTTCTTTTTAGTCCTGGAGTATTTATATGTGACTATAAAGTCATTTTCCGATGGGAATAAACTCTCTCTCTCGACTCTCTCTACACTTTTTACACTCTGATGGCTAACACTAATAATTCCAACACTCTTAAATATATTATTTTACTATACATTGTTCAGATCAAACTTATAAGTATGATTTCATATATGTGTATTGTTTCAAACCATTTCTTCCGAGATTGTATGTATGTATGTCTTGTACCGCATTCTGTTTGACAAATGATTCAGTATTAAATGGAATGATAATAAGCAACCTTGAGATACAGCCGATATTGCTTTACTAAGGAAAAGATGTTTGGGTTTTTACTTGATTCTTGTTAATTGATGAATGTGTTATTAAGAATTATTTTTTTAATATCTATAAGTGCTTAGATAAATTATTGTTCTAGCTACCGTAAGATTGTTTGTCACCGATAGAATTATGTATAGTGTAATAATTGCTATTTGTCGGAAGTTAGCAGTGGTCCTTGATGAACAACAACAAGTGGTCACCGAAATCCAAGAAGGACATATAGGGATTACGACTAAAGGGAAAGGGACGTAGAAGTGGTAGTCGCAGTCTGTCCGTTGTTAATTTCTTGTAAGATGATGCTAAAATAGCTTGACTTCGATTTTTACAGTACCATCTTGTGAGGTGCAGTCAATTGAGTAAATCTAGAACTTATCGTCATAAATAAATTAAACTTAGTAGCCCTAAAGTTTCACCACAGTATATAACCACAGTATATAATTGACGAATTAACAAACAATGAACATGCTGAAGTGGTTCAACTTTGTAAAAAAAGATTTGACATTTCAAGTTATTTCCTTATCTGTTTTTTTATACGTGTCTCGAAAAAACCACGAGGGGAAAATCAAAAGATCAATTTAAATTAATACAAATTGCATTTTATAATGAATAAGATTGCTAAAAAAGCATTAAAAATTTACATATAATATAATGATAAATATATGAGCTAACAAAATTTATTCTTAATAATTTTGAATCTTAGATTTAATTAAATTACATTTCAAGTTAATAAGTTTCGTACAGATTAACACCTAACTTCATCAAAAGCTTTTTGGTAGTTTTGCGTAAAGATGTGACGCCAAATCTAAGATTGAGACAATATATTCATGGTGGACCCTAGTTGGAGTCATTTAATAAAGATGTTTTAAGTTTTAGCTAGAACTAGCGTTGTGTGGTGAAGGAGATAACTAAAAGCCCCACTTCTCTTTTTTCCCCTTTATCTTTTCTTCTCCCTTTCATCCCATTCTTCGGTTCCTTAATGCAACAATATGATATTGTGTTACAGATATCAGATCAATTGCTGTTTCACCACCTTATATAGAAAATATTAAATATTCTGTTGATCCATGAATTTATTTCTTCTGAATTCTGAAGTTCTGTTAATCCATGACTTTGTAGGTATCTCCTTTTCTTTTGAAAAATGTACCATTATTTTATAATAATATATTTTTTCAAAAAAAAAAAAAAAATTTTCTTCACCCATCTTGCCTTCAAAATGTTAATTATTGTTTAAGAAATAAAAATTTGTGTCTGTGTGATGTGTCACTGCGCCTGTGTCACTAGATGAGGTCACTGCGCCGCACATGTTAGTTAGTGCCAACATAGCTCTCCCGATATGGGTGGCAAATTTAGCGAACAGACGTTGAATTGGGAACTTGAGTGCGAATCCATGTGGTTGGTATGTCCTGGAGCCAGGTGAACAGTTCTCTAAACATACCTATTTATGTAAACAATTTATTATATATATCTACTACTTTGACGTTTCTTTGTAAATAAAATGAATGAATGAATAGATTAAATTTTTAATGTTTTATTTCATATTTGGATTAAGATATTTTGTTTTTGGATAAAGTTAAAAAATACTCGTTCGTGTTTAATTTACTTTATCATTAAATATACTACTTCTGAGATTGAGAGGCCCAAATTTAAATTTCAGCTTAAACCATTATTTAAAGTCCTATGATTCATTTATCTTTTGAGATCATTTGTAATTTAAATATTGTTGATAGATGTCAGCTGCATCGGCTATTTTAGAATCGGTTGCAATGATCTTTTTAAATTGCTGTTGAAGACTTTGCTATAGAAATGCTCCTGTGTATCATTTAGCTCTGTTAGAGCACCTAGTATTTAGGTTTTCTTGTTATATTTCATATTTTCAGTACATTTACCTTTCATATCTTATACCTACAAAATATAACTTACGCATATTCAGACTCGAGGGGTGAATTAATTTTACGTCTAGACAGCAATTTCAGTTAACTACCTCTATTGTCTAGTTACCGTTTACTTTACTTTTACTTTTACATTATTACACCGTAGCTCCTAGTTTTGTTTATACCGTGAGGTAGCCATCTTGTGTACAGTAAAATTATATTTTATTAACGCTAAAACGTTTTCAATCACTGTTGTACTTCTAACAACACGATGTAATTAGGTTATGTCTGCACACGTGTTACACAATAGCCCCGCAACGGATGACCTCATTCCATACACATAAAATAATGCCTCCCCTTCAGCTTATTAATAATTTATATTGATGTTATACACTACGATGTAGACAGCTAACGTATGTTTCAAACAAATTTAATATTTTAAAACTTGAAAAACATGGCCAGTATAAGATAATATTTAACAATAGAAGTATATTCCAACAAATCGTTATAAATCATAGTATTGATAATCAAATACAAACTCAACTCGCGGAAGCTTAGCGTCTACGAAATATCATCGTCGATGTACGGAGAGCAGACCACATGGCTTCGACCTTGCACTCGAAATAATTGTACAAGGTGTATTTTAAGATAGAGAAAGATATGGTGTGATGTATGTGATGTGTGCTGTAAAAATACACTTTAATAAAACCAATAAATCTAGCGTAGCTTGCTTGCTTCGCTTTGAATTGACATTTGGGTTATTGATTATTAAAAAAATTACAATTTTATTGATGTCTAAAGAAAATATAGTTAAAATCTGCACGTTTTCGAAAACGTTGCAGTAAGAAATTAATACGCAATACAATGGCAAAAAATACACATATGTATTGGTCTTTCGCTCACATAGAAGGATAATTTAACATAATATGTAAATTAGTATCTCTTTGAGTATGTTTATTTTATAATAATAAGTTGTATTTACATATTTAGTAAAGTAAAATAAATATATTTATGTTTTGATATATATTTTAATAGAGTTGTAACTTCCTTCCGATGACGTTAAATGACCTCCGAAAAACATGAGGCCTTCGTGTGTGGACACACCTTCACTGTGCGCCTAATACTTTACACACAAGTGTTTTAAATATATTTTAAATAAGGCCTCAAGAATATATTACATTTGTTATAGTGCCTACTATTTACAGATTACAAAATATAAAAGTATATTTCATAAATACTATGAACAGTATTCTTTTATCATCTTGATTAAAGAACGATCGGCTACGTTAATATAGTTTTAAATGTTTACAACATTGATAATAACTTTAATAAGAATCACTACTTCGGAGATGAGCAGGATTTAGATCGTTTAATTGGGTTTGGCCTGTTTGATAAATATGAATAAAATCAAGTACTTGATATACTTATACTTGATATTATTATGATGTTTACTAGATGTAACCGGAAGAAACTAGTTTAATTAAAATCAGAGACGAGTATTTTCCTCATGGATACAATAAATTTAATTGCTATTAGAACATTAGAATCAATTTATTTTAGTTAGAATTATAAGACTACAAGGCTAGCGTTACATTCTAATCTGATTATATCAGACTATAAGTCACTGTAAGGGTTTGCCTCGATTGTGCGTCCAAGTGTGGAATAATAATTAAGTCATAAGTATCTTTATAATTGAACTTGATTTACAAATAACGTCTAACTATTATTAATATTGGTGTCAGGTGTGGTACTACCATACCACTACCACTTATTACACGTAGATACATTGATGGCAGAAAATGGACTTCTGAAATGGTAATAGAGGAGAACTGTAGTTTCTCACCCCTCGTCTATAGTCTCGTCCTACCTTCTTGATGCTAGACGTACAAGGTAGTAAAAAGTAATAGTTTCATCTTCTTTTTCCTCATTTCTTCTTTCATCTGGTAACGTTGTTTATGTTCGTTCGGGTTTCTTTAACACTTTGTGCTAAATTACTTTGTACGGTTTCTTTGTTTTGGCAATTGGGTTTTGTTAGAAGTATTTTAGATTTTTAAATTGCAGGTCATTGGCTTCTACTTGTTTCTGTTTTAGTAGGTTATCAATATATAAATAATCATTCCATGTGAAGTGTTAACTGGTAGGTGATCGGTGCCGCGACTCGCGTCCCCTACTTCTCAGAAATAGCTCCGAGATCAGCATAGTATCACGTTTGGGAGTGGGGTCCCTAGTGTCTGCTGAACATATTGTGGATGTCTTAGTTACTTGTATTTATTTCATACCTATTTTGGGAAATATATATATTGGGGGTAATCTAAAAATATACATGTTAACGTTTCTTTGTGGTATATTATTTCAAAGGAAGCATTAAACTAAGAATATCAATATATTAATAATTTTACTACTTGCAAGCCGATATTTATCTTGGTTGAATAAAAGTGCTCTCAATTAATCATTATTTACGTGTTTTCGATCCGTAATAACCATTTTGATATATTATACAAAATTTCCAGATACAGCGGATGTTGCGAATATTTTTGTTGTTAAAACGAAATTATTTACCGTAAAAAGATTTATAGTTTTGTTGATGTTAACAATACGGCCTGAGTTTTAATACACTCTTATGAGTTGTTCTACAAATGTCACTGCTGTTCCATCTAATAAAATATACTGATTTATTTGTATTTTGTCCATCAAATAATGTATTTGTCAGAAAATACCATTAAAGAGACCATTAGTTGCGTTAATAAGTATAGTAAGGTCTGCTACCGACAGGGGAGGTATATCCGGTGTTTTAATTTTGGTACGAGGGGTGTCTGAAGCGTTTGTGTATTTTTATATTCATTGGTATCAATCTTGCTTCGACGCGTTTTAGGTTTGAATGATCAATTTATTTGTTTTGGCAATTGTTTTATGATTTATTAATTTCCCTTTAATATGTCTGTAGATTAAATCTTTTAATTTACGAAATACGAAACTATTTATCTACAATTCTAAATATTTTTAGGTGAATATTTTCACTCGTATCTTTTTTCCCAAAAAAAAAGTTTGGTTCATAAAACTTTATTACAAACTGTTAGTATTATTTATTTCTTATATGAAGAAATATGCATTACTGCATATATTAATACTCTTTGAAGTTGTTTTTGCAACAGCGTTATGCAAAGCGTATTTGATACAGGCATGATGTCACTCGTTGATTTTAAAATGACTTCATTTCGCTAGTGTTTGTATTATTGCGACTTCACGTTTGAAATGTTTTTAAATATTTATATTGAGATATCGATTTCGAACTTGAGATCAACTTGAGGTCTTCTTTCATACATAAAGATATCACATACATGTCGGTCGTTCTGAATATTTTCACGATTTCGACAGATGCTTTCAGAAAAGATTGAATTTTAATGAACGTTCACATTAAAACTATTAATTAAAACACAATGGAACAAAACAATAGTAATATTCTTGATATGGTCGTAAAGTTATTTTTTGCTCTTATATGGGTCTCATATAAACGAAATATAAAGAATAGTTGCCGAGTGTCGCTCCTTGTATGTAAGGATTTGTAATTAATTGTAATTAAGCTATTTTTTTAACTTCACCTCGATGTTTTTTACATCTCAAGTGTTATAATTATATTTAATAATTTCAATATATTATTTTAATTTGTTCTATACAAGGTGAATTTACCATTTTTGGTATACGCATGGTAACGTTTAAAGTTAACGAAATATTATGTTTAAGATAAAAATATAAATCAAATTAATATTCACACCAATTCTTTCACTCAACTACGATTTAACAGTCTTCTTCTTGACATATTTCAGACGGAACCGCTTCAGAAGACTCGGTTTCAAGTTTCTCTTTTTAAATATTTAATTAATTATTCATTAAATAATTAATGTATGAAACATTTAAATTCACTTTTGTCAACAATTCTTTGATATGTTAATTCTCTGACTGTTGTTCTTATTACCATTAACTCAGATAATAGGACTTTTATAAGTACCATTAAAATATTATTTATATAAACAAATACATTTTTCAAGAGCTTAATATTCTGTATATGCTTTTTGTTATTTTAACTTCATAAGGGTTTTGTCCTCAATTATAATATCATTGTGAGTTTTCCTTCTATAATAGGAAATGTTAAAATAATTTATGATTATTGTGAAGGTTAATATCTGTTTTGGTTTATCAATTACGTTAGTGTAGAACATTTATTTAATATTACTACTCTAAATCTATTTTCACTCACTCAGCGTTCACGAGGTAATAATAAGTCAGTAAATCAGTACGTGTACAACTGTGCTACTGTAGTATCAAAGCGGAAACGTGGAGGCTGCATCCTCTAAGCGCTTCCTTGCGCCTGCGCACGTCCCATCATCATAGCTTACTTCCGATTGTGTCACAAGTCATATTGTTACAACTCTTGTAGATGTCTCTTGTTTCAATCAAATATAATGCTCGTTTAAATATATTCAAGAAAATAAATAATTTACTAAATTTAAGTAAGAAAAAAAAAATATTTCTGTAGTTAGATCGAGTAATCACATGGCGACAATGCAACTTATAAATAGTATTGTACAGAATTCCATTGCACTAGAATAATATTATTTAAACGGTCGTATGTACAATATTCGTTACTTTATAATTTCCTCAATCCGTTATTTATTTTTAAAATTAGAATTCATGTTTGTTCACGTTACACGTGACTCATAACGTTACAATGACAAATGAACAAAACTGCCGAGCGTGTCACAAATGAAAAATCAAAATTTCAGATCGGAAAATGTGTTTTAGTGCCAGAAAAGTGACGATTGTGTATGCGATAACGACAGGGGAGTGACGAAATAAGTGTTTCAGTGAAGTGACTTGGATTGCCTCACAAAAAGTATTGTGATATTGTTTAGTAGTGTACGATACCGACCGATTAATGTTATTAATACAGGTTAAGAACATATGGTCGGTATGATGTGGTTCAAGAGGGACCCTAAGGTCCCTGAAAAGGACGGTATTAGTAAGTTGAGGAAGAAAAAACCATCACTGTTAAAACCCACTCGTGAATCGAGCGAGAGGGAAACATCAGCTGATAGTGATAAAGAAAAACGGAGATATTCCGACATATTGGACGTGAAAGTGTCGCTCGGTATGTATGGTGCCTTATTTATTATAAGTGATACATTTGTTCAAGTTCCTAGTCAATTCATTCTAAGCACATATCGCTCGTGTAGGCTAGATATTATTAGTCATTATTTTACATATCTAAGCATTTGTCCGACCCTGTAATATGACAGCGACATAATATGTAGGTATGTAGTTGCTTTTTTAAGTTATAAGTATTTTTTAATAATTTGAAAAGTTATTTTATCAATACCTACTATTAAGATATTTAAAAACTATTCGCCAACAATCGTCAGTTGTAACTGTTGTAAGACATAAATTATACTGCATTTAAATATAATATTTGTAATTAATTTAGTTATTCATTTAAATACATATTTTTTGTTATTTATTGCATTCAATATTGGATTCCTTATTTACAATAATGGTAATAGACAGTGACATTTATATTCATATTAGATAGAACGTAGCTGTAAGTATCTACTAATTTTTCCCAACTTAGGGACTAGCTAAAATATGTGAAGATAGTTAATGAAATGCGTACAATGTTCCTATGTTATAGTATTCTTATCTACTGTTTACTGGCTGTTAGCCGGGTTTAGGAGATATGATAAGATAAAGACACACATGTTATGCTTATCTGTGTTGTATAATACAGATGTAATTGATGCTAGGATTAACAAGGATTTACTACACTACAATATTTGGGTCATATGGGTTAAGTATGTGGATGTATTTTAGGAATAAAAGTGTTTGACTACCTTCGTAAAGAATGTTACACGACACACTTTTCTTCATTATATTAATGGTACATTTCACAATGCTATTTTTACATTTTACATAGTGAGGTTCTATGAGATTAATAACGTTCTGAATCTTTTAAAGTATTAATAATTATCTTAATGCAGTCGTTTAGTTGTCGGTCCACTTCCTGGCTCGATGGCGTGCGTTGTATCGCGTGACCGAATTAAGAATATCAAAAGTTACCCTCATTCCCGCCAATCCCTAGTGGAACGAAGCTCGTTCCACTAGGGATTGGCGGGAATGAGGGTATCTATGGTAAACTAATAAGCTTATTATGGTATATTTATTACAACAAATCTATTTATGTAAATGTGTTTATATCGTCAGTACGTTTATTAGGACTAAATAAGACAAATATTAACGTCCTTAAAGACCTAAATAAACAAGGTGAATTTACTAATAATCGTTTGTCGCAGAGAAGATCTAGTATGAAATAACATTACAACACCAATCTGTATATGCAATAGTACATTGTTATTTCTTATTTAATTTTGTGTGAAAACAACACTTTCGCTTAAAGTTTTTCAACAATCGTATTTAGCATAATTTTTGGCTTTCCCGTCGCTAATCTCTTTGTTACATAGAAAGTTGTATATCGGTATTGTGTTGTAATGATAATGCTAATGTTAGATTTGAGATGTAACTCCCGATGTCCACACACGTACTTAGCAGTATTATCATATTTATTAAATGATCACATGTATGCTCTAAAAAGCAGCAGGTGTACTTACGCAAGTTAAAAACTTATTTTAAGAAGTATTTTAAATGAACTCTTCAGCTGTTTGGATGTAGCTTTTCTTAAATAGTTTTTTTCGTAAGGCGAATTATTGTGACTTTACAAGAAAAAGTTGCATAAAAATAAATTGTCTCATTAACGACGTTAACCCAGGTTTTTAAATCTAGTTTATCATTAAGTAAGTAAGTACTGTCGTTTGCGTTTATCGATAAATCATTGACACTGTTTTTTGCAGCGTGTCATTATATATGTTACAGAAAATTTTAATATAAACTAACATGTAATCATATGTAATTATTATTGTTCGCAATCTGACTGGCTTTAGTAATAATCTTTGTTTAATTACATAATACGGTGGCGATATGTGCTTAGAACATATAACTGTAGTAGTACAAGTAATAAGTTTTATTATGTGTAATGAATTGTCAAGGTAACTTAACACTGCTTCTAATATATTATTACAATGTATCACATCATCCGTAGAGCGGCGAGATGAAAGCGACGAGTCTCTCTACGAGTCGGCGGATTGTCATAGTGACGCGATCTCGGCGAGCGATGATGCACTGCCCAGACTAGGAAAGACACCTACCATGAGCAAAGAATCTCTTAAACTAGCTGTCACTGATGAAGAAAGTGATTTATCTAGATTTAAAAAAGGACACAGGAAGGCCATGTCGCTTTCAAATCCATTAGAAATTGTTAAAAATCTAGGTGACGAATGGTTAGATCATAAACCAAAAGAAATTGAAAAGAATTCTGATAAAAAGAAGTCCCGAGAAAGTCTTTGGAGTGAAGAAGATAGAGAATCCATTTACGGTTCGGCAATGAAATTGGATAAAATAAGAAAGATTAGCAAAAAAGAAGATAAGAGTAATGATAACAGCAGAAAAAGTAGCACAACAGAAGCTCCCAAACGAAAAACCAGCAAGGTGTCTTCCGTGAGTGCTCTTAATTTTTGGAATCGAAAGAAAACACCAACATCTATGAAAGCAGTCGAAGCCGTTGTTGAAGTTGTTGATGGAATCTTAAATACTGATGAAATTTTGAATCGTACCAAATTTTTCTTGGAAGAGGAAAAAAGATTTTCCGCTGTAAGTCAAAGCAAACCTCTTTTGGAAACTGATTCGGACGACGAAATTCCTCCTCCCAAAGTTATTGGAGAACATAGAAGGAGACTGAGTAGACAAACTTCTCGTAGTAAGAGTAAAGTGAGAGGAAAGAGTCAAAGTGTTAAAGTTAATACACTAAGAAAAACTCATAGCGGTACATTAAAGAAAGGAAAGAAGAAGAATGGAAAAAATTCACTAACCAGTAGAAGCAGACAGGCCAGCATCGTCGACCAGAGTCCAATACTTAAGAAAAAGAACTTGGACTCGCCCAAGCAGAACTCTTGGTTATTCAGCGGTGCTAAAGGTAAGATGTCTATAATTATTCAATCATAAATCAAAACCCATACAATATTTTCAGATGTCATCAATTCATTACCTGATAGTATCATGACTTCCGTGTCTTGACTCCAACAATCGTTCGTATCAAATGCTGTCCTCGCTCCGTATCCTGATCACCTTGCAGCCAGGTCACGGACCCGGTCTGTCTTATCTGTGACATGTAATTAAGAGTACCAGGGCTTTCGATCACTTTATATATAATATCTGTCAAAATAAAGTAATAATAAATATACGAGTTAAATAATTTTAAATATAAAAATTTCTGGTAAAATTATTAATGTTATAACCTTCCTTATGCGATTTAAGTTCGAGGACCTACATATTATATTGTAATAAATATTTATTAAAAACTTACATATTTTAGCATTATTCAACAAAAAATATTTTAATTCTCTTGTTCTGAATTAATTTATTGAATCCTTATTATGCTATTTAAACGACTATGGCAAAAAGAAATGACATGATTCTAATAGGCTGTATGGTTTTCTGTTCCCGCATTTCTTTTAAACTTCTTATCATAATTTTAAAACTAAGCCGTATTTAATTTAATTAAAGAGTCCGTTAGTTATCGTAAATTGAAGTAACGGTGTTTATTGTCCGCTGATGGCAGGCTAAGTGATCGCATACTACCTTGCCTCGTGGTTTGCTTACTTTATAATCTGTATGTAGGGTATTACTTTGATAACTGAAAATGTAATAGCACATGTATACTTTTTATACAGACCGCCAAAATTCGTATCTATTGGATAAATAGTAATTAGATAGTTTAATTCACAGCATAATTATTTCTGTGGTTTTACTTTGTAACCTTATTATCAAAAAGCGATTATAATGTTATTTAAAACATATTCAAAAACTAAACTAACAAAAGCAAATATTGAAATACGCTAGACCTTACATTAAAATTATTTGTACGCAAAAATTCAAAGCTGATTGTCAAATTACTGTTTTCATGTTCTTAGAATTAGTTAATCTGCTAGATGATATTATACATCAGAAGTCTTCAATAATTGTTGGTTAACTGTACTATCTCGTGCTGCGTTCATCTAAGTCGTATTTTGGGGATTTCCTCATTCAATAATAGTTATGCTAAATCATCATTATAATACAGTTTCTATCATATTCTTTTTATCGTAATACTCCCAACATAGATATATAATAATTAATAAGATTAATTAGATACCTAAGTTTAAAGTAATTAAATCGGCTCATTTTCGATTGATTAAACTTTATAATTGAAATGGACCGACAGACAGACTTCTAACTACTCGTATATAGTGCAGTGTGTTCTATAGAGTGCTCCGACCGATCAAATAAGTTGTCACGAGCGACGACTGCCGAATGTTATAATTAATTTAATCAAACGTTACGATTAACGGTATGTGTCATATTTGTTTTTGCCACTTTATTAATTATCGCTACTATAATAAAAAATAAGTCAGTTTTATTTAGAGATTTGATAATTATGTTAATAAAGAGACGTGTATTATAAAATATACTGTTCTAAGAAAATTTATCAAACTGATAATATTATGATTAATATGAGGACTAGATTATAATAATAAACAAAAAGTCTCACACTGTTTCACTGTTCCATACAATCTAAAATGAGTCGGCACGCATTTTTCGACAGCTCTAAATATTTTTTTACAAACATCTGACTCTTATATATATATATAGTCATATTCATATCGTTCAAACTTAAATATTACAGTTTCATTCAAGTTAATGACAATATTAAAGTATACTGCTATATTATCCGTTACACATAAAATAATACCAACCGGTCTATCGAAATAAGCGTCCGGAATTCTCTGACCGTGACCACATGGGTCTAGTAAATAAATAAAACCGTCTGTCTGTCTGCTACAACCAATAAAACTGCCGTAAAACCAGAATGTTCAAAGACTTTTGATATTCAGAACCATAACGAATCGCACGTTATAAGTATCGATTTGTTATTTTAGTACCTTTCAAATTTCAATAATATTAATGAATATTTTTTTACATCAATTTAATAACAACATATTTAAGATTTTATTGCAATCAAATGATATTTATTTAATTGCACTTTACATCACTACAATATTTCACATTAACTTGAAGTTACTCAGAAGGAACTATTTTAATCTTTTATAAGATTTGAGTTTTTTATCTCTTTACTGAATGTATTACGGGAATGAACTGCTTCATTTTATTTTAAATATTGTTTTAGGTAAAACCTAGTATATAAATCTATAATTACTAATAATATATATTCATATAAATTCTTGTTTACATATAATATTTTTAATGTAACATTTTTGATTATTAGTTTACGTGAATTGAATGATAAGCGTATCAAAAAAGGTTAACAAAATATTTTAATTATTATCTTCTATAATGTTCACGAGTTTACCTACCTACTCATTTATCAAACAGTTTTAGTATATATTACGAAATTACTGTAAAGTATTGAAACATTGATTTACAATCGTAAATAAAACCTACAAATAAATGTTCAAATTTAATGTTTGGACAAATATTTTTTTAAACTTTCGCCTAGTGGTTTAGTGAATTATTTGAAACAATTTAATAGTGACACTGAGTTATTATAAATTATAAATTCTCAACGCTAGTAGGTACTTATGTGCATCACTTTATCAATAATGGATGGAATACGAATTTCTGCCATTCATATAATTAATTAAGTATTCATTGATGCAACAGTTTCTCCCTTTCATCGCTTATTCCGACCGTGACCCATGCGCCGGCGCATACCGCGTCGCGCCCACCACTGACACAATTGTATGCCTTGCTCTCTTTAAAACAGAGTCCATAATAGAAACTATATTCATTATTAAAATACCGATCTTTAAGATTAAAGAACTATTGTAATATTTCTCAACTTACAACATTGTATTTTCAACTCTACTGCCTTTGTAATAAGAAATCTATATTTATATACAGCGTGTACTAAAATAGTTGATACATGTCTGTTTAGTTTTTGCGCGGTCAATGGGCCGGTAGGTCTCCATTGTTTTGTTGGTATGTCTTGTAATATACAGGTTTGAAGTTAGACCTGAAAATTCTTTAGATGTTTTATAGAACTGTACAAGTTTTAATGTTCATATTATAACATTGAAAAAAAAAAAAAAGAATTCTTAATTTTAAATTTCTTCTTTTACCCCTAAAGCCGCCTTCAATGTAATTCTACATATATTACGACCTATAATATTCTAAGTTATTTCCACGGTAATACCGATATTAAGTTGGGCCATGATTACCCAAATCTCAATAATAAATTTAGCGTAAATAGTTATACTAAATAGGTTAGTTCAAGTCTTAGATATGCGAGCAGTTTATTTAGTCTATCTAAGAATGATCAAGATTATATCTGTAATATACACTCCTTACAGATATTAAAAACAAAAAGTAATTTAATTTTTTGTTGTAAATACTTCTTAAAACTTAATGTAAATATTTCTCAATACAATCAAATTGCTTCGTGTATTTCGTATTATAGATGAAACACAATATAACAACAAACCATTTATTATTTTAATATTATTAGGTAAATTGTTGTATTGCCTTATTACTATCCAACAGACGCCATGTTAGTATTATATTTTACTATATTCTTCTTAAAGTTCAGTATTCTCATGTTATCAGTAAAGAAATGTGATAAGTGGTCAGTGACCATCGTCATGTGGTTGACAGAGCGCCCACCCGCGCTCTGATAACACACTATTGGTAATTAATCATTTTATTAAACAATTGAATCTCTGTGAGTCCTATTGAGTATTAGAGACCTAGCTTAATCTGTAACAATGGTTACCTTCAATTTGACGGTTACCAGGTGCGTCCTCGATGAGTAATTGTTCGGGTTTGATCAGTATCTGGAAGTATCTTTGGAAGACGTACCTACCTGTGGTAGAAATATTCTAGTAACCAATTACATGGAATGGGAGATTTGGATCTGATGTTCATTATTATTATTTTATTTTTATTTGTATTTAGATTGCTTGAAAATAAAAAATATATATTTTTGTATTTTTTTTAATTTTAATCTTATTTAAAGCGATACGGTAGCTCAATTGGTAGAGCGACAAACGATTTCCCGGAGGTTGGGGGTTCGAATTCCCGTAACGGTTTATTTTGCATTTTATATTTATTTAAAAAATGTATTTACATTTTCGTTCTTTTTTATGATCGGAAAGGATATAAGTTTGTCATAAAATAATTACTAATAATATAAAAAACAGGTATTTTAATATTTTTTATAATTAAACATAGAAATCTAGTGTTTCAGCATATCTAATTAGTTCACGTTCTGTAAACAATAACTGAAGCAAAGTTTCGTAGAGTCGAATTAGTATTTTGATTTCGTATAAATGCCAACGTTTACGCGAATTCCCTAATTTAATGGTCCGTTAATATTTTATTTCCGAGTCGGTTATTTTTTGTTAATCGTTATTGCGTTAGTCGTTAATGATTTAAATCATTCGGTCTTTTGGCAATGTTTCACGCTTTTTCGTCCTAATGAAGCTTGGGTTCTTGACATGATCTTACTTATAACTTTGATTCGAGCTATTATATGAATAATATAAATAATAAATTATTTTTTATATTGAGTTTGATTTCATGAATTTGCTATATCTATAACACGAACTAAAACAAGCAAGTTGATTACTGCTTCTACTCAAAGAAAGCTAGTACTAGCAATAATAATGCTTTGAATCATAACAATATTGGGTAAAAATGCTCAGTTATCATTCTAATTCAAAGTCATCAAAGATATCCGTTAAGCGGAAGTGTCGCTGTTTCTGCTGTCAGCGGGCATATTGATATGCGCGGGCGCAGAGGAAGCGCGTATTAATAGCGTACCCTTGCGGGGACCGTTGACTCACTAACTAATATTGTTCATTGTCTTCCTTTGATTCCCGGGTAATTATGTAATTAAAATATTCCATTTTTTTTTATAACTTTAGTAATTTAATAGTTAATAGCATATATATGGCATATTATTATTATAAAATAATCGTAATTCATTTTATATAGTTATTATATATCGTGGGAATGAACTAAAGAATGTTTTATACAATAAAAACTCTCACAACCTCAATAATACAAGTTCATTGACCAGTGTAAAGTGACTTTTAAGTAATACAATAAATCGACATTTTAATTGAAGGCCGCGGTTTTATCAGACATATTATTGTGACTGTCTGATTGAGGACTGACCGAAATATATTATGCAAATTACTTCTTTGTATCAGGATCGTAGCGACGACAATTCTCGATTTTGCGACGTAAATCACGAACAAGTTTGGACGTGCGTTGTACATTGAATGTTTAATATACATACAGATAGACAGACAGACATACTACTTATGACAAAGTTTGAATTATGAAGTTTGAATTATGTAAAATGTATATATAATATCAGAATGATTATGAGGGCCTCATTGAATCATGTACAAGTTTTTTAAGAACGCCGAGAAATCCCGTTGATGAATCACATAAGGGTGCAGTGACGTCATCGGTCATTGACTTGCCTCGTATCGGAGAATTTGGTTTTTGTGATCCGTTTCGAATTTGACGTCAGAAATATTTTAGACTTTAATGCGTGTCTTTTTGAGTGCAACCTAAACTTAACGAAAACGTTGACGTCATCTATGCGTATAATAAAATAGTACCGAGAAAAACTCTTACATAAATATATTTTTTATTAACTAATTGTTTTATATTCTCTATGATGCTTTTGAAAATAATAAAACGATCAAACTAAAAATGGATTATAAGAATTGTTAATTGATGATAAATGGTTTACGATTTGAGCCAGGTGAGGTCAGGTTTCAGGCTGACGAAGTAGCTGGGTTGTAGAAGCAGCTACTTATAAATAAATATCAAAAGACTTCTGGCGAAATCAATGCGGGTCTTATTGTTGATACCGGCGAGCACAATATATGTATTCAATATTATATCTGATTACATAAAGATAAAGAGGGTGGTCTAACTATATTTATCTTACGTAGTCCTTGCACTATTATTTTATATAAATACAAAATATAGTTGTTATAGCGAGTGAGACAGACGGCATCTTTGGATATAAATAAAATTATTAATTACCGTTCGTTTCCACGAAAGAAAAGAGATCGGACCGGTCTCTCTTGTCTCACGTGGTTGGTGACATTGAAGTATTGATGGCTTCTATATTATATTGGAGTCTCTAGTTATTTCTAAAATATTAATATGACCTCATTTAACGTGGCTCTTCACGTATATATCAAACACAATCAAAAACTGTACTTTAACGTTACACACACATAAATGTAAAATATTTTAAAAGTTACTAAATGTAATAATCTCTATACCATACATAGAAAATAATTCAATAAAAAAAAAGCAAATAGTGTCTATGATCGCAAAAACGCAACCCAATCTTAATAGAAGCGGACGAGTCCTGGTTTCAAGAGGCCGCCCTGTCATGAAGTAGCAAACAATAACGACATACCGTACTGTACCTAATGTTTATTGGTGTACTGTACTTTATTGTACTGTGGTGTACTGTACATATTATTGTATTCTACCAGTGAGTTTAAGTTAGCTTCTATAGCATACCATACACCTCTTGTACCATTACCTGTTCTTCTCTTTTCCCGTCTGTCAAAATCATCTCGTCTAGAGTCCATTTATCTACGACCGGTGAAAATTTAATACTAGATGAACGGGTTAACTAGTTAGTGTAATTCAATATTAAATATTGATTAAGTACAAGACCTACTCGTATTATCATATATTTCACTTAATATATTTTTTATAATAACCTGCCTCGTATTTGACCCCATTAAGTTCAGATCATAAAAAAAGCAAATCTCGATAAATGCAACATATTTATATTACTGGTTACTGGAACATTCACGATCTATTTATTACATAAATATTTATATTAAATTTAGAGAATGTTTTGATGAAAACATACCTACATTCTAAATTTGCAATTTATTTATAAATATATAATAAACTAATCAATAATAGGTCGTTGCTTGTAGGTATGTGTGTCACAGTCACAATGCGGATACATTGATCATATAAGCAGGTTCACTCATTAGAAATGCTAAGTTCGTTCAATAGCAAGTTGATTTAGCAATAACTGACACCCTAATTATATTATAAATGTTTCAAAACTGTTTTAAAACTGATGGTTTTATTAGTTTTATTCATTATATATTAATGATTCTTATAAAGTGTAAATTAACAAGAATTCATAATGATGTCTGTATTGTCTTCACACTACAATGTGAGACGAGGCGAGTTGAGGATGAGGATGAAACACTGCTGAGATCATCGCTATTATTGTATCCTATTTGTTAGTTTTAATATCACAGCGTTTGTTCGAGAAATCATTTATACCAATTATATTATTATAATAAATATTTTTACAAAAAAAAAAACTATAGTGTAGAGATGTTGGAGTCTAATAAATAAGAGAATTATGTATTTCCCATCATATTAATGACATTAAAGGTATCTAACAAAAAATTACCTTCATTAGGTCCCGAAATAAAACACAGGTGTCGCTAAAAATAAAACGTGGTCTCTAAAATTAATTTAAAATTATATTTTTAATATCCTTGTGTTTTTAAAACACAAGGACAGTAAGACTTTATTTATTGAATATTAAAATAATATAATAATTCTAACATTTACACTATCCCCAGGCGATGCCCGGAGAGAGGGCTCCACGGAGGAACAAACTGCACCAGACGCAGACGCTGATGATGCAGCAACCAGGGAACCAGAGAAGGAGAACAAGTATGTACACTAATATAAAAAAAAGGTTTTATTATTATTAGTAGGGGGCAGATGAACTTGTAGTTTCTGTACGACTTAAGTAGTAGTACCTCCCTCTCAATGTATCGTATCGTACTTCATATAGAACTTGGAAGGTTTAGCTATAAAAGAGTTAACAACAGAAATGAAAACTAAACTATTTTACAATAATTTTTATGTTAATATTAAATTCATCTCGATTTACGACATACATACAAATAGTTATACGAGGTATTTTAAATTTGCAGTTGGAAACATATCGTATGAATATGTTGTAACTAGACGTCGCTATCATTGTACCAAAAGTAAACTAAATATCTGATTTATACGTGTAGCGCCATCTGTGTTGAGAATGAGTTGAGTTTTATAAAGACGAACACTACTTCTCGCTAGATGGCGTGTTGAGTTCCGCATTTGTAAGCTAGATGGCGTAATATTATTTGTTATTATTATCCCGAGGTTTTATATCAAATAGGCATTATATTGCAATTATGAAACTATATACATAGAATCTTAATTAAAATCAATGTATATAGTATTGACGACTGTCAATACTATATACATTGATTGATGTCACTTATTAAAACTATATACATTGATACTATATACATTGATTGATGTCACTTATTAAAACATAACTATAAGTAACTCTCAGTCTATGCAAGTTTCTAATCATACAAATACCTACAATATATTGTGTTCTTTTTATATGTCCTTCTGAAATTAGTGAATGGCGTCAAAGCACTTTTTTGAAAGCCCTAAACTAAGACCATAATTCTTTATTTTCTACTAATAAAACTGTACTCGAGAGGTTGCAGTGATGAGATCGCACTAGTTCTTAAGTTATAATCGTTTAAAAAAATAACTTTGTATTAATATAATATCACTCTTTTTTCTTCCTGCAGCTGTAAGGGTGCTCCCGGCGGTGTCAACCGCGCGGAGAGCTGTCGCGAGCGGGACGCGCCACGTCGCTGGAAGCACCGCAACGCCTCCGACCCCAACCGACTGACGGCGCACCACAAGCAGTGAGTCCTAATACTATGTCGTCGAGTACTGACTACTAAGTTTACACGTATTGAGTTTCCAAATGCACCTTATGTCTTACTTTGGTTTCCTTCTTTGATCCCATAAGTTACCGAATCAAACTTTAGCTTACCTTTCTCTTGTTTACCCGATACTTTAGGAGAACCATATACCAGCAATTTCCTATATTTACAGATGATTATGGTATACAGAACTTAATACACGATGATCCTTCTTCTCGTATGTTTAATAAAAAATGAGGATAGTTGTTTAGATATTAGTTGTTCAGATGTTGCCTTCCCATCATGCTATACCTTGATGCAGTTAGGAACTGCCCATTTAGTTTTGCGAGAACTAGGTAATTGAACTCGTGACTTAATTTTATAAAAATACTATTTTAGTATTTATTTTATAAACTATTTTAGTGAAATAAAATAAATATATAAAATAAATCATTAAATTTATTTACGTACATTATGTAGAACCTAGTGATTTCCGAAAAGAATTAATCATAAGAATGATGAACGATATCGGACAGAAGCCAACTCAAATATACTCACAAATTTTTGTCAACGACACACGGACTGTCACAGTTTTATTTGATATATGAAGTTCTCAATTAATTTATTACTCAAATCTTTTATGAGTTATTGAGATAATGTAGAGTTGGGTTAAATAAAATAATAATGTTAATAAAAATAAACCTTTAGATAAATCATATGTTTTTGTATTTTTATCTTCTTTTCATTCTGTATTCATTATCACGGGAAGACTTCTCGACCATAAAGCAACAGAAATAGATTATTAATTCTAATATCATCTGTCACATTTAGTGATGTTACTTAAGTTTTTAAATATCCTCCTGATACTTGCGACTGCACAATTTAATAATTGTTCTCATTATTTATTGGCTCCATATTTGTAATAATAATAATTATATTATAATAAGCAACACAATCTTAGCTGAAGAGTTAACGTTTTATATTTGAACGTATTAGAGTATTACAAAATGTCTACCAACAGACGGATTTGATAAAGATGCATATTTTGTTTTATTACCGTTACAGATAAAAAAAGTATTCAAAAATATGTATTGTAATAATGTTATTTAAATGACCTGTTTGTGTAGAGGACAGTTACTGCTACACCAATGTTTCTGGGTTCGATTCTGGGATAATTCTTTGTGTAATCCTGAAATTGTTGTTTCAAGTCTTGGGTGTACTTTGCATCCGTGATATGTGAACCCCTCGTGATACAGGTATAAAATTATAAACTCTAATGCGATACTTGTCTTTAAAATTACAAAAATACTATTACTTCTTACTAGTAGAGTTAAATTAAAGTTCCATATAAGCAGTCCCTTCTGTAGGGACGCAGACCATGCCGCGGGCATTAGCTAGTGTTAATATACTATTCCTGGTTAGACGGTTTAGTTAAAATGTTCTATTTTTGTCTATCTGAAAGACCAACATTTCTTACATTCCTACACAAGACTGTACTATATATAATATATATTGGTATCTTTGCAGTGAACAAAATGAATTCAAACAAAACTAGACATAAAAAGGACTCAACTGCACTATTGCTATATCGATTGTGAACCTTATCTCATTGTAATAAGGAATTAAGGACGAACACTGCTGAAATAATACAATATTTTTAAACTTAATTATACTCAAGGCATGATTTTTAGGGTTGCTTATTGATTAAAAATAAATATTGATTTTTTTTGACAATTATATATCGAAACAACCCTAGTTTTAAATCACTGAGTTTTATTTTAAAATAATGAAATAACTCAATTAATAAGGTTTTATTAGATCATATTTAGAATTCTCCTTAATAAGGTTTATTTTGAACACTCTCAACTGACCAAAGTAATTTGAGCTCTCACACATTGACGACGTTAGTGAATGAAAGGTCTTGTTTAAAACCAATTTAACTTGATTTCTCTTTGGCTGGGTAAACTTTACTTTCGATGGGTCATAATGTAATGGTTGTTGTACAATTCTACCGAAATGAAACGTTTCAGCTTTCAGTGCGGTTCCGGACGCGTGCCGAGACACGCGCTAGAGAGAAATTTGCGAATAATTGTTCACATATCTCTTGTGTATTGTATTTTTGTAGTTATTAATAATTGTTATCGTGAGTGGTTTTAATGAAGCTTATTGTTAATGGTATGGTACATAAATAATTTCTTCAATGAAACGTGGAGATAGGGTTAATTATTTGTATAATCTTCATTAATGTCTGTAATATAGGGAATGGTATTTATTATTGTTATATCTGAATAATTATAATATTCACTTAGTTTCTTTTATCAAGTATTGATAGATAAAAAACATTACAAATCATTTAAAACATCCTACCTTCTTAATTTGTCTCCCATGTGTCTCGGTCCCTCATTACGTCCGACCTCCGACCTCCAACGTTATTGAGTGTCAAGCGACAGACACCTCCAACGACGATCGATTTATTGTAATAATAATCTTCATTTTAAATTTGCGTCTCATCTAGAAGGAGCGCGGGTTCGTGTCCAGCTCGTGTAGAAATATTACATGAAATAGATCTTAATGTATAATCAAAGATATATAATATTAAAATAAATCAATAGGTTTAATTTAATTGTTATATTATATATACAATATATTTATTCTTAACATTATCTCTTATTATGTATTGAGAACATTAATAAAACATTCAAGATATGCAAATCTATTTTCTTAACAGCTCAACGTATTTTATATTTTTTATTCTTGCATATATGTTTTTATAGATTTACTCACAAGACAAAGAATAACATACATACAAACAACACAGACACAAATATCATTAGTGTGAATGATATTTATTATGGTTGTGATTAAACAAATTCCCCCCACCTCCCTGACTAAAAAATAAGCAATCTCTAATTAAAGGACCTGTATATGTATATAACAAACATTGTAGGTTTTGTATTATCATAGATCAAAGTATTTTAGGAATTTTCCAGTGACATTAGGAGATTTGAAATATTTTTCTGAAATGTATTAGATATATTAGAAAACGTCAAGTATCTTTGTTGTATCATAACTATGGCCCAACTCCGAATCAGAAAATGAATTTATTAAAGAGACAAAAGCTATAATCTAACATTAAGTTTCATCAGAATACGTCAAGTAGTCATAAATAAAACCGAAGAATAGACGTTTGATAACTATAATTTTGAGTTATGTGCAATTTAGTTACTTAGTTAGTTAAGTCTTATCAAAAAATATAGAATGTACAGGATTTCTCATATATGTAATTGAAAATCGACTTGCGATGTTAGCAGTAGGTACCCCAAAGCACTCCCAAGTAATTCAGTGTTTGTGTTAAATATTCGCTAAGTTCTGTTAATAGGGTCCTGGGTTCGATTTAAATAAATACTTGTGTGATGAATGCTAGTCTGGATCAGGAAGGATAATATGGAGGAAATCAACATATATTTAAAAAAAAACTTTTACAATACAGCGTGGTGGGTTAAGCTCTGCGCTTCAGTGATCATAAAGAAGACTTATCTCCAGCAGTGGGACCACTACACAATATACGTTAGAAATATATTGTATATAGAAATATATATCTATTATTGAACGAGTCCATGTTTGTCTTCTCTGATTAAACGTCAATCTCTAACTACAATTGTTAGAAGCAAGCGTTACTGTTTAAAGTTTGTACAGACAGACAGCCAGACACTCGATTTCCGCATGTATGGGGGTACAGGGGGTTGAGGAGGGTTGAGGGCGTACGGGGGGGTTGCGGTTGGCTGTGTGAAATTACTATGCGCAAAATTCTGTATAGAGGGTAGTTAGTGTTGTGTACTTTGTGTTTGATTGCTTTGTTGTCTGTTTCAGTTATATGATCTCTCATATTGCATTTATTGGAGAACAGAACCTATTCAATTCACGACCATTACTAATAATAAGAGAAACATGTCACTTCATCTATTATCGTAATATTTATTATCGGGGTGGAAATAAGTAATCATTAAAAATTTTTTTTTGCTATTCCATAAGTTGACAGGTATGATCTTTGTAAACTATAACACTTATTATTTAAAAAGACATTTACTCCCTCAATATAACTTATATTTTCAGTGTTGATATCTTCAGAGTTACAATGATCCCTCGTATTTTCAGTATAGTTTCATATGTAGCTTTTCATAAAGTTGGAATTTGGAATCAAAAGAATTCAGTGTTTTTTAAAAGAGTTGTTTGCTTTAATAAAAACTCATCGGTTGGCTCCTACGTGTTTGTGAATAATCTATCGAAACTGACAATTTATAATATTTATTTTTGTTACGATCTTTAAACTTTTCAAGAGATAAATGAATTGAAACATAATAGAGTCGATGTAAGTTGTTTACAACATTGTCTGATTTTGTGAAAGTAAGTTTTATAAAACTTTAACATTTTATTGATGTGTGTATATATTATAATGACAATATAATAATCGCAAGTTATTAAGTATACAATATTAATATATAATTAATATAATAAAGAGACAGTACTCTGAGACTGCAGTGGTGTCTGTATGCAATGATTTTGCGAATCTCCTGGCGCTGGGCCAGCTTCTGGACCCGGCTTTTGGTATAAACTACAAGCTGAAGCGGGTAACTGGGTTTTTTAAAATCGTTATTAGTATGCTTTTGACTTATAACACAAATTACACATTTAGATCAGGGAAAAGTGATATTTTTTTTTATATAATACATAAACACATGTATATAACATGTGCTCAACTATCCACAAATGTCATTTCCTATTGCATTTTCGTTGTTTCATTGAAAGACATAATAAAAATTCTTTGAAGATAGTCAAATTCCCGAACGATAGTCGTTAAGATGATAATTAAACATAATATAAATATTATTACTCTGTAAGAAAATGTCATTTGTTTAGATAACGTAACAAAAATCTCGACAGTATTTTGATGAAATTATTTCAAATATAGATCTGCAAATCATACAACATTAATTTTAGATGACGATGCTGAACCTTCTTTGAAGATCTCAAGGCCAGTTTTCCGTCTTTAGCCAAATAGTTGCGCTGTCTAAACTCAATAATAACATTGGATTGAACCAGAACGCCTCTTATCTGTATCGCTATCACTTGTTACTTAGAACAGTAGTTTATTTATTGCTCAGTGAACATCACTTCGCGTTAGTGCTTACGAGTACAGATCGTCTGCATTGAAATTCTCAAAATTGTACAGAATTCATATAAATACTATGTATAGTACCGTGACGTATCTAGTCCAGATACAGACTTATGGTCCGATAACAAGTGAATGTGTTCGACGAAAACTAGTTTGTTCTGTACGTCACAAATAAATCACTTGTTATTACAATTATTAAGTACTCGATAGTCTTTTATAAATACATAGATAGATATTCAGTATAAAAACCTAATAATTTAAACTCGTAATTGAATATCAATCAATTCGATTGTTGAAAACGATGTTACAGATTTCGGCGCCGATAGGTTTTGCGTATCAACATCTCATGTAGTATTTTTTAGGTTTTCGCGAGTAGATACCAACCACACATTGAAATAAAACTATTTTCTTACCGCTTTAACTAGCGTATAATTAAATTAAATTTTAAATTTAAGCTGACATTTCAAATGCTTTCCAGCAATCTTGTTTAGTTAATTTAGTGTTTAGTTGTAGATATTAAAACACCTCACGTCATAACATATTTACAGAAATAAAAATATTCAAACTAATATGACACCGATATATCTAAAGAAAAACAAACAGACGTTTAAAACATACGAAATTGTGGAAACTTACCATCTACATTTATAGTTTTTTTCTTATTGCAAAGAACTGTATGACTATTTATATCATTGGTAGCGTATAGATATTATTGATATTATTAAAGGTATATTATATAAATGTTTAAAAATATAAAAAACCCAAAAAGACAGAAAAAATATTCACACTAATATATTTAAATAATTTATTAATATTCATCAATCATTTTTTATTCCAACAACGATCCGAGTCTCAAAGGAACCGGCGGATTTAGGAAGGAAATCTTTTTTAATCTCGCTCTCGCATTTACTAACTTTTCTCATTAAATCCGAGAAGACTCCAATATTTGTCTCTTTTGTTATTTAAATAAATGTCAATTTAATCTGAATTATTTTGAAGAATATCTAGGCCTTAGTTAACACGTTTAATCATAATTTGTTAACAACAAATATATAAATAAATATAATTAAAACCATGTGTTAGAAGAAAATAAAGTAACAACTACCTCACAACTTTACAAATAAATTATCATTATTAATTAGTAATTAAGTGAATTATCTCTAAAATCCGTGACGAAGTTGATCCAATGAAAGATTTCGACACGACCGTCAGAAATAGACGCAGTAGGTCAGGGACACTGAAAAATATCAGTGAATCATAAATATCGAAAGAGCTACAGACAGACTGAACACATGACACCGCAATACATCTCCACTATGACATTTTCTTAAAACATTCTAGTAATGGCAACACCAAAAAAAATATTATACTGTATATTACCATAAACTGAATAAATACTAAAAGCACTTGTCAAAGTCACTCAACACATATAATCAGCTGGTCTAGTGTCACTGTCAATCAGTAATTGATTTTGTTGATAAAGTTACTGTTACTGGCCAGCTACATTTTTAATTGGATGAAACAATCCAATACATATACAATAAAATTATTAAGTTCATGTGATCATTTAAGAACGTTCGAAGACATATAAATGGAAAAAGTTCTTTTAATAATCAATAAAGACCATGGAAAGACTTAAGTTTCAACGAATCCTCAAAAGTGCTGGTGTTTTGTTCCACTATTGCCATATTTTAAAAGAGTTATTTAATATTGTTTTTCTGCTCATTACCCTTAATGGAGTAAAGATAACATACTAGTTTTTGGAAACTTTTATTTTAAACCATTTTGACATTTGTTCTAAAACAGTCAGTCTACATCATGTCATTCGTAAATGTTAACTACCAACATACATAACGATCGTTTACATTAGCTCATAATCTAAACCACGCACGGCCAATGTTTGCTAAGAATGACAAACGTCTGCAAATATAAACAGCTGTTCTGACCTATTTATACGGGGAGCGGAATGACTACCCCAAGAATGGTTATAGGGTTGATCGTCGTTCTACGTTCTAAAAGAGAGGGAGAGGGGGGGGAATAGAAAGGTTGAATGGTAACATTTTTCAATTTACCCGAACAATGTTCGATGTTATTGATAATGTTTTAAAGTAATCCGTACTTGTTATTATTGTAAAAATGAAATAGTTGAAATACTTGTTAAGAGTATTCATACTTTGGGAAATAGGGTTTAGGCTATAATATTAAGATTAAGAAAAATAACAGCACCATCGCATCCAATAAAATATCCGGACATATTCCACTTGGAAGGCTAATAAGATCATAAAAACATCGCAATAAGCTCAGGAATTGAAGATCGTCCTAAGTAAAGACGTCACTGGTGAAGCGAGGTGTGCCCACGATGGGTCAATACAAACACACGAGTCGTACCTTAGATGCGTCAGATGTATTGCTTGCTTTAATTATGTCACTTAACAGTCTAATATTAATCTATTTAATGTTAAAATCACTTCACATATTCTGACAAAGAAAAAAAAACATCTGATATAAATGTAAAATAAGAGACACATATTTTTTTTAGAACAAATAATTCCGGCATATCAAATTTTTTTAATAACAATAAATTGTTTCAAATCTTTTAGATAATTTATAGTTATGGTTATTATAATATTTATAGGTATGTTACTAATTTTGCTGGTAAACTATTATCAAATTATGAAGCTGCTATATGTATGTATGTATGTAAATGTAGTTTGAAAATTGTTCTCAAAATCACGACATATGACCTGTTTGATAAATCAAACGTAGAATTTCTCAATTGGAAACAAAACTTCAAACTGAAAGTTATGAAAACCTCAGCATTTCAGGATAACGAGTGTTGTTAGAGAGACCTTTTTACGTCTGTCGGGTCGGTTGAAAGTTTCGGCAAAATTTCACAGGAGCTTTTCAGTCGTTGAGAAGTTATGAAGTTGAGGAATCATAAGTCTCTTATACTTCTTTGTATTGTTTCAATTACTTTTTCGTTTAGAGTTCTTACTAAGTAAGATTGCTAAAAACTTTGGTCTGTGTAATATTGTGATTGCAAAGGTATGTTGGTATTTATTTTATGTCAAAATCATTTATCACTTACCAGAAATCTATCGCTAAGATTACAGAGCATTCTGTTAAGAGTACAAGAACTAATACCAGGACAATTTGAACATTAGTTCGATGAATTATTAACCATGAGCAATTCTGTGAATGTTTCTATTTCAAAGTCCTCGCTCATTAATTAATTGGTTCATCCGTAACAGGATTTCGGGGGCGCGAGGTTGGACCTCTGTCATTGGCCGCAATGAGTATATAGGTTATTTCCGTCTCATATATTAGTATTGCAGAACATACCTGCATGTAAAAATATTCACATGTTTAGTTGCGCTTGTCTATTTGACATTGTATCTTGGACGACAGACAGACAGACAGACCACTTCATTGACGCTGCGATTTATGTACTTTATTTATTCAGTCACGACTCGCGGATGTAAAATTACATTATATGTATAGTATACCGCATATATTAGACGTAAATAAATGTGAATAAACCTAAGTGTGTAATTAATTATTACTATAAAGTAAATAACGTCATGAAAAAAGAAGTGAAGCTGTCGTAGGAATTAAACAGCTTCCATACAGTTTTACAACTACGGTAGAAAAATACACCAGCTAATAGTTTAAAAGCTTTTAAGGGTGAGTTGGACGGAACTACCCCTAGTGCTGAAACGACAGCTGACGAGAACGCACGTGTCGATGGGATTCAATGTTATTTATTAATATGATTGATATTGCACATTTAAAGACTCGTAATATTTGACTTATTAAAGTTAATATTATTGAGATTCTTAATTAAGGCAATAATTAGATATACATTTAACAATGAGCCAGTTTTTGTTGTATTTCTTTTATCTCTATGATATACTAATTGTATGTTATCGTCGTCTGCTTCGGTCCTCAGTTTGTTAACCGACGGCGGACTTCGCGGACGAATATTCTTTTAAATAGCGTGTTTAATAGTATTGTGTTGTGATCGCTTGGAGTTAGTTTTATTTGCGGATTAAAGTTTTATTTAAGTGACAAAGTTGAGATGCTTTATCTTTAATTGTCAGTAATTAGTTTACCTTTTGCATCTTGAATACAGTTATCTATTAAAGACATAGAACAGTTGTGTATTTCTTTATAATACCATTCAATATCTGACATTAATATACATATTTTTAAAAATAAATTAATTGTTATCTATTTTAAAAACTAACCATAAATATAACGGTAAAGAGATAAGCTATTACGTTTGTGTGTAACGAGTGAACTAATTATATATTCAATGTTTGTTGTTTTTAATGTGTTTGATATGTGACCAATGAAGTAAACGAGACTATTCGGAACTTAACATATATTAAAATTTTAATAAATTTGTTACAATAATTAATCAGTGTCAATAGTGACTCAATGGCACAGTATGCGGCGAACAGTCACGGTAACAAGGGAGGTCGTAGGTTCCAATATATTGTGTTGATAAATTATTAAATAATCAGTTCTCATCAGAAGCTAATATAGTAGATAGTTTCTCAGTTATTAAAATATTTAATTTAAAATATTATTAACAAATCTTTACAAAGACTACTTACTTACGTAGTCAATTAATGTATTTTTTTATAAAACTTGTTAGGATATATCGCAATTACTTGACCTTAGAGATGCGGAACCTAGGTCTAAATTAACATAACGCTAAGGCTAGAAATTGCTTCAACCTGTATATAATGTTTATGCGGAGTATGTGCCATATATCGATGATGGTTGATTTATTTATTTTCAAAGTCAGTAGGTAACTCATAGCCATAATATATTTATTTTTATACCATCTTTTACTTCCTTTCCACGGTTTTTCCGAACATCTTTTCACAATCTTCATAGCTCATAGATATTTTAATATCGGTAACGCGAAACTAGTAAAACGTTTTTATGCGCCATCAATAAATGGAGAGTAACCCGTGTCCGTGTGTGCGTTTGATATAAATAATGTTGATGGATTGTAATAAAGTTAATTTTAGATGCTTAAATTTTTTTATCTTTGACCAAAATAAATTGACCTCTGACTAGAAATGATATCTTGATTTATATATACATATTTCTTTGCTTACAACGATTTGATGTACCCATCTACCATTAGTAAAAGACTGAACATCGAAAGTGTAACTTAAAATCAAAGTGTAATCTTATGACATCTTTAAACTCAGAAGTGTATAATATAATGTAAAAGTGTGTAAAGTGAAGTGTACAATGGCAACTCAAGCTCCTCCCCGTGTGTCTCGCAACGTGTCGCTGCCAGCCGGTCGGCAGCCGCCAACAGTTGGCGTGTTGGCTCGACGGACCTTGTCCGAGAGGTATAGGAGTGTCGAGTGGTATAAGTCTGAAGATGTTGTATCTCAATGATATTGCAGTGCGACTTAAGATATTCAATTGATTCTCCTTAGACAAAAATATCTAGAATTATTTTTTAAAAGAAAGCTCATAATCTCTTTTGAATTTATTAAATATAAATAACTTATTTCGAAAGTAATGACTTTAAAGTTACAAAAGAATGTTGTTGTAGCTGCAGTTTGTATGTTTTGTAATACGAGTTGTTATCATCGTTCAGTGTTACTCGACGGACAATTATGATAATTTTCTTTTATGTGGTCTTTAGTCTCACTTATTTGTGTAGGTTTCAATTTACCGTTTTTAATACAGTTTAATATATATTAATTATAGAGCTTTATTTCCTAGGAATTTTAAATAATATTAGTCCTTTGATATTGTAACTGCCTAATAAGTATTTTCACCATTCACCCGGTAAGGGGATTATATAAAGTTAATTCACCGAAGGGGGTAGGTAAGTTAGGTAGAGGTATTGGTAGAGCGACCGGACGGCTTCCTAGAGGTCTTGGGTTCGTGGCGGTTTTTTTTATAATCCTAAATTTTATATAAATATTTTCAAAGCATTAGTATATTGTTTAAATTATGTTAAATCAATAATTAAACACGTCTGAAATGCATAATAAATGTTATAATAATTGAGTCATGAAGTTTGTATGTTGAAGTTATCTAACCAAGGTCGCTGAAACTAATATTTTGCTGTAAAATTTTCCCGTAAACCATTAGTTGAAGTGAAGTGGCCGTAAAGTAATTAAATAGTTTATGAAGCCGCTCCCGACCTGTTTAAATTTGCAAATTATATTTTGACGTAAACGAATACTCTTATATTTCATCCCAGGAACCCACAGGAGCTATTTAAATATATTTTTTTATTTATGTAATACCTAATTCCATTTAAAAGCGACAAAGAATCTATTCAATTTTAAATTTAAAGAATTTTAATAGATAAAAGGAATAATATACTTAAGTAAAAAGTATCAATACAGCTTTCATTCAGGACTAGTCATTCTCCTCTTATCACCTCAAATATGAGATGAGAATTACTAATATAATATATACATACTCTTTAGCTAATAATACATCACTTTGGTAATATTTGTATAATTTATTTGACATTGTAGTACTATTAGTCGTAACACACGCGAGTCTCAGTGAATGTCTGTGCGTGAATGTCTGTGCGTGTATGTGTGTGTGTCTCCTCGATTTCATAACAGCGGCTCGTTTTAGGTTTACAACTTCCTCCCTGTGTTTTGTGTTGCGTTTCCTTCGAACTTTGTGTTTCTTGCATTTTCATCTGTTTATTGTTATGAATTAGTAAAATGTTGCTCTATCGGTTAATAAGATTGTAGCACTATATCTAGATTTCTTTGAGTCCTAATTAAAATTACTATTAGATTTTCTTTTTGTCTAGCAAAAATAAACTTAAGGAATACGTACAATAACTAAGTTTAAATTTATATAAATGTAGAATGAAAAATAAACCGACGCGGGCAGGGATTCGAACCCGCGATCTCTGGGAAGCAGTCGTCCCGTGTCGATTTATTTTTCATTCTATATTTAAATAAATTTAAATAAGCTTAACATGGCTATACATGTTTATAGATATTTTCAAACAATAACTAAGTTGTCTATACTTTATCATATTAACATGTATCATTACGATGTTAACAAGTGATTATCTTCCCTGCAGTGACCTGGAGCCTGGCGCGGCGACTGCTCCTTCCGGCAGTTCTAGCAGCTCCAGTCTATCGTCGAGGAGTAACGAGAGCAACACTGTCGTAGCTGAACAGCAAGGTTTGATAACATCATAATCACCGATGATCTGTATTTATAACTTTATTATCTACTAGTACAACACTCAAGATTTTCGAAAGTAATGTATAAAAAAAAGAATAAAAATAATCGTATCGTTATTTAGACTGTTTTTAAAAACTAGATACAGCTTGATAAAACGTTTCCGGATTTCGTGACATTAATTGAGTTCTACACATTGTCACAGCGTCCCAGTCGGACTGGTCGGAGGAGGAGGACCCGCTGGCCACGCAGTGGTCGGAGAGTCTGCCGCCACACCTCAGAGACTCGCTCGTGTTGTCCGCCAGGATCAGGAAACGACAGGAGGTCATACACGGTGAGGGAACATTCCAATAGAACCACAGGTTTAGGTTTCATATAACGTATCTATGCTTATCTAGACCTACTGTCGCCGTTTATACGTTTAAAAAGAGTCTATGGCGAACGTTTTGGATATATGCAGATTTCATTTTATTAAATCTAAAACCAAATTAAATCAAAGTTGTAAAAAACAAGTTTATTTTGTTTTGATTAATTTGTATACTTTATTAAGATTCTTTATAAATATACCTTATATTTTACAGAATTAATAGTCTCAGAAGGATCTCACGTGCGTTGGCTGAAGGTTCTCGGCGTAGACTTCCTCAAGCCCTTGGAGCGTCAACCGTCTCTCCTGCCCGTCGACGAGTTGCGGGCTCTGTTCCCGAATTTGCCCGGGGTCACCAATCGACACGTCAAACTGTATGCGGACTTAAGAGCCGTTAGAAATGAGGCTCCGAACCACGTGGTCCAGATAGGACCCCTGGCCGAGGCCATGTTGAACACGGTGAGTGCCGGGATTACTCGTGTTGGGTTTTTTAACAATATATCACAAAATGTTTTCAATTGCATTTTAAATCACTTAGAAGTAGCCGTTACACGATGTTTATCACATTATATCATTAAAATTATAATATTTTGATGATTTTATAGTATTTTACTGTAAAACAAACTAAGAGTATTAAAACAATTTAAATATACATTTACAGAAATAGGTCGGAAAGTGTTTGCGATGCACTTACAAACGATCGGCCGACTGACAACTTTTTCCCAAACTTTATAGTCCGCAATGTGTAGATCTCTTCACGACCAATAAAAATATATACTTAAGAAATTCGTCGTTAACATTTTAGTACATATAACATATAACATTATAACATATAACATTATAACATATATCATTATAACATATAACATTATAACATATAACATTATACGTATACGTGATGATGAATGACGCGTCCCTCCGTCCGTCAGCTGGGCGAGGCGGGCTACGCGCAGTCCCTGGCGCGCTTCTGCCGCGGACAGCGCATGGCCCTGGACGCACTGCGTGAGCGACGCCGCAAGAACAAGGACCTGCAGGCGCTGCTGGCGGCCAGGGAACAGCTGCCTCGCTGCGGGCGACTGCAGCTCAGGGACCTGCTGGCCTGCGTGTGGCAGAGGTACCACCCTTGGCGACGTTTCACTACTGTACTTTAAAGTGCAATGATGCTAGACGTTCCCGTAGAGTACCGTGATACCATTCAATGTTTACACGCATTAAAACTACTCCCAGACTGACCAAGTACCAGCTACTGCTGGACAGCATCCTCCGCACGGTGGCGGAGGAGAGCGAGGAGGACGGGCCGGAGGAGGTGGCGCGGCTGAGGTGCGCGCTCACCGTCGCCAAGGACGTGCTGCACAGCGTCGACACCGCCATACGCACCGCCGAGAACGAGCATCGCCTGCGCTCCATCCAGGCCAAGCTGGAGGTGCGCGGCGCGGAGTGCGAGGAGCTGCGCCGCCTCGACCTCACGGCGCACTCGCTGCGTCACGAGGGGGAGCTGGCGCTGCGCACCGACAACAAGCGCACCGCCGTGCTGGCGCTGCTGCTGCGGGACTGCCTCGTGCTGCTGCAGCGTGAGGGCGAGCGCTACGTGCTACGGCCGGCGCAGACGGGACACGCCGCGCCGCTGTCGCCGCTCATCAAGTGGTCGGTAGCGGCTCACGTTGCGAAATAAATCATTACAAGGAAACTCTCGGACGCGGCTCCATTAATCGCCCTTCCTCTACTTGTAGGGACAAGGTTCTGTTTCGTCCGAACGCCGCCGTCAAGAATACTTTCTTCCTCATGAACATCAACGGCATACAGATGCACGAGCTGTCCGCCAACACCGCCGCCGAGTACGCCACGTGAGTGCTTCATCAATCCTATTTTTGTTATTTGCAAAGTCGATTATTAAATATTATGTTATGTTTAAATTTTATTTTAATTATATATATGTTTAATCCCTCCGTTCTTTAAACGTATTCTCAAAAAAACTACACAAATTTCAAGTATCCGAGACACTTGCACGACTACAATTATCTACAAATAAACATAATAATAATAAAGCATCTTACTTAATCGTCAATCAATTAATTAATCAATTTAATTGACCCTTGTGATAAGTGATCACAATAAACATATATCTGACTGAGTTTATTGTTTGGTTCTTCTCGACCCAAAACGCGTTCGGATCCTTTCTAGCTTTACCTTCCTGAAACTTTCATTTGAACTAGGCAAGAGATCGTCTCTATAGATTAAAATTAAATTAAAAATTTAAACCGTTGTACGTACGGTGACGATGGTGTCTATTTTACGAAGTTAATCATTGAAGACTTAGACTATACGATTCGATATCGTAATTTCTCTATTAGCCTTCGTAACTTACTTGCGTTTTAATTTATTGCTTTATTAAATAGTCTCCGGACGCAATGACTTCAAGAAGTACATAATGATATTATTTTTATTCTTTTTAGAGGTCTTCTTGTATCGGGTTTTTTTTTTAATTTTTAATTAATTTATTATTCTGATGTTTAAATTTATGTTACTGGTTTCTTTATTGTACTAAATAACCTGCGGGACACACATGCTTTCAGTTGTTTAAGTATTTCTATGGATCTATCCTAATATTATAAAGATTAAAGATTGTTTGTTTGAATTGAAACTTATAACACCCCTCTTTTTAGTCGGGGGTTAAAAAGTGGAAAGAACATAAATAAAAAAAATCGACCATTTCATTCGATAGCATTTGATTCGCACTCGATCAATTTGCTAATATGTAAATAAATTATACTTTTAATGAATTTCTTTGATAAGTATCTTATAATCAAGAAAACGTTGTCCCCAGCTGGGTGCGTCTGATCCAGGAGGCCCCGCTGGCGCGACTCGCCGAGGCCAAGCCGGCGCACGCGCACTCGCGCTCCACAGACGACTCGGGTGAGCAAAACACACAACATCACACACACAACATACAAACACACAACATACACACACACAACATACAAATACACAACATACACACACACAACATACACACACAAATGAACCACAAAATCCTAATCAATGTTGAATTTTATGTTAATATATTGTTATTTTAATAGTTATAAATATTATTTCCAGGTGTGAATGTCTCCCGTAACCCTTCGGATGCGTCCGAGAAATCCACCTCGAGCGCACCGCCGACGTGCGAGAACGAAAGGGATGTATCATTAGACAGAGATGACAAACGAGACACCGACAAGCCGGCGTTGGACGTTGACGAAAACGGTGACAAGAGACTGTCGGAGAGGGACGAAGATAGAGAGCGGGAAAGATCGGCGTCGATCGAGAAAGAAGAGAAGCATAGGTAAGTTGTTTCAGGATTACTTTTGCCATGAAGCGTACAATTAATTACATTTATTTTCCCTAGTTTTAATTTACAATATATACTATCTTATATGATCTTATAGTTCGTGTTTTGTGGGTTTTGTACACTATAATTAATTTTTGTTTTTTTCTTTCAATTTTTCTTTTATGCATGCTGTGATATTCTGTAAGTGACAATACTTGATAAGCTAACTAGTTTTTAATTTATCGATACATAATGTTTTCTTTTATTGTCATGGTTCTCCTTATTCATATTTACTATTCATCAATTGTAAAGAAAGTGGGCATTTTTCTCCAGCTTGTGCTTACATTACGAAATATCTGACGTAGTGATATAATAAAACGAATCGTGTCGCAGTGTTCCCGCCGTCGGCAGCAGCAGCACGCACACGGCGCCGCCCCCCGCGCTGCACCCGCCCGCCGCGCTCACCGTGCGGCACCCGCAGCACGCACACCTCGCCACCAGGGCATACTCGCACCACGGTAACAATATACACAAACACACACCACACACGCAGACTGAGCTTATGAACTTATGCATACTGGCATCGTACATTGCTGCATATGCATATACCAGGCCTCCGTCGCTAATACATGATTCCCTACAAAGAGCGCCTCCGTCGTCTGGACGAAGACATCAGTCGCGCGTTGAAGGCGAAGAGTGCGGTGGTAGCGGAGCTGCTGGGCGTCCCGGCGCAGTCCTACACGCACCTCGCCGAGCTGGCCGTCGCCGACACTCTGGGACAAGTCGGTGAGTGAAGAAGGCCGACACTTGTTATACCTCGTGTCTGATTTCGTAATATTCTTCTTAACGCGGCTTTTGCAGACATCTGCGGCGAAATGCACTCCTCGCGCGAACCGGACGCACCCGCGGACTTACACCAGCTGCTATTGGCGGCGCAGGCGCAGGGTGAGGGTCATACCTATTTTTATAAGATTCTTATTCATTAAGGCTATTCATAAGAGTTCCATCGTCTAATGTCACTCGATCCTTCTGTCTTCCTTTAGCCAACCAGCTCACGGAGTCCCTGAGCGGCGCCATGTCGGCCAGCGAGGCGGCGCGGGTGGCGGCGCGCGCCGGCCGCTGTGACGCCTGCGCCAGGAGGAGGCGGAGCGGTGAGCACACACAGTTACACCAACACGCACTTAGACACACGCACACACATTTTGGCTGTTTTTAATCGCTTAATAGAGTTGATAAAATCCAAAAATATATTATATTATTATTTGAAAGTAAATACTAATCAGCTGCATTCTTAATGTCAATAGAAGTGCTCGACGAGCCAGAGCGGGAC
Organism: Napeogenes inachia; assembly: GCA_959347355.1. NCBI lineage: Eukaryota > Metazoa > Arthropoda > Insecta > Lepidoptera > Nymphalidae > Napeogenes > Napeogenes inachia. The sequence continues at coordinate 1,840,824 of OY365796.1, read as the reverse complement.
GCTAGAATGTTGTGTCGTTCGGAAACTGACGCGACGTACGACATGCTGGCCGATCTGTCGCAGGAGCCCGGCCCGGACAGCGTGCTGGGTCAGTACCGACGGCCTTCAATAAGTAGGCGAGTGCTGTGTCAGCTGGGTCGCGCTTTGTAACTGTGTCCGCGTTTCCGTGTAGAAGGCGAGTCGGCCGGTTGCCCGCTGTTGGCGGCGCGACTGGCGGGCGGAGTGTGCGGGCTACAGGCGGCACTGGCGGCGCTGCTGGCTGCGCTACCGGCGGTGGAGCGAGAGCGGAGGGAGCTACGGGAGGAACTGGCAGTGCTCAGGGAACGACTCGACGCGCGGAGAGGTGAGACGGACGGAAGTGCGGTCGTGCGGCTCCATCTACACATACAACTATAAAAGTATTTTCCTTTTAATGTGTAGTGTTTGAAAAACTTTCTATAATAATCATAATATTGATCTTTGAATAAATGAGACTAGTATGAATCAGGAAAATATCTTGACGTGAAATAGTCTGAAGATTTGATGTCGATATCTATTTCCTGTAATTAATTAGATACGATTCGATTCTCGTTTTAATGGAAACTTAAATATTTTTATTTTCTCTTTAGCAGATAATCACACGAAGGAAGATAACATTTATCCTAAGGGAACCCTGGACCAGTCTTTACAGGTATCACCGAACCTGATTATTATCATATTATTGAGTGTCTTGATATTACATATTTATCCAACTGTTGTCGTTCAATTACAGGAACAACCGAGTAACGGAGGTTGATCTCCCGGCTCGGACCCAGACCGAACTAGACCGGATGAGACTCCACTGACGCCTGAAACTTGACGAAAATCGCGTTTTTTTTCCAAAATCGATCTATATTTTCGAAAGAGTTTCATCAAAATCGATCCAGCATTCCGCGTCGAACGTCGAGTACCAATGTATATTGTATCTGTTACCTTGTCATTTGTAATATTCTTTGTTTAGTATTAAAACAGATTTTTATTATTCCATACGTAAGTTTAAATGTGATCGCTTGTGTAATATTTTCTCGTAACAGTGTAAGTGTAAATAACGTAGGCCCGCATCTCGATATATATATGACGCGGCAGTCGGTAGTATTATATGACAATATATGTGTTATAAAAATACGTATCAGTTGGCGGTCAATAATCTTATGACCGTCGACAATATAAAAGAAAAAAAAACAATGTTATTTAGTTTTTTTTTATCAATAAAAAAAAATATTTAAACGTATTTTTCCACGCTTTAGATGTTAACAGTCTTTGTATACATTCAGTGGTCTCCCACCATGTACAAACAGATTTTCGATTTAAGTTAATCACGAAGTGCCCTCAAACAGTACCTTGCTAATGCCATATTACTGACGTATGTACGACATAAGCTGTTTAATATATACGTAGACGGTTTACAGCAAGCGTAGCTGATTGTAGCGAATAATGATGGGTGTCCGATTTTGAAATTAATAAAACAAAGTAGGTATTGATATTATGTATAATAAAGTATTGAAAATACGCTCGTTTGTATGTTATACTATACATTAAACAGCTTGTATAATAGGAATGTATAATTAGATTGTGTAATATAGAATAGATGCCGCCATTGTAGCCGTGTTTTGTATAATTAATACAATCGAATTCCGAGGGGTCCTTATATATTTACCTAAATCGATTTTGATAACAATTTGACTTGACATGACAAATGAAAATATTAATTTATATTAAAACGTTACTTGTACATAGTCTGTGTTTAAGAAACTATTTATTTTCCTTAATTACCTGTTAACGGGTAGTTATTTTTGTGATTTGATTTGACTTTGATCTGATAATCGTTAAAAGCCAGATATATACAAGAGCGGTAAGTAGGATATTTGTAATCGAGACCCCTGATGTAATTGCTAGTGCATTGATAATATTGAACACGTAACGTAACCTAGGCTAGACTTAGACCAAATGATCCCATCCGTTTATAGCACGACCGATTTTGATAAAACTATTGTTATATAACCGTATTTATAGGATTCTGAATTGGAATAAAATTATACATTTTATATATTCTCGTATTTGTACTTGTAATAAACACAAAATATATACTTAAACAATTTGTAATATACTAAAATATTTTTGTTCACATTTTTTATTTTTTTTTATTGATTATACAGAAATCAAGTTAATGTTATAATTATATATATTTATGTATGTATGTATGTATGTATGTTCGTGCTCTCCGTATTTCGTATGTACGTGAATAGCCCTTACACAACAAATAAAATTGTAACAAATCGTAGTTTAAATAAATTCGTTAAACTGATCTCTTATTGTTTTATTTAGTAGTTATAAATTACCTTCAAATTAACCAACATGTATTAATATTCTGTCATGTGGTAAAATATATTTTCTTATATAAGAATAGTTTCGGTTTCTTATTAAAATATAACCGTAAATGTAAAAACTTCAAGTTAATTATATTGAATACATAACAACTCGCTGCCGTTTATTGAACAGAATGAAAGAAACTTAAGAAACTTGATGATTTCGATTTCGATTTATAGAAATGAAACCCCGACAATTGAAAACGTCAGTACTTATATAATTCAAGAATAGAACCCCCTTTTTTTTTAAATATATCAGTTGTTATTTCGTTTGTTTCAATTATTACAGACAAAATATCTTATTTTTCATAAAGTTCCAATTAATTTTTAGATAGTGCAGGAAGTCAACAATGACCCGGATCTACCTAAATTGTCAGCATATGCGATGAGATTTATGGTTATTTATGCATATGCATTTGAATTAAAAAAAATATAGCACACGCACGCGAAGCTACAAAGCAACTCTGTACTAGTTTTAGTTAATGCCCTCTAACACTCGAAAAATTTAACAGACTTAAAGCTGCCTGGCAAAAATCTAATAATCAAGAATGGCTTCAAACAAAAAAATATAGATTATGAAGAAACTATGGTTAAAGCTCCGTTATTGGAAATAGTTAAAAAATAAAAAGGTAACTACCAGCTATCGACTGTTGGTAAATTAGCTGCTGAATGCGGGGCCACTGTGCTGCGTCCGCTCTCTTACCGCTGTCAGTTAAATCCCATAGAGTTAGTATGGGCGCAAGTTAAGGGGCCCGTCGCTAGCAACAATAACAGCTTCAAACCGAAAGAAGTTTGACAATTAGTCTAGTGACAGCGAATAAACTAATAATGCTACACTGTTTTTAATTTTATTTCCTCATTATTTCTCATAGACCGCAGTATATATTCCTGAGGTGCTTTAGTTTAGTTTTGTTCATTTGATATTGTTTATAAACAAGCTAGCTAAGTTAAGCTTATTTAATTTTTAAATAAAATAAAAGGAAAATCAGCAAGGACAGGACTTATACCATTAAAATAATAGTTTAGTTTTCACATATACAATTTAATATCCGCATTGCAACAGTTATTAACAAAGTGAGCGGTAACACACGTGACAATACCTAGATACCGAAATATTAACTAAAACACAGTGTGATATACAATGAGGGAGATAAAGAGAGCTCGCGACAACATTACGGAGACAGCGCTCGACATGGTTCCTGTCATGAGATGGTCCATGAAGAGAAATGCCTCTAGTTTGGTTTGTTCCAGCTGTACTGTTTCACTGTCACCTCTGGGTCTGGAAGCGTAAGAGAATATTTAAAAATAGAACGTATTACGTGTGTAACATATAATTAAAGGTGCAAGTAATATAATTTAAACAATCTTTCTATATCCACTTACCTAAGAGCTCTACAATGGGATATCCCCTCCACCACGTACACTGGAGCTAGAGGAGTTCCATGGGTTCTGTTAGGTCCCATGGGCGACCAGGGATCGTGGCTTCCTGCCACTGACACAACGTGGTCTGGGAGGTGATCCAGACCAGCGAATAGGCGGTTCGTGCGAGTTATAGCAGAACGCAGCAAGGTTTCATTTATACTAAAGAAAAAGTTAAAATACTATAACATGAAATTAACATTAATTAAAACTGAACAGTGATTCTGTACTTTCACGTTCTTACGTTTTAAAATATTACTTTTATGTACTTTTAAATATTGTAGTAATTTTTTTAGTTAAAAATAAAATATATTTTCATGTAATCTTTTAGCGAATTTCCTTCAAAATAGGTCTTCAACATTTTACGTAATTTTTCAAAAGAAGACGTTTTTGTAATTATAGTAAATAATAATCCTCACTCAGAATTGAAGAAGTCCTTACACATCTGGTGAAAGTACTCGAGCGGTACCACGGACAGGAAGGGTTGGCGCGAACTACTCGTGGTTTGGTACCAGCCGTACTCACTGCACGTCTGGTACGTCCACAGACGCACTGCGGTAGATAATATTTAAATATTATATCATTATTAAATAATTGCATTTAAGCACAGCACATATACATAATTATAATAATATTGTAATGAGGCAAAATCTGTACGTTATAAATAAAAAAAATATAAAAATACTAATTTTATAGATTACAAATCTCAAACCAATCGATTCTAATTTTCTAATATGTTTGTTTGTAGCGCACGAAAATACTTCCGGAAGGATTTTGATGAATTTGATGCGGTTGAAGCTTATTATTTGAATTGTAATTCATAATAATATTACAAATAAACGGTTTATTTATAAGCGACATATAACATTACTAGAAGCGGGGGAAGGAGGACCAAAAGAAATTGATGGCTTGAAATAGCATTAAAAATATAAATAGTTTCTTTTTTATAAATATTTTTATAAATTACTATTACCCTTAATATGTTTGGAAAAGATTTATCTTTTCGCGCTATAAAATAAAATGAAAAAAAAAGTACAAACAATATTTTTTGAACAGAGAATCATAAATAATATAAATTTAATAAAACCGAACAGAAACAAAAAGGACTGTCTGTAAACATAATTATACATCAAAGCCAAATTGTGTTTAAACTTTTCATCTAAAACTGTTGTATTCAAGAGCAATATATTCAGACTTGACAATCAGAGTTTCAGTACAAAGCGCTATTCGGATGCAAATTATCCATCGCACTGAATTTAGTTTCGTACTTAAGAACAGTCCGTTATTTTCAACAGATTTTGGTTTATTCTCGAGAAATATTTGCATATTTTAAAAAGTGATTATGTAAATCTTTAATTAATGTTCTCGCAAAATAATTAGCATTTATAAAGAAATTTTGACCTAATTATTGTTATCAGAGATGTTTAAATGAATAATGAATTTATTAAGATTAAGGCCGTTTTTGCACACACACACACACACACACGCTTACTAGTAGAACTGGGCGCGTCGTAGCTTGTGCTTGTGTGCACGGTGACCTGTTCCGAGTACCGCGCCTCTATACAGGGCTGCGTGTTGGCCTGAGAGGTGACCCATGACGCCAACCGTGTGAGGGGTTCACCTGGGGTCAAAGGAGTGGTTAAAACGTTAACAAGGTCCTTATTATTCCATGTTATAATCTATTTTTTCATGTTAATTTCGATTGAACCTTTATAAAAGTTTAAGCTGTTTGTACTAAAACATTTTGTTAAGAGCCTCAAAAATAATATGATTTACCGAGCGTGTTATTAGTGATGTGCCCGCAAGCGCTCGGTATATTCCCTGGCGTTGCGTACTGAACTAGGTATGCGAAGGTCTCCGTAACTCCGAACCAGAACAGCGTCGCAAAATCTAGTGGAGAGTTCTGGATACGGGAGCAAGTACTGAATAGAATTTAGTAACAGTAATTATTTATTGGTTTATATGTTGATGAACAGGTGGAAGTCCTGGAAGGGTGTAAGCGTAAGATCATTTAAAGAATGATACAGGAGAAAAAAAGGAATTAATACATGTGTTTAAACTTCAAGATAGAGTTCAGATTTTGGATTTTAAGGAATGAGACTATTTAGATATGAATAGAGGAAAATAACTATACTTGAATAGTTTCGACAGGGTATCCAGTCCCTCCTCGGTCTCCAGAAGTCTGGTGGCTGCTGTCATGGCGGTGGCAATGTCATCAACGCACTGTTGGCTTCCTTGATCTCGGAGAGCAGTTGTTATCACTTCCAGGTATTCTGGTACAGAATAAATATTAATGATTCAGTTTGATTTTGTAAGTTTTTTATTCAAATATTATCTTTCATTATTTAATCATTTGGTAACGTTTCAATATAAAATGCAAAATATACACCAAATGGATATTTCAAATATCACTCCAAGGCTTAAATCTATATATTATGTTCTCGCGTGAAATTTACAGCTTATTTTATTTAGTTTTATTTTCCACTGACACGTTTTTACATGGAGCTCAAAAAGCAAATAGTTTTTACAGTGAGCGATATAAAATACTGACTTATAAATAAAATATTTTCGAATATAAATGTGAAAGCCGACGTTAGTTTCGAACGGCCTGGTTAATCAATTAGTGTCGAATATTTTTATTTAGTTAGTGAATATATTTTTAACCCCTGGCTTTAAAAGAGGGGTGTTATAAGTATGACCTTATATTATTTTTATTATTCTTACAAGTCTTTTTATGTCAGTGTTTTTTTTATTTTTTATTTTTTTATTATATATTACGTTTAGCTTCTAAAAACGATAACTCTTGAAAGTAGTCTTGTACCACTAGAAACATATAGTTAACCTGGAAAGTCCTCCTGTGCGTGTAAGGGTCCGCTGTCGGACATGGCAGTGGTGATAAGATGTGGGTAGGCCAGCCGCATCCACGTAGCCATGCTGCCTGCGTACGAACAACCAAACAGAGCGACTTTGGCGTTCCTACACGAGTACCAGAACGGAATTGGAACAGATAAGAATATATTAAATATTGGTACAATAAATTCTTGGACGACTATGGTATAAAAATACTATTCTAATAATAAAATTGATTCAACAGTATCTTGTATAAGTTTAAAACACAATTTAAATATATAAAAATAAAAAGGTAAAAAGTAGGTCCAAGTCATATTGTTTATATTTTAAATAGTAACAACTTTTACTTAAAAACGTCATACTGAACCTGCAAGGTTCAGGGTAGATCGATGGAGAAGATCTCCAAGGATACCATGTTAACTTATTTAAAATAAAATATATCCAGAATATTGACTATTTAAGTCACAGTTATAAGTGAGTAGCAAAATGTAGATTAGAATGACCAACAACACCAATATTAATCTATGATGCTTTCATATCTACAAGGGCTGACAATATTAAATTAAGACATTCAACATAATAGTTATTATAAAATTCCTTATTTTCGTACCAAGAACGCCAATAGATAACATCCTGGAATTAATTAAAGTAAAGCAACATGAGAAGATTGTCAACAAGTTGGTAATTGCCTTAGTACTGTAATAAACTTTATATATGACTATGGGGTTAATGTAAGCTTATTTTTTTATTCCTATAGGTCGGTAATAAATTTTGTTAATTTATTTTCAATAGGAATTCTTTGGCCCTAAGAATTACTTTTTTGATTTAGTGAGTTTAGATTTATGAAATATTATTTATAAAAATAGTATTTATATTATGCAAGTATTTTTGAAAATATCTTTAAACATGTATAGCCATGTTGAGCTTATTTAAATTTATATAAATATAGAATGTAAAAAACCGATCCCTGCCCGTATCGGTTTTTTACATTCTATATTTATATAAATTTATGCAAGTATCTTTTTTACATGAAATGTTGTAATTTTTTCGGATGTGTGTTATTTTTAAAAGACTCCCGAGGTCCTTAAGGTGTTAAAGATAGGCAGAACTGCTCTCTTTTTTTAAATAAAAAAATATTCTTCATCTGCCCTGATCCCAGATCAGAATACCGTAAAACATAATACTAATAGAGTATGCTAAGTAAGCCAACCTAGTTGTGTCGATATTAGTAAGATGTCTATTTTCCCAACCACATATACAATAAAAATCTGAGTATTTCAAAAGTAGGTTCCACACAAACGAGCAGAGCAGTAGGTTCGCAACCTAGCAGGCAGTTATATATTATAGCGTTAACTCACCGATATCTGCCATCTTCAAAGTCTTCGCTCCTCACGTGTTCTATGAACTGCGCCAAGTCACCCAGCGCTTGGTCCACGTTCAGGAATCTTAGCTCTGGTACTGTGGTACCTCTGTCGACAGATAGTTAAGATTTATATTACGAAAACTAAAGAACAAACATTTATTTCTGATTTTAATTTTAAGTAATTCAACTTTTATTATAAGATATTACAAATTAGTGAAGTGCTCGACCGTATTGTTTTTTTTTATAATAGATACTGTTGTGATATGTCGAGATTTTAGTCTAAATCTAGTTTGTTTAAATATCCCAATAACAGAAGACATTAGTGGATGTAGGATGATATGAGTTAACAACAAAATAAGAAGTAGTTGTTGACTGCGGGTCATCGGGCGGTACGTAATTACTGCAATAGGGATGCCACTGTTGACTGTTGTAACTGCTGGTGTCGTGTATTTGTGAACCTGTTCCTAAACAACAGAAAATATTTTTTTTGTTTGCTTACGTTGCATGTATTTAGATAAATGTAAAGTGAAAAAAAACTATTTTTACGGAACAAACTCGTTTAAGATTAAATTTAAAGTGTAAATTTAGTTATACGCGAGCTAAATCCGTAAATATAATTTTATTTCAATGTGTAATACCTACTAGTGAAAATCTATGAAAATACTATACGTATAATATTTATTTATAGATTGTTATACATTTAGTATGTTACAAATTTCCATTCACATAAATACAGCTAATTACATTTCTTTATGACTCGATTGAATATTGAGCACAAACTTTGTTAAAAAACTATGACTTCCTTCAAGTTTTTGTGTCAACCCTATCTCCAATTATATTTCTCCCAGACTCATAAAACACACCTACTTAACTCTCTCATGAGATCACGAGCGGCCGTCAGATTAGGACATCCGATGTTTAGAATAAGTGAATTCTAGTTTTGACCTTTGAACGAAATAGACAAAGTTTTACCGTTTCTCTAAAGGTCATTGCAAGTTTCTTCCTAATTAATTATTTACTTTATCTGGTAAAGTAGAATTGATATTTTGTTTTATTTAATTGCAGGTGTATAAAGTTCATAACGACTGAAACAACTCATCAACCTCCAAACTAGTTTTTCAATAACAATTAATTTGTGGTTTATGAGTTATTACTTATTTACCTACACACGTACCTATTTTATGACGCCTTCCACATTTAGTAACAACAAATTACTCTGAGTTATTATTTACGTTTAAAGTATTACATGTTTAGTCTTTTATAATATTCATTTTTTTAAATATAAATCGTAGTTTTTAATTATTGCCTGTTCAGATATGGACAAATAAATATTTTTAAAATCATGGCAAACACATTTTAGTACTTTTTTCAGTCTTTCAAATAATGTGCATACAATGTACAGACGAACATAGTTGACATAATTATAATAATTAAAACTATTTACCCGGCTATGTTCACGTAACCTAATGTCCGCCATGCTTCAAGCCATGATTAATTTACGTGAACATAGCCGGGTAAAAATATATATTTAATAACCATCATAGATCACGAATATTTAATTATGCAAAAATATTATCATTTTAGATAAATTAAACTTATTACAAAACATTTAAAAATATTAAACATGTTAGATATGATATTTCTTCCTTTGACAATGTTTACTTTGAATCCAACGTGAATGATTTGGTTCTTAAATATTATTAGGGCAGGCTGGCAGCGCGCCAGTCATGTTGGCGTTAGTTTGGCAACGAGTGGCCAGTGTTGGTTTATTGTTATTGAACATTGGTGTGATACTAACACTTGGACTACACGGGTTTATGATTTAGGTACAATGGTAAGGTTCAAATCAAAAGTTATGGTATGTATGTAAAGTATACATGATTATTGTTTAATATTTTTGTTAAATAAAAAATTATACTAGATTTTATATATTATTTTTGCTTTATCCATTAAAACAAAACAGAAGAACGTTTTACTTATTTTCAGAACATAACTAGATTATTTTCTATAATAATATAGTAATGTAAAATTAACATATACATCATATAAATATACATAGGTATGTATAGCATAGACAGATGCAATATAATAGTGAAGAATTCTTCGGTAATCAAAACTTATAGTTTTTAAATTCCTGGAGCAATAATCACTTGGTAATAAAATGATGAAATCTATTAATGATGGTAATGGAATGTATTACATTGATTTATATTTATTACTTAGTTCTTATTTAGATAATTATATTAAAACCTAATTAGAATGTACGGAGCCGTAAAGTTTAATTCGTCGGTGTCACTGTGCGGAATCAGAAGCGCCTAATTAGAGGCCGCCTGTCACACAGAACTTATAACTTGACTATTATTCGTTAATTTTAAATGTAACGTAAAATATATATTTTATGTTATGTAAAATCACAAGTAAATATTGTAATATGTACAATATTGTAAATTTATTTGGAGTGTAAAGATTACGCGGTACCGTGGAGACATTTTGAAGGATACTCGAATTTCTCAGGGGATGTTGAAAATATTGATTGTTGAACATCCGGTGGGGTTTGTCTGTTCCGTGTCTGTACCTTGGAATATTATATTATTAGTTTATATTTCATTCATTCATATTGTGTTGAAGAATTGTAGTCATGTAATATGAAATGGATATGTATTATTTCTATTTATTATTTATAAATCTGTTGTATGATAAATATACATTTCACTGACACTGATTTTATTGTTTTTCGCATTGATGTGTTGTATTTTGTTTTTGATGATAATTAGTAAATATCATATGTTTGAGTAGGTATTACGATTTTTAAAAGATCGGTACATCTTATACAGTATAAGCTTATTTTTATAAGCTTATTTATGTAGTCCTGAAGCTGTCGGTCAACCGTTTTGGATGTCACTGTTACTATAAGTTCTTTATTTAATATTTTTTACTTAAAAGTTAGTATTAGGTAAATATATAATGTAAAATGAATAAAGAAGTGTCTGTATTCAGTAATTATTAACTTGGTTCTTCATTGGCTCTGCTACCACCAGACGAGGTTACTACAATCTTGGTTTTTTTTTTTTTTTTACTATCTTGGTTTCCCGGCCGTGGAAATCATTTATCTTTTCATACCTAATTATTTATTTTTTACCAGTTATTATTATTTTAAATTTCCTTTCATTAAATTGTTCGGTGTGATACACGATAGGTAGGTAGGTAGGTCCACTCAAATGCAATCAGATTGGAAGCAATCTCGTTATGTAATGCTGCTTTTATGTTCTCACTTTGTAATACATTTATACAATTTGGTAGATTAATTAGTTTTGACTTTTAAATGATTAAAATAAAACTACGACAATCATTTTAAATTATTTCTGTGGACGAAACACATTTAACTAATATATTACGAATACTCAATTACAGGGCAAAAAATATATTTTTGTATTCTCAAATATTGGAAACCACTGTTAGTTTAATAATTTTATTACAACTATTTAAAAGATTCGAGATTTAATATCAGTTCGTACATAACGCTGACATATCTTACATCCTGACGTTGGAATTCAAATATGAGACACACAAAGGAATAATAAAGATTTTTCAAATTGATATGAATTCCATATATTTTATACATAACGCTAAACCAAAAACTGCAGTTCCAACCCTGCAGGGGTTAATTTTTATTTGCGAATAGCTGACATTTATTTATCTCCCGCCATATTATAGATACTAGAATATGTAAATAGGTTATTGGTTTATCGAAAAGGACTTTAGATAATGGGTTTCATGAAATTTACAGATTAATGGCGGCGAAGGCGATTTATAAATGATTACAGGTATACATTATGATATTATAGTGAGTTTTATTCAGCGATATATCTTACATAATGTAAGATATTTTGAGCTCATGGATTATATCAAATATATATGTCATTAATAATAAGATATTAACTGCTACTCTAAAAGTCATATACCAAAAAGACACAAGTCAATAATTATGTTTTAAGATACTAACTCTGTAGGCCGTGTCTTCCCGTAGTATCTGTGCTCTGTGTAGAACAGGGCGGCGCCGATACTCTCGGCCAGCTCGTAGGCCAGGCCGCTACGAAGCCAGCCAGGGGATATCTCCCACTCGCCCCCCACGTATATTACTATGTACGCGTTGCGAGCAAACTGGGGGTTGTAGTAGTATCTCTGAAAAATTAAAAATTAAGTATTTTAAGAACCAACTTACAGTTTTTCTTTTCTAAAATACATCGATGAGGAAATGGTTAATGTTTTTGTTAAGTGAATGACGAAGCAATACTATTGTCTTGTTTTAACTGACTAAGAAATAACTAATTTTATTAATTATTTATGTTTTTATAAGAAATTACAAATAAGCCAGTCTACTTACCACTCCAAAATAATATTTATCCCGCCTCGTAAAAGATTTTTTACAGTGGTAAGTAGCATGCCTGCATAGCCGTAGCGGAGCATTAATTAGTAATTTCACGGTTGTTTTTTATCTTTTTTATATAGATAATGTAAGAATTTCATATTTAATCAAGCAGGTAGCACTACTGCCGCTACTGCCGCTACTGGACGCCGCCGTTAAGCGGGTTATAAACGGTCATGTTTTAAACAAACTTGATATGGGTGTTTTTTTTCAGTTTCTTAATATTAAAAAGCATAAACATGTAAAGTAAGCTTAAATATAAACTAATAAAGCAACTACCCACACATTCCTACATATATATACATATTTTTATATGTATATTTTTTGTAATGCCAAGTTTTTATGTTAACATTACACATAATTATTTATAATCACGCTATTAAATAAAATGGTACAATTACGATAAATCAATAGAAAATTTAGACATTTAATAATTCTCCTTATAGTCATGAGATAAAGTACATTTTTCTTTGACGTCAATTTTCTTATTGTTTCACAAATTACGTGTTATTCTTCAAAGAACATCTATGGGATTTATATTTATAGAGATATCGAGGGCGCCTCGACTTTATAATTATTTATGGAATCTAATTGATCTATTGTAGCAGTAAACTAATATACCAGTTACGTATATATATATAAGTATGTACACTTACATATATATATACTACGTCTAATTATAAGTTACGTAATTTGACGAGACGAATTCAACATTTACCATACGAAAAGTATCTGTGTTGGAAGCGTCGAAGTGATTCAGTCTAACTGTGAGATAGTCTTCTATGATGTTAAATGAGCTTCGGCTCATTGGCTCTGGAGGAGGTGGTTCATGAGTCCGTAGAGCCAGGACCGGAGCCAGGAGGAGGAAGATGAACCCTGGAGATGTGAGGTATACGTTTTAGATTAAATTTAGACTGTCTGGTCTAGTCTGGTCTTGTCTGTTCAACGTTGTTATTTATACGACACGTGTTATAACATATTGCATAAGAATTAAACACTGTTAAATAAATACATAACAAAGATAAAGTTAAATTACTTTTTATTTTGAAGTATTGATTTATATAAAAGTAGAGTATTAATTACATAAATAATATGTATTGGTTATCATAATAAGCACCATTGTATCTGTGGGCTTCGCAACATAATATTCTCATAAATATAGAATTATTAAACGTAATTATTATTTTATTAAAATATCTCTTACAAATCTGAATTTAAACTTACACATTTTCACAACTAATTATTTAGTCCACTTCACTTTACTATCTTAAGTGTATTAAAATATATTATTGCAGATATTTTGAAAAAACTCTTTAAAACAAATGTATAAGTAACTAAGTTGCTTTTTTACGTTCATGGGCTTTATCTGTCATGATTAATTTTCTGAGAAAAATACGAATTAACTGAAGAGGGCTCATGATCTTGTTTATTATAGTAAATAACTTCATTATTTCATCTTGTTATTTTATTGTTACGTAATACAATAAACCAACACTATATGTAATAATTTTAAGGTAACTAAAAACAACAATGTTTTGTTCGGTTCATACAGCACTCATGAACTTAAATTATAAATAACAATGTTTTATGATCATATTTTAAGTTATAATATCATACACTTAATATTATTGAAAATAAAAAATATAATAATTGACTTGTGTAGTTTTGCATCGAGAGATTCGAAAAGTGATTATTTTGATAATTTTGTTGATAACACAGATATGTTGTGATAATTATATTATATTGCTCTGATTACATTTTACAATATCATTATTTTTTTGTAGATAGGCATAAAGTTAATAAAATATAGATAGATAACGTCATAAAATTAGCGATTTTTTTTGTTTAAAGCAAAGTAGTTATTATATTTAAAATTTAGCAAGTTACTTGTACAAAAAGTCAGTACGTACGTAAATTATTTACAAACAAAGAATCCTGAACGTTAAATCAGACTTTCGAATCTTTATCCAATAAAACAAACATTTAAAAGTAATTTTATTTAGCAACCTAAGATACTGATTATAGAAGACAGAAAGAGACAGAGAGACTAAGAGACGGGGAGAGTCAGAGAGAGGATAAGAAATTTGTATCTTCAATTTAATATTAATATAGAAAAAATAACCAAAAATGATTAATATAAGCAACAATATTATGAACATTATTTGATTTTGATATCTATCATCTTTCAGGGGTTAGTTTTTGTTCGTTTTAGACGGAACAATATGCTAATAATGTTGGAAGCCTAACAGCACTGGACAACTGAAGTGAAGTTTGAACACGGCATTATAATGAACTTACAAAACTGAACATATCAAAGGAAATTTGAATAAAGATAATGGAGTTGTGAAAAATGTTCAATTATTATAATGAGATCCGAAACGACGACCTGGAAGGGACTGGCGGAATAGTCGGATTCACGAGACTTGAGAGAATTAGTAATTTAAAAAAGGATTCTAGGTATTACTTTTAGGAAGCGAATAGTACCTACAGCTTCTGATAATTTATTTTCTAACAACAACATCTGTGTGTGTGGAAAATTGCATCTAAACAAGCTGAGACGTACTCCTACTAACCGGAACACAACTTTTATATTATGGCAGAACATTGGCATTTACATGCCATGACTGGTTTAATTTCCATGGACTTTCAAATTTGTATTTGTTTTCTATATACATAGTTGTATTTTGCAATATGGATAGTATGTAAACTTATATTATTTCCTAACCATATTTTACCCGTAATCTGTATTATTCTTTTGTTTTATTTTTTTATATTTTTTAAGTCTTCATTTATTTTTTTTTTCCAGAATCATGTCTTTGTGTGACAGGCGGGGAATTTCTTATAAAATACAATGGAAGGAAGTTGTTTTAAAGTGGATGTCATCGACTCCGCAAATTGATGGTATTTAGGAAAATGGAGGTACATTTACTAACACAAGTAGTAACATTTGATTAGTTCTTTGATCCTTCATAATTCTAGACAACGATAAAGTTAATCCACATATAAATTACCAGAACAGGTAAAGATCACTCACATCACCTCTCCTACTCGATTTCTCAGAAATGTTTGTCTC
Organism: Napeogenes inachia; assembly: GCA_959347355.1. Lineage (NCBI taxonomy): Eukaryota > Metazoa > Arthropoda > Insecta > Lepidoptera > Nymphalidae > Napeogenes > Napeogenes inachia. The sequence goes on along the minus strand of OY365796.1, from coordinate 1,825,309 downwards.
CTCATAGTTGTGGACCACAAGTACCTCACAACTAGACTCATAGAATCAATGACTCAAATTTCCCGAGACCAATATGATTAATATGAGTCATAGGTTTCATCAAACACATTATAATTTTGGACACCTGACTTAAGACTTATCTTAAATTCCTTTTTGTCTCTATAACAAATATATTAGTATCTGTTGTTTCACGTGACTCAGTACACGTGCCAATATGACCAAGAATTTATTGAACATGTCTTGAAAATATAAATTTCTTGTATTCTGCTGACTTTGTATACGAAATTTTAATTATAAATCAAATATTTTAAAATCTCAGTCAGTAGTTACTAGGTGTAACCACCCTGCAAAAACCATGTACTATATCAAATATAATAAAATATAGTTTATTAATAAATAATTATATTTTTATAAAAAATAGCGTTAGGAATAAAGGTACATTCAGACTATCACATTGTAACAGTTATAAAACACGTGAGCAAAATATTAAGGAGATGACTAATTTGCTCACAATGAAAACCAACGCTGACACCTGTCCACTGTAAATGTTAATGTGTGTGTAACTTCCTTATACGTATATGCTGTATGTGTGTGTGGCCCTGAAAGATTGAGGTTAATAGAGTCAAAGGTTTTATATAAACACGGCGAGAGTCGTTTAGTATTTTTCTGCGATTCTTATAATAAAATAAATTATCGTGAATTAGAAATATGACTGCTGTTTTCTTAGGTTTAATACCACCTTAACATACTGGACATATCAATGTGGGCCAACGCTTTATCTAATGGTAAGCTGTGCAAATTGCAGTCGGCTGTGGTCTCTGCATGTCTTATATAAACTCTGATAAAGGAGAAGGATGCCAGAGACTATAAACACGGAGAGCACGGAGAGAGAAAAGTTTGATCCTACAAATCATATAAATGTCTCTCTCACAGTACAAAACAAAAACTATTATTAATCGACACTCCAAATAATTTTTCTGCGAGAGATCTATAGTTATATTGACCTTATTTGTGTTAAGTAACTAACTATGCTTCTCTTTTAATAAACTGTCTGGGCTTTGATACGGACAAACAAAAATCATAATAATTATTATAATACTTCATTTCAAATTCAAATAATTAAAGATGCGCCGAATAGTGTTTTTGCTGATTAACCGAATACTATTCGATATAACCATTACCGAATCGAATATTCGGCCGAATTGTTCGGTTTACCATTTCATTGTTTGTTTGTTACAAACAGATTCTCACATGTATTGATGATATGATTCTACTTTACGTGTGGCTGCTGGCTAAATGATTGAGTATGTTGATTTGTGGTTTAAAAGTATTGTATTGAGGTTTAAAAATAAACGCTGATTTAAGGTTCAAAATAAATGTTCACTAGACCAAATACTAATTATAGTTTAGGAATTATAAAATAAGTATGTTGACTACATATGCTTCGAAATAAGTGTTGATTTGAAGTGTAACTGCTTTATATTATGAAGTTTTATTCAAAACATTATATGTAGGATTTCTTCGACGTGTAATATGACAGAAATCTTACTCATAATCACATTATCATATAATCTTAGACTCAATAAGAGGGGTGTTATAAGTTTGACGTGTGTATCTGTGTGTCTGTGTGTCTGTGTATCTGTGTGTCTGTGTGTCTGTGTGTCTGTGTATCTGTGTGTCTGTGTGTCACAGACAGACACACACTGTCTGTGGACCTTGTAGCAGCTAAAGGAATGGATAAATTTGTTTGCCGTTTTTTTTTTGTCGAAAAAGATGTCGAATACCGAATATTTAAAAACTATTCTAAACTAAGTAAACATAAAGGTACACAAAATGCTTGAATGAAGTCTTCTTTTAAGAATACATAAGTAAAATTATCTCGGTGCCAGAAGCTTCCGCTCTTTCTACTAACATAAAATTATAGAAGAATATATTTAATTATTAAATAAATAAATACTACAGACAATTAAAAGTACACTATGTGCGTGAGTGTGTGATACATACACATACCTATATTTCTGTCCATAGATGTGTTAAAGAGATTGTTGTGCGTGAATATAAATTACCCAATAAAACGCAATATATTCTCAGAATATTTTTATTATTCTGAGATATAACATAAAAAAAGATAAACGTTTCCGTCAATTATTCTATAATACTGTTATTTTAAGATCTTAAAGATGTACATTACTTTAACATTATTTAAAGTTTAGCTATTTTTTTTGGTTAAAATAACACATCAATTGCTATTATAAAATTAATATAAAATTATCTACCTCATGCAATATCGCTGTACTCGTAATATAATTGAACCCAGGTACTCCACAGTCACTCCACATGTATCAAACTTTAAACCTATTTAAAAACCTAATGACCCGCGGATACAACTTCATTTCATAATTCTACCTTTAACTAAGACATAGTGAAATACCTATTAAGTTGCTGTTGCTGTTGCTGTGGTGCAAATATTAAACCTAGAAAAATCAATCACTGTATTTTGTTGCATCGGAAAATCTTGACGAATTCGTGAAATTCGGTTTGGAATTTTTTTATTTCTACACAAAAACACGAAAACTAATTTGTATAGAATATAGGCGAAAAGTTAAATTCTAGCTAAATTTTCTTAAGGTTATTTAGAGAGTGGGATGGCCACATCCCATACATACTCATTACCATCCAGCATCACCATCAAGGTGGACCGTCTTCTCGTTTATTGACTATAAACCAACCAATGCCATAAAAATTAAAGACATGTTCCAAATTTGTATTATACTTTATAGTTGGAGGAGTAGATGAAATAACTGCTAACAGATAGTTAATAATTAAATAGAAGCAGCACAAATTTAAAAATTAAGTACGAATAAAACATTCAAAGTGCGTAACTACAATGACGTACTCTTGGTACTTATTTGATTAAATATTGTTTATCAACTACAAGGAAAATAATAAAATAAACCTACTAGTTCTTCAGATCTAAGTCCTGTTTGTGTTAATAATTAATTTCATTCATTATTTTACTTAAAACCTCAACCTTAATCTCAATCTTACTCAAACTAAATTTAAAATGTGATGTTATCACAGGTTCGAATAATTGTAGTGCAGACGAGAGAAATAACAATAGATATTTACATTATAGTAATAAAAAAGTATACAAAATACGTGCGCATGAGTCGGTTCTTGTTTACTATGCGGAAAACAGTTAGTAATAATAGGTATATAGTTTACACGTTCTAAATTGCGATTGTGAATATTATAATATTTCATCACATAAAGAATATGCGCTAGAATTTCAGTATGTTAATTATTTAACAGGTTTAAAATACGTATATTAGGATAAGAACTAAAACAACACGTTATTAAATAATGTTAAATGGTTTTAGATAATGTAGCATGACTCATTAATGACCAGAACATAACTATACCAAAGTACAAGTATTATTTATTACAATGAATGTTGCTCTGCGATGGTACTTGTATGTTGAGGTTGTCATCATGCAAAGGAAGATTTCTCATCAAAGTTCACATGAAAGGAGTCACTGGACGCGTCTAGTTTCATCATAGTATACATGTATATAAGTACATTCGTGCTTCTGTCCGTCCATCGCTTACAACTGTGTTATCATGTCGCTATTCGCCTTGAATAAAAAACGCAAGGAAAAATTCTTTACTCAGTTATTTGTTTTTAAATATAGCTAGTAGGTATCTAGCTATCGTATGTAGCTATATCTATCTAGTAGGTAGGTAGGTATATAAGATGAAACCACTGTTTGTGATTATAATATATCCACCAGTCTGTACTTCTGCATTAGTCCGAAGATCTACGACGAGGACATAAATCATTCTAAGTCCGACGATTATCACCCCCCCTCCCCAGATTACACAAACCCTTATTTAATTGAGTTAAAAGCAACCGACGGGGTTGTTTTTGTATTAGTGTGTGTTAAAACGAGTGCTTAATGGCGATTGGTGGACAATTTGCATAAAGGGTATATTTTGAAATGGAATCTTAATTAGCCAGGCTGTATTTTGTATGTAGGTGTTCATTGTGTTACTATTATATACTATCGTAACGCTGTTATAAATTTTGTAAACCAGAATTATTTGACCTGCCTATGAAGGTTCATTGTTGATTGGTGACGTTTTAAAGATATTATTACTACGTAATAGGTTCCTTGTAATGTTTTCCTCTATTGACCGGACACAGACCAATAAAAGCATTAGTCATTCATATATATGGTAATGGACCGAATATAGGACGTTTTTCTAGAACACAACTCAAGGGCAGGGTCTTTGGTATCACTAAGTCAGACAGTTGTTTATAAATAAATATAACAAAATATAGTTGTTTATAAATAAATATAACAAAAGACAAGTTTATATTGTATAAAAAATAGGTTTGTTTTCTTACCTTTTACTAACCTGACTGATTTAATAATAAACGATGCCCAGCTCAAATACTTTGACCTGAAAATTTTATATGGACGAGAAGGTTAGTAAAGGTCGTAGAACTTATCCAAATGAAGAAAACAAACAAAAATTCTGAGCGCTACCAAACTAAAATAGAGCTTATATAAATAGTAAATTACATTTATAAAAGACATCAGGTTACATAACTCAACCTGAAATGGACCTAGACTAAAAAAAACCTAAAATTCAGTATCTTACTTTAAAAATATAGTATTATTGTATTACAGTGATTACAAATAATCTGCCTTAAAATAATTTTCCAGGTATATACGAAAATATAGATAATATTTTTCGTTTGCATATCACTTGAGAATCGAATCAAAACAATTACTCATAGTATGAGTTTCAATATAAGATTCCAAACAGCTTAATCCATAAGACATAAAGCCTTGTGGGAATAAGGAACACATAGCACTGCCTTTATAGATAGAGAATGTTGCGACAGACGGACGGATTCCAGTCACAGTTTAATTGTACTCCTTAAGGTCACAGTTAGTCATTGTGAACGATTATCCATACATTAAATATAACTCTAGATTGACTCAAGCATTGTGTACTGGTGGAAGAAATAATATATAAACTATATAAAGTAGTAATTATTATTACTAATCTGTGGCTAGGACCTTAATTTAAAAAAAAGCTAATACAATAACTCATAGAAATATGAAATACTCATAACATGTACATAGAATAGGGAAGCCAGTCTAAAATGTGTCCTCGAATAAGTCATCAAAAAAAAGAGAAAACAAATGTGGATACCTATCTGTCTCTCTTCTTAACATGTGTGACTAGACAAAGATAAGTATGGGTGTTTCATCTTCCTTCTTTTATTATTTGTCAGACACTCGCCGTCAAAGACCTGTTTATGACTCCTCTACTTTATGTATAATAATTCTATGCAATAACTACTCAAAGATGTCATGTGACATAAAGGAAGCTCTAAATACTATCTGGATATGTACTATGATTATATATTTAATTCGAAAAGTATTTGAAAAGTTATTATGACATTAAAAGTACTAACATAATAACAATAATAATATGTTCCAGAGTTTTATTAAGAGACAGTTGCGTGTTCCAACCCCGAGGGTAACTTTACCCTTGCTCTTTAATGATATTAAACACGCGAGTGGAAAACCCCCTTTTTAATAACATTAACGATCTTATTAAGTATGGTTTGTCATTATTTCAAATTAAGTTATTCTCGAAAATGTTAAATCTTTTTCTTTCTTAAAAACTCTATTATCAGGATATAAATAAGCGAAATCAAATCTGAAAGAAATCTTTAGCTTTAAAACTATAAGGTACCCATTAGACACATATTTAACAACATCCCTGCTTGTCTGTCTATTTATTTGTACGTTTAGATAACTATGGGATTGCTTTATTTAGTATAAATAAAAGCGGTTGGGGACTATTTGGATATGTATTTTCATAGCGTTAGGTAACCTAGGTAACACCCTTTAACAGGCGGTAATAACTTTCGAAAGAAAAATGGCAATAAAAAATACAGTTCAAATTGTTAGAGCGGTCAAAGCTACGTAGAGTCAAGTATTCAATAAAACTATAGCTCTTATAGCAGTAGAGTGTTACATCAGTCTCCGGGATGATCACAGACGATGCTCTCAAGGTGGAATCCATTACACCCATTGCTTTGTATACGATTTACAATTATTACTTGTTTATTTGTTCTTTATTAGACAGATGTAGGAAGTCACTGTTTAAACTATTGAGATTCAGCTCTTACTATGTCTTATGGTATACTTAGGTTTATATAATGTAAAATTATGAAACAACTACTTAATTAATTTGGAGACTAACTCTAATACTGCATGTATGATAGAGTAAGACTGGAGTTATTTGTAATGTATCGTAAATTTTTTTATATTTTTATTTTTTTTGTATGAAAAACCATTTACAAGTTAGAGCACGTGAGATACCATAAAGCTACCAAGTAGTGCATATAAACAATATCTATACATATAATAAGACTGTAAAAATCGAGTGTCTGTACATTAAATATTTTTCTAAAAAACTGATAGGGTGCGATTAAAGACAAGTAAAAGAAACCAAAAAAACAAGTTTTGGAATTTTTGTCTGTCTGGTACGTTATAAGGCTAAAACTACTTAACGGATTTGAACGCGGTTTTCCCAAGTAGATTACATATAATCTGGAGCGTTGTCAAAACGTTTGTTTTATCAAAATCGGTTAGGGGAAAAAAAGTTATGGCCATTTGAAAATTTACTTTGTTTCGCACACAGGTTGACAGGGGTAAAAAAAATACAGATAATGATTAATACATAACAGTTTTGTATCCTTGGGAGAGAAAAAAAAACTTTCCGTTGAACATATAATGGCTGTTTTTTTACCTATATAGAGCGGGCGAAACCGCTGGGCAAGGCTAGTATACAATATATTAAGTACAAATTTAAAGAAACGGTCAGAACTTGAAAGCTCTCTAGGAACCTCTAGGAAACCCGTCCCTAGCTTTAAAATGTAGATAACCTTATCAACTTGATTGCTTACAAGTTACAGACAATATCAAAGAAATATATAAAATGTTATAAAAATGAGAACTTCCTAATTTTGGTACCATTTTAAAAAATCAAATTAAAATGACACATTATTTAAACCTTCCTTACTACTATGAATCAATTGTTTACTACAGTGCTACCGAAAAAACTATTCCACGTTACTACGTCCATTCATGGAGATAACTAAATCTGATGCAAATGAAACTGATCTCAACTACGTTCACTTTAAGATCAATTTAGTATGCTCTCATCTCATCTCAGTAAACAAGATCTTACATTTGAGTTTTATATGATTTTATACTTTATTACCTAGCAGCAAGACTTAAATTAATATATCATCTAATCGCATGACTGTATTGAAGGGTAATATATCTGTGAGTCATAATTCACAGGATACAGCCACTATTACTGCGAAGTCTGATAAGATCCATAATTAATTTACTTCTGGGCTACGTCACCACTAAGTTATGAAGGTTTAGTTTTCCAAATTAAAAAACCATTTATTTAAAATAACTCTGAGTGTGTTTCCTTCTTATATAATATAAAACAATATATAATAATAATAATTAAACATGTTGTCACTCACAATGGCTGAATATTATATTTAATAATAGCATCAAAAATAGAATTATCAAGCTAGTTTGAGATAGTGTGTGTGGATTAGAGTACTTTTATGTGGATGTTTTAGTATTATATATTTTTCGTGTTAAATTTATAGTTAGACTTAAAATAAAACCTATTTGAAGTTTGGAGCAAGATGTCATTGAGTGCAAAGTTTTTTTAATTAGAACTAAAGAAAAACTTTTCTTCCCATATCCCTGAAATAATTATGTAAAATGAAAAATAATAAATACCAATCTAAAATGCCTCTCTAACAGTAGGTAAATTAAGCTTACCTAGGTTCCATTTTAAACTTAAACTTATTTCTGAAGTCACTTATTTCTCATAAGATTTTTGCGAAGTACAGTAATGTTATTTTTTTAACGTAACTAATTATGATATTAAATAATACTCTGGTATCTAAATAAATTCGGTATCAGAAAAAAGTAAAACGATAAAAGTAAGCGTGTAGTATACAACATGTATACATATAGTTTTTAAAACGTGACAGTTAACATTACCATTTTGAAAACATAATAATATATTTCGTAATGCGGTTTTTCATGAAACGTGTAAAAGGAAGGAAACTCATTTACACGAATGGTTAATAAATTTAATAAATATTCATTCATACTTTATTGTAATAAATAATTAAAAGTTAATATCATTTATAAGGATATTTTAAAGAAACAGCTTCGCTGCATCTAAAAACGAATATACCTGTGCATATATGTATATATGTAAATAACAACTCTCATTTACAGCAAGATAATTGTCGTTGCTTGAAAAAAATAAACACAGAATGCTATTATTTGTAAAAAAATCAAAATATATGTCATATTCTGTTCATTTAACTCGTTTATGTTTATTTGGTTAAAATATGGATTGATTCTGGTTAATGTATTTAATTTATAATTTATATAGTAATATTGAAACCGTAAACAAAACCGATGAAAAAAGTTGATTAGTTCAACTGAATCATAACATGACGCAGTAGAAACATATATTATAAGGCGCGCGCGCTGGCACGCCATTTAATTGTGAATCGTCGAACGAGTCGCGCGTGCACGATGTCGGTCCAAGTGCCTAAAGTTGTTTTGTACATTCTAAATACTATTTACACAATTCTCGGCTTAGCCATCGCCGCCGCTTCGATATGGTTCTTCTGTCAAGTACACCAATTTACGAGTTTACGTAACAGTAACCACTATCTGTTAGATTACAAGGTGTACTGGCCACAAGCTATACCATGGCTGTTTTTCTTCGTGGGATTCTTCATTTTGATGGTGTCTGTCTGCGGTTTCACCGGTGCGAGCAGGAAGAATCGCAGTGTACTAACCATGTATGTGATTGCTATGTCCTTTGTGGTTGTGTGCTCGATAGCGGCCGCGGTGGTGGCGCTAGTGTTCGCGGATAATAAGTCAACAGATGACTTCGTTAAGGATACAGTCTGGGATGTGTACTTCCAAACCAAGAATGAAAACGATGTTGCCGATGCTTTCGGACTCATCGAAAGGAAGTTGCACTGCTGTGGAGCTGACAGTCCGAGGGATTACAAGAACTGGAAGTCCGAATTCCCGATCTCCTGCTGCGACGTTTACTATCATGGCTGGCTGGAGCCCTACGCTATAGACTGCGAGTTCACAAACAAGTTGGCTAATGAAAGACACGGATGTTCTACAGTGGCCGCTCAGTACGCTAGAATTGCGATCAAGGTCCTCTCCGGCGCGTCTATTTTTACCGCGATTATTGCCATAATGGGTATTGTGTGTGCTGTGGCGATGTCAAGAGCATTGGAGAAGAAAAACCGACCGCCCGCGGTACACGAGTCTGAGAGTAAGAAGGTTCTATTATAAGTTAATTTAAGTGTTACATAAGATTTACAAATATCTGAGAGATACTGATAAGATTAAATTTGAATACCTAGTTATTCATTCATTGGAGTTATTGAATACTAACTTGTGGCACAAATTGTATAGTTTTTGAGTAGATAGTTATGTAATGCGAAGGTTCTCTTGTGCTTCTTTTAAATGTTAAGATTACTATCATACCAAGTATCATACTTGGTATTAATATGTAACTGTTTAAAACTATAATAATTTAGGAGTTCACGAACTGATAGTAGGAAATAAATGACCAGTTCTGTTTACTTATAAGTGTAAACCAAATAATATCTTTACATAATCTATGATCGTAAGTTTTTAGTTTTTTATGTAAACAAACAGACAAACAAACAGGCTATTTTGCGCAAGCCATATTAGTACTAAATAGTGTCGTAGACACGTTAAAGCAGAAACATATCGATGAAGCGATCCGCTGCGTTTTAATGGCAGCGTTTTTATTTCTAAAACTATTTATTTAAATCTATAATACTTTTCTAGTATAGTGATAGAATAATGGATTCAATGATTTTGTTTTTTTTTTTGATTTTGTTTTTAAGCCACGTTTACGTCAAAGAAGCTATTTATTTCATCGATGTGTAACTGCACTAACCAGTGTGAGTTATTGTTTTTGTCAATACTTACATCTTTATGATCGCGGTGATGTAATGTGACTGTGATGTAAGATTTTCGGAGATGAGAAAAATATCTTTCTTAAGTGGTGGTAATAAATAAAATACATGTATAATGAGAGATTATGTATTAAGTATGTTTTATGTTGGTACGTAGGTGTGTTGTATGTATGTGCTCTACATTATTTATCAATTGAGGTTAAAGTAGCATGGAAAATTAACCGATATGGTGAATTAGGGCGTATTGGATACGCTTACATTTGTCCTTTTCTTATTTATTGAATTAATAAAAGGAGTGATAAGGACAAACCCCACAGTTGTATTTTCAGTTGTGAATCTCTTACTATAGTTTTCTAACTTAAGCTTTTAGCCACTCGTAAGATTTGTGATGGATGGATTGATCTAATTAAGAGTAATTAATTATATTTATTTATGTATTAACTAATATAATATATTAGTTAAAAACTTATTTCTAAGTAAATTTTCTAGAAAGTTGAAAGGCATAATATGAGTAAATTATATTTATAATAAACACCGCGCTTAATAGTAATCGAATTCTATTTTTTGTAAGCTTTGCAATGGTCGTAAGCTTTAAAAGCACTTTTGAATGCTTTTTGTGGCAAATAATTTTGATGATTTAAATTTGACTTTCTTCGTCAAAGATAATTATTATTGTTACTTATCTGCCACTTATTTATAATATTTATCAACTCAAACCATTTTGTAATTAAGTTCTCGTTAGGTGAGAGTTCGAGTGATCAAAAACTGGAATTTATTATCTTTAATAATTAAATGTGTATTAATAAACCTTTTGTAAATAATGAATGACAGTTATTCTGAGGTTGAAACCAAAAGTGTAATTATGTAAGCATCGTACATCAGCACAATGCAAATCAAAGTATGTCATCCGACCTTCCTATGTTAGTTAAATCACGTATACGATTTTTTCAATGTGGCGAGACTGGAACGACACGACTATTACTTTTTATACTGACATTTGTACCCGATATGCTGTTTAATGACTCATATGTATATCTAAATATCGTGACTACCTGAGTTTGTTTAATTAGATAATATTTATTAATTTTTAAGTTTAAGATATTACTCTATGTAATAATTACAAGACATGATGTCCAACCCCTTCTTTTAACCATTGTTTTAGTACCTTAGATAAGTATATTTTTATTTAATAATGCAATACAGTCTGATTTTTGTTTTAAAATGTTATGAATAAAAATATGTATATATATTTTCTGTTCCTTATTTATATAACATTTTTATAATTTTAACATATATAAATCAAGTTAAATGTGAATCACAATACAAAGACAAAGTTACGCAGGAAATGTGACATAAATTCTATCCCATTACCAAATGACTGCAATTAGATTCAATTATCTTAGTCACCTCTCACTAAATATGCAATTTGTTATCGTATCGCGACGTGTAAAACCGCCAATCTTAAGATCCGAACAAGTTGCGCGTGAGTTTATAAAAGTAGTCACGGCTATGCAGCGTTTCTCATTCCACTGCCAACCTTCGCTTACGACGGACGTTATCACACAACCATGGGGAAAGAAGAGCTTATCAAAGGAGTGCTTTATGTAGTGAATGTGTTGTACGCAGTGTTCGGTTTGATCACTGCAGCCACTGGAATATGGTTCTTTGTGCAACTCTCTGAATTCGTCGCATTGAGAAATAGCAACCATTATTTGTTGGACTATAGAGTATACTGGCCTCAAGTGGCACCATGGCTCTTTATATTACTTGGGCTATTTGTTATGATGGTAGCCTTTTGCGGTTGGTGCGGAACAAACAAGGAGAACAGAGGTCTTCTGGGAATTTATGGGATCTTCCTTATCCTAATTATCCTGGGACAAGCGATAGCAGCTACTTTGATTTTCGTGTACGTCGATGGTGAAGATACTGACAGATTTATCAAGGATACCGTCTACGATGGTTATTACAACTCGCAATCAAATCCTGACGTGTTCAAATCATTCGGAAGGATCGAAAGGAAGTTGAGATGCTGCGGTGCCAATGACGCTCGTGATTACAGGAGTTGGCGAAATGATTTGCCACTGACCTGCTGTCAGGACAGCTACTACAGAGCTACCTGCGACTTCACAGACAAGGAAGCCAACGAGAGATTAGGATGTGCCAAGGTTGCTTCAGTATATACAAAAATTATCAGCTCGTCTGTTGCCGGAGCATCATTGCTAATATCTTTAGTGGAGATAATGGGAGTTATTTTTGCTTGGAGGCTGTTCAACTCTCTGCGGGAGGTTGAACATTATATAACGGAGAGGAAAGAGGGAGAAACAGAGTGCTAATACAGGTAACAAAATTTAAATAATATAACTAATAGATTTTGTAGTTCGCGATTGTGTTTGAGTCGATACGCCTGAACGGATTGGATTCTATTGAATTTATTGTGTCTAATACCGTGTGAATACTGAGTTGGTCCAATTTTGCTTTATTTGTAATACGCTATGCCCTTTAGTGGGCTTAGCGAAACAAAGCAGAATTGTTGTGAAGTAATCGTATTGAAATCACAATTTCTTGTCTATTTAAAACATAGTTTATAATTTTGAGGAAACCGATGATGTAAATGATTGGATAATATGATAATAATAATGTTTTATATGATTTTGGTTGAAGTTAATTAATGTAACGGTGACACTTAAAATACCAGCATAATAATAGGTGCGGTCATCGGTTTTGTCATTTATTTTGTATAATCGACTCTCACAATTTACGGTGCTCATGTTACCTTACTATAATACCACCGATTGTACGAATCTCGCTGTTGTGTCCTCTTGGTTAAGGGTTGTTTTATCACGATCGAACTTCCCGATTCGAAACGAAGTCTGAATAATTTTCAGCGCTACGAAAGATTATCCAGCGTCATTTCTTTTGGATATAAACTTTGTTTTCTTTGGAGAAATTACGAATGTTTATATCTAAGTTAGTTATACATTCCATGTTACCATTTTGCTTATATATACTATATATTTGGTATTAATATTGATGTAATGTATGTTAATCATTGTATATCTCGATTTTGTTGTTCTTATTTTTATGGTTTTCGTGATTAATCAAGATGAATAGCTCTAACGGTTCAGTATTGATAAAGATATTTTGTTTTAATGTACTTTAGGCATTAGGGTCTTTTAATCTACTTAACAGTATGACCACTGGCACCTTCTAGCGGTCCATGAACTTATTAGCACCACAGGTCAAAGATACATTTGGACAAATAAATTTGCTCTTTAACTCAATGAATCACGTCTGACTCATTATAACTCAATTGTTCATATAACCCCCCCCCCATCTCCCCCTTACAAGCTTGTAATATTTATATGTATGATTGCGTAAGCTAAGCGTGTTCGAGTCAAGAAGGTTGATCTATGAGAAATATTTGACCTCGGCGCTTATTCAAGCGAGGTTCGCTTAAGCAACACTTGGAGATGTACTCTTACTAAATTTGAATACAGGTGCTATTATAACTAAACATTTTTTATATATCTTATATTATGATATGATATTATATTTTGATATTAACTTTGTATTTTTTATTTAAATGTAATCAGTTTTAAATGTTTCCTCTCGTATTTTAAAAATGAACTGGAGTGTCTTATGATGACATATGCTCCTCAAGGCTACTAATTGGTATGTCGCAGTGAGAACTGTCGATACTCGGTTACGCCACAGTTGCGTAACTAAGCGTAGAGGACCCATGGTGTCGAAATATTGTTAAGTAGGTCGCGCCAGGCAGGTGTTTTTAAATTGATAGATTTTGCGAAACATAAAAATGGTGCCGTCTTATGGTAGCTTGAATGTTACGTTATATTTAATATTTGTTATAAGTACATATGTGTTTTGTAAGTTTGTTTATGGGAAATTATTTAATACTGTTTCTTTTTATTGATATTTAGCTTAAGCTTACGACCACCAAGTAAATGTGTTAAGAAATGAGCCAATATTTATTTTAAATAATTAAAATTATTATGCCTTTTTTTGGATTGCCTTTAATAATAAGATAAAAATAATCTAGAAATTTTATCCGTCTATAAGTTTTATTTAATCGTATAATTAAGTAAACGTGGATTTTCCGTCCTTTTTTATTATATAAACGCCATATTGCTTACATTTAAAAATAGAATCTTTGTAAATGATCATATGCCAAAGAAATGTGTACAAATGTAACGCATTCATTTACCTGAATTATATAAACAATACTGCATGCAAAAATAAATACGGTTCTATGTAGAGTTAATATATCACTACTGATTTAATTAAAAAGTAAGTTATTTCTATAAAATGATAATAGTTCTAAGAGAAAACTAGTCTTAAGACGTTCATATAATAATTATATTTTTTTAAGAGAAATAAATTTATATTGAATCTCAATGATTTTTCATTTTTTTATTTTATATACACATATAAAAAATATGCTATATATATTTTTTTCCATGTAACTTGATTTCATCATAAAATAGGAAAAACTATTAAAAATACTTTTATACGGGATCATATCAACAGATAAAAACTTGTCAGAGGAATAAAAACCCAGTCGGGTCAGAACGGAATCTTACGTAGGTACATAGTCACGATTACTAGAAATGTCTTGTATTATTTATTGCAAAGTATTTAATAGCTTAAGAATTTAATTAAATATACGTTTAAATTATATAGTACTTTGTTTCCATGGAAACTAATGTGTATGGCCTTCACACAGATAGGTCTAATTATAAGGTGTCCTATATAATAAGCTCTGTTATTTAATTACACTACTTATAGCCTCAGAACACACACACTCTCGAACTAAATACCTATTAATAAATATAATTAACAAATTGAGAAAAATATTAATTGGATCATTGAATCATTTGAACTTTGCTAGCGAAAATGCAATTAGTTGTATTTTATTAGGTAATTTATAAATCATCATTAATTTTATAACTGTCTAATTTATTTGACAACTAGAGCCTTAGTTTTTAATTATTCAACTAGAGCATTAGTTATAATGGCCCGGTAATATAAGTAAAATAATATGAATGTACGACAACAGAACAGATTTTTCAAATGTTAGTCACAGTCGCTCGTCGTATCTGAAAACTGGTTTTCTCAATGTTTTCCTTTAGATGTTATGTGCTAACGAAGCCCACGCTACCTGCGTCAGTGTGAGTTAACTATGTAATAATATGTTTATTAAATACAAGTGTGGTTGACATTTTGGACCTATGAGATATTATTTAAATTTAACGAAGCATAAACATATAAAACGGTACTATATAACAAAAAAAATAATAGAATTTAACTCTAAAATCTTAAGACGTATAAATATATATATATAGCTAGCACCATAAAGTACCTTTCTTTCGTTAGCAATATATTTTGTTACCTCAAGAAGCACCGATAGATAAGACAGTAGAGGTAAGTAGGTAGTTACGAGTAGCCAGACCGCGCTCTCTGTCGCTTCATTTGGCTCTCACTCTACGTTTGACCCACATTTTTTAGCTTAACTATAAACAAACAAAATAAGTTTGTATTGTGGTTTGCACGTTTTATTTACGATTACATACGACTCACTGGATTGTATAATAATCTTCAGCAGTCATGTATTGTGCTTACTAAAGATAAATAGCATTGTAATATTCATAGGAATATCTATGTACAGTTACTTATATATTATTATGTAGCTAAGATTGTTTTTTGCAATTATATATTTTTTTAATTATTATCTTTGTATATACATTCATTTTATTTATAAATCTGACCAAGTTACAGGATTTTCCTGTCCTTATACAGGTTCTCGTAATTTACTTGAATTAAGACCTGAGAAGATCCAAACCAATTAAATATGATATAAAAATTAACTGAACTTAATATAGTTTCCGTGGTTGTAGTATGTTAGTATGTTGGTAGCCTGGTGTGAAGGCGCGGTGAGGTATGTTCCGTTGCGTCATGACCGAACACTAAATACATTGTAAGGTAACGATCTTTTTGAGGCTGCTAAATAAGTAATATACTTATTGGGATCAAATTGATTCCTTCAATGAAGTCTCTATAAGATAAAAATAAACTTGATTAGTCAGAAGTGAATTAAACTGATTTTAATTTATTTTGGACCCAATAATAATTATGGTTATTCTGTACTTGGAGTGTTTTATGAGTACTTAAAGTGAAATTATTTAATTAAAATCAGATCAGAAATTAACAACCAAAAATTCAACGCAATTCTCCAAACAACATCAATTTGGCAGCTAGGTTTGTGCGGAATTAATAGCATTCCAATGGTGTAATTGGAATTGTGTCTCTAATGGTTTTTAATTAAAGTCGTTAATAGAGTGAGGGACACATCTGCAGTCATCAAGTAAATCGGTTACCAAAACGATGGCAAGGTTGCTCTTTATTGGATTTGTATCAATATCATGACATTAACAAATTGTTAAGGGATTTAAATGAAGTAATACCTATTAATGTACATATTTTGGTTTGTTTATTCATTTATTATATACTGTATAGCAATTTCATTAAAAATAAGTGTTAGCTTGAAAGCAACTCCTTACGTAACTCTATGAATAAAGCTTCGACTTTGCATTCTCCACTAATGATGTAAATTAAAACTAATTCGGGAAATCGATAAATAATTAATTCCGGTTATCAAATTCGTAAAATCTTATATAAATATTAAGACCTAGAAACCGTATAACAATTATGAGAATTGATGTAAGACATTTTAATATACATAATATATGGATTTTAAAATATGATTTCGTATATTAGGATATATTTTTTATTAAAACTTAGATGTCTTTCAGCCAACGAAAAACTATTTCATTTAAAATAAATAATTATTTTAATGTTGATATAAATACAGAGTGAAAAATAAACCGACTAGGGTAGGGATTCGAACCTGCGACTTCTGGGAAACCGTCCCGTCACCCTACTAATTGAGCTACCGTATCGCTGTCCGTCTCGGTAAATTAAGCATTCTATACGTGATTGTCTTTATCGGGACTGTGGTGACATCGATCAGACTTCTTTCGAAAATCCTAACCAAAGTTTTTGACTTGGCAGTATAGATAAACATTGAAAAGATGCTACTATCGAAATGAATGTTTGAAAATATCTATATTCTAAATTTATATAAATTTAAATAAGCTTAACATGGCTACACAAGGTTATAGATATTTTCAAATATTTAATCTTAATGAAGTCAAGTAATTACTATTTTTATAGAGTATCTACTTTCTTGGTGATTCATGAGATTTAGAAAGTAAAGTGAACTTCAAGTTTTATATATTACTTTAATTGGAAATAAGAAACCTCATCCTGGTGTGAATCACGCTTTATTTCGCAATTAAAATAACAAAAATAATTCTTAAATGAATCATTCGTTTTGGTTATTATTAAATAAATAAATTATTTACTAATCGAGTATGACATTTTACACAAAAAAAGGAATTTGATTCTCTCAGTATAGTTTGTACTGTAAATATGTAAACCACTGTACTGTGTGTGTGTGTATATATATATATATATATATATATATATATATATATATATATATATAAATCATATAACATATATAATAACGTTAACGTTAATATATATAATATTATGTAATTACTTTCTTGCTAGAAAAACTTCTATCGGAAACACAAACAACATTCTCGTCCTACTTTTAGTAGTAGTGTAGTAGTTGTGATACTATTAAGCAACCTTCTGCCCTAAACTAATAGTAGTTATGGTCAAGGAGGACTGGTTTGGAACTAGCGTAAACAAGTAGGTATGGCAAATGGACAGCGGGGAGCGTAGCGGAGCGGGTAGCGGAGTTTAGAGCGGGGAGGTAAGCGTAGTAACGAAAAATGGTGGGAAAACAACATTTTACTTAATTGTTTTTTTATTATGTACGATTTTTAGATTTTTTAACGTTTGCTAGTGTAAGAGAAATATGTAGAATAATACAAGGATAATTTTCTATAAAAATGTATTAGTATAATATATTATGGTTAATACTCGTGTTATGAATTTATCACATGGTAATTCTCGCGGTTTGTCTGACGGTGGTTAACACCACTACCTACTAGTTACGTCACCGAGTTAACGGGATTTTTTATAACAAAGAACTTTAATAGGCTTTGCAACAATAAAATATCTTCGTGCTTTTAATATAATATTTAATTCTACTACTATCTATACATATAATCCAATTGTCAGTGATCCATTTCTGTACTTGGAAAATGCAAAAAAAAAACATCATAGGGAGCCTTTATTAGAGCAAGAGAATTTAAAACTATGGTTTTTCATTTTGTCTGTTTATCCTTATGTATGTGCACGCTAATCTCAGAAACAACCTACCCAATTCGAATGCGGTTTTCAGGATTAATTATCACAGTCTTCACTTAACATTTAGTGTTGATTACATCTAAATCGGTTAAGAAATAAAAAGTTATGTAAATCTATGTCAATCACGTAATATGTATCATGCAAATCTTATTCTATACTTGTAATAAATCTGTAGAGGAGTAGTCTTTGTACATTAAAAATATAAAAAAAATATATACCAGGATGTGAAGGGATAACTCACTAAATCCGTTTTCAGCATTTTAAAAATCTTTGTCATTATCTGTTTGTCTTTTAGTTGTGCACATAACACAAAAAAAATAAATTCAAAAATGTATACAGGGTCCCCCTGTATACATTTCTATAAGCAAGAGAACCCAAAACAAAGTTTTTTCATTTTGTCTGTTCGTCGTTCGTTTTCGGTTTTCGTTATTTTTATAACAATCGGTTAACAAATAAAGAAGTTAATAATCTCTTATTGTTATTTGAAGGTTTACACTTTTTACATACGTAAGTACAAAGGGTACGTTTTATCAAAATCGAAATCTACGCGTACGAAGTCGTAGTCATAAATAAACTAAACTTATTCTTTATCTAGAACATAAAAAACTACAAAAAATATTTACCAATTATAATAATAAATAAACAATCTTTATATTGTATAAAAACTAAACATTAAAGAAATAAAAAAAAACTACGTTTTATTTGTTAGTCCAAAAAATTCCGTTGATTATTGAAGGTTTTAAAACTCAATATTGAGTTTCAGTCGCACCCTACTCCCTCGCGTCGTGACAGACCGACAAATGGTGTGTTTATTTTGGAAATAAAAATAAAAACCAGTGGGTACGTATGTAGTACCGCTTTTACAAATACACGCATATAATAATATATACATATAATAATATATACATATAATAATATATACATATAATAATATATACATATATGGGTTACATTATATTTATATCTATCACGATTTTAATTTCACTACATCTTAACCAAACTATCATTTTTTTTATTATAATCATAAAAAATAGATAACTCGTAATCCACGGATAGATTGTTAGTTATTTAAAGAAGTTATTGTAAATGAGTCTCACAAATCAATACTTATTTATTAAAAGAACTTGGTGAAAGTGAAAACTTTTAATATATAATACGTAACGTATTTATAAAAGTAAAAACTAAGTTCTTTAAAACGTATCTACATATTGCTTAGTTTTGCTTTCTTGTCTTTTATTTTAACAATTTTAGGAATTTCTTAATTACCGTAATATTTCAAAGAATTCGATTATCATTTTAACATTATATTTTTTGCTAAATTTGCGATTAGAATTAATTATACCAAATGTTTAATAATTGCATTTAATTTGCATTTTAATTGGTGGTTGCGATGAGTATTTAATATTGTTTATAACTAACTTGAATTAATTATAAATCTCGTTTTATTCGTGTGAACTTATTTATAACAATGTTATTCATCTTCAATTGTTAGAGAATCATTCATTTACATCACACAGACAAGGTAGGAAACAGAGTTATCTGAACACAGCCTTCTTTTAAAAACTAAGATATATAAGATGATATAAGAAGACTTCCTACAAAAACTCCATCTTCCGCCTGGGATACTATCCCAAGGCGTGGAAGAACAGCCTGGTGATCATGCTGCTTAAACCCCACTCTAATCCCCAACTTCCCTCCAGCTACCGTCCTATAACCCTGCTCAGCGTGTTGTCCAAACTGTTCGAGCGACTGCTTCTCCCGCTCCTAATGGAGCACCTGAAGCCTCGCCCAGAGCAGTTTGGATTCCGCGCTGGCCATTCCACAACCCTTCAACTCTCCCGTGTTATCCATTTCGCAGCAGCAGCCCTCAACAGGAAGGAGACCTGTATTGCCTCGTTTCTGGACATCGCCAAGGCGTTTGACCGAGTCTGGCACCCGGGACTCCTAACCAAGATCTCCAAAGCCGGGGTCCCTCCCCATGTAACCCGCATCTTGGCTAATTTCTTGGCCAATAGGACTTTCCAGGTCAGAGTGGACGGAGCCATATCTGCCGGCCATCCCGCCACGGCGGGAGTGCCGCAAGGCAGCTCGCTGTCCCCGATCCTGTACGCTACCTTTACAAGAAAGCCGATACCTCGATACACGCCCACATCAGGGACATAGCACCCTGGCACACACGCCCACCCGACGCAGCCCCCATGCGGCTGCCTCGGGACCTACTCCCATCCCCATCCCCGTCCCCTGAGCCGCCCTAGGGTCGCTGGTCGCCTAGCTGGGCCTCACCCCATGGTGTCTCACCCGGCTGGGCTGACCGCCCCGAAGGCACTAAAGCTCATCCCTCTATCCACTACATCCCTCTGAATCCCGGGATTTACCCCAACCCGATCCCTGCACATATTAATGTGCAGCGCAAGATACAACGACAGGGGACCACAACTCCCAAGTCGTCTCCCCTCTCGACAAGAGAGAGAAGAAAGTATCGTCGTCGTTCCTACAAAAAATAATACATATACATTAATCACACTATCTTAAATTAATATATTGAAGTTATACTACTTACTTACTTTTATATTCCTTATATTCAAATTTTAACTCAACTAAGGCTATTTTATTTATTTAATTAATAAAATATATACCTAACTATTAATATGAAACTATTAATGTGACTTTGTATTTAAATTCATTTTTAAATTGTGCTCGAATATTCTGACTCGGAATTATTATTATAAAAAAGTTTTATTTGTCTTTTTATTCCTGAAATAGTGCCAAGAGAAAAAATTCAAATAAGTTATTGAGGTACAGTATAATATATACGAACATACGTATTATTTGTATGTATCTAACGTGTCAAGTTGGGTACCACGCATAATGCTTTCAACAACTCAAGGCATACAATTCTATTTTAATCTATTTTGATTGATAGTCAGATAATCCTGATAAAGTGGATCCTAAGGCGGCATAAAGAAAAGCCAATGATCTTTTTCAATATCTTTCTCTGCTGGTTTGTGCTTATTGAGGTTTAAATTTTTTCCTAAAAATATAAAATATTAAACACAAAGATAAATAATATTCTTTCATATTTCTAACTTTTATTTTGAACTTATGAAGAACTGCTTTAGTAACAGCAAAAGCTAGAGAAATATAATAAAGTACTTAATTCATCAAAGCAGTATTAATAAAACAATTCAACTACAAAAATGACAAGATATGATTTATTCACTAAGTTTTATTTAAATTATTTTTCTTATTGAAGTTTTCAATTACTATCTTTGGTATAAAAGTCTAAAATGATAATTGTATTTGTATACTAGCTGAGCTTGCGACTTCGATTTCTATACCTTTCAAAGTTTCATCAAACTCTTCTTGTTCTCTTGCTTATATAAAGGTCCCCATTAGGAATTTTTGAAAATGATTTCCATGTACAGACAACGATCAGTGACAATTTTATTATATGTATAGATTACATTGTATCTTACGTAATAAGTACTGTAAGCCTTCACACACTACTTCTCTGATCAGAAAGTAAGTAATGAGTGTTTGTTTGTTCTGTAATAGATACTTATAAGAATGTAGATACTTATTATGGGAACATGATTTGAAAAGCAAAACTGATAATATTGTTCTGAGTTCATTAAGGATTCAAATTGAATTTGAATTCATGTGTACATGCTAAAGATAATAGTGTTCTAATTATTAGGTTTATCAACTTATTTTGTTTTATAAACCTGACAATTGTAGGAGATACGAAGACTTTTAATTTGCTAATTAGATGTATAATGGTATGGTTATATTCATGCGTATATAAAAGTGTGTATTGAGTGATGGCGCAATTACAAACTACCTATTCAAGACTAATGCCTCGGGCGAGTTAACAAGGACGCTGTATTCTTCGGCCCACTCACACTGCTCCCGAGATCACCAACGAGACCATGTACCGATAACAGTAATTGGCTAGTAATGTTTACATATCTATGAAGTATAATTATATGATATTCTTAAATACTATTGGTTATAAGGCGGCAATGTAAGCGGTACATGAACATCATCAGATGAAATATTTATCTTACCGGGAGAGGATATTATATTACGAGAATAAGGCATAGATATATACAGCACCCTGTAATTAGGCTGTCATTAAAATCAAATAATATGAGAATATTTATAATTGTTAAGAATTACTTACTGATTCGTTGTTTTATTGTGGATATGAACTGCACAGTGTATATTTTAATGGACGAAACAACAGTTTTACAGAACATGAACATACATACGGATATTAATAAAACGTACTTATAACCGTGGGAACGTTTGTCTACACTCATGCGAAATAATCACAAAAACACAAATTTATGTTTAAACAAACAAAGGATATATATAGTCATGTGAATTATTTATATTTGTGAAGAATACACGCGGAAAAATCATTACCAAAATTTGCGTCCATTATCTGGAATAAATTTTAGATTTGATAACTATTGTACATGTGGGTGTGTTTATTACTTTTAAATAACATAAAAAAAATAAGCATGAATTGTAATTACGATTTCTGGGCTGTCATCCCGTCGTAAACTTTTATTAATAAGATAAAAAGAACCATTATTAAGACTACAAAAATAAACGTAGTCTTTTTTTTAATTATCTAGTAAATGAGACAAATTCTAAATAGCTTTTCTACCTCCTTTGAAGACGATATATTTCCAAGATCCTCGGCACCCAACAAGTTAACCATGTTCTTGACGTAGTTTTCTGACCACTCTTTGACTTTGATTCCCTCGTGACTTTTAATATAGGTAAGCCCTTAATAACAGGGCTGTGCTAAATAAGACTTAATCAAATAATTAAAGAACCAAAGCTGCATATTTTGCTAAATATTTTGAATGATTTAAACTTTATTTGTGAGCAACAAGAT
The DNA here is from genome assembly GCA_959347355.1 of Napeogenes inachia. NCBI lineage: Eukaryota > Metazoa > Arthropoda > Insecta > Lepidoptera > Nymphalidae > Napeogenes > Napeogenes inachia. The sequence continues at coordinate 1,801,928 of OY365796.1, read as the reverse complement.
TCAAAATAGACTAAATCTTGTTGTAACCGTAATTGTCTGTATGACCCGGGTGTTGAACCTTGGCCCGGCAGCTGGACAATGCATGGCCTTTATCATCCAAATCATAAGAACTAAATTTGATTATCACTATCAATTATACGGCAGCGGTTAAAGTAATGGTACGAGCGATTTCAATCTGCCCTTATGAAGGGCAAGCCCTTACTTGAAATAGGCGCAATATTTAAATTCCTTCCATGCTCTTCTATTATACGTAATCTCACTGAAAACGTTAATTTATTATATCATTTTACAAGTATTCTATTCGTGTCTGCTTCGGTCCTCATTTTCTCTTATAACCGTTACAGCTGCAATTGAACACCAGGGTGACTCTTCCTGCATGTCCGATGATGAGGCATCCATATCAGCACCAAGAGGACATGGACTTAATGTTGACCAACTTTATGCAGGTCCAGTGAACCACTGAAACGATCTGTGTTACGGGGTTTTAAATCACGGAAGACATTTGGATGTACTTAGGTAGATTGATAAAAAAAACATTGATACAACTAAAAAGTTCCTACGGGATAAGACTGATAGGTTATTGGTCACTTTAACCAACAATCTGTTACCTACATTTTTAAAAAAACAAAAACGACAACTTGTAATATATGAATATCTATTTATCCTCTTACTCCATCATTTTAATTACAATAACATCTACTTATGATCGTTACAAATAATTTCGATATTTTTTTGGTACATATATTTGTAGAGGATTTCTAGTTAATTACAAATAAAAATTTGAAAAATACGTTGATCCCATTAGCAAATAACTTATGTTCTTCCGTTTTGTAATTTTCGTAATAAAGAATTATTTGTAGTGCAGTTTCGGGGATACCACAGTTATCTCAAACCGCGCAGCTGCTTCATTATACCATGAAGCTATCTTGGTTGTTAGCTTGGTTGACTGTTTAGCGACGATTAAGAAACGCTTTTAAACGCACCAATATGAGATTCCCTAAACTTTGTATCTACTTTATATTACGGTTAACAAATTTAGAACAAAATGTTATTAAAGTTAATATTTCAACTTTAAATATTTAATAAAAAGTGTTTACATCAAATGTTGACTTACTGTGAATATAATTATTATAGTAATTTCGGAATTGGCTGAAAATAATTGATTATCGCTTCGCTCATGTCCATGTCCGCTGGCTGCTGGTGAGAAGATTCAATTATCACCAAGATGCAGTGAAGTAATTGCGACGTCCGCTATGTACATCATAATTGACTTTGTTTAAAACTGCCATTAAAGGATGTGATAGTTGCCATGAGGAATTATTTATTTAAATATTATATTAATAGGAACTTGTAAATTAAATTTAACTTTTAAATTAAATTACTGTATTGTCATTATACGCTATGTATATTAACAAATATATTAGTAATATACCAACAATTAGATTTAACCAAGGAAGTCAGTGCATTGAGCGTTGGAAGTTGGATTCTTCCTTGTTTTAGTTTTCAGTCAACAAATAGGTAGGTATCTCCGGCAAGTCGCATCTAATATTTTATTGATTTTCGTAATTATATACAATGGTTATATAAATAAAGCAACATTTATTTAATATAATCACATGACTTAATAATGTATATTAAATATAATTACAGGAGTGACTTAATGCTCAACGAGGTATTCAGTTAAGGCCATTTTTCCAATCGAGGAAAAGGCAAGGGGAAGGAAGGAAAATGGAAAGACGAACCGACAATCCTACTTTTCGGCAGAATAACATACCATTTAAAGCGAAATACATTTCTTATTAAATTTCCAAACTAAAATAATTTAAACTAATTTAACTATATTTTGTTTATAAAAGTAATGGCAGAATACCTATACATACACGTATGTACTACTACCTGCTAACATACGAATATATTTTATTTCTTTATATACCATTATATTGAGATCGACGTTTCAAACTATGTCCACTATCCATAGTATCTAATTTTTATTTTTAAAAAATGTCAGCCATTTCTCTTGTTTAGAGGTCTTTGCCCGTGAGTTATTCTAAATAATTAAGTAAGTATCTTATTCGCAAATCTGACTCACCGTCACGCAGTACCTACCTAAAGTACATCCCCTTGACCGCAGATAATGATATTCGGGACATACGAAGGTTTTATGACTCAAAAACATTTATCCTTATCATTATAATAAATTATAATAACATCAGTAGGCCAATCAGAAAGTTTTGCGGAAAAAGTTTTTGTGTATGGAAGTAGGCGAGTTATAATTTGTTTTGAAAATTACTTAAAAGTAGAATATAGGTTTGAAGTATTATATTTTTATTTCGTTTATTTTTTTGAACAGCGTTATGAAACGATTATGTCTCATAGAAATATGGAGTGTCAAGAGATTTTTTTTGCAACGGTTTCATTACGACTCCAACTGTTACTTGAAAGTTAAGGTTCAATAGACTTTAATTTTTATGAACAAGACGCCTTTTAACACAACTGTACCGCTGCACTGTTATAACGAGATTAAGTGCGGTCGCTTATATTTGAAGCATGATAAGGCTCTAAGGCTTTGACTTCCGGCAGAAGACTATATTTATTTATTTATAAGTCTTTATTGGCAAAAATAGTACAATAGGCGGACATAACGCTTAAAAGTATTCTCTACCAGTCAACCCGAAAATACAGTATAAAGCTTAAAACATAAAAATATTAACAAAAAATAAGCAATTAAGAAAACAACGTTTAATTGTATAAAATTTATGAGCATGTAAGTTCAAAACAAAACTGGCAAATCATATAAGAGGTACAACACAAACTGAAGATTGGATTGAGAAACTCATTCATGATATTCTACTCAGCCTACTGTGGAGTCAACCATCTTCCTTAGAGGTCTGATGAGGCGTCGTGTGTCTTGTTCCCTTTTAAAACCAACTTAAGAGGGAATAGTTCAGGAGGAGCTTACTAGATTCCGTTTGAAGATTTTAATATGTCTTTTAAATACTTTGTGTATATACTGGTGAAAAGTTCTTTAAAAAAAATAACCTATGGAAATATGTTTATGTATATCCAAACATGTGATGTATATTATATCAACCAAAATTAATAATTAGGACTGATCCAATTATTGTTACTAAAGATTGAATTTACAATCATTAGGTATTTCATAACCTGAGTGTTTAGTTAACCTTAGATTGTAGACCGATTATTAACTATTGCGTATGAAAGAATTAAAATGGTTGAAAAAAAAATGTCTATAAATTTTTGAAATGCATTCATTGTAGTAATCACTGCACTACTGTAATTCTTAGTAAAATTTGTTAACAATTTATTTAAATAGAGATTTGTTTACAATAGTGTTTGCTTTGGTAATATAAATTGTATTATGTATTTTATATAAAATGCAAATGCTAGTCCAACGCAGTGTCTACTCCTGAGGCACGTATAACAGCGGTCGGTATTGACTACTCATACAGTAGTCAAGGCGAGATGACTCATCGATGACGAAGATATATTATATGATACATGACTCACTTGTATTGTATTTGAGTGAGTTTTTCACATGGCAGCTATAAAAAGGTCGATGTACTTATTAAGTTAACTCAAATTATAGTATAAATACAATTGAATCTTACATCTTATTTCAAATATGGCGTATACGTACTTCATGTTTCGCAGTGTATAGGCTAGGAGGAAGAAAACCTGCAAGAAATATATCTACTCTTTTAAAATACTGTATTTTTGTTACTATTACTCATTATTATATATCGAGTTATTTTAATGTTATGTGAGAACAAATTATAATCGCATTCAATACCTAATTTAATAGTATAAACTATAACGGTGTTTATAGCGTTATTTTACAAATATTATACATTTCTTAGCTTATTTTTATTACATTGCGGTGCATAAATGACTGAATAGATTTTGATTGGATTTGATAACGTAATAGATCATATTATATTCTATAACTAACGTTATATTCGTTGGACAGATATCAATATTTCTTAAGTTAAAAAAAAGATTTTATTTGGTTTATCTGATGATTCATTTAATGTAAACAAAGATATATATATCTTCAGGTAATGAAATACAAACAACTATCTGTCAAGAAAAACGACATTCCAGTTCTTCTTATTAAATAATATTTATAGTGTATATACTTCATTAAACTTTAACAATAACAGGTTATAACTTAGATTACAGAGATTTTTTTTTGTATGTTTATACTGTTGGCCCTGTTGGCTATTACAGCGTCACCGGGGGAGCAGCTGGGTCAGGAGACCCACCCTTAAAAAGGAAGGGCCAGATGGGCCCCCATGGGGAACGACGTCCCAAGGGCGTCTCAGATTGAGACACGGACCTCGGCTCGGGGCGTACGGGGCTTTTGCCTTCGCGTACACGTACACGTATTACCTACTGTGAACGCGTTGTCGGGGTCAACGAGTACCGACTTGGTTCTTCTTTTTCTGAATAAAGTAGTCTTATGTGGTTCAAAGTACTTTTGGGAAAGCCCCTTGACTGTAGTACTGAGCGATGGTCGGAAGGTCAAAGTCTCTATGGAGATCGATGTTGCGTACGAACCACGGCGCCCCGGTTGCAATCCGTGTAAACTTGGCACATGTCCGCGTACATGGCAAGGTGCACTTTAGATAGTGGCCTAGGAATATCGCTAGCGTAAATAGAGTAGAGGATGGGCGAGAGAACTGAACCCTGGGGGACACCCGCCCTGATGGGGCGGGGGGTTGACAAAACGCCTTACACTCTGTAGCGAAAGGAGCGATTCGACAGGTAGTCCCGTGTGATGAGTACGAGTCTGTCCGACACCTTGAACTGGTATAACTTGTACACCAGTCCATTGTGCCAGACCCTGTCGAACGCCTTAGCTACATCGAGGAAGAGCGCTCCTGTCCTATGCTTCTTGGCCCTCACAGTGGCCCCTATCAGTATGTGCTCCGTGAGGCGTTGCACCTGATGGGAACATGAATGGTTGGCTCTAAAGCCGAACTGCTCATTTGGGATGATTTTGAGTCTCTCGACTTCCGATCTAAGTCTACAGAGGATGATTCTCTCATATACTTTCATTAAGGAACTAAGAAGACTAATGGGACGGTAACTACTAGGCAGATGCCGGGGTTTGTCCGGCTTATGGAACCCTATCACTATGGCCTCTTTCCACTGGGCCGGAAACGAGCAACAGGCCAGTTAAGCGTTAAAAATGGTAACCAATAGGTAAATTAAAGGAGGCGAAAGGAGCTTTATCACTTTGATAGTGATCCTATCGGGACCTGGCGATTTCTGTGCGTGAAGCGCCCTAACTATGGACGTCACCTCGTCTAGGTTCGTTTCCTTGATTGGCGGACCGACTGGTGGCTGAGAACACATTATATTGACCGATTTGTCGACTATTTCGACATGATCGCGATCAACCGATTGAGCAGACAGACGGAACTGGCTCTCTAGACTGTAAGCACTCAGCTTTGTCAAGGTCGTCAAACGCAATGGCGGAGTTAGGTCCAACCAAAGGAGGCATATCTGAGACAGTGTCGGCCTTCAACGCTCTCTTCAACCGCCAGAATGCCTGGTGTGTTGGAGAGAGCGCCGCAAGCGTCCTATCCCAGCCGCTATCTCTGAAATCGTCGAGAGCTTGTCTCGACTCCCTCTGGAGACGGCGCAGCCTCCGTCGGTTGTTATCTGTCGGGTATCGGTCATGGGCTCTAATCGCGGCGTTTTTACGGGTGATGAGAAGTCTAATGTCCAGAGGGAGTGCTCGGTAACCCTCGAAATTCACTCGGACCTCCCTCGAGGACTTTCCTATGCTGTCTACCAAATGTTCTGTGGAGTTAGTCGGCTGAAACAGCATCCTCGACCAATGTAAGCTGATCAGGAATTTTGTCGAGGTGCGCTGATACGGGGAATGGGGTTGCTCTCGAAACTTTGTCCAGTTAATAATGTTTTTGTTGCGGGTTCCCTAGGGGAGGGAGGTCGTAGCTGAAATAGGATCGGTCGATGGTCAGAGTCTAGCTTGGATAGCGTCTCGATAGAACGTAACTGGAGTGTCACGCCCTTCAAGAGTACTGTGTCGAGCACGTCGGTTTTTGTCATGTCGGAAGTTTGTGTCGTAGTATCGCGTGGGACTCAAAGGCGCGGTGATCTCGAAGTCGAGACCAGCCTTGAAACTTAACCTATCAAGGAGATTTCCTCTACTGTTTGCGACAGTAGAGTTCCAGCGGGGATGTTTGCGATTTAGGTCGCCGGCCAGTTGCGTTACCTAATTGGAGTAAGGACTTAAGGTCCCTCTCAACTAAGGCTTTATTGGGAGAAAGATAGACGGATGCTAGTACAATCGACTGATTGCCGGTCATACCCACGTGACATAATCTTCTTCTACGTTAACTAGTTGGGGCAGATCGAGCGGAGTGCAACGAAGAGACCTTCTGTAGTAGATGATGGAGGTTCCTCAGGGACCGGTCCCTTCCGCGGACCGTCGGCTGTCGCGTGGTCGTCCAGGTACTTGACGCACCTTAGACGCGCGTGACAAAAACGTTGGGAATGCCCATAGAGCTGGCAGCGATGACACTGACCAGGAAAACCGCGTGGAATTTTGACCCTAAGGCCGGAGAGTTCGAGAAAAGCTCGAGATGGACGAGAACGAGATCGAACGGGACCCTAGTGGTCGCTCGGTACTGGTGCACCGAGATGACGGGGAACGATTGGGACTTAAGGTCCTCGAAAATCCACACAGTAGTGAGCTCCACGGGGAGCATTCGGATGACCACCGTTAAGCGGCGTTCACAGAGAAAATTGAAAAAAGAACACTTGGAGGTTATAATGTCACAGAAGTAGTTTTTTTTTAGGTTTTTGTGACATATAATATATAAAAAGTTCTCAAAGGCTCATTTCAATATAAAACTTTTACCAGACTTTTAAATACTCCCACAACTGACTTTCAAAAAATAAGGAGGAAGGTCACTATAACATCTGGGTTCCATATATGGAATCTTGTGTAATTCTATTACATAATAATATTAATAATAATAATTCCTTTATTGATAAAAGTAATTACAATAGGCAACATCAACCCGTTACAAATAAATAAAGCTAAAAAAGTCATACAAACTACATAATTAATAAATAAACAAAACTGCCTGCTTGTTAACCAAAAAAACCAGAATCAAATCTGAATAACTCATTTGGCACACAGTTTAATACCCTACGATAATAAAGATGGCTTAATAGACCTGCATATACGGACAAACAGAAGTTATTTTTTCAATTTAAATCAATCATCACTTGTGATATTTATCATTTCAACGAACAAACTGATTCTGGTTACCGATTGATTAGATGTTTAGAAATCTCGGTCACCAATTGGATGTCAGTGCTCAGTCAATATTTACATGTGTTCAGTTCTTGATTAGGTCCTCATGCTACAAGAAACAGATTAAATTAAGACATCCTAAAACATTAATTTTGGATTGGAAACTACACTAGTTTTAGAAATACATAACATTTATTACGTAAGCAATGATATGTCGGTATAATATTTTAGTATAACCCAAAGCTTTTGCTATAACTTTTTATGTATAGTGAACATTCAGCCTTATAATCAGGCCCTATTTGTATGCGTCCCCCGCAGTGTACACGCTGCACTAATGTCTTGCCTCTATTGTATGTATATGATATCCGATGACACCGGCTTCCCTGACTCCAAAATTAGGCCAATGAGAAATAGTATCTATTTAAACAATCTTAATATATATTAGTTTTCCTTATTTTTTGACATACACTAGTTTCTTATCACTTGTTCGTAAAATAAAATTTAAATATGTACATGAAGTAAAATATTCATAATTAATACACAGACACACATACACATGTAACATTTATTATTAAGACTAAAAGGCCCCGAAAATGTTTTACTATAAGACGAGTCACGGCGTTTATGACGTCATCACATACGTGCCATCATGCGGGTACTATGATTGGCATTTTGTCTATTAGATTTTCGTTCTTTTTCACTTACTTTTTCGCCTATAATCGTTTGTAAACGCCTTTAATTTTGATAGTACCAACGAATATTATAACTTCGTTTCGTACTATGAGTGAATGAACCGAAAACCCAAAAAAGCCTCCCTTTCTTTCTTCGAGTCCTTTTCTATTCTTCAAAGACTTTAGAGTACCTAAATGTAATTATATATATATATATATATATATATATATATATATATATATATATATATATATATATATATATATATATATATATATATATATTACTTTTATGTACTCTTACCTTGAGATGAATCTTATATTTGGAACCCTGTCTCATATAAAATATATAAAATATACCCCAAAATATTTGACTCAGGAGGATAGAGAGTTATCTCTTTGTAACGAAATTCGAGGGACCGAATAATTTCTTTCGTTATAGGTATGTGATATGGGTAAGGTTTAAGGACGTACCATAACAAAAAAAAGTAATATGTATGTTAAATAACAGTTTATTATAAGTTCCTATAAGCTCTAAATAGATAATTTAAAAAGCTTTAAATAAATTTTAAATATTTGCAGATTCAAGTTGCAGATTTTTGCTAGAAGTAAAAATACACCGATCTGGTGACAAGACACCCGAGATCAACATTAAACCTTGTTAAATAAAGTGCCTCCATTTGCTTTTACGGCCGCCATTTGAAGACGCACGAATATCGCAGGAAAATGCCACTTTACTTTTCAGAGTTCGTTTATAGATTAGATATAAGTTGCAATAGGATTTGAACGTATATTTTTCTTTGGAAATTAAATAAAAAAATATGTTAAAAAAAGAAGAAAGCATACACAGATACACGTTTGTCAATTAAATTGAAATGAAAATTGGTTTTAGCTTTCTAAGATAAGCGAAGTACCATGAGATTTTTTTTTGTTTAGAAATATACTTAAATTATATTAAAGTATATTGATACCAAGGTACGAGATATGATATCAACCAAGGATACGAGATCTTGTATAAAAGATCTCGTAATGATGATAATAAAAATTCAATAGAAGAAAAACATTTCTGGTAGTTGAAAAATTTGAAACACTATTCAAAGTTTTTCACTAACGGTATACTTAAAAAAAGCAAATACAAACCCGTTATTTTTTTCTTACTAATCGTGTAACCAAGACCCAACTCCGAGATATATATTTGCTTAATGCCGACTATAATATAACATTATATTTCTACTCTTATCTTAATAACTACATTTACCTATTTACCTAGCTTATATTAAAAACTTCTCCTTATCAATAACATAACAAAGAAAGGAGGAGACTACTTTTTTGTATATAACTAATGTACTGTAATACATATTTGTAGTATGTATCATAATATTTATGTGTTATTGAAACCAATATATTTTTAACTTAGTTTTAAGAGTAGACTATTATTATGTGAAATAGTTCGTCTAATCTCCTACACTTCCTCAAATAATGGAGTCAATAAAAATAAATCAGGAAACTTTATAAAAGCAATTTTCTAGATCGTTAGAACATACTAAATTGTCTCCGAAGACCTCCGAACTGTAATGATATTTACTTGCTTAGTTGGGTATAAAATATAATGGTTTTATTTTAATATTTCTATTAATTTATTATACTAGGTTTAAATCGTCATCAAAGAAATATTCTATACCGGTACATCTATAATTATATTTATTTTCTGTACTAAAACCAACATACAATATGTATAATATAGTATTATTAATAAGTTGACTGCTGCGCCATCTACCGGCTCCAAGAATCAAATTCGTCTCGATAAAACAAACACATTAGTGAATGTGCCCTTAACCGTTCAAGTCGTTCAGAAGTTTCAGGATAACTGACAGACAGACACACGGACAATATAACAAATACTGACAATGATCTAAACCTAATTATTCTATATAATATGAATTATACTATTTATTTAAAAAGAGAATAACAAACATTGTCAGTTTATTAGAATTGTTTTCCAAATAAATTTAACCAAAGCCAATCGTAAAAAACACAAAAATACAAACGAAGCTACAAAAGTAAAAACATTTTGTCAAAACTAACCCAAAAATGTAATCTGCTATGAAACTGGCAAGTTTTTCCGACTTCCACGATAAATCCTATGTCCCAACAAAAACAGTTCTTAATGTGATGACTATAGGGTTCAAAGTTTTATACCAATTTATTCATAGGATTTTCATTCACGTTCAAAAAAAAATACACTCGAACAGTTTATATTTAGAGTTCAAAATTGTTTGCATGTTTATGTTCGTAGTTTTCAAAACAGGCTTAAAGTATTATAGGCTTTATGCTGATAAAGGCAAGGATCAAAATAGTGTAGTATAAGCGAGCGGCTTCACGGGTGCATGTGACAAACGTGTCCGGATGAAGTAACTCCGAACGAAGGGAAGTTAGGGGCGCGGCGACATTAAGTTGTTTATGTATATCATAAAAATATCAGTAAATTTAAAACTTCAATGTATTTACTTCGTGTCTGTTAACACGGTCAAAATATATGAAATAGGATTGGGACTAATTATGACTAATAATCGAATCTTTTCATAACATTAAGGTTAATTTTGAGTTGCCTAATATGCACCATAGTAGAATTGTTTGGCAATTTTAACAATTATTATGTTTTCTTTTTTCCATACTATTTCAATGGCTTGCGCGAGCGCATATTTATATGCATGCGTAGTGACGGATGTCAATCAATTTGATATGCCTACAAAAGATCATTCTTCGGTAATTGCTTTTTCAAAGATGTTGCTACTTAATTCACTTATGTAAAATTTTATAATTCGATTTTGAATACAGTTAAAATATTGTAAGAAGTAGATGTAGTCTACCTAACTTACCTACTTTAACGGCCGTTCGAGTCAGTCAATACTAGGACAATCATATTCTAAAACTATTAATCTCATAATGCCGATGATATCTATAGACATAATGAATATTTATCAGATAGACGATAGATCATTTACTCCTTAAGATGGTAAATATATGGACATATATTAAGCACTTTAATTGTGATATTATAACAGTATTAGGTATCTTACTGTTCTGTGCTACGTGCAGTGATTGTGGTTTAATCATTAATATATTTGTGGTTTCTAATGCGTCTTTAGCGGTCGTATGTTTCTGGGAAATTGGTTTCTTATTTGGTTGTGAGCTTGAATCATTTTCAGCGTAACAAGTGGCGCTAGGTTGATATTTTTGATTTCATTTATTTTTATGTAAGATGTACTTAGAAATTAAATGACACATGCTTTTATAATTAATAATTAATTTGTATAATTCTTGGAAATTCAAAGTAATATATAACACTAAGTGAGACTTTAATCTATCTACTTATTTGTAGTTGTATTTTTCAATGCTTAATTTTATAATGATTTATTTAAATTATCTGTATTATTCTTTAAGCTTCTTTTTCCTTACGAAGAAGTTATAAGTCGCACGAACTAACTGAGAAAACAACGTAAACTGGAAAAATTTAATCGAAAATCAAATAAAGCCACTGGAACACGTTTTTCTCATCGATACCTACTTTGAGTCAGGTGATTAGAACAGATGAATCATTTGATGTACTTTGTCATTTGTCACCTCTCTCTGTTTGTTCTTAGTGTTATATTTCCTGTGTGAAATATGGAATTTTTGTACAATTATTACGTATAATGAGAATAAAACATAGCTACAAATCGCGTTTGCTGGTTTCGATATTTTAAACGAAAAAGATTTCAATGTAAGTTGCACTAAAGTTTAGAAGATTTTTTGATGTAATAATAATTATGACATGAATGTTTATACACAGTATGACACATTCTTATTAAATGTGTAAATTAAAAATACAAGTTGTTGTGACTCAACGATATTCTTATAGAATTACATGACTTGTGCTGATAATGGTGTAGATATAAATATTTAAGTAATAACTAATGTAACTTTTGACTTTTATCACATATAGTGTGTATGAGCCCTATATGCGGCGACTATTTGGCGACTCGAATGCGACAGCGCGTGAACCTGCACTGTGCCTAAAATGTTACTTGTCTCTGACAGATCTGATTTAATATTTTTTAAGTTAGTTCTTTTATTATTTTGTGAATGCATTTCTTATTTTCTCTTTCATTTTTAGTACTTATTTGTTTCTGTTAGCAATATCTACTTTGCAAAAGATTCTAAAGTGTTATTTTAATTTTAAATAAGTAGCGAATGTAGATATTAGTATATAAAGTTATGAACACGACCATAATTCTGATCTGATACTGTCTATTCAATTCGGCAACTGAGATATAGATAGTATCGACTTCCCCTGCTAATCATTTATCGTATTTAAAACTTATATAACATGTGTATGATTTTTTGTATTATAATATTAATTTTATTAATAATTATTATTACTATTTAACAACTATATATTTCCTGTTACTCCGTCTGCATGGCCTCCAGAAGAGCTTTGAAGTGAGAAAAAAAATATCAGAATTATAAATTGAACCAAAAAACGAAGCAGCTTTATCTACATTTCCCATATTCTGTATTTGACACTTTCAATAGTTTGATATATTTTATTTCAATACATTGTTAATTACTGGTTTATAAAGATATGTGTACATAGCATTATATTTTATAACATTATTCTTTTTTGTAAATTTTTATTGGGGTTTTGTGTCAATGATATTAAAGATATAAAGCTAGAATCAGTGATATGACAAAAAAAAAAATATTTGTTTGTTTTTCAGTTTTACAGTTAAAACTGTTCTGTTTGACTGCTTCAAGTTAAAACTGCTAAACTGATTAACATGTGGTTTTCACCGTAGGAAGGTATATAATCTAGGACAAATATATTTTATCCAAAGAGTGTGAAAATCCGATTAGTTAGTATTTAAAAGATGATTTACTAGTATAATTATGTAAACTGTATACTGTGTAATACACACATTTGTAATTTATAAAATATTATTAAGACTACATCTAATCTAATCTAAGAACATAATAATCTTTGCTTTGCACAAAAAGTGGCTATTTGAAGTATCGACCTTGTCTATCCTTGTCTGTAATTACAAAGGACAGACAGACTAACTGCGCTTTGTGAGGCGATATTCATTGACAGATTTACACTTTATCACTCACATCTAGGTACATGTCTATGTAGATACTATTCTCTTTAAATAATAATATAGCATTTAAAATCCGATGATTGTTATAAAACTAGTGGTATAATAGTTAAGAAATAAATTTGTAACAGATAGACACACATTGGCATTTATTATTACCTATGTATGTATTTTATTATTACCTAGTAGTGCCTATGTATTGTACTGATCGGAACTTGTGCAACTATTGTTCCAAGTATAGTCAGAGAACGTTATAATAGGTAATCATGGTGACACTGTGTTCTTATTATCTATATGGATATATAGTTGGAACAAGTGAGTCTACCTCTTTCTCACTGATATCTACAATACAAGGAGATATGAGAATGAGGTGGTTTTAACTCTTAGGGAAAATCCCAGGAGGAAGATCAATTCAGCATCTAGTACATCTCATCTGTCGCTGAGATTCTCGGGAAATCCATCTGATGTGGGTATCATCGTCATCATATATTTTTTTAGAATATTCCTTATGTGTGGAATCCAGTGAGTCCAAGGAGTGCAGTTGGTATTGGGCAGCACTGGCTAAAGATTCTGAAACAAAAATACTTATATATTATATATATTTTAAGGTTGTAATAAACTTATATGTATGCTATTATTTTATTGTTACTTTATTATTTAGATTTTTATTACTTCTGTATTATTACAAGATTGAGGGTAATTTTTTTTTATATAATCTATAGGATTCAATCAACTAGCGCCATCTAGAGTATGAGATCATTGTTGCAGGATGAATAAGATCAGTTACCTATTAAAAATAACTAAAACCAAAATTAATCGATCATGAATATATTTAAGAAGCTTGTTTGTCTATATTTCGTGGTTACGTCATCACAAACACCATGATATCATCGAAGTATATCCTCATGGTGGTGATATATTGATTTTATGAAAAAAAAAAAGCTCAAACTGGTCAAACGTGTTTGTATGTTTTTTGCTTCTTGGTGCTTAAACCTCTTGATGTATTTGAGTATTTTCAAAATGATTGAAGTACCATTGTTCAATTCCACATTCAGCGAACATGCTATCGGCGTATTAATTAAACGGCACCTAAAAACCAGTGTTTAATCAGTGAAGCGCCTAGCCTTTAATTTGAGCACAATTTGCGGTTTCAAATTATTGCTCGGTGTAAAACGTCAGGCGTTAATTTAATGCTATTTTCAGTAGCACGACAATGTTTTATAGTATACCTAATTAAAAGTGTCGGTGTATCTAATATAGGAAACCTGTATATAATTATTACATTATATTTATAAAAAACATATATTTTGTTATTCCACAAAAAATGCTACTTTGTGCAAAAGTGTAATCCAAAACAAACTTAACAAAAAAATCAATTGTCTTCAAAGCAAGATTAATTTAACGTCTAATTGGCTCTTCAAGCACTATTCAAGCTTCAAGCGCTTTATCGAAACGACGTTATAATTACATCAGTATAGAGCACTTTATTAAAAGCTTTTTAAATTCCCTACAAAGTCCCTTCTATTAAAGTCGAGTGCAGAGTTAAAACGATTTCCCTCCAATTATAATGTTTTTATTGTGTTTCAAAGCCCTCAAAGGTATAATTGGTTTATTGAATATTTTCAATGTGTTGGAATTTCTTTTATTATACAACATTATTTGTAACATTTTGTAACACAAAATTGATTATAAGGTATTAAACGTTTTTTCTTATAAAGGACTGTGTTTCTCCAAAAATAAAACTATTACTTTAAAGAAAATTATTTTTATATGGTCGTTGTTTCTATACTATTGAAATTAGAAGATACATTTAAATATATTACTATGACAAGACCCATAATGACATTTCATGATCATAAAGTAGATCAAAAATATATATCATCAGGTAAATCTGCCCAAAACCGCTAGTCTCCCGTCCGCCCTAAAAATAAAATACAAATAATGAATTTGAACCCTGAAGCTATACATTAAAATTTAAAATGCGTTATCAAAATATTTCTATAGATGTGGGAATGAGATTAATTATCTAGGGATACATGAACTTAATGTAGTTAAGGGATCAGCTATACTTAATTTGTTGTATGATGTGAAGTTTTTTTTATACATCTGACTAATATAAAAGTGGAATTGTTTGGATGTTTGGATGGATGGAAGTTTGTTACTCAATCACGAAAAAACTACTGAACGGATTTTGATGCAACTTGGCAATATTGTAGCTTGAGTACCAGAATAACAAATAGGCTATAGAAATACTAACTTGTGCCCGTGGTTTTGTCGGTGACATAACATAGATTGTAGCGCGATAAATAATTTCCACGGGAGATTCTGTTTTTAATCGTTTGTTTCGCAGAATTTTAGGTAATTATTTGTGAAAATCCGTCTTATTACCTGACGACTTTAGAAGGAGTATTATGTAATTCAAATATACGTATGTTAATATAAATATATCCAATTATACTATTTTTCTGTTCCCTGATACAGTCTAAACGGATTAAAGGACTAAACGGATTATCCTATTTGTATTCCTAGCCATAAAAATATTATTATTTCTAGAGTCTTCGTGGACGAACTCACGGGCAACAGATAGTTTATAATAAAGTTGTACCGAATCTGTCTGTTTGTATGAACGATATAATGCCGAAACTAATGTTTAGTACCGAATCTATAGAATCGTGTATTTTGAAACGTCTATGTAAATTAGTTGTTATAATAATATTATAACAATTGGAAGTAAGTTGTAACAGATTCCATTTGAGATATTGACTGAAATATTTTAAGTAAGTTGGTTTTCATAACTTACTTAAGTAGTAGTATTGAAATGAAATTGTTACTCAAATTAAATTAATGTTAACGAGATACTTAACAGCTAATACCTACATATTAAATTTATATTTATTACATAGTTTTTGTTTAAAATAAAGACAATCTTTTTGACACACACCATACTTGACATCTAATAATTCATCTTTTTTATCGTTGACATACAAATTAATGGAACATTTAAAAAAATATTTCTTATTTTTTTAATTACTTACAATTTTCGAACTTTGGTAATTACAAACAGATTGTATAAATGTATTTATTTGTATGTAATACATTTAGATTTATTTGATTTAATACATTTATAGAGCTCAAACTTACTGTTAAATTTCAGTACTTACAAATAATTTTATTATTAAATCTGCCGCACATTGGTATAAGCATATATCAAAATAAATGTTTTCTATGTTTGTTCTTAATACGTTAATAAAATCACATGATTGATATGACACTTAGTTTATCTGGGAATGCTCGAGAAGTTTTCAGTCCAAAAAATATGCATTGCCGTTGTGTAGAAACTTTTTTGAATGAAAGTGGTACAGTATTATATAAAAATAGAATAAATAAAGAATAAAGAATAATATAGAATAAATAAATACTATCCTTATGTATACTATATTTGTCCTTGTGTGTACTAAACTATTCATCTGATTGCGATGAAACTTAGAGTCGTCTTTTTGGGAAGTTTTCTGAATTAGAATAAATATTAAACAGTAGGTTTCGTGTTGTGAATGAGTTTAGTATATATGTTGGAATAAACAAGCACAATTTTATGTACTACAACAGTTATTCGCATAAATACATAAAAATACATATCAATAGAGTTAGGACGAAAGATAACGACAATAAGAAAAAATAATCCCCGTACTAAGAGACAAACACAGACAAATCTAAATCATTTTATATGTTAAGAGTAATCTGTATTCTCATCAATCTGTCCCAATGGGGTACAGAAGGGGTATACCTGGTCGCGACATACCCTTTAATTCTAATTTGTCGAAGCTGGGCTTAGACTTAGGATATTCTGATTTTACAACCTGTCTGGTCTGGAATTGAATTCTTGTATAAAAAAAATACTATTTATTTCTTGAAATTTTATATGTAGGGATATAGTTCATTTTGTGTTAATTGGCTGTAATATGAATAATAGTTGGAAAAAATCTGTATTAAAGCTGGGGGAAGGTGGGGCGGATTGGTGGTGGGGTATTCTTGTATATTTTTATTTTAGTGTTATAAATACACCATTTGTCAATAACTTCAACTTGAAACAATGCAAGAGTTTTATATCTTAAATATGTGACACGAACTAATGGCTTTGAAAAATCCACAACAAAGTATACCTTATTTTTAAAACTGAAAAGGCTGTTTTTAAATGAATCGTCCAGATAGCAGATGTTTCTAAATACCGATTCCCCTTAGAAGAAAACTGCGAAAAATTCTACTCACATTGTATAAATAATCCTCTATTTATAAATGAATTTATTTTTTTGCATATGTTTTGGTGATTAATATTAAATGACGTAAACAAGAACGGGTTTATGTTACTTACAGGGATCTGTTGTTCTGATGTTGAATCATTCCCTACTTTAAATACGCTGTATCTAACAGAAAACATTGGAAACTGAATTCTTAGACATTTTAAATGTATAGTTAAAAGTTGTTAGCCATAATTTTAAAACATGATGTCTATTGTGCAAAATAATAAAACCTTAATTAATTAAATTGTACTTTTCATTTCGTATTATTTTCCTTTTTGTTAACTCAGACCAGATCTGATCTGATTTTGACTATCGAATCTGATCTTTTTAAGTAGATAAGGCTATTTTTTATTCTTGTTTTTCTTAGTACGAGTCGAATGTAGATCAGAAATAGTTTCAATTTCGAATTTACAAATTAAGGCCTTAAATAGAATTTACTCATGGTAGACTACAATATCACAATTAAATGAATAGATTATCCAACAATTTGAAAGGTAAACAAGTGTGGGTACCTACTTACCTTTACTCAATAAGTTTATTACCTAAAGGTAATACAGTAAAGTATATACAGTGCTAGGTTGAAGGGTTCATAACTACCGGCCGAACTCGGGGCCCTTCACGCCATCTGTGCTCAGTTATCGCAAGGTGATGATAACTTATGATATGATATGGCCTGGCCTTATATAGAAGAAATATATTGGAGTTATATTTACCTATAAGAAACAGAACTGTGCGAAAAATTTCAAGACGTTCAAACTTAATAAATTTAAATTATAGTTTAAGCCCTCTCTAAAGTTATCCTTATTAGTTTTTAAGTGATGAGCGAACATTCAAACATGTAAATAGATGAACTAAATAGGAAAAAGATATAAAAAAATATTTTGTCTCCGTCAACATATGTATTTGTATACAGGGTTATTTGTAATTAGTTGAGCACCTTTTGCAGGCAGCCCCTCTACATCAATCCTAACAACATTTGTTCTACGACTTTTTAAAATTAGTAGTTTTAAAAATTTAATTTTTCCCATACAAAATTTATTTATTGCCTCTGAACGTGCTTTAAACTTGAGCAAAGAGAGGCCACGCAACTTGTCAAAATATGTGCCAAGGCCACGTGCATCCGGGGCGCGGGGTGGCGGGGTGACGCAGCGGCGGCTATGCACGTTAGAACTTGATCATTTTCTAAGGTGTAATAAAAAATAGCATCGTTTTCCACTTTTGTTTATTAAAATATTTTCTACAATAGTCGAAACACATATTGTCTAACTGTTTAAGAATCTAATGAAAAAACAAAATCTCCAATAGAAGTTGTCCACAAGTTGAATGTCTCAATATTTTTATTTGGTTTATGAAATAAGGGCACTGTAACGAAACCAAATAAATATTATTTTTACAAAACAATAACTTCTCTTTAACTTACTTTATACATATCATATTATCTCGTTTGTTAATATTTATATCATGACAATAAAACAATAAGTTACTTACGAATTTCTTTAAGATGGCGCGTAACAGAAAAACGTCATAATTTTCATTAATATTAATTAATTAAAACGTAAGAAGTGAATCGACTGTTTCTGACGTATAATATTCTCATAGAAGAAACACATAGGTAAGTACCATAAAAACAGACAAATGTACACAATCCACTTTAAAAATAATAACTTTAGGCTTCTTAACATGTTGGATCGTCACTACATCACAAATAAAATTATTCTTCATCATGGTTTCTGCTGTTTCGAGTTGCTGTTCGTTCTAGGTATAGCAAAACAGACCTTGTAAAGATCAGGACCCCAATGCTCCATTTCTCAGCCAAAACTCGTATTTCTTTTCATTCTTACTTCTTCTATTTCAGACAATCAATGTATTTTAAAAATATTATAAATTACATTTCATAATTTCTTCTTCATGTTATAATCTTGAATTTATTTATTAGTTTTAATAGCAAGTCCATAAAATCGTATTGTCCAGTATGTAATTACAATTCATTATTTAATTACAAAACTCTAATCCGATAATTTTATTTTTGGTTAATGTAAATTGTGTTTTGTAATCAACATACTTGTCATTTTGATTATTTAGTATTTCCATAGCAACATGGTGTAAAAGAGATAAAGCTATACGAAAAAAGCTGGCGCGCGCATTTAACAGTTTCTGACTTTCGCTAGCCTGCCGCGACCTATACTTTAGACTGCTTACAAAATACCGAGTAATAAATAATCGAGGGAGCAAAAATTTTTTTTGTTCGTTTATTCTGAGTTATTTATCAAGATTTTTTAAAAGTCGTAGAACAAATGTTGTTGGGATTGATGTAGAGAGGCTGCCTGCAAAAGGTGCTCAACTAATTAAAAATAACCCTGTATATGTATATATATCGCTAGCTGACTCGTGCAGACTTTGTACTGCCTACATCTATAAATAAAAAAAGCTAAACTTTTGAATAAATTAATAGACAATTGTGGTCAACTGTCTATTAATTAATATAAATAAGTTATTAGCGTCATCCTGGTTGATAACGGTGTCAACTTATTTGAAGGAAAGCAACTGGCCCTAGGCAAAATTCTGAATGGTCGCATTGAGATAATCGACATCTTTATTTTTGCCGCCAATATTGCTTTTTAAAGATTCGTTAAAAATATTTCTGATAGTTATTTTAAAACAAATTTGATTATTATAAAAAACTGAGGTATAATACGTTGAAAGTGGACATGAAATTTCTGACATAGCAATACGACTTTCTTCTTGATCTTTCTCTCCCTGGTCATGATTGTGGTTAGCATGTGCTGCTGCGCTGCGACGACCTAAGTCAGGTCGTCTTCTTCATGGCCTCGTAAATTGTAATAAAACTAAATGAAAAAAGGTCTTGCGAACTTGTTAGTGGTAAAGTGTCACTACACACATCACAAAAAAAAAACTTAAAAAAAGAGCACTTAACTTGAAATGTCACTATCACAAAGCATCACCGAATCGCACACATAGCTGTGACGCTCACACACAAAGAAATTTAATTTGTGTCAGAACTTAAGATTTATCAAGCTACATAATAATAATCTGATAGACAGGTAACAACAGAAGTTAGCCAAAATTTAGTTTAGCTTTTATCTCCTGAGAATTAATAGGTAGTTAAAAAAATATAACTATTCTAATTTGCTATTCATTTTAAACTATTCTATCAATTTTATTAGTGCACTTCTGCACCAAGATCAACTTTTGGACAAAGTAGAGATCACCCATGTTGCAAAAACTGGATTGTCCTAATCGCTTCCACCGAACCCCAAAATAATTAAGTTCCGTAACCGACGCACCTGAAACCAGACACTTATATAGCAATAACAATTTATTTTTCTGTGTTTATATACAAAAAAAAAAAATATTTTTTATGTTTATAGAAATAAATATTTGAATCTATGGGAGCTAATATAATAAAAAATCTGAAGAACATAAAACCGTAAAATTTGAATGTTTATTTAATTTGTCAAAACAAAATCACCAAGTTTTTTACAAAACTTTGCGTCACATCCTCACTTGAAGAAATTTTATATTAGAGAAATAATGATAACGATTCTTAAACATCGATGTTTTGTTGTCCAACATCGATGATCATCGAAAATCAATCAATGATAAAGGATAAACAAAATTGTTGTTTTTATTAAATTCCTAGCATTTTTAAACATATTTTCTCACCTTTTTAACCTTCCCTGGACTTTCACAAATAATTTAAGAACAAAATTAGCAAAGTCGGTCCGGTCGTTCTCGAGTTTTAGCGGGACTAACGAACAGCATTTCATTTTTATATATAATATAACGCAGTGTATTATATATGATAGATAGGTAATATATAATACACTAAGTATATAACGTCTGAGGAGATACTAAGAACCTTTAACAATGAATTGTAATATATTTAATCCATTCAAAATTCTTTGCCTCCAAACCCGCACAGGAAAAATAAAGGTTACTGATATAAATATTACCAGGTAAGTGTTAAAAGTACTTGTGTGGTAAATAGATATTAATATAATTTGGTTCATTAAATAAAACAAAGGTTCTTAAATCTTTGTTTGAATTGTAAAAAAATAATCCTAATGTTTCATATTTTCAGTCATATAAAGGGTAAGTATAATAAACTAAAATATGAACGTCATAATATATTATACTTGAACCCTTTCTGCGTTAATTCGACATCAAAAGGAAGAGGTCCGGCGCCGCTTGACAAACGACGTGTCCGACACACGCGTGTGTCTGTAGATGCGTCTATTTGTTTTATCCCTACACCGGCCTCAAAGATAGATTATTTTTTAAATATTATAATACTTATACAAATAAAATAGATCGTACAACTTACTATCTAGATGATTGAGATCGTTTTTATAATATGTCAAAATGTTCAACAACTGAAATGGTAAAATATTGTGCAAATGAACAAAAAAGCATATATTCAAAGTCAAGTTTCTGGAATTAAATATGTATCAGAAATTTTATAAATAAAATTTATAAAATTATTAATATTTTAATATTCAAGTGTGTTGCTTTTCCTAAATGTATGAGATAATATTTTCATATTGGTCTTTTGGCGAATTTCTTACGATGCTTTGTTTGACACCGAGCAGGCAGGTTGATAATCACGTAATTTTAAAATACTTCATTTGTCATAACTGCAGTATCTGTATTATTGTTTTTTATTCTTTGTCATGGCCACGTTAATGCCACTATAAATCTATGGCGTACCGTCGAGCCTATTTCACTCCAAAACCCTTGAATACTCATATTTTTACCCTTGAAATAATACTGTCTTTTTCTTTAATACGACTAATGTTTTATCAAATATTGTTATCTCTTTGTCTTTGTTTTTAGAAACAATAATTTGACTGTGACTTGACGGGAACATTTAAGTATGTAACCTTATTTCGTGACTTGATGTGTCTATATTATGTAAAATGATGATGCCTATAAAAATATCAAGCTATCCTCGAACCTGCTATCTTTGATAAAACTTACAGCACGGTCATCCTGAGCCATCGTATCATATTTGTTACGGGTACCATTTTTAATTATAAATATTATTGTAGAATATATAATAGATATCTAATAAAAGTTATACCTACTCCAAGCCTGGATTTGTTATTTAATAAACGAATTACCCTAGTTATTTAGTTTAATTACATAATGGTTTCCCGTAAATTGTATTGGTTTTCCGATAATTGTAGTAAATTATTTCAATCTGTTAAATATTCGTTATAACAGTGGTTTTGGTTATATTAAAAATTTATTGAATCATAGTTGGAGTTGGTATTTATTAATTAATTCGTATACTGTTAATGTTGACATACGGTTAGTTTGTTTAAATTATCACTGAAATTAATTTAAACTTAGTCTGTTTCAGGGTTTATTATCGTAGAGGTTTTGATGATGTGCTTCTTTTACCGACACCATTGTGATCTGAAACCCCTGTCATATAAAATAAAAGGCAAAGCATTTGTAGAACCATAATTTAAAATATACCGATGCTAATTTTAACCACATTCAAAATGGAGGAATTTCTCTTCGTAGTTTCATAATCTTATTGCAAATATAATTTCCTTCTAAATCAAGATGATAATTAAACTTTTCTACATGACACATCATCACTATCTAATTTGTTGTTGTCGGTACAGTACAGTGTTTTAGTTTGATGCAAGAAGTTTAGAATTTTTCTTTTAAACCGACGCGACGGTGTCGTTGCCGTTACTGACACTTTTGAAATAAATGGAGTCGGGTGGAACACAATTTTATTATTGTCCCTTAGACGGCTCTAATTGCACCCTCGGGAACATACTAAGCCGCTATGAAACGGTTACTTAACCTTTCATTTTTACATTCTTCAATTAATTGAAATAATTATTAATAGCATTTATTTATTAATAGCATTTATTTATTAATAACAACAATTCCATACTTCAATATATGACAATTATTAATGATAACAATTCCATTGTTCAATTAATTAAAATAATTATTAATCGCATTTATTTATTAATGACAACAATTCCATACTTCAATTATTAATGATAACAATACCATTGTTCAATTAATTAAAATAATTATTAATGGCATTTATTTATTAATGACAACAATTCCATACTTCAATTATTAATGATAACAATACCATTGTTCAATTAATTAAAATAATTATTAATGGAATTTATTTATTAATGACAACAATTCCATACTTCAATTATTAATGATAACAATACCATTGTTCAATTAATTAAAATAATTATTAATTATTATCAGTTATATTATTTTGTCATGTACATATTTATTATTACATCACCAGAAATCACAAAAAAACAGGATTAAGTAAAAAAGTTATTTAATTGTTCACAAAAATCTAATAAGCAATGATATCTTAGGTGCTAAAACCATTCAAAGCTTGAGAAGGAAGAAAAAATATAGAATACGTAGTATCCCTTAAAATACTTTTATTTAAACATAATACAAGTGGATCCCATAAACGACAAGATGGCGTAATTTATACAAGCAACTTGGCGGCGCGCCAGCTTCGTAAAAAGATAAATCTCAAATTTATTACCGCACTTCTTGATGAATTTAATATTAATTTATATTGCATTTTGGTTAATCTAAAATTGCTAATTGTATTAAGACTGTTTTAGATATGTATATATTAAGTTAACGAGAAGAATTATTATAACTGTAGCTTACATATTGTAGATTTTATACGATTTAGTCGATACTTAGACATCGACATAGACACACCTACCTAGACATAGATCAGACTAGGTAAAAATTATAATATTATTGTCCGGCCGAAGATCGAACCTGAGACGTGTCAATATTGGGAGCAGAAATGCAAGTATTGATACTACTACGCCAGTCAGTTATCTGAATGTCAAGTTGACAAGACAGGACAGTTAATAAGACATTGATATTAATTATGCTTAAAATGTCCAAGTCCCGAGCTCATTAAGAGAGTTGTTAATATTTTAATACTTTAGTAATGACTTTATAATACTGTTTTATAATTTTAGACTCGTCTTTATCCTGAATTTCTTTTTGAATTAATAACGAGAATTATTTCGTACACTTAAAGAAGTTTTGACGTGATGTAGATTGGATGATCTTAGAAAATATTATATTTAATCAATAACCAAGAAGTCAACCGCTGTCACTCAACTCACATAATCTACTTAGTGATACGACAACCAGGGGAGAACTACCCTCCGGAGAAAATAAATTTATTCATATTATATTAACACATACCATACAAGGCACACAAAACTGATATAAGTTAGTTAGAAGTCAGAGAGTTCAAATTAAATTAGTAAGTTAAATATTAGACTAATTTTAATCTAATACCATATGTATTGTAGCTGTTACATGAGTGACGACTTCTCTAATTATTATATTATAGTATTAGATTATTGACCTGAGAACGTTAAATGT
Organism: Napeogenes inachia; assembly: GCA_959347355.1. NCBI lineage: Eukaryota > Metazoa > Arthropoda > Insecta > Lepidoptera > Nymphalidae > Napeogenes > Napeogenes inachia. Next base: position 1,777,066 of record OY365796.1, on the reverse strand, counting down.
TTAAGATTTTTTAATGGATGTGTATTTCATTTCTTCATCAAACAGACGCAAACACAGGGTAAGTAAGGTTCCATGAGGGAAATTTGGATTTTGTGGGTCCAGAGACAGAGATAGATATAGAGACATTAAATCCCAGATAAAAAATATATGATTATTCCAAAAAAACTAAAATGAAATCATTACTCTGTTAAATACTATCACATAATATACAATACTATCACATAGTATATAATACTATCATATAATATACAATACTATCACATAATATACAATACTATCACATAATATACAATACTATCACATGATATACAATACTATCACATAATATACAGTACTATCATATATTATACAACACCATTGTCCACTCTCCTGTGCCGCGCGTGTTATCGAAATATATACAATATTAGCTTTTAATTTGTAGTCCCAAGTAATGATGATTACTATAATAATACTATAATGAAAAACATTATAATATATAGCGGTTAGATTGAAAAAATACACTTTAACTTTTAGATAAATCAATTTAAATTGAATTAAAAAATCTATTGTATAAACTACTATTTTTTATTTATGGTATATAATATGAAATATATAGTAATTGAAGTTTTAAGTTGGTATATATAGTAATTGAAGTTTTCATATTATATACCATCAATAAAAAAAAATCTTATCCAGTGGTAAAAAATGATTTAATAATTACCGATAGCTATATATTATGATATGTAAATAGATCTGTTGTGAGTAAATTATATATAAGGAGGGACCGTGTCTGTGACGACGAACTCACCCTTCCGGTGTCTGTAGTCCTTTTAATAGCGATTTATTATTATTAAATATATAACTATCAGTGGGTCTATCTGGCCGCATATAAACCATATGTTACTTTGATCAAGATGTTCAAATTATTAATATTATACTTGTATTAGTGGACGGAGCCGGAAAACAAATTCTTGTTACGTTTTAACAGTTTATTAAATAAACAGTGTTAGTCTGACAATACCTTAATATATTTTGTTACACTTTACTAGTACTTAGTCAGTAATTTAAAATAATAATTTATCTAAAGCGAGGTTGAGTTATTCAAAGAACATACCCGAATTACTTTACTTATTTTGACAACAAAACCTTGGTGTGATTGGTAATAAAGATGACGAACGCAATATATATTGCCCTTATAATCTTAATTAATTTTCAATTTATAAATAAATTTGTTGAATATGTCTATCAGAATAACTGCTTTATTTTAAACTAACACTGTTAGTTTTTTTATCTGTCGGTCAGTCATTCAAACATGTTGATTATATCCTTATTTAAGAGTTATTAATCCTAAACGATCCATGAATATTTGTTAATTATCTCCCGCCGTCACTGAGGCTGCGACCCACGCTGTCACAAACAGACTCGTTTTGGTGAAATATCGAGCGGCGACTGACAGTAAAGAAATCTGCGTTTGATTGCCGCTTTATTGGATCCCATTTACTCTAATTTTAACTTAAAAATGCTTCTGGATATCATTTTGCTTTTAAGGCATTATTATTTTATTTTATATTAAAAACTGCTTTATTTTTGCAAAACTGTGATGAAACTAACTCTAAGAGGACTATTTAAAATATATATGAGAGCAACGAGAAACTGAGAAGCTGTCTAGCAACAAGATGATCCTTAAAATGTTCATCTTATCTATCAAATAAGAAAAAGTTTAACAGCTGTTTAACACAAGTTGCAAGAAGAGTTTAATCGTGATATCTTTTATGTTCATGGAACAAAAGATCAAAAATAATATTATGAGTCTTGAAAAAGGCTTAGTCCTTAAAAAAAATATTGTTTTCAAAATATTTCAAGCTGAAAACCCTTAGTATTTTCAGTCAGTAATTAGTGGATTTTCTTAAATTTTTCAGTAATTAACCTTTGAAGCAATTAGTCTGTTTGCGTTCTGTAAACGAACAAAACTTCTAAGAGCGTTTAAAAGCAAATTCGTTGTATAGTTAAGATTTGTATATTTACAAAAAGGTTTGAGATAAAAGAAATTAAATCAGAATATTTAACTAAATTATTGTACAATTATTTAATTGTAGTTATTGTTTTAAAGATAGTATTTTATTTTAAAACTTGTTCGATTTGGAAGAAATTATTAAAGATTTAAATTATTGTTGTCGTGTACCTAATAAATGAATCACTAATGATAATATTCATACATTATTTTGTCACGGTTCAGTTGCACCCCCCTCGAATATTTAATAACTATTTATATTGGATGGTTACGTAAAACTCTCATTTTCTTGTATGAGATTGTAGTTTTCCAACTTTATTCATTTCATGATCTAATGGTTTAATGTTTAAGCAATCATCAAATTATAATATTCATGCTAAAACAATAACTTCGAAAACACCGGTCAATCAAAATATAGTAATTAGTGGAACCCCTGTTCTACTTTATAAAGTGGTAGTTAGTATACCAACATTTAGTAAACTTAAATAATGTCGAATCCATAAACCAATTTCAAATCTGAAAATGTAAATATTGATTTATTACAAATTATTTGGGTTAGATACCAGATTTAAATTCCATGTACATAATTCAGTTATTTAGTCGTGTCATTGTATTTAGTAAATAAAAATATAAAAAAAAATTACAATATTTAATAGGTACAATAAAGAAAAATATGGAGATAAACTATTGTAAAAAAAAGAACTACAAATCCTTAAAAATTAGATTAAACCTATCCTTAGCATAAAGTTTTTTGCGTAAATCTTTTTTATCTCGACAGGTTTTTGCGAGATTATTTTAAGCCAAGGGAAAGAGAAATTCAAACATATTAGTTTTCTTATTCATTATAGTATTGGAGAATATTATATATTATAAGATATCATTAATTTGTATGTTTTATTTATGACATGTTCTGTTACAAATTTTATATTATTAAAATGTATTTATTTTATAATTAACTACCAGTGATTCATCAGCTTCCCTACCATCAAGTAATAGATGTCTGTCATTATATAAAATATGTGTCAAAACAGTTTCTGTGTATTGAATGAATGAATGGAGGTGTTCATGGTAAAACCATTATAATTACTATAACAAGTATCATTCTGGTCATCAAAGTCCAGTCCATGTCTAATTTTAAGTGATGTGTAAACATAGTTATAACTTTTTCATACAATTTTAAGAAAGCAAGTTTAAAGTATTGCCTTGGTGATGTTTTATCAACATATAGATTGTTTTTAAAATAAAAATACTGTATTAAAAACGTGAGTTTATTGCTATATACAAAATTCAGACGATAAGGATATCGTAATTCTCCGTCACCATTTATATATTTTACAAAAATCATCTAATTAAAGTCATAAAATAAAAAGCGTTTCGCTTCTTTTCATTTTCACTTTGGCAAAATAATCTTATTAAGGCTAAAGTTGAATTATAACTAAAATAGAAACCAAATTCTAATGTCAATCAAGTGGAGCTAATTTCAAAGTTGTTTGAAACAGTTTTGCTCTACTAGAACTATCAGTGGAGTTTTATCTGCTAAAATATATTCACAAATTCATTGCCCGTTTACTAAGCAATTATATACAGAGAGTAGAGCATACCCCGCAACGTACATCGTACAATGTGAAAAGTTTTATTTAATTTTGTTAGAATACATATTGGTAGAGATAATCAGAATTTTAGATAGTTTCTCGTTGTTATTCCGAAGCGGTCCGGGTTCGAAGCCGGTCCGTTTTATGCTGACATCTCTTACAACAGATGTTGCGCATAACTTTATACTGAGTAATGAAGGATTAAATGAATTTCAAATTAATATTTTTTATGAATTTATTATTCCAAGTTGGATATTCTTTATCTGTTTGCAAAAGATATCATAATATGTATTTTATTTTTGTATTTTAGTCAATTAAAAATATATTTATGTTGTAATTGGTAAATCTTTAATCATATAAACTACTATGTCATTTTAAAAATAAATGGCATTCTGTGTCAATTATCATAGATTTTCTTTAAACAATATGCCAGATCGCGTATCAAACCTGAGATCCGTCAATTTAAACATATGAAAACTATCATTACAAGAAAAAAGTGATAACAGCCTATATAAGACGGCACTGTTCTAATTTTTGGTGAAAAGCTACGCCGTAACATTTAGCCCATTTCGCTACATACATTGACGTAGCAAATGCCTACATGACTTTAATAAATAATATTATTGATTGAATAAGAACATTCTGAGTCTTAAGCTTTCGAATAAAAGCAAGCACAATTTGAAGTTTTAAGTATGTAACTAAACTTTCGGTCAATTATACGCCGGGGCACTTTCCAATACCAATAACTGCATTGATTTATCTCTATACTTGCTACGCAAGTGAAAAGCTGGAAACATTTAAAATGAAGCTTATTTATATACTCACAAGGTTCATTTTATTTTGCACGTTATATCAAAGATTTCATATAATGTGTTAGAATAAAACGTATTAAGTATTAAAATTTATTGCATTCTGAGCTGAGCTTTATTTGAAAGAAATAAGGTTGAATTTAAGTTGTAAGAGGTTTAGGCGTTAATCGCTTGAAAGGCAATGTACGCCTTCGGGTATCAGAAGGCTCGTATATCGGATTTAAGAAGATACATGTATCTGAGCAAAAGTGGTTGTAGAAGCATATCTTTACAAACAATAATGAACCTTATGTTGTTTAAGATAAGAGTTACAGTATACTTCGATGTATATTTCACATATGGCGTGAGGGTAGGCTGTATCTATCGTTTTAGATACGAAATTCGTTATTTTTTATTTTTATTGCCCGAGGGACCATTTTTTGTATTTTGAAGGCTAGTTAATAGTGGGGTCGGTTGCTTCTAAGACGCAATATTATAGTTAAGATCGCTAACATGATAGAAAGCTAATAAAAAAATATGTTATACCGTCACTTATAAAGCTCTTGTAACGACACAGAACGATAAAACGCACATCTATTAAATATATAAGAAACTCTGTACAGATTATAATTCATAAATACTGGAATCTACCTTAACAGCTGACTGAATTTCACTTTTGCTTATAAATAACCTAAGCATACATAAATATGATAGAATAGAACTCAGCCATGCGTGAATATTTCATTTAATATAAAAGCTTAACAAACTAAAAAAAAATCTCTAAAGAGAAAAACATCCACTTTTCTACTGTAAAATAAAAAATAATTAACTATGTTGCCGACAGTTCTGGTATGATAGAATAAGCTTAAGCAACTAAGAAAAAAGATTTCTTTGTAGAAAAATATCTACTCTCCTACAATAAAATAATAAACAATTACTTATTTTGTCTACAGTTTGGATATCGTATGACAAAACAATATTATAAGATGCTGCGCGATAAGAGGATTTCTGGAACCTTCTATCTTCTCAAGGTACATATTTCCAGGAATATAGAGTGTCATACTGAAGAAGACTTATAGATTACAAGGTAAAATTAAAACTTCGAAAACAAAGATTTATATTATTTTTAATTCTATATTTATAATCTATGTGTATATTATTTTTAGTTGAAAAATGACTAGAGAATAAAGTAATATCCCACACAATCTCGTGTGTACTCTGAAGAGCTCTCAGCGGGTCGAGAGGCTGAGTACACGTACACGAGTGCGGTTGGAAAATGTGAGCGACATTTTGTCGGCTACGTGAAGACTTTTGTGGATTTCATTGTCTTTGTAACAATCTGCCCGAGATTCTATTCAATATTATGAAATATATTTATACTATAAATACAGATGTGGGTTATTCTATAATATGGCGGTAAATATTTCTTTAAAGTTTTTAAAGGTTTAGAAAACCATAGCTCAACTAACTCAAGCATAATGGTCTAGAAATACCACGAATAGTCAAACTGACGAATTTGTTTACTTTAATCCCATTTACTGAAATTGTTTAATCCTGTTAGAAGTAATTCCATTGCACATGTGTGCGTTAGCGCCCTCCGCCATATAGCTTGTATGGCGGAGGTATATATATGTGTCGGTTCTGTTAGCAACATTAACCTTCTACCTGTAAGAGATCGCTTATAAGCGATAAAGTGACCCCTTGTACATTTTAAGTTACCTTTTTGCTATTATAAAGGACTGCTATACTTTTTGAGGAAGTACAATAGAGAATACTAATATGATAACTTTAATAAATCAAAGTTTTTGTGACATTTCTGCAGTGTACTTTGAGTGCGATAAAGATGTATCATTTAGCTAAATTTGATTCTCTTAACCTCTTACATTTAACAACATATTCAATTACAACCGTTGATGCCTATATATAAGGCATTCTTACATAAAGCATCATACCTGTGAGAAATTTATACTAAATGCAATATCAAGCTGAAAACATTAGAGGCAGTAGAGAAAAGGGTCAGGAGACTCTACGATGACCAATTAACAAACAATATCCTCGAGAGCCAGTTCGTCGCGGAAAAGTCCTTTATCTATCAGTTTTTTCACGGATACATTTCTCCATCCATTCCAACCATTTCTTCCATCGGAGAACCAGACGTTCTTTGCCATCGCATTATAGTATATATTTCCTCCATGTTCTATTAAATAACATATTTTTAGAGTAATATTTTAGTCTCTTAATTATTTAAAACTAGCTGTTGCCCGCGGCTCCACCCGCGTGTAGGTCGCTTTTCGCGTAATCTATGGAATCAGTTTCATAGAACATCATTTTTGCGTAACTTTCACCGTTTTCGCAGCGCACGCAGTTTTTTGTAAATTTTTTACACCTTGCGTTAGAATATTAAAGTTTTAGTAATCATCCCTAATTTTTTGAAAATGAATCATAGCCTATGTCACTCGGGAATAGTGTAGCTTGCCAACGGTGAAAGAATTTTTGAAATCGGTCCAGTAGTTTCGGAGCCTATTCATTTCAAACATACAAAAAAATAATCAAACCTTTCCTCTTTATAATATTAGTATAGATGAAAATCGTACCACAGTTCTAATGTGCTCAATTTGTACCAACGAATATTAAGGCCTTGCTGTTGCCAGCGACCTCTTCTGCCCTTTCTGAACCTGTATTCAAATGATAAGTTATCCGTTAAGTCATCTTCCATGTACTTTTATTAAAATTACTATAAAAACAATATAAAAAAATAGATCTGTAAATTTTTAACTGGTAAATATTATACAAGTATAACATTTATAAGGTCTGATTCATTTCCGTTTTTTCGTTATAGCGATTTTTTTTATATTTGATTGGAGCAATAAGCTATAACCAAACCAAACCAACCAATAAATTTAGTTAATTACTCTCCATAATATTACACACAATTTATTTTTATGTCGATATACAAATAAAAAAAACTGTGCAAGTACGTAAATATAGCATCAGTTTTTACCCCTAAAACTTTTTGACAAGATAGTTTTACATTTTTATTATATATAAATTTATTTTATAATGTTTTGTACATTGCTCTTATATCAATATAGGAAATACAAGATATTTTATAGAAACATATCGTTTTTTTAATTTCTTTTGAAGACATGTCTAATTTCCTTGTAATTCTCTAGTAGCTACATTCAAATCTTGTGCATACCAAAGCTTACTAGTTGTAAGCTTTAGTATTTAAATGGTTAAAACGAATTTCAAAAAATTAAGTAAACTTTTTTGAATCTTAAGTGATCTATCTTTTTCTTGGTACCTGAAATCCAAAGTTCATTTACTCAGGACCACACACAACTTGAATCTTCGTTCGTCGTCCAACCTTAGATTATATATTCCGTAACACCATACTGGTTTTCTATCTTTCTCTTTCAGAGTAAAAGCAATAAAATTGGAACCGCCTGCCTGATCATCTTCAGAGTGCTCATAATAAGCAGGTGTTCATGAAACGTGTACCTTCTCGAAAAGACAAATTAAAATTTTCCGCTTTATATATTTATTATAGTTCATATTATATTAAGTATATTGTATGTAAGGTATATGTTTAAGTTTGTTAATTTATGATATTTTAGTTTGAGTATGTTATATATATTTTAGATCTTTAGTCATAGTTTTGAATTTTATTATTTTTTTTATTTTCTGCATTGTACTCTAGTAGTTTACAGATTTAGTACCCGGTACAGTTGACTGGTACAAAACAGTTTAAATAAATAAATAAATAGATCTAGATGAACGTCATCTATAACTCTGAATTATTTAGCTCTAACAGATTAATCATTTCGGAATCGCACTTAAAGCAGAATTTCACTATTTATATACATATTTACGAATGATTAAAAAACAAATAATCCATTAAGGTTTTTATGTTGTTTTATTCTCAAAACATATTCATTCAGTCATTAAGACTGAAAATCCTTTTAAAATGAACTAATCCACTTTTTCATTAAGGAATATATAAATCTCTTTACAGAAACCAAATAATCTTAAAATAAATAATAAAGATTAAATAAATGACATTTAGTAACTCCAGCAGAAGCCTAACTCGTGTTTCAACTTTGTTTACATAAACGGTTAGTGAGCTCCAGCCTCCAGGTGTGACAGCTGTTCCGGGATTCCGTAATGGAGGACGTGAGGAATGCAAATTGTGAATTACAAATGAAAAATGTAGAGAAAATGTAGGTTCGAAGCTCACATACTGTAAAAGAATAATTTAATATACTTAAAATTCTTATGTAAATTAGGCTTTGTGTTCACATAATAATTTTGGAAACGTTGTTACAGGTTTCTACGCGATGTTATTTTACTTAGTAGCCCTAGAGTAAAATTTTACACACAATTAACCATCAGTTCAAAATTCGAAATTTTGTCATGTTGTCATGTCATCAGATTGACATATTATTATACATTAGCATCACATAACTGCACAGACGGACGTTCAGTTATTACATTGAGGTCATAGGTACGTTGTACATCTTCATAGCGAGGCGATTGTCAGCAGACAGATTTATATGTACGCAGCTGCTTATGATTTATATCTAAGGTATGGGTTTTATTATTCTCCAACACGTTACCAAGTTATGAGAAAAAACAAAGGACTATGGTAGCAAATAAAAAAGCAATAAGTAAAAGCACATTGCTTTGATATTAATCAATTTCTAGAAAACAAAAAATAATAATAATAGTACACTCTTTGTTTTTGTTTTGCAGATATATCTTCAGGAACTTTATTTTGTTGCGGTTATTGATTGGACGTCTGCAAAGTAAAGATTGAAATCTTAATTACAGATTAATTATGAGATAACTTTAATATACGTATAAAAGGTTTCCTCCTAGGTGGTCTGACTCGTTCAGTATCTATTAACATACACCAGGTCACATTATTATCCTCAATCACACTAGATTATTACAACATACAACTAGTAGGCTTACAAGGCTTTACCTAAAGCCTGAATAATGACAAGACACGAATTGTCGGTTCTTGAATGACGCTTTCATATCATGTGGGATTACGATAATACTATGTATGCTATTGGAGGCTTAATTCGTTCTAAAATCTGAAATTAAATTAAAACGATAATAAAATAATATCAACCTGTTATAAATTTCAAGTTTTGTAAGAATAATAGCAATGTATATATAAATCAATTACTGTCACAGTTGAGGCTTTACTCGCTGGTATTTAGGTCAATCAAATCGTTTCGTAAATCCGATTTGATGCTGCATGCACTATAGTTTAGTGAATTTAGATTTAACATGTGTATGTAATATTATTATCTAAACCGTTTTTAAAATGAATGTTTTTTTTATGAAATATAATAAACACCTTAGTTGTTAAAAATCGTCGGTAGGGAACGACAACCCATGGATCATATAAAGAGTGACTCCGTTTGGGAATTATGAATATAATTTCTGGAAAGTAAAGATTGTAATTACTCAATGGTTAGTATAAAAAAAATATCAAGACCGATAATGGTTAGTGATAGTAACGACTAGCGGTTAAGGTAGGTCATTGTTTGTTTATTTTATTATTTCAAGAGATTTAACAAATAGCATTATGTGAATGGTTCCACAATTTAATATACAAATATTATGTTACATAGATTATGTTAATGTTAATAAAAATGTTATTAATATGCAGTATTTGAATCTGTCGGATAATTTAAAAATCTTATAAATATTATAAAATTGTATTAATGTCATTTATTACTTAATTGTTCTAGTTCGATGTAATCCAACCCTCGTGAGTCATGTTTCGTAATCGGTAATACGTACTGTATCAATAATTGATGTATTAGCATGGATGTAAGCATGTTACTGAACCAACAAAGTGCAATACTGATCCATTTAATCGAAGATACCTACTTCCAATTAGTTTTGTAGAAAATTAATATCAGAAGTAAGAGTCGTAAATATCAGAAATCTCTGTAGATCCCCATAAAATTTATATTTTAAAGTAGATAAAGATAAGTAAAATAAATAAATATCTCTTTATTTTTTTTTACAACATAAAATTAAGTAATTACAACAATAACAAAAAAGTTTATCATTAATATAAGTAATTTTCATTAATCAATTCTCATCATAAAATTCTATCGAAGAAACTATTGGCTTGTAACTAAAATAAGACACTCATGTTTGCGACTCTATTTTGTACAGATATCTCGAAAAAACAACGTCAGTAGTAGTAGAATATGCTCTGCGTTTGCACAGCGACAATACGCATCCCAAATACAATACCTTCACAATAAATAAAACAAAAATTAAAAGAAATACCCAATAACTGTAAAATCCTGCAAACTGGCTCTAGAGAAATGATTCCTTACGCAATTATACTGCATAAATCCATATACTGTACACCTCGGAGGAGCGGGACATTCCGAATAAAAGTGTCTCAAGGACTGCTTGAAAGAATACAGAAATTAAACAAAAAGTTCAACAGCCGGCCTTATCGTTAAAGAGTAATATCTTCCAGGTTACCTCTGCAAAGAAGACATTAGGTCGAGCGTGGGTTGATGTACCTAACTAGAATTTATAGATATACATACATAGACTTATTACACCCTTACATAATCACCCTTAGAAGAGGTTATCTTGAATTTAGCATAGATTGGACATGGAGACATTGAGTTTGAGAACTTTGGGAGTTTCCTGTCCTACCACTAGCCGTGGAAAATTAATAGCTTTACCACCTTCTACAATTTGCTTTTGTTTATTTTATGGGATTTTTGACTATATAGCTTAATTTATTTATTTAATCTTTTTTCCTATTATTCATTAAATGGTTTATAATATAGTGAAAAAAAATGCCTTATTTTGTAACTAAAAACTACAATGGAAAGGGTGACTATTTTTATGTTTTATGTTTATGGGTAACTAGCTTTTCCGAGCGACTTCCCGACGCGCCATTAAAAATACGGTTTTGTTATGTCGGAAGGCCGTCTAAAAGTTATTCTTTCATCCCTCCGGGACAGTACTTTTTTGTGGATGGTCATTTTGTTTCGAAAAATAATGTTTGAGTATTTAACATAATCCGTGCATGCCCGGAATTTTATTTTACTACTCTTATTATAGGTGTCATATACTTTTCGTATAAAAAATAACAATTTAGCGGTACGCGGGGGCATGCGTGGCAAATCATCAGTTTTTTTTTATTTTGAGCAACAGACCATATACTTGTATATTAAGAGACTGCTGATCTACGCAATATTGCAAGAGTTATGACGTTTTTCATAATCAGAATAATTTTACAGGATTTTACTTCTCGTGCCGTATAGATCATATGTAGTGCTAGAGATGGGGTGAACTTGACGAATTATTTGACATGAAGGGTGGGAAAAACTTTAAAATTCTTAAGAGGGGCGGCTGTGATCCCTTTACATTAGTTGAAAATCAATAGTTATTTACAAGGCAATCAAAGCCTTTGTTTGCTTATAGACAAAAAACTAGTTATTAAATCAATTAATTACTTGGATCGCCATCATACCTATGTCATAGAACATTCTTATTTTCTGTATTATGCCTTTTCTTTTTCCCTCCAGCATCTTCTTCTACCAGTCCTCACAGCTCCTGTATCGAAGACATATGTACCTTAGTATAATTATGTACACTTATGCAATTTGCTTGTAACTTGATTAGTTTAAAGTAATTATAATTGAATTGGGCGTATTTCTATTTTATAACTAAGTGTCTTATTTAAAATGTTAACAAAGTTTTTGTAAGGTACTAATTACGTAAATACGTACGTACTAATAAAAACTTTTAGATGTTTATTTGTATTCAAAACAAGTTTCACAAAACAAAGTTGATCCGTGCTACCAGTTCACTAGCGCCTTCAGCCGGTAATGTACTACATTTTTTATTCCATATATAACTTTTAAACTAACAATTAAACTATACACTAACTAATAAAGAAGAAAATTGAGCTAAGCTATTTATTTATTTAATATTATTTGAAAATATATTTAAACATGTATAGCCATGTTAAGTTTACTTAAATTTTATAAATATAGAATGAAAAATAAACCGATACGGGCAGGGACTCGAACCCGCTACTACTGGGAAACCGTCCCGTCGCACTACCAACTGAGCTACCGTATCGCTGTCCGCCTCAGTGAATTAAGCATTCTATATGTGATCGTCTTTATCGGGACGGTGGTGACATCTATCAGGCTTCTTTCGAAAATGCTAACCAATGTTTCTAACTTTGCAGTATAGATAAATATTGAAAAGATGCCACTACCGAAATTAATGTTTGAAAATATCTTTAAATATGTATAGCCATGTTAAGATTCTTTAAATTTATATAAATACTGGCGGACCCAACAGACGTTGTCTTGTACACGCTTCTTTATATTTTATTAATTTAATTTATTATTTTATTTTTAATTTAATTTAATTTAATTTAGTTTAGTTTAGTTTAGTTAGTTTGGTTTGGTTTGGTCTGGTCTGGTCTGGTCTGGTCTGGTCTGGTCTGGTCTGGTCTGGTCTGGTCTGGTCTGGTCTGGTCTGGTCTGGTCTGGTCTGGTCTGGTCTGGTCTGGTCTGGTCTGGTCTGGTCTGGTCTGGTCTGGTCTGGTCTGGTCTGGTCTGGTCTGGTCTGGTCTGGTCTGGTCTGGTCTGGTCTGGTCTGGTCTAGTCTAGTCTAGTCTAGTCTAGTTTAGTTTAGTTTAGTTTAATTTAATTTTATTTAATTTAATTTAATTTAATTTAAAAAATATATATATGAAAAAGTTATCACATATACACATATCTAACGTCATTAGATGTATATTTATCATAATTCGACAATGAATATGTAAATAAAGACTTTTTGTTTAAATAAATGAATTTGATATACCGATATATTTTTTTAAATTTCACTTTTTTTTTTTTTTTTTTTTTTTTTTTTTTTGTCTGTCTATGCTGTTAGCCCTGTTGGCTATTACAGCGTCACCGGGGGAATGGGTGGGTCAGGAGACCCACCCTTAACAAGGGGGGGCCAGATGGGCGCCCATGGGGAACGACGTCCCGAGGGCGTCTCAGATTGAGACACGGACCTCGGCTCGGGGCGTCTTTAGTCAGGAGGGAAGCTAAGGAAATTTGGACACTAGCGTCCTCCGACGGCAGAACGCCGGAGCAACGGAGCACTTACTCAGTTGGGACCTCGTCTATACCGGTACAGACGGTGTGTGTCTGTATGTTGTGTGGTGTCAATTATGCCTACTTGGGTCTTCTTTTTCTGACTAAAGTAGTCTTACGTGGTCTATACTCTGCGGCGTCAGCCACCAGTGGGTTCGGGTGTCGCTCAGCACGTTCAAAGTACTTTTGGGAAAGCCCCTTGAAGTACTGAGCGATGGTCGGAAGGTTCAAGTCTCTATGGAGATCGATGTTGCGTACGAACCACGGCGCCCCGGTTGCAATCCGTGTAAACCTGTTCTGAATCACCTGAAGGGGTTTCAGATTAGCGTGCGCAAAAGCGGGACTCGCATAGGACATGACGGAACGTATGCAAGCTTTGTAAAGTGTCACCTTATTGCGAAGGGACATTTTACTCCGCTTGCCTAACAGCGGATATAAACGACCTAATATGTAGGCCGCTCTGCTACGAACGGTCCTAATATGCGCAGTGAAAACTAACTTTCTATCTAACGTTACTCCTAGGTATTTTGCCTCGTCTTTCCAAGGTATCGGTTTATCAAAGAGTTTGATTCGCGGGAGGATCCTTGGGGGGCCCCGTTCGAAGAGCACCGAAACGCTCTTCTCAGGGTTTACCTCGATCCGCCATTTCCGCAGCCAACTCTCAAGGGAGTCGACTGCGGATTGGAGACGTTGGTATATCTCCCAGTGATCCTTAGAGGACGTGTAAAGCGCGGTGTCGTCCGCGTACATGGCAAGGTGCACTTTAGATCGCGGTCTAGGAATATCGCTAGCGTAGATGGAATAGAGGATGGGCGAGAGAACTGAACCCTGGGGAACACCCGCCCTGATGGGGCGGGGGGTTGACAAGACGCCTTCCACTCTGTAGCGAAAGGAGCGATTCGTCAGGTAGTCCCGTATGATGAGTACGAGTCTGTCCGACACCTTGAACTGGTATAACTTGTACACCAGTCCATTGTGCCAGACCCTGTCGAACGCCTTAGCTACATCGAGGAAGAGCGCTCCTGTCCTATGCTTCTTGGCCCTCACAGTGGCCCCTATCAGTATGTGCTCCGTGAGGCGTTGCACCTGATGGGAACATGAATGGTTGGCTCTAAAGCCGAACTGCTCATTTGGGATGATTTTGAGTCTCTCGACTTCCGATCTAAGTCTACAGAGGATGATTCTCTCATATACTTTCCCTAAGGAACTAAGAAGACTAATGGGACGGTAACTACTAGGCAGATGCCGGGGTTTGCCCGGCTTATGGAACCCTATCACTATGGCCTCTTTCCACTGGGCCGGAAACGAGCAACCGGCCAGTAGAGCGTTAAAAATGGTAACCAATAGGTAAATTAAAGGAGGCGGAAGAAGCTTTATCACTTTGTTAGTGATCCTATCGGGACCTGGCGATTTCTTGACGTGAAGCGCCCTAACTATGGACGTCACCTCGTCTAGGTTCGTTTCCTCGATTGGCGGACCGGCCGGTGGCTGAGAACACATTATATTGACCGATTTGTCGACTATTTCGACATGATCGCGATCAACGGATTGAGCAGACAGACGGCACTGGCTCTCTAGACTGTCGGCTAAGCACTCAGCTTTGTCAGAGTCGTCAAACGCGATGGCGGAGTTAGGTCCAACCAAGGGAGGCATATCTGAGACAGTGTCCGCCTTCAACGCTCTCTGCAACCGCCAGAATGCCTGGTGTGTTGGAGAGAGCGTCGCAAGCGTCCTATCCCAGCCGCTATCTCTGAAGTCGTCGAGAGCTTGTCTCGACTCCCTCTGAAGACGGCGCAGCCTCCGTCGGTTGTCATCTGTCGGGTATCGGTCATGGGCTCTAATCGCGGCGTTTTTACGGGTGATGAGGAGTCTAATGTCCGGAGGGAGTGCTCGGTAACCCTCGAAGTTCACTCGGACCTCCCTCGAGGACTTTCCTATGCTGTCTACCAAATGTTCTGTGAAGTTAGTCGCGGCTGAGACAGCGTCCTCGACCGATGTAAGCTGGTCAGGAATTTTGTCGAGGTGCGCTGGTACGGGGGAATGGAGTTGCTCTCGAAGCTTCGTCCAGTTAATAATTGTTTTGGTCGCGGGTTCCGTAAGGGGAGGAAGTCCTAGCTGAAATAGGACCGGTCGATGGTCAGAGTCTAGCTCGGATAGCGTCTCGATAGAACGTAACTGGAGTGTCACGCCCTTCAAGAGTACTATGTCGAGCACGTCGGGTCTGTCATGTCGGAAGTCTGTGTCGCAGTATCGCGTGGGACTCAAAGGCGCGGTGATCTCGAAGTCGAGACCAGCCTTGTAACTTAGCCTATCAAGGAGATTTCCTCTACTGTTTGCGACAGTGGAGTTCCAGCGGGGATGTTTGCAATTTAGGTCGCCGGCCAGAATGGTTGCGTTACCTAATTGGAGTAAGGACTTAAGGTCCCTCTCAACTAAGGCTTTATTGGGAGAAAGATAGACGGATGCTAGTACGATCGACTGATGGCCGGTCATACCCACCTGACATAATGACGCTTCTACGTTGACTAGTTGGGGCGGATCGAGCGGAGTGCAATGAAGAGACCTTCTGTAATAGATGATGGTTCCCCCCTTCGCGGTTGCCCTATCGTTCCTAACGAGACGGTAATTTGCGATGCGCGGATCACGATTACACGGCTTCAGAAAGGTCTCTTGTACTAACAGGACGTCTATCTGGTGCGTGACCACGAAGTCGCGCACTAGATCTATCTGCTTAAGTAGCCCGTTCGCGTTGAATGTAGCGACAGTCAGAGAGCGAGGTTTTACCCTTCCACGCGATGTCATCATGTTGACATCGTGTGTTCGTATATCGATTTGATTAGGACGGCGTGCTTGAGGAGCACTTCCATCCTAGCGGGAGGGTTCCGCGCGGAATCCCTCATTTCATTTGAAAAGACTAGGAGCTCTTCGATGTCTATTACACCGAAGAGGCTCGTGACGCACGCGAGCGAACTCGCAACTCCGTCGGTGGAGTTACGAACCGGCGGCGGCGGCAACGACTGGGGGACGGGCTGTGGGATAATCCTCGGAGGCTTCACCCAAGCGTTCGCGATCGCGTTCGCGGGTGCCTGAGGGGCCTGGGATGCCTGAGGGGCCGCGGGCCTCCCAGGGGCTAGAGGAGCCCATGGAGGCTGTGCGAACCGAGGAGGATGCCTTGCCGGCTGTGTCCTGCGCGGCGCTTTGGGGCACCCGCGATAATTCGCGGGATGGCCCTTCTGTCCGCACAGGACGCAGCTGGGAGGATCCTCAGGGACCGGTCCCTTCCGCGAGCAGTCGGCTGTCGCGTGGTCGTCCAGGCACTTGACGCACCTTGGAAGCGCGTGACAAAAACGTTGGGAATGCCCATAGAGCTGGCAGCGATGACACTGACCAGGAAAACCGCGACCGCGTGGAGGTTCGACCCTAAGGCCGGAGAGTTGGCAGACTGCCTTAACGTTAAAAATTTGCTTTCCTTCCGGGGAAAGCTCGAGATGGACGAGAACAAGATCGAACGGGACCCTAGTGGTCGCTCGATACATGCGGTGCACCGAGATGACGGAGAAGGATTGGGACTTAAGGTCCTCGAAAATCCGCTCAGTAGTGAGCTCCACGGGGAGCCCTCGGATGACCACCGTTAAGCGGCGTTCATCCTCTAGCGCGTAGGTGTGGTATCCGTAACCACGTTCGCGGAGGAGACGAGTCAGACCACGGTGGTCCGACGAAGACGCGGTTTGAACGCGGATACCGTCGGCGGTATTTCGGGCGGACGTGAAATGGAGCTTGTGCTCCGTCATAAGTGCGGACAGAGTGTCCCACTTAGACTTGTCCCTTATGTAAAGCGGCGGCGGCGCGGGGGACTTCCGTGGCGCTGAAGGCGCAGGCGCTGAAGGTGCCTCCGCGGGCGCTGAAGGCGCGGACGACGGCGACGCGGACGCGGGCGCTTCGGGCGCGATCGGCGCGCGTTCGCGAGTCGGGCCCGGGCCCGAAGAACGGTCGGGCGACGCGGGTTCGCTACTAGCGGGTTTTGAGGCCCGTTTTCGCGGGACGTTCGAGGAGAGAGGGCGTTCGAGGAGAGGTTCACTTTTTACCGAAGCACGTATCGGGCCGCTAGTACTAAAATATTTTTTTCATTTCTATCGAAACCCCAACTGTCAGGGCAGACTATAATTAAAGTATTATATTATTTAATATTTGACATTTCCAAGGTAACGCAGTCCGTCGGAACCAATGTGAAACATTCCAAAATCACCACCTACTTACACATTAAAAATTAATCAAAAAACCATTTTCCAGTGGACCAAATTGTGAATCTAAACAATTCTCAAGTCCCCTTGTGTGTGTTACACAAAGAATTTCATAAAAATCGGTCCAGTCGTTTGGGAGGAGTTCAGTGACAAACACACGCACACAAGAAATATATAATAATAATAATAATAATAATAATAATAATAACAGGACAAATTACACACATTGATCTAACCCCTAAGTAAGCAAATTATTTGCTTGTGTTAAGGATGTTAGACAACGATACGAATACATAGAAATACATATATAAATACTGAGAATATATTTAATAAACGACCAAACCCAGAAACACAGACATCTATGCTCATCACATAAAAGCCTGTCTCCCGCCGGGAATCGAACCCGAGCCCCATTG
The DNA here is from genome assembly GCA_959347355.1 of Napeogenes inachia. Taxonomy (NCBI): domain Eukaryota; kingdom Metazoa; phylum Arthropoda; class Insecta; order Lepidoptera; family Nymphalidae; genus Napeogenes; species Napeogenes inachia. The sequence goes on along the minus strand of OY365796.1, from coordinate 1,758,878 downwards.
CGCCGTGACACGTTAGGCGTCTGCGCTAACCACTCGACCAACGGGGCGGTATATATAAAGATAGAATGAATATATATAAACCGATACGGGCAGGGACCCGAACCCGCGACTACTGGGTCGAATAGGAAGGTAATGTCTAATCGATTTCGTTGGAATAGTGAAATTAATTTTATTGTTATTAATAGTGAAATTAATTTTGGAAAGTGGCTCCGGAGAGTTGATTTTATTACAGATTAATTTGATTAACAAAATAATTTCAGAGATTTTACGCCGTTTATATAAAGAAAGCAGATGGAATTGTGCACACTGATTAAGTTAAGTGTTAGAAGAGTACGGCACCCTTAGCCGATAACACAAAAAAATGACAAATTTTATCTGGAGTTCAATAACGTTGGTTATAGACGAAATGGTTTTATAGATTTTCATATCATCAGTGAAACAAAGTAAATTAGAATGACGAAAGCATGATCCAATATCATTTACAAATATCAAAAACAACAGTGGACCCAAAAGGAAACCCTGGGGTACTCCGTTCGGAACGACAACCCAACAAGATATATAGTTATTTATAACTACAGCCTGTGATATGTTGGAAATATACGACTCAAAACCACCTAAGTAAATCACCATTAATTCCCATATCTTTGAGCTTATGAATTAGGGTAGGATGGTCTGTTTTGTAGAATTGTAGAATTTGCTGTAATCGGTATAAACAACATCAGCGTGTTCTCCCTTGTTCATACCACTAATTATAAATTCGTTCTATCAAAAACCATGCTGGCTATCTGAAAAAGAGTTTTTAAGGGATGAATAAAATTGTTTATATTTTATTTTTACGAATACTTTGGCTACAACAAACAATTTTGAAACAGGTCTATAATTTGTAACATCGGTTTTTAATCGTTTTTTATATAATAATTGGTGTTTTAAAAGCTGACTTCCATATAGATGGAAATTTTTCAAACCAAGATTTAACAAATAATAAAATAAGTGAATAGGCTTAGAGATAAATTCAGCGCATTTTACTAAAAAAATAGAAGAAAGATAATCTGGACCGGCTGTATTTTTCACATGCAATGGCAAAAGTAATTTAGAAACGTCTAGGTGTCCCAGGACTCTCCCTATTCCTTAAGGGTAGCAAATCCTTTTCACATGTAAATGGGTGATCACTGAGTATTCAAATAGGCCCTAGGATCGTTAGTGACCCTATTAAATAAAAATACATTACTTGAGCACGTTTGGGATGAAAGTATTTGTAATTCCTATAGAAATTGTTCATTCTTTCAGTTTTCAGTTAGAAAGTCATTTTTTAATAACTTTTGTTTTAGCAACAAACAAATATATGTTTTACCATAACATTTGAGTTAGCTGGTTATAGTTCAATGATAGTTAACAACATAGACCTGCTTTGATGATCATACAGATATGACCGAATCAATTTGATCTACTCTTAATAGGTTTCACGATGAGAGTTTAATCTAAATGTAAATACATATGTATTTGTGTTGAATATTAATGTTTGTTTGTTGATATCTTAGTTGGATGCTTGTTTGGTTACTGTTACTTGAATGCCATTGTATATAGTAGGTACTGTAGTTTTTGTACAAATTACATATACACACATATTATGAAGTTCCGTAATTGTTACATTTAAGACCACAGTCAACAAATACAGTGCTTTATGGACACTTTTATAAATAGTGACGTGACGTGACCTACTAATGAATACCGATATTTATAGAGCATGTCGATTATAATAAAAATAGAGAAATAGTTAATTGACACAAAATCGCAGTTGCTTTGTTGGTGTTGGTGATAGGATATTGTCTATGCCTCATTAGGGCATTATTGATAAATAGTAAATACTTTTTTCATAACAATGTAAACATTACAGAAAGCATTGCAGATATGTTATTTTTAAGTAACGCGATAAATGTTACATATCTATATAAATACATAAATATAGTTATTTAAACGCCTGTTCACTATTATAAAAGAATACAAATCGTTAAATAAAAAGGGAATATTAATATTATAAATCGATTTCAATTTCTAAGTAAATAAAATCTATGGTCTTTGAAATTTGGACATCAATTTAGCTGTCATTTAGTAAAAAAAAAATGTTTGGAGAGACTGTAGATTGACAAAAATTTTTTACTGACTGTTTTTATTTAATGACATAATTAATTTTTAAATTAATTATAGATTTTTTTTTAATTTTTCAACAGTATGAAAAAAAGTTTTACTCCCGAATCGAGCCTACTTTTCGACAAATCGCCAGCTTAACTCAATACAGACCATTGACAACAATTTATGGTTTATTAATCCTCAAGGGCATGATCTATCACCGTGTTTTTGTTTATAAACACTTACCAAAAATAAGCGATCGAGTAAAAAATTTTTATTAAAACAGTTTAGTAACAACAGAAAATTTCGATGACATAATACGTTTCACTAAACAATACAGACCTTCGCTCCTCACTCGCTGATAAGGAGAACAAGACAGATACCCAAGACTTGTAGAAATCTTGGAAATCTGAAATTTTAAAGGAGGTTCTCTATATGATAGTATATATAAAATAAATAAATATGATGTCAATAAAAAATATTGGTCTAAACTCTTTTAGAGTCCAAAACCTAACACTGTTAATAATAGTTGAAATATTTTGGTCTGCAAATACATTTTTTTGGTTTAAAGTAAACAGTATCAAAAATAAGATTAAACCTTCCGATATTAATTAAAAACACACTGAAATTATATTTCACACACTATTTGAAGAAAAGTTTTAAATGTTTGTTTTCTGCAGTACCTAGAAGTTTATGAATTGAAACACGACTTGAACGTACTTACGAAGCTATAAACTCATGTGTTAATGAAAATACATGTTCCATGTATTAATTAATTCCATTTCTATCATTAACATTCTGGCAACAAAATGATAGTATTATTAAAATGAGTTCAAAAGAAAAAGAGAGTTTCGTAATTATCTTACTCCTGTTTTTATTAAAACAGGGTGCGTTACTGGATGACCACTAATATTATTATTAAAATATAATATCATAGATCATCTTTTAGTTTCGTCAAATCCCTAAAATGAAGTTGTCACGTACAGCTAAGCACACGTCACCTAAGTAACATATTGACACCGTGACGTATTTAAGTGAACGAAAGTTTGTATTAAAGATTTTTGAAGACATTTAAAATCGTTGTTAGCATTAGCTAGCGACAATTACACTTATAAGTACAATCGAATATTTATAAAAATAAACTAAACTACTACTATAAATAAACTAAACGAAAAAAAGGCTGATTGTGGATTATTTTATAAAAATGTATTAAAAATATTTTTTACACCTTATTAAATGGGCTGAGGGTTGATTTTTTTATTCTCAAAAGGTTGAGATACTTTCATTTATAATTTATTAAGGAAACGGTTCTAGTTAAAAAAAGTTTTATATAATGGAACAAAAAAGGTACTTTTTATTAAAATCAGTAAAAATTGCAACATTGAAATTGAATCAAAACAAGAGACCTATAATGGTTCATTTTTCTTCCAAGAATCGAATGTTAACGTTATTGCTACGAATGAAACCAAGCTTATATTCTTATTGTTAAATCTTTAAACTAGTTGCTGCTAGCGACTTCGTCTACCTCAATAAAGCAAAAATCATCAGCTTGTCAACACGTAACATTTTTTTTTTAATTAAATATTTTCACCTATTTATTATATCTATACATGGAAATAAAGCTATCCGTCTGTGTAAAAGAAACATTAGCATACTCTATTAGTATTAGTATAGCCACGAGTAACGAAGACAAAGGTACCGTCGACATCAAAGTGTGCTATTGACCGAGTTATTATTTATTTAAGAAACTAACTATTAAAATACATCGAATATAAATATTTTGCTAACAATGCTATTTTAAGACGACCTCTTCTATTTAGTAAACATGATTTATTAGATAATATTTTATATAATTCAAACCACGATTTACAATATAAATATGTAATTTATTTACTTATTAATATTGTGTTTGTGTTTATGTTTCTATACTTTTCAAGAAAATATCATAATGTTTGATAATATTTATATACATGTATAGCGATGTTAAGCTTATTTAAATTTATATAAATATAGAATGAAAAATAAACCGACACGGGCAGGGTTCGAACCCGCGACTAAATGTATATAAATATAAATAAGCTTAACAGGGCTATACATGTAGATATAACAACGTAAGTCCATGTAGGGGTCAACCTCAATGTAACATCAACATATATAGAAGTAAGAATCTTAACAATGGTTAATTGTTATAAAACCATTGTTAAGATTCTTACTTCTATCCCGTGGATATTTGCATTTTATTGTATAGTTTTCTTTGGAATCTTGTATGAAGGAAGAGATATTCATGAATAGTAAGTACTAAGTAAATCATCAGTCGACAACGTGCTCGTAATACGATTTAAGCGAACTTTGAGCGGATGTTACTGAACTTTTTCTGTTTGAGTTTGATTTGATGAAAGTTGTAAAACCCGTTCGAAAATTGTTGCTGGTATTTAGACTGTACGACTTTACACAAATAAAAACAATATAAAAAAAAATCAAATAATTATATACTTAATCTTTTAATACTTAATCAAATAATTATATACTACTTAATTTGAATTTATTATTATTTTAAACTACATTAAAGATTAAGTAAATGACATTTAGTAACACAAGCGGAGGCGTAACTCGTGTTCAACTTTGTTTACATAAACGGTTAGTGAGCTCCAGCCTCCAGGTGTGACAGCTGTTCCGGGATTCCGTAATGGAGGACGTGAGGAATGCAAATTGTGAATTACAAGTGAAAAATGTAGAGAAAATGTAGGTTCGAAGCTCACCTACTGTAAGAGAATAATTTAATATGCTTAAAATTCTTATGTTAATTAGGCTTTGTGCTCATAATAGTTTTTGGTCAATAATTGTTAAACGATGTTACTTTCAATAATAGTTCAATAATTGTTTTTGAGACGTTATTACAGGTTTCTACGTGATGTTTTTTTACTTAGTAGCCCCAGAGTAATATTTTATACGGTTTGAAGAGAAACAATTAACCTTCAGTTCAAAATCAGAAACCAATGAACCATAAGCATAAATTTGTGTCATGTTGTCATGTCATCAAATTGACATATTATTAGCATCAATGTGACATTAGATTCACACAACTGCACAGACGGACGTTCAGTTATTACACTGAGGCCATAGGTACATTGTACATCTTCATAGCGAGGCGATTGTCAGCAGACAGATTTATATGTACGCAGCTGCTTATGATTTATATCTAAGGTATGAGTTTTATTATTCTCCAACACGTTACCAAGTTATGAGAAAAACAAAGGACTATCAAATAAAAGGGCAACAAGAAATAAATAAAAAATGGAAAAGACCCCGATACAAAAAGACCTCTAAAAAAAATAAAAATAATGTTATTATGTACTTATTGAAGTCGTTGCGTCGGGGGACCGTTGTACGTACGTTGACGATGGTGTCTATTTTACGAAGTTAATCATTGAGGACTTCTTGAGGAAGTCAATTACTGCGACTATACGATTCGATATCCTGCCCTGACCTTTGCCCTGTTAACTTAATTGCATTTTAATGTCTTCTTTTATTAAACTGTCCCACACGCAATGACTTCAATAAGTACATAATAATATTATTTTTATTCGTTTTGGAGGTTTTTTGTATTGAGGGTTTTTAACGTTTTCTTACATGTACTAAATGAACCTAAAGACACAGAAATTTTCAATTGTTTAAGTATTTCTATTAATCTATCCTAATATAGAAACAGGAATGATTTGTTTGTTTGTTTGAATTGAATAGGCTCCGGAACTACAGGACCGATAAAAAAAATCTTTGAGCATTAGAATCCTACATTATCCCTGACAAACATTGGCCATATTTTATAGTCATCATCATCATCATTAGCACTTATATTATAAAGAGATTTAATTGTTTTTTTGAATTGAATAGGCTCCGAAACTACTGGACCGATTAACAGCTATCCCTAATAAAGAACTTTACCTGAGTGAGTAAGTGTAAAAATCTTTTGGCCCTCATAACAAGGCTTTTTTGTCTTTATAGCTCGGGCAAAGCCGCTGGGAACAGCTAATTATTGCATAAGAACCTCTCCCCCGCACGAATAAAACGTCAATATGTTGGAGACGACTATTTCTATTTCGACCAAACATGAATAAGAACCATCTCTACGAGCATAGCTATCGATTAAAAAAAACCGTATTCAAATCTGTCCACGCGTTTGACCGCAAATTTGCCACAGACAGATACACAGATGCACAGATACACAGATACACAGATACACAAGATACACAGATACATAGATACACAGATACACAGATCGACAGGTCAAACTTATAACACCCCTCTTTTTATTCGGGGGTTAATAAAGTACTTAATCTGAGTAAATAAGTGTAAAAACTTTTGGCCTACATAACAAAGTTTATTTTCCTAAATAGTGCGGCAGAAACTGCTGAGAACAGCTAATTATCGCATGAGAACCTTTCACCAATAAAACATCAATATCTTGAAGACGCCTGTTTCTATATCCACAGATAGATACACAGATACACAGATACATTGGTCGACAGGTCAAACTTATAACACCCCTCTTTTTAGTCGTGGGTTAAAAACAAGCTGCTGTCATATTAATCAAACTCTAGAAAAAAAAAATAATAATAGTATACTTTTTGTTTTTGTTTTGCAGACATATCTACAGGGAATTTATTTTCGGGGTTGCGGTAATTTATTCAACTTAGACTACGTAAAGATTGAAATCTTAATTTGAGATTACTTGAATATATGTACTTGCTAAAAGGCTACCTCTTCAATGGTGCTAGTTCATCATCTGACTTACTCAGTCTCTTTTAACATACACCAGGTCACATTATTATCCTCGATTATCCTACATTATTACAACATACAACTAGTAGGCTTACAAGGCTTTACCTAAAGCCTGAATAATGACACGACACGAATTGTCGGTTCTTGGATGACGCTTTCATATCATGAGGAATTATGATAATACTATGTACATATCTATTGGAGGCTTAAATCGTTTTAAAATCCTAAATTTACTGATTTGATGATATAATGACTTATATACTTATACTTTAGGGAAACACTCATATAGTCTTCTGAGATTGTTACCAGTGTCAAAGATTTTGTTATTATTGTTATTTATAGGGAAAAAACAAATTAGTTATGATATTGGACCTTAAAAAATGTAACTACCCAAGAAGTCCCGACAGTAAAATTATGATTTTGCCATAATATTTAATCAACCCTACAAAACAACACACAAACGTTTATATAGATCCACGCTGTGAGTGCCTTCATAAGAACACAAACTACTAGAACATTCTCTGAAGGCCTATTTAAAATAAAACTCGTGTTTCAGTTAAAAACGACTCAAAAGGTCAACAACACACACACAACACAAAGGTCACATCAACATCAAAATTAAAATACATACAACTAAGCTAGTGGTGTTGCTACACTTACAATTTTGTATTGTTTTAAGGATAATAAAATAATATAAACTTGTTAAAAATTGCAAGTTTTGTAAGAATTACCAATGTAACTTTAAAATAAATATAAATAGCATTTTAAACGATGCCAATTATATTGGTCGGAGTGCGATTTGGAGCGTGACGAACATTGACGAAAAACGAAAATATCTTAAGTGTCTTTGATAAACATTCGCCAGTTAATTTTAACTTTTTAGCAGGTAGGTGTTTCATCTTGACCAAATGGTCAAACATCTACCTGCCCCACGGATTACTGTTGATGTGCGTAGACGGGATCGAGCTTTCTGATAATTTAAACAAGATTTTAGCGTGGGTAATTGGAGGCATTACAAAACTGTTTCAAATCATTGTAATCAGATGGTAACGGCTGGCAAACGGCTTCATATTCATAATAAACTATTAAAATCTTCTTCCGCAGTTACTTAAGGTTTAGTACCATTTAAAAGTGGCATTCATCTAACCTCTTTCTCCTCTAATGAATTCAACAATCATTTTTATAAAGTTCCTACTCTCAGTAAGGATATCAAATTCAAAACAATTTCTTATATATATTTTTCTGGCCAAACTTTGTCCATGTCCCATTTACTTTTACTTTAGTCTCTGAGGAAGAAATTAAAAATGTTATGTTTTCTATTAAATCAAATGCTGTCGGTGACGACAACGTTAGCCGGGTCATGATTGTCACAATACTTGATTTTATCCTGGCTGCTCTAAATCAATCAATACTTCCTTATCCACTTATTATTTTCCTAAACTTCTCGGACCGCTCGTGTTCTTCCTTTACCAAAAGTACTTAACCTTATCGTTTGTAATGAACTCCGACCCATATCTATATTGCCATACTTATGTAAAGTCTTTGAAGCAATTGTTCACAAACAATTTTCTAGCTACATTCTAAAGGACAATCTTCTAAGAAATTATCAGTCTGGTTTTTGTCCGGGTCACGGCACTGAAACATTCTTCTCAAGGTCACGAAAGATGTTCAAGAAGCGATCGAGCGTGGTAAATTAACTGTATTTGTTCTAAATAATTTTTTTTTCTAATGCTTTTAATACAGTTAATCACGACTTAGTGTTTGCGTTTTTAAGACATCCTAATTTTTCTTCCAAGGAGCTTAACTGGTTCTCTTCCTACCTGCAGGATCGTCAACAGGGCGTCTCCATTGCCAAAATTTGTCTATGTAGTGCAGCTTGGTATCTGGAGGACCAAGGTGGTATTTCTCTCCTCTTCTTTTTCCTTTATTTATAAATTTAATAACTTTTTATAATTCTTCCTCTTACCATCTATTTGCCGATGATCTACAAATATATGCTCATGCCACACCTAATTAAATCCATTCTGCTATTGATAGGATTAATGATGATTTGATTCAGATCCACGACTGGTGTATCAATTTCAAGCCAAATTTCAAAAATGTCAGGCCATAATTATCGGCAGCATGCATGGTTTGAAATGAATTGGATTTTGTAATCTGGCGCCAGTAATATACAATGGGGTTAACATACTTCTTACGTCGTCAGTAAGAAATCTGAGTCTTCGTATGGACAACACTCTTAATTTTATTGACCATATAATTGAATAATGGCACAGTGTCACATATTTGTAACGTTTGCTTTATCGGCACAAAAATTTCTACCCATTAGGACCAAAACTCTGTTAGTGCAGTCTCTTATTCTTCCTCTTATAGACTATGCTGATGTATGCTACTTTAATATCTCTAAAGCCAATCTAAATAAATTGGATCGCCTAGTCAATAGTTGCATTCGTTTCATTTTTAGTTTACCTAAATTCAATCATATTTCAGAATATCGTTATAAGCTTTAATGATTTCCTATAAATAAAAGAAGGAGTTTAAGAACTCGTTGTCAGAAACTTTTCCATTTTAAATAATCCACGTTCTTCTCAGTATTTAAAGTACAAGATTCAACTTCTGCCGTTGACCTACGACTTTTATCTCCGTTCTAAACTAAACTAAGTTTATTTATCCCTTCGCTCCATTCTGGTTTTATGTCTAATTCCTTCAGAGTACTCGCTGTAACACTGTGGAATAGCCGTCCTGATACACATCGACGTACTCCCAATAGGCAAGTATTTAAGAAACTTGTACTTTATCTTGTACAATATTAAATAAATAATGCGTGTATAAATCAATCATTGTACAATTAAAGTCTTACTAAACGGGTAAATAGGTCAATCAAATCGTTTTCTAAATCCGATTATATGCTGCATGCACTATAGTTATTGAATTTAGATTTAACATGTGCAATCATTATATTATTCGATGCATAGTAACCCGTTATAAAATGAAATATTTAAAATAAATGAAATAAATCACCTCCATACACTGCAAGATTGTGGAGCGTGTATTGAACTCGCGCCATCTAGCATACCTAGAAGGTAACGATCTCCGCAGTGACCCACAGTACGGGTTCCGCCGAAATAGGTCCACTGGGGAGCTTCTAGTGTACGCCACACACATTTTAGGCGAGGCCATCGAGAGGAACGGAAAAGCGGAGAAGCGGAGTAGTGGAGAACGGAGAACTCTGGATCCTTCGAGAGCATTTGACAGGGTCTGGCGTGCGAGCCTTATAAGTATGTTTTCCGCGTACGTTATATCTCCTGGTCTGATCGGCTGGGTGACGGGCTTACTGAGCCAGAGATCTTTTCGAGTAGTTGTCGATGGATGTTTCTCGGAACCCTTGACAAAAATCATCTATGGGTATGCAGACGACAACACAGTTGTAGAAAGATAATAATAATAAGAAAGAGAAGCCATGGTGCAACGCTTGAGTGACAAACTTCAGGCAGTCTCCGCATGGAGCAGTGCCAATCTTATCAAATTCAACGCCACCAAAACGCAGACGTGTCTGTTCACCGCCGAAAGGAGCCCTTTCACCTTGGCTCCTACTTTCCAGAATGTATCCTTGGAATACAGTGACCGGTTTCAGTTGTTAGGCTTAGAGATTTCCTCGAACCTCAACTTTGGTCGGTTGTCGGTCCAGTACAAGAGCAGCAGCAGCAAAGCTTGCCGTTGTTGCAAAGGTCTGAAAGTACTTTACACCGGGACGGCATCTTGTTTTATACAAAGCACAGATCCGGTCGTGTGTAGAGTACTGTGGTCACATTTTTACTGGTGCCGCAAAGTCTCATCTTGCGGTTCTGGACTCAATTAAGAGGCGAGCGAAGAGGCGTATAGACGATCCCGAATTGGTCGAAGTCGACCTCCACAGCCTTGAACACAGACGTAGAACTGCTAGCCTCTCTGTATTCTATAGGATACATTTTCCCCCTGCCCCCTTCCATCACCGACGCACGGCAGGTATCCATCCTTTTGTTCTAGACATTCCACCTGTCCAAACGAAGCGTTTTGTTTCGTCTTTTTTACTTCATAGAGCGAAGGACTGGAACAGTTTGCCTTACCACCTAAGACTACATTCCACTTAACATCAGTCGGAATGTAGTGAGGTATTGACCTAGATTGTATAAAAAAAATGTTTTATGAAATATAAATAACGCCCTACGTGTTAATAATCGTCGTGTCAGGTAATTTTATTATAAGAAAAGGGGCCTAAAGTACACTTCAACCACTACAACAATGGATCTGTGGATCATTTAAAGAATGGCTCTGTTTGGGAAATGAAAATATGAATTCTGGGAAGTAAAGATTGAAAATGTTCAATGTTAAGTATTATACATTTAATCGACATCGATCGGCTATCAAAGGTTACTGATGGTAACGACTAACAATTATTATCTTAAAAGAAATGTGATATTAACAATCAGCATTGTGTGAATGGTTCCACAATTTAACATACAATTATTATGTTGCATAGATTATGTTAATGTTTGTTAACTATTTTAATCTATCAGTTAATTATAAAATCTTATGAGTATTATTAAAGTGTATTATTGTTAATTATATCATTCATTACTTAATTGTTCTAGTTAGATGTAATCCGACCTCCGAGAGCCGTGTTCCGTAATCAGAATAGGTTCTGTGTCAATAATTGGTTTATTAGCATTGATGTAAGCATGTTAGTAGTTCTTGATTGTTATCTCGTATTAAAAATCTCATGGCTTCGGTAACTATCTAATGTGTTTTTAAACCAACAAAGTGCAATACCGAATACTCATTTATTAAATCGAAACTACCTTATATAGTTCCGAGGGGGAGGAACAGGGGACTCCTGGACATCGTATACCTCTCTACTACCTTCTATTGTAAATTAAAATTGGAATTTTACGTTAACAAATAAAACCAATTAAGTTTTAAAGATTTAAGGTTTAGAAATGCTTTCTCAGGAAGTTTAGTCAGGGACGAGAAAAGTGGCTTTTCAGTTGTTATAGATCTATGTATTACAAACAAATACAATTCTCTAGTAAAACTTTTACCAAACACTTTACAGTCTAAAATCTTCATTAGAAGCGAGATTCGGCAAAGACAAATCACCAGCGTTTGTTCTTTCATTGTTAAACCATGCTCAGAAAATTAAAATTACATCTCCAAAAAGTACAAAAATATATTAAAGAAATCTGGTTTGCCTCCCCGTTGCATATAATCTGGGTATGCCCATGCTTATTCCAATTAGTTCTGTAGAATATTAATATTATGCTGAAAAAGAAGTGAGAAGTAAGAGTTATAAATATCAGAAATAAATAAAACAAAAGTACAACAGGCGGCCTCATTGTTAAAGAGCAACCTCTTCCAGGTTACTTTGGGTAGAGGACATGAGGTATGAGCGCAGATTTAGGTGCCTAAATAGATTTATAAATATACATACATAAACTTATTAAACCCTTACATTATCACTGTCGAGAAGAGGTAATCTTGTAATTGTCATAGGTCGGACCATTTTGGGATTCCGCCTAAAATCCCTAGTCCCTAAAAAAAATTACCATACTAACTTCTACCCTTTGTTTCTGGTTACTTTCATGGGATTTTTGACAATAGCTTAATTTTTTATTTCATCTTTTTTCCTATTATTAATTAGATTGTTTATAATATAGTGATGAACCTGCCTTACACTGTAACTAAAAACTACAATGGAACGGGTGAATATTTTTATGTTTTATGTTAATGGGTAACTAGCTTTTCCGAGCGACTTCCCGACGTGCCATTAAAAATACGGTTTTGTTATGTCGGAAGGCCGTCTAAAAGTTATTCTTTCATCCCTCCGGGACAGTACTTTTTTCTGTATGTCCATTTCGGTCCGGAGGATAATTTCTGAGTATTTAACACAATCCGTGCATGCTCCGGAATTTTATTTTACTATCATTACATACGACTCATATACTTTTCGTTAAAAAAAATGACAATCTAGCGGTATGACCTACATTTCAAGTACTGACTACGGCTTTCATATATCCTTAACACGTTCGCTGCTTTACGAGGTCTATTAGATTTCTTGCGAGACTTTCGTATTGTGTGTGGACTGAAATGCTGTTTTTTCACTCCTTGCGAGGGGCTCTAACTTGTAAAGTTCTTTATGTATGAGCAAGACAAATATACACATTTGTATCCTACTTGAAGGTGAGTTCATAGACATAATAAAAAAAATAGGGATGGATTAGGTCCCTAACGCACAGTACTATAATTTTTTTCATTACTTGCGTTAGGGGATATTTTATTACTCGTGGAATCATACGTAGGTAGGCGGCGCGGGCGCTGCGTGTCTCGTTTTAATGTTGTTCAAGTATCGATGTGAGGGGACGCGCTCACATTTTAAAAATAGCACTCGCGTAAATATATCGACGTGTTCATATTTTAAATTGTTTTAATTGTTGTTAAAAACAATGAGTTACTTAATTAATTAGTTGATAGTTAATTAGAGTTAATTTTGGTGAGCATTCTAAGAAAGAAAAATTATCGCCGGTTAATACCGGGGCATTATCCAGTAAAATAAAAAAAAATCCTGAAGGAAGATGTGTTGATCATGTTTTCCAACGAGGAAACAAAAAAAAAGACGTTGCGTGGGTTGTTATGAAAAATTACGGCGCACGGTAAACAGCTCTGAAGCTTCTAAAAAAACATTTTGTGGCGAGCAGCTAGATCTTTATTATTGTGCAGAATATCTTATGCCATAATGGCCGCAAACTCTTAAGTGTGTCATATATAAAAATAAAATAAAAAAAAATGATTACGATTTGCTCACAACGCGAAAAGTCGATGTGCTTGCTTTAATGACAAACGTTTTCCGTAGTTTATAATAAATAACTACTTCGTAAATTAAACTTTTTTTATCGACAAATAACATTTTATTTTATTCCCATCACTAGTCACTTCACATATTGCTCTATCTCTGGTTGCGGAACGATGTCATACAATCGATGTCTAATTTTTGATTTGTATTTGTGGCTTATTCTTATGTCATAACTGCGTGCGAACCTAGCAAAATATAGAACAGTAGACTATCTTTGACCCACGAAATTTTTAAGTATATGTCATTGTTTTTGTTGAAGATATAAATTATTTTCAGAATTGTACTTTTAGGGGACTGATTAGGTCCCCAACGCACCCGGGGATAAATTAGTTTCGAGATCTTTTAGATCCCTAACGCACCAGCTGAAAGTTTTTTAAATATGATGTTGCAGTGAACGTCTTAAATGCGTGGAATATCTTCAGTTTTTTTAAATACTAATCAATCGATTATATTCTTCTTTATTTACAGACTGGTGATCTATGCAATATTTATTTATTTTTTTAGGGGTGCTAACGGCAGGTAAACTTTACATTTATTATTATATTGTTTACAGTACAAAAACAATTTAAGTGTCTCACCAATTATAGTCAACCACATCTTACTGTAAATAATATTGCAAGAATAATGAAGTTTTTCATAAGCAGAATCACTTTACAGGAAACTAATTCCCATGCGGCATAAATGATATGTAGTGTTAGAGATGGGGTGAACCTGACAAATTATTGGATATGAAGAGTAGTGAAAAGTTAAAAGATCTTAGTCCGGTGCCGGCGGTTTACATTAGGTGAAAAAGTTCCTGTATCTCATCAAAAGTAAATGATTTTGTTATTATTTTTCGTTTGGAATTGATATAGTTGTGTAAAAATTAAAATGAAATGATCATAGTACCTATATGTTTATTCTGAAAATAAGTAAAGTTCAAAAGTACAATAACAAACAAATATTATCAAAATCTGTCTAACAATTTTTGCTCGATACGTGATTAAACAAATATGTATATTAAGTAACACCTACTAGGAACCGACGCGGGGTTCAATGACGAAACAGAATAAACTTAAAATTAAATGTAAGAGGATGGAAGAACGTCTCTTCTAGTATCTTCATAGTGAATGTATATATATGTATTAATATAATTATAGTTTGCTTGTTGTCTGTTTTCTGTTTTCTAATATCACCAATATAGAGCGACGTCTAATAATGATAATCTAATAACATGTAATACTTGTTTATTTTTACTCAATTATGCTTAAATCATATAAAATAATAGAATAACTAATATTATATTTAGTATTGTATTATTTTAATATGTATAAATTATTCTTTACTATTTTATTTAGTAATATTTTCCGAGCCAATTAATTTAAAGAGATTGCAGAGTAGTAGCGGTGGACTACTAGTTTCACTTAAGAGGTTTCTGTGTTACTACTGAGAGTTGAGTTTCACTTTCTCCTGATCTAGATTAATCTTTAAGTATTATAGAGATTTTATGTAATCCGCAAGGTCTTATAAGATATCGTCTCTCCGTGATAAGCTTCTATCTACGATGTAATTCCCGATATATTCGTAGTATTGATTTTTCATACACAATCTAGTTTATAAAAAATATTAAGTGAATGATTAATCAAAAATACGATTCAAATCTGCAAACTCAGGGAGTCCGTTCTCTTCGCTCAGTCAACTATGTCACAGTTTCGTTAGCAGCTTTGATGAATTTGTTATTTAAAATTATTTTACCATTCTAATAAGTTTAACATGGCTCACATGTTTAAATACTAAATTTAGTAGTTAGACGTAACTTAAATAGCTTTATATATAACGCATGAAAAATTAAGAATGAATTTTTAAATATAAAAACATTAGGTGCTATTTCAGATGTTTGAGTAGAATAATAAACATTTAAATTGGCATTTACAACTTCAATACTATATATATAGGTACATGTTAGTGCGAAAAGGTGATCCAAAGTTGTGTTATATTAAACAATCGATAGTTATTTATAGGGACAATAAATGCAATTATAGGTAGAGTACTACACATTGAAATAAAACTATTATTACGGATTTAACTCGCGTATATTGAATTAAATTTTAAAATCTAACCTGACGTTTCGAATGCTTTGCAGCAATTATGTGATGTGTACGCTTATGTTTGATCAAACATTAGCGTACACATCACATCTTCACACATCTCGGATATCAAGCATAGGCGTACATCGAATTCAGCACTGTGTGAACATACCATAGACAAGCCCAATCATTATATAAGATTTGATAAACCTGAAATCCTAAAATAAAAAAATAAAAATAACCTGAAATCCTAAAATTATAAAAACATCCTAATTTTAACAGAGAAGATGGTTAGGGATTATCTAACACCTGGGACCCACTTTTGAAAAATATAAAATCCCACGTCTGTGACCGCACTGTAAGACCTCAAGATACTGTTAGTGCGTTTTGTGTGAATCCTGAACTGTACGCCCGGAAGCTTAGAAACCGTTGGAGGTAGATGACTAATTAACTGACTTACTGACAGACACCTCCATCTCGTCTTACCGTGAACACGATTGCTGCAAAGCATTCGAAACGTCGGGTTAGATTTAAAATGTAAATTTAAAATTTAATTCAATATCGCGTATATTGAAATCCGTAAAAATAGTTTTATTTCAATGTCCATAAATAATTAATCTACTAGTAATTAAACAAAATAATTAATTGGGACGCCATCATACATAATATGTCATTCATTATTCGTGTCTTGTTTATTACACCTTCTCTTTTACTCTCTTGCTTCTTCTTTCACCAGTCCTCACAACTCCTCTGTCGAGGCCAGCTGTGCTTTAAGTAATAAGTATTAAGTACACATATGAAATTTTCTTGTAAGTTTAATTAGTTTAAAAAATTTAAATATAAGATCGTTAGTAAAAATAAAAATGGAATACAACTTAAACATGTAAAATATTCGTATATGAAGTCAAGTATACAGTTTACTTCGAACACTTGTCTAGCGGTTACAACTGGCTCGCTTCCAGTTTTGGAGGAAAGTATTTAGAAACTGTACATTCTCTCTCATTTTCAGTTTTTAATTTGAAAACAATTTTTTTAATAACTTTGTTTCAAAAAGAAACAAATAAACAGAATTAATGAGATAAGAAGAAGTTTTATCGTATTTTTATTACTAAATTCGGCTTGGTTATAGTTCAAACAATATAGGTCTACTCAGCCGTAGGTACATACAGACATGACCGAATCAATTTAATCTACTATTAATAGGTTTCACGATGAGAGTTTAATCTAAATGTAAATACACATATAATATAGTTATGTTGAATATTAATATTTGTTTGTTTATGTATTTTAGTTTTTTAGAGATGCTTATTTGATTACTGTTACTTGGATAAGTTTATATATAGTACTAAGTTGACAGCGAATCTGATTGTCAAGGTCACAATTAAAATTCTCGAATTTGAATTTTTATTAACTTTTACGCAGTTCAGTATAAAGTTCCAATCCCAAATCGAGCGTACTACTTGACTAATGTAAAATAAAATCCCGTGACATCTTAATTTAGTGCAAACCATTGAAAAGCATTTCTTTCTCAGAGACATGACTTATTACCGATTTTTTTGCTTATAAGCACTTACCAGAGCAATCAATAAGTAACAATTGAATAAAATCAGTTTAGTAATTTCAGAGTTTCATGATATAGAATGCATTTGACCCAACAACATTAGTCCTCTCTCCCCACTCGCTGGACTTACGCGCATACCCTGGACTTGAGATGTAGAAATCTAAAATTAAAGTAAGTCTAACTCTAATATGAGTAATATAACTTAATAGGAGTTTAAAAAAATTGGTCAAAAAAATCATTTCTTTTTGGTTTAAAAGTAAGCAAGTATAAAAATGAAGATTAGATTTAACCTTCCGATATGAATTAAAAAAAACACTGAAATTATTAAACGTAGTTTTACAAACTTTTTAAAGAAAAATGTAATATGTCTTATTCTGCAGATGAAATTACATGAATTAAACGACAGCTTCAAACCATTCAAGAAGCTTTAAACTCGTAAGTTAATGGAAATACAATTTCCATAAATTAATATATTCTATTTTGGTCATTACAAAAACAGAAAAAAAAATAAAAAAATGTGGAACAGCACTACCTATTTAAATTATAAAAAAAATATCCATAGAACCAAAGAAAACATTAAAATAAAAATAAGTACTACGTTGAATGGAAGTAGAACCTGTGTTGATGTCACCATATGCTTACCATTTCATGAGCCTAAGATTTCTATTTAAAACCCAAAACCTAAAACCCATCTAACCAAACAACCAACCTAACCGTCATCAATTTGGAAGCTATAATACCACAGAAAGACTTACTTATAACGCCTCATAAAATAAAATCATTTATTTCTTAATAGTTATAAATACATAGTAGTATTTCCGAAGTCATGTGATGTTAAATACGAATCCGATAACATACAAGTCATAGCAAGCTCACATCGATGCGATACTGAAACATCGATTACTGACGCTGTATGCAGTGAATATTACAAGTCACGCGACTCGCGAGTGGTGAATTACATCGAGCTCCATGAATTAGACTGTTAAAGATAACATTAATATACATTTATAATACTTATACCATTTTATATCTTGCAAAAAAGTGTTTAATAGTGTATAGTTAATAAATTAGATTAGAACATAATCAAGCAGGAAGAAATAGTAAATTACACAAACACACTGTTGGACTCTCGAAATATTTCAACATTAGTTATTTAGTTATACAATTATCGGGAGTTATTAATAATCAATGCTCGTTTTGATATAGATTGTAGTACTGTTTTGATGAATCAACATAACTAAGTATATTACATTAAGATTAGTTGTTTGCACTAGCAGCATCAAATCGGATTTGTTATTCGATCTAGTTGACCTAAATAGCAGCCGAGTAAGGTTTTAGATTTATGGATAGAACAATGTCTCCCTAAAAAATCCTTTCCTTGTTCCCCTTAGCACTCCTCCTCCCACGGGGTTGTGTATAATTAAATATACTTAGGTATGCTGTTTGAGAGTAATTGGATTTGTTTGATTCAATTATAATTGTTTCGCTCCTGTTTCATGTTTGTGTTACTTTAATTAGCCAGGTTAAATAGATCATCCAATACTATGTTACGTAAGACTGATCATCTGTGATTCAGATTGTTGGAAGGCGGTAATATTGGTTTTCATTTTAAAATTTTGTAGGCATAGTTTTGAGTTTATTACAATTAACTGTTTATAATATAAAGTAGAAATTAATTCACTCATTTCACCAGTTTTAAAAATATATGTGTACTTAGTTTCACTGAATGCTTATAAGATAACCGTTGTAGAAGACGTGTAAAGAAGCGGTATTTTTACGTTACACCAAAAGATTATGGATTTTATGGAGCACTTTTTACTGGTTTCTGAAAACTCAAGCTGCTTAATCGTCGTTGTTTAATTATAGAAGTCGATACCCGGTTGATCTGGGACATAAAAGAGATGCGAATATTACTCTATGTCTTTACTAAACACCATCAACTACATTACTACCACACCACCTGGATTCGTGGTGTTCTTCTATAGTACGGTTCTCAAGATACTTTAATCCATGCACTACAGAAATATTAAAATAATACTTAAATTTCGGTAGCGTTTTACATAACGAATGATAGTCATTTTGATATGAGGTTCGGTTGAAAACAATTAATTTAAATTATGAAGCTTCACACTATCAAACAAATCAAAGTAGCATTAAAATGTGCATATGTTTAAATAAACTAGGATAACACTTACGTGCAGGCGAGGTGGAAGAAGTAGTAACCAGATATGAATAAAGATTTATGTAATTAAAAACTCAATGTGAAGATTTAAAACAACACTACTTTACGAATACGAATACTTATTGGTATTGGGAATTAATTAATTGCGTTTGTTATTCTTCCTCAGACGATTATGTTCATTTGTTCCTTAAAAATGTACCTTTAAAACTTCTGTTCATGTCATTCTGTTACCTTTAAATATTTATGTAAGATTATGAAATATATACTATGAATCCAGATTAAATTATTACTTTTTTCCTTTTCGTTCATATATAAGCTTTAAATTTCCAATATAAATCTCATTTCGTGTAAAGGACTAATCTCGAAAGAAACTGAAACTAAGCTCTCAGCGAGAAATAAACCTCTCAACTGTAGCTACTTCTCTAAAATAATCTTTTTTGCGGTTCCAAATATATTACTATTAAAGTAATTTTATTCTATGAATTTTACACGGGCTGTCTTTTATACGATTAAGTGCCAAACGATTAAGTGCACTTTTATTTATTGCAATAATTTTATTGCAAACGACCAAAAGGGTCATCTGATGGTAATTGATGAATTGATGAACGAATGCCGAGGTAAGAAGCTTCTAGAGAAGCGCACAGTGGTGGAGCGCCAGCCAGTATTCCACCTGCGGCCGAACCTACAGTTTATAAGGCTGGCTGGCTGGACCGGAGTGAAATACCGTCTTAATTTGCTCAGTACACCGAGCTTCTTTGAGGCCAATTTTGTCTTGGCCTCAATATGACCGCGAAACTGAATCTAGCTTGATATATCGACTCCAATGATTCCAATACTGGCTGCGGCAGTTAGAGAACTGCTCTTGAACGAAGGTTTGACAAACGGTGTCTTTTTAGCATTGAACGCGGAAACTTGTGTCTTTATGGGGTTAAATCGGACCAGATTAAGTTGGCCCCAATCTGAACCTTTTCTTATGGTTGTTTCGATTTCAGACAACAAGTTCGTTTAGGCTCTCAGTGACGTTTTACCATGAAGTATTAGTGCGGGGTGTATAAAAGGCATCACCCTTACTATCATCTGCATACCCAAGCTGCCTTTTTACAGCATAATATGCCGCAAGAACAGTGTAGGTGGTAGCACACAGCCTTGAGGGACACCACTATTGACTATATTGAGTTGGTAATACACCGTCAACAACAACTTTCATGTTTCTGTCTCCCAGGAAACTGCTGACCCAGAAGGACTATTTCACGGTAAGCCCATACCAAGCGAGCTTCAAGAGAAGCGCTCTATGCCAGTCCCGACCGAAGCCCTGCGTCTTAATCGTCTGTACCCAACGGTGACTTAGATATACTAGTAGGTTACCCGCTGAGCGACCCCTACACGGGAACCGTATTGTCGGTCATTAGGTGATACAATATAGACTGAGCCTAATCTTCTGTAAGAGGTTGATACTACCTTGGTTGAACTGATCAATCACCTCTTACTTGTAATAAATAAATGACTGCTTACAGTGTACAAAATTAGTAAAAATAAAGTTAGTAATAAACCTAAGCTAATTTTAAATGACTAAATATATCCCACAAATAAAGTCACTACAATTTTAATAGCATTATGTAAGACATTAAATTATATATCTGTCATCAATCATAAGTACGACTACGATAACAGTATAATACCTATTATATAGTCCACACCTATGTTTAGGCATTTATTATTGACACACTAACATGACTGGCACCGTTTAGTTTTTATATTGTACTGTCTATCATGTGGGCATCGGATCTGACGTGTTCTTCTTTTAAATGATGGTTTGAGCCTTACTAACAATAAGTGATAATAGAATATGAGATCGATTCCGATTGATTCAATCTTGAATGAATGTATTATTGACAATTCAGTATGTCAAAAAGATAGAATCAACTTTTTCTTAACGGATCGCTTTATCTTGAAGTCCTAAAACTAGTTTATACGGTCTTTGTTTTACTCCCGCCGCTAAAAATTTGAATAGAAAGAGAAGAGACTACCAAAAAAAAAATATTACCAACAATAAAGATTTTTTTGTTTCTCACGTAAGTATTCAGAGTTTTTTGAAGAAAAATATTTGTGAACAATGAATAATTGAAAATGCTCACTGAATTATTTACGATAAAATTAAAAATCAAATGAATTAGATAAAAAAAAAATATATATATGTTGTGTTCTTTTTTTCATGTATTATAAGTACATATAGGTATTGTATTATGGAATAACAATATTATAAACATTGACTATAGGAATCACCTATCACGATACAGCAACAAAACTTTTTATGTATAATAAATAGTTGGGTAATATTAAATTAAAAGTGTTATACAAAACATATTATGGGAACAAGTAATTATTGAAGCTATATTACGTTAGTTTTGTTTTAATATTGTACTACCTCTCATGTGTGTGTAGGATCTGACAGCCTTCTCTGCTAAGTGATGCTTACAGCCGCCAGCAACTTCCTCTGATCCACCGCACTGTTACGAGTTACTTAATAAGCCATTTACATCAATTAAACTTTATACAAATCCATGCATATGTAGAAGATGTAATTATTATTTATATTATGTATTATTGTGTTATCCATTCAGTATATTATTAGGTTATAACTATTCTATATAAACTATATTTGATAATCAACAAAACATAAAACTTTATCAAAATTCACATGAAGAAATATATAAAAAAAAGTAGTTTTGTATCAATATGTATGTAAAATCTATGTATTAACATTGTTATAGTATAGTTGTCTCTGTATGTTTGTTTATATCAGCGCCTGTATCATTACATAGTATAAAGCAAAGTCGCTTCCTGTTTCTATGTTTGTATGTATGTAGATAGTTCAAAATAATTTACTAAGAATTGTAAAAAAAAAATTAAAAACGTTCTACAAGAAAGTCCGCGATGGTATATGTTTATCTCTTAGGGATAACCCATAATAGCCAATTTATATTATTAACTTTTTATGAGAAATAAAAGCTTATTTACGAAATAATTTTAAGCAATACAGCATTAATCCTTACCTTATTAAGTACCTTAAATATATTTTATATGGAACAATATAGCCCCTTGCAGCTTGTAATTTAAATGAATATTTTCAAAGGTATTACAAATTTAAAATATAGGGACATCGCGCTTGCGGCCGTACGGTCTACCGGGGCACTCTGGTATGGAACCGTGCAAACCGTCTCAAAAATGGCTTTTGTGAATGGTCAGTATTAAAAATTTTGTTAATGCGTACAGCTAACTGAATGTCTAATATATATTATTTAGCATTTAAAATAGATTTTTTTTAATATAACCAGACCTGCAAGTTGATGGTCACAATAAAGTCGATTGTGTAGCTCAGCATTCCTCAAGTTTACATGGACGTATTTTGATTATTTTCAATGAAAATCTATAAGTGTTTATGTTTAGAATGGTTATTAAGTGCGGTAATGAAATGAGCGTTTAATTAAAAACAAGAGAGTAGCCTTATTAAAAACTTAAAATAGATTTTTGACAGTGACAATGTCTGCCGATGTCGTAATTTTTATTGTATCACTTAAAAAACAAGTCATATAGAAGCCAATACAAAAAAAAAGGGAAAGGGGAATTGTTTTACTACGAATTTACAAAAGCTAGTTATCAATATAATATAATTAATTATTACCTTTCGAGTTAATTAATAGAAATGTAATTGTGGTA
This sequence comes from Napeogenes inachia, assembly GCA_959347355.1. Classification (NCBI taxonomy): domain Eukaryota; kingdom Metazoa; phylum Arthropoda; class Insecta; order Lepidoptera; family Nymphalidae; genus Napeogenes; species Napeogenes inachia. The sequence goes on along the minus strand of OY365796.1, from coordinate 1,735,560 downwards.
GCGGTCGACAACTATTTTCACATAAGAGGCTTATGTCTTACTGAGAGCTAAATTTCAATTTCATCTGATCTAAATTAATCTTAAGTATTATAGAGGTTTTATTTAATCCGTTACGTCTTATAAGAGGTTTTATGTAATCCGGAATTTCTCTATCTCAGAAGTTTAAGCATAACAATGAATTTTCTCACAAAATGTAATCTCTTTTTTATATTAATATTATATATAAACAATGTATTAGGAATCAAACATCCGATCCCTAGAATCCTCTAGAAGGGCATCCCCGTTGCTATGTCAACCGTTTCGTCACAAGCTTTATCTTTAATATTTATTAAAACTATTATATACTTGATGGCTAACATAATTATATTTACTTTCATAACATGTTCATTATAATTGTCATTTCGTTATTTTCCGATATTTTCCAAATGTATTGTATATTTCTTAAAGAAAATAATCTTAACCCCATTTCTCATCATGTTTATTTCTATAATAATTTAATTCTATTCAGAATGCTATTCATTATAGAAATATAGTTTCTTCAAATCTTCATAATATATTTTTTTAATAAAAGTAAAGCAAACAGTATGGTATGCTCTTTTAATACGAATTTTATCGCTGAATGGCAACTAGTATTTATTATAGAAATATAATATAGAACAAATTAATTCGTTTTTCCAAATCACGAAAATGAAGCTGTCACGTACAGCTAAGCAACATGTCACGTAACAACGTAAATTGACACCGTGACGAATTTAAGAGGAACGAAATTTTTTGTATTAAAGATTTTTGAAGACATTTAATATCACCTGTAACAGCTATATTACACTTATAAATAAATTGAAATATTTATTTAAATCTAATTAACTAAAACAGGAAAATCGAAGAGAAAAAAAAAAGTCTAGGGTTACTTTAAAATAATGTTTTTAAAGATATTCAAAAAGAGAAAAACACAAATTAAAAACAATTGCTTTTAATTGGCCTTATTTGCTGAAGATCAATTTTTTCAATATTTATTTTTACAGGTATAAAATTTGCTGATATTTATTGGAATTTCTAAAATAATTTTGAATTTATTATTACTGATACATGCTTTAGTAAAAAAACGGAATTGAACAGAAAAGTTACTTATAAAAAAAAAATAGAATCAATAATATAATACTAAACTTAGAACTAAAAAAAAATCCTCTACTTTGTCGTCTTTCTTCTAAGAATAAAATGCTAAAACTATTGGAACGAGTTAAACCAAACCTATGTACAAATCGTTAAAACTAAATATTAGCTGTTGTCATAAACTTCATTCCACCTCTTTCACTCAAACATCGTAAACAATCTATCATTGATTAAAGTTTTGATCTGATTACGGTGACACGTACTGAAAACCAACTACTTAATTTTACCGATTTTTTACGCTTTCGCGCGTAAAACACTGAACCGATTTTGATCAAATTTGGCATAAACATAGATAAGATGATTTATAGTAGGTAAACAATTTATAAAAAAAAAGGGGAATAGTTATTTTCAGACATTATTATTTAGCAAGACATATCTACCCTTATGAAAAATAGTTTATCATCAAAAGTTTCGTGTGTCACGGGCCTCAACGTTGGATGCAAACTCTAGTCTCCACTAATAACATGAGTGCCACCTAATCTAGACCTAGACCTGGTTATGCTAAACCTACAAAAAATACATAGACTAACTTTTATCGCAAAAAAAACGGCATAAATTTAATTTAATTTAATTTAATTTAATTTAATTTAATTTAATTTAATTTAATTTAATTTAATTTAATTTAATTTAATTTAATTTAATTTAATTTAATTTAATTTAATTTAATTTAATTTAATTTAATTTAATTTAATTTAATTTAATTTAATTTAATTTAATTTAATTTAATTTAATTTAATTTAATTTAATTTAATTTAATTTAATTTAATTTAATTTAATTTAATTTAATTTAATTTAATTTAATTTAATTTAATTTAATTTAATTTAATTTAATTTAATTTAATTTAATTTAATTTAATTTAATTTAATTTAATTTAATTTAATTTAATTTAATTTAATTTAATTTAATTTAATTTAATTTAATTTAATTTAATTTAATTTAATTTAATTTAATTTAATTTAATTTAATTTAATTTAATTTAATTTAATTTAATTTAATTTAATTTAATTTAATTTAATTTAATTTAATTTAATTTAATTTAATTTAATTTAATTTAATTTAATTTAATTTAATTTAATTTAATTTAATTTAATTTAATTTAATTTAATTTAATTTAATTTAATTTAATTTAATTTAATTTAATTTAATTTAATTTAATTTAATTTAATTTAATTTAATTTAATTTAATTTAATTTAATTTAATTTAATTTAATTTAATTTAATTTAATTTAATTTAATTTAATTTAATTTAATTTAATTTAATTTAATTTAATTTAATTTAATTTAATTTAATTTAATTTAATTTAATTTAATTTAATTTAATTTAATTTAATTTAATTTAATTTAATTTAATTTAATTTAATTTAATTTAATTTAATTTAATTTAATTTAATTTAATTTAATAATATATATATTCAAAAGTTATCACACGCATATCTAACGTCATTACATGTACATTTATTATAATTCGACCAATTGAATATGTAAATAAAGATTTTTGTTTCAATAAATGAATTTGATGTACCGATATATTTTTTTAAATTTCACTTTTTACCGAAGCACGTATCGGCCCGCTAGTACTAAAATATTTTTTTCATTTCTATCGAAACCCCAACTGTCAGGGCAGACTATAATTAAAGTATAATATTATTTAATATTTGACATTTCCATGGTAACGCAGTCCGTCGGTACCAATGTGAAACATTCCAAAATCACCACCTACTTACACATTAAAATTAATCAAAAAAACATTTTCCAGTGGACCAAATTGTAAATCTAAACAATTCTCAAGTCCCCTTGACACACACAACACACAAACACACACCAAGAATTTTATAAAAATCGGTCCAGTCGTTTAGGAGTTCAGTGACATACACACGCACACAAGAAATATATATATGTAAAGATAATCTGGAGCGTTGTCAAAACTTTGTTTGTCAAAATCGGTGAAGGGAAAAATAAGTTATGGTCAATTGAAAATTTACTTCAAGCACTGGTTCAAAACTTTTGAACAGAATTGAATGCGTTTTACAACTTGAATATGAGCATATTCAATAGATGGCGCTGACTTTTTTAGAACTCGCTATGATTATGTTTTCGCATATGGTATAGCAGTTTGAAATTCTACAAAGAAATTCTTTAATTGAACATTACTCAAAAACATAATATTTGGTAAAAAATATTTTCTATGCTTTATTACGTTCCTTTCTTATCTTTTATTACGTATATCTGAATAATGTCGTGGCTGTGTGTGTGTGATATGTATGTATGTTATTATTTTCAGTTTGATATCGTAGCAATGTAATGCCTTTATGCATAAAATTGCCACGGGAATAGGATACTATAGAATTAACTATAAGTCTATTATAAGTCTGGATAATTGTAGTTTCCACAGATTCGTCGTGAAAAGCGATCTACACGCGGGCGGAGCCGCGGGCAACAGCTAGTTTAATATATTTGAAAGTATATTTTAATATATTTAAAAATACATTAAATTATAATGAGTATATCGTTATATACTCATTATAATTTAATGAGTATATAACGATACATAAATAGAATTATATATATCATTTTATTTTGCTTAAAAAGGTCGCTTAGACCAAATACCTCTAGTACGATATATTTTCTTAAAAATATATGCCTACCTTCGTTTTGATATATCTCTAGTATGACAGAAATGTTAAGGTTACCTATAGGTTACCAATTTATGTACTTTATCTGTTTTCTATGTCATAAATACATCACAGTATTAAGTTATAATAACGCCTCTGTGTTATATAGTACACACACATTAACACTCCAAATTTATTACGTTACAGGTTTTTCATTACACTACTACTAGGATGATTAAAACTGGTCTTATGTGTACAAATGAAATTATATGAAACATAGACTACATTGTGATATTTTAACTATATGTGTATAATAAAGAGTAATAAAACAATATATATTTGACTAACACGCAAATTGCGCTGGATGTGTTTTAATGTAATTAAGTATGGCTGTAAAAGGTCGGAACTCAAAATAAATTTGATAAAGTAAATATTGCCCACGTTGAGAACTGTAATATTACACACTTTTATTTTATTTGTCATTGAAGAATATTGATTAAATATTCGACTTTTGATAAATTCTCCCACGATTGCCTAGATTTTGCATGTTGGCTAAGTTGTAATTTTCTTATCCATTCTTATTAGATGCTTTCAATCTATGTACACGCGTTAAGTCTTTACACTGATTTACTATTCAGGAGGAAAACTACCAGGATATCAAATGACTTCAAAATGAAGCTTTATAAATACAAAGTTGTATAGAGTGAATTAGTGCACCTATATCGGTAATATACAGTATTACTAGATTCAGTTTGATGATAAGTTTACAATTTAACAAGTAAAGCAAGAGTTTGAATGCTTTGGATCCCTTTTTATTTTTAATCAACGACCCAAAAAGAGGGGTGTTATAAGTTTGACCTGTGTCATGATATGGAGCTTTTATTGGTTCTGGTGAAAGGTTATTATACAATTATACAATTGATAGTCAAAACCTAAACAAGTGAAATTAGTGTGTTAATAGATTCATTTATATCTAAATAGAAATAACTGCTAAATAGAAGAAGTGAATAATTCAAAATGCAAGTAAGTTTTAAGACATTTAAGACGTATAAGACGTTTTAAGACAAATAACGTAATAACAATATCAAATCGTATAGTCTAAGTCCTCATGCATTAGTTCCAAAAAGGTAGTAAAATAGACACCATCGTCATTTGCGTAGAACGGTCCTCCGACGAACGACTTCAATAAGTACATAAGAATTTTTAGACGTTTTTGTGTATCGGAGGTTTTTAAATTATTATTATTTTATTTTATTAACAAAAGCATTAAAAGCTTTAAATTTAAAATAAATTATTGAAAAAATTAACGCGTATCACTAATAATAAATTAAACTATTACTATACACTAACTATAAATATATATGCAACCACTGCTTTCACGGGGAATAATATAATATAAACACACTTTTTGTTTAACGCTTTATTTTACAAAAATTAAAAAACAAAAGTTTATCAGTATAATATAATTACAAACAGCGACAGAGCATAATTCGAAACACACGGTTAAAACCATAAAAGTCTTTGTTGCAATAAAGATTTACAACTAACAAAGTAAGTTAGTAAATGCACACTAGCCGATCATTAACTTCACCGTCCTCGTGATAAAGGTCTTTTATAAAAAACCACTATCCTATTTCCTTCTCAACATTAAAATTTTCAAAAACTCTTTCTTAGCCAATGATCGAAAAGACCGAAGGAACTCTGGTGAGTTACTGGACTTCTCGAAAATAGGCGAATAAGTAACAATAATTATTTTTTCCTATAAATATGTTTATACCAACCCTAATAAGAAAAACAACTAGTTGTCTGCTGTATTAAATAGAATAGTTTTATAATTAATATAAGGAAAAAAACATCAATATTTTTTTTTTAATTAAATACTATTACCATCACCATCGTAATACTTTTATATTACAATAAAAAAAATACTATAAGAATTTTCTACTAAATAAGAATATATTTTTTAATAGAATACACATTCAGCTTGTTGTTTTGAGAAATATTTAAAGTTCTTAAATCACATGCTCAGTATTTGTTCAGGGCTCATTATTTAGTACTGAGATTGAAGGGGTTAAGGAAGATTATAATAAGAGTTATAAATGTTTTCCCAAAACAAACATTTTTCGGCCAAAAGTGACCCTCTAAGTTCCGGGATTTTATTGAGAACCATGTGAGGAGACCAGTTTATGCCTACTGGTAGCCATGTTGGTACTCCCGAAGCCTCCGGTTTTCTGAAAAAAAAGAAATGTTATTTATACATTTGTCCATTTTGAGTTATTGGTTGATATACAGTTGATTGTGTCGAAGATGACAGTTCGATTTTAAAAAAGTATACAATGAAAATAAATGATCAAAAATGCAAGTACGCATTATGCATATTAAATTGATTGGAGATTCAACGATTTATCAAATTTGTTGTAAATTTATTATTTTCTTATTTGTTTACAAGTTGTTATTAGGAGATCATCTAGAAATAGGTTATGGAAGCAAGGCTTACCCAGTTTTAATAAAGTTCATCCAAAGCTCCCTCATAATACTTCGCATACTTTCAAAATCCCTTGTAACCTTGGGCCTCGAGTATACATTTTCTTTAAATTGGGCTACAACTGTGGTTGTCTGATCACAATGAGCAGCTCCACGTACATTTGTGTATGGTACGATGGGAGTATTTTCATCCGTATAAGAGTACTCGTACAAGTATATTTGATTATGTCCAGATTTTAACAAGTAATTAATAAACCTTAATGTAGGGCATGCAAACATAGTATGTGTCATGTAATTTATATATTCTAAAACACTATTGTTATCTATTGGTTTATCTCCAAAATAAAATTGTCTTATAATGTTTGCTACCAAGAGTTTTTCTTCTTTACTTTTAAACTGTAAATCAGATGGAAGAAAATCAATAAAATTTTCATTCATATCTTTTTTTCGAAAATCAAAAACGTTAATATACATCAAACCATCCATGTTCGTAAAACCATATAGTAAAGGTAATTTCGAAAAGTTACCTTTCTTTAAGATATTAACAGGAAAATCTTCCAGAAATATTTCTTGTCCAAAATTTTTTTCTATGCAAGACGACAAAATATGTGAGGTGTTTATTTGATAAATAACGTTTCCTGATTGTAAAATCTCATAAGGAACACTTTTGAAAAAGTATTCTAATTCATCAATGTCATCTACGTTGTTGTTTCCTATTAATTTTGCATATTCTTTAGACGTATGTAAAGGATCAATTTGGAAACCGAACGGAATCATACCAGATCCACTCTCAGATATAGCCTTATGGAAGAGGCCGTCAGCCATTTTCGATATCAATAAAAGATCAACAGCTACGGACCCAGCACTGAAACCCGATACAGTAACGTCAGCAGGGTTACCACCGAAGCTTGCAATATTTTTCTTGACCCAGCGCAACAGGGCTACTTGATCTTTCAAGCCAGCGTTACCAGGTATGTCTTCTGTGCCTAAACAAAGAAAGCCGTGTGCGCCTAATCTGTAGTTAAAAGTAACTGCAATTATATCTCTTCTGCTAACAAATTTGCTAGGAGTAATGAGATTGCCGTATCCTGCTATAAAAGCACCGCCATGTACATAAACAATGACTGGGAGATTTTTTTTCTTAGTGACAGGTACAAAAATGTTAGCAATTAGACAATCTTCTTTCATTAGTGGAGATTCTGTTATATCATCTATTACAAAAATTTGAGGACATACAATCCCCCTATCAATGGCTTCAAAAGGTTCGTACCATATCGGCGGAGGTAGTGGACCCTGAAATTAAGCAAAATAATTACATATAAATACATATAATTAGAATTATATGTCGAAGTAGCAAACTAGAATTAAACTCTAAATTAATTAAACCAAACTCAAATACTCCAGCCAACTAATTATGGAAACAACTTCGACTATAAAAACACATGGTACCTATACCAAAATTGATATCAATTCGTTTTTCACAGTTTCTTATATGTACTTAGCACTTAGCAGTAACTTAGAAAGTATATTTAACCGATAATTAAATAAAAGTAAAATTTATTCCATCTTGTCATCAGGAATAGGCTAAGTGAAAATACACAATTTAATACCAAATATTGTAAACAGAGTAAGGTGGATAATTTTTATTTTAACACAATACAAAAAAAAAGCCAAATTAAACATTAGATTAATTTACACTAACTAATATTGATTTGCATTCATAGTCCACTATTAGCCATATATTGAAGTATCCAATATTTCCTATAAAAATAGGGAAGTAAGTAAAATATGAACATCTTAATCACATTTAAATTATGTTAGGTTCAAATAAAAACCATCCAGACATGTTAAATTTATAAGAATCAGCTAATAGATACCTATTTCAATTAGTAGTCAATCACTGAATTTGAATCTACAAATTTCGACTATATTGTATATGTGTGTTTTTTATAGTAAACAATTTAAATTCATTACCTTGAAACGCTGACTACCAGTGGGTGCTCTGGCATATGGAATTCCATGAAATTCAAAGACATCTGTCCGAGATACCTTGTAACCACGGACGGGGCCGGAGTCTATTAAAACTGTAAGTGATTCTCGTCCAGATGTTACTTGTGACTGCACTAAGACGTACAAGAGAAATATTTTTTTATACAACATAATTTCGTGACGATAAAATAAGGGTGCGCTTAAAAGATAATAATTAATCCCCAATTAAATTTAAATTTAATTGGATTTTTGTGTTTCTATAATTTTATACATATTATTTTGATATGTCACTATTTTATTGAATTTACAAATACGGAGATAGAGTTTAATTAAACATGCTATCCGCGCACAATGAGCGCGACTGCGTTTGAGACAAAGTGGTCACAAGAGATTAGCTTTATAATGAAAAATACCTCCCACCAAGGGTCGTCTAAGTTTAATATAAGAGCAAATCTTTAAAATCAACAATCAGAAGTCAATCAAAAGTCTTAAATTTTGATGTTTGTATTTATATACTTTATTTTTTATCGTTCCTGACTTTATGAGTATCAGTAGAAGTAACCTCCATTATGAATATTATAGTTTCTAATTCGAGCAATCGTTTTAATCGTGTAACGAATTGTGTGTTTTGATTTAGCTACTATAAATGAACACTTTATCTTCCTTCTCCAATAACTATCAGGCCTCAAATAAAAGTTTAGTTTTTAATTATATAAAGACGTTACACTATAAAATAATATAAAATCTCGGGGTGTGTATTACTCAAATAATAAATTCACCATTTCAAGCAATTATTTTAATATAAAGTTTTAATAATGTATCTTAGTTCTATATGCTATATATTTAAGTATTCAATGTGCATGATGAAAATTGTAAAATCCTACTAATGTTTGAAAATATCTATAAACATGTATAGCCATGTTAAGCTTATTTAAATTTATATAAATATAGAATGAAAAATAAACCGATACAGGCAGGGATTCGAACCCGAGACGGTTTCCTAGTAGTCGCGGGTTCGAATCCCTGCCCGTATCGGTTTATTTTTCATTCTATATTTATATAAATTTAAATCCTACTAATATATAAACGCGAAAGTTTGTGAGTGTGGATGGATGTTTGTTATTCTTGCAGGTAAAAACTACTTTTTTTACTCGTAGGTATTTTGATGGAACTTGGTAATGTTGTAGCTTATGTACCAGAATAACACATGGGCTATAGAAATATTAGCTATTGCACTTGGTTTTGTCTGTGACCTAACATAGGTGGCATCGCGATTAGGTAATTGCCACGGGAGCTCCTGTTCTTAATCGTTAGATTCATATTTTTACATAACTAAGTAAACAAAAAATTCTTTAAGTGAGGTCTAGAAGAAAATGTTTGCGAGAAACACATATACATATATATATTTTACAAATAGGTACATAGTTAATATAGGTAAAAAAATATACCTTCCAATTAAATTTGCAAATTAAAAACTATTATTTAATATTAAAATGTATACGATAATATGAATTTGATAGACTATAATATAAGGAGGAAGCGTTTTTTTCCCACGTACTCATTGTGCCGAACAACTTGCCAGGTTGCAGTTTCTCTTAAAACTCGATTTTACAAAGACGATTAAAAAATTCTAGAGTCAAACTTTCAGTGTAGCAGACATTCATTTCACATAGTTAATTAAATCAATCAATTCACGTGTTTCATTGTATTCATTGTATACCATACGGTATTGGAATAGAAAAATAAATAGAACATTAAATACTTTAGCCATCAACTAAAATGCTTTGTTTGTCTGTAGTAAAGTAAGAAAAATGATGCGCCTTACCACCTAAGACTACATTCCACTTACCATCAGGTGGAATGTAGTCAAGCATTGCCCTAGATCATATAAAAAAAAAAAAAAAAAGATGATCAACATTTCTTTGAATTTTTTTTCGTCACCTCTTTTGCCACATTCCATAGTTAAGCATGACCCACACATTGACCAGTCTGGCAATTCTTACTTGTACACTTCCACATTTGTACACAAACTAAGTCGCGGGCTATAGGTGCTGTATATATATATAGGTATAGGTAGATATTAAAGCCATATAAATATCATCAATATTGTCGCCCGCAACAGCTAGTAATTATATATTTTAGTATTGTAGTTCCACCGCCTTATTTTTCTAACTATATTGTTTTTGTTTAGGTTACATTGCAGTATGAATACATTGTTGCATTAAGTCTATATATTATTCTGTTTGGACAATAAGTTATAATGAATAAAATAAATATAAAATAATAATGACATGTTATTGATACTTCATAGTAACAGTGATTACAAAAATCAAATCAATATTGAACGGGGACGTCCTTGTATCGCAACATAATCATCTCCTGGAAGTAAAGCTTCATGGTTATAATTTAAAGAATGATGACCCCTGACCTAGACCTCTGCCAAAACTACAGGTATAGGATCTCATTAAGTCATTAAATGCGAGTGTTTGAAAAAAGTTTTAAAAATGAAAAGAAGAGTAACAATGATCTAGGTAAGTGAAGGTATGAATGCATATTGGAATGGCATATTGTAGGAAGTAGCGAGGAGAATTGGGTGAATCGAAACTGAAAGATCTTCATAGACAATAAGATATTGTGATACAGTGAGAAAACAAACTGCATATATCTTATCACTTAACTTAAAGCTCAATTAGTAGAGCGTCGGGAGGGTTTCCAAGAGGTCGTGGCTTCGAATCCCGTATCGGTTTATTATATGTTCTATATTTATTTCAAAAAAACAAGTGAATATAAAAAAAAACACATTTTAATTAAATAGATAAGATTTAAGTTTTTAAATGATTATTTATATTGCTTTACATTAGATATGGGCTATGGCGAAATGATATTAATTAGGTACCTACAACATATACATTTATAAATTGATTTTAATACAAAATAATTAGATAAATTGCTGAATTGATTTATGAATAAAAAAAAGTTCGTTCATACACAATTTGTTTATACAAGTACCAACTCAACAAAATAGAAAGAAGAGAAAAAAACACTTTACAGTTTGTTTTGTATAGGGTCTTAAAAATGAGATGGAAAATTGTAAAAAAAGAGTAAGAATGGCAGTATTTCGATATTCGAAAGGGTGTAATAAACAAGTATAAGTTCTCGTGGAGTACAGTAAAATAGACTGTGCTAAAAAAAGATGAATACATTAAAAAAGTGGCAGAAAAGAGATTTGGGAAAGAGGTAAAAACGCTTTATATGAAGAATGGAGGAAAATTAAAGATTACATGACTTGAAAATATAATAGAATAATTATTAAAATATATTTGAAGTATCTAAGCACTACTTGTTATAATTGTGATTTATTATAAAGATTAAGGTGATGTTTATTTAGAGACTATTTAGCCATAAGTTTAAAGATCAGAAGTGCTCGTCATCAGTCATCATCATTTGTTAAAGGTTAAAATATTTATATAGTTGATAAATGGCGTTTAAAAGTATTTAATCATAAATTTAAATATTACATTGTAATGCTTGCAAGAATTCCTATCAATTTCAATTAATTTCTTGAGTAATAGTCGGTTTTCAGAATTCTATCAACAATAACTAAGTTTTATTTCTCATTACGTGCATAGCATACATTTTACCGCCTCGTCGCGTTCGTCGAGTGATTAGCACAGACGCCTAACGTATAGCGACTAAATGCGGCTCGGGTTCGATTCCCGACAGGGACAGGCATGTATGTAACGAACATAGATATCTGTATTTGTGGGTTTGGTCGTTTACTAAATATCTTTTCAGTATTTCTAATACGTTTTTCTATGTATTTGTATCGTTGTCTAACACCCTTAACACAAGCAAATAATTTGCTTAGTTAGGAGTTAGATGAACGTGTGTAATTTGTCCTGTATAATATAAATATATTCGATATGGTAGCTCAGTTGGTAGAGCGACGGGACGGTTTCCCAATAGACGCGGGTTCGATTCCCTGTCCATATCGGTTTATTTTTCATTCTATATTTATATAAATTTAAATAAGCTTAACATGGCTTTACATAGCAATACATGTTTAAAGATATTTTGAAACAATATGACATTTCGATATTTTATCGCCCCGTTGGTCGAGTGGTTAGCGCAGACGTCTAACGTGTCACGACGCAATGGGGCTCGGGTTCGATCCCCGGCGGAGACAGGCATTTATGTGATGAGCTTAGATGTCTGTTTCTGGGTTTGGTCGTTTATTAAATATATTTTCAGTATTTATATGTGTATTTCTATGTATTTGTATCGTTGTCTAACACCCTTAACACAAGCAAATAATTTGCTTACTTAGGGGTTAGATCAATGTGTGTAATTTGTCCTGATATTATTATTATTATTATTATTATTATCATTTATTTCATTTTAATCTTATTATTTACATTTATACATATAACATTAAAAAAAAACAACATTATAAATATAAATATAAAAAACAGTATCCCGCCGACGTGGGCCTTACGACCAGTCCGTCGGTGGTTAGGGCGACAGCGAAAGAAACCTCCTCACAATGCGTGCCGTACCCAAAACTGCTGCTCTTTGCATCCGACCCTTGATCCAGTTTTTTAGTGAGAGCCTCTTGAGATGGTGATCGAGACTCTTCGCTATAAGACCATTGACGGAAACTACCATCGGGACAATTATTGTTGAGTCAACATCCCACATGTCGGTAATCTCGTGAGCTAAGTCCAAGTATTTTGACAGTTTGTCCTTCTCAGCTTTCACAAGATTAGCGTCACACGGGACACTGATATCAACAAGAAATGCCCGGCGCTCTAACCGATCTACCAGCACGATATCAGGCTTATTGGCTACAATAGTCCTGTCCGTTATGATAGATCGGTCCCAATAGAGCTTAGCATGACCATTTTCCAAAACTGGCTCCGGTGAGTACTTATAAAATGGCACTTCAAAAGGTACAAGTCCGTATCGAAGAGCAAGTTCTTGGTGGATAATCTTGGCTACTTGGTTGTGCCTGTGCAAATACTCTCCATTGGCAAGACGACAACAACCGGAAATAACATGTCTGATGGATTCTCCTGGTTGGTGGCACGCACGACATATGTCAACAGTGCCATCCTTTATTATGTATTTCCGATAGTTGTTCGTCTTGACAACTTCGTCAGCAATTGCACAAGCAAAACCTTCGGTTTCACCAAAGAGATCACCAAAGCGTAGCCAAGCCACGGACGCCAGAAGGTCTACATCAGGCCCATAGAGTGCCTGGTGGAACCGTCCATGAAGCTCCTTACTCTTCCATACACTTATACGGTCGTCAGTGCTAAGTACTACCGGTTTATGCCAGTTATCTTTGGCTAAGGAGAGCGGTGTAAGACCATTATCTACTGCAACAATGTCCCGATGCATTCCACACTCAGCATGAAGGAAATATTCCCTAAGATTGCATACCTCACGGTTGTGTAAGTTTTTGGCATTAAGGAAGCCGCGACCCCCACACTTCCGTGGAATATACAATCTCATCACTGATGAGCGCGGATGATGCATGCGATACATTGTCAATAGTTTTCGGGCCTTTCGGTCCAGGGCATCTAATTCGGTCTGAGTCCACCTTAATATGCCGAAAGTATACATCAGCAGGGGCATTACCCAACTGTTGAATGCACGCACTTTGTTACCTCCTGACAAAAGACTTTTTAGAACTTTTGTCAAGCGGTTAAAGAAGCGTTCCTTCACTAGCTGTTTAATGTCCCCACTTAGTATGCCTAAGCATTCCGACATACCAAGGTATTTGTAGGTTTCGGTTTCAGAGAGAGATCTGAGGGACATTGTCTCCGAGAGTTGTAAATATTCGCTATTTACAACTCGGCCATTCTGCACATGTGCAACCGCACATTTATCTACACCAAACTCCATCCTAATGTCATTACTAAACGTTTGCGTAACGCTTAGTAATGATACCAGATCTGCTTTATTTGGTGCAAATAATTTGAGATCGTCCATGTACAAAAGATGTGAAATGATCTCACCCCCTCTGCGAAAGCGAAATCCCAGTTTTGAATCCCTAAGCAACGTGCTTAAGGGGTTCAAAGCCAGGCAAAACCACAAAGGACTCAAGCTATCACCCTGGAAAATACCTCGCTCAATCCTTACAGGTTCGGAAGTAAGAAAACTTCCTCCGCCCCCTGGAAGACAAAGGACCGTTGTCCATTGCCTCATACATGAATTAAGAAAAGTGCATAGATCTGTGTCAATCTTATACACTTCTAGTACTCGTCTTAACCATGTATGAGGCACCGAATCATAGGCCTTTTTATAATCAATCCAGGCGGCGGAGAGACCCTTCTTACCTCGGCGAACCTTTTCATTAATGGCCATGTCAATAAGGAGGAGCTCCTTAGTACCACGAGACCCAATCTTACATCCATTTTGAGCGGGATCTAAAATGCTATTTGCATACAAATGTGTGTTTAATTTTGAAGTCAAAATGGATGTAAGAAGCTTATAAATTGTTGGTAAGCACGTGATAGGTCGAAAGTTCTTTGGATCCGTGATACTACCAGACTTGTGGAGCAGAAAGGTGATTCCTGTTGTCATAAAAGATGGTAGGGATCCCGACACGATGGCTTCCTGGAATTGCCCAGCCAAACGTTCGTGTGAAGACCGCAGCCATTTGAGCCAAAAGTTATGTAATCCGTCCGGCCCAGGACTTTTCCAGTTATGGGTCGAACGGATCGCATCCCTTACATTGTCTGAGCTTATAAATATAGCCTCCATTGGCTGCAGGTGTTCACACGCGCGCTCAACAACACGCATCCAGCCACCATCGTTGTGATTAATAGGCACCGACCAAATATTTGTCCAAAATGTGAACATTTCTTCCATATTTGGTAACTGCCCATCAATCACATTCGTAGCAGATTCCTCCCAGCTTCTATAAACCTTTCTTTGGTCACTTTGGAATATGCGATTCTGTTTATACCTATTAACACGTTGTTTATAACGACGGATACGATTTGCCCACGCACAAACTTTCTGCTTCAGGTAGTCTATATGTTCTGTTACATAGGCCATGTAATCCTGAGGTCTAATGCCAGTACCGGCAAAGGCCTGTGTAACATAACGCATGACTCTCGGCCGGATGTTTCCCAATCTGAAGCAGATTAACTTGCCAATAATGACCCTAGCTGCGCTGATACGCCGTTCAATCCTCATCTGCCATGCGGGTGTGTCCTCAGTGGACCGCACCACCCTATCAGGCTCAGGAAATCTGACACGGGCGGAGCGGCACGCTGCAACAGCTGCACAATAAAGAATTGAATGGGTATCAGTGAGACTATTGCTAGAACGAAGATAAGAGTCTAGCATGCAGTCTAGAGCCATTACTAGCGACATATTACGTCTATGCGTGGGAAAACGGGGTAACCGTGGCCTGTCGCGGGCTGGTATGTCTTTAAATTCCAAAATCGCATCCTCCAAAGTCCTCCTTAATTGCTCATTATCTTGGGTACTTACGGTTGTAATCTCAACGCCCCCCACATCAGCATTTCCATCCACTAACCCTGCCACCGAAGGAGCGGACGATAACTGGGCTCGCAAATGGATGCTTTCGGTGGTGGATGCAGAGATTGTCACCTCGGAGCGAAGCCGGTCAAGTGCGGAGTCATCCAACGCACGATTACGTTGAATAAACCGCACCTGATCCGATAGTCGTTGGGCCGAAACAGTCAACTCTGGTTCAAGGACCTGAAACAAAGACAACAAACGGGTTCGCCACGCAGTGAGGTTAGTTCCACCCTCTGTCGCCCTATAGTACGCTCGCATGACATTTTCGTTTATATTTTGCGTCCATTTCATGCGGCGCACTGCACCACCGACGGCGGGGGCCGAACGCGGAGCGGATGCCCCAGTAGGCCCCAAGCGCGGCAGCGGTGGCCTCCCTCGGCGCGGCGCTGGTGCTCGGCGCGGCGCTGGAGGCGGCAGCTCGTCGTCACTGCTCGACACGACATTCTCAGGAGGAGTGGCGTACTCCTCCTCTGATGACGTGGAGCTGCTCGGTGCGACGGGCTGCGGTGGTTGGCGTGCGTTGACGTTTTTACTCCTGGTGATCATCGGAGTGCCACTTGTCACAGTTCACTTATTTATAACTTATTTTTGGTTGTTACTTTTGGTGACATTTTCGTTTGGTTTGGTTTTTTCCTTTTATTTTTCATGTTGCATTACTGATTTATTTATTTTTAATATTGTATAAACTTGATTTTTGTTATTAAATATTTTTACCAAAAATTGACAATTAAAAACGTGACAACTCGTGGCAGTTACCAAGGAGTTTTTTTATTATTATTATTATTATTATTATTTATATATTTTAACTGTTAATTTCAAATCGTATAGTATATAGTATTAGGCTCAGGGTTCATTAAAGATGTTCCGCAATCGCGAAATATCACTTTTTTAATTATTAATTGTTTTTTTTTCTATTAATATTTAATGTATATTTCTGCATAATACTGAATACATATTTTGGTCTCTCCCGATTTATATTTATATAAGATAATTATTGTAAATAATGAGCATGGTAATAGTAAAATATACATTTTAACCTACCGGGTTTACAATCCTGATAAACAGAATGATGTGCTTGCTTGATGTGCTGTAGCTTGTACGACAGAGACTTGATATGTCAAAATGTTGGACCAGATGTTGTTCTGTGGTTCTGTACGTCAATGCAGTTAATGGCTCATATAATCATATTACAACTGTGGCTGAATTGTTTTAAATTTTTTAGGACATTTTAGTTTTTGGTTTAGAGTATTTTTTTTGTTTAGAATTGTTTAGAATATTACCTATTTTAATATTTTTGCGAGTAAAATTGAAGAATTAGTTTTTATTTTACCAATATTTTTATTTCATTTTGCTACATTTTCTCTATTATTACTTTATAGTAATTACTTGTTAGACACTCCATCTTATTTCTTTCAATACAGGAATAAGTCCGGTCTGGATGAAGAAACACCAACATCCCCAGGAATTTTGTAATGCTTTTTATACGTGGCCATCATGGTTTTGATTTTTTGGAGGAGCCTTATTTTACGAATCCTACATATCGTTTGGTGGTTGTTATACCTGTAAAGTATGTAATTTACATGTACCTATAATGTATATCTATTACATATTAAATATATAGTATATATTATATTATTATTATATAAATGTAACTATCTCTATCTGTTATATATGAAAGTTTGTTTATATATCATATAGATATTTTTATTTCACGTCCTCTGCTGTACATCCCAGAATAGGCTGGTAGGAAATATCGTTGTGGCATTAAGAAAACTATTTGTTCAATATATTTTCTATTTAATACAATAATAATTATATATTGTACATATATAATATATTAGTCTGCTATTGTCGCAGTATGTAGATGTATAACGCAGACTTGACCAGGATCTAATATAAAGATGGCTATATATAGTTTGGGGGCCTTGTTGACTATAGGTACGATAACATCCTGTCTGTCTGTGCACTTGATGTTAATGTTTAATAATATATCGTTATCATGATCCGGACTGGTGACACAGAATAATGTTTATGCCTGCAATGATTTATGTCTGTTGTTAATGTTCGGTTATAAGTTCTATTTTGAGGGGTATTAAATGTACGAAAAGGAGTTCGATTCCGACCATAGCAAAAATATTGCATTAATGGTAGTCACTGAAATTAAGCATTGCCTAAAAGTCCTTGCCCAGAGAAAATAATAACAAAAGCTATTTTTTCATAATAATTTGAAACACATTGAAAGATTATCTGACAGTAGGTGAGCTTTGAACCACCATTACCAAAACCCGGAACAGTTGTCACTAAAGAGGTCCTTTGTCTTTATCTGGGACTTCCTAAGCGTTTATAAAAACAAAGTTGAACACGAGCTTGTAATTAAATCGTTTTATTTGGACTTGTGTTTACATAAGTTTGTTATTTATTAAATCTCTCACTTTTATAATATTTATAGATTTCGAAAAATACTTTTACGAATGCGAATGTGAATGCTAGCTTCTCTGTTCAGAATAGTAATGAAACATAATACTAACACACTTACCAACAGTATCACTTAGTGCCTTATTATTATAAATTACATTCTTCGCAATTCATGTGAAGTCAAGTATTATGAGTTTTATTAACGGTACTTAGACCTAAACCTAAAAAAACTACTTACTTTGAATACGTAAAAAATAATAATAGTTGTTATTTTTTACTATAATGTTACTAACATATATTTTAACATAATGTTACTCGAAATCCTTTGTGTGTTGACTCAATTATGATTAAATATCAACTAAAAATATATAGAAATCAATATGTGGTAGTGGTAGTACAATCATGTTGAAGTTCGTGCTCAGACACCGACATGGAATCGATTTTAGAGATGAGAACGAAGATTGAAGGCCATACTTCACCATCATCATCAACAAACATCATAATGCTAGGAAACACGATATTATCAAGCATTGAATTGTATGTATAAGGTATAATATGAGTACTGTTATTATTTTTTTGTGTTTTTTTTTTCTAATTAAGTACCTTAAATACATTTAAATTTATATAAATATAGAATGAAAAATAAACCGATCGGTATCAGTTTATTTTTCATTCTAAATTTAAATAAGCTTAACATGGCTATACATGTTTATAGATATTATCAACCATAACCTTAAATACATTTTACATTTAATATGGAACTATATATCCGTTTACAGCATATAATTTAAATAAATATTTTCGAAGATATTACAGATTTAAAACATAGCGACATCGCGTTTGCGGCGCGGCGGTACGGTCGGCCGGCGCACTATGGCAAGGAACCGTGCAAACCGTCTCAAAAATGGCTTTTGGGAATGTTTAGTATTGAATATTTTTTTAATGCATACAACTAACTGAATGTTTAAAAAATATTATTTAGCATTAAAAATAGATTTTTTTTAATAAAACCAGACCAGAAGTTGATGGTCAAAATAACGTCGATTGTGTAGCTCAGAATTCCTCAAGCTTAACATGGTCATATTTTTGATTATTTTGAATGAAAATCTATAAGTGTGTGTGATACGGTTGGAATGGTTATTAATTACTATATTGAAAAAGTATTTTAAAAGAATTTTAAGTAAAAACAAAAGAGGTTTAAAAAAATAACAGTATCTAATATTGTATCCTTATTAAAAACTTTAAATAGATTTTTGACAGTGAGCGATGTCTGCCGATATCGTAATTTTGATTTCATCACTTAAAACAAGTCATACAAAAGCCAAAAAGTAAAAAGGGATTTGTTTTACTATGAGCTTAAGGCGTGCGAAGCCGCGGACAAATATCAATAAAAGATACTTTGGTTTCTAATATTACCGAATAGGTTGTATTGAAGCGAGCGGGAGAGGGGAAAGCGGGTTACCGAGATTTGAATCGAGAATGATCTAATACTCGGACGTTATTGGTAAGTGGATTTAAATATTATTTTCAAAAGAGACTTCGGACCCCAATATAATAACAAAATATAACCAATGCATTTGAATTTTTAGTTTACAATTGTTTGGTTATTAGATGTTTCCTGACATACAATTTTCAAAAGAGTTATTTATCTGGGCATAGAATTTTATTTTATATATTAACTCGTTTTTTTTAATGTAAACGATAAAATGTGAAATCTTATTTTGGGGATGTTATATAAAAATATTATTATTATTTATTAACAAGATTGTTTTACAGTAAAAAAAAATCTTAAACGTTAATTAATATTACTCACATAAATCTCTTTTCGTCTAGAGGACTAATCTCGAGAGTAATTTGAACTAAGCTCCCGGCAAGAAATAAACCTCTTAACTGTAACTAGTTCTTGACAATAACTTCTATGCGGTTTCGTAGTTTTATATTCTAAGAAATAAGTTATTTAGTATGAATTCTTTTTTTATACAATTGAATGCCTAACAATTAGACGGCGTTTATGGTGATAAATTGTGTATTCGGCGAAGCATTTTTGTAAAAAATAGAAATAAGCAAATGTGTTCCCATTCCCAGAAGTTGGGGAGAAAAACAGAAGATTTAAGACATGAAAAGAAAAAGAGGTAAGAAAGGGAGGACACTGATCTGCCGGTCTTTTATTCACAATATGACATCAAGCTATCTCCGGTGATAGGATTACTATCAGTGATACTATTTAATGTTACTATCGATTTTAATAGTAAAGATATCATTTAGATAGCTAAATGATGACTTTGTCCCTGGAGCGCTTTAAATACGATTGTGATAACAAAATAATATATATTATGTAGCCCACATCGATGTTAAGGCATTTAGTATTGATACACTAACATGACCTATGACGTTTTGTTATAATATTGTATTTAAGAAGATAGTTATAGTTTGACACAAAAACAAACCCTAAATATTTTAAAAATATAAAAAAATAACATATTGACGTTAAACAATCAAATGGAGTCCTTTTTTATGTGAGTATAATTATTATGTACAAATATTATAAGTTGCATAAATTATGTTCATATCGAAAGCTAATTAATTAATTACCTATACAATATTTTGTTACTTAGAAAGTTATAAAATTGTATAAGTATTATTAATCTTATTTACTAAATGTAATTCGTTTTATACATTGTCGAGCTCAATGTTATTTAATCCTCGTGAGTCACGTGACTCGTAATTGGTAATACGTACTGAATTAGTAATCGATGTTTTAGCATCGATGTGAGCTTATTACGAGGTCTTCTTTGTTATTTGACTATTATTTAACATCACGTGACTACGATATTTAACTACTATGTATTGTAATCTCAATCTACATCCACGAATACAAATTCATTTTATCGATTACTTGCTTGTAATGTCAGAAGTAGAAGTCACAAATATACTGTGGATCTTATCTGCAGTAGATGATAACCACATCTACCCTTGCTACACTAAAATATTCAACAGAACTATCTGAAAAGAAAAACTTTCTTCCTATAATAATAATAATAATAATAATAATATACTATGTGAGTTCTAGCCTAGGTATCGTCCTAGCCACAGACATATTTATTATGGTTGGTGCTTAAAGTTAAAGTAAGTTCCTAGCTCACTAGTCGCTGTGGGGACAAAGAACTGACCGTGGTTTAATCGGTTCTGTAAGGCTGCTAGACAAATTAAGCAAGCCGCATACAGGGCATGGACCACGGCTCGTAACAACCACAATCCCAATCTCTCAGATGTAAAACGCAAACTGAATTCTGTTTCGAGGTCCACTAAAAGAACAATTGCCCGAGCGAAATTTGATTTCATCAGCAGATTTGGCGAGAAACTAGTTGGCTACCCCTCTGGGAGTCGTGCTTTCTGGTCACTCGCCAAAGCTGCTGAGAGAAACTTGTGTAGTCGTCCTTTCCACCACTGCAGAATACCGATGGCAATATGGCCCATAGTGCGAAAGAGAAAGCTGATCTGTTAGGTACTCTTTTTGCCTCTATCTCGACGTTGAACGTTGACGGCAAACGTTGGGCCACAGCCATTGAGCGTCAAGGTGAGGCATTGGCAGTTAGCCTAGACATAGCTAAGGCGTTCGATAGGGTCTGGCATCGGGGCCTTCTGACGAAGCTACCATCATACGGACTTCCCGAGGGTTTGTGCAAATGGGTTGCCAGCTTTTTATCCGGCCGATGCATAAGAGCCGTCGTAGACCGTCCCTATATGGAGTACTGTTCGCATCTCTGGGCAGGAGCGCCAGCATATCAGCTTGGGCCTTTTGACTCGGTCCAAAAAAGAGCTCTGCGAATTGTCGACGATACTATACTCACGAGCGGTATCGAGCCCTTAAGCCTAAGGAGAGATTTTGCCTCCTTGTGCGTGCTCTACCGTTTGTATAATGGGTCGTGTTCCGAGGAATTGTTTGACTTGATGCCCACGTCCTCTTTCTATCATCGCACCACTCGCCATCGACAGGGAATCCACGCTCATACATTGAAGCCAGAATGGTCCCGTACAGTGGGGTTTCAGAGAAACTTCCTCCCACGGACCATCCGATTATGGAGCGAACTGCCTGCCATGGTTTTCCCAGTGGGTTACAATATGAAGTTCTTCAAGACAGGAGAAAATAGGTTTTTAAAGGGTCGGCGAGGCGCATGTGATACCCCCGGTGTTGCAGGCGTCCATAGGCCACGGTAACCACTTACCATGAAGTGGGCCGTGCGCTTTCTTGCCACCATCGTGGTATAAAAAAAAAGTTTATTATCAATATGTTAACACATGACATAACACTATTATTGCCTGACATGTTATATGTCAGGTAATAATAGTAGGTAGTCAGCGACAGCTACTTGCAATCTATCGATTTATTATTGCCGTTCTATGATAACATAAACGTCTCTATTTCATCTGCTGTAAAAAATCTAGGTCTGAGCATTGACGATACACTATGTTGGAAAGTCCACGTAAATGAAACATAACTACACAACTAAACTCTCAATTAACTTGAAACCAAGAGACTATCTACCTACCTAGCCGAATGGCCTTTAAGAGGGCTGTTTAAATAAATGTAAATAAATGTATTTATCTACTTAAATATATATTTATTTTGTTTATCTACGTGTAATCTCTTGTATATTTGCGTAGGTAAATTGATTTATGGAAATCAAGTATTTTTGATTTATAGTTGTGTGTAGCGTTTTATATGTACATAACTTTTATACAATTCATTCAAATGTAGTTATCTGAATTGCTTTTTTAGTATTTTTTTTATGTTTTAAGCGCCTCACTCTATACTTTGTATTGTATTTTTGGGTTGACTGGTAGAGAATGCTTTGAAGCATTAAGCCCGCCTATTGAACTAGTTTTGGTCAATAAAGATTATATTAATAAATAAATTCATTTTTTTTGATAGATAATAATTATTCATATTTTTTTGATAGATAATAATTATACAATAGTGTTTTTTGTTATAACACTTTAGAAAAGGACATCTTATCAGTTTCCGGTCAAACTCAATAGTAGCTTAAATAAAAATAAAAATTAAAAAACTTCTCCAATTACTACTCTTTGCATTTGATTATTTTAAAGAGGTTCTGTCCAAGTAAAAATTATTCCCTATTGTTCATTACCTAAGTTATTTAGTATATTGCAATAATAATAATTTACTGTAAAACAAGTATAGTGTTCATTGTTCGTTAATTTATATTTATTTATATAGTAAAAAAAACATTAAATTAGCTGCAAATAAGGACAAATCGTTATATATAATATTTAGACATACAGTGGGCTTTATCTTATGTCCTTGGGACATTAACAGGTCGCAATTTCTAAAATCTTGGATACTTTTATTTATGGGTTTTTTATTTTTTTTCTACTTTTTTGCGCCGTGTATCTAAAAATGCTACTTTATTATGACTATTTTAATACGTCCTTGCTGTATTTCAGATAGTTGTTCGTTCGACTGACCTTTTAAGGCCTATATTTCTATACAATACTTATTAATGCAGCCTGGTTAATAAATTGCCTATCCTTTACTTATATAAGTAAAGGATCTGATGGTACAGTCTATAATAATATGTGGTAGAATTACGATACGGTTTCCTCTCTGCGGCACGAACTGATTCAACAACCATCCTATCACATTCGCACAGTAGACCGGAGTGAACCTGTGGTGGAGTGCAACTGAGGTTTGCATAGATGAGTGTGAGCGTAATAACAGAAGCTGCTGTTTCGATTCCCAAAGAGAATTTTTCGTGTGAGATACAAATTGTTGTCTCAAATTTGGGTGTAATTTATAGCCATTCTCTATTTGTGAATGATACTTTACACGCGTTGTTGTTAAGCGTTCTTATCTATAAGAATATATAAGTAATATATATTCATGTTAAACCTTTTGATTCGGTCTGTTTATTTAATTTTCGAAGTTACAAATCAAAATTTATAATATTTACATACACTTAAAATAGGACACCATTTAAATGTCATTCACCACTATTTCGAGATGACACAGCCCGTCTTATTGTTTTTAACTATTACGAAGAGATCTCGACCAAATCGACTAAATGACATAGGGTACTTATCATACCCCGGGGTATAGACTTTAACAACACTTCTCGTAAGAGACGATATCTGCTGCCATTTTTACAAATTGGACGATCTGTATATGTCAAGACACTTTTTTATTTTGTTTGTTTATTTATAAATATACTGTCTTTGATGCATCATATTCCATTAACTTATAGTGTTAAGTTATATTGATGAAGCTTATATTTAAATTCTTATTATTTGAATTCAAACTTAATATACTAGTAAATTTATATTATTGGTTAATTGCATTCCATGATGCTTTGCACTTATTTTTCTTATTTATGTTTATTTGATTTCGTAACTTTCATTTTGTAACACATCAGCTTAAACGTTTCCTCTAGTCATCCATTTAACGTTCATAAATTGACCAGAAATATTTGTTTCAAGGTTTCATTGTTCTAAAACTTCAAAAGAAATTATTTTTGTTCTATATTTATATTTTCTTCATCACTTTTAATCTAAGATAAGACATGTGGTTTCCAAATACAAGTTTGTACACTAATTAACTGTACTTAAATCTTCATTTAGGTTTCAGGACAAATGTTATAGACGATTAGCTCGCTCTTTCTACTATAGAACTATCTAAAATTGGATTTAAATATACTTTCTTAAATAGAATTACTTTTTGAGTTATTTATTCTGTTAATTTGCTTTTCGAAAAATTACTTACACTCGATAGGGAATAAAAATGTGCACGATTTAGTTGCTAAGTTTTGTAATTTTCTTTTTTTATTCCAATTTTTTTTTCCAGCGTTATAAATAATTGTCTGTAAGTCCATTTAAATTGAGTCTTCGGGTATAATACAATTAAATTCAAAAATATTTCCAACGATTTATTTCTATATATTATTTAAAATACATTTATACATAGAATTTCAATTACAATTCACATACTATTATAACACAGCTACAATGTTTTTATATAGTGCTTTCTATACTCATATTTAAATGGAAAATTGCTTACATGTAGTAGGTACGTGAACATTATTAAATTAGAGAACGTAATCAATTTAGCAGAAACAAGGCAAAATTATTAAAAAATATATATAATATACCTACTATTTGAATTTAATGATAGGCATAATTTTTATTTAAAAAGTTGTTTGCTCGTTCAGTCAGTTCAGTTCAGTGACGTCACGTTAATTGACAGGGCAACGTTTTAGGTAATAGGATCTCATAATAATATATTTGATTATAACGGCTATTTCTATCATTTGAAAAAAGGTCTGTACCCAGGGATATGCATCTGTATTTACATTTATCTTTTTTCTTTAAATTTATTCTTCTCTGAACATAAAGAAATAAATACTATATTGTAATTGACCCTCGACGTAAAAACGAGGCTTGTTATAAGTCTGTCTATTTGTGGCATCATAGTTGACAAAAGGATTTATTCCCCATAATAATGGCCTGATTTGTTTATATTTCGTTACCAGGTTGGTGTCTAGCTTTAGTTATATCGAGTAGGTGATACTTGACTTCTACACTAATTAGGGGAACAACGTCGGAAACCTCCTCGTATGTACCGACATACCGGACGCTGGTGCTCGTAGAGGAACCAATAATAAGTTTTTTTGGGTTCTCGCTTGCATTACGTGATGCCCAGCGCGCAATGGCGGTTAGCCATGAGGGTTCGTGCTCGGTTCTTGGCTGACAGGGTGGGATAAAACGGGGTCGTCTCAGAAGCCCCTGCACAGGTCTTGTTCGCATCGTCCTGTCTAGTGAGTAGTTGTGTGAAGCGTGGTGAGTTAGATGACTTGGAGCTGGCGTCAGACTGTGACTTGTGCCGCACCGGGTCTGTTAGCTTCTGCCCGATGCCCCGGTATGTCGGGTCACTTATGTGCCAGTAATACTAGATAACGTTGTATTGACTTTGGGCTTTCTACGGGCCATCAGCTTAGGAGGTGAACTTGCAAAGGTCCCCACAAAAAAAGAGTCAACTGTTAACTCTCCGGCTGTATTAAGTCTGGAGCGCCCTTCAACCACTGGTTGAGACCATGACGCCTTAACCGATAGATGTTTCGTCGTGATTGAGTAGAAGCCAAGAATTCTTTAAATAACAAATAAATAACGTAAAAACTAACGTAAGTAACGTAAAAAAATAACGTAATCCTAGTACTTCTCAGTATTTAATTCATAAATAATCCTTATTACTCAGAACTCGTCTTCATTTTAGAAGTACATTTCAGGACTTAGAAACAGGATTTGAGACTTCAAGAATACATGTATTATATTAACCACAGCTGAACGGCAACATAATAATAGTATAAAAAAAATCAATTATAGAACAATTTATTTAGTGTCAAATCGTTAAAATGAAGTTGTCACGTACAGATAAGCAACACGTCACCTAAATAACATACATTGACACCGTGACGTATTTAAGTGGAACGAAAAGTTGTGTTAAACATTCTTGAAGACATTTAATATCGTTGCTAGTATGAGAAATATATTTCACTTATAGACACAATCGAATATTTAAATCTAAAGGAGTGATAAAAAAAAGAGTAAAATCTTACTTTAAATATAAATATTAAAAAATCAAAGACTACATTATAAGAATTTAAAAAATATATTAAATGTACTTAAATCAGGTATGTTTTTAATTTCTAAAAATCTTTTAGGACATAGGTAACTTATACATGCACAAGAACGAAAAGAAAAACGTTTTTTGTTTTTATTAGTTCGAGATAATAGAACAGAAAAGGTATTTACTAAGAAGATAGCATCTATCCGTGTGTGTAAAAAACACAATAGTACAAAGTATAGAAGTCCGCTAATAGAAGGAGAAGGAAGCAACAGCAACAGGTGACATCAAAGAGAGCCGCTATTGGTTACTCGTATATTATTATTATTTTGGCGACTAAGTATTATAATACAAGTATGTCTGATATTCTTTACTTTGCCGCCAATGCTGTTTTAAGACGTACTCTTCTAAATATGAACAGTAATATACCGTTTATATTAAAGTTATTGAAACAAAAATACACTATAACATGCATTCCTCATAGTTTTCAATAGTAATTTATAGTTCAATAGAAAACAGAATAAACAAATATTTCCATTAATTCAACGCTATTCTATTTTATTTTCAATATTTTATTTTTATTTTTATATCCAAAATGGTAAATCCGGATAAACACGAATGTAGTGCAGAAAAGTGTTATAAAAACATATTATTTTAAAATACAAAGTTATAACTGCGACGTTGTCTGTGAATTTAAAAGGAAAACTTTAAATTAATTTAATGAGTATTTTCTCCTTATAATTACTCCTGTATATAAATACTCCTTACTATACATAACAAATGAGTTCATTTCTTGCAAAGAAATTTTGGCTCTATTGAAAATGTGTAATTAAAAAAACTTATGTTATGAATACGAAATGAAATTACATTCCCTCTATGAACCTTTACTATGCTATGGCCTATTTCATAGCTACTCGTACACTTAAGATATACATACAAGAAATTAATGATTAATGGAAAAAAAATTAAAACTTTTAAAGTCAAATTCAAGTAAGTAAGTCGCTTTATTACAACTACAACAGTCTACTAGGAAACAGAATTTGCAGCAATATCTTGTAGAGCTTTTTTAAAGTAGCATGTAAAGATAATGATCTTAAAACCTGAGAGTCAAAAATTATTTAGTAAATTTTTATACATTTATTAAATTATTAGATTCTTAATTAAAACTTATTTTGACAGTCTATATCTTATTATAAATATAATACCATCCGGCATCTTAAATGTATTAGCAATATATCTCAAT
Organism: Napeogenes inachia; assembly: GCA_959347355.1. Taxonomy (NCBI): domain Eukaryota; kingdom Metazoa; phylum Arthropoda; class Insecta; order Lepidoptera; family Nymphalidae; genus Napeogenes; species Napeogenes inachia. Next base: position 1,707,454 of record OY365796.1, on the reverse strand, counting down.
GCTTTCCTGTTATTTTTTATTTATTTTTATTAATAGATTTTCACACATGTTATCACAAACTATCACAACTCAAAGCTATAGCTTTTATGTGTGAACCGCTATAGGGCGGTGGGTGCGCCTTCACACATACAGTGGTATTACTTGTAATATGATTAAACAATTTCATTGAATAGGATCGAAATCAATCAGTTCGTTAATTTTACCATTTGTGGTATTTCTGGAATATTAGTGCTTCTAAAACATGTTTCACGTTACATAAAAATATATACTGAAATTGTTTAGTACTCTTACTTTTCCAATAAATACATTTCATATTATTAGATTCTGATTGGTTAAAAAACGACAATGAAAATCTTTAAGTAGGCGACAAAATGTCGCTGATTTTTTTAATAGCATTATGTTTCGTAGCTTAGCATCTCTACCTGCTGAGAGCGCTACTACTTCTACTACTACTACGCTCTACTACTACTACTACTACTACTACTAGCTACTACTACTTCTTTTCTCTACTACTACTACGCTCCTCTTTTGTCTCTTTTTTTTCTGTTTATACTGTTAGCCCTGTTGGCTATTACAGCGTTACCGGGGGAAGGAATATGTACCTAAAACATGATTACATAATTGTAAATGTGTCCTTAAAGTTACGCAAATACCTATATCAAATTCACCATTCATAATAACGTCTCTATAATAAACGTAGACATACTACTATACACTATGTTTTTTATTACACCGGGATTAAGTTCTCATCGTCTATAATCTATATTAAGCTGTTCAAGAAAATCGGATTGTATTTACAAAGCATAACATATTAAAAGTAGCTATCAATCCTTTAACCCATTCGACTAAATTAATATGTAAGTCTTGTTCAATGCCTTAGACTAACTAACGGCGAAATTTCGGGTATAACATTTCAAAATGCCGGGAAGAGGTCACCATACTGTAATATCCTATTTATTTGATTATTAATAAACTAGCCCCCCAAATCAATAGTACTTATTTTATTTAATTTATCGTTCAAGACCCCGAATACGCCCGAAACCAAAATTAGTAGACTATTTTCATATTTTCAACTGCCTTTATAGTACATATAATAAAAGAGTAAACAGGTAAAATCTACCAATTAAATAATTGAGGAAAAAAGTAATTACTTCATGTTCAGTACGTAACAAAGAAACTAAACAATAGTACACAATTAAAATTTTGCCTGTTTTTTGACACGTCACAACGTGACAATTCAGGCAACATTCCAGTATCCTTGCTTGGTTCTAAGTCAAACATTTAAAATAAAAAAACGAATAGTTCTTTAGCTCGGTTGCGGCTTTGCGCTGCACTGCTACTCGCTAGATTCATAAGTATAATTTCACACAACTATAACGAAATTCTAAAAATACAATCATAAAATTCCAAAAATAAATCTTGGGGCCATGATCTAGCTCCTAAAATCTATTATCGAAAACTGATTATTCCAAGTGCGAGGACGCATTCGATATCCTCATTTTGATGATGCAGGTATGATGACATGACTTCCTATTATTCTACATCAATTACAAGGTCATCATATGGCGATCACATGGTTGACATCTGAGTGAATGTCGATGCAATTAATATCACCATATCTACTTCGTTAAAAAGAACACTTAAAGCGGACTAGAAATATCAAGTTATGACTTGCGATTCAGGGGTAGGTTTAAGGGGTCCCTTTATGATTCGCAATCACGCTCATCTTCACTGTCTACACTCCTCTCCCTACCTAACCAAATTTGGAAAGAACCTACCAACGCCGCCTTTGAAATGCGTTCTAGAAATGAACCGATGCTAGTTCTTGAAAGGACAAGGCCTTTAATTAACCGCGTACAAGCTAACTATAAATTTATTCCTGGACAGTTGGTCAGTTTGTAATACTTATTAAGCTTAAACGTGTGATCCCTGGGGATGTTTGTTTCCCAGGGCACAGTGAGTTCCACAAGCCTTAGATGTTTAGAATACAGTAATAAGTCCGGTCTGGATGACGAAATAGCAACATCCCCAGGGATTTTGTAATGTTTTTCATACGTGTCTATCATGAGAGTTTAATCAGGAGTCACGTCTAAAATAGAATAAGGCTTCGGTTTTGACTTTTTGGTCTTACTTTACAAACTCCACAGATTGTTTGATGGCCCTGGATGGATGGATGGAAGGATGGATGACAGATTATACGCTTCCAGGCTCTTGCTACTGAAAGACTACGCTTCCCGTAAAATTTCTAATACCTTATCGGGGCGACGCGAGTCTATCACGCGACCTCTATCAAGAAATAAGTAATAATACCCTACAAATAAGTGTTTTGTGGTTCCTACTGCCTCTCCACAGATGTTGCAAGACTTTTCGGTGGCTTTGCCTACATCTTACTAACTTACTTTGATCTAGCATTTGGGATGCATTTAGATAAAATTTTAATAATGCTGGGGACCAATCATAAAGCAGGGTGCGCCAACGCACTACTAGTGTTTTTTGTATTCCACAGCTAATGGAATACAAAAATCTCCTATGGTTACCCATTCGTTTTGAATTTTTAGGATCATCGTTGTTATAGTTTTCGTCTTGTCCAATCAAGGATTTTGTTATGTCTATATCTCGATCTTTCCTACTTGATCCTAACCCTACTTTATTCGTTTGAGAACCTATCATATTTTTTTTTGGAGTTGAAGTCGTGACTCGAGATCTGAGGCAACTTTATCTTTTGGGAGATGTTACAGTATCATCTTTAGAATTTCCGATGATATGTCTTTTGGTAACTCTTAGATGTTTATAGAGCTCCGATGGTTGCTTTAATTTTAGTCCAAAATTGTTTTAGTCTCTAAATAAGGTTGAAGAGTCCGCTGAGTGCGCTAATACGAGCCATAACTTCAATGTCTTTATGACGTTTGCATCTAAAGTGGAAAAAAGGGTTTTATTAATATCATAAACGAGGAAAGGCCAATTTAGACGAGATGTTAAAAAATTTTCGAATATTCAAGCTTTTTTGAGGTTGGTAAAATATAATACAGTTTTCTCAAAATATCTAGAATTATTTTAAGCGTTTAGTAATTAAAAAGATGATAAAGTTCTTGTGATACTATATTGTGGATTATTTATTCTCTCGTTCTCAATCTCTCGACTCAATCTAGCCATTTTGTTGTAACGAAAAGTAACCTGGCCATTGTCCGTCAAATCCTGTTATTCCTATGTAACGAAAAGTAAAGCGTTTTCTGCTGCCTGGCGCCCGCTCTCCCAATGTATTAAAAAGTTTTTTAAACCTAAGTCTCATCCTTTAGAGGTAGATTATGTATCTAACGCCACATTAAAAATTATTTGGAAACAAGCTGAAAAACAAAAGATTTATCAAAATTGAATGCTACTGCCGCATTGAAATGAAGTCTTCAAAACATTTATCGACAACACCCCGTTTTTGAAAAAACTAGGGACGTATGTCTGTCTAAAGCGCATTGTTTTTTCCTTAGATAGACTCAAATAAAAAATATATACTGAATTAAATAAAAGCTATCTTAAAGTAAAAGTGCATTAAAAACATACAAAAATTATATCTATGCTACAAAATTCCTATATTTATGTTAAAATACATAAAATCACTTTCAAAATAATTAAAAACAATAAGATTAGTGTGTAATTGAAGCATTAAATCTGAATTGAAAACAGCTCTCTAAATATACATATATATATATTAAACTACATTTTAATTTAATGAAATTACCAACTTTCCGATCAAATGAAAATTCCATGAATTAAATAGGAATGCAGGTAATTTAAAACATAATTCATTTAAACAATAAAATTGCATACGTGTATTTAATAATACCTCGAAAGCGGGGGTGTGCTGTGAGGGGGCAAATTGGAATGGTGAGGGTGTAGGGGCAAGGGGGGTGACTGTATGACATATACATACAGTTACGATATAAATATAATGATAATAAGATAGCGAATACAAATAACTTGTAATATAATTTATGACTAACTATATTGATCTTGATCTTGATCAAAATGATCAAAACTACTGAATATGGATAGCGAAAACGTAAGTATACGCTCGGAAAGGTTATTTCCCAAGTTAAATTAATAAATCTTCATTTAAAAATCAATAAATACGTTTTTCAAGATATTTCAAAATTTCACTATAAGATAAATTTCAAGAATTCCATTCCAAGAATGTCGGGGTGAGTCGGAGAGTAAAAATTAAGCCCTATGTATTTTTGCAAATATTTACGCTACACTTCTAATTGAATTATTATGTATTATTTTATGAACCAATTCTATATTAATAGTTAAGAACCTGCGTGTCTTCGAAGAAATTATATCAATTCTACCTATTATATAACACTATATAACTCACCTGTGCTATATATACATATAGTCTGTGTTACTTTAATTTATACTATAAAGATAATCCAAACAAAGAATTCGAGCAACGAACCAAAACCCTGTTTAAAAAACTAGAAGCAAAGTCGAAATTGGTGAAGAGAATGTTAAGATAAGTTTTTGACATTGCTATAACATAACACATTAAATAGATTTTTTAAAATGAACGTGTGTTTTTATTTAGAACGTAAAACAAACATCAAACAAGTACATATCAAAGGAAATTTTTAAAAGATGCGTCTGCAAAAGAAAACATGTAAGTTTGATAAAATTAATTTATATTAAGTATTATAATTTGTTGTTATAGATACATAGTAGTTAGTACCGGAAGCCATGTGATGTTCAATACGAGTCTGATAACCAACAACAACTCGTTACAAGCTCACATCGATGCGATGCTGAAACATCGATTACTGACGCAGTATGTTGAACGTATTACATGTCACGCGACTCGCGAGGGTTTAACTACATCGAGCCCCACAAGGTACGTAATAAAAAATAGCATCTGCTCTTGAAACTTACAAAAATCTTTTTATTCAAATACGTCACAGTGTTATCTCTCGTTACGTGACGTGAAACACTGAAATATAAAATAAATGGAATCAATACCAAATAAGAAAGAACAGTACTTATTGATTATAATTTGAAACACCCCGACTTTCTTAGAATAGAATTTGGGAAAATTATTATTGTGTAAATTTTATACAGATTTATTATGTTTTAATAGAAGATTCTTTCATGTAATTTTTTAAACAACAGTCTCATTTTTTTTTTTAAAAAGGGTCTTAGCGGAAGCTTACTTTATGAAAAGGACCAATACCAGCCTTGCAGTTTTGGCAGCACATCGATTATAATCAATCAGTTATTAGTAAAAGCACTTTTCGTAAAGCACTAACATACCATATGTTAGTCAACATTTTCTATCTAATAGCGTAATACATACTCCTTATTTTTAGATACCATTTGTTATTTTGTATACACGATCTTTTTTCTAAATCTATACCTTTCCACCCGTGTTACTGTGTAGATTGTTTTTATATTCCTGACTACTTTTAATTTATAATAAATAAAACATATTCCGGAATTATCAATTATCATATAACAAAATAATAAATAATCACCAATATAGTCTCGAAAATACATTCTTTCTTTTATTTTTTATAGACTGTATAATGACTTATGTATTTTAATAAAATATTTGATGATAGATATAATATTCGGTGATAAAAATAAATAAAAAATTAAATGTTTTCTACACAACGCTGTTTTTTTACACAAGAAAAGATTAATAAAATGTGTTAAGTTCACAGTATCGTTTTAAATTTGAGCTTTTTATTTAACACCTTCATAGTCTAAAATGTAAATAATTATTGATCTTTGTCAAAAATCCATTAAATATTGGTAAAAAGGTTACATCATATACGAATTAAACATTTAAAAATTCCCGCGCGACATAAAAACCTATTACATATTAATCATAGCATATGTGACTCTTTAGGTTTAATATTAGAACAGACTGTGTGTAAAAATAATCTCTTAAGAAGAAGAGAGAGTAGTAACGGGAGTCCCTAGATAATGGGACCGTCGCTCTAGGCTGTCGATCTTCTCTTCTTTTTCTTATTGCGACTGCTGAAATACTGATTATTAAATAGTGATTTTTAAATATAGGAAAGTACATAGAAGTTAAATTTTTTTTTTTTTGGTTTGTCTGATAAATGCTTATGAACCTAGGCTACTTCTTGTAAGAGAGTAGTATAATATGTCTCGATTTTGTTTAAAACATGTAAAATTTTGTATAAGTATGGAATTAGTAAGTGGAAATTGTATAATTTTCATCGAATTAATGTACTTAAAGATTACTACACTTACTAAAATAATTTGGCAAACTGCGTGGTATGATATAATATGATATGATATAATATGATATGATATAATATGATATGATATGATATGATATGATATGATATGATATGATATGATATGATATGATATGATATGATATGATATGATATGATATGATATGATATGATATGATATGATATGATATGATATGATATGATATGATATGATATGATATGATATGATATGATATGATATGATATGATATGATATGATATAATGTGATATAATATCTGTTTTGGAAATTTGGATCTGGTAAGATAACTTTTGGCTTTGGTGTTTTCCGTGTAAATACGTGAAAAGCAACTTATATGTTGACTTCAATAATTAGCAAACAATACACTATATCACTGTGGTGTTGGCTTTGTTAGTTTTGTTGTATTTAATATATAATCCAAATTTGTTTTTGTTATTTGCCGTAAAATTTTGCCGTAAAAAGTTTTGGTGATGCGTAAAAAACAGGCAGGTAAACACACAGGGTTTTCAAAACTATTATTTATAGTTCTGTATCACATCCTAAACACGTACTTTTTGTATGTACTATTTAGATAGTTGAAAAAACAAAACTTCTTATGTATTTTGAAAAACATATATATAACATGTATGTGGTGTTAATGTTTGTTTGTTCGTATGTTAATTAGAAGAATCATTGGTAATTAAAACTTTTATTTATTTTGCATATAAAAAATAATTATTTATTATTTTCTATTCAATACAACGAAATTTATACCCTCAAATACCACTACGGTATACGAATCGCATTTTGATATAACCTTGACCATTTTAGCATTTATATAAATCCTTATATTAGATATGGTTGTTTTCTTAATTGAATTTTTCTGGTGTTCATGTTTTTATGGAATCCTCATTTAACATTAAGTTGGCTAATTACGATAAATCTGGTATCGAATTAGGCCCTCCTGACACTTCCATGTTGACGTACACAAGTGATCACTGATTATGATTCAAAGTGGAAAAGATATAAATAAATAAAAAAATATGTTCTAAGCGCCTTACTCTGATGTACTGTAATTTCGGGTTGTATGGTAGAGATTGCTTTTAAGCATTAAGTCCACCTATTGTGCTAGTTATGAACAATAAAGACTAAATAAACAAATAAATAAAATATACAAATATACAGATATTACATATATGTAAGAAATAGATTTATACATCGAATAAATGAAATATATGATATTTTAGTTTACATAAATATTTTAATAATGTTATATATAAATAAATTTATCAAGGCCAATAACGAAATAACAATATTAAAAGGTAAAAATAAACCGATACGGGCAGGGATTCGAACCCGCGACTACTGGGAAACCGTCCCGTCGCTCTACTAACTGAGCTACCGTATCGCTGTCCGTCTCGGTGAATTAATCATTCTATATGTGATCGTCTTTATCGGGACGGTTTATTTTTCATTCTATATTTATATAAATTAAAATAAGCTTAACATGGCTATACATGTTTAAAGATATTTTCAAAACACTAATTTCGGTAGTGGCATCTTTTCAATGTTTATCTATACTGCAAAGTCAGAAACATTGGTTAGGATTTTCGAAAGAAACCTAATAGATGTCACCACCGTCATTAAGCATTCCGTCTCTTCCTTGTACGCTGATGACCTTAAGTTGTGGAAGGTTATAGACACACATGAAGATGTTTCTCTTTTACAAAGCGATCTCGATGTTATTGTGCAGTGGTGCGGAAAAAATGATATGGAGCTCTACGTAAAGAAATGTAATCACATAAAATTCACGAGAAAATTATTCCCTATCCCGTCGATTTATTTTATTAATGATGTGAGACTAAAGAAAATTAAGGTAGTAAAGGACTTAAGTGTAATTGTGGATGATAGAATGACCTTTTTATCTCATATCGATGACCTAGTAGGAAGAGTTTCCAAACTATTACGTTTTAACTATTAGGGATCTATCATTACGGACAGGACTATTGTAGCCAATAAGCCTAATATCGTGCTGGTAGATCGGTTAGAGCGCCGGGCATTTTTTGTGATACCAGCGTCGCGTGTGACGCTAATCTTGCGAAGGCTGAGAAGGACAAGCTATCAAAATACTTGGACTTAGCTCAAGAGATTGCCGACATGTGGGATGTTGACTCAACAATAATGTCCCGATTGTAGTTTCCGTAAATGGCCTTATAGCGAAGAGTCTCGATCATCATCTTAAGAGGCTCTCACTAAACAACTGGATTAAGGGTTGGATACAAAAGGTAGCAGTTTTGGGTATGGCACGCATTGTGAGGAAGTTTCTTTCGCTGTCGCCTTAACCACCGACGGACTGGTTGTAAGGCCCACGTCGGCGGAATCCTATTTTTTATATTTATAATGTTTTTTTTTATGTTATATATATAAATGTAAATAATAAGACAGATATGGATTAATGATAATAATAATACAGGACAATTTACACACATTGATCTAAATTTAAATTTTCCCATACTAAAATCTATTTGTTGTCTCTGAACTGGCATTAACTCTGAGCGTCGGTATGGCGCCTGGGCCTTGAGCTTTTAAGTATTTCTTTAAAAATACAGAATAATAAGTAAAAGAGGGAGTAAAACTCTTTTTGCTTTTTTTTTTTCGTTTTGTTTATCAAGATTTGTAAAAAGTTGTTGGGATTGATGTAGAGAGGCTTCCTGCAAGAGGAGGTCAACTAATTAAAAATAACCCTGTATTGTTGGGATTGTGTTATTCGGACGAACCTACTTACGGCAACGTAAATATATGCTATTATGATTTCATCCTATTGATATTTCAGTCAATATTTCACTGTATTTATAAATATAATATTAAATATATTTGAAAATGTTTTATTACAAATTTTCGTTACATTAAACTACGTCACGGTGTCAATGTCACGTACTTCACTTACGTGACATGTATCTTAGCTAAACGTGACAACTTCATCTTAGCAATTTGACGAAACTAAATAATTGGTTATATGATATATTTCTGTAATAATACTAGTTGTCTTTACTGGTTCTGGTCGAGAAAAACTGTGAATCACTTTTTTGTCATTAATTTTATAATAAAAGAAAATGTTCCAATTTTTGTATTTTATAACTGTTATGAATAAAAATCATAATTTTATAATTAAGCGGAAAACTGTTAGGATTACGTTACTTTGTGTAAGAAAACCTAAATAATATTGTCTGAAAGTAAAGATATAAATTTATTTATTTATCTATTTATTTTAAGGCAGTAAAACAAATACGTAATATAAAAATCAGTGAAATTTCTATTAAAGATAGAATACATATAAAATCTAAAAATAAAAATTGTATATAAAGTTAGGTTAGAAAAAGTTAAAAACTACATTAAACATTTTAAAATTAAAATATAAGCTTATCACTATTATAATATGTTTATAATAAAAAGTATATATTTTACTTCCTATATCTTATTATAAATAACAATCATCTTATATATAACGTCTTATTTGATTCTTATAAAAAACAATTTTATCATAAAAAATGTCTAAATGACTATCAAATTTATTGTAATTCCTGCAAGTCCTTGGAGACAGCTTGGAGAGAGATCTCACATTTTATAATAATTTTCCTGGTGTAAATAACAAAATCATCTGCTTATTGTGGTATTAGTAAACTTTCTATTTGAATACATAATTTGTAAGTTACTAAGTTGAAAAGTAGAGGGAGGAGAGGGTCACCTTCCGATAGACCTCCATTATCCTATCTAGAAATACTTTTTGTCTGACTGTCCTTGATTAGTAAATTTTTTTCGTTCAAAAAAGGCCCATAAGTAGACACATAATTTAGAACCAACCTGTATATCATCTAATGTCTTTAAAAAGCCTCAAAAGGCACATTATTGTAGGTATTTTCTAGAAAAAAAATCACGCTACTGTCGGAATATTTTTTGTAAAACCTAACTGAATATACGAAACTAATCTAATAATTGAGTATTAACAAGAATATGCTTTCCTGAAACCACCATACCACTCAGTTTTAGAATCATAAAATAAAACTTTTGACACAAGCACCATAACTAAGATATAGGCACTAATTTTAAATCGTTATTTATGTTATTGCTACTCTTAGGTATTGGCACTATTTAAATATTTTGTCATTGATCAGGGACTCTCCCGAATTTTAATATATTATTGTAGGTGTTAAGTATTATTTTTCCCAGATTCGGTAAATTATAAATCATGGCATAAGAAATACTATCTCCCCCTGGAACATAATCTTTCAATTTGAAACAAAGCTCATGTTCCTGACCAGTAAATTCAGATTCTAAGATGTTGTTTTTAGACTTAAAAATAGGAACAAGATTTGTGACAAAATCGGGTGTTAGTGATAGTAGCAATTCATTTTGTTTTATTATGGGGGAAGTATAGTAATATAGTATAGTATGACTTTTGTTCTTTATAAACTTTCATCAGCCTCATCCGCCGCCACATAATATTAACAGATATAACTTCATTAGTTGAAGCACAGAACTGTTGCCAGCTTTTAAACTGAGCTTCCTTAATATTTTTTTTAGATTCATATATTTTACCTTTCTAATATACTTAAGTTTCCAGGAGTAGGAATTTTTGTCGAAAATTAGACAACGCCAATCTTCAACAGTTTAGGGGACCAATAATGTTTGGGATTAAAGTTCTTATAGGGATTTTGATTAAATTTAACATTAAAAATGTGCTTTTGGGCATCATAATGAATAAGATTTATGAATATATTATACGTTTCTTGGACATTATCAGGGAACATTATTATTAGTTTTTCGAAATTCAATCCAGTTCGCTTTTTTAAAGTATTTTTTTTTAATATTAATTACTGTAGTAGAAATAGTTGCTATGATTTTAATTATAAAGTGATCGCTTCCTAAATGTTAATTGACCACCATTTTCAGTTTTAGTTTTTACTTTATTTGTATGTTCTTTTACTATTTGCCACATTGTCATTATTACGTTATTCGAATTTTTAAATCTATTTTCATTATCTATTCTTTTAATCTAATATTTTTTCGTATTTTTTGTAATGATTTTTAAGAATGGGATCGTTACTTTGTATTGTATCTTTAACAAGCGTTTAGTTTTACATGATAATTTTAAAACTTTAGTTAACCATGTACTTTTTTTCTTTTATATATATCTTGTTGTTGTCAATTCTTGTTGTATACAATGGTCTTAATAAGTAATATAACAAATATTTAGATCTAACAAGAACCCTATTTCACATATTTATTAAATATATTTCACCTATTTATTAAATATAATACACAAAAAAAGAGAAAAAAATAGCGAATATACACGAAGCATAATTCAACATGCTCACGATTTTATAATGATATGTACTCAAAATATACAGTTTTTATTAACATGAGTGTAATATAGCTTCATAAATACGTTTAAAGCCTGGTCAAAATCCTGTGACTTGTAGTAAAGAATAAAACATATATAGAAAATAAATATAAAAAGTTTTTTTTTACTGTGAAATGGACGGTAACTAAATAAGCTTGTACAAATCACTAAAATATATAAAACAACAAATATTACTATCAACATATATAATGTATGTATATACTTACATTGGGATTATACACTCATCGTAGACTCCTATTAAAAGCGGATTGTATTGATTCGGTCGTTTGTATGTACAAAGCAAATCAGAACTATAGTTAACAGTGTTCGAAATATAACTAAGCCGAAATTAGTTTCAATAATGTTATAGAATATCTCTCTTGTATTTTTTATTTCTGTTTATATTAAAACACAACTTACATGCGATGAAAGAAAAGTTAATTAAAAATTTATTTAAAAACTGAATGGTCAGTTTGGGACATACTTTCGTCTTAAACTGGAAGTTAACTGTACTCTCAGTACGAGTTTTGATGTTACGATAGCTATCACAGTTTTTGAAATTGTAGAATCGAAATCTATTGATATATTCCGAAAAATGTTTAAAAAATTATATTTATCTTTAATTATTTAAGATGTAGGTAATCCTTGTTATTATAGCAAATAACTAAAGATAAATATATTTTTTGTAAATGTGTATTTAATTACGTAGACACGAGGACACAGAATTGTTTAATATTCTACTCAGGAATCTGAGTTATAGTAATGTTACTGATAATTAAACTCTCTAATTGCTCAAACCTTTAAAATAATGTTATTTGTATTACACTGTTATATTAGCTGTTGCCCGCGTGTCCGTCCGCGTGTAGGTCACTTTTCGCGTAATCAGTGGAAACTACAATTTCCAGACCTATAATAGACTTATAGTATTATACACACAGGCTACGCTATTACATTGCTACGATATCAAACTGAAAGTAATAACATCACACAAACACACAGCCAGGACATCATGCAGATATACGTAATAAAGCATATGAACACGATATAATATTTACCAAATATTATGTTTTTGATTAATGTGCAATTAAAGAATTTCTTTGTAGAAATTCAAACTGCTATACCATATTCTAAAACATAATTATAGCGAGTTCTAAAAAAAAGTTTTGAAACAGTGCTTGAAGTAAATTTTCAATTGACCATAACATCTTTTTCCCTTAACCGATTTTGACAAACGAACGTTTTGACAACGCTCCAGATTATATATAACTAGCTGTTGCCCGCGGCTCCGCCCGCATGTAGGTCGCTTTTCGTGTAATCTGTGGAAATTTTAAAGGGGAAAAATTTCATAGAACATCATTTTTGCGTAACTTTCACCGTTTTCGCAGCGCACGCAGTTTTTTGTTTATTTTTTTACACCTTGCGTTAGAATATTCAAGTTTTACTAATCATCCCTAATTTTTTGAAAATGAAACATAGCCTATGTCACTCGGGAATAGTGTAGCTTGCCAACGGTGAAAGATTTTTGAAATCGGTCCAGTAGTTTCGGAGCCTATTCATTTCAAACAAACAAAAAAATAATCAAACCTTTCCTCTTTATAATATTAGTATAGATTCACCTGTGAAAATCGCGTTCAAATCCGTTGAGTAGTTTCGACTTTATAACGTACCAGACAGACATACAGACAGACAGACACAAATTCCAAAAATAATTTTTTTGGTTTCTGTTACTCGTCTTTAATCGCCCCCTGTCAGTTTTCTGCAAAAATATTTAATGTACGGACACTCAATTTTTACGGTCTTATTATATATTTGAGATTATTATGTTCAAATGAATATCGTTGCTTCGTTGACAGTGATGGGGGAAATTTTATAAATTTCTCATATGTTATATTATATTAACCCTTAATTTGATAGAGTCCGGTGTGATGGACACTTATTTAAAATAAATCCTGCCAAGTTTTTATTTCATGTTCATCGATTTCTAATCGATTAAATGTTTATTTATATCATAAACAAACATTAAAAAAAAGTAATGATTGTGGCGACATTGCATATGTCAGTTGGGAGGCAAAATGTCTGCGAAAAGGCGGCCACCCTTTTTGTTCAAGGTATTTATAATTGTTTTTCTTATTTTTTGTGTAAATATGAATTGAATTATAGTTTTATTTATTAGATAATAAACATTTTAATAATTACTTACAGAAACATACTAACTTTATTACATTTTTATAGTGTTTATTTTTAACTAAAATGTTTTGTCCGTTACAGCGAACATTGCTAATTGTATAGAAAAGTAATACTTTATTACTATGTCCGCTACGGCGGACAACGCCAAAGTGTGTGTGCTTCTGCTTGTTTGGTTATGGTTCAGAGTTTATTATTTTTCTTTGCCAACAGCCTAATCGCGCAAGTAAAATTTTTGCTTTAGTGCCGAATGAACATGCACCTTCCGATGCTAGCGAAATATCAGATTCGGAAACTGAATTGCATGATGCACGTACTAATTCTTCCTACCCCCTGTCTTCTCCTGCACCATCTATTGCATCTTCCTTTGCTAACTAACAATAGATACATCCGACGATGAAGAATTACACTCCGAAGATGCTGATATTATACCAGATTCTATCGTGCGTGAAATTGGCGAGTCCATTTATGAAAATGTTCCATCACTATCTGCTATTCCTTCATTGCCTGCAACGCCTATAACATCAATAGCTTCTTCATTAGCACCCCGAAAAACACGTTCTAGGAAACCACAGTCAAAGCCAAAAGACCAAAAAAAAACAAAAAATTTCAGCTGACTTACAATTGGAGAGTAGCTCAATTCCGTCACCAAGCGACAATAGAAGAGGGTGAGGAGGATGATTACATAGACCTGCCAGAAGATGTTTCACCTTTGAGTTTCTTTCACCTTTTTTTTCTCAAGATATTATTACTAGTATCGTAGAGCAGACAAACTTATATTCAGTTCAACAAACCGGCAAGTCAATTCAAATAAAAGACGAAGAATTTAGAGACTTTTTAGCCATCCATATACTTATGGGTATTGTAAATTGTTGTAATGCCTTCATATCTTGATTATTGGTAAGAAAAAATTAGATAGGTAATGTCGCAGATATAATGCCTTTGAAAAGATATCAGCTGATACGAAGACATTTACATTTTTTTGACAATACAATGGACGATGGAGACAAATATTTTAAAGTTCTTCCAGTCATAGACCAATTACGACAAAATTGTCTAAAACAACAGAAAAAAGAGACAAAATTTAGTATAGATGAAATGATGATAGCATATAAAGGGACTAAGGCCGGTAAAAGAAAACAATATATGAAAGATAAACCTAACAAATGGGGATTTAAAAAATATGTAAGGGCCGAAATTTCCGGAATAATTTATGATTTTATGCTGTATGGAGGTGACGATACTTTTCGCAACCATAAGTTCACTGAAGAAGAAGGACGCTGCAGATTCGCCCTTCGACCATGGAAGAAGGACGCTGCAGGTTCTGCCAAAAGAAAACTGTCGTGTATTGCAATAAAATGCAACACAAGATTATGTTTCGTGACAGGAAAAGCCCCCTGAAATTGTTTTTTAAATTTTCATACAAAATAAACTAAACTTCGGTATCAATTAGATCTAAAATGTTCATTTCTGTATTTTTCTTTAGTAAAAAAACATAAAAATAACTGTGGTTTTTACTTTCCGTAGTTTGGCAGTGTCCGCCTCAGAGAACATATAAATCAGACCATTAATTTCACAGTAATTGGCAAGGTCCGCTGTGACGGACACCAGTTTTCCCAGCAGTGGGCTATTGTAGATTTTTTTTTTCATTTTTCCAGAACTTTATGACATACTCCTAAAACCACAAAAATGTCAAATTCATATATTTTGAATATTTTTATCGGTGCCAAATTAAGGGTTAAGATAGGGATAATATTGTCTATGAAAATCCAATGTTCTATCAGCTAATTACTTTTGAGATAGAATCTACTGACGGATAGACGGAGAAACTATCCGCTTATAAGACGTTACAGTTTATATAAAATCTCTATCTTACTTAAAAAATAATCTAGATCAGGAGACACTGAAACTCAGTAACACATAAACCTCTTAAAGTGAAACTAGTAGTCCACCGCTACTACTCCAGCATTTCTCTGAGATAATTGGCTCGGATTTTAATATTAAATTAAATAGTAGAGGAGAACTTTTAGAGGTTTTATTATACTTAATCATATTACCTATATAATGAGATTAGAGTAATAATGAAGCATTATTATAACATGTTATAATATATTTGAAAATATCTTTAAACATGTATAGCCATGTTAAGCTTATTTAAATTTTTTATATAAATATAGAATGAAAAAAAAAAAAAAAACCGATACGGGCAGGGATTCGAACCCGCGACTACTGGGAAACCGTCCCGTCGCTCTACCAACTGAGCTACCGTATCGCTGTCCGTCTCGGTGAATAAAGCATTTTTCATTCTATATTTATATAAAAAATTTAAATAAGCTTAACATGGCTATACATGTTTAAAGATATTTTCAAACATTAATTTCGGTAGTGGCATCTTTTCAATGTTTATCTATACTGCAAAGTTAGAAGCATTGGTTAGGATCTTCGCAAGAAACCTAATAGATGTCACCACCGTCCCGTTAAAGACGATCACATATAGAATGCTTTATTCACCGAGACGGACAGCGATACGGTAGCTCAGTTGGTAGAGCGACGGGACGGTTTCCCAGTAGTCGCGGGTTCGAATCCCTGCCCGTATCGGTTTTTTTTCATTCTATATTTATATAAAAAATGTTATAATATATATATAATATACATAAACTGGCGCGAATTTTTTTGTTCTATTGATTACGTCTTAAGTCTCAAAACAAAACTTTTCTGAATATTGTGTTGATTATTAGAGTCAATATAAATGTTTAAATGTAACATATATTTATAACATAGAATATTTTTCACTGATGAAAATAGTATAATTTTTAAGTGAAAACAAAAACCTTTCCGTTAAAAATACAACAATACATAGTGTTTTCTAAGGTTTTCACGAGAACTACACATTGAAATAAAACTATTTTTACGGATTTAACTCGCGTATATTGAATTAACTTTTAAATTTACATTTTAAATCTAACCTGACGTATCGAATGCTTTGCAGCAATCGTGTTCACGGTAAGACGAGTAGGAGGTGTCTGTCAGTAAGTCAGTTAATTAGTCATTTACCTCCAACAGTTTCTAAGCTTCCGGGCGTACAGTTCAGGATTCACACAAAATGCACTAACAGTATCTTGAGGTCTTACACTGCGGTCACAGACATGGGATTTTATATTTTTCAAAAGTGGGTCCCAGGTGTTAGATAATCCTCAACCATCTTCTCTATTAAAATTAGGATGTTTTTTAATTTCAATA
Organism: Napeogenes inachia; assembly: GCA_959347355.1. NCBI lineage: Eukaryota > Metazoa > Arthropoda > Insecta > Lepidoptera > Nymphalidae > Napeogenes > Napeogenes inachia. Next base: position 1,690,379 of record OY365796.1, on the reverse strand, counting down.
GCCTCACGAACCATTCTTGGAATGTAACGTTGTTCTTTGGCAAGGATTTTAGGTTTATCAAATCTTATATAATGATTGGGCTTGTCTATGGTATGTTCACACACTGCCGACTTCTTTGTAAGCCTATGCTTGATATCCGATACGTGTTCCTTAACTCTTTTACCGATGCTCCTCTTTGTTTTACCTAGGTATGACAAGCCACAATCGCAGTCAAGTTTATATAATCAAGCGTATATTAAAATTTAAAATTTAATTCAATATACGCGAGTTAAAATCCGTAAAAATAGTTTTATTTCAATACAACAATACTTCAAATGCATGGATTGGTATAGATTTAAAGTAATATAAATGGTTTATTGTTGAAGGAGAAGGGGACGGCAGACGAAGTTGGTGGCAAGAGATAGACCTACCTGTTCTTATCATATTATGTAATGTTTTGTTTTAGGAGTGAGTAAACATTTTATTTAATATTTACCAGAGCTTATAATATTTGATTTAGACTAGGTGAGATGTTGCCGTGACATATTTTAACAGTGTGTTTGTAAATTATGTAAAAGATACTATTTTGAAACTAAATATAATACATTACAAAAACGAACACATTCATAGAATAAATAAACTATATATAATATAACTATTAAAAATATAAAAAACCTATAAACACATTTCATGAAATAAATAAAAAAACATAAACATTTTTAATGAGTGAGACAGGCATGTTTATTATAAGAAATAAAAAACAAATATTTCTTTTCATATAATTGAAGCTAATTCATGGGATTTTTTTTTTTCGGTAGTAGTTCAGTGGAAATTTTATCGTATTTTATATATTGTTAAGACTTGTTTCAGTAATACACAGTACTTGCACTTCAATGTTTAATATCCAACCATTTGTAATAGAATGGGCGAGAGCAGCCCTTACAACTCGTTTTATAATATTTTGACACAATAATATTTAGGTGAGGGTAATTTACAATTTCATAACCAACTTACAGATGATATTATTTATACCTTATAATAAGTTCTAATAATTAATAAAAGATTAAACATTATGTTAAAATATTCTATGCTTCTAATTCTTAAAACATTTAACAGTAAATACTAAATAATATTCCATAATTAATTATGTAGGTGGCGCTACTGTTGAAACTTATGAACTAAAACATGTAAATTCCAATGTATTTACCATTTAAATTATTATAAATAAATATGACTAACACTCGGCCTTTCCTGATTTGTAATCTTACGACCTCGTAATTGTATCATTAATTTCTTTAATTACCAACCATCATATATTAAATTACTAATTTCTAATTTAATAAACATTCTGGAAACCAGTAGACCAAATGGTCATCTGAATTCAGGATCTTACAATGTTATAGAGAAAAACAAATTATTAAAAATACAATGCATCAAGAAAAAACATCCAATTATACTTTTAATGTGCGAAATTACATAACATTTATACAACATATAACTTTACTATCGGCCGTTTTGACATCTTATTACGTCCTCGTAATATAATTATATTTTTTATCATAAATACTCGTTCTCTTTGCACCGGACAAACCAGGCTGCTTACAAAAAGCCATATCAACGGACATGCCGTTATGATCATAATAATAATATATAATAATAATAATAATATATAATAATAATAATAATATATAATAATCATAATAATATATAATAATAATAGTTTTTATCATAAATACTTGTTCTCTTTGCACCGGACAAACCAGGCTGCTTACAAAAAGCCAGATCAACGGACATGCCGATATGATCTGGTGCCCATGGACACACATCATCAACATGGGATAAATCTCATTTTTACTATTACCATACCACGGGACATGCCCATTGATGGTATTTCTTATACTTTCACTACTACCACCGGAACACACCAGTATGGTAGTTTATTCTTATTATTTTTATACCACGGGACATGCCCATTGATGGTAATTCTTATACTTTCACTACTACCACCGGAACACACCAGTATGGTAGTTTATTCTTATTATTTTTATACCACGGGACATGCCCATTGATGGTAATTCTTATACTTTCACTACTACCACCGGAACACACCAGTATGGTAGTTTATTCTTATTATTTTTATACCACGGGACATGCCCATTGATGGTAATTCTTATACTTTCACTACTACCACCGGAACACACCAGTATGGTAGTTTATTCTTATTATTTTTATACCCCGGGACATGCCCATTGATGGTACTTCTTATACTTTTACTTACCACTTACTTACCACGGGACACACCTACATGGTATTTCATACTTACCTTTACCATTGGATACACCAACATGGCATCAATGTCTTATTTTTACTACGGGACAAACATGTTATTACGTTATCATTTTTACACCAACATGGTACTTTACATTTATTTTTACCACGTAACACACCAACTAGGTACACACCAAATTTTTCAATAATTTACTTATTAATATCATTGTTATGAACATATATTTAATTTTAACTTTTTAAAACTCCTTCTAAGCAAATAAATCTTTAACTAATAATAGCAAAAACCAAGCTCATTTTGTTCGGCTATATTAATGATCAGACTACAGAGATATATGACTTTGAAATTCATACTATGCATGGGTTTTGTTGGAAGTAGCAGGTTGTTTTTACTTTGTATTACGTTTGTATTGTTATATTTGTTTAGTTTCTTTATAGTTTTTTAAATAAATATGAATTTTAAATGATGTGGTATCTTATCGAAACAGTTTTAAATTTTACATCTTAAGAAAATGTCCATTCACACGAATTTAGAGAATTTAAATACTTTAACGGTAGTTAATGAAGAAGCTACATTTATTTATTAACCATAACACGATTCAAAATTCACGACAATTGTAATATTTATATATATTTCTCTATATTACTCTGGAATGACCTACCGTTGGAAATTCAAACTTCTAAATTTTCAAAAATCGTTTGAAGCAATATATATTTTTATCATAAGTATGTATACCATATATTATATAGGTTATCTATTTTATTCCATTTATTTATATATACGGATATATGTATGTATATGTATGTGCGTATGTGTATATTTATATATAATCATTATTATTTAATAACTTATATAATTAAAAACGATAGTTTTTATTTTTATTGTGTCCTTGTGTATAAATTCTTATTCTCGTTGTAGTATGCTTGCACTATCCTATGATTTTGCAAATATTCCTTACTCATCAAGGGTTGTCTGTAAGAGATCGCTTTTAAGCGATAAGACCGCCTTTGAACAAAAATTTCTTACTGTATCAACATCCTACTACTGTAATTTCTTGTAATAATTGTATGTGCAATAAGTTTTTAGAATAAAATAAATATTTCTTTTTATTTAAGAAATTGTAATATATTGTTAGGGGTCGAGGGTACTTCTAGATAATTAGTAGGCATCAAGTGCTTTAGCATTAAGTCCGCCAATTGTATAAATTTCTTTGTATAATAAAGATTTTATAAAGAAATAAAAATAAATATTTTTTTTTTTACATTTTTACTTTCTTTATTTACTCTGTCCGTATCAATATTGAAAATATTCTTAACTAAAAAAAAAAAAAAAAAAATATCATTAGTGGGAATAAAACATTTTTATAGTCCTCTTTTTTATTTTGAAGATGTAACGATACTTTTCATACAATTGGAGAACATTATAAAACCAAGCATATTTCCTTAGAAGTTCACTATTTATATTATTATTTCCAATTGTTCTAATTTGCACTAAATCAATAACTAATGATTAACTATTTTATTTATGAAGCATTAAAACGTAAGTCAATTAAATTTTTAATCACTTGTTATAAAAGTGTTATTAATTTTATTCAGAGTTTGAAATCGTAATTTTGTACATTGTATACCTACATCTAGTTTACTATATAATCGAAACAATGAATGATACAATTATTCAAAACGTATTTTATTTTTTGTTTTATTATTATCTACAGTATAAATTATTTAATAGAATTCAACTGCATTAAATTTTACAAACGTTATACTGAAAATAATACGATTCTTGGAAATTTAGGGGGTTGGGGCTTGGGGTTTAGGAGGTCGAGGCATATATAATATTACTTCTTATACCCTAAGGTACGACAATATATATTCCTTGCTAATTTTCTTATGTTTGTCTTGTCTAGAGTTCAAGTTACCAGAGTCTTTAAGTCTAACGTGTTTATGTTTCATATTGCTAATAAGAATATTTAGGAGGCATGTTTTATAATAATTCTATTTTTAAGTAATAAACAGTCATAACCTAGAAAATTATATATTTTTTTTAAAGTTCATCAATTTGAAATACCTAATTTGAACTGTCTGAACTGTCAATTATGGTATATTGTTTAGGTATGCAATTATTTCTTGTTAAGTAAAACTTTTACTGTGGATTTATATAATTCCTCGATTTGACAGTTCAAAAACGCGTGTAAAATAATTCATCGTAGTTATTTCTTTTCTTCTTTAACATACTATCGGAAATTAAATAATCGAGTGCCACGCATATCGTTTAAAGTTTTTTTTTTAATAGGGATTTAGAAGACCTAATTGCTTGCTTTATTTTTTTTACAATTTAATACGAAATGTACGCGTTTATTGGTGTAGTTTAAAATCGATCTAAATTTTAAACTTATATTATCATCATTCTGAAATAATTTATCGATTCTAACGAATTTATTTCGGAATACCTATTGCGTTTTACCTTTTCAATAATCGATTCAAAATTTAAGATCATAAATTCGTACAGATACCTACTACTGAGAACTTAACACTCAGTAAATAATTTGAACGGTCAAATAAAAGATAATAGAAATATGTTTTAGTAATAAATACCAGTATTATTGCTTCATATTCATACGCGTTATTATTGAATTAGTCTGTTTAGTTCGGGATTATATTTAGACAGTACCGGTTCAGATTTTAAACGTTTTTAAACTTTATTTTTACCCACCTAAAAAAAATGGTTTTTTAAAGCAAATTTGATTTATGAAAGTACCCAATAAAACTTCTCAAAACAGATATTATTGGGTTCCATAAAATTTAATTTCTCCACTTGATATGGCATAACCCTATCCTCGTGGATAACCAAGTATCCAACTTGGTTTTAAAAACGAACGTCTATCGAAACCTGATGCTAAACTTACAAATTTAAAATTAAATATAAATATTTTAAGATCTATGGAGTAGTTTTAGCAAAACAAAATAAAATATAGTTGCAGAAGTAATAAAATAATATCGTGAATTCAAATCTTTACCTATTTAATAAATGTAAACATATCTAAATCTACCCCTTATATCGTCAAAGCATTGGCAAAATATTTCTATACGGTCCTCAAGGCCATTTAGATCTGACCCTACAAAATTTATGGAGTGTAATATTTACCGAGTCATATTTATTTAAGTCTATCTATAAGATATTCTAGAATTTTAATTTCTCTGAAAGGAGACAAGTCTACATTTTAATCTGTATAAATTAAAATTTGTACTTCATCTATTCATATTGTGTAAATATATATCCATATACTATAAGGAACTATTTACTATCTTAAACAAAAGGATCATTACGATTTGAAAATAGTTTTATGATGTTAAGTGCTACTTTAAAAAATATATATATATAAATATCTAACGTTATTCCTTTTCTTTTTGTTTAATATTGGGTTTTATATTTTAATCATTTACAACTGAATATACTCTTTTTTTTAAGAAATCGTTCTTTAAATAACCTACATACATTTTGTAAACCGAATATTACCCGTTCATTGAGAGTGTTCACTTCTATGTCATATATAAAGACATTAAAGCCTAAATCGTAATCTAAAATACTAACATTACTTTTATATTGCAAGTCTCAAAGTCTCAACTACCGCGTCAGTTATATCTATACTTATATTGTCAAAAACATATTTCGAATCCATATGCTTTAATACGTATATCTGAATAATCTCCTGGTCGTGTGTGTGTGATGTAGATGTATGTTATTATTTTCAGTTTGATATCGTAGCAATGTAATGCCTATATAGATAAAATTTCCACTTGAATAGGATACTATAGAATTAACTATAAGTCTATTATAGGTCTGGATAATTGTAGTTTCCACAGATTACGCGAAAAGCGACCTAAACGCGGGCGGAGCCGCGGCCTTCAGCTAGTAACTTAATAAAAGCAAAGAAAAAAAAAAAATATCGCGTATCTAACCTACAACTGGGTCTTAAAAGCTTTGAAAGTTGGTAACGTAGTAACAATAATATTATAAATCACATGGTCACTTAATTATGCAAAACTTTTCTAGGGCTAGTTTCTTATAATAAAGTTTTGTCTGTCACCTTGTCGTTGTATTCAGGTCCATCGTTGTATAGTGCTGCTTGCTTGTACTGCCATCCCGCGATCAGAAAGAAAGTACTTGGTCGACCTCTTCTTCCAGTAGCTGTAGGTGATGTTGATATGTAGTTGATGTTCATAATACAGCAACGAATTCCCTTCCAGATTAGCAGTCAAGTAGTAGTTTATAGTTTGCAATCTCCGACGTATGTCTTCACCAAAGGCTCCAAGCGATGTAAACATGTATGGAGAGATATTGTATTAGTAACACTGTAAATTATTGATAAATATTCAGGCTCCTATTGTATTTCGCTTATGATTGAACTTTAACAGAATATGATTAATAGTGGATATGATATATATGATAAATAGAATTTAATAGTAGTACTATTAACTTCAAGCTACAAAGTTATTAATATTCTATATTGAGCATGCTGCCGTATAACCAGCTAGATAATCAGTCTGTTAAGCAGATGGCAAAAAGAGGGTATTAAGAGAAAAAAAAAAATAATAAAAAATTTACGCACTTGCAATATTATTTTAAATCTAAAACTCCTTATCGCTCGAAGATACTACAGCAGCACTCGGAGAAGGCCCAAATAGTAACTTTAACGTCGTCTCTTATTTTCGTGGCTTTTCAACGGCAGTGGCAGCAGCACTCCATCTTCATCAGCATTCTTAGACGTAACTTTAACGTCGTCTCTTATTTTCGTGGCTTTTCAACGGCAGTGGCAGCAGCACTCCATCTTCATCAGCATTCTTAGACGTAACTTTAACGTCGTCTCTTATTTTCGTGGCTTTTCAACGGCAGTGGCAGCACTCCGTCTTCATCAGCATTCTTGGACAGGATAACTTGCGAACGGTGTATATCGACACGTGGCGCGTAATATTACAGCGGTCGAACACTTCTGACTTGTTAAGACTTGTTTCAGTAATACACAGTACTTGCACTTCAATGTTTAATATCCAACCATTTGTAATAGAATGGGCGAGAGCAGCCCTTACAACTCGTTTTATAATATTTTGACACAATAATATTTAGGTGAGGGTAATTTACAATTTCATAACCAACTTACAGATGATATTATTTATACCTTATAATAAGTTCTAATAATTAATAAAAGATTAAACATTATGTTAAAATATTCTATGCTTCTAATTCTTAAAACATTTAACAGTAAATACTAAATAATATTCCATAATTAATTATGTAGGTGGCGCTACTGTTGAAACTTATGAACTAAAACATGTAAATTCCAATGTATTTACCATTTAAATTATTATAAATAAATATGACTAACAATATGCTGTTCGAACTCTTGAAATCACCATATTTTGTTAATTGTAAGCAATCGTTTATTTATTTTAGGTAGAGGACATCTGTTTGCCGATCGCAATAAGCTTGTAGCAACCGAGATATTAATATATCCTGTCATAGAATATCAGCTGTTTTATAGTACTAGTATGTGGTGGTAGACTATAACATCGGGTTGCCAGCAAGGTTACTACACATCGAACCAGGTCATGCTGCAAAGCGACCTAGTCGTGTTCCGGCACATTTCTCGATGAAGCCGTATATGGGAAATGGGTCTGCTTTGCGTTGGCGAACCAGTTTGTCGTCGGGTTGATGTTTGTTGTATCGAGTGCCTAGTCGAGGAGGGCGCAGCTAGAGGTGATTGACCAACCTAAGGCGAAGGGATGCTGCGGTCTTTCACTTTGGGGCTTCGAACAGCCCTTGAGCAGATATCCATTGGGGGGTCACTGCAGTTCGGGTTACCCCCTAATTAGAGGTTAGATGGATGTCCTAGCATCTTTTCGGTTACTCGACTATATCCGGTCACCTGACAGGAGTAATCCTTGACCTTAACTTGATAGCGGCTCAACCTTTATAACTGATGGGTTGGTGAGGTTGAGATGCTATAAACATAAGTATTAGGACTGAAGGAGGCAAGGGAAATATTGCCGACCGCATATAGTTGAGCCCCGTTAGTAGATCAGCCACCCATAAGCGGCTGCCCCACTAGCTGCGGAAAATCCCAGAATGGCTTCATCTATCTAGTTGGCGACCAGATGAGGAGGCTTGTCGGCGATCCCTGGAAGGATTTGGGCATCCTCACAGTCTCCAGACTAACCTCCTAGTGCATGACATCACCAATTTCAACGTCGAACCAACCAATGTCAATTTCAACAATTTCGTTTTAATGAAAAACACAAAAGAACAAGTTTTTACAGCGGTTGCACTCCTTCTCATTCAATATCACTAATAATCTCACTAATATCAGGGGCTTACACTCTAATATCTTAATTGTCCGCAAAAGAAAGTCCTTAACCAAGCTGCTAAGTCCTACAAAAAGACATTGCGGAAGGCTCGTCTCGACCGAATCACTGAGAATAGAAGCGGCAAGCTCTCTATCAGACCAACTAGCAGTCAAGCTTTTTCGTGTCTTGCCAAAGGGATCGAGTCAAACTTCTGCCAACCCTCACTGCCTCCTCTGCTGAAGCCGCGGATAGATCCCTGGCCCAACCAGCAACAGATAAAACGAATGTATTTGATTATCTGTATGCAGAGAATTTGCATCTAGACACTGGCAATGCTTCTCTAGCACATCATCCTCACTGCGATATTTCGATGGCAGAAATGCGCATCACGAACAAAAATGTATAAAAAGTATTGTGTCGTTAAGATGTGAATAAAGCCATTGGTCCTGTTGGTATACTTGCCATTCTGCTCAAGACATGCAAAGCTGAGTTGTCCCGCCTATAAGTCTCTTCGCTCGCCTCTCAATTGAGTCCAGAATCGCAAGATGAGACTTTGCGGCACCAGAAAATATGTGACTACAGTACTCCACACACGACCCGATCTGCGCTTTGTATAATACAAGTGGCTGTCCCGGTGTCTGTCTGTACTGTCGGACTTTCGCAAGAACGGCAAGCATTCCTGCAGCTGTTTTTGCTCTGGAGTCAATGTATCGACCAAAGTTGAGGTGCGAGGAAATCTCTAAGCCTAACAACTGAAGCCGGTTACTCTATTCCAATGCTACATTTTGGAAAGTAGGAGCCAAGGTGAAAGGTTCCTTTTGTTTTTTTAAAAAGTGTAATTACACTTAATATTTGCAATACTTAAATAACTAAATAATTTTTTCCATGTCGGTCTGCTTTGCCGCAGCAGGGTGTCCGAAATAACCCCCGTGTATCGTGGAAACGTCAACATAGCAATGAATGTTGCCTAGGTTGATATGCAGAAGAAACAAGGTAGGTAATAGGACGGAGCCCATGGGCACCCTCGCATTTACCTGCCGAAAACTGGATGCCAATCTGTCCAAAACCGAAGGATTCGGATTTGATGCTCATGGAAGAAAGCGGCGACCCAATTGCATAAAGGGGGTGGCAGATCGAAAGCAGGAAGCTTGAACAGAAGCGAACGATGCCAGACTCTGTCGAAGGCTTTGGCGATATCTAACTTATAAGAAAAACAAGGCCGGGCGTGCCATTTCAAGATGTTGGTGGACGGAATTTAGGTTTGAATGAAGTCCACGGATGTTGGTTACCTCCACCATAAATAGAGTGTTAGATAGTTTTATTTCAATGTGTAGTACTCGTGAAAACCTTAGAAAACATTAGAGTATTGTTGGTGGAGGAAAGGGCTGCTGTTGTACGAAATACTTTTCGTTGTACTGCCATGAGGTTGAAGAGTGGGGGGATGGATTTAGATGGCAGTGATTGCAGCAGTATGGAATAAGTACTAAAGCTTTGTGTTGTCATTGGACTGTGTGATATGGCCGTAGCCGATCTACCGAACGGAAGGGCCCCCTCTATCCTCTCGAAAATGTTTCCTGGGTCCCACCTTTCGGTCACCAATCGGCACGACAAACCACTCCGGGATTATGAGCAGTGGACAGCCTCCTGAGATAGTTAGTCTATTTTGGGCCCTTGTACTATGGCGCAGGCGACCAACGGCACCATCGTTTTTCACAGGTCTCCCTGTCCGGTGGGTCGACTTACACCATTCACACAATGACTTCACGGATACGCTACTGGTCCCACATTTACTGCATTCGATGCCATCCTTGCATCTATCGGGCCTCTGGAACTTATCACTTACCGAACGAAACGCAGCAGTATGAATACTGCTACTTCACGCCGATTTTCTGTGAGAGGGTAGTACTACCCCGGTGGAGCCACCTTATTCATGCTGTTACCAGCGATATAATTGTTTTTTTTTTATTTTTATCAAATATGACAGTTTTACAACAATTATTATTATGATAACATAAATGAAATAAAGAATAATGAAATTAGGCAGATTGTAACAAATACTTAAGACCCCATTTACGAATTACGATATTATAAAGTTAGAAGTATCTTCACCATTTCCGGCAGAAAACCAAAAACCAATACTAACAAGACTAAAAATCCGAGGCACCATATTATTGGCTCTCTTGCATTGTAGCGGTCGTGATGAGAAGTTGTTATAGATTATTTTATATAATTTTTATATTTTCATAATACCGACCATTTTGTTATTATTACTATATTATAATTTCATTTAATTCATATTTCTTTTCTTTTTGTTGCAATATTGATTTGTAACTATATGATATATTACAAAAAATAATAATAAAATAATAAGTATGTATGTGTCTTTTGTTAGCGACTTCTCATTTGCAACTTTTTGTTGTACTCTAAACTATCGATCGACGCGGTATTATATGATAAAAGTCATATAATACCGCGTCATTAGGACACATGAACCAAGATTACACTATATTATAACAACACACGACTAGTATCTACGATTGCAAGGCTCTGCCTAAAGCCTGAAAGACACGCCTGAAGCCTGAAAGCCTGACACGACACGAGTTGTGGGTTCTCGGACGACTGGATCATATCGAGTGAGATTATGATAATTCTATGTACCTATTTAACGGAGGATTACCATTGTTTTTGAAATCTTAAGTTTACGAATATGAAGTAATTGTATATCACTAATATGCGAGTTCCTATAATTAATCCATTTATTATATAGTAGTAATCATGTGTATGTACGTATGTTATTGGCACCTAAAGTGACCCATGCGAAATTATTGGCATGTATAACATTTAAAGTAAAGGTATCATCTTTTAGATGTATATTTTTTCGTGTCTCAAATTATGAAGTATAATCGTGAAGTGCTGCTTTTTTCACGTATTTATTGCGACCGCCTTCAAAGATATTCGCTTCCACGAATGTTGGACTTGATTGATTGACTTGATTGACTGGACTAAATTTGGATGAATTCGATATCACATCCATTATATCACAGAATGAATGTGTCCCTAAAAATTTAGTTCCACTATCATAATGGACCCTAATATTATTTTTATCAAAATAATCCTATAGCAAAGTTTGAGAAATGCACTGCAAAAATATTATTTTGAATATTTGGCATTTTTTATTAATTTTCTGGCCACAATTAATATTTTCATATGATTTATTTTAATAAATTAGGTCTCTAACGGACTTGCGACAGGAATATGTATAATTTTAACTATCAACTATCAACTACCTTACTATTAATAATAATAATAATAATAATAAGGAGGTAACAAAGTGCGTGCATTCAACAGTTGGGTAATGCCCCTGCTGATGTATACTTTCGGCATATTAAGGTGGACTCAGACCGAATTAGATGCCCTGGACCGAAAGGCCCGAAAACTATTGACAATGTATCGCATGCATCATCCGCGCTCATCAGTGATGAGATTGTATATTCCACGGAAGTGTGGGGGTCGCGGCTTCCTTAATGCCAAAAACTTACACAACCGTGAGGTATGCATTCTTAGGGAATATTTCCTTCATGCTGAGTGTGGAATGCATCGAGACATTGTTGCAGTAGATAATGGTCTTACACCGCTCTCCTTAGCCAAAGATAACTGGCATAAACCGGTAGTACTTAGCACTGACGACCGTATAAGTATATGGAAGAGTAAGGAACTTCATGGACGGTTCCACCAGGCACTCTATGGGCCTGATGTAGACCTTCTGGCGTCCGTGGCTTGGCTACGATTCGGTGATCTCTTTGGTGAAACCAAAGGTTTTGCTTGTGCAATTGCTGACGAAGTTGTCAAGACGAACAACTATCGGAAATACATAATAAAGGATGGCACTGTTGACATATGTCGTGCGTGCCACCAACCAGGAGAATCCATCAGACATGTTATTTCCGGTTGTTGTCGTCTTGCCAATGGAGAGTATTTGCACAGGCACAACCAAGTAGCCAAGATTATCCACCAAGAACTTGCTCTTCGATACGGTCTTGTCCCTTTTGAAGTGCCATTTTATAAGTACTCACCGGAGCCAGTTTTGGAAAATGGTCATGCTAAGCTCTATTGGGACCGATCTATCATAACGGACAGGACTATTGTAGCCAATAAGCCTGATATCGTGCTGGTAGATCGGTTAGAGCGCCGGGCATTTCTTGTTGATATCAGTGTCCCGTGTGACGCTAATCTTGTGAAAGCTGAGAAGGACAAACTGTCAAAATACTTGGACTTAGCTCACGAGATTACCGACATGTGGGATGTTGACTCAACAATAATTGTCCCGATGGTAGTTTCCGTCAATGGTCTTATAGCGAAGAGTCTCGATCATCATCTCAAGAGGCTCTCACTAAAAAACTGGATCAAGGGTCGGATGCAAAGAGCAGCAGTTTTGGGTACGGCACGCATTGTGAGGAGGTTTCTTTCGCTGTCGCCCTAACCACCGACGGACTGGTCGTAAGGCCCACGTCGGCGGGATACTGTTTTTTATATTTATATTTATAATGTTGTTTTTTTTTTTAAATGTTATATGTATAAATGTAAATAATAAGATTAAAATGAAATAAATGATAATAATAATAATAATATCAGGACAAATTACACACATTGATCTAACCCCTAAGTAAGCAAATTATTTGCTTGTGTTAAGGGTGTTAGACAACTATACAAATACATAGAAATACACATATAAATATTAAGAATATATTTAATAAACGACCAAACCCAGAAACACAGACATCTATGCTCATCACACAAATGCCTGTCTCCGCCGGGAATCGAACCCGAGCCCCATTGCGCCGTGACACGTTAGGCGTCTGCGCTAACCACTCGACCAACGGGGCGGTTAAACTAACTAACTATTGAGTCATAATAATTAACTATTATAAATATATTTATATCCTTATCTTTTTACTGTTTGAGGATTGTTGGTTTTGGGAAATTGGCCGCAGATGTTGTTTGTTTAATGGTAAGAAACAAATGGTTTCAACGAAAAACTTCATAAATCTAAAATCCTATTCGCCTTTTATTTAGGTCAACTAGATCAGGTACTAAATCCGATTAGATTCTATATGCTATGCTAGTGAACAACAAACAAACTAATGGTTTTGAAAATAACTATAAACATGTACGGCCATGTTAAGCTTATTTAAATATGTATAAAAATAGAATAAACAATAAACCAATACGAGCAGGGATTCGAACCCGCAACCTCTGGGAAACCGTCCCGTCGCTCTACCAATTGAGCTACCGAATCCCTGTCGCTAGCTACTTTCAAAACCTAAGAGATCCACCACTTTCTCGATAAATACGATCAAATATAGAATGCTTAATTCACCAAGCGGACAGCAATACGGTAGTTCAACTGGTAGAGCGACGGGACGGTTTCCCAGAGGTCACGGGATCGAATCCCTGCTCGTATTGGTTTATTTTTCATTCTATATTTACATAAATTTAAACAAATTAGTGTTAAAAGTATATAACAAACATCTATATCTTGATGAGATTAGGTTGTTTGTTGTTGTACAAAGTTAACTGTTTAAACTTAAACAACAACTTATAGACATTTTATACTTTTCAACTCGAAACAACTTTGTTTACATGTTTCTCGGAAATCAGTACCGTTTTTCGTAAAACCATGAAATTGTAAAGCTGTTTTTTTATCTATTTTTATTATGTGACAGTTTAGTAACCTATTTATTTAATACCATGAATTACCATCCCTATTTGTCAAACTGTCAGGTGTTACTTTTAAGATAAGATGAAGTTTTGATACATCATAACAATACAAAATTAATATCATAACTATAATTCATTATAATTAAGTCGAATATAATTAAATTTCTAATATATCGATTCAAATCGGATATCTAAATTGTTTATATATTAACGTTTATATCGTGTAAAAGGGAGCGTGAGTTATTTCTTTACTATTTTTCTGATCATGTTATGTTAAAATAGTTTACCTCAAGGTATTTTCTTGACGTTTCATAATATTTATGCTTTGAAATCATTGATGTAGATAGAAAATGATCATTATTTTTCTCTCAAACACTTGTGCTAATTTCCATTTGTTTGATATTTGTTTCATGAATACCTACTTATATATGTATGTACCTAAAAAGAAAGAAAACCAATACGTAGAAAGCTAAAAAATGCGTTTCTTAAAAGAAATTGTAATATATACTGTCAAAGCCATTTTATTTTTTTAAGATAGCAAAATGTAATAAACAAAGAATTGAAGGAACTTAAATATAAAAAAACCGCCAAGTAGGATTCGGGCTCGCGCACGAAAATATGTGATGTACCTAACTACACATTTAAGGTTTTCGGCGTTTTTTCTTTATATGTGCTATAAAAGATTGTTTCATGCCAAATTTCAAGATTTTAGGCCCACTGGAGTACCCTTTAGGATTTGTTTCTCTTGCAAGAAGTTGCGAGTTTGATGATATGCAGCTTAAATTGATGGTTGTTCTAATTGCGTTGACATAGAAGTTTGTTTTTGTTACAGCTTAAATATTATAAACATGAGTATTTGATATTAATTTCAATTTAATATCTCTAGGCATTCATGGGTAGTTCAAGGGGTAGATACTTAAAAAGTTTTTTTAATATTTTAATTATATGTTGTTAGTAAAAAAAATACGGTTGTCGGAGTTTCTTTATCTGTGCTATATGACGTTCCTTCTTACCAAAACGTTTTGAAAATTTGCTTCAATTTGGGACATAAATGGCTATATTTTTTGATTGCATTGGAGTTGGAGAAGTTTTATTTTTTCCTAGCTCTAAGGGATAGTAGACTTAAGTATTTGATATAAATTTCAGCTCGATATCTCTACGTGTTCCTGAGGAAAATGATTTTGACAGATGGACCGACGGACAATACAGTGATCCTATAAGGGTTCCGTTTTTTCCTTTCGAGGTATGGAATCCTAAAAACCCTATTAGGAAACCAGAAGCAGAGGGTCGAAGTTGGTGAAGTTTTTATTTATTCCACCGACTATTGAGTTTGACCGGAAACTTCCAAAGCTGCCGGACCTATGCTAATGTCAAGATGACCTCTTCTGAAGGGTGATAACGAAGTACGTTTTTGCCTTCAATATTATGTGTAATATTTATTTAACATTAGAAAATTATACTATTATGGTGAAATATATATCAATACATGTAATAAGTAATAAGAAAGAAAAAAAATTACGTTAAATTTTGATTATGCTCTTCCGTATCGTTAATCGCTTTAATTTCGTCTGTGGTATTATTTCTATGTTAATCTACTCAATATTGATTGAAATTTCGAAAAAAGCCTAAATATATTTATTTCCCCTGTCCCGATAAAGACAACTATATGCAAATGCAAAATACTTCGATCGAATCGAATATAGATACTGTAGGTCCACTGGTAGAGCGACGAGACGGTTTTACAGAGTTCGCGGGTTCGGATCCTACCCGTGTCGAATATTTATTTATTCTATATGTATTTAAAATTGAAATAAGTCTATCATGGCCTTACATGTACAAATGCTTATACAAATTTTCACTTTTATTTATTTGTGGCCGAAAAATAAACACTTAAACAAATGTGTTGTTTGTATTCAAAAATAATTACCAATAGTTCAAAAAAATGTGTAACTTTAGATGCTAAAACGTACATGAACATTTCCAATTAATAACTTGCTATATTATAAATACTTGCAATTAGCGGTAAATGTATTACCTTACATTTGGATCGTAATCCTCCACTGTATACTGTAAAGGTAAATCGTATTATGATAATCTCACATGATACGAACGTGTCCGTCCACCAAGAACCGACAATTCATCTCTTATCATTATTCAGGCTTTAGGTAAAGCCTTGTAATAAATAGTATGTTGTTATAGGTATTGTAGTGTGGTCGAAGTTGATGTGACCTAATGACGTAGTGTTAAAAGGTAATGTTAGTTAAAAACTGATAACAAAAAGTAAGAAGAGAAAAGTCATTAAAAATACTTATTATTATTATCACATTATTAAAAATTACTACATTAAAAAATTACTATATTCTTAATTGAGGTCTTAAGATAGTTATAAGGAATGAATCACTTAACTCGTATTCATGGTAAATTTATCATTATTGTGTAATAATTGTTCTAATTGTCACGTTTGATAAAAACAAAAAGCGGAATTTTAATAACGTTTTATTTGCAACTAATATGACACTGGAAATATTATTTTTCTATTTGTTATTCAATTACATTTCTGTTTGGTGTGGAATGATAAAACTCATACCTTAGACATAAATCATAAGCAGCTGCGTACATATAAATCAGTTTGCTGACAATCGCCTCGCTATGAAGATATATCACGTACCTATAACTTCAATGTAATAACAGAACGTTTGTCTGTGCAGTTGATGTTAATACCCGTATGATATAATATGTCATTTGCATGATTCTGTACGATGTGCAGATAATTTGAAGGGGCAAAGTCTAAATGCAATTTATTGGAGTGGCCGTGGATACTAGACCGAAATGGGAATATTTGGAAAAAGGGTTCTATGAAAGCTATTTGTTAACCACACCGGAATGTCAGTTGGTCCTGGAGACGAATTAAAAGTAATATTCCTTTACAATGTGCGAGATCATATCATTATATTGGGATTCCATAAATCACATATCTGCGCTAAGGTTACAACATTACAATTTAAATAAAGAAAAGAATAAAGAAAATAAATATAATTTAAAGAAAATGGTTGAATATAATGCCACAAATCAACTCTTGCAATATTACAGGATGCACAAGAGCATTGCTGGCCTTTGGGGAAGGAGCAGATGATATACTAGGAAGCACCCTTGAAATATCGATCGAGAAATACCGCTGAGTAAAGTTCATTCAATATCTTAATATTTCGTGGTAAAAAATAATAACCTCTTCCATCCATAATTTACGTGATTTTATATTTTTAACCCAAAATCGAGACATACTCTCTTACAGAGTAGCCTTGGTTCAAAACAAGTAAACATTTAAAGAAAAAAACCAAGACAGTTAACCTTTACGTACCTTCCTGAATTTAACATTCAAAAACAATCAAAAATGCAGTTGTAATAAAGGAATTATAATAAGTAGCTATTGCGTTCTAGAGCAAGAGAGAGAGAAGTAGAAGTAGCAGAAAAATCGAGTGCATAGAGCTACGGTTCTAACCACTCACATTTTTTCTATTAATTTAATTTCTTCACAAAGGTTTTTCTTATAAATAACCGCGTTATCTTGTTTCTCTCTTCTTGTAAGTTTTTGAATCGGGTTTTTATAAATGTACTTATTTATGCCTTGCCATGAATATTGTGAAAACAAAAATAATACTCTTTTTATTTGCAAATAACATTCATTACTTTTGCAGTATGTTAGTTTAATACACAAATATAAAACAATTAAAAATATAAAAAGTTTATTAGAAGTGGTGTCCATTGACTGCAATACAGTTCTTTTAACGTTGAGGCCAGTTATCAATAGAAGCACACGCTCTTTCCATGGTTAAGTTCTTCACTGCCAATCGTATGTATTGTTTTAAGGACTCCAAATTATCATGGCATTTAGGGCTAGCTGTACTCTCTAAAACTGACCATAAATCATAATCCAGCGGATTAAGATCGGGACTAGACGACGGCCAGTCTTCAGCTCTGATGAAGTCCGAGACGTTCGTTTCCAACCAAGACTGCGGGGACCAAGCTTTATGACCCGGCGCCGAGTCTTGCTGGAAGGACCATACTTGGTTATTGAACATGGTGTTATTAGGGGGCTTAACTGCCTTCTCAAGAATGGTATCTTGATACACTTGTGTCGATGTTTTTATACCTTTTTCACAAAAATATGGCTCAGTCACTTCTTCATAGCTAACACCCCACCAAACCATCACTGTAGTCGGATAATGCCCACGTGGCACCTCTGTCGACTAATTGAGAAGCTTCCTTAGAGCTTTGAGCAAAAATACGGTCATTTTGTTTGTTAAAATGTTGCTCAATCGTGAAAATTTTCTCATCCGAAAAAAACAAATTCTTAGAAACCCCTTTGCGTACCGCTTAAGTAGTTGTTTCGATTTTACCACTCTATTCATCTTTAATTTATCAGTTAAGAAATGACCATTTGTTAAAATAGGTTACATGGTTCTAGGTGCTATATTTATTTCCCGAGATAAAATCTTTTGTTTTTGGGCAGGATTTCTTTGATTTCTTTCCATTACTGCTTTGACCACTTTTTTCGTACGAACACTACGAGGACGGCCAGATCTTACTCGGTCACAAACAGAGGAAGTCTCATTGTACCTACTAATAGCTCGGTACACAAACATTTGACTAATATCAAGTATATGGAAAGTGTTAAAAATTGACTTTGGCTCCATACCTACTTTGTGTAATGCAATCACAGCGATTCTGTTCTCTTTTTCTCCCCACTCCATTTTATTATCGCAAAATATTGTACAACATATTGGCGCCAAAACGAGAAAACACAATGAACAATCGTATAAAAATGACAGATTCTAAATTCGTTGTGTAATATTTATAATTTTTAATTGTAACATTATTTATGGCCAGACCAAGTATAATATGTATATATTTATTTATAATATGAAATAATTATATTTATAATATGCATAATATAATATAAAATAGCATATGTAGCGACGCTTATCGATAATTAATAATTGTTTAGACAAAGCACGTGAGTAATATAACACCAACAGCTACTACGATATTAAAAACCTAACACACTTCATTAGGAATGACTTGTACAAAAACACCACCAGTATGTATATATATAAGAAACTGTAAACAAGAATGTTATATTCCTTAAAATATATCTTAATTATTTATGAAAGTACTAAAATTATTATACAGTCTACTATTATGTTATTAATATTATACAATCATACTAATAACACTTTCAGTGTTTATTGAACTATGTTATAGGTTATTTATACCAAACTCTTAGGTAGACTTATTTAACTTTCTAATGTAAGTTTGAATATCCAATTTAAAATAGGAACTTAGAACATTATATAAGAACTTAATAATAAATTAGAAATATTCCCCAAACCAAAAAAACATCTATGCGGCATTGTTTGGAAAGTATATAAAAGATTCACAGACAAGTAAATAAAATAATTTATGATCTAAATATAAAAAAAAAACATTAACATTATTAATTCTGATATATTGGGAACTTGTATTTATATATATTC
This sequence comes from Napeogenes inachia, assembly GCA_959347355.1. Classification (NCBI taxonomy): domain Eukaryota; kingdom Metazoa; phylum Arthropoda; class Insecta; order Lepidoptera; family Nymphalidae; genus Napeogenes; species Napeogenes inachia. The sequence continues at coordinate 1,670,520 of OY365796.1, read as the reverse complement.
AGCAACATTTAAATTAAATGAATTTATACAACTTTACTGATTATATTATTTAAATTTAAAATAATAATTATTATCTTCTAATAAAAATGCCAGCATAAAGCAGTAATATGCTTGAATGAAATATAATTCATTTAAATGAATCAAGTTACAATAAAATTTCATTCCATTCCATACGAATACTTAACAATACTCTTGAACACGAGGTGAGTTGGGAGTTTGCAGTGTATTCAGACAAACATTCAGAATAAAGATCGTGTGTACAAAATAACAAATACTTAGTATCTAAAAACAAAGCGATACATACTGCATACTGCATTACAAGAAATTTAATTATTACGATCGAAATATATACGATCGAAAACTGCTTCTTATTAATAACTGTTGAATGTAATCGATACTATAAACTCAACGGTTATTCTTTTTAAATGAAATTTAACAATTTTTGACTTATACATTATAACATCAACCCTGCAAATCAGTCAATGACCCAAGTTCCACATATTTCGAACAATCAAAATTTCTTGAATGTTATAGTAAGATTTATTTAATAATATACCTTTAATTTTAGATTTAAAACTGAAAAAAGGAAGATGTAAGAAATCTTGGGAAACTTTATTATACATGAGTACACTCAAATCCATGAAGAATTTATTGGCTTTTTGTAGAAATTTAGGCGTTACGAGTTATATTTTATTTTTTGTATTGATCGTATGTCTGTCGCAATTTTTAATATAATTATTTAAATTTTGGCGTATACATATATAGTAAATTATTAAAAATATATTGAGAAGTAACCGTAAAAATAGCGATATGAACCTACTTTTTTTAATAATCTCTTATTTAATTTTTGGCTTTTTTATGAATTCATTTGTTTACTTACAAGAAATAAAAGTATTTTATTTATTTATTAAGTGTTATAATTAGTAATTATATAAATAGTAATTATATAAAACATTTTATATAATTACTGAGCTATTTGAATTTTTTGCATTAATCAATCACTGGAACCAAGTTGTGGGTAACACCATAGTAGTCAAGTACAGCGACACCTTCCATAAGAAGTGATAAATTACAGACGGACAATTAAAAACATATTATTGTGCTTACTTTTTAAATAAGATTGTTACTAGAAGAAACTTCTGGTTTGATTCGGATGTCTTGAAAGTCTGATTTCTTCTGTCTTATAAAATATTTCGTAAAAAACTACGACCAATCTTATATAATTCTCGAGATATATATAGTAAGAAAAGTTTTAACAGTAATCATACAATCGGAGTCTGAAACTCAAATTTCTATTTATTTACGAAAATTAAATCACAATATTAACTGAAACTGAAAGATTTTACTCAGGAAAATATCGGAGTAAACATATATATATATATATATATATATATATGTTTATTGTTAGTAATGTATATATATATATATACATTACTAAACTCATCAATAACAGTATAAACGACACGTAGCTCAGACAGAACATCAGTGAAGAACTACAGTAGGACTCGGGTCCTGCTGTTTAAGGATTATTTTATATATGTATAATACATTCAACAAATAAGAAGATTTATAGAACAAAAGGTTCGTTCCCTGCCCGTATCGGTTTATTTTTCATCCTATATTTATAAATTTAAAATAAACTTAATATGGCTATACATGTTTATAAATATTTTCAAACAAATAAAAAGATTTTAAAATTCTTAAATGTCCTTTTTAATATTATTAGATTGTTATTATATGATTAATATTTATAATACTTCTAAATGGAAGCGTAAAATTATAAAACATCTACTTTTTTTTTAAACGATACGTCAATAAATTGTAAATATAATTATATTTTTTATTATGTGTACAAGGATCGGTTGAAACCAATGCAGTTCAATTATGAATGTTAATAGGTTCAAACAAATCAAACTACGATCAAATTGAATACGTATATTTAATTAAACACGAGGAGAAGGGGTATTGACACGGGCGGGGGAGAGGAGGGAGAAGTGTTAACGAGATATGAATAGAGATTTATGTAATAAATGAACATGGCGATTTATGACAACACTGGTATCGGATACCAATACTTGTAAGGATTTACACTTTATTCCTTACTCCCCTTCTAAAAATCCTAATATAATATAAATAATTCATGCACCTTGACGAATTTAGTTTTCATTTTTCTTGTTCAGACAAACGGACACGACTGATTGATTATTATTATACATTACACTACATTTATAGTAAGGCTCTTGATAATATCTTGATAATTCAAAATATCTTAGTCCTCTTATTATATTAATATACAGGGTTATTTGTAATTAGTTGAGCACCTTTTGCAGGCAGCCCCTCTACATCAATCCTAACAACATTTGTTCTACGACTTTTTAAAATTAGTAGTTTTAAAAATTTAGTTTTTCCCATACAAAATTTATTTATTGCCTCTGAACGTGCTTTAAACTTGAGCAAAGAGAGGCCACGCAACTTGTCAAAATATGTGCCAAGGCCACGTGCATCGGGGCGCGGGGTGGCGGGGTGACGCAGCGGCGGCTATGCACGTTAGAACTTGATCATTTTCTAAGGTGTAATAAAAAATAGCATCGTTTTCCACTTTTGTTTATTAAAATATTTTCTACAATAGTCGAAACACATATTGTCTAACTGTTTAAGAATCTAATGAAAAAACAAAATCTCCAATAGAAGTTGTCCACAAGTTGAATGTCTCAATATTTTTATTTGGTTTATGAAATAAGGGCACTGTAACGAAACCAAATAAATATTATTTTTACAAAACAATAACTTCTCTTCAACTTACTTTATACATATCATATTATCTCGTTTGTTAATATTTATATCATGACAATAAAACAATAAGTTACTTACGAATTTCTTTAAGATGGCGCGTAACAGAAAAACGTCATAATTTTCATTAATATTAATTAATTAAAACGTAAGAAGTGAATCGACTGTTTCTGACGTATAATATTCTCATAGAAGAAACACATAGGTAAGTACCATAAAAACAGACAAATGTACACAATCCACTTTAAAAATAATAACTTTAGGCTTCTTAACATGTTGGATCGTCACTACATCACAAATAAAATTATTCTTCATCATGGTTTCTGCTGTTTCGAGTTGCTGTTCGTTCTAGGTATAGCAAAACAGACCTTGTAAAGATCAGGACCCCAATGCTCCATTTCTCAGCCAAAACTCGTATTTCTTTTCATTCTTACTTCTTTTATTTCAGACAATCAATTTTTTTTGTTCGTTTATTCTGAGTTATTTATCAAGATTTTTTAAAAGTCGTAGAACAAATGTTGTTGGGATTGATGTAGAGAGGCTGCCTGCAAAAGGTGCTCAACTAATTAAAAATAACCCTGTATAACACATTATGAAAATTACATGACTAATATTATGTATTAGTCATATAATTTTCATAATGTGTTATAATTAATTAAACGCCATTTGAATATTTCATTTATTTGTAAATCTCCTTTCGACGAGCAGACTTCTCATCTGATGGTAAGTGTGGCAATAGACTATAGTCTCTCTATAGAGAGATGAACATATGTTTCTATGCTTGAGAATTAGAAAGGAATTGTGAAGACTTATAAGACACGGAAGGAAAGGCGAGCTTATTGTTTATTCACAATTTGAAATAAACCGGTTGTCTGTTATAATTTTTTACTTATTAAGCCTCCCGATATGATGTCTGTAATTAAATGATCTTAAGTCTTGCAGTTACATACATCATCTTTAAGGCATATTTTTAAAAAGGAGGCCTTTAATAATAATAATATACTTTATTGCAACCACATAAATCACAAAAACAATAGAAAAACAAATAACAGTACATATAAAAAAAACGTTATGGGTATACAATAAGGCGGTCTTATCGCTATGCGAATAAGGTGAAATATAAAGAGAAAAGTGGTGCATAATAATATATACAAAATATATACACGTACATAAACCTATATGATGCATTACATACATATAACAAATCCTAAATCTATATATATAAAAATGAAACCCGTTTTCCTTGGTCACGGCATCACCCGTGAATGGCTGGACCGATTTCACTAATTCTTTTTTTGTTGTATTTGTTATTATTAGGAGAAGGTTCTTAAGGAAAAAAATATTAAGAAAATCTCTCAGAAGTATTGAAAAATGTACATTTAATTTTGCATATTTTTAAAAACGCGAGTAACAAATGTCATTCACAGCCATAGATTATATTGATGAAAGAGCGTCGTATTGAGCTTAGTGTTTAAATAAAAATGCAAAGATGTTCAATAGCGATTTGTAAAAATATTAGTGAAATTATTGAATCCTAAGAAATAAACAATATTATGAAAATATATATTTTGTTTTTTATTTAATAAAAAATTAGTAAAGTCATTTTCAGGAATAGCGAGACCAGGGAATTATGGATTCATTTTTATATGGAGGATTCAGTTCAAATTGAATAGGTACTCATACCTAAGATAGGTCAGTTATACAAAATAAAGTAGTGCATCATTGCAACGCTAAGGCGGTACGAAGTTCGCCGAGTCAGCTAGTTAATATATATAAGTAAATATAAAATTTAAATACATATAATAATATCATGAATAAAGTAAAAGAATGAAATACCTACTTAAAAGGAGCACAAGAAAAGGAAGAGCTAGTACAATAAAATATAATGATTTAATATATAATATTTAAATGATAGAACTAAACTGTGCAGTGAACGTCGCAGTGAACCCATAGCAGCAAAGAATTTCCTGCTAACCTCATTTATTTGGCAAGACTATGATAGAGTGCTGTCTAACTGAATGCCTAGATTTTTTACTTTTTGGCTGTAGGGTATAGTGAATAGTGATCCCATTAAATAAAATAGTTGGAAAGTTCGGCCAATCAACTCTAGCAAACATGGTTGGCGATCCAATAACTATAGCCTGGCATTTGGTTGCATTGACTTTAATCCCAAACGATATACTCCAGCTCAAGATTGATTCCAAGTCTTGATTGAGGCGAGCAACAGCGAGAGACAAATTTGCCAGAGTTGACTGCGAATAAATTTGTAAATCGTCTGCATACATGTGATAGGAAGAAAAAATATTGTGAGTAATAAAGAAAGTGAGTAGAACAGTAATGGTGACAACACGCCTCCCTAAAGGGACACCGGCTTTTACATTACACCAAGACGAAAAACATTCGTCAATGCGAATGCGCTGCCGGCGTCCATGCAAGTAATTACGAAACCATTCATTTGCCGATGGAGATATGTTAAGAGAAACTAACAGACTCAGCAGTATATCGTAGTCCACGTTATTGAACGCATTGCTAAAGTCAAGTAAGACCAGTACTGTTAGTTGCTTACCATCCAATCCCATTCGAATGTCATCGGTAACTTTAATTTTACACCGGCTTTTACATTACACCAAGACGAAAAACATTCGTCAATGCGAATGCGCTGCCGGCGTCCATGCAAGTAATTACGAAACCATTCATTTGCCGATGGAGATATGTTAAGAGAAACTAACAGACTCAGCAGTATATCGTAGTCCACGTTATTGAACGCATTGCTAAAGTCAAGTAAGACCAGTACTGTTAGTTGCTTACCATCCAATCCCATTCGAATGCCATCGGTAACTTTAATTAACGTAGATGTGGTACTGTGGCCAGTACGAAATCCAGATTGAAATGAATTCAAGAGCTTTTTTGATTAAGGAAAGAGTTCAATTGCTTGGAGACAAATTTTTCTAATACTTTAGAAATAAGTGGTAAAATAGAAATAGGTCGGTAGTCGGAAAATGGGGATGGATTGGTCTTTTTAGGAAGGGGAATAAGATCAGCGTCTTTCCACAATGTAGGAAAATCACCAGTTGAAATTGTGTAGTTAAGGATGCCGAACTGTCGGACGCCGAGCTCCTTGAGGATGGAAATGGTAGTTTTGAATTCCGTCCACGATACGCCAAGCATTATCCTCCAGCACCATATTTCTAGACCGTCTATCTTCTTTTTCTCACTTTCTCTTAATGTCCACGACTCCGCACCATAAAAAATATGGGAAACACTAGCGCCCTGACAAGTCGCATTTTCTCGATGTCGATGTTAATATTTCGCCATACTTTCTGCAGTTTATCCATAGCAGACTTTGTGATAGCCATACGGCGTTTGATCTGCGCACCCACCGCGGTTTGTAATCAACGCATCAAGGTAGATGTATGATTGCACGACATCGCAGTTTGCAATTATGGCAACATTTGGTGAATTATTGTTAGCTCGATCAATAATCATCACCTTTGTCTTGCCTCGATTTATTTTTAGTCCGAAATCAAATCTAACATGCTCCATCCTACTTAGAAGGCTTTCCATGCTTTCTATGGTTGTTGCAAAGAGAGTAATATCATCCGCATACCGCAAGTTGGAAATTTTGTGGCCTCCCGTAGCGATTCCATCTGACCAATTCAAGCACAATACCGTTGAATGTTCAAAATCTATTTGAGTATTCTCATAATGAGCTCTGTGTAGATGTTGAACAGAAGCGGCGATATAATGCAGCCTTGACGGTCTCCTGCACTGGGAAAATTGTCAGAGAGTAGGTCGTCTGTTCTGACTGAAGCTGTTCCCTCCTAGTGGAGTCTTCTGAAAAGGTGCACAACCGAAATGATGAGTCAAGAATAAAATTATTTGATAAAGTGCCTGTTAATATTTTCAATTCACATATTTACTACAGTTTAAATAACATTATGTAGGACATTAAATGATATCGTGTACCTGGAGCTCTGTAAATACAACTACGATAACAACATAATATGTATAATGTAGCACACATTAATGTTCAGGCATTTATTATTGACATACTAACATGACATTTTGTTTCAATATTGTATTTGATAAAGACAAGGCTATATTTTGGGGTAAATACACGTCCATAATAAAAATAACAAACGGCATCTAGAACGTTGGTATATGTAGAAAATTATCGAAAGCTTCCTAATAACTAATAAAGGAGACTTTTAAAAAGTTTCATTCACACGAAAAAACCAACATTTATACTTTATAAATATTGAGTCTAATTTTAAATATTGGTTTCATTCCAGGATTCTTGACGCTTATTAAAGCTACACTACACATACGTAGTTTAGTATAGATGTAATCTACTTTATAGGTGGTTCGTGCTGGAAATTTAATTGATTCATTCTATTTTGATCATTCAATAAATAAACAACAAATATGTTGTAAAAATAAAATCTAGTACAATATTGCTTGACATGACACGCTCATTCATTCCGGTATCAAGTGCGTCACGTTTGACGCGGACACGTCATACTGGGATTATTGTTCATCCCTATGTCACGTTATTTGGTGGGTTCTATCATTGAAATGTAAATATAATGCTTATATAAAACTGCATGAATATTATATTATAAAAAACCTTTGAATTACCGTGTTGAATTTAGGTGTTACTTTTTTTTAAATATTTTAACTTTATTAAACAAATTAATTTCTCTTAACTTTTATTATTAAAATTATATATGAATTACGATAAAGGAAACTTCATATAAAAGGTATAACGTAGTCGTAACAACAAATACGTCAATATTAAATGTGTTATAAACGTCGTCTCCACAGCTCTCATGACTCTCTATTCAACTCTCGTTTGGTACACCCTACCCCACCCTCCCCTTTGACCAAAATCCACCCGAAGTTGTCCTAGTAAAATTATGCAATTCGGTAATAACTTGATTTGTTTGAACGAACTGTAATTGATTTGCTCGTGAATAACGTTTGTATTACAATATCAGTGATTTCATAATGGTTACATTTTATTTATTCTAATATTTTGTTATTATATGAGTGTGCTATATATATAAAAAGTATATAATAAGTTTTTTTTAAACTTGTTCAAAAAATATTTTCAAAAATTATATTGAGGTTTATTAGAAGACGTACAGATTGGTGCATTGTTATGACTGGTAAAGTAACTAGGTAAAACAAGAACAAAATAAACAAACATACAATAGAAAAATACAATACAACTAAGGGAAGGTAATCTTACCACTACTATTTATAATTGTAATGATACTGTTAATTACAAAAACACTGACATAAAACAGAGACTAGTAAATGTGGTTTCGAATTTATAGTGCATAATATCTACCTAGATGTATTCACTGGAGAGGCATCGCTAGGCGAGGCGCTAATAGACCCGACGGGCCTCGTGCTTCATAGCCGCCGTAAACAAATATTTGGGGTTCTAGTAACATACATCGTAAATGAAATAAATCACAACAGTATAAAAATTTAATTTGAATTCCACATTTCACAATAGTAAATGTAAAAACTGACAAACGCATATTAAATTATAATTTGAGTTAATTAGGTTCTAATTAAATATTAATATTTGACGTCACTTTCACAAGCAAAATTAAGTTTAAAAATATATTTCCCTGACTTCAATGTTTTTTAATATATTAGTAATTTATGTTTTTTTCAGTTGACACTATAGCTTATTCTATTCGTTTTGTCAGCCGCAACATTGTTCTAAAGTAAAAGGAATCCTTTTCGTTCGATGTCAGTCTGTGTTGTGGATTCAGGCTTTCGAAACTGGTTTGATTAAACTGTACGGAAGTTTGGATATATTTTTTATATTGATTACATCGGGAATAATAATATCACATATGCTGTGTACTGCTGTTACTAAAAGGTATTTAAAATTGTATCTGTTATAATATCCTTCATATGGTGTTTAAATATACAAGAACTTTAGGATGAAAAGTAGATCAACAAGGGCATGCAGCCAGAGTTATTGAAAGCACATAACAGCATCTCACGTAGTAAATAAGAGCACGCGCAGAGACGTGTCATATGTTAAGTTGAATATACAACCTTTTATAAAACGAAATTATGATTTCAATCTCAGATGGAAAGACTAAAATAAATATATAAAGAGAAATTTATACATTTAAGTTACAGGTTAAAAAAAAGTGAACGGAACACGTGGACAAACTTTAAATAATAATTATTAAAAAATAATTGAGGATTAATTACTTACATTGGATAAAGAATTTCAGTTAAAAAGGCTTAATGAAAATAACTACTTATTGAACATTAAAGAGATCGATCTATTACTATAAATTAAAGCTGAATATTATTTTTAGAATCAACTGTAAATTTAATTTTTATTTCAACACTTTCTCATATTTCCATGCATACTAAATACTTTCCTGTATCCTGTCCGTGCAGGCGAGGACTCTGAGTCTCGTTGTGCTTATCAAATATGTAGCAAACTACAAACCGTTATTAGTTTGTTGTTAGTCTCCACGGATCCTCGATGTAATGGCAGCTATGTGATAAATAATATATTATGTACGTATCGTATCGATCGTATATTGACAAAAATACGCAACTGCAATAATTATAAACGATTTAATTCGACCTGTTGAAAATATATTTATTTTACAAGCGAGCTAAATTTATTTCAAAGCTTATCATGATGATCTGAACATATGTGATATATCATTCCTCGCAATAAAATACATATATATTAGGACACTTATATATTAGTAACTATGTAAGACAGAGAAAGCAGACTATAAAAATAAGAAAGAAGATAAAAAGCATGTTATTTCAATGTATGGACTCTCACTTGTCACGATCACGTTTTAGATGAAGCTAGTTATTGACACCATGTTGTATAACTATTAAGGAGTTTTTCTTATATGATTATAGACTTTTTAACAAAATCCACAATTGTTTTGGTTTAATAAAAGACAACATATTTACAACCAACCCGGAATGAATGCCGACGTTCCGCCTTCAATCCAAGTTATGTGTCGCTCGTCAGAACTCTAAGTACATAGTTAACTTTCGCAAATTATAACTTAAGTTTAGAATTTAAGATTAACACTTAAAAAAATTCAAAGCTCACTATTACAATATAATATCTGTCACCACTATTCGTCGGAAAGGTGAACGGATAAAGACGATCATTTATTTTATTTATATATTTTCACAGAGTCCACAATAACAGTCACCCTACAGAAGTCAGTAAACACTGTAATTTATACGATCACGTACGACGTCACAGCGCCCTTTGGAAAATCATACTCTAATGGAGTTTTTCAAGAACTATATCCCCGTCTTAGGATGTGCTAAGATAATATTATTGTTGTGTTTTTATTTTTATAGGCTTTTGAGAAAGCTGAGCCTTTTGTACTTATAAAGAAAATAACCTAACAAGAGCAGCGTTTTTCGAGAGATTAATAAAAACAAATTCACAAATAAAGATAACATTAAAACTGATGTTTTATTTAAATGAAAGATTATTTTACTTGATATAATTTATACTTACTTAATAGTAAATAAATATAAACAATGTAGGCACTCAACATGTTTTACTATTGCGACTTAAGATTACCTACACCCACTAAACGTCTAATATATTATCATAGTAAAGAAAGAAAGTAAACAATTAACTGCCTTATATAATCGTTGATAGTTGTAAAAAAAAAGCCAAATATAAATATATAAAATAATACAAAATATTTTATTTATCGGTTTCATCAATTTCTTAACCTTCTTCAGATCTGTGATCCGTGCTTTCACAAATCATTTTAGTCAGCCTAGAAATCGAAACCTAGATAGCTTAATTATGTCTAAAACATTTTTGTTACAAGTCATTTTTATACTTAAAAAAATGTGATCATTTTATATATTTACAATGAATCAAATGTAATTTAATTATCGGTGAAGTTTAATTGAAATATATAAGAATGACAATAGTGTTCATAAATTTTAAAAGCTTTATAATATGTTATCTTAGACCTTTAGATTAGGACAAAATTATTTTATTTTAATATTTTAAACATCGTTATCAACGGCAGTATTTAGGACAACTTAAAATGTACAAAAATAACTAACACGAAAGATATTGACCATTTTTTTTTTGTAATATTCTTACAAATATCGGCGGGATCATAAGAAATAAGCATAAGTGCGCGGTGCGACAATTTTTTGTAACGGTAGCACTGAAACAGGGAGTAAATATTGTAAATGGTTTTTTCAGACACTCGCAAGGAGGAGGTAAATGTAAAATAGCAAATAAATAAGAATAAATGTCGTGAGAATTAGTTGCTTAACTTCGTTCTTATTTTCTGCTAAATTACTTTTAAAAATATCTACGTTTTTGGAAAAAATAACACCCGTCCAATAACCGTTCAAAAGAAAACTTGTTAAAATGTTAAGGGCGTGTGAATAAATTTATTCGGTCAATAAAAATAAAGATCAGTGTCTTTAAAAATTATTTTCAGCTTCATGTCAGTAAAATAACTTTTTCTTCACAAAGTTCCGTTAACCCCACTCTGAAAGCTTCTTTAAGGAAGTCTCAACAGAAGATACAAGTTTCTTTTAGCACTCGTCGACTTTTCCCGAGAGAGTCCTACGCGGCCGGAATGTACAGCATTCCCGGAGCTATCATCCGCATAACAATGTTGGGTATCTAACATTTCAATGATGTCGAAGGAAATGTGGGGGATAGCAAGCAGCTCATAGGAACGCCAGCACTCACTATCACGGCACACCAAAATTCGATAACGACCTGTATACTTCGTTCATTTAGGAATTTGGTAAACGACTTGCATATGCTCTCGGGAAGCCGATAAGAAGTAAGTTTCAAGAGAAGGGTCTTGTGCCATACACGATCGAAGGCTTTCAATATATCCAAACTCACTGCCAGGGTCTCTCTTTTTCTTTCAATTAGCGCTGTTCGTCGGAGTGTTAGGTACACCAGAATAAAGTCGACTGATCGACTATGTCCACAACCACTACATAAAAATTGGTTAAGTAGCGATCCTCAAGCTAAGTCAGAAGGTTTCAGTTTGTAATATTTTATATTATTTTAGAGAGCATAAAAGTAATGGCAATACGCCTGTAGTTAGATGAATCAGGTTTCCCGCCTTTTTTAGGAATCGAATGAGCAAGGGCAGTTTTTCGTGAGTTAGGGACTACGCATTTTAAACAGACACGTTAGCACAGGAATGAATTTAGAAACACATGTTCGAAACACGATTTGAGAAATTACATACAGTCCGCTCGACTTATGAACGTTTAGGGAAAGTAGACTTCGTCGTATGGATATTTTGTAGGAATCTAATGTCCGAAAGTGGCATTTTTTCGATGTTTATCTATACTGCAAAGTTAAAAGCATTGGTTAGGATTTTCGAAAGAAACCTAATAGATGTCACCACCGTCCCGACAAAGACGATCGCGTATGGAATGCTTAATTCACCTAGGCGGACAGCGATACGGTAGCTCAGTTGGTAGAGCGACGGGACGGTTTCCCAGTAGTCGCGGGTTCGAATCCCTACCCGTATCGGTTTATTTTCATTCTATATTTATATAAAATTAAATGGTTTGCTTAACTTCGTTTGACATTTATAAATAGTTCGTATAAATCTTTTTTAAATTTGTCTGTTCTGTCAGTTACCTCTTTCACATATGGTAGTAAAATATTTTATTTAAACGAGATCATAAAAAATAGTATAAGTGCGACAATTTTTGTAAAGGTAACGACGAAATAGGGTGTAAATATTGTAAATGGCTTTGTTCAGACGCTAGCGAAGAGGAGGTAGATGTAAAGTAACAGATAAATAAGAATAAGTGATCTACAAATTGGACGCTTAACTTTTCTCTTGTTTTCTGCTAAAATAATTTATAATACATTTTTAATATTTTAAGTTTTTTATGTAAGTAAAACTCATCTACTTCTTAAATAATAAGTAGTAAGTAATAAGTAAGATTAACTCTCAGTAAAATATTTCATAACTTTCATTTTATTTATCATTTTCTAATAATATTTTTTTTTGTTTAATTGTGAAAACGCTTTGATTTCTATTTAAACATATGAAGAACTTTTACACCCATCACTTTTACACATTTGCACATTTAAAATGTAAGCAAACAAATACACATTTTTAATCTGTTCACACTTTCAGATGTACGTGTGTCGAAATTAAAGAACATTGATTAGTTAAAAACATTGTTTTTTATAAACTTAGATAAAACGAAAAGGTATACATATATTTTCTCCCGAATCATTTACCGAGTTCATTTTTTATACAGAGTGATATTTTCCAATTCGATTGACAAAAAGCTCATACCGTCCATGTCATGAATATCCACACTATTTTTCTAACACGCCTTCTGAAACCTCACGTAAGTAATAACTTCTGACGTGATGCTGTGACGTGTGAATGAGGCTTTATTTTTTGACAGCTCCAATAATGTGGCCCTAACTTCGTAATACACGTATGAAGTTAATACCTAGTTTATAACTTCTCTAATGAGATAATAGTTATTTATTCGATTACAAAATATTTTTTTTATAATATTTATATCTTTTACTGCAGTATTTGTTTCTATAAATTGTACGAATGAAAACGACATACACCAAAATCCATTAAATCGGAATCTAACAAATTGGTAAAAAGGCCGGGTGTAACACTATTGTCATAAATCTTAGAAATAAATCGGCTTTCTTGCTATTTAATGAAATGTTCGCACTATCTTTTTGCACGCGGGACATTGAAGATCCTTGTCAAAGTTTGATAGAGAGGACATGCAATTATATACAAACAAAATTAGCCTTTAACACAATGTAATATAGTCTACCCTGGCATGAGTAAGTATCGTTAACTGAATACGTGTTATCTTCTATACAAGACCCCTGACGTTATAAGAAATCCTTCTTGGTGTATCCATTGTACAAGGGTCGAGAAATATACAGAGGTCCAGTTAAATGGACGATTGTCACTACCTGAGTTAGTGTTTCGTGAATTCTGTTTTTGAAATGATGTTTTTGCTTGATTTAGAATTTCATATATGTATGTAAATATTTTTAATTATTAATATATTCCTAATGTAGGTATAATGGGTAAACAACACAAAATATTAAAAAATATTGTAAAAATATATATACTTATATTGTTATACTTTTTTTTCTTTAAATAAGACTAATAAAATCTTCTATAATGAAGAAGTAGGTAATTAAAAGTCAATTTAATAACTTGTATGTTTTTTATTTCTATATTACCTTCAACTACTGAACAACCTTTATTTTAGTAATTCTATATAAACGCTGTATACTTATTTCTTAGTTTCTTGTAATATGATAATTAGAAATGCTTAAAAAACTAAAGTCCCGAACCAGTAATTCTTGTCGTCACCTGATAGAAAAAGGTTTTGTCGAGTGTTGAGAAGATGAATGGCTACGTCATATGGACACCGATTTGCTTTTTGTAAAGGAACATCCTTTACTTATTAGGTATTCGTCAATCTTTTCTTGACTAATGTCAATCACTGACTAATGTATTCCGAATTATTTTTTTTAATCAGGTGTTGCCGCCCTTTTTTCTGGAGCTTTTTCCGACTCAAATCATGATCGGATCATTACAGATTAATAAAAAAAAATCGAATTATAATATTGACAAATAAGAATTTAGGTAATAAAAATTGCATATATTCCACATATTAAACATCAGACTCTGGTTCAGCAGTTTCAAATGATCGGTTCATAGACAAGAACGGGCAAGGAACTCCGTGGATACTTTTTAACTTATTATTTATATATTTTTTTGAATTGGCTATTGAGTCATAACCAATTAGAATTCAAGAAAAGCTACAATTTTATTTGTCATTTGAAATCTGTTTTAAATAAGATACTTATAATTATTGTTTTTGATTTTACCATTTAATTGTTTTTATTTACTTTGTTTTGCGTTTCCCAGTAAATACTGGACAAGTTTGTAATAACGATATTAACATCTGTAAGCTACTGCAAGTTTTATTGTTAAATAGATTCTGCCAGTGACTTCATCTGTTGCTGTTATAATATATAATAATAATATTACAGGACAAATTACACAAAGCGTCTAACTCCTAAGTAAGTAAATGATTTGCTTGTGTTAAGGGTATTAAACAACGATACAAATAAACAGAGATATCAAATACATATTATAAATACTAAGAATATATTTAATAAACTACCAAACCCAGAAATACAGACATCTATGTCTCTGTCGGGAATCGAACCCGAGCCACTTTGAGTCGTAATACATTGGGCGTCTGCGCTAACCACTCGACCAAAGGAGCGGGTGCTCTGAGAGATACAACGTGAGTACGTTTTCTCTCTAGAACAGACTGATATCATAAAGAGTCTATACTCACTTAATAGGTGTAGTAGTTCTTGCATACCGACACATTATATAATACATTGATAAAGGTAGGGATTAGCCGAATCCCATAAGGAACCAGAAAATTCTGTCTCATTTGGACATCTCAGATACGAATACAATTATTCGATTGTTATAATTATTGGTGTATTATATTTTTTTTCATTTATTATTTATCAAGTCATTTTATATTTAATTTTATTATAGTTTAAATTTCTCTCAAGGGTTCCTTTTTCTTTTTGTTATGTAATGTAGCTTTTAGATTGAAAGTTATATAGTAAAGATAAAAACTCTGAGTTCTAATGGTATTATTTTTACTTGATCTTTAAATTACTCTTCCGTCCTGGAAAGAACAATTTCTGTTGAAAATAATAGAAATATGTAATCTCTCATGAGTAACATATTAAATAAACAATGCGTCGCTATCTAAGACTTATAAGTGTTTTCACAATACAGAGTCTTATACTGCTTGTTAAAAGTGAGATATTTGAAAAACAATCTGTTTGATTGATTACAGAGGTCTTGTTTAGTCACAGTGTTTACTAATTACTAGTTCTTCTATTATACTAGTCATAATCTATATTGTACTAAATGTGGATATTGATTTCAATGGTGCTTAATCATGAATGGCAAATAAACTACATTTCATATAAGACTCCATGTATGTACAAACATACTTATATATCAGACGGACATCCATATCTAATTAGTGAACGGTGCTTGAAATGATAAATATACGAAAACTTTTTTTTTATGAAAAAGTATTGAGAGATTTTGATGAAATAAAATGATAATATTATTCTTTAATGGTAATGCCACTTAGCTGGATCTCGAACGATGAAAGAAAACAGTACAAAAAATAGCAACATTGCAAGATAGCGATTGCGGTAAAGTATCGAAAAAGAAAAAATATATATATATATTTATAATTTATATATATATTTATATTTATTTATATATATATTTATATATGCACTATGGATTTAGATTTTAGGGAACCAGATTGTATTTCTCCTTCATAACTTTTTTTGCTAAAAAAAATCAAAACAGTTGCTTTAAATCTGTTTGTATTTTATGGTATTTTGAAACTACATATATCGACAATTCTTCGCTGCAGTTATCTGTTTTTTTTTTGTTATATATCTTGCTCAATAAATGATAGTAAAGTGACGGTAAATGTTTTCAGGAGAGGACAAACAAGTAATATTATTAAAAAAAAGGTCAAGGCTTGGAACTTACAAGATGGTTTATATTTCCTTTTTTCGTATTGATTTACAAAATACGTTTTCGTTAGTTCATTTTTATTTGTAAAATTTTTGTCTTAAAAAACTAACCCTTAGCTAAAGTAATAATATTTTATGACATTTCGTTTAAAATGCTTACAAACATAGACAAGGTCGTAAAGAATAAGTGTTACTACAAGACGCGACACTATTTGTGACGGTGGCGTTGAGACAGGCTGTAAATATTGTAAATGTCTTTGGTAGACCTTCACGAGCAGGTACATAATAGATAAAAAGGAGATATATCGTATTTGTTTTCAAATAACGTCACTATGGACGGTTTACAGAAAATATAAGGAAAAGTTTATTCCCATGAATTCGTTGATTGGAATAAACTGAAAATAATTTTATTTATTAATTGATAAGTACAGAATTTAATTACTTGTTTTTTTAGTAGTTGTATTATTTGTTTACATCACGACTCGGGTTGGTAATGTGGGTTTTAATTATTAGTATTAAAGTGAAATAATAAATTATTGAATTTGACGTTTTAAAAAAGTAATAATTAATCTAAATAAAAAAAAATACATTTCTAAAACCAAAATCACAAACATGAAATGAACAAAAAAGGTATTCAAAACATTTTGTAGAAAAAAATATTATATCTACTTACTACTTATAATAAAACTGAAAAAGAAAAATTACTACATAAAAATGAAAAATTCTTGAAGCCTTCGCTTTCGAAAAGGCTGAACACATATAATTATACAATAATTGGTAGAATTAGCGAGTGATGGGACATTAATAAGTTAATTAAGTTATAATCGATATAAAAATATTATATTTGTATACATTACTTAAATGCCAGTTGTTAAATTTATGATAGTAACTTCTAACCAATTTTTTTTTTTTTTTTTTTGTAAAAAGTAGGTACTGAACAGATTTTGTTGTAGCCGTCAACATGTAAGATACGCCTTATGAGCATTTACTTTAGATTTTAAGATTAATATACTAAAGTAGATTTTTTACTATGACTTAATAATCATAGAAATGACTATTAAGTCATACTATATTGACCTAATGGTCCTTCGCGAAGTTCCGAAAATGACCTTGCTACTACAATGTTATAAAAGGGTTTTTTAAATACTTGTAGTAGTTTGGGTGGACAAATCCACGGACAATAGCTTTTCATATTATAATTAGTTCTAGACGTAAAATAAATAAATATAGTTTTAAAAAAATAGGGTTATCGTGTATAACGTGTAACAAATCATGAGTTCAACGATAAGGTACAATAATTATAATTTATTTCCGTAAATAAATTATAATTGTAAGTACAAAAAACAGCACTGAAATCTTATAAAATTTGGTGTGGAGTTAGCTTAAATCATAATTTATACGTTAATTTAAATAATAATTTATTGGTACAGGAAAACACAAAAAATCGTATGTACAAAGATGAGAACAAAATTCTTGGGTTTTTGTAACTTTTAAGCGAAAAGTTTAAATTTCTTATTTTAATTAAATTAAATTCAAGATATTATTGTAGTGGTAGGCACTTACATGTATTTTTGATTCGTCAATGATTACATTAAAAAGGTCAGTATAGTCAGTCCGTGAGTAAGCTACCATCTTCTCGAAATGCTAGTCTACTGAGACGAGCGGACCTGAAGCTAAGCAGTTGCTCTTTTTTAATTAAATTTAATAATATTAATTCAGCAAAATAATAAAATGATTAGGACGAATTTGGATTGTGTAATAACAAAAAAAAAGGAACTTCCATCTAACTATTCAAAATACTTAGTACTAAGCGAAAAATATAATGGATGGGTACACATTTATACAGACGGTTCCAAAAATATAGTAGGTTCAGGAGCAGCATTTTTTTTGTGTGAATGCAAATGAGAATCTGCCTTATTTAAAACAAACAAAGAAATGTCTATCATGACGACGGAACTTATAGCGATTTCTGAAACTCTTACACACAGTAGAAGTATTGAGACCCAACATTTTGTCATTGTAATGAATAGCAAAAGTGCCTTACAACACTTAGCTCGATGGAATATAGCAGGGGTCTACCGATTGCTTTTAAATTTGGTTTCTTCTCATTTTGGTCTAAGAGGATATGAGGAGGCTGACCGAGGAGCTAAATTAGCAATTACTGTAGACACAGAATCTCCGGTTCTTTCTTTTTTTTTACGGTAATTGTATATAACTTCAAAATTAAATGTTTTAATAAATTTAATGAATATTTTGATCTAATAAGTAGAGAGAAAGGAATCTGGTTTAAACAATATAAGATCAGTCTCTTCGTTTCACCTTGTTTTATAATATTAAGTTAGGCAGAAAATTTATAGTCGTAGCTCATAGATTACGTTCTGGACATTATCCTTCAAATAAATTTGCATTACAAATTTAATATTTCAATTTCAAATTGTAATACTTGCGGTACGATAGATGATGTCCAGCACTTATTAGTAGAATGACTGGCAATAGTTAGTGTAAAATTATTTAATTATATATATTTTTACAGAAATAGAGAGTAATACAAAAAAATAGTATTAACGTTCCTCCAATGTAAGGTTTCGCCATATTAGATCTAGAATAAATATGAAATTAGAACATTTTTTTTAAAAGCACTTAATTTAATAGCAAATGGGTAATTCGAATATATCCTACAACACGCAGCTCGCTAGTTAAAATGAAGTTTCAAAGAAAAATGTTACTGAACATTTTAGCATTTGTGAAAATCTCTTTATCAAATTTTATATAGAATTCGTAAGGTAAAATATTTTTACCTTTAAAAATGCCTGCTTGCTATGCTAAATAGAAAAGTAACACAGTTTTCAAAATATATCATAAATATATTTTTAAATTCTGAAATGAATTAACATAACCCATACTTGAAACTAAAACTGTAAGTAAACACCTAGATAATGTTTTAACAAAGGCTAACTTTAACCGTCAAAGCCATTGTAGTAGAATGAACTAAACAATGTTGGTAAGCGAACCTTTAAAGTCTTCCTTAACATTTTAAACTCTGACCTATTTCTTATAAAATGCTATATCATAAAGGGTATTAATTGAAAGATGGCAGCACTGTACTAGGGTAGCAGCACTGTAGCTTACCAGTTTTAAATTAAATTAATTTCAATCACATTTCTAAATTGACAAATTCTCAAATAAACAATAACTGACAATTAATTTAATTTATTCTATTTCAAAATTTACTTATCAACTACAACTATAATACTATATTTTACAAAACAGCTTTTCTAACTTTATACTTGCACGACAAAAATGTTTGATCCAACTATTACAATAGTTAATTCATTATTATTACAAAAACACTTTTCTTATAACCTTTTACCTTAATTATAAAGTAATATAAGGATTATCAAGAAATGTTACTTATCTTGTCCGAATGTATTTATCTATAGTGAAATTATAACACTCAGTCCCTCTACTTTTAGTGCTCTGTGGAACGAGCAAACTTAACTTTTTTAAATATTGGTCTGTTTCTATACTTCAATTACATGGATAATCGTAATTAAAAAAAGTGTTATTCTTATTATTTGTAATAACTTAATTATTTTTAAATTCATAATAGATAAAACTAATTAGACTTCAAGAAAAGTTGAAATTTTATTTGTTACTTTGAATTTGTTTTAAATTATATACTTATAAATATCCTTTTTTAACATTTAATTGTTTTTAAATCCAAAAGTGACCATATTTATTTTATCTTCGTTACTAATTTGTTATGTTTTATTTATTTGATAAGTTTATTATTACAATGTTAATGCACATTGGATAAAAATTATTGTTACAAGGCTGATTCAAGTTTTATTGTTAACTAGCTGCTGCCAGCGACTTCGTCTGCTCCACTCATCTTCTACATACTTAAAACATAAATTATCTAGCATCACTTAATGTTTTAGGTAATTATTTAGTATTATTATATTTATAGGCCAAGCAAATTAAGCTAAAATTTATCAGTTAATAAGTCAAATCATAATTGTTAAGAATTGTTTCAGTAATACACAATACTTGCACTTCAATGTTTAATATCCAACCATTTGTGATAGAATGGGCGAGAGCAGCCTTACAACTCGTCTTATAATATTTTATCACTATAATATTTAGGTGAGAGTAATTAACAATTTCATAACCAACTTACAGATACCTTATATTATACCTTATACCTTATAATAAGTTCTAATAATTAATAAAAGATTAAACATTATGTTAATATATCCTATGCTTCTAATTCTTAAAACATTTAACAGTAAATATTAAATAATAACATTCCATAATTAATTGCTTAGTTTGCGCTACTGTTGAAACTTATGAATTTAAACATGTAAATTCCAATGTATTTAAGATTTAAATTATTATAAATAAATACGAAATATAAACCTTTAATACCAAAAAAAATGTCTCGTAGCTTGCGTGATAAGCCAAACAGGATTACCTAACACAATATTCAACTATTTTTTAAGTTTTGTAGGTTTGGGTCATATACAAAAATTATTGCAAGTTATTAGCATTTAATTATAATGATTTGCCTCGTTACTACTTTCCTTAAAAAGTAGCACTCTCACAGTAATCGACTGTAGGAGTAAATAACCAAACATTCAGAAAGACAGTATTTTTATTGAAATATTTTATTAATGTATGTTTGTAGAACTCTAGAAGTACAATTAAATTTTCAGATAATATTTACAGAGGTATCTAAAACATAATAAATAAAAATATATATGCTATTATATATATGCAATGCAGTAAATATTATTAATTAAGTGTCAATAGTGCCGTGTTTTTGAAATTAAGTAGAAGTGCTGTCTGTATACACATTGCAGAGGACAGACGAGGTCGATTGGTGGACAAAGTTATTAAGTGTCTTATAGTCAAAATTTAAATTAATTAAAACAATCTTTTAAGTTTAGTCTGTTTAAGTTAACGTTTTAATATATTTTGTGAAGTGTATTGTAGACATTATATTGTTCTATTTGCCAACATTGGCGAAATACGAAAGAAATGAAATACGATATGAATACATGAGTTCGGTATAATTTGAATGTTTTTTTTAAATAAAAAATTACATTTGTATTTACAAATGTAATTTTTTTAATTAATAATTTTTTAAATAAACATAGGTATATACCTATGTTTATTTAAAAAATTATTAATAGGATAGGATTTCCGGATAGGATTTCCTATATATACCTATGTTTATTCACATATTATTTAATAGTTCAATATATACATTATCGAAACATAAACTACAGGGATATAACATATAACATAAATGATAATAATAATTATTAGTGTATTATAAATCTTGTTCAGTCATTATCATTGAAGAGTTAATTTATACACATCTTTTAATGTTTTACATTTCCCTCGAGGGTTCCTTTTCCCTTTTGTTATGTTATGTTGCTTTGAGACTGAAAGTCATGTTGTAGAGATTAAACCCTGAGACCTCATGATACATCTTTTATTATTTATGCTTGTTCTTTAAATTACTCTTCCCTCGAGTCCAAACAACTTCTGTGGAAAAAATATTTTTTTAATTAAAAAAAACACCAATACAAAAAGATCTTGAAAAAGGATTATAATAACTTCAATAAATACATAGTTATATTATTTTTATCCTTTTTAGAGGCCATTTTGTATCTAGGGTTTTAATCTTTAATTATTTTTTTTCTGCTTTTAAAATGATGTTTCTAGTATTTGTATTATAATAAATGAACTTACGAACAGACTAATTTTCATTTGTTTTAGTTTTTACTAGCAATATCGCATAAAAACATTTCACCATCACCAATAAAATCTTAATATCTATGAGACGACTGCTTTTATTTCGACTAAATATAACTAAGAACTATCTCGACGGACCGACGGACGGACGAACGGACGACGAACGACGGACGGAAGGACTTTCGATTAAAAAATACCGCAATCAAGTTTTTCTCTAATCGTTTGGCTGCTACGATGCCACAAACAGATACACAGTTACACAAATACACGTTGTATACACTTGTGTATCTACAAGTATTTTCACAATTCACTTACTTATACTGTTTATTAAAAGTGAGATATTTAAAAATCTATCAAACCATTACAAGGTGAAAATCAATCAAACTATTGAAAAAAAGTCAATAGTGAATATTTGATAAAATGCAAATAAAAGATTTGATATCGAACTACTTACATATTTAAACACCGGACGGACATCCTTATCAAATTAGAGAACGGTGCCTGAAATGATAAATTTATGAAAAGTTTTCTTATATAATACTAATATCCTTGAATGGCCTTAATAAACTGCATCTCTACCGACAAAAGAAAATAGTTAAAAAAATAAGTAACTATGCAAAGTGGTAAAATAGCGGTGGCGGCAAAATATACAAAAATATACAGGTACTAGTTAGATATTGGAAAACAGGATTGTATCGCTTCCTCATAACTTTTTTTGGTAATAAATATTAACATAATTAATTAAAATCTGTATGTATTTTTTAGGTATTTTAACAATTATACAAGCAATACGGCAGTAAGTTAGTTAGTACAGCTTGTTACCCGTTTGTTTGTTTTTTTTTTGTTATATATCTTGCTAATTAAATGATAGTAAAGTGATGAAAACTTTTTAGGAGAGGACAAACTAGTAATATTATTAAAAAAGGGTCAAGGCGTGTTTGGAACTCATATGATGGTTTATATTTCCTTTTTTCGTATTGTTAGGTTACATTATTGTTAAACGACTATTTCATAACAATTCGTAATGTTTTGATTCGTTTCAATGTTTTGATGGTCCCTATATTGATCCATATAAATTAATGAATTACTAATTTAACTGTAATAAGAAGAACCAATAAGGTGTAATTATTTAAAACGTTGTTTTATTAACTTAAATAGTAATATTTAGAATTGTTATGTCAAGTAATGGTTATTTTCGTATGCTTAAAGTAGTTTATTTGACTAAGATTATTATTTATGTGAGGAGGGACATTTGCTTGATTAGTAAATACTTGAATAAGCTAGAAAAGTGGGAACCTTTAAAGGTCTTAAGACTTCATAATTAAATCCAGTATTTAATACCGTGTTTACCTATACTTACAATTGTTCATTTACGAGTAGTTGTTATTTTTGTACGTTTAAAGTAGATGATTTGACTATGATTATTATTTATGTGAAGAGGGAGTTAATAAAGAAGGGTATATAAACTGTGGTTAGGACGATATTCGGGACAGACACTGCTGGATAGTACCAAGGAAGGATTAAATACAAGTTTATAAAAGTGAAGTGTGATTAGTAAAATCTATGAAACTATACAATTGGACGTGGCTCTTATATTATTGATTTACAAAATACGTGTTCGTTACTTCATTTTTATTTGTAAAACTCTTGTCATAAAAAACTAACTCTTAGCTAAAGTAATAATATTTTATGACATTTTGTTTAAAATTCTTACAAACATAGACAAGGTCGTAAAGAATAAGTGTTACTACAAGACGCGACACTATTTGTGACGGTGGCGTTGAGACAGGCTGTAAATATTGTAAATGTCTTTGGTAGACCTTCACGAGCAGGTACATAACAGATAAAAAAGAGATAAATCTTATTTGTTTTCAAATAACGGGACGCCAGGCCGATGTGAAACATCGAGACTACTGTGTACAGAATATAATAATTACAGTAACAGTATATTCAGGGAAATAAATGAGCCATAAGCAGTTACAAAATATACCATTTTGTTAATTTACTGAAAAGTCCAATGCAAAGTCAAGTGTAAAATTGCTATAGCTTAACTCATCATCAGCGACTTCTGTTTATGAAGTAGATGTTTAAGTTATTAAAGTAGATTATTACTTCCCATTTCCCAAAAAAGATTAATAAGTGTGTGTGTGTGTGTGTGTAGGCGTAAAAGTAAGTTTTCTCGGGATTTTTTCGCTTGATTGATTTTAGTGATCACACACACTGATTCATTTTAGAAGCCCATTATTGACTAAGTTAAAGTTTATCGAATATATATCAACATTAATTTTTGAACCTCAAACTAAGCAACCTTTAAAGGCAGACCGTTTCTATATTGTAATTTTTATTCCAACAAACTGAAAACATTGTATAAAATGGGATTGTAACTCAGATCTTTTTTAATACCATGACTCCGTTTATTGGAATAAACCCACAATAATTTTAATGTTATTTTTTAATTGTGAAGTCTAGAATTGAATTACTTTTCTTTTAAATGTTTGTTTTATTTACTGAAAAAGCAATTTGTGTATATAAAAGATAGATAAATTCTTGAGGCCCAGGGGTCTTTAAAAGGCTGAACACGTACAATTATATAATGATTGGTAGGTTTAGCAAATGATGAAACTTTCAGAAATTGATTAAATTATAATCGATATAAAAATATAAAAACAGTTTACATTAATCAACTGCCAGGAGTTAATTTCGTTATGTGAAGCTCTAATCATTTTTTTGGTAATTATTTCTATTTCTAAAAGGTAGCTACTAAACAGACCTTGTTGTAGTCGTTCACATGTAAAATAGCGATGATTAACTTCATATTTTATTATAAAAATACCAAAGAGTATGTTTAATATGACTACTAAGTTCGCGAGTTCGAAAAACGGCCATGACACCAAAATTTAATAAAAGAGTGTTTTTTCTTGTAAAATATTGTAGTGGTTTGGGCGGGAAAAGCCACGCACTAAAGCTATTTGTAACAAAAAATTAATATAGGTCGTAACATAAATCGTAATCGTAACATTTGTTTTTTGGTATATTGGGTTGTAAAACGTAAAAAAAACATATTTGAACCATAAGGTAATCAATTATAATATTTACAAAAAAAAACAGCCCTGAAACGTTATGAATATCATGTGAGTTTGGCTAAAATAATAAATTACAAGTTAGTTTCCATTGCTATTGAAATACTTATTTGTGTAGAAATACAAGAAAAATCGTATGGATAAGAAATGATCCAAAAGACATGATACATTTCTTTTTTATAATTGAGTTTTAGGGATAAGGGTGCAACGAGGAAACGAAGTTATTGTCTTCATACAGTATACATTTTTTTTAATTTAAATATTTTAACTAAAATAGAGACTGGTACGAGATATAAGTATTCCTCATTCTCATTATTCCTCAAATGTAAGGTTTCGCTAAACTGAATCTAGAATAAACATCTAATTAGAACGAATTTCATAAGAATATATAATTTAATAGCAAATGGGTAATTCGAATATATCCTACAACACGCAGCTCGCTAGTTAAAATAAAGTTTCAAAGAAAAATGTTACTGAACATTTTAGCATTTGTGAAAATCTCTTCATCAAATTTTATATTTTGGAATTCGTAAGGTAAAATATTTTTACCTTTAAAAATGCCTGGTTGCTATGCTAAATAGAAAAGAAATACATTTCATAAAATATATTATGATTTATTTTTAATTCTGATATTAATAAACAAGACCCATCCTTAAAAAGCTAAAACTGTAAGTAAACACATAGATAATGTTTTAACAAAGGCTAACTTTAACCGTCAAAGCCATTGTAGTAGAATGAACTAAACAATGTTGGTAAGCGAAGCTTTAAAGTCTTCCTTAACATTTTAAACTTTAATCTATTTCTTATAAAATGTTATAACATAAAGGGCATTAATTTAAAAATGGCAGCACTGTACTAGGGTTGTCACTTACTAGTTTTAAGTCAACATTTTATATACATTTAGCAGTTTTTTTTGTACTTGGAAAACATAACTGAAAACTATGTTTTGAATTTGAACACGAAGTTTTTATATAAACGAGCAAACTTGGGTACTTAGAAAATGTACCGTTAACGTAAGCTATAGTAGCTCTAGTAATCATAATAATTAAAGTAGTAATCTCAGTAGCACGGATTATGTATTGTGAGTAATATTTATTTATAATAATTTAAATGTTAAATACATCGGCATTTACATGTTTTAGTTCATAAGTTTCGAAATAATACACAACAGTAGCGCCACCTACATAACTAATCATGGAATGTTATTTAGTATTTACTGTTAAATGTTTCAAGAATTAGAAGCATAGGATATTTTAACATAGTATTGTATCTTTTATTAATTATTAGAACTTATTATAAGGTATAAATAATAGCATCTGTAAGTTGGTTAAGAAATTGTAAATTACCCTCACCTAAATAGTGTAGTTTATTTTTTATTAAAATATCGTCCATTCTGTTACAAGTTGTTGGATATTAAACAGTGCAAGTACTTGTGTATTACTGAAACAAGTCTTATTAGTATACATGTCATAGTAGAGTGACATAAAGTTAATATTAAATATTAAAACGATACTAATTGCTACATGTTCAGCACGTGTCTTATATTACAATAGTAGTTTTTAATAAAACTGGTTACACGTAATATGCCACTTGTGAAAAACTGATAAATACTGATAAACGTTTAGACAAAATTGTCTAATTAGAGGTCACCTATAAATTGTTCGGTAGACAAGTTATATTTATAATAGTAAAATTATTACCACAGAAATATATATTATAAAAATGCAATTACATTATTATGTCATATTTACTGTCTGAACTACGTCGTAGCATAGTGGTTACGCCGTAGACATTTCAATATTCATTCTATTTATTAACGTTGTAACTTATTTTATTTTATTTTCAGAGGCGTTTCGGAGAAGTGACATATTTTATATAAAAATATATTTATAAATATGTATATATATCAAGTAGATGTTTTAATTCATACAAGTAAGTACACAATAGCAAGAACGCGTATTCTCTTCTTGGTTACAGTTTCTTAACCGACTTTCAAATCTAAACTTATGCACGCAATATACCGAATGTAGATAAAAAATACAAGAATCCTAAGCCTTATCCTCATTATTATAAGAACTAAAATAGTATAGCATGGTTTAAACAATCAACGAATGGTTTCATTTGAAAATGTACCATAACAACAAAACACAGTGTCCAAATCACTTTGTGTGTGTATAATCCAGGGCTGGCGATAAAGCAAAGGATACTATGACCGAACAATGGTGTATTGTTCCCTCTAGGGTTGTAAATACATTTTCAGAAAAAGTTTTTGTAATTTGGGTTTGATTAGAAATTCCTTTTCAATTTTATTAAAAATCTCATAAAGTCCTTATGTGATGAAGACTTGACATACTCATGTCTCTATTATCAAATTGTGCAGATTTTTATGAGACACAAATATAAGAAGAGATTCAGATTCATGTGACGTAATATCATAAAATTTAATGGCATTGGATAGTATATAATATAGTTTATAACATAAAATGGAGTTTTTAATACAATACGCTGAAGCAATTTATTCCAAACTTAAAATAGACTAGACTGTAGATAAATACATTTCGTATCTCTAATGTTATTTAAAAAGAGAATCAACAAAAATGCAAATGGTGTGAATAATAATAATATGTATTTTCTTTTAAAATAAACAAAGTTGTTACAACCCTACTCACAATGAACGAACTCAGTTATTCAGGATACTTTTGTTGCTGTTTTTGTATCTGCGTTAATCGCTCTGACGTCTTTATGGTCATGGGGCTTAAGAGAGCAATTTAAACAATCATAGTCTTTATCATTACGTAATAGAGATGATTATTGTTTGCAAGATGGAGTGGCAATGATTCTGGGACCAGCGATAGAATTAAGCGGTGAATTTTTATAAGGGATGAAAAGTTAAGGAAAATTAATATTTATTTAAAATATTAAGTCTAAAACCTGTATAGCTTTGATTATTTTTATATCATTATTATTTATAAGGAAATGTGTTATATTCGTTTTAAATTTAAATTAAAGGTTGTATAATTTAAAAGTTTTTAGTTTTTATCATGAACAAAAGCAGTTACTTTGTTAGCAGTAGGAAGGCAATGTTGCAGTGAAATGACAAAGGTTGATTGCTCAAAGCGAGCAATAAAAGCGGTATTGTATGCGGAAAATTTTAAACCACATTTTTTGCAACAATTAAATTGAAAATGTATTTGTTTCAGTACACTGCTATTTAATATTAGAATTGTTGAAAAAAAAGAAATTCATTTAATTATAGCATGAGACACGTTATTGTATTATAAATATTTTATAATTTTATCCAACATTCGTTTGTCAAATTTGCTTTGAATGAACAAAACAATTGTTTTAGAGGTATTTTCATAAAAGTTTTTATATCTCTAATAAAAATTTACATTGAAGATCTTTGACGGTATAAATGCAATGATTACATATCTGCATACGCTGAATTAGAAGTACTGTTAAAAACATGTTTTAATACATTTAATTAAAAGTTTGTTTTAATTAAAACGATATCTTAAAATGATTTCAAAAAACTATTACATTACTTTCTATTACCTTGTTGGGAAAATTTAAAAACAATCATTGAATGTACTGATGACTTAATAAAGTATGGTCTATGGTTTTAAGACTTTATTCTCAAAAAAGACATACGATACTTACATGAGAATACACATAAATAGTAATAAATATAATACATTCTTATTCGTCGTCAACAACTATGTACTCATTTAAGGCATTAGCTTATTTTTTTTTTATAGTAAATTCTCGATTCTTTGCGGTAAGAGAGTTCTAATACATTTTTAAGGTATTTCCATTTACGCCTATCCTTTACAGCTTTTTCTTTAAATGTATAAATATTCCTAAAACTATTTTCTTGTTATCGACGATATGTTTAATTTTAGTGATAAGGTCGCGTTAAGTGTGCTACTTGTTGGCCTAAAACCATATTGCCGTTCAGAGATAAAATTAATTGTATTACTGTATTTATATAATCTAGCATATAGTATTCTTTCTAGTACCTTAGATACAAGTGACTCCACAGAAACAGGTCGGTAATTACCAGGGTCTGATTTAGCTCCGGATTTGTGAATGGGCGTTACTTTTGCAGTTTTGAGTTTATCTGGGAATGTTCCTTCTAGTAATAATTTGTTAAAACAAAGTGTAAGAGGACTTTCTATTTCTTTAATTATACATTTTATTATTTTAGTACTTATACCATTTATTCCTATACTGCAATTATTATTGAACTTTGTTATGATTTTAGTAACTTCGCTTACTGTACATGGATCAAGGACAGACAATTCAGAGCCAGTTTGGGAATAGATTTTAGGTAAGACGTAAGGAAAATTGTCGTAAAAAATGTCAGTTATTTGTCTTGCTAGTATAGGCCCTATAATTGAAAAGTATCGGTTAAATATTTTGCAAAGATATTTTTGGTCAGTAACATATTAGCCATCGATCTTTAGTTTAGATCGATAGTTTTGGAGGAACACAGACTAGTTTCATTTGACTGTTGGGTAAATTATTTACAAGGTTCCACATTTTTTTGGGCTTTTAGTAACATTTGGCGAATTCTTTGTGATAGTAGCTATTTTTGTGCTTTGAATCAATTTTGTTACATACGAACGCTTTGTCTGAAATTTCCTTATCAAAGTATCAATGCCTTGGTTCTTTTTTAATTCCATCCATCTTTGGTAGATCTCACTAATCACTGCCTTGTTGATTCCTTTTGGGGGAGATTAAGTATTTTTGTTTTTACAATTTTGCTATTATGGGTTATGCCTTTTGTTTGATTCTCCAATTGTATATAGTCTAATGATGGCCTGTCGAGGTCAAGTTCAGTAGCGAACTTTGCTAGATTTTTATAGTCAATTGCATGATAATTTGAACTATGATTTGGAGTCGGCTTTATTTTCTTCAATTACAAGTACAGTTGTTTATGATTTGATAGGGGGGGAGGGGGGTGTCAATTATAGCCATGTGAAAAATATCTTTTTTCAGATTAGTACTGATATGATATATAATTGATTTCTTTGTTGATGATTGTCTTGTGCAGTGTAATTTGTTTGTTTTAGTAATATGTGTCCGAGCTGGACAAAAATCAAAAAATCAAAAATCTTTCAGTAGATCTTTGTATTGCTTAGTCTTTTTATCTTTTGTTATCAAATGTATATTAAAATCTCCAAAAATTATGGCCCAATTTCTTTGATGCAATTGAGAATCATATATGTCAAGAAACTCCTTAAAATTTGTATATCCAGGGTTAGAAAAGACTCCAACTTCAAGTACGTATTTTTCCATTTATACCCATAAGTAGTTATTTCCTTCAGTGTAAATTGACGCAGATAAACTAGACTTTAAATTGTTGTGTCTATAGACAGACACTCCTCATCCCCTTTAATCATTTCCTTAATTGTAATTATACGTATAATTGGGAATTCGCAGATTTAATGCTTGATTTTCATTACTAATCCAAGTCTCTGTCATTAAAATTTCATGTACTGTATCTGGAATGATTCGTAAGATGCACTTGAGTTCGTCTTAACTTCTCTCCTTGCATATACTCCGTGCATGAAGGTAGAAGAAAGAAATCCGTGATTTATAGGATTGTAGACTTTCATAGTTATTAATAATTTGATAATAATAAAAAAATCTGTATTTTGTTTTTTAGAGTATTTATAATCATCGGTACCCCGTTAATATATTTTATTGTAATGTCTTCTTCGCCATTATTTTTCCTTGTTATTAATTCTTCTTTAAGATTTCTAAAGTATTTTTGATGCGATAGTGTTTGGTCAGAGAAAATCTTTATATTGTCGGCCAGCTTGTTTCTGTTGCGTAAAAGTTATCTTACAGACTGCGGTGTCTCATAGCATATTTTGATGTTACGAGGTTTACGGGGGGAGGATTTGCCAATTAAAAGAATTTTGACTCGTTTTGGCATGTCTTCATCAGTCATAGAAATGATCCTCGCTACTTCGATATCATCTTCTGAGATCCTCTTTTCAAGATTAGCGGATAACTGTTCGTGCTCCATAAAAATGTCATTTTTTTCTCTATGCTTACGCTCTTGTACCTCTCTAATTATTTGTTCGTTAATAAAAGTTGATTTTCAGCTTGAGCAAGTTTTGAAAAGTTGATTTAGTTTGTGGATATTAATTTCCAACGAATTTATTTTATTCTCAACTTGTCAAACTTACTTCTTACTAGAAGGAACATTCCCAGATACACTCAAAACTGCAAAAGTAACGCCCATTCACAAATCCGGAGCTAAATCAGACCCTGGTAATTACCGACCTGTTTCTGTGGTGCCAGTTTTATCTAAGGTACTAGAAAAAGAACTATATCCTAGATTATATTAATACAGTAATACAATTAATTTTATCTTTGTGTTTTATTAGTATCCTAGATGATGACTGCTTGAGCTTGTCTAACTCTGTATGGGCTTTTATTATGTTATTACGTAATGAGCTTTCGGATTCCTCGTTAGATTTTTTTATCTCGCTAATTTGCGTTCTTACTTCAGCAATACTCTCCTGTATTTTATACATAATGTTCTTGTTGGATTCTATATATTTTTCTAATAATCCACTAATTCGAACGAGCTCTGTGCGCACTTTTTTATTTTAAAACAACACCTACAATCATAATCTAATGTCATTTTCCGCTTATCCGTGAGACTAAAGTAACTTTCTGTAAATGGAGCTCTATAACTTCATGTAATACATAGTGTTACCTTATTTTACGCAGTGTTTAAAATAATCTGAAGTCTGTAGAAAGTTTCCCAATAGTACCCCATCCCCAGTAGGTCAACGGTGTATTAGTTCCTCAAAATAACCTTTTATAACCCCTGTCATAAATGTTTATGACATTGTATGTAATATTTGGCCAAATATATACTATATTATCCTAAATATGTTCGGTTTTGCGTTGATAATGTTACTAATTGGTATGTGTCATGTAAAGAACTTGTACATAAATATATACATATTTTTTTCATAATAAAGTCAATAAAGAGAGATAGAAAAACTAAATGAAAATACCCTGATAATTTTATTCAAATTGAAATAAGTACTTAATGGTTCAACAATTAAAAGAGACAATATAAAATTAATTTAATGAGATAAGTTTCAGGTTTGATTCCAGTTGTGTTGATACATTGAGTATCACAAAATAACACTACTATTGAAGCTAATGGTAATGGAAAAACTAGTCAGGAGTAGTTGTTAAGTCGCTAACCTGTCAAAGTTTCTCTTAACTAGTTAGACAGAGTCTCACGAACTTATAAAATGGTAAGCGTTGGTTGTGTGGTTATTTCCACTTTTGTAGAAAAACTTTTAAAGCTTTCATTTCCTCTTACGAAAAAAGAACTAGTCATAAAACTGATATTAAAATATAGTAACTTTATGTTATTCCTTCAATTAAATTCTAGTGAGTTCAGTGCCCCATATTTTTTAATTATGTGTTCATATATATATTTTTAAATTATGTAGTCTAAAACCTTTTATGAAATATAGAAATATACTTTAACAATGTTTATTACTTCTCCATTCTTCTCCATTCTCCATCTTATTATTTATTTTATCAGTTTCGTTCGAGTAATGTTTCTTTCAAGGACCTTTTATTTACTTAAAAAGTTGTTTATTTTATAAATAAATATATAATATATTGGTATTATAGTGACAATTTTAATATAAACGTAAATAAGTTCCACATTGTTTGAGATGCCACATTCAACAAAACAGTGCGGTCAGTTTCCAGCTATGAAATAAACGGACTCCTTTGTTAAGAACTTATATGTTGACGTGTGGACTAAGACACATACTTCAGATGTTTCAGCATTATTACTGGAGTAGATTACCATTACAGGTTTTATAATTCACTAACGATGAAAAGTAGTTAAAGGAAATGGGTGTTCTTATATGTTAAATAACTATATCAATAAATAATCAATCACCAATCTGTTATAATCGGTACTTTATAGGTTGCTAAGTTAATGCGCCTTACCATCTATGACTATATTTCCACTTTCCATCAGGTGGAATGTAGTCAAGCATTAACTTTAAAAAATATATTTATAAGAAATAAATAAATAAAAATTAAATTTAAAATTTAAAAAACTCCCGATAAAAAAACACCTCTAAAAAGAATAAAAATAATATTATTATGTACTTATTGAAGTCGTTGCGTCGGAGGACCATTGTACGTTCGTTGACGATGATGTTTTTTTACGAAGTTAATCATTGAGGACTTAGACTATACGATTTTATATAGTAGTTTTTTTATATGCCTTGGTATTTACTTGCATTTCAATTTCTTCCTTTATTAAGCAGTTAAGGTCAGTTCAGAGGCAACAAATACATTTTGTATGCGAAAACTAAAATTTTAAAAACTATAAATTTTTAAAAGTCGTAGAACAAATGGGGTTAGAATTGATGTAGAGAGGCCGCCTGCAAGAGGTGGCCAACAAATTAAAATAACCTTGCATATATTTTGAAAAAAACTAAGTGTTTTACATTACACATATTACACAAAACTCAAAACAATCGGTGTTAAATATTTTTAACCCCCGACTAAAAAGAGGGGTGTTATAAGTTTGACCTGTCGATCTGTGTATCTGTGTATCTGTGTATCTGTGTATCTGTGTATCTGTGTATCTGTGTATCTGTGTATATGTGTATCTGTGTATCTGTCTGTGGCAAATTTCCGGCGAAACGCGTGGACGGATTTGAATGCGGTTTTTTTTAATCGAAAGCTATGCTCGTCGAGATGGTTGTTATCCATGTTTGATTGAAACAGTAATAGTCGTTTTCAAGATATTGACGTTTTAATCGTGCGGGGGAGAGGTTATTATGCAATAATTGGCTGTTGGCGGCTGAACGCGTGAACGGATTTGAATGCAGTTTTGTTTAATCGAAAGCTATGCTCGTCGAGATATTTCTTATCTTTGTTTGAATAAAATAAAAATAGTTGTCTTCAAGATATTGACGTTTTATTCGTGCGGGGGAGAGGTTCTTATGCCATAATTAGCTGTTTGCGGCCAAACGCGTGGACGGATTTAAATGCGGTTTGTTTTTAATCGAAAGCTATGCTCGTCGAAATGTTTCTTATCTTTGTTTGAATAAAATAAAAATAGTT
The DNA here is from genome assembly GCA_959347355.1 of Napeogenes inachia. Taxonomy (NCBI): domain Eukaryota; kingdom Metazoa; phylum Arthropoda; class Insecta; order Lepidoptera; family Nymphalidae; genus Napeogenes; species Napeogenes inachia. The sequence goes on along the minus strand of OY365796.1, from coordinate 1,636,104 downwards.
GTCTTCAAGATATTGACGTTTTATTCGTGCGGGGGAGAGGTTCTTATGCCATAATTAGCTGTTTGCGGCCAAACGCGTGGACGGATTTAAATGCGGTTTGTTTTTAATCGAAAGCTATGCTCGTCGAAATGTTTCTTATCCATGTTTGATTGAAATAAAAATAGTCGTCTTCAAGATATTGACGTTTCATTCGTGCGGGGGAGAGGTTCTTATGCAATAATTAGCTGTTTGCGACCAAACGCGTGGACGGATTTAAATGCGGTTTGTTTTTAATCGAAAGCTATGCTCGTCGAAATGTTTCTTATCCATGTTTGATTGAAATAAAAATAGTCGTCTTCAAGATATTGACGTTTCATTCGTGCGGGGGAGAGGTTCTTATGCAATAATTAGCTGTTTGCGACCAAACGCGTGGACGGATTTAAATGCGGTTTGTTTTTAATCGAAAGCTATGCTCGTCGAAATGTTTCTTATCCATGTTTGATTGAAATAAAAATAGTCGTCTTCAAGATATTGACGTTTTATTCGTGCGGGGGAGAGGTTCTTATGCAATAATTAGCTGTTTGCGACCAAACGCGTGGACGGATTTGAATGCGGTTTTTTTTAATCGAAAGGTTTGCTCGTCAAGATGTTTTTTTCCATGTTTGATTAAAATAAAAATAGTCGTCTTCAAAATATTGACGTTATATTCGTGCGGGGGAGAGGTTCTTATGCAATAATTAGCTGTTCCCAGCTGTTTCACCCGCTTTATAGGAAAAAAAGCCTTGTTATGAAGGCCAAAAGGTTTTTACACTTACTTACTCAGGTAAAGGACTTTATTAGGGATAGCTGTTGCCCGTGACTGCGTCCACGTAGACTGTAAAAATATATTTATATGGCTTATGATCGTAGTCATAAAGAATCACGGGCAACAGCTAGTGATAATATAAATCCCTTCATCATAGTGTCATAAGTGATTGTAAATCATTTTAACTCTAAATGTTTATATTTATTAATATTCGTATATATAAAACCTACCTATCTACCTACCCATATGAAAAAGTCTTGAATCATGTTACTTAAAACATTTATAATTTATTACATTGTCGAAACTTTCACGTGGATTTTATTATATATAATATATCTTTCTCGTATTAAATGTAACCTTTGTACATCATAATATAGGATTCTAATTCTAATTCTAATAGTCCTGTAGCTTTCGGAGCCTATTCAATTCAAACAAACAAACAAATTTTTCCTACTTAAACAATTGAAAATTTTGTGTATCTGTAGGTTCATATAGTACAACTCAGAAACAAGTTACATAACTTTAAAAAGCAGAAAAAAAAATTAAATTAAAAATTTAAAAAACCCCCGATACAAAAAGACCTCTAAAAAGAATAAAAATAATATTAGTATGTACTTATTGAATTCGTTGCGTCGGGGGACCGTTTAATAAAGGAAGAAATTAAAATGCAGGTAAGTTAACAAGGCAAATAAAGAAATTACAATATCGAATCGTATAGTCCTCAATGATTAACTTCGTAATATATATACACTATCAACGTACGTACAACGGTCCCCCGACGCAACGAATTCAATAAGTACATACTAATATTATTTTTATTCTTTTTAGAGGTCTTTTTGTATCGGGGGTTTTTTAAATTTTTAATTTAATTTTTGTAATGTAATCTTTTTAAATAATGTAATCTTTTTCGCTGCTCACTCTCAACTTGTACCACACATACAGCGGTCAAAGTTAGTAACAAGAAGTACGCTGACGGCGGTCGCTTTATTACTTTTATTGATCGAAAAAAACGCTTAACTCGCGTCAATTTGAAACCATATCATAGCCTAGTATATTGCGATCATATCAGATAGATGGTATTAGGTTTTCGACTGAGGTCAGCTTATTGCATTTAAGTTAGAAACCATGTATATGTTACATACAGTAATCTAAAAAGATCACAAACTATTTCAATTTAGAAGTATATTTCGCTAATGAGATGCTGCAGTCAGCTCGTTGCTTGAAAAATGCGTTCATGAAAAATAGCTGACAAGAGTACTCACGAATTTAAATCTCTTAAAAGTACAAGTTGAGCTTACATTTTGATATAAAGTATAAACGTCAAAATAAATAATTATAATTTGTTTTGTTACTTTTATTGTATTTTCAAAAACATTTATAACTTCATAACTTAAAGAAGCCTTTACATTGGAAGTTATAGAATGTAACAAATATAAAATTTTCTGCAAAAAGGGGAACGACCCATAATAACGTAACATGAAATTATTTTATGATTCCATTTTCTATCACACGTTGCAAACTTGCGTTATTTCCTCATGAATTAATTTTTCTGTTAAATCGAGAATAAGAAAAAGGAAAAGTGAAATGTATGTTTTTATATTATTAAATAAATAATTATATACATATTTGTTTGTAGTAATAAGGTGGACAAAAATACTAACCAAATTTTCAAATTTGGGAATTTTAATAAAACAATAAAAATCATCTATACTTCAGAGGCAAGAAGAAACGGAATATGGCATACTAAAAAAGCATCAGATTGCAAAACACATTTTCTTGCCTAACTATAGTTAATTTGATAAATCATTTTAAAATACGCATATTGAACGAAATCAAAAGTACTAAAACTTACCACAAAGATCAGACTAACTAAAGCGTCCTAAGAAAAACATAAATTCATTTATACTTGTCCTTTTCGCATATCATCTGCGGGATGATTTATACAACCCGCAGTAAAAACTTGCTTCCCCAGAGAATGGAAACTTTCTGATGAATTTCCTTTTCACGTGTTTATATTTATTCTACTTCGAAAAATGAATGGAGAAAAACTTTCGTAATCTCCTTGTAAACTATGTTACCAAAGTACTTAATACATTTAGAGACAAATGAGTCGGAGAGAAAAACACGATACTAAAGCTTTTTACATTTCAGAAAATTTCAAAACAAAATCATTATTTACTAATTAATTAACCCACCTTATTATGTATGACAAGTAGCACTAATACATTATAATCAATTTCCAGTACGTTATTAGTACCAGGCTGACATAAATCAGCAGCAGTCAGAGCCAATCAAATTAGCATAAAGAACCACAATTAGCGAGGGAGCGTTTATAGTTAACGATAATGGTTTCGAAAATTAATGTACCGGAGAGATTGTGGTGACCGCATTTATAAAGGGGACTTTTTGAACAAAATGGTTGTCGTGAGTCGTGAGTACAGTTATAAAATTGGCGTAACTTGTTTAAAACTGAGTTCAATTTTGCAAATTAACCAGAGTTTGTAATTATTGGTGTACAAAGGATTTATTTTGGCGAGGTTTGTTTTGGATCACATTAACTCAACACCGTTTTAGAGGTGGAAATCGTATTGCATAAGGCTTTTTTCCTAAAGTTCTACTGTAAAATAACATTATCAAAATATATGTTCTGCTCATGTTCTGCAATGCAGAAGCTTATTGGAGTATATTTATAAAAATGGTTTTTTTTAATTTCAAACATGAATTGTTGATCTTAGTATAGTTTTTTGATCCTAACTTTGTGACAAGCACGCGACATAAGGTTTTGATGTTGAAGTTAAAGTTGTTTAAAAAATGTCAGAGCTTTTAGATCAGAAAAAAGTTAAAAATAAAATGAATTATTTTGTATAATATTTAAGTGAAAAGTTATTAATAATGGGTAATAAGCTTAGAAGAATTTGTAAGAAAGAACTTTGAAGCGCATACAAGTTTCTTAAGAAAGCAACTGCAATGAATGCGAACTGTAACAAAGTTAGGTAAAACTGTAACTTACAGTTTATGTAATGCACGTATCGCAATCTTAAGACTGGTCTGTTAAAACTGTAAGACTAACTTGCAGTTTTGTAATGTGTATAATTTCTTTTATGTTTCTATTATATTAACAATATCCCTTAAAGGAGCGATATCGTCTGAAAAAAAATATTCAAAGTAAAAATTAAGTCAACGAATAAGTTAACCGATAACTACATAAAATGTCAAATACAAATAAAAATTCAAAAATCTGTCTAGTAATTTTTTCCGTGACACACAAACAAATAAACAGATGAAAATTTTAATGAATATTGTTTTGAGTTTTGTACTGTTATCAAAACATGAAAAACTTGTACTCTATAATCTGTTACAAATAAATCAATTGTTGAATGTACACATATTTCTAATTAATTACTATTTCACACTTTAATCTTATTTCTTGAAACGCAAAACAATCTCTTTTGCATCAAATCTTTGGCAGATAAGTCATCCTCAGATAACTAAGAGGTCATAAACAAATTCCAAACAATACTTCCATTGAACTTCCATACAACAGGAATTCCCAAACGACCGTCGCCTCCATTTAATGGACTCAGACATAAAACTACTGCATATAATATACACCAATGGATATGCACTAGTTTTGCTCGCGGCTGGCCTCGTGAGAACGTCAATAATAAAGTATATAACTGTTTAGATATAGACGAGATGATGCATCTTAACATTCCATTTTAATATTACCGGCAAATCGTATTAAAAAAGTAATAATAAAGAAGATAAAGATGAGGTATCCATTGTAGCTGTCTTTCGAACAATAAGTGAGAGACAAATGTCCATTCTCTCGTTTTTTATCTATTTATCTTTCTGAAAGGTCAGACAGCAGCTGCAAAAAAATATCAAACATCGAAAGCAAAGTTGAATCCAATAACTCACTCTGTACGTAATAAGAGACATCTAGAATCTAGATAAAGCAAGATAATAAAACAAGTTGCAACTTCAAGACTGCATGCGTTCACAACTTCTACTTCAGCGTTGTTGTCGACATTTGAAACTTCGTAGTTTTATGAAACTTTTTGGTTTGCTAACTTGCGTAGTTGCCGACTGTCTTACAATGCTTGTGTTTTATTTATATTTCTTTTGATAAAAGAAGAGCTGGTTGTATATTGAAATGTCTATTAGATCTATGTATACCTACTTTATAAGAGTGTAATGAAGCTTTGATTTATTTACATTATAAATATTATTAATGTAAGTTTTTTTGCAGCAACATTTTAGACTTACTACTGTACATTCATAAACTCAAAGTAGGTATGGATAACTAAAATAAAAACCTTAAATATTAAATTATGGCAGCAATATCATTTTACTATGAATAAAAATAATAATTTAAGTCATATAATATATAGACAATCATCTTTCATTAATTCAATCTTGAAACATAATATAAATGTCTCAACTCGACATTATTCGTACTTGTATATAAAGATGCGAAAACTAAATATATATATTAAGATATATTAAGATATACAGTGTATGAAACATCATACAATAAGATACAAAAATAATGTATTGATATTCTTTGTTGAATAAACTCTTAGGAACTTCTTAGAAATAACGTTAGAAGAAGTACTTATATCAAAACATTATGACAAATGTTTGAAAGCCTTGTTAGATTTTAAAAATAATAAAACGCTATCTAAAACTTTTAATATTAAAAAAACATATCCATTTAGAATATAACTTTCTTAAAGTGCCTTAATGGTTTTTAGTTTGTTATTATTTTTCATATATCACGACTAGCTCGGACCGACGCGACCTATATGAAACAAAAACAACACATATACCAAACATACTTCATTTGATATTTTAGTTACAAATATACCAAGATTTTAGATAAACTTTCCTTGCTTTACTGTATCTCGTAAAATAGACAATATACAACATTAAGAACAAATGGTTATGTTATATAATTATACTATTACTAGTATCTTTAAAACACACAATCCTGTTATTATAATCATATAATTAAACTCGTTTATTCGAATATAAATTGTATGATAAAAGGGATAGCTTAAAATTAATCTGTGTGTTCATCTCCTTATCATTTTGAAGTGATATATTGTACGCATTGTCACAATGCTATCCTAATACAGAATATTAATTTCTATCATTTTAAAATAAGGTTCAATTTTGAATACCCTGAATTACGTTTGAGGGGACACTGAATAACATAACTTCAGGGCTAGGAAACAAAGATAAAATTTCAATAGTTCCCTGCAACGCTTTTAGCACTAACTTATTGAGAACAAAGTGTTGTTACAAAAATAAACTTCGTTGTTAAACGTTAATTTGATGCAATAAAGTTTGTTTTTCCGTGTATTGTTGCACTGCAGCTGTAATTAAAATGACATTTAATACTTTACCAACTTTTTAATGCATTTATTTTTTAGTATTTTTGGTTGATCTTTTATAATTTGATGTCAATATGGCAACTGTTTATTTACCATTGGTAATATGAAGTAAATATCAAATGATTGATGGTTCTTATTTGCAGTTATTCACAAATCTTAAATGGCTGTATATGAATTAAAAGTTCATTGAGATACATGAAGCGGTACTTTAATATTTCTGTTGTTATTTAATAAGAGCAGGAATACTTGAAGAAGAGGAGAAGGAGTTTGTTGAATTATTGTATTTAAAATTTTGAAAATTAATTTGCTCAGTACAGTTATATCAATTAGTACCTACTTACAAAGTACAAAATACAATAGCGGCCGATAATTAATCGATTGATTGGTGATTAATGGCAATTTTTTTTCTATGGGAATTATGAATATAACAAATTCTAATATTTGTTTAAGAATTAAATGTGTCTTTAGGTGGTTACGGTTCATATACCAATAAGGATTGAAATTCAAGAAGCAAATTATTTTACACCATAATCCTAGAATCGGTTGGTTAAGGTATAGCATTAAAATACTTTTTAAAATTAAAGAACATTGATACTATTTCATAATAATAACATTTAAGTTTTGATATAAAGAATGTAAAATCAGTCTAATAACTTAGCAAATTTTTAAATGCAACTGCAAACATAAATTTCGGATTAAATCATGAAAAAGAAATCTTGGCCTTGGTCCAGAAATCTCATCAGCATTTACAAACCCATTTGTCACTATCATATTAAGAATGCATAAACAAACCGACAGGAAACATAGGAAGCCTTTTGCTATCGTCATTACCAAACTATTACCGAGAAAATAAAGAAAAGATATTATAAAGGACATTGTTTTCATAAGAGATTTTAGTTAAATAAGTTAACTTTCCTTTCTTTATGATTAATAAGAGTCTTCATAAATATTTTTTCAATTTATTATGAGTGTGTCAAGCCTTGTTATATGGTTTAACTAGTAGACGCTACTCAGCAAGAATGATATATGCTTAGACTGGGGCTTCGTTTGCTGGTTACGATATTCCATCATAAATACTTCACTAAATCTAACGATAAGCTTCTTAAAGTATTCCATCTTATATAACTCAGTTCCATTCCTGTTTCAGTGCCTGTGATAGTTATTTTTGAAACATATTTTTATTTTTATTTATTTTTTTAGTAATATTTTGATAATCATTACTCCATTATTAGTTTGATAGAGATTAAATAAATAAATTTATAATAAATAGAATATATTTATTACCGTTAGCTAAAACAATAAAATATATATTGTAAAGTGTTGTAGAAGTTATTATACTAAAACCACTATAAGGACGTTATTATCAAGCAAAACACAGCTAAGAACATCACCTCTACGAGAGGTAGGTTACTTACGACTCCTCGACTACTGCGGTTAGCGAAGAACATAACTCAGATTTTTGCTGGGATGTGTTGCTCTGATATTATATATAAATAATAACTTAAATGTTATTTATTTTACCATTTTACAGTTTAAATCTGGAATTATAATAAATAGTATCACCATCTTCAATATGCAAAGTAGACTCATAAAATAAGTTCAGGTGAGTAAGCTCTTAATTCAGAAGCAATGCACGCTAAAATATTTTCCCAATTTGTCAGAATCATTTATCTTTAGAAAAATATGATATAGGGAAATTTTCTCTCATATATGATATAAAACCGATAAGCGTATGAAAACTGTTCTATCCTTAGCTCCGGCAATTTGTAACTTCGTAAGCGACGGAAAAATGAGCTCAAGAAAACGCGTACCACTCGACTATATTAAGCCTTCTAATCCTATTATTATATTTTAGAAGAGAGTAGAAAAAGATGCAATATTCAAGATTTTTTATTCAGCTACAAAGTGTTTCGTTGCTTAAGTTTAAAAAGTACAATCTTCTTTATAATGTTGTATCAGTCTATTGCGTCAATCTGAGCATTTAGCAAATTGCAGGCAGCGTTGAGTCGAGAATCGATCCGATTTAACTAAACGCCTACAACGTTCCCTCGTCAATCAAATTATCGGTTCGACAGACTCGGGATATTCATGCACCCAATAGAAATCATTGAAAATAATCTTTTATCTAAAGATTCTATGAAAGACTGTCAAATCGCCATGTTAATTCCCTGAATAAACTTAATCTCGACGTTGAAAAATCTGTCGTAAGCTAGTATTTATAATCTTAAGATGGTATTAAAGCATATTATATTTTTTTTTAATTAACGTATATTTATCATATTTATATATAAACAATGAACATCATATTTATATATTTCTACGTAATATAAAAATATGTATTGGATGTTATATTTTACATCCCCTTAAAATCAGTTGCATTTATTATTACTTTATGGTTTGGTTTGTGAAACATTAATAAAATACTATTATTATAAATTATAATGTATGTATATAATATAATTTATTATTAATTTATGGTTTGGTTTGTGAAATATTAATAAAATGCTATTATTATAAATTATAATGTACTAGCTGTTGCCCGCGGCTCCGCCCGCGTGTAGGTCGCTTTTCGTGTAATCTGTGGAACTTTTAAAGAGGGACAATTTCATAAAACATCATGTTTGCGTAAGTTTCACCGTTTTCGCAGCGCACGCAGTTTTTTGTTTATTTTTTTTACACCTTGCGTTAGAATATTCAAGTTTTAATCATCCCTAATTTTTTTGAAAATGAAACATAGCCTATGTCACTCGGGAATAGTGTAGCTTGCCAACGGTGAAAGAATTTTTGAAATCGGTCCAGTAGTTTCGGAGCCTATTCATTTCAAACAAACAAAAAAATAATCAAACCTTTCCTCTTTATAATATTAGTATAGATGTATATAATATAATTTATTATTTAACATTATCTTTTAGACACGTCCTTTTTAAATTAAGGTTAGCATTTTGTAAAGAAAACTTTGAAAAATAAAAAAAGTTGAGTATTTTTTCTCTTAAATTTTTCTTTGTTCCATACTTTTGTTTTTTCCTAAAGATTATCCAAATCACTGCTTCTTCAGATGTAGATTCATTTTATTAAAATACTAGTTTATAGCAAACTCCACTTTAACGTAAGCAAGGTTAAGGTTATTTTTGTATGATTACTAATTCCTTTTAGTATAAAGGTAAAGGAAGTTAAAGATAAAAGAAAAACACAGTATTTTCGTATTGTTTATTTATTTGGTATAGGAGTTATCGTAAACACATCGCGATGAATATATGGTTTCTGTACATCCAATATCAAAGTAAACAATAATGTATATTAATAAAATGTAAATATATATTATATTATGATCTATTCAATTATTGGCACCGAGACGTGACACTTAATTGTATCGAAAATGGACGTTAATACGAAAACTTATGAGTCGACGTGATAAAGTCAAAAACGGCCAGCCAATATATCCTTGCTTCGTTAGCCTCATCCAATGCCGTTCGCAATTTAGTCCCGGCTCTGTTAGATCGCACGGTTTATTGACTGATCGTAATTGTTACATCATTCATGTATGTATGTATGTATACATTGTGTAATTTTTATAGAGGTGCGGGGGCCGCGGGTTTCTATAGGAAACGGGAGAAAGTGCAAATAGATTAAGAGAAGGTAGCTACATTATAATTTTGGAAGAGAAAAGTTTCTAAGATTCGTTTAACTATCATCTTCTAGGGGCTCGGCGATAGCGTCTAGATAGGTCGAGGTCGAGTGGACAGGAAAGGTATCTACACAGCATCCTTAACAAACTAGTTCCAACTCCGCAATGGACGGATCATTATCTCCACTATCCAAATACACAAATTAAATTTGATATCTTTATATAAATCCTTTACAAATCATTGTACAATTGACCAACATTTTCCGAGACGGTACAAAAATACATCTCACTACAATCTAATATAACTAAACTAACCAGTTAAACTCTTTGTCAACAATATAATATCTCATCAATACGACCCGCGGCGCGCCGCCCCCCCCGCCCCTCTGCTCTATCACAATACTTTACAACAATAACGTGTTATAACTCTGTTTAAAGAAACACAGACGCACTCACTAGCAGAGTGCTGAGTCGCAGCTATGAAGAGAGAAGAGAAACACAATCTAATCAAACTAACCACCGAGAACAACATTTCAACATCGAACATTTGATAAAAATTTCCTTACACTTAAACTACAAGATTGTTGCAAAAATTGTTGTAGCAAATGTTAGTTCATACAAAATTGGTCCGATCTAAACGGACCCCTAAAATTGACATCGAAATTTACATGATTCATTTTAAGCTATGATACATAATGTATTAGTAGTTTAGTTTTACGAATTTGACATCTATATAAAATATAATTATGTAGATATATGCCGTTGGGGCGTTACTTCACTTCTGCAAAATTTTAAGTTCGAATAGGTCTTAAAATTTGGCACTAGCTCCCTTAATAATACACTTATAAATTCTAAACATTTCGATTGGTGTTCACATTGCGCTAAACATTCAGATACCATGTATACGTTAAAACCAATATATTAATTCACATCATAGTCATCTATAAAGAAATCTATTATAAATATAACAATTTGGCACATTTCATTACTGTTTTAAACACTTAACATGTAGGTAAAACAACATAACAATATAAAAATAACGTAGGAAAGAGGTAAGAAAATCTACGGAGAGAGATTACACTACACATAGAAGACCATTCGCTGCAATACATTATTCATTAACGTTTCAAATGAAAGTTCTCATTTTAATTCAAATTCATAAAGAACAGGAAGGTGAGTATGAATTTTATATTTCAGACTACTCCCTCTGAGTTTCTTTTAACCGTATCTCTTACAAGCAATTCTATTATTTTATAATTCCAACCGCAATCGAAAACTTTAATTTAATTATATCCATCTGGTGGAAATTTGAAATGATACAGAGTAAACAAAGAGAAGCCAACATTTTATTTAATGTTCTTTGCAACGTTAATTTCGAATGTCTGCAGCGAACGTGCCAAGATAGCGAGATAGGTCCACTAAATACGTACAACAAATTATGATTATAGGAGCACTACGAAGGCTAAAATACAATGACACACATCTACAGAGTACATGCGACTTTAGTCCCTAGATACAATGACTTGTATACACATAGAGTCTAGTTTACTGTAGCCCTTTATGAGCTTTGTGATATACTATACAACTTTTTTGGCATGAACCGTCTAAAGTTCCATTCTTAAACGAAGCGCTCGTAAAAAATTGACTTAAGATATTTCATTTCTAATCACGATGAACTTGTATTTTCCAAATTCGTTATTTCAAGATACTCATATAATAAAGTTGGGTGAGTTGAGAACACGTAAAACACATTAAGAAGACTCACTGCAAGAGGAGTTAAATAAAATATATGACTTTACGAACATGTTACCAAATATTTACTGAAATATATAAAAATAATTTAATTTATAATCATTTCGCAAGTACACAATTTTATAATTTCAAGATTTCATAAATAAAAGAGATAACGAGATAAATGGAAAACAGAAAAAACTATTAGAAGTAAAATATTTTGTTGTAGAATATAGACCGATAGGAAAGTCCTATGAGGAAAATTTAATTCAAATTATATCAATCATCAAAAAATAAAACACAATCTAAATTAAATAAAGATAATAATGTTCCAGGAACTTCCCGAGGGCGCATAGTGCTAGAAGTGCATACCGCGCGTGCGTGACGCCGGCGGCCGCGTGCAGCGCGCGCACCGCGTGACGCGCCGGTGACTGCACGGAGCGGCGCGGGAACACGGCCACCGCGCCGCCCGCCGAGGACAGCGCCACGCACCATATCTCGTCCGGCTCCGGCACCAGAAGGATCGCCTTCCAGCAGTGCTGAGCCAGGTCCGGCGTGAGTATCGCGGGGGACGACGTCTCCCCTTTGAACCATAGGACGCGCAAGTTTCTTCCGCACGCGCTACATTCGAGACGGTAGCCGTTCGGCGTCGCGTCCGCGCTCACTGCGGTCGCCGTGGCTCCTCCTATCAATAAACTTTTGTTAAAGATATAATATATTCTAGCTGAGGGAGACGATTAAATGACTACACGTTACAAAGTTTGGCAGTTTACCTGAGATTTATATCGATTTAACATGAGAGGTTAATGCTATTTAGAACACGACTAATACTCAATTGTACTATAGATCTGTAATATATTATCTATCAAATAAACCCTGAAAAGTTTAAAACCTACCTGTGACTCTGAGGGTCACTCTTTTCAGTTCTTTCAACCTCTTTAGATCTGGTGCTCTTGCTCCGACGCACCTGTATTCACCACCTTCTTCATACATCGCTTCTTTTATACCTATGTATTAGATAAACTTTATTAATAAGAGGGTAGGTGTATTTGGTTAGATTTTTACAACAGGTAATAAATTTAGCGTTTCATTGAATCTTTTAAGGATTCGAATTCAAGAGGAAATTGAGAAACGAAGATGGCGGAATGGTTAAGAACTTTGAGGTAGAGTATGCACATACCGAGCACGCCATGTGCGTGGTGCGAGCCGGCGGGGGCCCAGGCGTCACTGGCGTTACCCACCACGCGTCGCCACCAGCAGCCCACGCTACCTACACAGCAAGTGTGTTGTTGAGTAATTTAAGGTCCCTTCGGTGTTTAGATTAAGATTGTTATTATTTCATTGAAATTAAGCGGTTGTTTCTGTTTTGGAGTTAGAACTTATAATTATGATTGCAATTCATTTGAGACCTTTAACTTTGAGACAGAATTTGAACGAAATTAAATTAAACCTTTCAGTTTTAATGTATTGTTATTCCTACAGAAACTTTATGTATTTCAAAGGGTATATTATATTACTAATAAAGATTTAAAAGTAATTTCCAAATTTAATATCTTATTTATAAAATTAAACATATTTTAGGAAGTTGTACAAAAAATAATTACATTATTATGAATAATATTAAGTAAACAACAGTCAGTAAACTCGAAACCAAAACTTTCAAGATCATTGATTTTAAACCTTGAAATAAACTTTTTATAAACCCATAAACCTAGAACCGTTTTTACAAAATCATTATAGGTACATTAAATAGTATTTATACAAGAGGTAAATTAAAGGCTGTTAATGCCATAGCTAAATGCTTGCCGCAGTATATGAGTGATCAAGACAAAGAACGTTGGAAAAGATGGAGTACCCAGGGTACTCACTCGTAAGTAGGGTAATCACACTAATAAGCAATTTGAAATTCCATCCTGAAATGGACGAAAAATATTTATATTTCCATACTATTGTAGACTTATGAATCGACAAGCATACCTTTGGGACAATGCAGCTGCACGTTGCCACCCACCGGCACTTCCACCTTCTGGTGATCTGGCTCCTCATCGGTATCCGTCTCCCCACCTGTCTGAGGATTGTGTTCTGCTGCTGCTAGGAACCAGTAATTAACTTTACATCCTTAAGATATCATACTTACGAAACGCGAATAATATTAACTAGGTATATTAGTAATTTAATAGACGATTATGAACCCTATTTATATACGGTTACGAAAGTGGAATCTGGCTCAACGGAATAAACCAATATCATTCATGTGAAGGTGTTGAAAAATATACGTCTCTGTTTTTCTTTAAAAAACGTAATACTTAAAGCAATTTTAAAATTTATTTATATAATTATCACATATATATGGAGATAAATTAATTACAGGTTTTTGGGTAATTTTGTTCATGCCAATTAAACTTGAATAAATATTTGTTCAAACAGCAGCAATACACTTATATATAACATTACAATGAACTTATTGAAGTTATATCGAGTAGAAGATCAACAAGTGAACCTTTACAGAACATTTCACGAGGCAGCTCAGAATGCTTGGCGTGCTCGTGTGGAGTCAATTCTAGTTAAGCGATCTCTTTGTAAGGAACGAGGCTACAAAAGATTGCATTTTTGATTCTATTTTATTTTCTGTATCTTTATCAACACTACAGTACTGTAATACCCGGTGTTGAATTACGAAACTTAATTAAAGAAGGAGGTCGGTCTTTGCAGAGATGCCAAAGCTTATTTATTTTATTTAACAATATAAAGTTCGTGATAAAATAGTTTTTTGGTCTTTGGTGCACGTTAGTTTTATTTAGTAGAAAGCGATACAAAAAGATAAATATTTTTTATGTTGTAATTTTAAAAATGTTTATTTTCTCTTTCTCGTCAGAAACACTATAAATTATATATTATTTTTTATAAAAAATAATAATCTCAAATTATTAAAGCACTATTGTTTATATTTTTGTCAATATCTTTCATTGAATTTTTTTTTCGTTGAAACTTTAAACAACACGAGTAAGATTTAAACCAGCGACCGTCCAAACGAACATCAACATGTTCATTCGTTCGTTGCTCGATTATTCGCTCGATTCGACGAACGACGAACGAAGGACGGCTTGACAATTTTACTATTCTATAACTAATTATCTTTACGGGTTTGTAAGTGAAGTGGTACGTAGGTCTTTTAGGCTTCTTTTAAAATCATAACCGAAATACCGGATACACTCTAAATTAACAAACAAGTAAACATAAAATCGCTAATAGGTTTATTATTATATTTAAAACATCTCATGAATTGAATTACATTAATTGTACATTACTTACACAAAACATTCAGATAGTATCCTATGCTGGAGTAGTCTGTGTCCATCCACCTGGCGCGGCAGCGGTACCAGCCGGCGTGTGACTCACTGAGCGTGCCCCAGCGCAGGGTGGCGGCACTCAGCGCGGACCCACCCGGGTCCGTGTCCAGGGGAGTGGGGGAACTGGGGGAGATGGTTTATATACTATATATGTACATAAATATATAAATCAAAGAACAACTCCAATCATTCTTGCAGCATTGGGGATCGGTAACAGAAATCCACGTGGAATGAAAGTCTATAATTAAATTGAAACGAAATAGTTTTGTGTTGAAATCGAACCCACGTCTACAAACTTGGAAACGCTAGAGCGCATATACGCTGAGTAATACCTAATGACATCAGACATTATAGAAAATAGAAAAATTAAAAAGGCTTTCGAAGGAATGAATTTTAACTGTCGTGGTTTCCAAACTCTCTAGTTGAAAGCCGTCAGTTCGTCCGTAAAATAACAATTAAAAATATCCTACTCCTCGTCAACGTGCGGATACGGTCGGTTTTGTGAGGCGAGACAATAGGGAGTTGAAAGATAGAATAAAGAAAATAGTAATACATTAGACAGGATACTTCTTTATTCGTTTTGTCGTCGTTCAGGAAACGTTGTTGACTCTGTATGTAATAAGAAAATCTGTGGATTAGATCTTTTCTTATTGTTTTAGTTACATATTAATCTGAAAATTCTTTTAAACCAATCATTAAGTCTATATTGTATAAATTTCCATTTAAGAATGGTGATGGAATTTTGATTCCGGAAAAGATAAGTCTTTTCCGTAAATTTAAAACAGAGGTTATTACTCGTAAAAATGATAAATACATTATTTGTATGCACCAGACCTTACCCTTATGATTTCAAAATGTTTTGGTTCCCTCATAATACTCGGAAAACAAGATTAACGTCGAGAAATAGATGACTTTTAATTTTTTTCCGCAAAAAAATGTATCGAACAAAACTTTTTTTATCTATGTTTAATATTACAAAAAAAATATGAATTAAATGCTAAATATATTTTTATACAGTTAATAAAGATAATAACGTTATATTTTTTAATATAAGAACCGATTGATTGTGTATGCTCAAGGGGTGTGACCGGCTCCTATATTTCTATACTTACGACCTTCACCCTACAAAGTGGTGAAATGTTAAGATGATTGATGTGAGTCTGCGTCCTTAAGGTAAAATGAAATGGAGTGTGAATAAAGAATTATCTCAATGTTCCACTTTTGCACAAAGCTTTATACCAGTTTAGGTTGCAATTTATTCAGAAATAAGTTCTTATCAATAATTAAATTAATTTTTCAATACTTATATACATATTATTTATTGGCTTAGATTTTTAAAATAACAGTATAGTGTTTTTTAAGGTCTTCACGATTACTACACGTTGAAATAAAACTATTTTTACGGTTTTTAACTTGGAGTTTTTAAGAAACCGTTGGAGTTAGATGACTAATTAACTGACTTGCTGACAGATACCTCCATCTCGTCTTACCGTGAACACGATTGCTGCAAAGCATTCGAAACGTCGGGTTAGATTTAATATGTAAATTTAAAATTCAATTCTATACGCGAGTTAAAATCCGTAAAAATATTTTAAATATATATAACAGTATATATATTTTGTTCTACTGTGTATGTCCACATATTTATTCGCCTTCTTAGTATAATTAGAAAATTGTCATATAAATATATTTCTTATCAACTCCAATAATTTGAATAAAACTCAGTAAAGACACCGACCATTAATTAACAAAGGTACAATAACAATTTGAGAAAACAATAACTTATAAATAACTGATCATAACAAAAGTTCCAACGTAAATTATTCATTTCTCGTTTATTCCAATTTTCGTTGTTGAGTTCTTCGTCAGATTGTTAAGTTTGATTTCGATCTTTCTTTCGTAACAGTTTTCGATAACTGTTTATTTTCAGTAAATAATGTTTTTTACTTATATATTTATTTATATGGTTTACTTTATTTATCTAACTATTTTAATATAAAGATAAAAAAAAAAAAAAAAACTATTTTAATAAGATAGAATTAAAATTATTACATGATGGTGATGTAGTGATAAAATCAGATAAACCGGCATCCTTATTCTTCAGTCAATGTAATACCATATAGTATTGAAACTATTCCACGCAGATGAAACATATCCACTGTTTTTTTGCCTTCAGATATTTTATCAAAACAATGATAATTTCCTATCGTTCATTTTGATGATTTTATTTTATGATAGAAGAGAAATAATAGATTATTGATATACATTTGTAAAAACGTATTAAAGATAATAGAAAAGACAGATCTGTAGCTTTATGGAATAAGAAATATTACGTTAAGTTTACTCATGAATTTTATTTAAAGAAATATATTTAAAGACATAAATATAAAAATTAAAAATGTGTTTATTTTACCAATGAAAATAATAATTGTTCTTCAATACTAAATTGAAATCAACCCATCTTAGATGGATTCCTATAAACTAAATCAAAATTTCAGTTATTCATATTGACAACCCAAGATACGCAAAGTAATTTCAATATAAAATTGTGAGAAAAGTTCAGGATCTATTAATAATTTCGGCAGACAAGTAAACCGAGGCCATGATAACGTGATACATATTTTTTTTCATGAACATATTTTACTCAATAATTATCCCTTAACCAAATGAATTAACTAACTTTCATAAGCACTATTAACCATAAGAAGGTCTAACTTGGCCATACTTCAATAATAAAGTTTCCAAGCAACCTTAGTATATTGTAATAAGGTTAAAACTCACCTGAGAGGTCGAGATTTAAAATATTTAAACCCATTTTACAGTAACAAAGTTTAAGAAATTCAAACTGAATAGTAGAAGTTCAAAACATTGAAGCAGTATTCAGAATCTCCAAGCTACTATCAACTTTGGGACAGTGTAGAAAGGTAGCTCACCTGGATGGTCGGTCAGTATCCTTCATCCACGTGGCTCGTGCGGGCGGGTTGGCGTCCACGTCGCAGCGCAGGGCAGCCGCACCGCCAGCGACCAGCGACACACCGAACCCCGGCCAGCGGGAGATCACGAACGACGGCGGGTCTAGTTATAGTGGTATCTATTAATTCTCTACGGAATGATTATTTATTTATTTTATTGTAAGTTTTATGATAAATATAGCACTTTATATGAACTACTCTTACATATATATGTTTCATGTTAATGTTTCAAGTGTGCTTTTTCTGGAAGTCAACATTTCGACCTCTAAAAAAATTACATAATAATCTATTATGTAAAGTTTTGAAGTTATTACAAAATGTACTGTAGCACTACCGGAAGGCTCGTGTGAACTCCAAGTAAATTATTTCTTTTTATTTGTTGTAATTATATAAAAAAAAAAGATAAAGGTCTTTGGTTTGGGGGTGGGGCTTTACCATATTAAAAAGCCATTTATTGTAATTATGCACATATCTGTTTTATTTATTTTATCAACAATATAAGTAGTAACTTTCTCTTTAGTGAGGGTGATGACATAGCGAGTGAGACGGCCGGATACACAAAATACTTCCTGCTTATTTATGTTCTCACTAAATAACTCTTATGAATGACAACCCACTTATGACTTCTCATATCAATGCACAATGTCTATTAGCGACGTCTAGGTGTATAGCTGCCGGTGTGTTTGTACTAATATAAGAAGATACTGAATGGCGTCTCCAACTCACAGGTGACGTGTATCTCTAGTTTGGCGGTGAGGTGGTCATGAGGCTGTGAGGCGGCGCGTCGTTGCCGCGCGGAGCACTGCAGCGTGGCGTTGTGCAGCTCACGAGCCGCCGTCACCACCACCCGCGACCAATACACACCGTCTGAGAGAACAACACCTAGATGTACTTCATTGATGGAGTCAATTGAATTAGTTTGAATTAAAAATGTGATGCTCCTGTGTTATGCTCGTGAACGGGTGCTGCTTGCGGTGACTGGTTGTGGCAGGCCGAAGATTTTTTCTAATATATATGTCGTAGATCACGATAATTTAGCGATAATTAGTAACTCGATTGATATCATTGTAACAGTGGGGTGTGAACATCGTGACCTAACGAGTCACGTAACCGGAATCGTTTGGAGGGGCACCGGAGACATTTTAAATATGGGAGAGCATTGAGTCGAGGAGGAATTGATCAGTGAGAGGCTTACAGTTCGGACCCCCCAAACGGGATCGGTAGTTCACGCAACTCTGATAATTGTATACCTACTAAGTAATTTGTGAGAATTGATTACCTACATTTAATACAAGAATTGTCATATTGTGTGTGTGGTTTAATTGCCTGAGACCTACGCCTCGGATCCTGTACCAGAATATTCCATCAAGAACGAGCAAGTCACTAATATGCATCTATCTCCGACATCAGAAGTGGGATTCACTTGGGCATTACAACCACCAACTACCCGCGAGATAAGTTTATTGAAGCTACAAATCACGTCAAGCAAGAAATGAAGTGATTTTATTATTTGAAACGCATACTACAAGATAATAACAATGAAGTTCCAGAATCAATACAATCAATCAATAGTTGATAATCAATGGTTGTAAATCAATCAATCAATCAAAATAAATTTATGTTATCTCGAAACTTCAAAATTGAAATCTACCCACATATCAAAAAAAAATCTAGTGAAGTTTTTATGAAAGGAGAAATCGATGCTGATGAACAAAGAAAAGAAGTGAGAAATTATGGCGGTAACTACGCGGTGCGGATGGCGGTAATGGTGCGGGGCGATGGCGGTGACGGCGCGGCGCGGCTGGCGGTGGCGGCGCGGCGCGGCTGGCGGTGTCGGCGCGGCGCGGCTGGCGGTGACGGCACTGCGCGGCTAGCGATGACGGCACTGCGCGGCTGGTGGTGACGGCGTGGCGTGGCTGGCGGTGACAGCACGGCGCTGGCGGTGACGGCGTGACGCGGCTGGCGGTGACGACACTGCGCTGTTGGCGGTTATGGCGCGATGTGGATGGCGCTGATGGCGCTGATGGCGCTGATGGCGCTGATGGCGCTGATGGCGCTGTTGGTGGTAACGGCGGTCGTGGCGATGGCAGCTATAGCAGCGGTACTGGTAAAGTGCGGTGCGAGCAACGTGTTGAAGTCTGCTCAATTTATCCACCATCGGACACGTCGCAGCATAAAGGTGAATTCGTTTCGATTTACTTCCAATTTTTGCGTTAAATACTCGCTAGTCAAAGAAAATTAAGCGATAAAATATGGTGTTAAGCACTTTATTATTGTTATTGCAATGACTGGTATTGAGATTAGCAATCAACCTTCACGATAGGCTAAGAAGAATGCCCGATGGACAAGTACCCATTGATGTTAGTAATTCTGAACCTTGTGAGGGTGACATTTAGTTGCTTTATGACAATCAAGTTGTGTGTGAGTTGTGAGTAGTGTCCTCTTGAGTTATAAATTCGGTTGGTCACAGGGATGATCACGGTTGGTCACTGGGATGACCATGGGTAATTTGATTACTGGGATGATCACAGATAGTCACAGGGATGACTTGACTTTAGGGCTACTGGGATAGCCGGACAAAAGAGACACACTACTCACTTGAATTTTGTTTGATTTGAGATTTATTGGATCATAATGGGTACTTCTCTGGGCTGATCTGAGCATGATAGAGAAAGTTAAAAAACCTTTGTTTTTGATAAATAGCGATGCCAGAGAGCTAGGTACCACTTGAAGTAAAGCTTGTAGTAAAAGCGATTGAGTAAAAGTGATAGTAGTGAATCTTAGTTCAATTGGGAGTCCGTGGGACTCGGAATTGAAAGCAATGCCATGAAACAAACAGGAGGTTTGTTGGTAGGGCTTAGTGAAAAGCCATATGTGACGAATAAGATTCATGCTTTGTATTTTATGATGTTTTTAGAATACATATTTGGTTTAAAATGTAATGAAAAGTGGTGCTTGGTTGCTTTAGGCTTTAGATGAGTAGTCATTTATTTTCAATTATGATGTTAAACTTTATTATAACGGCTTTTTCGTTTTTCAATAAGTTGTAAAGGCACAGGTGCAACAGAGGTTCCGGTAGCTTCGATACTGCACTGCCGCTGGGCAGGCAGTCACAGAAAAAGAAGGGTTGAAATGGTCACGTAAGCTACCTTAATGGTACTATAGGACTTTGGTGAGTCATTTTCATATTGTTTTGATTCTTGTGCTGAGAGTTCTCTGATCACAGAATGTGTAGCAAACAATTTTTGTGTAACATTTAAATAACTCGGTAATTCTAACTGGCAACGATCATAGTGTCCAGAGTACGTTATAGATCTTATCAGAGGTTATGATTAATAATTTTCTATTAGAAAGTCAAGTCAAATTATTTCAAATCATTCCGATCACAAGATCCCTCAGGAACTAAATGTTTTAGTTGAGCAAAGTGATATTGAATTCACTACAGATAATAGCTTGCCTACTCATACTTTTTGACCGCACCTCACGTGTGGTGTAACACGTGTAGGCGATGGGTCTGTTTTGTGTTTTACATGACCGAAGGACTGGTTCATGGTAGTTGTTTGGATATGATCGATGGACTGTATCATATTGCAAAAGTATTGAGTTGAGTTGAGCTGAGTTGAGTACGCAAGTCTGGTAAAATCATGATTGATTTTGTAAAGTAAAGTGATGGATCTAATGATCAGAGTAGTTTTTAACTGTTGTAAATAAGGTGTAGTACGCACCTTGTGTTAAGAATAAATATAGAGTAAAAACCTGAGACGTGACATTCACTGGTTTTGTCAGAATAGCCGAGCAAGTTATCCTTGGAGTTATTTGTTTTATTTCAGACCCTACATCCCAGGACAACCGCGAATCCTAAAGCTACTCGATGGAGGTGGCGTAGTTATCGTCACTCGATGGAGATGGCGTGGTTATCGTCACTCGATGGAGGTGGCGTGGTTATCGTTACTCAGAGGGGACATAGTTATTGTCACTCCATAGAGATACATGCACACGAGGACGTGTGACTTGTCAGTATGGCCGTGTCGTAGATCACGATAATTTAGCGATAATTAGTAACTCGATTGATATCATTGTAACAGTGGGGTGTGAACATCGTGACTTAACGAGTCACGTAACCGGAATCGTTTGGAGGGGCACCGGAGACATTTTAAATATGGGAGAGCATTGAGTCGAGGAGGAATTGATCAGTGAGAGGCTTACAGTTCGGACCCCCCAAACGGGATCGGTAGTTCACGCAACTCTGATAATTGTATACCTACTAAGTAATTTGTGAGAATTGATTACCTACATTTAATACAAGAATTGTCATATTGTGTGTGTGGTTTAATTGCCTGAGACCTACGCCTCGGATCCTGTACCAGAATATTCCATCAAGAACGAGCAAGTCACTAATATGCATCTATCTCCGACATATATATATTTTTTTACTGTTATTATTATTTCATTTTCGTTGCCTGAAATCATTAGTACTATATCCGATTGATCTCGACGGTTCTAGTTGTTCCAAAATTGCATTTAAGATTGACGATCACAATAACAAAAAATATATCCGGCTGAGTTTGTTGTGTGGTTCTTCTTAGACCAGAACGCGTTTGGACCCTTATAGCTTTAACATTGAGATGGCGTAGTAGGCCCTCCTGGCGCTTCCATGTTGACGTACACAAGTGATCACTAGATTATAAGTCTAAGTGGAAAAGATATAAATAAATAAATAAATAAGATGTATCGTGAACTGTCTGATATAGTTTGGAGAGTCCGTAAATTAATTAAAGGAAACCTGTTCGAACTTGTTCTTTGAAATGATCTGATTGATCACTGATAGATAATCAGTTCTTACCAATAGAGTAATTGGTGTGATGTATTCTCAGATATGGACGATGATCGAGCGCCGGTTCCAAAGCTAGCAATCGCCAGGACAGTTCCGGTGGTGGGACTCCACCTGGGTGGGAATAATAATTACTTTTAATCATATAAGCCTGTTCTTCTCACGTCCTGTCCTTGTTTAACTCACACTCCAATTATTCATACTAATTAAAAGTTAATAACTCCAACATACGTTTGCAGAGAAACTCTTTTACCTTTTGAAATATATTTCTCTAGAATTAAACCATTAACAATTCAAAAATCTAAATTTACTTCAAAACAAAAAACGTGTAAAGTAAACATTATTTATACGAACTTATGTACACCACATCATACATTATGTTAGTTATATTGTGTAGAAAAAATCAAATAAAATTATACTTAAATAGACATATTATTCTATATATATGTAAAACGTCTATTTAAGTATAATTTTATTTTATATTATATAATTTTATGTTATAATTAATAATTTGCAGTTTGCACTATACCCTGACTTTTCAAATTGTTTTCCTTCAGCCCAGTTTGTCAGTAATAAATGTATAATGTTATATATTTTATTTTAAATGAGTTATTATGAAGTGAGTTTAAGTGAAGCTTCATTGAACAAAATGGAAGTGTATACCAAATCCAATCAAAAACATGGTAAGTCTGTTTTAGTAGAAACTTCTTATTGTGTACATTATTTTAACTTAAATAAGAGCATTTAATATAAGCATTTAGATACAAGTATTAATTGTGGTTAGCGGGTTTCTTGAATATGTATGTGTAGATTTATTTTCAAAAACACATACCTTACAGACATAATTTGAAATTATAAAGTTTTTAATGAATACTCTGTAATGAAATATAGATATATTATAGAGCAAAATAAAAAACTGGACCAAGCGACTCTCAGTAAGATCTAAGTCTTTCAGTTGTGAGTTCTAACACTCAAATACTCGACTCGCTGAATGGAATCGAAAGCCTTACAGAACCTCTATTAGAAAGGTTTTCAAACTTTGAGCGTTGCCAACAAATGCAACCTTTTATTTTACTTGGAAACGGACCCAGTTTTTGAATTGTATGTTTTGGAATGGAAAAATAAAGCCATGAGTACAAGCGGTTACTTTTTGCTTTGTTTGAGTTTTTAGTGTTTGGCAAAGTTGGGCAGGAGTCCAACATTAACAGTTCTAGTTCAATAAGGTTTAATACATGTATACTACTCCAAATGGACGTGACGTAATTCCTCGATGCCGGTAACATTCGTTTAACAAGCGATTGATGTCTTAACTAGTAAAAAAGAAATAGAAAAAAACAAGGAAAAATAAAGAAAAGGAAGTGCTAAATAATTATCGTGACATAGCAGATAATGTACATATGTATGTTTATAGATATATCCATAAGCTAAGACCCTAGAAAGACAAAATGACCTGGGGGCTAATGATTTAGGTTTATTTCATGCCTTACTATAAATATAGTTAAGCAACATTACCATTTTTGCAAATATAACAAGTAATCCTTTTTATTTTTATTTATAAGAATATATACATTATTTATATACAAGTATCTGTATGTATATATTCAAGTATATTTTTTAAATACGTATTAATTTTTACACCATTTCGTAGTCTTTCTTCTTCTTATATATATCTACGTACCATACTGCAACATCATATACAAACTGTCTCTATCACACAAAAGGGTAACTAGAATTAATCCTTTGTACTTTGTAATTGTAATGTAAATGGTACATTAATAAAAAATATCAAGTTTGACTATTGTAAGACTTAGTAAATTCTACTCACCCTCAGCTACACATCGCACCTCGAGGACAGTTTTATCTCTGACGGGCACCCAGGTGTTTCCAGCATCCAGACGTCTTCCATCCACCGCCAGGTACACCGAGCGTACCGGCTCTGTGAAGAAACACTCACTGTAAATGCTTAACTTAAATAATAAATAATTAAATAAAATAAAAATATATAAATAAATAAATTAAAGTGTTAGGTAATTAGAAATGGTACGACAGTAAGTGATGTACTCAACTTGTTTTGCTTATATTATTATACAGATTTTTTTTTATATTAATACTAGCTGTTGCCCGCGGCTCCGCCCGCGTGTAGGTCGCTTTTCGTGTAATCTTTGGAACTTTTAAAGAGGAACAATTTCATAGAACATCATTTTTGCGTAACTTTCACCGTTTCCGCAGCGCACGCAGTTTTTTGTTTTTTTTTTTTACACCTTGCGTTAGAATATTCAAGTTTTAGTAATCATCCCTAATTTTTTTGAAAATGAAACATAGCCTATGTCACTCGGGAATAGTGTAGCTTGCCAACGGTGAAAGAATTTTTGAAATCGGTCCAGTAGTTTCGGAGCCTATTCATTTCAAACAAACAAAAAAATAATCAAACCTTTCCTCTTTATAATACAGGTAGAAGGTAGACGCCGCTTATTGTGATCACTTTTAGCCAGCCCGTTTTGATAACAATAACCGAATGATAACATTATGCGGATGGTACTTTTTCAGGCTTGTTGGAGGATTTTAGTGCACATAATAAATGATCATAATGATAAAATATGAATTGTAATAATTTAGAATTGATTTAAGTACATATTAAGTTTCATAATAAGAAATTCAGTTGTTTGCTCAAATTTTCTATTTATTTACACTATCAAAAATATTCTAACATAAGATTCATTTGAAATATCGATCTATTGTTGTTTGACACTTGTTTTCATTTATAATCATTTGAATATAATTCTCAAAATAGTATAATTTTTCGAAGTTTGTTGCTCGGTGTGGAACACCACGTCGTATCGAATCGTCGTATCGTCTTCTAAATCGATAACAATAAGCGACTTTTGATCACAATAAGCGACTTTTTTCAAATGTATTGCTAAGGAGAAATTTGGGACCGACCATTTTCGATAACAATAGCCGGCTGATAACATTAACCGTGATCACAATAAGCGGCGTCCACTGTATTAGTATAGATGTATTACAATCTGTTAAAGGACATTCAGCAATATTTGGGTCAATATTATGTTTTGTTTGGAAAGGTAAATATCCTATGATATTTGCTATGGTATCTTCCAAAGTCGAACTGATGTTCGGGTATCAAATTGCTCTCTTTAAACTTATTGCTCTGTATGATTTGGCATCTTCCGGACTTTTACCTGGCTTGAGAATCATTAATATTTTTGCCACTTTCCACTGTGGTAGCACAAATTCTCTCCTTATAATGGCGTTATACAGTCGAGTTATGACCCTTATATCCTCACCTGGCAATTCCTTTAGAAGTGTCGCTATTAGTAGGTCATAGCCTGGTACGTTTTACACGTCCAGTTGTCGAATTACCGATTTCATTACAGTCTTTTCCAAGGTTTCAATTGGTAGCTCTTGTTGGTGTATTTTTTCTAGAAATTCTGAAACCTTTTGAATTTTAGTGGAACTGACATCTGGATTTCGCTTAAAAGCTTCTTGTAGATGTTTCATAAATACTAGAGCTTTTTCTGTATCACTAGTAACCCAGAAATTATTTGTCATGCGCAGGGGCGGCTGGTGACTTATAAGGCGTTTGAGATTTTTGGTAGAATCCCATAGTGAGGGTTTACTATCAAGCTCTTGTAAATACTTAGTAAGGATTTGGATGCGATCATCACTTAACAGTACTCTGATAGTTAGAGGAAAATGAAGACAATCATCATAAGTGATGGCAGGAAGCGGAGGTGTAGATTTTCACGCAGCGTGCTGGATAATATTATTGATGTATTCCACTGCCTCTGTTATTTCCTCGTCTGACTCTAAAGGTATTTTTCGTATATGGAGTTTGTTATTATTTTTTTTAAATATGGAGTCTGTATGGTTTTTGCCTTCTTAGAATTGAGAGACTCAATTTTATCTTAACAGGCGAGTAACAGAAGAGAGGTCTGTACTAGAACTGCCGGTAAAATATGTGCTGTTGATAAATAAGTCCCTTAGGTCTAGTTTTTTCTTTGTATCAGTAGGCCAATATGTTGGGTCATCAGTAGAAATAACGCCAAGATGTAGATTTTTAATGAGATTATCTGAGAACCCCAGTGCGTGTGTTTAGCATTAAAATCACCAACTGCAAAATACCTTGTCCCCAAGGTTGCAAAGTACTCCACATAGTCCTCCTCCTTCATACTATGTTTTGGTGGACTGTTAACAGCTGACATAGTCACAAGGCCTAACCAGTCTTTTATTTCTATATTCGCAACCTGCAACTTTTCAGAACAGTAGGGGTTAAGCAAATGATGTATAATATCCTAATCAAAGTTACACTTCCTCCGTGAGCTTCACCATCAGGATACATTGTGTGATAAAAATTGTGTCTTGGTATAATGATATGATTTTTCACAGTGAAATCCGTCTCTGATATTAACATTATATCAATATTTTTTTTAAAACATATTGTTTAACCTCAACCTGTTTTGACAGTCCATTTGCATTCCAAAGGGATATTTTTATGGAGTCCAGTTTGGAATCAGTTTGGACGTGAGATTAAGGAGAAGATTTGTCATTGTTGTCAGTTGTAATAAATAAAAATAAGTTGTAATAAAACGAAGTATGCACGTTTTATTAAGGTCAATAATTCCCTAATGTAATTGTTACGACCATTACAATTTTTATTCTCAAGTTCTTTTGCTTGATGCTTATCAGATGCGTTTTTAGTAATTTTCGCGTATGTTAGGCCTGTTGTTGATGTTGTGTCAGATATTTGTTTTATCTTTTTAATTTGTGGAAATATTTTAATTTTTCAGATGGCGGTTTAAATAAGATTTTTTATAGCTCTTTGCAGCTCTTTTCACCCCTTATAATGCTGGATATAAGCTGGATGGTTACCTTCACACAGTACACTTTACTTTATCAGATCTATTTTTCGGTGACAGTTAGCTGACAAGTGATCACCATAGTCCATATTGAAGACAATTTCCATATTGAGGAATTTCTCTCCTTGATCTTGGAAGTTCGAATATCACTTTACAGTGTAGAAGATATTTTATCTCGTAAATAGACTTATTATTTGCTCTTTGTTTTATTTCTACTATAAACAGTGCTTTATTAGTTGCATATTGTTTTTTATTCCAGATATGACTTCTTTTATTACATTGATGTTTGTACTACCCTGAAACTCCTATTTTGTTTCGGTTTATATGTATGAAATTCAGTTCCTTTTGTTTCGAGCTCCACAGCTTTAACTATTGTGGTGTATATTTCTTTTATCTCCGACCGCACAATTATACTTGATCATTATGGGAAATCGAAACCGAGAACCGCTACTTCAATAGCAAATCTGGCTATTTTAACAAATTTTAAACTCCAATTCCAACTCAAACTCCATTCATCTATCACATCCATGCCCAAAACCGATCATCCATTCCTGTCACCGGCTTGTTAACAACTCACCATATATAAGCAGTCGTGTGGGCTCTCCGGTGACGGTCCGGCCTGCACGGTCGCGGCCGGCGCACCGCCAGCGCGCTGCGTGGCCGCGGGAGGCTCGCGGGATCTCCACCGCGTCACCCTCGCGCCACGCCGACTCGCCCCCGCCCGGAGAAGTCGGCAGGTTTATTTGCTAGAGTATAAAGTAAGTCTGTCTATAACTCATTGATAGAATGCTAACTAGATAATTTTCGGATTGTATTTATTGCATTTCTCCTGGTCTAAACCTAGAAAAATGTAAATACTCAATTTACGAGGATTGTTGGAACCGATTCCTTTTCTGATATAAAACCAATGTTTAATTCTAATTAAAATATTAAAAATTACATGCAACAAAGTGTTTTAAGCATAGCTATACGAAAATCATGTTCTAACAATAAGTTTTGCTTGCGTTAGGAATTCAATACGTTTGTTATTTGTTATGTATAGAAATGTTTACCTCATTATCTTTGTACCAGCGCAGGTTGGTGGCATTGACCAGATCGCAGACAATACGTGCGTGTGCATGGGGTTCTACCAATAACTCCCTCTCTTGTTTTTGAGGCTGATGGGAAATAAGAATAATATACACATATATATATTTCCGTATAATAAATTTTATTATACTATAACTGTATCTAGTTTGTTTTGGAACGAAACAAAATATATAGGTATTGAATATCATGCTAAAAAGGCAAAAAGAGCTTGAAGCATCCTTTTATCAATAAACCTAGCGTGGTTCACTTGTTAAATATTTAGCTCATAATTATGTTCAACTTTACCTAAAGCTTCCCAAGGACTCCCTCAATCGTGACGTCATTTCCAAGCAAACCCAATTAATTACGAGACGCTATCCACAAGCGACTTTAAATTAGGCCGCTACTCAACGTTAAATATTAATTTGCTTACTCTCCGTGTTTCGTAAATAATTGTACACCCTGAATGTAATTACGCCTTTTCTTGTTACGTGGTTTTATAGGGTTATGTCCACATTATAATATCAAGAGGCAATTGAAAATTAATTTTAGAAAACCTTTCAAAAAACTACTTGAAAATACCTGATTGATTTTTATAGTGAACTTATAAGAAAACCATTCAAGTTAATATAACGACCAAAACTTCATGCTAGAGACAAGTTACATTTAAAAGTAACTAACTACAAAACTATTCCCGTGTATTTCGGACAGCAGACAAGGTATAAAAAATTACTAACTAAAAACAAACCTGAGGCGGCGGGACTTTCTCCCTCCAATTCTCTCTCATCTGTTCCCTCGGCTCATCTCTCATGACCGGTGAAGGTCGTATCACGAAGGCATCCACGCGTGATGATGCCCGCACGCCAGGAGCTGCACCTGCGTCTCCGATCGCATCACGCACAGCACCGCGGATGTTCAATATTGTGTCACCAGTTTTCACACGACGGGACTTGAGTTAGTAAAAATTAATAAATATATATATGTTTAGCATTTTATATTTTTTAATAGAGGACAATACAATAAATTCATTTTCATATTACTTCTAGTACAAAAAATACCTTTGTTTGTTTGTCCCACTCTTGACCACTGCTTCGTTTCTTACGATCATAGTCTTCAGCTTCACCAAGAATATTGCTATATGTTACAGGCGATTCACTAATACTTTTGTTTATTTGGTCTCCATTTAAAGAATCTTGAAATGCAAATCGCTTATTCTCAGCTTCCACTCTTGCTTCTTCTGCCATTAAAATTCTATTTAATTCATTTACATCCGATCCCGGAGCAACTATAAAACCATTGTCAAGGTCATTTAATTGGTCAGGCTCGAAATTATTTATAGGATTATAAAAATTTACTTCATTTTCATCGTCTTCTATATCTTCTAAAATTTTTTCATTCACAAAATTATTATCAGATGACAAAATAGTACTTTTACCTTTAACAAAGTCAGTATCGTATTGATTGTTATTATCAATATTTGATTCATCAGGTGTAACTAAAATGCTACTATCTTCGATGCTTGTTTCAGGGTCATAATCACTTATATCAATAGCACCTTCCGTATCAAAGAAGGGCAAATTGAAATCAGGACCTAATTTACTAACGTCGTTGTTGTTTTCGATGTTTTGTTTAGTTTCATCATAGTTGTCGTCACGTAAAGGAGGGTAGAGGGGGGCATCGCGAAGGAGTTCCGCCGCGTCTAGGGGGGCGGGTGCGCGCTCGGAACTACTCCGCTCGGAGAGCACAGCGGGAAGGAAGCCTGTCAACAATAACTAGAATTTAACAACTGTAGGCTGTACATGACTTATTAAATAAGACATCATAGTGAATGGAAACCAAAATACATAAAACCTAATCATAGCATAAGGTATGAGAGATCGAAGTAAATTAACAGGATTGTTCCATGGATCACCTTTCGTACGAAAATGAACGATTAAGATTAAATAGCCTATATTTTTTACTATGTTCTGCAATATGATCGTCCATCAAAGTCTAAACTTACCCTAAAAAGGGTGTGTTAAAGCAAGGGTGAAGCAAAACTATCAATAAGATTAGGAACGTCACGTTACATGACAAGGTGTGTCTATAAACTCTTCTTTTATTTTTTCATAAATCTATCAAATAAAGAAGTAACAACGTTATAAACCCTTCTGAGATACGAAAAAATAAATTTAATTTAAGAATAAATACAAAATTGGAGTTTGTATTATAAAATATATTAATGTTTTTATGGTGATAATTGAAAATACCATTCAAGAGCTATTAATCACCGTTTTGACCTTACAGTTTAGTCATCAGTTTTAATATAAAAGAGGAATTATTATTAAAGCTTTTGGCGACAATTTGTTACAAGTTAACAATTTGGTCTCGCCCTTTGTTCGTTAAAGAACTTTGTTTCTTCGGAATTTTACTCAAAACCCTTTGAATTTTGCAATAGAGTCGGAACTCGATTTCAAATTAACAAGTTCAAAGAGATTTTATTGCTGGGTAAACTTAATTTAGAGTACAAATTGTAAATAAAGGTGACTCGGTTGAAACAGCAACAGGAATGTTCTTTTGTTAAGCTGCTTGTCTCATTAGTTCTTCTTATTTTTGTTAAATTAAGACATTAATATGTGCGTTTAACTGTATAATAATTATAAAAAAATCTATCAATATTAATATTCTTTTAAATTCAAGCAAAATTATTTCTCATTTGAATTTTAATAAATAATTCCAGCAAATGATTACTGCGAAGGATGATCATGACAGTGAGTCGTAAAGCAGGATCGTGTACTTAAGATGTAACGACAGAAGTTTATATTTGAGTAAAGATAGAAGTATGGCCCATACTTTAGACCAACTCATTACTTTTTAACAAACGACTTTAATAAGACATATCGTGTATAAAAGATTTTTTATATACAGAAGATTTTTTAATTTAACGTAATTTCATGAAAAAATTCTCAATAATTGTTTGATATTAACCTAATTACATATTATAAAATCTCGGTTCCTGGATCCCGTCACGTCAACTTTATAAAATCTGAAGCTCTAAAATCGCAGGACATGAAGCTACGTAATCCTTATAAATAATTCCACGTCCTTAAATTAAGAGGTTTCGGAGAGTCTTTTATAGGTCACGGGACGTAATAGAGAGCTTGAGAAAGATTTTTTAAGTGAGGTTCTATCTCTTATTTCGTTTTATTGTTTGATGCCTGATTAATTTGGGGTTTATTTACGGTTGAATAAAATTATAATCAGATTTCTGGAAATTCTATTCTTTCCTGTTCCCGAAAATAACATTTCAGTGCTTATATTCTCAGATTTTCGTCCCAAAGTAGGGAACGTACTGATATTAATACACGTAATCCTGTTTGTTATTCTAACTATTGAATCAGTAAAAAAGACAAATTATTTTTTTTAGTAAATCATACCTATTTAACCTGTAGATTAAAAATGTTGCATCGACAATCCTCTATGGGTAGAAAATATTTGAAGTATCTAATAGTTATGTATAATACTTAATGAATGTAGTTACGCCGAGATGTAGAGCTCGCTTCATATTCTTAATACGTTAGTCGAGAGAATTAGGTTACTTGAGAGAAATTATTAGTTTATGATTCAGATTAACCAAGTAGCTACTATAATGTTAATCTTTGTAAGCCGAAGTACCTCTTTGTAGCTCATTTGATAAAAACATGTTTATCAGAAGATTTTAAACTCAGTCATGTTATCTTATAAAGATAACTATATTTTTTTTACTGACTTCGAATATTTACAAATATAAAGTATATGAGCCATGGAATGATTACTTTTATTTTTAATAAATGTAGAAAGATATTCGTCAGGTCCGGCACCAGCGCTCTGCTAACCGAGCAAAACTGTTAGTACCTATTCATATAAAAAATATCATAAACATGTTATTATTGTTCCGAGGCCTTTCTATGATTAGAAAAACGGTCTGTACCCAGCAGAGGAAATGATATATATGCTAAACTGAAACTTTTAACGTTCAACTAACTAACATACGACTAAAATACACACAACATTTAATTTGGACTATATGTGTGATACTTTTATAACCAAACATTTAAATTTTACTGCTTGCCTTACTATTTACTCTAAAAGTTTTCAGTCGGTAAACTCTGACACCTCTGCTTCGAAATTCACAAGTTAATCCAAACTACGTTAAATTCAAGTAAAATCTATCTCACTAGCAAATGTAATTTAAATCAAATCTCATCGTATTTGAGTTATAAACAAACAGACAGACTAATATTGGGTGGAGCAATTGTATTGACGGAACACTAGTTTGTTTGTAGTGAGACTTGTTTACTGCTATCGAAATATAAATTAAAATGGATTAAATCATTATATTATATTAATTATATAAGTTACTTCTTTAGGAAAATCGGTTCTCTCCAATTTTTCTTTAACGTAATTGAATTCAAGAAACAACTCTTATATCGTTACCAAAAATTGCCTAAAACCATGGTAGGTACAGAGTATGTCACTTAATTAATAAATCGCGAATAAAAGTGAGAGACGCCATCTTGCTTTAAATGTCACGTGTAGATCAAACGCTCAAACTTTACTAATTAACCAAGTTTGAAAAGGTTTACGACAAACTTGACATACACAAAACCACTTAAAAACATATCAGCTTGTAATGTAAACATTGATTTTGTTATAAAAGCTATTTCCCGTTTCATTTGCCTGTGTTATACATATAAAACAGTTGTGTGTGTGTGATGAACAAGAAATATAGTAATTATTAGCGAGAGCGAGAGATAATGATTATCCACTTATACGCTACTCGTTGAATGCAATGACGGTAGTGAGCGTTTATATTTAATTACTATGCATAGGATACCTGTTTACACACACACGTACATAGTCTAATAGCTACAAGATACAGGAACTATATTTAGAGTTGAACAAATTGAAACCATTACAGCAACTTTCTTATTCAGATGGCTAAATCTAAATTCTATGGACCCCTGTAATCACCCCCCATTAGCATCGCAGGAGAATCACGTACCAACAATTTGTAGCCTTCACACTTAATAGCTGTTCCCATTTTAGTTCAAGGTTCATTTTTGGCTCATTTATTCAAATTATGTATATCAATTCAATTCTTTATATCGTAATAACAACTAGATCTTATATAATCTATACCACGGGACCAGACGCACGGGGAAGTATTGTTTCAAAATATTATCTTAAAATATATTTACTTTATTATTGTAGGTAATGAAAAATGTCCAAGATGTAAATCCAAAAGGCAATTTTATTATATGTATATAATGTTTATTATACATATAATAAAATTTGAAAATATTACAAAAAACAGGATGGGGGGACCTTTATAAGTGCAAGAGAACCCAAAACAATGATCTTTTATTTTGTCTGTTTGTCTGTATGTTTGTGCAAGCTATTCTCAGAATCGGTTAAACCAATTTGAGTAAAGTTTCTAGGATTATATTGTCACAGTTTTCAATTACCATTTAGTGTTTATTTAATTTAAATCAGTGGAGAAATAAAAAGTTATTTCAATGATAATAAGTACCATGAAGTTTTTCTTCTACACATGTAATAAACCTGTACAGGAGTAGTCTTTGTACATTATATATTATCTTTGCACAATACAAAATATAAAAATATATATACAGCCAGGATGTAAAGGGATAACTAACAGAATCCAAATCTAACATTTTTGAAATTTTGGTTTGTTTATCTGTTTCTCTTTTAGTAGTGCAAGCAAAACGAATTAAATATATAATGTAAATAACTTTTATACATAGAAATAGTCATTCTAAGGAATATTATTTTTTTACTTTCATTGCACACTTTTCACTCCATCAAGAGATATGTATTTATATATATAATAGAACTG
This sequence comes from Napeogenes inachia, assembly GCA_959347355.1. Taxonomy (NCBI): domain Eukaryota; kingdom Metazoa; phylum Arthropoda; class Insecta; order Lepidoptera; family Nymphalidae; genus Napeogenes; species Napeogenes inachia. The sequence goes on along the minus strand of OY365796.1, from coordinate 1,601,592 downwards.
TAATTGATCGCTGTCTGTATATGTAAAATATTCTCAAAAATTCATAATTACCTTTATGTAACTCAAGAGAACCCAAAATAATGTTTTCATTTTGTCTGTTCGTCTGTATGTTTGTATGTGCACGATAATCTCAGAAACGAATTAGCTGGTTTGGATAAAATTTTCTGGAATATATTGTCATGGGCTTCACTTTACATTTAGTGTTTTTTTATTTATTTAAATCGATTAATAATTAAAGAATTTAATAATTTTTCAAAATTGTGGTACTCCAACCAGGGAATAATAATATCCTTAACCAGTAAAAAAACATACAAAATTGGAATACCTCCTCTGTAAAAAAATATCTGTCATTATAAAATAAAAAAAAATATAAAAATAAACTAGAAATACTCCCACATGCAAAAACTACTTGCGGGAGTGGAGTTATCGAAATCGACATCAATGCGTACGAAGTCGTAGGCACATCTAGTCATTAATATAAAACCAACACTATGTCTGTACATCGAATATATAATACAGCTGTAAAGTATATATAACTCAATTGTTCACTTCTTTAGATATCTACATAAAAAATGTTTCATAGCATATTTTATACCAAACCAACAGACAATGTTTATGTCGATGTTTATTTATTATATAGGTAGATTATATTTATTTCATACAGTCAAATATTTTAAATACTTGGAAAAATCGGTTATCCTTTGTAATGCCTGTGGGCGCCTGAAATAATAAAATAAATAATAATATTACATTTTGAATGTAGACAGACACTCATTACCTTATTTATTATTCGTTGTAAATAAATTTCATTCAACAATATTTTTAAGAAAACAAACATTCTATAAACATTTATTAACTATTTTCAATTATACATCTACATACATTACCAAAAACTTAAAAATTATCATTCAAAAGATTTAAATTTGAATGTTTTTATTTTAAAAGATGGCTAAGTATGACCTAATCCCATAGACCTGTCCCTATTTCGTTGTTGCATACATCGTCAAAGGTACCTTGTGAAATAGACTTTCTAACCGAAACAGTTTGGACTGTGCGTCAATAGTTCATTCAGAAGATGTTATTATATATATTTATTTACATCTTCATAATATATAAATATAAAACAACACTCAACAAACATATGATTGTTGCAAGTTATAAGTCTAGATGTAAGCAATGGAGCGCAGTTCCTATATGAAGTACCTCATCGTCATAGTACCGTGTCCTCTCGCAAATGAGTTCTTATTTGGCTAGTTTAACTTTTCGTAAGATGACTGACAGAGTCAGATGAGAAATCCTCTTCCCATTCCTTCCCTGTATTTTCATCAATACCATTTCTTCTCAACACATTTCTAAAGCTAATTAATGGACAACGTTAGTTTAAAAAAATATTTCTCCTTTGGAATTTTAGAAAAGGATCGAAATATCACACACATATTAGTCAATCAATATAATCAATAAATAATTTTTCACTGTTGCATTTCAAAACATTTCGCTATTCAAATATATAAATATTAATTATACAAAAGGAAGTAATTATGTAATTGTAAAATCAAACAGAACTATCATGATGTTGTAAATTATTTTTATATCTAATATAAGTAAATTTATAGTTGTATTATCTGAAAATTTTAAAATAATATAAATTTAAAAGTTGTTATGTTGCTTAAAGCGATGTTCTAACAGTTGTAAGACAAATTGAGAGCTTTCGTTCAATGTTATTTTTATCCTCCATACGCTGCGTAAAACCATTTTTCAATGGTTTTTTAAATATTTTCTTACATATAACTTACATTTTTTACAAACAAAACATTGTCATGTTTTATATGAATGTTTAAATTATATTAAGAAAAGTCAGAATCTAAAATGGTAGGTGCATGGAGAAGAACGAACAAGAAACTCCATGGATACTTTAATAACTTATTTATAAATTTAAAATAGTATTGTCTATTGAGTCACAGTAGCGAGTAAGGCTCCCAAAGATGACTAGAACTAACCACGGTACTTGTAGTTCTCGAATGCAACCACATTTACAAGGTAATTATATAAGTTGGGAAGTCCATGTCACTGAAATATGTCGCAAAGTAACTAGTTCCGTAGGTAAATTTTATCGTCACAAAAATGTTCTACCAATTCGGACCAAAACTCTGTTAGTGCAATCACTAATCCTTTCTCTCATTGAGTATGCTGATGTCTGCTGCTCTAACATCTCTGAATGCAATTTAAACAAATTGGATTGCTTTCTCAACAGTTGCATTCGCTTTGTTTTCGGTCTTCGCAAATATAACCAATTATGCCTTACCGCTCAAAGCTACACAGCTTCCAACACGCGAGAGATCTTTCCGATATTAGAGTCTTTTGTTAACTTCTCTTAACGATTCTCGTGGTCCATAGTACTTAAAATTTCTACTATTGGGACTCATGTTCTGCATGATAGCTTCTTTAAACTGCAACTCTTTAGCCCCTCACACCATATTAGGTTTATTTAATAAACTTTGAAAGCACCTTCCTGAAACCAGACTTTGTAAACAATCTATCTCTTTCCGAGAATATCCAAAATTGTAAATAATTATATCTATTTATACTGTTTAATATATTTGTGAATATATATAATTTGTTTTCCATTTATCAATAATTACTTATGAATGCATACATTATATATGCATATGTTTCTGAATGTATATATTTTTTTGAGTGTTAACATTATGTTTTGAATAATTTATATTGATGTTGTTTTTTATGTTATGCCTCATTGTTATGTTGTATTGTATTCTCGAGTAAGTAATGATTTCTAGCATTAAGTCTGCTATTGTATCTTTTTTGGGCAACAAAGACTAAATAAATAAATAAGAATAATTGTCTTTCTTGGTTATATAAAACAAACCATTACAAAATTTAATAAAGTATGTCTAAAAATAAACCATCTTTAATTATTACTTCAAAAGTTTGTTATGTGTTTTGTTAATTATTATTGGTCCTTTAAGATGAATAAAGTTTTGTTTGATTTAGGTCCAAATATTATTCTATATGAATATAGAAAGTAATATATTTTTAATTACTTTTTATTTAATATCTTCGTAATTTAATACGTATTAGGTATTTTATTTACGTATTATTATATATTATATTCGTATAATTTCGCATTGTTTTAAATTGTATGAAGAGTATATAACTATAATATAAAAGTTTACTCCTCGTTATATTCAGTCTCATAAAAACAGCTCATTTCGTAAACACTGTTGTTTTTGCGCGATCATTAGTCAAATTCTCTGTTTAATATTTATATCAAAATCCCCAAAAAGAGGCGTCAGATAAAAATTTTAATAACGCCGTCATTGTTATGATACCTAATAAAAAAACAATATTAATTTAAATATATTTTTAATAAATATCAATAATTAAAACATAATAACTAAATAAGGGTATAATGGCACATTTTCATTTGTTTAATCAGTCTTCAATTTTTAAAAGTTTTTCCTTTTTGAATATTTTATCTTACACATTAAAAAGAAAAGGATGTGCTGGTAAATTTAAACCATATTAATATATAGAGTAGTTTAGCAAAAACACAGAAACAAAAGAAAAATGTCAACCTAAGAGCACTAGAGACTTGAAGTGTCGGCTCCAAAATATACTCAGGGAAACAAGAGTGCGGGTTTGTTTTATATGAACTAACTTACATTTATCGTGATACAATTAATTTTAACTATATTGAATCCAAGAGGACATTCATAAACAGTTTAATTATAATTAACTCATTAAATCTAACCCAAAAATCAGACTTTTGTTAGATCTACAATTTCCATTGCATTTTAAAAAAAATATTATTAGTTTAAATGTGAATATAAAGATTAAGGGGATTTTATGACGGTGAGAAATAGGATACTGGATGGAAGAAAGAGAACACTGAAATACAGAAAAGACTATCCCTTAACTCTTTCTCCATCACGATATGATAGGATTTCTTTGTTAGACTAAACCTAACCGGTGGTCTTAAACCTTGCTTGCGTGACAAAATTATGACTCTGTCATATACTACTAATTCTGCACATTATAATAAAAAGATCATTTTATATCGCGTTAATAATATTCTTGGTTCTATTATATATTATCTTGGTTAGATAATATATGTCACATTATCTCTCAGACAAAACCACACCAATTTAAATGCATTCTATCAAAATCAGACAAGCACGCCAACGATTTGTAATTACATTCTTTTCATTATCTATGCACCCTCCGGTGTGCTCTGAATACGTTACCAGCTCTGTCGGGGTGTACGTCGTAATCGTCTGTCGTATATTCATTGGACTAATTGTTAGTGATTTAGGCTTCCACTGGATGATCTGCCGACTCTCTTGTATTGAAAATTTAATATTTGTCCTCTGTACAAGTTGGAAGCTCGATAAGTGTATCATATCCAAATTCACATTAAGTAGCCATGTTAGAAAATATTACAATAAATTAAAAACATCAACGTTGTACTTGATAATTAGTTATTGATTAATTTTAATATTTTCAAAATACTTTATTGAGATACAAAGACAAATTTATTTTTTTAAGATAAGGAATGGGTCTTATTTATTTTATATTTATGTATTTAGGTCTCAGTTTTATTTATTTGTCCATAGATAATAAGTGATTATTTTTATGTATATGTGTGAAATCAGCTCTAATGGATTTAAAATTGTAGTTTAAAACACACAATTATTTAATTACCAGCTACTTATTTTAAGTGATTTCGTTCGCACAGTCTTAAATGAATTATATCTATAGTAATACCTAAATATCTGAACACTCCAAACTAAGTGTTATTATTATAACAAAAATTTTCAGTGAAAAGCATTCCTTGTTAAAAAAGACAACTAACTATCAGATAAACAAACACAGACAAATAAATATAAATTATTATATAGAAGTTTGCTTCATGAACTTAATACGTAGCAAAGGTCGTTATCATTTTATTATTACCATGTATCATTATTGATGATATTAAATTCAACGTCATAACCTTGCGTCATGGAGGTGGTATCATGGTGGTATCATGGAATATGACAAACTGTACCGTAAATGCCGTAAATGATTAGATTATTATGTGAAATTATTAACTTCAACGATTGAAAATTACCGTTTATAAGACAAATGGCGGACATAGAAAACAAAAATGTATTAATATTCCAAGTGATACATTCTACGTAAAGAAAATACTAACATTCAGCATAGTAACAATGCATATGATATACGTTTTCAATTTGACTAGTATTTTGTCTGAAATACAGAGAAGTTTGGAAAAATATAGCCGTGTTTGTGCGCTGAAGAATCGCTTCCGTAGTTATATATCAGGATATTGTGAAGTGGACTTGTATTTGGAACTTTATTTGTACTAGTTTTAGATACATTTTAAGTCGTCAGTTCAAGTGCAGTTGTTATTCAAGTGAAATTTATAACATCGATGTCCTCTCCATCGATTAAGTATAAGGCCATGAATAAACCATTTCCCGTCAAGGAAAATCTAGAAAAACATTGGTCTAGGTTTTTCATAATTCATAACCTGTCTAGAAAGATTTTAAGACGTAAATATATGATGATGGGCTTTATTTTGTTCCCGTATATTTGGACAAAATTTTATACCGAGTATTTAATTCAATGATTACACAGTTTAAAACAATACCTAACTATAACAATCTAAACCAGGCCTGAGACAGACAGATTCAAATTTTCTTTACACAAGCAAGCCATGTTTAGCTCATTATTATTAATGTATATATATATATTCCTGCCCAGTTACTTAAAATCTATTTAAAAAATACTTGTTACAAGCGACATATGTCATATAATACTTTTCTTACTCAGTTTAGGATAAAAACTGTGCAGTCTTTAAATTCTTGTTTGTTAAGAAATAAGTAATCTCATTTTTTCAATTCTTGGTAACTACGTTATGTCGTAGAAGAGTGAAAGAGAAATACAATAACTAATGCCCTTGACAAGAATGACCCGTCCTATAACAGGATAAACTAAAGGAGACACGAATCAATACTTTTAGAGCATCGTTTCCTTATCGCATTGAACAGTTTCCTCTCTATAAATATATTCGGTGAAGTTGACGTACTTCTGTTACTAGGCGTGTAGGTTACAACTTACATTTGTCATGTTGTATGTTATTGAAGGTTATTGAATTTAGTGTTAGAGTTTTCACCATGTGCAGTATTATATATAGTTATTATATAGTATAAAATAGATGTGGACAACAATTATTGAAATGTGATATGCTCCTAGTAATCTTGTGTAATACGAGAGAAGAGAGAGATAACTAGAATTTGATTGTATGTTTATTTATTATTCTAATATTATTTTACAGAATAGAAAATGATATAGATAGGTATTACTGTTTGTGTAATTCTAAATTAGATAACTTAGAAATTTAAAACCGTTAACATCATTTAATATTTCAAATAAGAATTTGTTATGGTGAGCTGCCAGCATAAATATGTTTGTAATTTTTCCAAAAAAATATAATTATTCTATTAAATATTTGTGTACGAGTATGATATAATATTTTTTTAAACGGTTAATACATATTTAGAACATAAATACAATCCTGGTAAAACCAACTACACCTAGGGCATAGCTTTGGCCTTTGTGTGAGAGGCAGCGAGAAATCACAGACTGTTAAATGAAAGTCGAATGGCTCTGACATTTGTGTCGCAATTAGTGTCCTGTGTCAGGGCATGCGTGACACATCGGACACAAAGGGTGTTGTGATATGATGTATTCATGAGTGACAGTTCTTTGTTCGCAATCTATAAAATGTAACAAGATATGTGTATATTACAATGGTATAATTAATTGATTGATTTGTAATCAACGTGTCATCTTAAATTATTTCTCTAATTGCACTTACTATATATGAATACATGGATGTTAAGTAAGTAAGTTTTAGTACTTTTAGTAATCTTAAATCTATTTCAGTTAGAAGAATGTTAGTAGCGTTATAAAAAAAAAACGTTTTATTAGTACAGCCATAATAAAGGTTATACATATTCGTATTACATACATATTCGTAATTCTAGGGAAATATTTATTAAAGTAAAAAAAAATATAATAATAATGAGCCCGATACAAAAAGACCTCTAAAAAAGATAAACATTTTATTATTGTGTAATTATTGAAGTCGTTGCGTCGGGGAACCGTTGCACGTGGTATCTTTTTTACGAAGCTTTCGGAACTAATCAATGAGGATTTAGACTACACGTTTTAATATTGTTATTTCGTGATTTGTCTTAAATCACTTCTATTTCGATTTTTTCCTTTATTTCTTTTTTCCTTTTTTTTTTAATAAGTAGGTACATAATAAAATTATTTTTATACTTTTGACGTGACAACGTCTTAAATTAGGTTAAGCTGGGAGTCACTTATGAAAAAGTGTAACGCCCGGTAACGTAACGATGAGTCACACACACATAAAATGCCTTGCGTCTCTCTCCCACTCAAACATGATCGGTCCGCCGAGCAATGTTTTGATTTTCAAATTGATTCTTTAAAATTACAAATATTAAGAAAAAGTGGCAGATATAAGAAAACTTGATTTAAAATGTGTTGAGCAAGAATTTTAACATCTAATTTAAGTAAATGTTTTAATTTTCAACTTCATTATTTACAATTACAAATTTTAATTAATTTCAAATTTATTTAGCAAAAATTTGAACCTTCGATCTGAATAAGTGTTTTGATTTTCAAATTAATTCTTTAAAATTAAAAATATTAAAATATATAAAATCAGAAGTGACGTCAAATAACATTATCTGTACTTATTATTATTTAATATGTAGGCCAGTACATGTGACCATACTTGGTAGACACAATTGGAAATAGTATTTTTTTATAACTGAAAAAAATAAATATATAAAATACTGGTAGCAAACAATAACTTCAATGATCGATATCTCCGCAACTAATTGATGTATCGAAAAAGTCTGTAAATAAATTTTGTAAAAAATAATAACATCAATAATATAATATAAAATAAATAATATATAAAATGATTTTACGTGACAACGTCTTTATCGTCCTATCCTCAACAAAATCACTCAAATTATTAAAATATTGTGCAATTTAATAATATTCATATCAATAAATATTCTACCGAGAAAAAGACGTGGTCACGTAAATCTTCGCCCGTAAAACCGACTTTACAGGCAACCATATTTTTTAAAAAATTTCTTGTATCGGAGTTTTTTTTTAATATTTAACATATTGAACACGACTACTGTTATTTCCACCAAATATAGCACTAACCAGGCAACCGATTTAAAAAGCTGCAATCAAATCCGTTGCTGCAAGCTGCTACGATGGCACAGACAGACACACAGATACATACGTTAAACTTATAGCGCCCCCCGCTTTTGGTACCGGAGTTAAAAAGTAACTTTTTACAACGACGCCATTTATCTAATACAGCCGTGTATGTATAAATCAATGCTAAACATTGTACTTCTTGTATGTCTTTAGCACGAACGCAAAAACAATACTTTATAAACAAATTTTCAAGGCGTGTTTTTGGGGGTATGTTCGGAACTCTTAAATCCTCCAAATTTAGTGGAAATAATTAATTAACACCTTGAATACTTCACTATTTATATTACTTCCAACTTCATAAAGACTAGATTAATGCTATAAGATTCAAAATATTCTGCAATATCTAGAAAGATAACTTTTGAACCACACAATACCGAACATCCAGTTTCCAACTGCAATTACAAGATCTCTGCGTTGCTCTCTGATAATAATGCGGCAACGAGTATTTCGCTTCAGAGTAATTTATAATTCGAGCCATTTACTATTATTAGTCACTGAACTCGAATCACTAAACTTCACGAACATTAAGTTGGAATAGTTTAAGCACCACATAAAATACTTGTATTTTCAAATCTATTTAAAATGAATTCTTATAATTATTAAGAACGACCACAATTAACAGATCTGATGAATCAACATCAACATGTTTCGTTGATATTAACCATGAAGTTAATGAATTATATTTTGTATCTTTCTTTTCTTTTATTTTTCTTAAGAAAATATTTACAATTTATAGCCCAAAAAAATGTTATAATAACAAGGATCTTGGCATAAAACATGTTCATAAAAGATTTTAATAACAGTACATAATACACTGCATCGGCGGGTAATAATTAATTCACGAACAAAGGCGCCAATAGCATTACCATAACAACTACTCACACAAGTTACAATGAATAATATCAAAAGAATTATGAACTAAGTTTCTCACATTAAAACTAGGATCGGTTTATTAGTGGCTACTTATGTTCGCTGTTAACTTCTCTAAAGTATTATAGTTGAATACTAATCGTCAGGACAACAACTTAACTGTCATTGAACATATTAATCAGTTTAATCTATATTAAAATTAGTAAAAGAGAATGCAAATTGTTATCGAAGCTTCTAGAGGCGAAAACTTCCAAGTTAATGAAGTGAATGAAAAAAATTGCCTCCAAACCTGAGCGACTGACGTAAGCACTTCACGGTTTCGGGTAATTTCTATCTTAGAACCTTTGTTGTTCTGGTTTGTTTATATCTTAAGTTTACAACAAAGTTCAAAAATGGACAAAGTTTAGTAATTAGAAACCTCCATTTCTGTCACGCGAAAATTGAGATAAAACGAACAACGAATATCAAATTAGTAATGAGGTAACAAACATTTTCGTAATTATATTCTTCTTCAGTAATATAATAGCTTCATCTCAAAACGCAAAGAAATTTATCTCAAATCTCAGTTAATCCTCAAACGGGAATCAAGGCAATAAGTATTTCTAGCGTTAAGCTGAGACTTAAAACAGTGAAGTAATTATCAGAGAAGAGAGCTCTGGATTATTGAACTTGCGCCTGACCGGCTCGGGTTAATATATTAGAAATGTATTTATCTAACCGTATCAACAAGGACATAATTGCTTCATTTATTGCACGTATCTATTATTATATAAATATATCATAACATGAATATACCTTTTTTGCCGTTAAATAATAAATTATATTTTTTATGGAGTATATAAAACCAGTAGTTTAGTAATAGTTTTTATTTCGTATTGTACTCGTATATAGTTAAACTTTGAAAATATTAAAGTCTATTAAATACTACTTTACTCGGGGTGACTGTTTTAGATAAAATTGTTAGTAACACTGAAATAACTAGGTATTTATAAATAAAAATTCTCAATCCAAAAGACTCATCTCAATCCAAAGATTATCAAATTTGTATAATAAATCCGTCAGTATGATTTTTTTTTTACACTGTCGAAATAAATGCTTGAGTAAACTCCACCTGATGGGAAGTGGAGATATAGTCATAGGTGGTAAGGCGCATTAACTTACTAACCTATTCACTCTTCTCTTGAATTACAAAAATACCGAAGCAGGCAAGCTGTTACAGCTGCTACAGTTGACGTTCCGCCTTGCGTCGGAACGTCCGGTGATGGAAAGGGGGACGGGGGAATTAGGTCGTTTAATTCCTGCTCACACTCACCAAAATATATCCTATACTTCTATTCCTATACCTAATACTGAGAGGCTATCAATTCTAAGCCTGTGCTCAAGGCTGTGGTGGTTGGCTTCAACCAACTCGGGGTCACCTATAAGCCTCAAGCAAATATGCGACCACAGTACTCCACACACGACCGGATCTGTGCTTTGTATAATATCGGACCTTCATGTGTAATACTGTCGGACCTTCGCAAGAACGGAAAGCTTTCCTGCAGATGCTCTTGCTCTGGACTCAATGTAACGATAAAAGTTGAGATTCTAGGAAATCTCTAATCCTGACAACTGAAGCCGGTCACTGTATTCCAAGGATACATTCTGGAAGGTAGGAGCCAAGGTAAAAGGGATCCTTGAACAAACACGTATGCGTTTTGGTATCGTTGAATTTGACAATATTGCCATTGCCCCATGAGAAGACTGCCTGAAGTTTGTCATTCAAACGTTGTATCATGGCATCTCATTCAGACTGGACTTGATCTCTACTACTCCAAGTACTCGGCAGATATGTTTCTACAACTGTCCTGTCGTCTGCATACCTATAGATAGACATTTGTTTTTTTTTTATCGTTGGAAAAATGCGTTACGCATCATCCCTGCGGCCAGGAAGGTGATGACTGAGGGGGTATGTTCGACTACCCGGCAGCATAGAGGACGCTGCCATTTTTAAGGCTACCCACTAAAAAACCAACGGTTGACCTCATCGCCTTAGTGGGACGTCACGGGATCGCTTTCGCACTCACCGTGACGCCCCGGCGGAACCCCCTGCGAGGGGCCCCGATCAACTTAGGGACACTCTCACCTCGTAGGCCTATAATGGGCGGGAGAGGTCACCCCCTCTCCCGTCCAGGCACTGCGGCTGGGGACGGAGGCTGCGGGCGTAATCCCGCCTCCTTCGACCCAGCCTACCCCTACGGAGCGGTTCAGAGGAGGCTGCCTCTCTGTCCCGCTCCGCGGCCTCCTTCGCGGCAATGACTTGCTCGCAGAAGGAGGCCATAGCGACCCAGGACCTCTCGTCGTCGAGCATCGCGGAAACAACGCTCGGCAACGAGAGATCACTGCCAACCACGGCCATCAGCTCAGTACGCTGACGGTCCCAGGCTGCGCACTCCGCCAAGGTGTGACGAGCCGTGTCCACAGGCTCGTTACAGTAGTGGCAGGAGGGGGCCGCCTCTCTGCGTGCTATCTTGTGCAGGTACTCTCCGAAGCAGCCATGCCACGAGAGCACCTGCACAAGACGGAAACCCATAGATAGACCTAGATCGTTAATGTGCAGCACGAAAAGAGGTGTAGAAAGAACGGAACCTTGAGGCAGTCCAGGATTTATTTTCAAGGTATCCGAGGAACACCCGGCGACAACTACTCGGAGGGATCTCTGGCTTAAGTCCGTTACCCAGCCAATCAGACCGGGAGATATACCGTACGCTAAAAGCTTGCTTAAAAAGCTGGCATGCCAGACCCTATCAAATGCCTTCTAGACGTCCAGAGAGACGGCGACCGCTTCTCGGTTCTTCCCGATAGCCTGGCCTAAAATGTGTGTAGCGTACGCTAGAAGGTTCCCAGCGGATCTATTTCGGCGAAGCCCGTACTGTCTGTCACTAAGGAGAGCATTACCTTCTTCGAAATACTCAAATAATCTGATTGTCTCTTGGTCACCGCTGTGCCAACTATAAACACAGAAATACAGGATTTTTTCGTTTCCAGTGTCTACTAAAACCCATAGGGAAGAAAAAAATAGTGTCTTCAAGGTGACAGAGACGCTAGATACAGAGGTCGTTCCGCGAGTACACACAGACTCCGGCCCGTGAGCCAAAACTGTGCTCTAACGAGTAATTGGGATAATCCAAGTGCTCAGTGCTCAAAGGACGTTGTATCTGCGTCTCCGTCAAAAAGTGCAAGTGCAGCTGTTCTGTCTCAAGGTGGTGGTGGACAGATCCGATATTAGAGTGCAAGCCCCTGATATTAGTTAGGTGCACTTTCAATGAGGAGGAGTGCAACCGCTGTAGATAATTGTTCTTTTTATTGTGCTTTTTCATGAAAAAAAATATTAAAGTGAATAGGATGGGAAATAGCAGTTCAACGAGGCGGTAGGTGTTGAACCCGACGTCGATATTGGTGATGTCATGCCACTGGGAAGCTAGTATGGAGATTGCGGGGATGCCCGACCCACCCTAGGGATCGCCATCGGGCCTCCTCCATCTGGTCATCAACCAGCACGATGAAGCCACCCTGGAATTTAACACAGCTGGCGGGGCAGCCTCTCGTGGGTGGCTGACCTACTAATTTTGCCCCTAAATATCTGCGAGCGGCCAGCGAAAAGCCGTCGTTTCGGATCCTGCTACCCTCTTCGACTAGACACCCGACATAACATCACTAACATGACGCCAAACCAGTAGGTCAACGCAACGCAGCTGTTCAGCTTCATCGGGTAACGTGCCGGAACACGACTAGGTCGCTTTGCGGCACGACTTTGCCCGATGGGAGGTAACCTTGCCGGCGACTCGATGTTATGGTATGAGGATATATTATATATTCACTTTGGTACTAATCAGAATTGAAAACTGAATCTTGTATCAAAGTGGAAAAAAGTCAACAAGTGTAAGTAATATTAAATTGTGTATCTGTGCTTCAATGATCAAACTCATTGTCAGCAACCAATACTTATGAATTGTATTTGTGTTGAAATTGCATTGCAATCCCGTCCATTCCTTCTTCACAAAAATTTTAAGTTAAGACAAAAAAATGAAAGGAAGAATTTCACTCCACCAAAATAGATTTTAAATTGTTCTATAATTTAATACGTCTTCAATTAATATTCCAATTAAATTTCATTTACTAAAAATACACCAATCTAATAAATACGAACCTTTCACAATATAAATAGTAAATACGAATCCATTAACTCACTTCCTTAATTAAAAAGTACATACTAAAACAAGTAATAATGATAATTGGTGAAGCATTCTTGGTCTCCGTAATACTACAATAATCAAGATAATTTAAAAACATATACAAATCTAACAAATGAAATCCTTTCATGATATCAGATGTTGAAATAATGTGACCCGAACCCAAAACAATAATATTAGGACAATGGACTCAGAGCGATTATAGTGAAAAGGCTGACCGAACAATTGCGTATCATCAAGTAGAGATCAACCTTTCCAAATTCATATAAGGGACACCTAACTAAATATTAGTATCGTCAAATAATTCAAATGATTCAGTATTCAGTAGCAATTGGATTGCTGTAAAACTGTAATATTTCTCCCATAATTTTTACGTTTTTTATTTTATTTCATATACGGATTGTTTAATCTAACATTTTGATGAATCTAAATTATTCTAAAATACGCATATAAAAATTACTTATAATATCTTGCATTTTATACGATCTAATAAAAAATTCTAGTTAAAATATTATAGCTTTTTATTATGGCTCTATATCATCTGCATTTAATAGAAATTTACATTGAATCTTCAAATTAGAAGATGCCTATTTATGATATGAAAAACGACATTTTAGATGATATAACTAGGGTCAGCTAGAAAGGCAACAGTTCAAAGCCACTCAATAATAAATAGCAGGGGGATTTGAACGCACTTTATTGCAATTGTTCCACTTAGCAATTACATTCGATTGTGACCGCAAAGCTTAGACCCGACGCGGCATAACGTGCTCCATGTTTGATATTACATGCAGCGGCTTTGCAATGTCTGTTATAGTGCAGTTATTATATCAGCATTTATTAAAAAATCCTATGTCACTAAATTTAGACGTTTTAACATTTAAAAAATAAAGGCTGACGACGCCTTTACAACATCACGTATTACATAGCTGAAAATGTTGTATTTTTATAGAATATGATGCAAATTTTGAATGTTAATCTGAATATAATGAAAACGGGCAAAAACTAGATATAATAAAGACAAATTCGCGTAAGATGGGTGCCGTATTATGTATAACGGCAAAAATACCACGTTTGTTGTATGGGAAACCCCTTTAGTATTAATTTTATTTTAATATAATTATTCATTTTCGAAGTCATTATTTCGAGCATCTATTTTTAAACAGATTACGTATGTTGTATCGGAGCACCCCTCAAATATATATATTTTTTTGTTTTTAGTATTTGTTGTTATAGTCGCAACTAAAACACATCATCTATGAAAACTTTAACTGTCTGTAGACAAACGGACAGACATAGAGAGGAACAGATAGACAGACGCACAGATGGAAAAATCTTAGTAATAGAGTTCCGTTTTTACTCTTAGACTACGGAATAATAAAAAGTAAGAAAAAATACAAAAACATATATTTCAATTGTTACATATCGCATGCAAAATTATGAAAAGACTACAATCATATTGTCAAACAAATGCAACTGACATACTCTCATTTACAGACAAAACATCTGCACCTCCATTGTATTTAACGATTTGTAGAACAGTTTACATAAATATTACTATGAAACATTATTCTAAAGTTCTGGAGAGCGAGTCAGTAACAAGATTCAGAACTAATAATACTTTACAAGCTGTCGAATTAGTACTGTTTTTAGTAACGTGTTTTTATTCTTATTAAAATCTGTAAAAATAATTTACTAAATATACAATTCTAAAGATATGTGTCCTTTAGTAAACTCTATTAAATAACTAACCTTCAAATGTCAAAGCGATAAAATAATAAAAAAAAACTTGTGTGGTTTTATGAAACCACCGTAAAAGTGAAACTTTTTTTCACATTATAGACATTTAACTAAAAATTTTCGGAATAATATTCCATTAAGGGTATAAAAATTGCTTCATCAATCTTAATTTTATACTTAGAAAATGGGAATGATAATGGGAAATGATAAAAGTAGACTAGGTCTCCAACTAATATTTTTATTGAACTCTGTGTCTTAGAGTACGACATACATAATACTTAACAATTATTTAGATGATATACACATATTAAAACACTGAAAACAATATTTTATAATCGTTGAGTCATTTTGATCCGTTTTTCAATTATTTTCAATCATTCTATTATCAATTCCATCTTCATCATGAATTTCACAGTTTATAAATGTAACCAATATTTTATGGTAACTAAAATACGTGAACAGTGACTTACATTCGATTTTTTCAATGTATCTAGTAAAAACCGCATCGATACGAGCGCCTTTCACTTTATCCCTACTAGAGATGTTCATACAAAAAAAATATCGATATTTTTTTCGATATAATATATCGTAGTGTTCTATCGATACTTTGCGATATATTGTCCAACTATATCGATATTTTCGATATGTCGTAAGTAATTTGTTTTTATTTAACTATTCTTACAATATTAGATAGGTTTCAGGTTAATATAAGTAAAAACTGCTAGGATTAAGAAACGAATCAACTTTATTTATTAAAAAGAAAACTCTATACTCAACTACATACTTTTTTACTTAACTTTATTTATAAATCCCAATATTTTTTCTCTAGACCTTGCAAAAACAAAATTTTGTTCAATCTTTTGGCTTGAAGTCTGCTTCTCTGTTGAGATAGGACCTGTGCGGCTTTTGAAAAAAGTCTTTCAGAGGGAACAGAGCTAGCCACCATAGTTAAATATTTAAATGCTATATTATATAATTTTGGGAACTGTATTTTGTAATCTGCCCACACTTCTAATGGATTTTCATTCAATCTACTAACTGGAGCCCTCAAATAAAGCGACAACTCATCTGATAGAGTTTCGTCTGTTTTATTCGTTTTCCAATTCCGCTGGACTAGTTTATGGTGATCACTCCAGAGGCTATAATCCGACAGGCTAATTTGAATTTAATTTGACCATGTTGAATGAAATTCTAATTTCTGAAAAGAAAAAGAGAACAGCGTGAAAAAGCAGTGAAAGCACAAAGAAACAGTCAGTAAAAACTAATGACAACTTGGTCGGCGTCGTATCGCGCTTGGTCGGCGTCGTATCGTGCTTCGTCGGCGTCGTATCGTACTTCGTCGGCGTCGTATCGTGCTTCATCGTCCTCGTATCGTGCTTCGTCGGCGTCGTATCGTGCTTGGTCGGCGTCGTATCGTGCTTGGTCGGCGTCGTATCGTGCTTCATCGTCGTCGTATCGTGCTTCATCGTCCTCGTATCGTGCTTGGTCGGCGTCGTATCGTGCTTCGTCGGCGTCGTATCGTACTTCGTCGGCGTCGTATCGTGCTTCATCGTCCTCGTATCGTGCTTCGTCGGCGTCGTATCGTACTTCGTCGGCGTCGTATCGTGCTTCATCGTCCTCGTATCGTGCTTCGTCGGCGTCGTATCGTACTTCGTCGGCGTCGTATCGTGCTTCATCGTCCTCGTATCGTGCTTCGTCGTCGTCGTCTCGCGCGTAATTCGTAATCGTAAATTGACTGACCAATTGTCATTTTTACTGAAATGCTAATCTAATATTTCAACCTAAGATAAAATTGGATTACAAATTATACAAAATTATATACTGTTTAATTTAAAGTATATTTTTTGAGTCAATAAAATGACAAAAACGTGTATTCTGTGTAAAAAAGAACCTATTCCTTTCGACAATAGTCGAAGTTTTCATAAGTAAGAAATTTATATTTATAAAATTATACTGTTTTTATAATTGTTATATACATATAAAAAATATGTTGGTAATATATAATGTGTAAAAAAAAATATTATAATAAAGAAGTATTTCATTCTACTTATAAGAAATCGGCCGACCGTCACGCGACATGCAACACACAGACGAAAAAGTTTGAGACGATGTAATAAAAGTTTCACTTTAAAAACATAAAACCTCATCCTCCATATTATTCATAGTAACTTGCAGTATAAGTAGTTGTTATGATAATGTAGAAGCTGTTGTCTGTGCATTAATGACCCGTCGTCCCTCCACTGAGCCTTTGTGATTTTAGGTCTTTTGGGTTTAAAGCAGTGAATATTTAATTTATAATCTATAATATAATGAACACGAGGCTAAATCTGTATACTAAATTATTTAAGATCGGTGCAATTTATCATTTTTTACCACGGTCTTCTATCACATCTTAGTGGAAATTTGCTTCTACGTCATATCATTTTTCATGTACTTCATTTTCTGCTTTGATCGCCTTCTCATCCAAATTTATATCAACTCTTGTCTTTCAAATTTAAAGTAAAATCTGTATATTACATATAAAAAAAGTTATAATCTACCAAGAATTAATCAAAACAATCTAAGAAACTATAACAAACACATAAGAATGTGTATGACATCAATTCTTAAATAATAGTCTAAATTTGAATGTTGATTTATAAAACTCATTTTACAGATATGTACACGAATATTTTTATATCTTTCTGTTAGCATTTTTTAAAATTATTTAAAAGTAGACGGATTCGAAAGACATTTTTAAAAAACTGATTTGATATCCTTACAAAAAAACTAAATTTGACAACAATGAACATAACGATGATTGAGTTACAGCTAGTGAATAATAAATTGAGAATAATATGTCGTATTGTATTCAATGTATGTTACATTTAAATGTATTCTCATAGAAGCTGGGTCCATAGAGAAGGATGATAAGACAATGAATGTCTCGGTACTAAGACCAGACCGCAGAGTCAACACATTGCTGTCCCAAACATAGTTTAATTCAACATTCGAATGCTTCGTACATGTTTTGCTTTTCTTATCTAAATAATAATTTGTTATGTTATATCCTTTATTTTTAACTAACTTCTACCGTGTCTTCATCCACTCCGTGCATTTCTACATGATTAATGAGAACAAAAACTATTGTCATACATAAATACATCAAAATCCGTTCGCTAGTTATTGTGTAATGGAAAATACAAACATTAACACTAATGTACTACCATATTATTTCCTTTATAACTAATATTCATGCAGTAAAATAATATAATAAGGACAGTTATGAATAGTAAATTGCAAAATTACCAGACTATCGTAATTTAAGGCTTTAGTAATTCACGTATAACCTATTATTATATAATATGAGACATTAATCAGCTGAATGACTCGTGGAAATTGAAAATTACGCGGTAATAGTCAAACCATGTGCATACTAGCGGCCAAAGTGGATTAGACTGTTATTGTTTGAAAACCATCTAATGTATTATTAATGTATAACATTATAGTATCATGCAAAATTATGTAATATTAAAATATTTGCATATATATATTTAACAAATCGCATGATCGACATTGAACACGTTGTGCTTTCAAGAAATTCATTAATAGAAGATTGTCCCATAAGTCGTAACTTCGACTCCTGTTCGGGACAATGGATTTTCAATCTATGTGTGATGTAATATTATACAACTATTAGTTGTTACTAGAGTAATAGTGATATGTTTTTATACGTACCTACTGACATTATCACGATACTCTATACCTACTCTAACTTGGTCTGTAGAGACTAGAGCTGTTCTGTTGTTTCATCTGTATCAGAAATTACTGGACGGAATCTTATCAGTTTTGATAACTATTTCTTATTAACTTTCTCTATTTTTTCCTTTAAAAATAAAGGAAAAATACGTTACTTAAAAGAAATTCTGTAAAATTTGGAAAAGAATTTCAGTTATAAATGTTAGAACAAAATACTAAATGAAGTCATCGCTGCATCGCTGACAAACGATTCACTAACAATTTTCTAAAAATTGTAAAACATTCTTCCGGCGAATATCTTCAAAGTTATTTAAACACGAACTCATAAAAGTTAAAATTCCTATTATCATGAAAAGTTATCTTAAAGTCATCAGAAGTCGTTCGCTTAATGTATTCATGGGTTGAGATTAAAAACGTTTCGCTCATCAATATTAAACGAAGTCCCGTTTACTAACTAGCTGCTTCGGATATTTAAAATATTTAATATACACAGCGGTATTCATTAAAATATTAATTTTGTTACAGGATAAAGTAATATTATTTTATTGTTTTTTTCTTTAATTATACTACCGCAAACATGTCCATACCGGGCCGGCATACAAATATAGTGCCTTATATTTCGCAAGTTAAAATAAACACCAAAAATATAAAGTCTCCTTTACACTTCCGCGGCGTGAAGGACTTGTGTAAACTCAATTACAGAAACTACGAGCTTGTACAGAATGCTGTTGAAAAGGTGTTCTTGGTTATGTTGTTATGTTGTACAAGCTATTGCGGTTTTACTGAAATATTATTTAATAGTGTATGTGTGTGTGTTCCGATTTAAATGATTGTTTTTCAGTTTCGGTTTGAGGTATATTTGGTTAATATTGGGTATATCACTCCGGGTCTTAATGGTAAAAATTTTAGTTCGTGTTGCAATAAAAATCACGGGTACCTACTATAATTTGTTTTGTTTTGCAACCCGTTACCCGCAAACAAATAAATAATCATTGAGTTAATAATTGTTAATACAAAAAATATTTTAGGAAATACAAATTTACAATTATTATTCTATCACGTACTCGCATAGTATTGAAAACACCGAATTTCAAATGAAGACATTTATACCAGAACGACTAACTCTCCGTTCTCCTAATGAACTGCATAGACAACAGTCTTGGCAACACGTACGCGTAGATTCAATACAGAATTAAACCCAATTCAAATCGTATATTAAGCCAGCTATAGATTCGCTTCGGACAGTCGCTGGTCTGCAGCGAGCTACGTGCTGCAGACACTTGCAAATAATGTCCACTGCGGAGAATAGAGTATAACCGCAGAAGGGGTTCATTATATGTTTTTTTTTGTGATTTTAACTAAAAAATGCTTTGATTTTATATTCATAAATAATTTCAAGTTAATTTCCGGTTTAGTTGTACGGGATATGTTTTTTTCTTAATAATTTATTACTTTAGATATGTACTCGTTTATATTTCTTTTAGAAATTCAAAATATACCTATTAAAAAGAAAGGTATCGTTTTATTTAACTTCATATTGTAAAACGTAATTCGTATCACGTCTGAAATTCACTGTTTAGTACGTTAAGGAAGTTAGTAAAATAAATAGTCTCCTCAAAGTAAAGACGGCACTTGTTGTCTCCTCAAAGTATCTCCGTCTGTTTCGCAATGAAATATAATAAATTTAAATACAGCTAGAGATAATCGTAACCGACATAATATAGAACACAAGAGAACGCAAATTTAGTAAACATTTATAAGATTACAGATGAAAAGATCTGCCACCGTTTCTGCCACATTTATTCTGTGTCGGGGGAGATAGGGGCGTACAATTCTGTTGATTGTACGGATTACACCAGCTAAAGCGATTTCAGACTGAAATCCCCAGAGATAAAGTCCGGATTCGTTTGTAAGCGTATAGTACGATATTCGATAATAAAATGAATGTGTCTTTGTAAGGGCGTAGATTGCGGACTACCAGTTGTTTTTTCGATGCAAATGACAGTAGAATTTGAACGTTTTTACAAGTATAGAATTAGTTTTAGAGAATATTACTGCATCTATTTTGTACTGACCTTGATTAACGCAATACAGCCGGGTTTATGATTAAAAATATATATAAAATATATTTTGTAAAATAGTGGTGAAGATTATTGTCACAATGAATTCATTGAAACAGTTTAGTATATACAATAAATACCATCTGTATCTAGAAAACATTAATATAAAACAAATTTCTAATTTGCTTACGTCTGTTAGTGGTTTTATACTGTTCTGAAAAAGTTGTTATTGAGAAATATGAGAAAATATCATGAGAAAATGTTATTTCAAGCTAAAATTATATAATTTATTAAACATCAGTGATGGATAACTCACAGCATCAGCGCTTTGAGTAAAAGATTAGAAACTACTCCTTAATCTTCCTATGAGAGGGGGAAGTAAGTATTATTTGTTAAAATTTAATCGCTAAACATTGCATTGTAGAAAATGCCGTTGGGATCGTCATAATGAATCCACAAATTGTGAAAAATTTAATTTTTTAATTAATTTCACGAGGATTTCTGGTACTTGGGATTGTAAGGGAAACGATTTAAAAGCTTTTCCACGTATAAGTATAAACAAATAGTGTTCAATTATCCAAGGACCTTCGTTTATGGTCACTACTAGTTAGCGAAAGTAATTAAGTAATTAAACCTAACAACCGCAAATCAAACTTCCCAAACCAAGGGGTTCTTAAATGTCTAATAGGGTATTTTAAATATACTGAGGGGTGTAGTATATGGATACACGGCGAAAATATAACTG
The DNA here is from genome assembly GCA_959347355.1 of Napeogenes inachia. Taxonomy (NCBI): domain Eukaryota; kingdom Metazoa; phylum Arthropoda; class Insecta; order Lepidoptera; family Nymphalidae; genus Napeogenes; species Napeogenes inachia. The sequence goes on along the minus strand of OY365796.1, from coordinate 1,579,852 downwards.
TAAATCAAACCTTACAGTTTATATACGGTACACAAACAAAACTGCCAAAAAAATATATAGTAGAGTAATATGGATAATTGGCATCGAAAAAACATAATTTCAATTCTATAAATGCTTTTGATATTTGATAAAAAATGTGCGTCTCTATATGATGTCCAGAATAGATCGTGTTGTGAGACATGCGCTGTGGCCGCTAGCGGGGAGGTCACTGAACCACTAGCTGTCATAATTGTTGTTTTATTTTCGTTAGTATTCCATTATTACGTTTAATAAAAGAGACACCTTATCTAGGCCCATTATCAGGATTACATTCAAATACATATATATCCGGCAATATTCAAGTAATAATTTATCGGGATTTTGGCCTAATTAGAGCAAAAGTTCGATATATTAATGTGAACAGGGCCGGGTAAATATATATTTAATAATGATCATGGTTCACGAAAGTTTAATTACAAAAGGATTAATTTTATGAGATACCTTGCATTTATGAATTATTACTGTTTATCATGTTACAATGACTTTGTATACAGAACATGAAGAGTCCTTAAGAAAACAAAATTATTTGAGAGTAGGTAAAAGGAAAACTGACATAAATATTTTTAAACTTGTATCCAGTTTAATTCCACGTTGATTCATACGAGAAAATATAAAAAGCATTTTAGTGAATGCTGTAAAGATTTTTATAAAATATTTTCATAAATCTACAAAAGATACGTAAAGTGTCAAACGCCACAATTAACTTTTGGCATTTTATGATTTCAAACCTTTTAGCAAACATGTTGACATTAAAAACCACAAAAAAATATAAAAATAACCATTTTATATTCACAATTTTTCCCGTAACTATAAAATCTTTGTGGTTAGGAATATAACACGTTAAAAATGATAATGATGTATCTTAAAATATAAATAAATTGATGGAGCTTAAGTCGACATCGATTAGTTTTTAATAAATATCGTTTACAACCAAATAAGTTATATTATCTCAGCTCTTACTCTTTTCTATCAAAAGTAAAAATTTACAAACTTATGTTTAAATCTATAGTTCATTAAGTTATTGTGTTGTTAAGATATTAAATATTTATATTGTTGTTAAGATCAAGTTATAAACATTTGGTAGTTTAAATCCTAAAATATTGACTACATGTTAGCTAAAAATATTATTTAATTAATAATCTTTTGTAACGGTTCTAAATCCCGGCTGACTATTAAAAAAATCTCAAAAATAAAAATTCTGCCGCTATTTTTACAAATACTACAGTATAGAAAGGTTTTATTTCATTACAGAATTCTATAACACAGCAAAATATTTATTTCATCCGCCTCCTACAACAACGGTAAAGCTTAGATCATTTTAAAGAAAATACAATATCTAACAAATGTTTGTCATTCTGTGTCTGTTAAGAAACAGAAAGTGATATTCTCGGCATTGTTTGAAAACCTTCAGGACATATTGACACAGTATTATTGTAATATTCGGGAGTTGTTACATGCGTCAGTGAGCTCGTTTTCCATTTTCTCTACCACATAGCTATACAAGAATGCGTTCACATTAGCGAGCGGTAGCGGTATTGTGATTGAAAAAAATATACTAATATTAAATGAAATTATATCTTTCAAAATTAATACTAACTTATTAAAACGTGGAACGAGACAAATAGATAGTTGTAAACAAAATTGCTTTCTTGCAGCGAGTTGAAAGCTCGTCATAATCACACGATACCAGTCTGCGTAACGACCCGTGGCGAGGGAATGGAAGTCTCGATAAATAGTAATGGGTTTGTATTTAACTTTAAAATATCTAAGTGCAGTTATTGTTAAAGTTTATAAACAAAGATACATATATGCCGCTTGTATATTTCATTATTAGAAATATCTATGTATCAATTGATCTATGTCAGCGTATGTAAAAGAGGCAAAAAAATAATATAAAAAATTAATAAAAACATAGAGTATCACATTTTCGTCGTTATAAAAAACGCTTCGCTTGTGCCATAAACCGCTAATTTTATGTTAATGTGATACAATCACGAAAGTTGCATGATTGAAACGGACGTCGCACTGACAGATTGCTCGCAGTACAGAGGGAGAGGGCCTGAGAGGGGATTAGCAAGAGGGGGGGAAGGGGAAGTTTCCAAGACAAGAGTAAGATGAATGTAACGTCTTAAGTGTACAATTTGTATAAAAATTGTTATGCTGTTGACGTTTTTTGTTTTACCTTCTGTGCCTTTATGGAGCCCTAGTATAATGGCTTTTAGGAATGGGACCATATTTTAAGAAGAGAGCGTTATTTTTTTTGGTTCATTAAATTCAATCTGAAACAACACATTTTCAAAAGCTCAAAAGCTCTTTTTAGCTTTTCCCTTTATACATTAAATACTTTTAAATTTTTCTTAGGTTTAATGGTAAAAAATACTGAAATGTCTGTAGTGTATATAATTATATAAACTGAATAAGTAATAAAAATAGAAAAAAATAAATATCATATATTATATCTTAATAACGTGAATTTTCTATAATTAAAAAAAAACCAATAACGACAGTTTTCATGAACATTAGACTTTTGATATATTTAAAATATAACTTACCAATAACAGTAGCGAGCACTAGAAGAAGTTGTCGCGACATGGCGCGCGCGGGAGGGGGACGGGGAGTGAGCGAGCGAGATAAAAGTTGGTTGCGCACGCGCTCATCTCCAGGGACGCTGCATCTGTGAACATTATATTGATTTAGCACTACTCCTTTAGCTTTTTACTACCTTTACTTTTACTATTAGATATCTTTTGAAGTTACATATTTTTCAAGTTGAAACAACTTTGTATAGGCCTAACTCATATAATTTATTATCCTTTACGTAACTATGGAAGTCTTTTTTTAATACACGTCATTACAAAGTTACCTAGTATGGCAATTAAGGTTAGTATTGCGAATAAACAGATATCTTTGTTTACGAATAATCCGTTAAAATATTAAAACCAGCCAACTTCGATATAGTCGTCTTTTAGCTTTTATTAATATGTACTAAACTTCCCACTAATATTATGCTTTCAAGTTTTCTTTCTCAGTAATACATAATAGTAATGTAATAGTCATTATATTTTTTCTTAAATAATCTTTCATAATAGGCATGCATCAACACTTTCTATTTTAACTGTTCATTAATTTTAATAATTATGGTAGTGTCATTAAAATAAATGTTCATCAAGAAGAATACTAAACTGTAAACTATGTATTATGAAATCCAAAGAACTTATATTAACATCTCTTAATAGTCTCATAATGTACTGTAGTAACGCATTTCTCATTATAATACGCGATCTCTATTTTTCAATCTGCCATACTGTTAATCGGCACTTCTTAGATTAAATGGAATGTAATTTTATATAACTATCGATGTATATATCGATATATATATCGATGTCCGCATAAAAAAAAAGGTTTACAACTACAACATTTAGTGATGCTCCCTGTAGTCTCAAACTACTAATTTCTTAAATAAGCTAAAGATAAATTTAATATATATAAAAAGTAAATACTTAAACATTACCTAGAACCTACTTATGTACATAGATGCAGTCTGTCTGACTTTGTATTTGTTATAAGCGGTACATATTATAATAAAACAATTTTATCCTTATTTGAACACAAGCAGTTGCTCGCTCTGATATCCTTGATTACAGGACAGAGATATAAGTTACGAATACTAGTTCAGAACTACTGATTGAAACCACCTACGAGACAGCTCTGTCTGTATTTGCCAAATGTTTTAGAGAGCACTTAATATCTTGCTGTAATTGTTTAAATGCACTCCCCATTCAGTAATAGAGAGTGCATTTAAAAAATAGTAACAGTTACATGTTTAAATATTATAACTTTCCTTAGGACTTAAAAAAAAAACAATTCAATAATTTCACTGATAAGACTTTTTTTTTAATCTTTATTATGGTAAGGGCTTTTACACTGAAATGTTTATGTCAGCCCTATTGTACCTTATATAACAATTAACAAAAAACTTAAAACTAAACAACAAAAAATATCATAAACATATACAAATACATTAATCAACTATTATAAAGTAATCTTAATAAATTATGCGCTTCTTCGGAGTTTGGGTGTGCCAAAATATTAAAGAACACATTCACATTAGTTCTGTTTAAACCCAAGGATGTAATAAATGCTTGCCTAGCCGGTTCGTGCTGAGCACACTTGAATAAAAAGTGGTATACGTTATCATACCGCACATATCACAGTAGGGTGAAGCTCATTTGTTCCTGAGATTACAAACTTATTCCTAGGAACATGTCCCGATCTAAGTCTGTGTGCTAGTACAATATATTTTCTGCTCAACCTGGTCATACAACACCAAGGTACATGAGGAGGCTTACATTGAAGTAGGTACTCTGTACCATATTTCCTTTTCCAAAGACAACTGATTAAAATATCCTGTCCACTCTTTAAGACATCTACGTTTGTATTTGGGTAAAATCTCAGAAAAGTTTGACTTAACGCGTGTTTTTTCACTGTTTGTTCTTCCATGGTTTGCTAAAATGTCAGCCTTCTCATTACCTATTAATCATACGTGTGGATCAAATCCACGCTGTTATTGTAGAGTGCATTAATCGTATTTAGCACATCATATGCTACCGAAATACATCTGAAACCAGAGGCGCATCGAGCTTTATGTTGAAGTGCGCTACATAAAAGTACTTTTTTATGATTAATGGAATTAACGTAATATAACGCCTTTGATATTGCAATGAGTTCCAATGTCATAATACAAACATCACCCTCTATTTTTAAACTATCATTATCAAACATATTAAAATTAACTTGAGAGACAACATGATACCACCATCCACATACCACATCCATCCGCGTTTTTTGTATCATCTGTGTAAATTACAAACCATCCTGCATATTTTTCATTAATTTCTTTTATTATACTGGTTTTTAAAACGTTAATATCAGCTGTTTATTTTTTGCTCTAGTAACACTTTTGAAATAAAATTTATGTATTTTTGTATATCAGTGACCCAAGTAGACAAATTAAACATTTCAAGAGGTAACGAAGGCGCTATTGGTTCTTCTTTGACATAATTGTATACTGTTACAAGCAGTGTTTTTTTTTATTGTTCCAATATCTACAATTATTGCAAATAGTGATATTTCCTTTCAGTTCCTAAAGTTTTCCTACTTTCATATTTTTTTCTACTTTCCTATTTTAAGCAATATTTAAAGGCTAAATATTTTCTTTTTAATTGCAATGGTGGAACACAGATCTCACACTCCATGACATGAACATGAGTAGTTTTAATAAAACCTAATATTCTCAACGCGCAATTTTGTAACAGGTCTAATTTAAGTAAATTAGTTTTGGCACTGTTATACATAAACATACATAAAGCAACAATAATCTATACGACTTCTGATCAGTTATAAATAAATTTGTCGTAAATGTTTTGTATGAACCCCCCAAGAGGATCCAGCCAATACTGTCAGTAAATCATCGTATTTTTGAACTCTCACAAATGTCTCATTAATATGTTTTGTCCAGCGTAGCGATTTATCCAACCAAAGTTCTAAATATTTGGAAAAAATTACTTTTTCCAAAGAAAAATTCCTAATTTTAATTTGAATAGCCGTCTTCTGTTACCTCTGCTAAATACACAATACTTAGATTTATTATCAGATATTTCCAAACCTATTTCATTCAAATAATTATTAAATATATTTAATGAATCTTGCATTGTATGAACACTGTCAATAACATTTTTATTGATATCATATATTACAAAATCGTCTTGACAATTGAAACAAGTTTTATTTTGTGATATAATTTTAAAGTCACTATATCAAATAGTATTGGGGAGATAGGGTCACATTCAGGCATTTATAAGTAAATGTAGTAAGTAAATGTAGCCGTAAAACTGAAATTGTTATTATTGTCTTGAATACTAAGACGCCTTTCACTTAGATAATTCCACAAATATGGATACAGTTTTGCACCAAAACCTAATTCATTCATAACTATGTTAAGTTTGTCTATCAAAACGTTATTATAAACATTTTCCAAATCCAAAAAACAAGCTACTGTTTGATGATTTTCTGCAAAACCTATTGGTATTTGTGAAACTAATCTAGCCAGGCAATCTTGACAATAGTGACCTCTTCTAAATCCTGAAATATACGAGGAAAGTAAATTATATTTTTTTATAAACCATTATAAACGTTTAAAAAGCATAGCATGTAAAACTTTACAAAAACAAGATATCAACCGTTATGAATAATACCATTATATAACTCCAACAAATTTTACCAGATAATGGTAAATGAAATATCATTGGAGTAATTCCATCTATGCCAGCTGCCTTGCCTCTCTTTTTAATACAATTGAATAATTCTTGTAAACTGGCTTCTCTAAAGTTATAATTATAAAAAAATAATGGTTTCTCGAAAGTTATAATTGTTGAAAAGTTTCCTGGTGGTTTACTAGTAACATAATCAGGAGCTAGATTACGTTAAAGATCATTTTTATTTTTTTAGATGCATAACTTTTAGACAATCTAAATCCCTTAATCCAACGTACACGATTCCACATATCTAAAGCATTTGTTGATTCATTAATATTACTGCAATAACTTTCCCAATCTAACGTCCTTGCCCTATTTAATGTGTTTTTAGCATTTCGGGTTTTCATTTTAAGAAAATTTAAGTTCTCAGGTATAGCGTTTTTACGAAATCAGCTTAAAGCTAATCTACATTCAGCTACCAATTTCGAAAGATCTGGGTTCCAATATGGCTTTGGTCAGAAATTCTGAATGAGATTACAAAATATTTTTTTAGCGGAACGGCTATATTAGCTGAACTATTAATCAAATTTTGAAAAATCTTTGTATCATAATTAAATATTAGATGGGTTCCAAAGAAGGTAGACGCTTTTCTATATATTTTGTGTATAAATCTCAATTTGCTAATTTAAAGTTACGTCTTAACTATGTAACTGGAGAATCTATAAAATTATATTTTATTTTTATAAAGAGATGGTCACTTCCCAAATTTTCATTTAATACTTCCTATTTAAAACCTAAAACTATGTCCCGTGACATAAATGTTATATCAGGGGATATTCTTTGAGTAGCATTGTTAACATTCTTAATTCTTGCATATTCTCCATTATTAATGGATATATTTCCCGCGTCTAGTGCTGCATTATAATTTTCTTTAATTCTTGTATCTGTTTTACATGACCAATTAGTGTGATGTGCGTTCAAATCGCCAGCTATTTTATACAATTTGCAGGAAAAATAACAAAAATATGCTCCCAGTCAAATAAAGAAGTATTAACTGATGACGGGTAGTAACCTAAAATAATATTTTAACTTTATGACAGTTGAATAATTTCATACATTTAATCTCTATGCCCGAATTACTATTAGATAAAAATTATTCCTAAACTTTAATAGTTTTATCAATAATACAAGCGATACCCCCATACAAATCCCCTCGATCTTTTCTTAAAATGTTGTAACCACTTATATTAAAATAAGAATTTGTGTCAGGCCATGTTTCAGAAATTAAGCCTATATGATTTTTTTCCTGTAACAGTAATTTTTCTGATTCCGTACTTTTTTTTAGACGCTTTGAGTATTCCACTACAAAATACTTAAATTAGATAAAATTTTACGTGGGATTGTCTCTATCCATGAAATAAAATCGAAAAAAAATATTTACATTATTCCCGATTTTGTACAAACTTTTAACAATCAACAAAAATTCCCGAACTATTAAATTAAATATAAGTTTTAATTTATTTTTCAAATTTCTATCAGTTTTAACTATGTCATTAACCTTTTGAAATATATTTAGAAAATCCTTATTCTGTGATTTTACAAAATAACCACTTTAACTTTCTTTGCTTTGTGTCTCTATGTGTTTTGTTACTTTTGCTTGATGCAGGTGAGATTGATCTTTTCCCTTCTTATTAGTTTTCTTCTTTATTCCTGATTTCGTCCTAACCCTACCTGTCTGAGACTTCAAACATATTTACGTCTTTTACTTCAACTTCTTTCGACAATTTTTTATGAATATCAGCCTCTACAACGAAATTTCTGTAAGACCTTCCGTCATTTGGAACATTTATTGTATTATATTGTTGTACATTTGATGGTTGACTTTCTTTTATTTTTGCTTGAATATTATTTGGATTATTCCTATTTGAAACAAATATTTCTTTGCAATATAGGATATTTTTTGTATAAAGCCATATGTGATCCCTTACAATTGACATATTTTAAAATATTTTTTTCACAATTTTTATGATTCTCCCCACATTTAGGGCAAATAGGGTTTTTAATAGTGCTCGAGCGTGAGAACTGACCAAACCTCCAACAATTAGAGAGATTAGAGACTTTGAATTTGCAACCAAAACCATACACGAATAAAGAAACAGGGGCACTATTAAAAGTTAAACAAATTGAACAAGTTAAACAATTGTTCTGAATTAACCCATTCACCTTTATCATTCAATCGATAAGTCTCCTTACCGCGATAATTTCACAATTCAATTTTAAATTTCGAATAATTTCTTCATCTACCTCTTCTATGTCTATCTGCTTGACAATTCCATAAGACAAAGTCTTGTCATCGGCGGGGAAAATTTTATATTCTAAATTTATAAATTTTTTGTATTAAATTAATTTATTTGCGCATTCATTTTTTTCAAAAATTATTACTACTTTATAAGGGTTTTTATATATTATTCTACTAATACCATTAACGTTTTCCAACCTCAATAGTTTCCCTATACCAAATTGTTTGGGTAAGATTTCTTTTGAGGATAGACTAATCCTATATTCTGCATTTGCTCTATTATTAGAAATAGAATTACTTCTGGCGATCCGTTTTGGTCCTTTCTGCACAGTTACAAATCCCTCTTCATCTTCCAATGAATCATCTTCACGGCATCTCTTTTCTAAAACTCGTTGCTCACTATCCTTCTCATTTAAAATCATTTCTTAAAAATCCGGTTGCACTATATCTAAAACTTGTTGCAATGTAATGTCTTCCGACATATTACTACTAGAATCACAATTATCTATGGTATCTTTTACCAAATCCATGATAAATTCTACTTTTTAAAAGGTGGGTAGATCAATAAAATTTATTAAATTCGTAATATAAAGGCATTGAAATCGTGCGATCACCACAGCAGACTGCGTGTGACTGGTAAGACTTTTTTATTAGTACATGTTTTCAACTCGACGTTTTTATGTCTATGCTGCAGCCAAGAAGACATGATATGGGTGTACCAATTGATAATGCCAATTTATCAAGTAATTAGAATTATCGGTTCAAGCTACGAGTCCGCCATGCTTTAAGCTCATGAAGCGCCAAACGCCAATGTGTTCGAAACTAGTCAGGCAATTTTTCGATTAATTTACTTGAACATACCCGGGTTAATATATATTTAATAATCATCATACTTCATAAATAATACATAGGTCACTCAGCTACAGCCTCCACACTAGGATTCCCTGTGTCGTGGAGACTGGTCTATTTCGTCCAAAAATACATATTATTATAATTATTTATATATTTTTGTTACACGAAACGGATTGATTTTGAAAATAGGATTTTATTATTATTAATTAACATATACTTGTAGAAGTACATAGTTCTTGTAGTAGATACACATACTATACTTTACTATACTATATTATACTATACTGTACTATACTATACTACACGTTTAATCTCAAGGGACGATTTACAACGTCTTAACTGCTGACACAGAGAAGGCTTGATTTATTTTATTATAGGTACCTGCCTTCAATGCGAAGATTGGTTCCGATATATACTAGCCTTTGTCTGCCTTTAGCTTACCATATATAATATATATGATATCTTTATATACACTAATACCGTTGGAGATCTTGAAGTTCATACTTATACCATACGGTAGTTAGTTTTATAAATATATTTAAACTTATTGTTTATTATTACTCTTATTAATTATATTTATTTGTTAAGTGATCTAAATAATCACGAAAATATAATGCACTAGGATAAATATGTAGTATATTGACTAAGCCATAGTATTTCACAAACTTAAATATAATTTATAACATTGACCAAATGATAAGTTACGTAATGTTATATTATATAATTTACATACACGTATTATTTGTAATGCTAAAACAAAATAGTTACCATTTTCATTATATTTATGTAATATCCTAAAAATGGACATATTACATTCCAATTCCAAATTTTGAAATTTTTTAGTAAATATCTTTTTAAAAGCTAACTTTAGAATTTTTCGAAACTAATACAGACAATTATAGACATTCTAAACCTTGTCGATTTATATTTAAGTCTCATTTTGTATACAGAATAGAATAGAGATTATTGCATTTGAATTTAGATCGTATTACGTTAAGTTAAAGTTGCTTCTTATTTACTATGAAAATAAGGAATCTGCGTTCCCCCAGTATCGGAGGAAGGAAGCATTTAGAATACTTCCTGAGCAATAGAAAGTCGAGAACATTCGATAATCTATACATGTATTGAGGTCGTATATTGAATAATTTTCGAGGAAAATTGTCAAATTCCTATGAACTTTGTATAAATATATTTTATTAAATTAAAAATAAAAATCCTAATATGGAACTTATCAACAGCCAATTAAGAGGAAAAACCGCGAAGCAGAAATTATTTTTTATGTATTATGTAGTTACCCTTCCCTTGAAAAAAAAAACAGACCATGTACATCTAAATTAATTATATCTCCTTTTATATACAAAATTATAGCCTGAGAATAATAAATTTTCTTACAATACAACAGATTACAAAAGGATTTTTTTTTTGTGAATTCCATTTCTAAGAGGCAATAACATTTGTATAAATTTTTATACATACGTATTTCAGGATAGTTGTAAATGTCACTATGACAATTATCTAAAACTGAATCTAGTGGAGTCAGGGTGGGTCAGTTAGTAAATTGATATTATAAGGGCGACCTGTATTCATCCACGAGTGGCCAGCAGTGGACATGATCCAATGACTATGACCATCTGGAGACTTCCCACGTGGTGGGCACCGCCTGAACCTAGCGAAACTCAAGAAGGAAAGAGCCTCGAATCTTGTCAATGAAAATTTGGCTTGAGGAAATCATCAACAAAGGGCGCAGTCCCTCAGTCCCTTACTTCACAGGGCTCGTCCCAAGTAATTATCTTGCAAAGTGGTCTAGGGAAGACCCCTTGAGGGATACATGGTGGTTTACTTGATACTGAGAGGAAGTGGATATCAGGGATGGTAAAGCTTGTATCTCTCTCCGCCAAGCGTGATTGGTGGGTAAATGATCCAGGCAACAGACGCGAAAGCTAGATTGAGCTTGGCGATGATTAGTATGGACGCGGTGGGTTCAGATTCAGATTTTGATTCAAATTCGTGTCTGCACTAGATAGAACACCTTGGCCCCTTTCTAGGTCCCACTAAGTATTGGGATACTAGGACGATGACGGTAACCATCTGGTTTTGTTGGTAACCTGGTTTTATTTTTAAAACCATCTTCTATACTTCCTAGGCGGAGGCGATAACATCCATAAAGGTTTCCGAAAAAAGTATGTTTATGGCATAATAGTGTAGGTACTTAATTTGTTTAGAGTAGAAAGTATGAAATTATTATTTAAAACTTGTAAGTGGAAGTTTATTACAAAAAAAAAACCGCCACCCTTCAGTAGCTTTAGTAACGAATCTTATTTTTAATATACACACACACACAAAGCCGCCCGCAGCTAGTGTACTTATAAACTACTTCATTTACACTTTTATAAAAAAAACGGTCACCCTCACCCAATCAAACTTATCAATGTAAAATGAGCTATACTGTCTCACAATACAACTTCAATTGCATTAACAACCCTCAGCTAATTATCACAGGGACCGATATTCGAAAACACTTCAATACAAAGCAAAATGCTGTTGCACTTTGTTAACCGCATACCCTCAATCGTTCCAATCGAAACTGTCATTTAAAAGTAAGCAGTAAGATTTACACGTAAAGTTCATTATTCTTTGCCTTAACACACCCTATAGAAAACAATAAATCAGGGATTGATCAAAGTGTCCTACGGGTGCGAATGAAAAGACACGTGACTTTGTTTGTTCCACAGTTTGATAAAGAGATTCGTAATTGTTTACTCATGCAAAAAGAAAGGATTTAAAGGGCTTACGGCTGGATTGGAATCCCTTCAATTTTAAAGTATTATGCAGCCTATTCGAGAAAGAGAGAAGGAAGGACTTACTTCAACACGAGCAACAGAGATACCTGCTTCACGCCCGCAAGTACAAATAAATAAGAAACATCCTAGTTTTTTATTCAAAAAATTGCCAATGATAATTCTTCATACTCCAGTGAGTATGAAATATCATCATATATGTATTAATAAATTATTTAATAATGGCTTGCAATACAACATTGGTAAAAAATTAAATGTGTACTGTTTAAGGTAGGATATATATATATATATATATATATATATATATATATATATATATATTTATATAATATAATGATTTCTAATACTTGTTATAAGTTAGACCGAGCTATTAACTTTTTAAATAACTTGTTTGTTATTCTTACTTTAACTTAATCCAACACATACAAAATAAGAAAACTTTGAACACGTAGTTGGCGAGTCACGCCGGCCCTCGACCAGACGCACGTACATACATACATACGTACATACATAAAAGAGAGAACAGATAACGAGGGAATCAATAAGTTTGAGATTGCGATAGCCCTTATTCTACACTTATAACTAGCTCCATTCTTAAGTTACTGTATTAATCGTTATAGTATTATTTTTATTATTATTATTAAGGATCTAAAATAAAATACTCTCCAAAATACCTAACAACAAAACTGTTCCAAACGTTTCATATTGTACTTTACCTAATAACATTATCCAGAAAATAAAACACAAACATCAAAAACATGGCGTCTTGTTAGTGGAGCAACTATTAAGTGGCAGAGCAATTGATAGTGGCAGATATAGTTCATTTGATTGAAGATTTTACTAATCTTACGCATGTTTTTATTACATCAGTTCAATTATTTCAAAAATTCAAAAAAACACCTCACATAAATAACTTTTTATTCTCAGCACTTTCACGAATACAAAATAGTTTGGTATATTTACACGATAGTTCAGTTGACAGAGTAGTAGCACGATATCATAAAATACGTAGGTTTGATTCCTGCTTTGTAGTCTTTCTTATTTTATATTTTGTGACAAAATTGCACGAATTAGCATTATGGGATAGTACGATCGTGATCAATATTCTGTAATCCGATTTAGTCCTAATTAAGTTTCTCATAAATCGCAGTAGGAGTGTCCTTGGTAGCTAGGGGACCGTCTGCTTCATTATCCGCTCTCCCCCGGGACAGACCTCAGCTCATTTTATCAGACGAAGCCAGCGATCTTGGCATTGAAGCAAAACTACACGGAATAGGCGTTCATTACACTCCTATTAGCTACATTATATAGACAGACATTTGTACCTTCTGTGTTTGACCTCGAGGTACATTGATATAATTATATATATACCCAACTGTCACAATAAATACATAATTATATACTCCATTGCCCTCCAAAACAAAAAGGTAAAAGACGAGTCCCTAAACATGCAAAATCTAGTTATTGATATTTTTAATAGAATTGCTATTGCATTATTTATTCACGGTTCTAACTGACTACATGGTAAATAAAAATAATATTTTGTAATTACTGAAGTTGGACGGACCATATATCTGTAAAATATATACATATTATAAAATTATTAACTTAACTTAAAGTACAAATATGTGACCGAGTTATATTTCATATAATTATTGTATTTATACTCAAAAACCTTATTATACACAATAAACATACGATTGTGGACAATTCATAATAACATAGACTCTCAGGAGAAATCCCTTTACATAACTCTTCAACCACGATTTATGGACTTCACTTCACTTTATCATCGTCGATAACAATACATTTGTTGGGATTTATTTAAATTACTCAATTGAGTTTTTATAACATTTAGAAATGTGTATCGAAATAACATGAAATTATAAATAAAGTGTTAATATTTATATTGGTGTTTGTTTTTTGTTGAACGCGATAAACTGTAAAACTACCGGAGTGCTTTTAAAAACATTTTTATATTTGATAGCCCATTTGTTGGGGAAAGTTTTAGGATGTATAATACCACAGGTGAGTTTCTGTCGTCGGCTCTTTTTAGTTCTGTGGCAATAACTTTTCCAAGTCGGGGGTAGTATTGAAAATGAGAAAATGTTTTGTATACAACTTACATTCAACTTACAATTTTGACTTGAATTTGGAGACTACAACTAACACACAACGACTACAACTAACATTAGAAAGTACCTTTTAAAAACATTTGTCTAAGTATTGACTACTTCCTTGGTTTAATCAGCAGTTACGAAACTGTAACATAACGACCTTCTCCAGTCCACACACACACACACAGACACACAAACACGGACAGATTTCGGAGTTCTCCCGACTAGCAGGCATAGCTGTTCAGATTGCAGATTGTCCAAACATGAATAGGTATATATATGCCCTAATAATTTTAACCACCACTTTTTTATACACTAATTTGATATTAACAACTTAGGTTATTAAAGTAAATAATACAAAAATCTAGTACCTATTAACACTTACTGACTGACTTATATGTAGTTTAAACCTTGATCCCTAAGACTTCGGACCCTAAGGGTAGAGCAAAAGTATCTTTTTACTACAGTGGAAAAAGAAAAAAGCGGTGGGAAAAAGATATTTTCATTGTTTGATGTTTCTGATATAGGAGATTGCAAATAATTAAATTTTAGATGTCTCGAGCAAAGGTTTTCCATCTTTGTTTCCAGTTTTAAATTTAAGCTATCTATATAAAGTTAATTGACCTGTATTGCGTTGGAAATAATTTTTGTAACACCTGTCCGAACATGTGTATATCTGTTGTGGTGGTACAATATGCATTACATAACTATTTCTTCTGGATAGATTTAACATAAATCGCTACGAGATTCCTTGTTTGTAGCCGCAACATTATTCCACATTCCCAGCAGCGGGTGACAAGCGAGATGCTCGCAATTCTGACAAAAATATTTTATTGTTTCTTTAATTTTGCGCACAATATGAAGATTTAGGGCTGAATCGGAGTTCTTAACGCTTCCTTTGCCGAAAATTATGTAAAATCATATCTTATGATGATAATGAACCTTCAGCTGAATAAATTTAGAAATTAACATTATATTTTGTAATAAATTAAAATCAGCATAAATTCAACTATGTTTAATTGATATTTTTTTAATTATATGTTCTACATTGGCATTATTGTTGTAAAACTTAAGAGATCGTTTTTTTGTTAGCCTGTTTTTGTTAGAACTAAAAGTAGTTTTTAAAATTACTTTTTGCATTGGATAACCTTTTTACTGAGGAAGTTTATAACATCACATTACCACCCTTAAAACTACTATTAAATTGTGCTTCTCTCCATCTGTTTTTCTGTTTTTTTTTGTAATTAGTTCTGAACTAATGTTTCAAACATTTACTAATATTTGAACATGTGTGTGTGACTATACACACACTGACAGTGTGTGTATAGTCTAAGCAGATCTATTGATATTCTTTCGTCGTCACACTAGTAGTGGTAATATAATCTATTCAAGTACAAGGACATTCGTCCTGCTCTAAAATACGTGACTTCCCGGTAATCTAATTTGGCAACATGTCATTCTTAGGTTCGTAAATGGTTTACACTTGGCCTTTCCTTACAGAGGTCCTCTGAGAGTGTAATGTGACACGAATCACAACCAATAGCAAAAATAAGAAATCGTGAAAAGCATTTATTTTTATATTATGGAACAAACAAACAGACGATGCAACTGAGAATAAATTAAGGCCGCTGCTTTAATACTACGAATGCGTTGAAGATGGAATGCGAGGTTGCTGCTAGGGAAAAAAATATACTTAGCACAAGAAAGATTGAAAGAGAGCAAGTTATTATATTTCTGAAGAAAACAGAATGCCAGTTATACCTACTCTTAATCACGTAGGAAACGCCGCTTTAATAGTGAGGCACTATACGGAGATCATGTGAGAGAGATTGAACGTAAGTCGAGCCAGCCCGTATATGATCAGAAGTCATTTATTACAATTTGGCTCTACTTTAATTTGCTCTACTTCTAATGTGACGACGCACTTTGTGATATGCGTAATTATATTTAAAACAATTACAGAGGCATAACAAACTAGATAAAATCTAAATTGAAACCGCTAGTTTTCCTTGTTACGAAGGTCCCAGAACTATAAACCTAACTAAGCCCACCTAATTTTATGACTTGAAATAACGACTAAACTTCACGGTTCTAAATTTGCGTCCTTTTACAGTACAAAGGACTTCAATCGGGTATTGCTTAATATAATTAAAAGGCTCTAACGCAGAGGTATTATTGACAAATATATACCTTTGAACCCTCAGGATCATTAATTTTAACTCCGGTCAATGAATATCCTCACGGTACAATCTCGTCCCAAAAGATAAATAGGTATGTATCAATTTATGGACGACTTAATGGAGACCCTTTAAAAAATATCAAATTTAAGCAGACTTTATCATTATATAAGTTGAGCGACCTCTGGTACTGTCAATATTCTACCTAACCTTCTTGACTCGTGACCCTTCAAAGGTTGCTGGATGTCAGATAACTAGGTATAAAAAATAAATCAAGGAAGAGATTAGAAACTCTCAATGAATATATTCAATATACCTAAGCAGATTTTTAATGTTACTTATTCCGATATGTAGTTACTAATTGCCACTTACTTATTGGAAGCTATCTTAATTTTAGCTCACAGATTTGATAATATTAGACTGACTGAGAACTGACTAGATTTGAACCTAAATAAAGTACGTGGTATAAAGTGAGAAGTATAGTATTTTCATGAAAAATGTTAATTGTTACATTACATTATAATCTGACATGGTCAAACAATACCTGTTGTGAATGATGGAGGTTCAGGTAGAAGACCCCTATTATGTAAAATAGATGACAATAAATTAGCCCAATCAGTATGATTGAATTTACATTAAGCCCGAACGAGACTAACATTCAGTGAATGAACGATAGATATAATAATGAAATTGTACCTTATTGAAATCATTAAATGTTTATGAAACAAAAAAGATATGTGAATGTAAATATACCAATATTAGATATTTATCTATATTGAAAAAGAAAAAGCAAAAGAGTCGGAGTTTGGGACAAACCCTTTGAGACAGCATTCACTTATAATGATAAAAACTTCGAACACAAGGCAATAACATGACAGAACATTTGTTGGAACCATTATTAAAAAACATACATATTTATGTTTTTTTTGGATATTTTTGTATATATATTTTTGTTTAATGTCCATGCAATGATGCTAATGAAAAAATTGAATGGTAAAAATATTATCCGATATAAAAAGGCTTTGAAAAATAGACGCAAAACAAAAGAAAATATCGCCGGCATTATTCACAAACAAAAATTTAATAAAAGCTCAATCTCACTGTCAGTTTTAAATAATTTTATAGCAATATTTAAAGTATTAAAAAATATGCCCAAGGTCCCCTTAATTCATACATTTTACATACAAAAATTATAAATGAAAAAAAAGTCATATATTATCAACTCACCGCGATAAGAGAACTGATCACCCACAAGCAACTCGTCCACGCGCTAAAACCGTCGCGTCACAACTGAAGGAGGAACCGAACGGAGTTCACCCTCCCTCCCCCTTCCCCTTGGACCATCCCCCTGCACCCTCGGGAAAATGGGATACGGGAGATCCCGCGAGACGATTACGTAACGACATCTAGACGTATTTATAGCGATATATGGACATCTCTGCGTGAACTGTGTGCTAATCTTAATCTTAAGGGTTGTTAAATAAAAGGTCTTTTAAACATACATATTATTTTAATTTTAATTCTTATACTACTCATATGTTTAATTATCTTAATTAATTGTGTTTTCGAAATATTTCAAATGTTTAAACGAATTTATTTGTTACCACTGACACTTGAATTCACTTGACTTCTAATCATTATATAATAAATCCTCACAGTGATCAAGATTCAAGACTCAAATCTACATACATACATACATGCATGTAAATTATTTTCTGTATATTTCTTGTTTGTTGCTATGCTTCGTATACTAAGAATTGAATTACTTTTTTTTAATGACTCAATGTGTTTTTTTTTTCATACCATTAAACTTTCTACATAATTTTAATTAACAATTTATTTTTCACCACTTGCGTATGATAAAGTTTTCTTGTGAATAAATTTGGCTGACTTTACTACAACTATTTTTAAAAGTCTAGTTAGTATTGTCATTAGTTTTCAGTTTAATTTCATAAAAGAATATTATAATTTCAGTTGAATAGTTGTATTACTGTTCAGTCACATGTCATATTAGAACAGTGTATAACTAGACCAAGGTGTTATCTCTCGTAAATGCATAAAGAAAATAACAAACCCTAATAAATATTAATTTGACTTCATCTAAGTATATAACTCTTTGCGAATACGACTACATCACAATCGTCTACTAGTCGCAGTCGTGAACATGTCGTCGTCGTATCGTGTGATGTCGTGGAGCCTGCTGTGCTTAGTTCCAGTTCTATTGATGGTAAGCAATATCGGAATTTAAATACGAAAATGTTCATTAAATTAACGACTTTATTTAAGATCACCCCGGCCCGTGGCTGGATTAAGACAGATCGTAATTTTAATATTGTTAATATGATGTAGGCGAAAGTATCATTGTGATCTGAAAAATATAATAACTTTTATGAACTGCGCTAAATAGTGTTAGAATTTAAATCTTTGGAAACTAAATTTAGAACGCATTTATCAAATTTAAAAAATGTTAATTTACGTCCTACAATTTCACTTACAATAGGTATATAAGTGAATTTACTTGGTTATTAAATTGCAATATGAAATAAGGTGATGTATTAAAGAAAACGGGATTGAAGTGATTGCGTTGCGTAAAAAGGGTATGAAGTTGTCGGCCATTTTCATGACACTTCAAAAACTTTATGCCAACCGTATATAACATATTGATAGAAATATTAACACTAGAAATATTAACATCTCTCTAGAAGACGATCAAAACCGTAGGCACTGACAAAACTATTAAAGTTGTAAAAGCAGAACGCATTCAAGATTTTTGGATTCTAAAAATGCTTATAATGATGTGTAAAGATTTTATATAATTGCCATTTCTCGGATCCTAACATAACCACCAACTATCATCTCTGGAACAAACATATTATGTGAATATTAATTATAATAGAAAAATATTTATTTCACTTGAAACTCGAACTGGACACGAGTTCAATCACCTACATTTTTAGCAAATAATAAAAATACTAATATAAATAACTATAAATTTTATAAATGTTATAAATTTTAATTATAAATTTTAGATGATTAATCTTATTTTTTTTTCAGAGATATTAATTACTACATGTTTATAAATAAATGTAAATATTCGAATTATAACCATTTATTAAATTATACATGTCTGTACATTTATGGTTATAATAAATATATTTAAAAAATATAAATTATTAAATCATAGCTACTTGTTTATTTACTTCTTTTTAATCTTTGTTATTTTTAATTATAGTCAATTTTAGATATTGGTTATAATGAAAGATCTTATAGATTTTATCTAAATGGATGCTGCTTGTAGGTGTCAAGGGATTGTCTCTAAGTAACTAGTACATTACCAAAATAGGGTAAATCAATAACCAATGGATGGGTTTACCGGGAATGTAAGGGCAGTAATAAATAATGAATACGTGTACATAGACTTATTATATATATATATACTAGGTACATCTGTGAACGGTAACATTATCTACTTATAGACTATATCTAGATACGAAATATATTTCAAGTAAACTCTAGAATCTTTTTAAAACCGTTGTGAAGATTCTTAGTAGGTATCCTTAGATTCCTGAAAGTATATTTCTATTTACCATCTCTACCGATTTTGTGAGAGTTCCTGTTAGAGTTTAGAGTATTATAAACTTAACAGTTATTATATATAAGTACACTAATAGACCTTTTTTTATGAATTATTTATTTATTTTCAGTTGTGCTGTAACGTGGACTGTCAAGTGACGTAAGTTGTTTATTTAATACAATTATTAATAGAACACTTTGTCATAACAATAAATATATTAACGTTTATATTAATTTACTTGATAGTTCATAGTACCAAGTATAGTTATTAAATATAATTAACCAAATCAAATAATAATACATGTAAAATAAATGAAACAATATTTTGTGTTGCTGCAAAGCATTCGAAACGTCGGGTTAAAATTAAAAATAATGCTATTTATTTAAATTTATCTATCAATGCAAGGTACAGTTTTACTATTGGTATTAAAACTTATTTAATTTCAGGAACACGACGACCTCTTTGCTGTCACTGCTGTTCTTAAACCACATCGAGAACACTATTGACAAACTCAACGCACTCGCAGACCTCGCCGCCAGTGAGTTATATCATGTCACAGACTAACACACAGCCTAGTTAAACAATACTGCTAAAACTAATTTGCTATCAAAGCCCTTGTCAACCTTTCTGATTGGTTGATTGCATAATGTCGTGATACATAGCCAATCACGACATCGTGGTGCTGTCAAATTATTTTCAATTTAAAAAAATATATGATGCAACCGTTTTTCACTAAAACTTCTTTTGAATATTACAATATATTTATTTAGTTGAACTTGTGCAGTTAATTGAGGCAGGAAACATTATACTATAAAAAAAAAACAATATTTTAATAAAAATGATAATATTTAAATATTTGGATAGTTGGTGGGAGGTATTGTTTTTTAATTCACATATACTTTTTTTTTCAGTTATTGGATGACAAGACAGTATTTTTATGAAGCACAATAAGTTAACAATGGATCTACATTTCCTTCACTTTCTACCTATCATTTGTTAAGAACGCCACTGCCAGTTTTTTTTTCTGTTAAATAAATAATTACCTAAATAAAAAGTGTCTTATTAACATTTATACTACTATTTAATATTTATACAAAACTGTATACAAATATAGCAAATGAATTAGGAACAGCATAAGAAAAATAGTTTTGCCTTTCCTGAGTGTGAGCCAGAGACACTGCATACGATCCCGATTGTTTACTGAGGAAAAAAAAAACATTAAATGTACAGATTTTGATCTTTACCTTTTTATCATAATAGTAAATTAAATAATATACATTGCGGTTAGGACAGAAAAGTAAGTAAGTATAACTACCCTGAACATATTTTTTTAACGTTAACTAATTATTAAGAAAATATATATGAGAACTATAGGAAAAAATGAAACGTCTATGAAAACTATAAGATATTTAATCTCGTAATATGTCAATTTAACGCCTCCAATTTTATTATAAATAAATGCATTTTTTTATTACAATATGGATAACATTAAGATAATAACATAAGAAAGTATTTAATTAGTAGGTTTAATATAAAGATAACTTTTGAGCCCGGAGTTAAATATTTGATCAAATACTAAGTGCATTTCCATTTAACAACGTAAAGTAAAGTATTTTTTTTATTTTTATATTAATATACATTACCCTTATAGAACGTCGGAATCTTCTTTCTCGGGGCCAAGCAGTGGGTCCATGTAGTAGATCACCAAGAACTACAGAGATATTTTTTTGATTTACGTAGAAACTCGATTAACCGGACTATTTGCTGTCGTGAGGTACTCGTATAGTAAAAAATCCGAATAATTTGCCAACATATGATATATAATGTATGTAATGTACTTATTTATATCTATAAGTATATATATATATACTAACGGACTCAACAGACGTTGTCTTGTACACGCGTCTTTAATTTAAAAAATGAAAATAAAAAAATATATATATTAAAAAGCTATCACAATATCTAACGTCATTACATGTTCATTTATCATAATTTGACCAATCGATACCGTATGAATATGTAAATAAGGATTTTTTTGTTTGAATTAATGAATTTTTCCAATATTTTTTTTTAAATTTTACTGTTTACGTAGCGAAGTACTAAAATATTTTTCTTATTTCTATCGCAACGCCAACTGTTAGGGCAGACTATAATTAAAATATAATATTATTTCATATTTGACATTGCCATGGTAACGCAGTCCGTCGTAATCAATCTAAAACATTCCAAAATCACCACCTACTTACACATTAAAAATAAATTAAAAAACCATTTTCCAGTGGACTAAATTGTGAATCTAAACAAGTCTCAAGTCCCCTTGAACACATACAAAGAATTTCATATAAATCGGTCTAGTCGTTTAGGAGGAGTTCAGTGACATACACACGCACACAAGAAATATATATATATATATATATATATATATATATTCATGCTAAAATACTGCAGTCTTAATGATTAAATAGAATATTTAGGTATACGTATATAAGTACTTAAGTATGATACGTTGTCAGTATATGTACTAGGTAATTTGAATTGGGTAATCATGAAATAAAATAATAAGTTTAATTTGCATTAATAAAAATCTTGATTGTCATTACGTAAACCACTTTTTTTCTTAATACCTGCTATATCACGAGTTCGTTACAGCTGTAGTAAGCCCACAGTGTCACTCTCTATTTGTTTTCAAACCACTTGACTGCTGTTTTCAGGGCATGCAGTACTTCATCATCAGATGGTACTGCATCATTTTTCACGTCTACAATTTCTTTTAATTAATTTTCTTGCGTACATCTAAATTTTATTTTTTTTCATCTTTTTGTATTTCCTGCTGTTTATTTATCTGCTATATGTTTCCTAGAATCTCATCTTCTGATAAAATCTAAAAGCCTTGATCAATACTGTCACTATTGTTCCACTTTTTGATATCACCATCTTAATCCTAATATATCCTCCAAAATAGAATAATACATATTGGTAATTGAATTTTCATTCTACCGATTACTAAGTACTGTGCCAATCATTGTTTAAGGTCTTCCTTTCAAACAAATCTCACGCATCTACAATAAAAACGGATTCTACATTATCTTCATCAACAACCTACGCATAAATAACAACCTACGTAAAAATATAAATAGTTTTGTATAAAATTGTTTCAATGTTTTAATAACACTTTGACAAATTGTTTGTACTACGGATGTTTAAAAATAACTATAAACATGTTAAGCTTTTTAGAAGCTCAATAGATGTCACCACCGTCCCGATAAAGACGATCACATATAGAATGCTTAATTCACCGAGGCGGACAGCGATACGATAGCTTAATTGATAGAGCGACGGGATGGTTTCCCAAAGGTCACGGGTTCGAATCCCTGCCTGTATCGGTTTAATTTTCATTCTATATTTATATAAATGTAGTAAGGATTTTACATTACGAGTAAAATAATTACCTATCAATTTTCTCTCTCTAACCATTCAGCCGAAGGATGGGTTGGTGCATTATTCAGTAAAAGTAATGCATTTCCGTGTTTACCAATTTTATATTGTCTTTTTTCACTTCAGGAATAAAAGTGCTGTCAATGAATATTTCAGTGTAACTGCGTTTTATTTATATTTTTATAGTTTTTGTTCCAAATAAGTAAAAATTAAAAAAAAAAAAAACCGATGCAAAAATACGTCTTAAAAGGATAAAAATAATATAATTATGTACTTATTGAAGTCGTTGCGTCGGAGGACCATTGTATGTACGTTGACGATGGTTTCTATTTTACTAAATTTTCGAAGCTAATGCATAAAGACTTAGACTATAGGATTTAATATTGTTATTTGCATTTTGAATTCTTTCTTTATTTAGTGGTTCCTCGACACAAATAAGTACATATAATAATATTATTTTTATCATTTCTAGACGTAATTTTGTATCGGGGGTTTCTTAAATTTTATAATAATATTTTTATAATAATATTCTTAAATAATATTTTTTTCTGCTTTTTAAAATTATTTTACTTTTTTCTATGTTGCTCTAAATGAACCTACGAACACACTTATTTCACTTGTTTAGTTTTTTATTATTAATATTGTAAAAGAACCTTTCACCAGCACCAATAAAAGTGCCATATCTAGAAGACGTCTGCTTTTATTTTGACCAAACATAGCAAAGAACCATCTCGACGAACCAAGCTTCCAATTAAAAACAAACCCTATCCAAATCAATTCACGTGTTTGGTGGCTAGGTCGCCACAGACAGAGCTTATAACACCCCTCCTTTTTAGGTAATTGACCTAAAAATAGGTGATTGACCTTAAAAGTGATAGCACACAAATATTTTTCTTGTACATTTTCTCTTGATCCAGAAATTATTTTTATTATTGGAGGTCCATTTTTAGCTCTATAGCTAAATAACGTAAAGAAGTTTTTATATATAATATTTATGTACGGTCTTATGATCTAGTCACTTCGATGTTGCCCCACTTCTCATGAATGGCAACGCATTTTCAAAACAGATGGACTGTCTGCTATTTAAAAAAAAAACACGACATTAACTCCAAAAAAACAAAGACAATATTTTAGTTAACTCCATTTAGGTAGGTAAGATTGCATCTCATATATAGGCTGGCTTATCCGGATGATAAAACTGAAAAATATATCTATAACGGCTGTTTTGTGCGATGAATAAGAGAACCGAAAGTCCGGTTCCGATCTGGTTATCTGCTACTTCCCTTCCTTTACCCCTGCGTCTTCAGCCATTAAGGTTAGCAAATCAGAAAGCAAATTAACACAGTTTTCAGAATTTGATGGCCGTCTGCTACATATATCCGTCCATCTGCTCTTTAGCTACTACTCTTATATAAAATATATAATTTATACGAATAAATACGTATAGTGCATGTAAGTTTTTAAAGTTTTTTCTAGAACCGAAGACAGAGAAAGTATTAAATAAAATAGTAAAGGACCTAAACAGCTTTAGATTGAGAATTAATATTTTTAAAAGAAAAATAATTATGTTCCTCTTACTAATTTGTAAAGGTTTTAGCATCAAGTGCGTCTTAGATTTTTAATCCAATTAACAAAGTGTCCATCAATTATATTGAAGTTAATATAATATGATGGTGTTTATCTTCCTATAAGAAGCTACCTTGCTTTCTCTGGATAATAACTAATTAAAAAAACAGTTTTATATTAAAAGAATGTGCCCTCGTTTGCCTCACATAATATATAGGGTAAAAACTTAAACAATTTTATATTATTGTGTGAACTGTATGTATGTATATTTACGTTTAATGAGTTATACATATATTGTAGTCTTTACATTTATTAAAAGATATTAAAAGGATTAAAATTTTGTGTCTTATTTTTTTAAAAGAATACTATCTATATTATTTTACTTTATGTCTCGGGGTAACGCTTTATGAAACTAATATTGAATACTGTATATGTCTCATTAAACAATGAATAACTAGATCAAGGTGGTATGGATAAAGAAAACAAGACAAACCCTTATAAATATTAATTAAATCTTGTTTGAGTATATAACTCATTGCGAAAACGAACACCTCGCAATCATCAACAGTCATAGTCGTGAACATGTCGTCATCATCTCGTGGGATGTCGTGGAGTCTTCTGTTCTTAATTCCTGTTTTATTGATGGTAAGAAATATCAGCATTTAAAGACAAGGAGTACCTAAATAGTGACACTTTTTAAAATGAAAAGATTTATTCAAGTTGTGGTCCCAATAACAAACAAGATTTTACAGTTTAAAAATGCAATGCTTTAGGAACATGTCACTTTCATAAAATACTATTATTTTCAAAAACAACATTTATCATTTCCAAAAACAATATTTATCATTTCCAAAAACAACAACAACAAAGAAAAGCTACTAAAAATAAACCTTTAATTTGGCCTGTTAAGCAGCAGCAGTAGTTGCTTCTTTAGAGATCTGCAGATGGCTTCTATTTTCCAATTATATTTACTCACAAATATCCAACTATTGACAACGATAAAGTAACTACTTTATCAGGGCTATTGTTTTCGAATATGTTTACAATTCAACGACATCGGATAAAAAAGAATAATTATAATTATAGACTCTTAGTCGAAGTAGATTAACCTTTTACTAATAAAAAATACATGGAATTATTTCAAATTGTTGAGTTAACACCCTCCAAAATAAACAAACAAAAACTTAAGTAATATCCATACTGAGTAACATACTTGATCGCTATTCTATTAGTATTGGTTAAGTTTTCGTAATTAACAGTCCATTGTTGCTTGGCTTTAAATTAGCCTATCTAAGTGATAAGCTTTTAGAAACTAAACAAGCATAGTTTAAAATAATTATACTACTTTTGAAAGTAAAAGTAAATGGTAAGCAAACAAACTCATTTGAGCTCTTTGCAATATTACACTTTAACCAGATTTACTTATTTTCAGATGTGCTGCGACGTGGAATGTCAATTGTAAGTATTCTTTATTAAATAATCTATTTTATCATTACTTATTTATTTCTTTATGTCTAAGGGTAGTTGTAGTAATAGAGTTGCTCTTTGAACTGGCAGACTCGATCTAAGCATTTATTAAATATATTGAAACCAGCCAATGACAGTGTGATGGACTTAGGTCATATAATTTATTGTTAACTTTATTATTATCCCAGTATTAGAATACAACCAATAATTTACTATTAATTTTGTTGTAATTCAACATATAGTAATATAGTTTGTATTATTTATTATGGCCCATCTGTTAACGAAGCATATGGTAGATTAAATTTATAAAACCAAATAGATAAACTATAACCCTTGGCACAGACCAACATTCAACATAACATCTCCGCTGTCACTGTTCAGTCACCAGATCAAACACAGCATCGAGCAGCTCAGCGCGGTCGCCGACGTCGCCGCTCGTGAGTGACCAGAAACATTCAACTGTCTTTAAATAAAACGCATTTTAACTGGTTTAAATATCACTCCTATATTTGATTCAAATTTACTCTTCTGCCTTCTACTTTGTAGCACTCTTTCTTATTCACTGAAAAACGAGATGTAGTTGTAAGTTAATTAATCTTTGATCACCGACTAACTTTGAAATGTTTTTCTTTTGTTACAGTATTCGGATAGATGGCACTAAACGATCACTAAGTTATTTATATATGTATACTTATTTATATTTTTACTTATACGAGTTATTACTTATTTATATTTTTTATGATTATAATTTTTCCGGTAATGTATGAGACTTTGACATATTTATTATTATTTATAGTTTGAAATTAATTACTTATAGCCTAACATATTTTAAATGTAAAAAAATTAAACGAATAATATGAACGTGTAAGAAATATATAATATAAATGTAATATATATTTTTATTATACTAAAATCAAAACCCTACATTCTAAAATAATTATTTGTCACATTTATCTTCCCATAGTGACTAAATTGACTATAACAGTCACCAGCGACGCAAAAAAAAACATTAATTGACATTAATGTTTTTATTATTATTATTGCAATTTAATCTCTGAAAGATCTAAAAAACAAGAAAAATATTTGTCTAGTTTCTCGTTCACTTTTTTTTATATACTCACTCTGCTTTACAAAAAATATCGATCAAATGTCCAAAGGGTTCCGTACCATTATATTATATAAAAATATGTGATGTAGCTAAAAGTTTAAGATTTTAGGAGTTTTTCTTTTATATGTACTTTAAAAGACTGCTTCAAGGCAAATTTCAAGATCGACTGGAAGTACCCTTTAGGATTTGAGTCTTTTGCGAGTTTGAAAACATGCGGCTTAAATTGCTGTTTCTTCTGATTGCGTTGACTGCGTTGTTTCATTTTGTTACAGATTAAAGATATTATAAACCTGAGTATTTGATATGAATTTTAATTTAATACGCGTTCATAAGGAAAGGGCTAGTAACTTTAAGCGGCTGTATCTTTTAATTGCGTTGACTTTTTTTCACAGCTCTAAGGAAGGAGTTCAGCTTGATCTTCAAACGTTCCTAAGTAATTAGGTCTTGACAGACGGACGAACAACAAAGTAGTCCTATAAGGGTTCTGTTTTCTTTTCTTAGGCATTTTCTATACACAAGAAGCAGTTTGTGCAAGTCAGTCTAGCTATTTACGGGATAAATGTTTTGTTCTATTGACACCTAGCGGTCACCAGTGGAACATCACTCAGTTTGATAGATGTCGCTGTAATAAGACACTGAACTTTTCTTCAAGTAATTCTTATGACTCTCTAGAGAAAACTGTTTTAGATTACATTGATGTCAATAGAGGTCGTTTTAATAAAAAACAAAGTAGGTGTAAAACTTTATTATTGTTTGTTACAAGCAAGTCGAGTACAATATAACTTATTATGCAATAAATGAATCGCTACATTTATATAAACTTTATTTATTAAAACATTGTACTGGAAGAACCCGGTTCAATAATGATAATATAAATATTGCTTATATTATCGAATAATCTAGCTTCAATATATTTGAGTATCGTCGCCAACCAAAGGCTTGAAGCTTTTTAAAATATTTTTCAAAATATAAGGAAAAATATTTTTACTATACTATTATACATACCTCATATTATACTGCCTTAGAGTTATGTCGCGGCAGAGGACTTGATATAATTGTAAATTATATATTTACTTAGAGCATATCAAATCGTTAAAAATGTTCGTTAAAGGTTATTAAAAAATTAGTAGTAAGTGATGTTGCATTTATTTATTATTTTTCTTTCAGAAAGAAAATAATCACGTTTACAAAGTACATTCACGGATGATTTTCATTTTTACTTTACATTTTTATACCATTCTAATTAACTCGATAAATATTACAATTACAATAGAAGAAGCACTTGAGGCTTAACTTGGACCGTGGCAACGAATTTATTTGACTTACTTCTAATTTTAAAAGTTTGAAAAATCTGCTTTATTTATAGAAATAATTACAACTTGATTATACTCCTCGTTGCCACGACGCCCCTAAGCTATTCACTAAAAAGACCCGAAAGGGCCGGAAAACTTCATTCGGAAGTAGACAAAATCCCTAAATTTAAAAAATCTTCTGACCAGCAGAATAATTAGCCTACGAAAGTACTTCATCCGCTTTGCCACAAAAAAGTTGAAAATACTGTACAATAACAAGAATTATTTTAATAATATAAAAAATCTTAGATCAAATATTAATTTGTCAAGGTTTTTTATCAAACACAACCTAGTTATGATTCTGGTCATTTTTTTATATACTCCACTAAAATTAGACACAAACTGCCGAGTATTGAGGTACATTATCGTATTTATAAATATACTTATTATTCATAAATATTAAAGTAGAGAGACGTATTGTGTGTGGTTAGTTGGTTACGGCCTGGTGTGGTTGTTGTCAGTGACGGGAGGTGCCTCGGCTTCCTCCGCAGCTGCTTCAGCTTTTAGTTTGCTGTATTTACCTGCAAATCGAGATTAGATAATATTGGTGCCCGACGTGGGGCCGACTCAATTTTTTTTCTTTTTTTTATTTCAGAGTAAAAAAGAGATGCTTACCAAAATACTCCAAAAATAAGGAATAAGGGCGTTTATAACTTTTTAAATCCAAAAAAATGATACAAATCGGATATGGAATAGTTCTCATTCCTTGAGGATGACAAAGCATCTACAACTTTCCGTGATTGCGAAAATACGTGAATGACTATTATCGTATACCTACCTACGTAAAATAATGGACAGTATACTTGTATGCATACTAACATAAACAACAATATATTTGCATTTAATTAGTGTATTAGATAAGTTGTAGCACGTATTTGTAATCCACTCACGCGACACCCGCACCATGATGACGCCCCACCACACGGCCCAGCCCCACCCCACCAGGCAGAACAGCACCGTGAACAGCTGCGCGCACCCCACCAGCGTGTTGATCAACAACGAGCCTGGGGACGGCGGACGGAGGGTGTGGTGTCAACACATATTAGGAGCTTACTGTTTGAGATTTATTTGAAGACATATTGTACGATTAGAATTGCTACTGTATCTATATTTTTATTGTTTACCTATTCTATGTTTTGCTCCGTCGTGTATACCGAACCGAGGGATCCCGAAGCACAAACAAAACAAGCCGCTGAATATTGTACCTGAAACATGCACCAGGAAGTGTTTTTTCATTTCCAGTTTAACGTTCAATTCGGCAACACAATACTATGGGCCTAAAACGAACTGCCTCATATCAACTCGGGACCAGATTCTTTCATACCAATTTAGGAAATTATTTCCATAAAAATAATTGTAATTGAACCGGTCTGGCGGTCTAGTGTTTTAATTAATGGCCGCAGTTTTTGCTTTTCCCTCTCCTTTCTAATACGTACCGAGTCCCGGCACGATAATGTTACAGAGCAGACACAGCACCGCCAGCGGCAGCGCCAGCACCGGCACGGCGCCGCGCATCGCACTCGTGTGCTCGATCAGGGACGGGTCCAGCTTCTTGCGCGTGTCCTGAGAATGCACGGAATACTAGTGAGTTTTATATGAGAATGTGGATGTTAAAGATTCGAGTTAAAGATATATTGACACCTTGTATCCGAAGTGGCCGAAGGGTCCTCTCGTTGTTAATTTAAGTAACACGACCGATGCTTTTGAGTAAATGGTCAAAGGTTGCCAAATATATATTTTTTGGGTATAAAAACAACTGAATTCTATTTGTTCACAATAAAATCTTTGAAATATTAAGACGCAACTAAAATTGAAATAAATGAAATGAAGATGAATTGTCTTCAAATAATAACGAACGGTCGTAAGGGACATCATCTTATCATTGAAATGTAACCGTCCGTCAAAATGTTATATCAGTTTCAAGAACTTGATGATTGCATATTTATTTTGGTTTTAATGTTGCTAGCGAAAAAGTATCAATTATTTTAGTTTATTAGAAAATAGAAACACAACCTACCTCATCATCTTCACTCACTAAAGTGATTCCACTGCTTCGACCGCTTGTTAATATAATTTTTGGTTTAGATGACGGTGAAGAAATATTCTGCTTTGAAGATTTAGAACTCATTGGACAAAATGTAAAAATAAATGTCGACGAGCAATGTAACGAGTAGCAGCGACTGGTTTTTAACCGGGAATGTTTAAAAGTTCGTAACAAACTAACTGAAATTCTAATCCACAATTTAAATAATTAATATCGATTTTTGTTATTGTTGCCCTTTTGTATGCCAATGACCTAATTTATAAATAACTTTTTCAGGGGTGTCAAACAAAGCCATTTCCCTCAAAAATGAATAGAATATTTGTAATTGGTATTTTTTTAAAGTAATTACAAGGGATTCAAACATAAACTTCCATATAATGCATGTTATCGGCTACGCAATACAAAACAACAAAACACATTTCATAGAATTTCAAATCACTAGTCGATGAAAGTTGCTCGAACATGTTTATTGTCATTTCTTTTCCCTGGGTTTCATCAATGGCTTGGAGACGTGCAACTACTCTGAAGTTTATAAGAATAATTTGCTAAAAAAATATAAAAACCTTAACTCTGAACATGTCGTAATAATAAAAATCTGTGCCCGCCTGACCAATGCGGTTCAAGTAATTAAATAGGGTAGGATGGTTACTGAGAAAAACTTAACTGATGATTGTAATATTTTATTTTTTAATTAACAATTTGTAGAAATGTTTTTAAATTCCCGATTTTAATAAAATATTATACAAAGTAGTATAGTAGAACTTGAGGTTCTAACCATTATATATTAATTCTCCTCCGTCATATACTGTCATATGCCGCTTGAGGACGTCTTAATATCACAGGAATTGTTTACCTTGACCTTCCTGCAACTCGGAATTGAAAAGATGTGCTTATCCACTCTGCTCGAAACACTTCGAAAACATTTGATGTGGATAAGATCTAATTGTCGTATATAGAATTAAATTGGACTTCATGTCCCGACAGCTTATAAAATATTTGGCAACACTATAGCCAAATCAATTGACATCCACAAATCGTCCGCATATAATATATCTTCAACAAGTGAGAAATACACTATAACGCCAGCTTTGAGTCTGGACAAATTGAAAAGATTGCCAAAGGCTCGGAAACGTGAAAAAACTCCTTCAACAAACGAGTTTTATACTTCCCGCATGACCACTACTAAATATAAGGCAAATAGAAGTCTTTACTGGACAACCATCATTAAAGTACAACACAATTTGGGCGGCTGCTTGAAAATCTCGGGTGGTTTGTCTCACAAGCTGACGTGTCAGTAGAGTAGACTGAGTAGACCGTTGACGAGTTATTTGCGTTTCATGATCTGCACAGGTCGGATAACAGACCACAACGTGGATGGACCACGATACTGTTAATAGATGTAATGTTATTTTATCGATATTTAAGATATTAAAACTAGCCTTCGTGAGCAAACAGTAATTTATGAAATACAAAACAAGCTTTATAATATATGTAATATATTTTCGCATTAAATGTCGTTTTTTTGCGGAATCAAAGAAAACAATGCTCTACAAGTAATCATCAGGTTATGGTTATTAAACATAATACGTATAATAACGATTAAATAAATTATAAGTTGAGTCAACGTCGCGTGTGGTCACAAAATGTCGTGGGTCACAGGCGTAAGTACGCATCACAGAAAAATTTCAGGTGACCTGGTCTAGTCTGAATTTTGATTTGGTTTGGTCTGGTTTCAACGTTAATATTTTGGTTTTAGGTACTTAAATGACATATTATGTGTCAGTTTAAGAGAAAAAGAAATTAATATTGTGATATTATATTTTTTCTGTTGACAGTACAAACTGGACACGCAATAAGACCTATTGTTCCAGCCAAGGACTCTCTTATTTCTAGCGATCACATGCAGCATTTGAAGTAATTTACGTATACAATGTCCTTCATGAGAAGATTAACCCCAATTTTTATTACACAATCGTATATATCACTTATTTTACAGGTCAGCTGCTGGTTGCACGCACGCTTTTATGATCTTGATTTATTTTAAAACCCATTTCCCAAGAAAACTAAATTATCATTGTCATTATAGAACTACGTTTGACAGTACCCAAATAAAAAAAATACGAAAATGATTCAACTAGTACGATGATTTATTAGCTCCGTTTAAAACCAAATATCATAACCGTTCAAAAATTATTAACGATATTGACCATGAATGACCAATAGTCTTACCTCAGGAGGCAACGTAGGTGAGAGGCTCTTGTTCTTAGAGAAGAGACTCGTTCGTCGACTGGATGAGGTTTCAGATGAGCGTCTGCACGCGCCCGCGATCCAGCGCCGTAGCGCTGTGCAGCAGCTGGAGGTGCATTTTTAGCTTTATTTATTAATCATAATAAAAGAATGCGCTGCAGCAGCTGAAGGTGAAGACTGTTTGTAGACAGCAATATCCATGTTTTAAGATGTACCACTTGCGAGTAAAGGAAAGTTGAAAAATGTGAAGAAACGAACAAGAGAAGTTCGAAACGTTTAAAACTAAATCTTTGTTGACTTATAAAAAGCTTTAACTTTATCAATAGTATCGTGTCAAGTGATTTGAATATTTTATAATATTTAAATTAAATAAAGAGAACATTTTTAATTCTTAAGTAGTAAGCTTACGTAGATGGTCGTTGGTCGCTCAAAATGCTGTCTCTCCTTTCAGCTTCCTTCTTCTTCCCACAACAACCGGTTTCCTTTACAACATCCGAAGACGCAACAGGCGGTGTCAAGTCCACGTGACGGGGTGGTTCCGACACGTCGGCGACACGTTGACGACGACAACAACCACATAGTACATCTCGTAGTTTTCGTTTACGTTTGGTTTCGCTTTCGAATTCAATTGTTGTTCCCTGTTATGAAATTAAAATCCTTTGAATAAAATAATATTGTAATGAACTTAAAAAATAATATGATCTCCCTGATTTTAATGTGAAAAAATCCTATATAGATAAACCTACTTTTATATGTTTTACTTTTTCTTAGCGAAAACCAACGACCTTTAAATTATCTACAGTTTAGCTCAGACAATCTTGGAGTTTAATGAATTATTATATCAACATTATCAAACTAAACAGTAGAGATATTTCCATTTTGACTGACAGACATCACAATAATATTATTATTACTTACTTTTCCAGCAGCAAGTTCGACATCCTCATCGGGAACCTTCTTCTTAAAACAGTTTAATTTACCCAGAAACGGTTTTTTCACAACCTGTTCTGCTTGTTCTATATCTCTGTCTTCTTCACTCTCATCAACTATGTCTTTAGTGCAACAGGAACAGCATTTCGTTTTGCATTTACCCATCAATCTGCTACAAAGGTTTTGTTTATTATTATCCTGTATTTCCTGTATTTGTTCTGTTTCTGTTTGTCTGTCTTTCGGTTCGCGGTGAGCCCTGGGTGGAGGTTTCGGTGTCGTACTTGTACTTTGAGGAAACCTGCCAAATAATAAGCTTTGAAAATCCTTGAGACACGTTTTTTATACTACTAAATATTTATGAGCACCTTTCAGGGAATGAAATTATTTTAAATATTTTTAATTTGTGACAGTTTATTTAATTTTCTGTAACATTAGTTCCTTTAATTTAAAAAACAAGTGCTTCGAATCTAAGTACATACAAACCGTGAGACATATTATTTATATTATGAAAGGAATTTTACTTCCCAATTACCTTAACAATGCTGATTCACCGCCAATGCTATATGAAATTACAATAAAACTTAATCTTTTGGTATTTATTATGTTTTCCTTATATAAAAATAATAAACTTTTATATATAAATTAAATCTTATTATTAATTAACTAAAATTAGTTTCGAAAAATTTAAATTGGTCAAACAGGTTGTAATAGTAAATTTCAGTCAATATATTTATAAATCATCATTTGTATACAAAGAAATATTTGTAATGTAATGTAGATTTGAAAATATTACCCGTTGTCGTTATATCGCTTTGGCAGCAATTCGTTTGGTAAAATATAAACAGTTCTGTTATGAATCATCTTAGAATAGTAAGTTTTTTAAAAATCTATTATTCTAGCGATATCCAAAGGCAAATCACCAATACAGCAATTTAAATATTTTTAGAAATATTTATATTTTTAATTTTTTTATTATTAAATACGACAGGCTGAATCTATCGAAATTGTTGTTATTCACTTGTCAAAATGCACAGATAATAGTATGTCACTGTCAAGTTTCCCGCCATTTTGTAGGCGACGCGTGGCCAAGGCGGTCGAGGTCGAACTAGCTTGAACTAATTCTTAAGGGTCGACTCGTTAGCATCGAGTGCTATGCGATCTGTTAAAGAATTGTTGGGAAAAGTAGCGTTACTGAAATTTATTGTTCTAGAATTCCGTATATTTTTTATTTACGACTTTATAACATAAATTGTATATCGTTTAACTATTTATTTTAAATCACTAACTCTTAAATAACATCGTTGTGTTTTCTTGCATACAATTGTAGTCGTATTGAGTAAAATCATAATAACAGCCTGGGAATACTTATAATGTCTCTAATTTTCAATAGTTACTGTAACTGAAATATTTTATTATTTTTATTACATACTGAACCATTCTTAGTAAACTTTAACAACTCAAATGACTAAAGCGAAAACAACGCCAAAAAAGGATCTACAAGCTAGTTTCTATAGAAATAACTGACATTTTAATACCAGCCATTGTAAATAATTATATAATTGTCAAATAATTTCCTAAATAAAATTTTGAGCACAAAGTAATAGGGTTGATAAATGGCTATTAAATTTAGCGCAACGGAAATTAATATATTGGTAAAGTAATTCAGCGAAAATGGGTTGAAGGGTTTATTTGCAGTAGAGAAAAGTTTGTCAGTGACGCCAATTATAGTTGTTATCGATAATTTCAAATATAATATATAATTACTTGTATAAAGTTCGAAAGTTTTCTAAACTGGCGCCCAATGTGTGTCTAAAAAATTATACTTTCATGTTATTGAAGCCTTTAAAAAAATATTAAGTTGTTGTTGTTATTAAAAAACTTCTTAATAAAAGGCAAATCTTACCAACCCTTACAATATGCTAATAGTAAAACGGTCACGACATGCCCGCTCGATACTGGTCATTGTGGATTCATAAATAACGCTTACTGCCCTCTCAATAAAAGCTAGATTGCAAGATACGAGCTCAACACCTAGCATGGTCAGTTACAATCTTGTATGCGTTTTACAGTTTTTTTGTTAGAATTTGATGAATGTCGCGAAGTTTCGGGTCTCATAGATTTCTTTCTTTGTTTCATTAATATAGTATTTTAAACGAAGGTTGTCATAAATGACAACATAAATGTAAGCATTACAGAAACATTGTTTACATTATATTAACCACATCAAACCTGTTTCTAAATCATTAACCATCACATATTTCGAAACTACAAGCTTTATGCTAGAGACTCGATTATAAGCTAATAACTAATAATTTATTATTCTTGGATGTTGGTTTATTATTAAAAAAAATGAATTTAAACTACAGAAGTGAAGTAGCTACCTACATACATTGAATCCAAAATGAAAACTCTCCAATATTTTGGACATTTTTGTTATAAAAAAATCTGTTACAAAGAACAGGTCATTATAGTTGAACGACAAATAACAATTACTAGTTTCAATTTAAAAACTAACAGGCCATGCAGCTCAGCCTCAAGGTCTCAGTGTATGCAGACTAACTAATGTTTATGTGTTTGTACAATACCTACTCTTAAGTAGGTAATTAAAAACATAACATGACTTTAATATCCAACATTAATATAATTAAATATCCTATTGATTTTTTAGTAGGGAATGTAATCATTATTATTTTGATTACAATTTCAGTCAATTTCATTTTATTAGTGATATCAGATTTTATAGTTGTGGAAATTCCCAAAACTTTCCGATTATATTTATAAAGTTTATGAACTAAAAATAAATATTAAAAGGGTTTTCTATAACGAAACCATATTACCGATTTATATATAGGAGCCAAAAATCTTTTTATGAAGGCTTTAGCTAAATGACAATTATTGATTGACAATGATTAAATGATAAGTAGTAATTTGTCTAATTTATATAGGACTGTTTATAGTTGTTTCTAGTAGGTATAATATTTAAATGTAAACTCTGCCATATTAAAGAAACAATATAGATTATAAGTAAAATTAGTAATGATACTAATTTGAGATATTGAATGAGATATAGGTATTATATTGCATGATGAGATGTCCATAAAACACAAAGACTAATATTTAAATCGGTATTTTTTTATTTACTAGGCTAGGCTGGACTAGGCTACTCGGTGTTTTCATTTTCGTAGTTTTACCTAATTTCCCCTACTCCCCGGGATGGAGCGGGTCAGTAGCTTTTATTTTAGTTACAAAACTAGCAACGCGGGAGGAGGCTGCGTCTTTCGATGAGTATCACGCAAGTTATGACCATCAAAATATTGACCGGAGGCTGTCGGGCTACACGTCCTTTGTTGCCCTATGATATATTTTATAAGGGCGATATAAAAATTGATGTATATCATTATTTGAAACTTTACGTGCAGGATCCGTCTTAGGAACAAGAAGAGAGTGAGGTATTGTCAGCTTCGGATCAGTCTGACAATAAAATAAATAAAATAAAAACTATTGAAAAAATTATTGGTTTTTTTTTTAAATAGAAGTCCAAACTGATACAAATTCATGAAAGAGACAATGATGAAAATCAGGACCAGGTACAGGCTGAAAACAGCTACTTGTTTTTAGGTTGCCTATGGTGATGCTGTATTGCTAAGCTTAAGTACCATGAATACTCAAATTAATATAAATATGTATAGAATGAAAAATAAACCGATACGACTACTGGGAAACCGACGGAACGATTTCCCAGTAGTCGCAGGTCACAGGAAAGTAGCAGGTATCTGTTTATTTTTATTCTATATTTATATAAATTTAAATAAGCTTAACATA
Source organism: Napeogenes inachia (assembly GCA_959347355.1). NCBI lineage: Eukaryota > Metazoa > Arthropoda > Insecta > Lepidoptera > Nymphalidae > Napeogenes > Napeogenes inachia. Next base: position 1,541,771 of record OY365796.1, on the reverse strand, counting down.
TATATATATACGTGCTATACGTGTTTATAGATATTTTCAAACATGAATGCTCGTTAACATTTTAAATAATATGCACCAATCAAAAGCTGCGATTGCTGCTTTTACGTGTATGCTTGTGGTATACAAAGACATGTTGTAAATATACGGTTGCCAAGAGAGCTGAGGTTGACCATGACTAGAATTAAAGGTATGATTAATAAAGAGGTCCAGAATCACGAAAACAATCAAGGAGTCAGAAGAGCATTTAGAATCTGTCCCGCGAAAAACCATAAGATAGATGACTACCCATGTTTGTGTTGGGTGCAACAAACCGGTGTGTCTCCAAAGTTCTGGACTTTTGTTCACTGAATGCCAATAAATTTACGTTTTTAGACTTAAGCCATTTTTTTTTTATTTGTTATCTCAAGAAGGTTGGTTCGTGTTCTTGTTTTCTTATATATTATATTTCGACCAAAAAGACTCATTTTTTATAGGAAGAAGATTGGCTGCTTTTAACAGCTAAAAATTAAACGTAAGTAGTTTTAGACTAAAAAGTACTATAATTATTGATTTTTAAAATTTCTATATTTTTAAATAAAGTTGATTGTGTAGGCAGATCCTCTTTTACTGAATAATAAAACTTTTATATTGAATCAGTTTTAAAACGGTCTTATATCAAATTCGTCAAAAAAGTTGTATATGGATATACTGTCAGCTGTGAGACTGCACGTTCACAGTAGTGTTAAGAATGTCCAAACCTAAAGGTTAAAATTATGACCAGGTCGGTTAAAATTAAGTGTTATGTGTTTTCAAAGAAGACGGCTGCTCTCATAATAGCAAGCATAGCAGAATCGGAACAAGTCTCTGTGAAAACATGCCGGCATTCTAGTTTAATATGTAAAATAATCGGACAAGTGCGAGCTGGAATGGCGCATGAAGGGTTTCGTACCTTTACATATAAAAACTGCAAAAACGTTTGTTGCATGGGAGTCGCCCCTTAAATATTTATTTTATTTTGTTTTTATTTTATTTGTATATTTGGTTTTATAATTTGTTATTAAAATAAAAAATACATAATCTGTGAAAATTTTAATTGTCTAGCTATCACGGTTTATGAGATACAGCTTAGAGACAGATAGATTCCGTTTAGGATTCTGTTTTTATCCCTTGGGTGCAGACCTCTAAAAAAGATAACTAACATACAAAGGATCTCTGATCTGAGATTGGACAACATAGATATCAATAAATCAAATTTACAGTTTTTGCATTTTTGCACTATTGTTAAAACATTTTTAATTATTGTTGTAGGTAATTTAAATTATATATACATGAAAAAAGTAATCAACCAATTTTCGCAAATATAATTTTTTTTATCTACTCTTTTTGTGAACTCAAAACAATAATTTTTAAAGTTAACATTAGTTAGGATGTATTTCAAGTACAAGTTTAGAAAAAAACTGAGAGCAGGTTTGTGTTATAAGTACATAGGTCCAATAGAACAAAAATACTCGGATTTTTTAAAAGGAAAGTGCGGTTTTGGTTTATTTTATATTTCAACATACAAGATCCGGAAATTTCTCATATTTTCATGGCAAATCTTTAATACAAATTGGGTTCCAAGTGATAGTTGATTCAAGACTTGAGTCTATTTAAAGGGTAAATCGAGCATAGGTACAGAGAGGAGACGTATAGTCATTAACAACTGCGGATACCATAAATATATTTTTTTAACTTTAACCCCGATTACACAGTTCTAATAACGTAATGTAAGTAAAGCATTTAAACAAAAGAAACCCTTTCAAATATTTATTCAACAACGTGGTATTAAAAATAATAAAACATTACTCTCTAGTCTGTGGTGAAATATTTCTCCTGAGAAAGTATTCCCAAGCTATTTAGTTAGTTTTCACCACTGACACCGATCGTGTGGTTTAAATAAACATAACTATTATGTAGAAAGTAAATAATATAATTGTAAAGGAAGTGGGAGGTGTATGTGAGAAATAGTTTAATATTGATTGTCGGTTCCAAGTAGAATATAAAATTCTCACTAATAACATAGTTACCAGTAATAAGCTAATGGGCTAGTATTAGTTGATAATATTTAGCTAAATGCACAAGTACTGAGTTGAATAACATATTTAAATGTTAATGTTTGTGCTAATAAGTAGGTTTTTAGATTTTCTAGGAAACAAAATATTATTGTAAGACTTCTGTCTTTATACTTAGCCTCTTCCATTTAAATCATCACGCTGCTCCCTGCGCGTTTAATATCATAGACATTTTAAAAGATATACCAACAGGATGTTTTCTTTTACATATCAGAAAAACAAAATAAGAGAAAACCACTATTAATACTCAACCACAGCGCCATTTTTCGCGTTAAGATTGTGTAATATGCTTTATCGGCACTGGAACAACATCTAACAGACAAAGTAATTTTTAAAATTATGAGTAACTGCACTCATTTTTGGTCAATATAAGAAGTTTTTAAGAATTTAGAAGGAGATTTAGAATTTAAGAATTTAGAAGGAAACTTCTAACCCTTTGACTAACAAATACCATAAATAATTGTTAGCATAAAAGGATATAAACGATATATTTCTACTCACCCTCCATTACTATGCGATTTTTCGGATGCACCGTCGGCCATTTTGTTAATCTTAGCTATCTTGTCGCCGCCAGGAGTAGATACATTTGAACTTAGCACTTCTACTTCAGGTCCTCCCTGCACTAAGGTTTCTGTTATTTTTTCAATATCTGCCTTTATTTCTTTTTTTTTCTCACTAACTACCGTCACTATGGGTTCAATTATTTTCTTAGCTTCACCTTTAGAGTTATCTACAAATTCTTTAGGTTCTTCGACGGGTGTTATAATACTGTCGACAATTTTACTGGCTTCTTCCTTAAATTCCGATGTAATTTCTTCGTTTTGATTTCCTATTTTGTCTTTTACATCCACTGTTTCATTTTTCACTTCTTTTGTTGAAGCCTTAATTTTTTCTGATATAACTCTAGTAGCATCTTTTATTTTTGCAGCAGCCAAAATATTTTCTGTAGATATCTCAGGTTCTTTAAGTATCGAATCTATTTTTTGTTTTACTCTCTCCACTTGAGGATTATTGTACGGTGGTTGTAAGGCTTTCAGTTTTATATTCTCTTCAGCTTTTTCAGATTTAGATTTTAATATTTTTTTGTCATCTTTTTCAGATTTGATTCCCTCTGTTCTGGAATCCTTTTCATCCTCTTTTCCCACTAACGAATCTTTAGAATTCAGTCTTTCGAACATTGCCTTCTCTCGGGCTTTTTCTAGAGCTACTGGTAACTGATTCGTCACTGTAGCAACAACTTCTAACGGTTGTGATGTGATAGCAGCAGTGGTCATAGAAACTACATTTTTCTTCGTCATTATAACTAATTCTTCTTGTTCATTTGTTTTTTTATCGTATTGAGTTTCATTGTCATGCCTTTCTATTGAATCTCCAACGTTAGCATCTACTCTGTTATCTTCTACCTTATCTTTGGTTTCTTTTATTTCATTTTTTGTTTTATCTGTTTTCGTCACAGTTTCTTTACTATTATTACTCTTAGAAGTTTTACTTTCGTTGATTTTAATTGGTGGTTTAGGTTTTTCTGATATTTCTTTTTTGCTTATTTGCTTATTTAAAGGTGGTTTTTCATTTAATGTATTTGTACTTGGAGCCCGACTTAAATTTTTGACACTATTTGTTCGACTCACTGGTTTTTTAGGGTCGGATTTGTTTGAAATCGGAGGTTTTTGATTTGCTCGTGTACTTGGTGTTCTTGACACAGATTTTGAAATACCATTCCCAGTTTTAGAGATGCTGCTACTTGTTGATTTACGTTTCTCTGGACTAGAATCGCGGCTATTATTTCTGCTAGGCTGTCTAGAATTTAATCTAGAAGCAACAGAGGTAGCTTTTACAGTTGTATTTACTTTCATTACTGATGTTTTCATTGGTGCCTTTCCTACACTGAGCTTAGAGCCTTCTAGTGGACTTTTACTTGGTGTACCAACGATAGGAGATAGTCTTTTTGGATTTATAGATTTATTAGAAGGTGGCGGCCCACTCTTACCAGGTGAAATGGGTGGCTTATTTTTTATTGTCGATGGTATAATATTCAAATGCTGTGTACTTTGACTGGCTCTTTTATCATGAACTGTGCTCCCTATCCTTATAGATTCATGAATACTACTGGTACTATTAGATATATGTCTTGGATTTCTAGAAAAGCTTTTATCAAGAGACTGTCTTGAGCCCGACCTGTTTGGTGAAACAGAATTTTGTCGCATGGGTATTTTTGAATGTTTTGGAGAACCATTACCTGATTGTGGTTGAGATTTAGAGACTGTTCGTACCCGAGAACGATGGGCTACAGGTTTTGCATCATCTTTATTTAGGAACTCTGAACTTCTCGCCGATAAATTGTTCAGATGTATAATAGCTGATGGGGAGTTAGACCTTGATCGTAAATTATGTCTATTAGGGGAATTGCTCCTGGAATTCGTTTTAGAGTGAACTCCGCTTTTAATATCACCTATTTTGTCAATCAATCCCATTTCCTTTAAAAGGGCTATTTCTTCTTCCATTTTCTTTTTGTCCGCTTCTGCTTCATTTTTTTCTCTATTTAACTCACTTAGTTCTCTGATTTCCTCTATGTTCTCCTTGAGAAAATCTCTTGGTGGTCTATGAACCGGGCCTGGTGGTGGTAATGTAGCTACTTGAGCCATTTTGTCGATTCGTGATAACGAGTGTGTTCTTCTTGGAGGTGAATTTGATCTTGAATTGGCAGCTGAGGTCTTAGGAGTATTGTGGCGTGATGTCTCTTCTCTAAATCCTCGACCTTGAAAGAAATAAACATTTATCAAGTAAATATTTTTATTGGGTAATATATCCACTAGGAAATATTTTTGTTAAGTGAATTTATGAAGAAAATTACAAACCTTTAAATGGCGATACTCTGCCAGGTCTTATCTCTACGGGCAGAGATCTCGGGCTGTTAGGTCGAGAGAGCGGTTCGGCAATGATCGCAAAAGATGTCTCGCCTTTCCGTTTTGAAGTGGGTACAGCACTGAAAAGAAGAAAGCTGTCGGTTAAAATCTTGCACATGTATTGTATTTACTTAAAAAGACTCCATTATGCACACTTTAATGGACCTTATACATAATACTATATATTATAAAATAAATAATAATAGATAAAATTCAAATAAACATATTTTAGAAATTAATTTAAATTTTTACTTAAGTATTTATATTTAAGACTTGTCAATAGCAATAATTGCCACAAACAGTCCTTGGATCATACAAAAAATTATCTCATGTGGGAATGGAAGAACCACCCTTCGCTCGGCTCTTGGTTTTACTCACCAGTAGACCAAGCAGACCATTATTAAATATTGAAAAACAGCCTATTTGCTCGGCGCAAATACCAGATTTGTTCTGAGGTTTTACATTTTATGTGTAATTTTAAATATTTTCCAGTAAACTCGTTCAAGAGATTCAAATATATATATTTAAATAAATTTATTGTAATTAATTAATTAATTCATTATTTGTTGTTTGAAAATATTTATAAACATGTATAACCATGTGAATTTTATTTAAATTTATATAAATATAGAATAAAATATGAACCGATACGGGCAGGGAGAGATTCGAACCCGCGACCTCTGGGAAACCGTCTATCTGCCCATATTGGTTTATTTTTCATTATATATTTATATAAATTCATAATTGTGTTAGATAAAATATATATTATGGGTATATTTGGATCAAGAAAGGGTAAAATCTCTTTTTGAACCCCTCTACCACCTGGATCCATGTTTGATGTCTAGATCGACGGTAAGATAAAAGTTCTTCAATCAAGAAAACCATTATACTATAAAATTACTTATTTCATGTTCCCTCCTTAACCCCATTTTCATATGAAATATTGCGTATAACTCATGTTGACCTTGATTAGCAGTTGGAGTGTGAGGTTCTTGTGTTTAAAAAATAAATATTATAATTTAATACTATTTAAATTATTGAATACAATTTATTTTTTGAAAGAATTTTACATGATTCTTCTATCAGAGACACCAGACGTTTTTTTGTTAAATGTGTTTATTTTTAATAAGGTACATAGGTCAACTTATCCTGATAATAATCTTACATAAAACATATTTCGTTTTGCAAATTGAAGCATTAAATGTTAACAACAAATAATGTTAACAATATTCGCTCAAAATAATTATCAAAATTATTTTGTCGTATAATTTAGTATCAAATATGTGTTTCTCATAAGTCTGGTCATAAAGTAGAACAAGCACTGGGACTACGCGTGAAAGAGCCTTGAAAAAACTCATGAAGTAATGTTATCCATATAATATGTTCCTACTCCGATTTTGAAGCTTCGTAAGTCAATAGATCAAACGACTAACTATTATGATTTGTATATCTGTGAACTTCGTACTATCTATAATAAAAATATTAGAATTTTAACGATATAGGTATATAGTTTGACTTCAAGATAATAATTCTTACTTTCTGCGAAAGCCTTTTATTTTATATTTTTATATGTTGTCTATAAAAAAACCAACTTTGACTCAAAAAAAAAGTGACGGATGTATGGACGATAATATAAAATTACCCATAACACAGAGTTCATTATCCCATACATTAATGATCTGATATTTTTTTTTTGTCTGAGTCATCAAAATATAATCAGGCAATTCACACAAGGTTCCGTGGTATTTTAACCCGACTCGCACTTGACAATATATTGTGACCTTAATTTAAGTCAAGAATATGTCCTTGTGTTATAAGTAATTTATAATAACTAGCATACTATATAATACTAATGCTTTTGTATGTTTCTCTGACGTTTGTACACATTTCTATATTTGTAGCTACCTCCTGGATTCGATATTATGTTCTGGAAAATCAATTATTGGTATGAATTCAATTGAGAAGTTAGTAGGATCAGTGTTTATTTATTTATTGTGTTTAATGAAAACAAAACATAACTTATCCTATAATTGCAGAAGAATATAACAAAATAATAAAACAATTGGGTTAATTGAAAATAGTTTTATAATTAGTTAAATAGTAAATATCCGTAGCGTTTTTAACAGGAGCCTCGAAATAGTGTCGAACGGAAGAAGGAATTAAAGTATGAAGGTCACTCGAGCCACTTAAACTAGGTTATATTTTTATGGGGTTGTGTTTATTTTCGTCATAGAGACCTCTGGACATGCAATGGTTACCTACAGCTGGAGATCTAAACAGAAGATATATTAGGGGCCCTGGATTATTTTGTATTTCTTTTACCTATCTCTGAACTACGTTTAGGCTAGTAGTATGTTTATATTAATTACTTTAAATAAATTTTGACACATTATAAGACGGACGGATACCGGAATTAAGTTGAGTGCACATTAAATTGGCTTTGAGATGAGGAATGATAAAGGTGAATAGAAGACACGTAAACGCTGCACTTATAAGTAGCAAAATGAAGAAGATAACTTATAAAATATATCTATTTAGGGGGGTGTTATAAGTTTGACCTGTCTATCTCTGTATCTGTGTATCTGTGTGTCTGTCAATATGGCAAAGTATATAATAATAATAATAATATCAGGACAATTACACACATTGATCTAACCCCTAAGTAAGCAAATTATTTGCTTGTGTTAAAGGTGTTAGACAACGATACAAATACATAGATATACACATATAAATACTGAGAATATATTTAATAAATGACCAAACCCAGAAACACAGACATCTATGCTCATCACATACATGCCTGTCTCCGCCGGGAATCGAACCCGAGCCCCATTGCGCCGTGACGTTAGGCGTCTGCGCTAACCACTCGACAATTATATAATATTATATAAATAATATAAAATTTATATTACATAAATAATATAAATCCCTTTATCATAGTGTTATTAGTGATTGTAAATCATTTAAACTCTAAATGTTTATATTTAATAAAATGCGTATATTTTTATATGAAAAAGTCTTGAATCATGTTACTTAATATATTTATAATTTATTACATTGTCAAAATTTTCACGTGGATCTTTATTTTTCTCATATTAAATATAACCTATGGTCATCAGAGGGATAATCTAGGATTCTAAACGTAAAAAAAATATTAAATCGGTCCAGTAGTTTCGGAGCCTATTCAACTCAAGCAAACAAACAATCAAATCTTTCCTCTTTATAATATAAGTGATGATGATGATGATGGTTATAAAATTAGCCTATGGTCATCACGGATAATGTAGGATTTCAATGCTAAAAGATTTTTTTAAATCGGTCCAGTAGTTTCGGAACCTATTCAATTCAAACAAACATATCTTTCAACTTTATAATATTAGGATAGATTAATAGAAATACTTAAAGAACAGAAAATTGTGTGTCTGTTCAGGTTCATTTAGTACAATTACCAACCAGTAACATAACTTCAAAAAGCAGAAAAAAAAAGAAAAATTAAGAAAAAATCCGATACAAAAAGACCTCTAAAAAGAATAAAAATAATATTAATATGTACTTATTGAAGTCATTGCGTCGGGGGACCGTTTAATAAAGGAATAATTTAAAACGCAAGTAAGTTAACAAGGCTAATAAAGAAATGACGATATCGAATCGTATAGTCTAAGTCCTCAACGATTAACTTCGTAAAATATATACCATCGTCAACCTACGTACAATGGTCCCCCGACGCAACGACTTCAATAAGTACATAATAATATTATTTTTATTCTTTTTTGAGGTCTTTTTGTATCGAGGGTTTTTAAAATTTTTGATTCATTTTAATGTTATATTTTTATTTAAATAATGATTACTAAATACCGGTCTTTAATGTGTAGTATTTTATTGAACTAGTTGGTAAAAGAAACCATAACATCATGGCAATCATTCTGTGCATAACTTTCGCCTTTTACGCGTCGATGCACATGAGCGCTGAGTTACGAGAGGGAGCGGAAGCGGAAGCGGATGATAAAATATATTTATTTGAGATATTTTCGTGTTAATTGTTGTTTTAATATTTTTGTGGTGGAGTTAAAGAAAAATAAACGACCTTTTTTTTCTAAAGTGCTAAATAAAGTGTCTTATTTCTATATCTTCGAAACAAACTTTCACTCGTAATTTAAAGCATAAGTATAGAATTTTGAATATATAACGTCGTATTATATATTTAGTCGCAGATCTCAATTAAATCCATCTAACACAACGTATTATTTAGGTATATATAATATATAATTTTTGTTTGTCTCTTCTCTTTTTTATCACACGGTTCGCGTTTGTGTTCATATTTATATCGTGAAATTGATTGTATTTGTCAAAAATTTTTTGTGTGTAATAACTTAATTAAAAAAAATCGCAAAGAAAAAATATCTAAGAAATAAAAAAAAATGCTACTGGCTATCATGGGTATGCATCATGTTCGGATTCGAACTCTGTATGCAATTTTTAATTAATGTTACCTTTTAATACAGCAACCTCATCGACAGTTTGACACTTATACAATCCTCTTATAAACAGTTTATCATGCCTAAATTAGAAACATCTACTCTATTGTAACCCTAAAACATTTATTCTTTAAGTGGGACATATATCCTTACTAGAATCCTTCAAAGTGGTACCTTTACAATTTATCATGAGTAACCTTGTACAAAACAAAATCGTAATTAAAATAACAATTGATTGCTTACACAACACTTGTGTTGGTAGTCGCGGGTCAAATACCTATGACACATCATATGTGTGGGTGACTTATTGCCTTGCCCCTAATTTGTTAATTTCTTCCCACAGTGTTTTATAGCATTTATAATTGTTAGATGTTATGATATCTAAGTGTAGGATGGCATAATGAATGGTTTCATTATACATACAATATAGTAGGTACTAGTAATATCATTTCCAATCCACCTATCATCAAAGTCAGGTCAAAAGTTATATTTATAGACATACACTTGATAATAGTGACATGGAGAAGAACTGGTTTTTTTTTTCGCATTAACTCTCGCATTAGGAAGTATATCACCCTGTGTCGCGGAGAGTTTCACAATTATATAAATAACGGACACAAAGTACATCCATACTCGGAACAACAATATGTGGATCACACAAGGAATTGTCCAGTGTGGGGATCGAACCCACAACCTTTGGTTCAGCAGTCAGTTTACCAACCACAGCTACAGGTCATCAGCTTAATGTAGGGATACTCTCGAGAGTACAGCATAATATACAATATCGTTTAGAATTAGGTGAAAATACATTGCGTCTGCAAGCAGAAAACGTTTTGATTCCTTGATAATTATTCAAACACTTATAAATTGTTATTGTGTAATAAATATAATTCTTAAGAGACCTTCAGCCATCTCTCACTGACACCCCCGTCTTACTTAATAGACGGTAACAATCATTAATACAACATACATACAATGTTTTGTTAATTTTAATCAATTACAAAGTTATTTGTTTAAAACCTAATAGGTAACTGTTTACTATAAAAACAATTCTGTTTTGGTCTTTATATTTACTGGTTTTGAACCTGCCACCCAGCATTGTAACCACTGAGCTATTACGGCTGGTCATTTCACGTGTAATTACAACACACGCTTTCTCCTCAAGTTAGTATAATTTCTAACTTAATTACCTTTTTGTGTTTTACCTCGTTTTACATCTTGTTACGAAATATAACGAATTATTTTTAGTTTTTTCTAAATAAGAGACTCTTAAATTATTTCTTAATCTTTAAGTAATGTAATGAGACTAAAATGGTGGGTTTACTAATTTGATATTTGTAAACGATATTCATAGATCATAGATATTCTTATATATTCTAGATCATGTAAATACTAAGAATCGGCCGTAATATTTTTTTTATTAAATCTTGATTGAACCAAATAAAGGTACAAAAGGTGGACTTAATGCTAAGAGCATTCTCTACCAGTCAACCTGAGAACACAGTACAAGATAACACAAAGATATTGCATGAGTGAAGTTATAATTATCTGGTGTCGCGGTAATACTTGGTTCTATATTTCTACCTTTTATGAATAACTATTTTTCCTTCTTCTATTTTTGGTCGGAGAAAGAAAATACCGTGAGAAATTTCGCAAAACTGAATAGAAATATATGATCGCCAACCAACAGCATGGAGCATGATGGGGGGTCGAGTATTCCAGTATTAATTAACATAATTATAACATTCAGAAAAACAAAACATTAGCATCATTTTCAATTTAGAAAGACAAAACCATCGTATTGTTTTCACTTTATATATTTTTTTAAAGTAACAAAAGTATTTTCAATCGGAGAGCGTTATGTATGAAAGAATATGAATGATGAGCGCTGTCAGTAATAGATCATTATAATTGACGTCTAGATCACGAGAAATTGCTAAGAGACCGTTAGACCGCTGTATATGTACTGAGAGTACTGGCCACTTCTTTTTTCAAAAGCAAGTATAAGAATAATTTGTTCTTTGTAGAAATATAACAGAGTTAACAAATACACAGTTTATAATAAAATAAAATGAGTAGAGATATTTTTAATACAATTACGTATTGCTTTTTTAAAAAGTTAGTATTTTGTTGTGTATGTATGTTATACATGTAGAAGAAGCGATATGGTAATAAATATAGTTTAAAAATCTAAAAAACACGATTTAAAAATGAATCGAAGTAAAAAGTAAAAAATAATTCGTACTATGAGAATGAATAATGGACAAAATATAATAAAAGTATTGTGTAAAAAAAACGTGGGGCGCTGTGTGCCACATATCTGCCATATCTCTAGTTTCATTGTCGAACTGGATTTTAACTTACTTTAGGTGGTTAGATCTTATTAAAACATTCAACAATTGTAAAAGACAATAACTAGGTAAGATCTATTCATCTTTTTCGTTAAAATCACCAGAATTAATAATTTTTAACAGATTATTTGTGTGCGAATAACACAAATTAGGCTCGTTTGCAGTCTAAGAAAGTATATCGTATCGGTTAATGTCCATAATTCACGAAAAAGATAATAATTTAAAATTAATAATTATATTCATTTCCAAAAATGGAGTAAATTTTATTTAAAAATACATTTTTGAAAATATTTTCCGAAAAGTTATATTTTATATATTTTTTTGGAAAATGTATTACATATTCCCTATAAACATAAAATATCATTTTTTTTTTAATTTCGGTTCTAATTCGATATATATCTCAAAGGTTTTACAAATATATAATATATCTAAAGGATTCTACTTGAAAATGTGATAGGTACATATCAATCTAATAGATGAATACATAAATAAATTGATGGTTTTCAGCATCGATTTTATTTTTCGGATACGTATATAATAAGATCGATATATTTTTTTGTTTTGTCTCGAAGTATATGCATACATATTATTAATTCATTCAATCTAAACATACAAAAAAAAACTATGCATAACGCGAGTGAAGTCGTCGCGCGTGTGTAGTATAAAAAAATCACTTAGAATAATTCAAAATTATAAAGCAAAACATTCAAATAATCGCATCAAATGAATATAGCACAATAGCAATCTACCCACAAACATGATTTACATATCATTATTCGTATAGATGCGATATCATCTGTTAGATGCATCTCGCATCCTACGTGACTTACAGCCTCCGGATGCTATAATACAGCCTCGGTTCTTAAATTCTTACTATTTTATCATATTACTTCCAAAAATGTAATTATTTTTTATTATATATTGTTTGTATTCAACATTATTTGTTTTATAAAAAAAATAAGTGAAATTTCACAAAAAATAGTTGTAGAAAATATTATTGTTGTAAATTTTTAGTACCCAGCTGTTGACTGCATTTTATACTAGGAAGTAACGAGCCTGATAAACCAAACCTGCAGTATCTATGTTACAAAAAATGTAACAAGCTTTCAAAAAATATATTTTAACATTTTTATTAGTTAGAAAATATTAGTATTATGCTAATCTGTCTGTTTATTGTTCATGATAGGTATTGTCCGCGTCCTTGAATGCTTTCATTTCAGAACTTATATGAAAAGATAAGATTTGGTTTTACAGTAAGACAAGAATGGATTGGTTATGTTGAAAAATTGTTTGATAGTTTATTACTTTATAACTGGGAAGACAGAAAGCAAACAGCCCCCTCCTACCCCCCTCGCCTCTCATTCACGTTGGAGATGATAAACTGCTTGTAACTAATGTTTTTTATTATTTTTCTTTAAACCATCGAATATAGCGGACAAAATGTATCTGATTATGTATACTTTTATAATATTACTATGGTTTAAAATGTGTACGGACACTTATAGATATTATTTGAAAATCGATACCTCTACATGGTATTAGATGACAACAAAGTCTTGTACATATATAAGTTTATAAAATATATATAAGGATATAAAAAAAACAAGAGCCGACTAAAATTCAGACACCTTTTATGTTTTTAATATGTCTGCAGAGTTTATATATTTTGTTATGTACAAATTAACATAAATATAATCGCTATATACAAATCCCTTGTACGTCTGTGTATCGCATGCAAAAAGCAATTAATGCAGTGTTTTCGTATCAGACAAAATTGCCAATCAAAATGTCGCACGATTCACGCAAATCAACTGAACTTAACTTTGATAATTATTATAAAATCAAATCAAAATTCATATTTTTTTATGTACAAAAATAAAACAAACAATGAGTGTCACGATAGTTCAGTTGGCAGGGCGATGGTATCATAAGCCTGTAGCTGCAGGTTCAATTCTTATTGAAGCTGACTTTTCCACATTTTTTTTCTAAATAAGTTTTATTTTATAGTCAAGGTATAAAATATATTTTACTCTATTAAAAAATCTGTTTTTAACCCTCGACCCAAAAAGAGGGGTGTTATAAGTTTGACATAGGTATCTGTGTTTAGTCGAAATAAAAATAGTCCTCTCCAAGATATTGAGCTTTTCCTGATGCTGGTGAAAGCTTCCTAAACAAGTAAAAATTTGTGTGTTCGTAGGTTAGTTTAGTACGAAATAGAAACCAGTGATATAACTTTGAAAAACAGAAAAAATATATATGTATAGTATATATATTGATATCTTGCTATTTGCCTCAATAACTTATTTGTATATTGATTTCATCCTTTTTTTAACGGTCCCTAATGCAACAACTTCAATAAGTACATAATAATAATAACAAGAGACACAGATTTTTAATGTGTACTTAAGTATCAATATTTTTATATCATTTAAGACTGATAGAGATTTAAAAGTCGTTGACCTTACCTCCCACTGAATATCGCTAAGGGAAAAAGGAAATGACATATGACGTCAAACCGTCTTCAAAAACTATAAACAAATGAGTCAGACTGTCTGTAGTTTTTTTCTAAAATATGGTAATACTGGTTAGAATCACCAAATCATCTTATAAGACCATGATAAAATACAACGATATCAAAACAACGTTAAAACCAACGTCTGACAGACAGACTAACCAAAAACAGAAAAGATCCAACCTTACAATATTCATTTTTGCGGCAGTTGTTAAAAGTAACACATGTTTCAAGTGATCATAAAATTCTAAGCAAATTATAAAAACCTAAGGTCAAAGGTTTGTATGTATTTTTAAGATCTCCTAAAAATATGTTTTTCAGTTTCCCACTTAAACTGCATCAAGTTCAGGATTACGGTTAATAATGTTATACTTAGTCTGGCCATAAATACTGTTACAAATGAAATAAAAAAAATATGCATTTGAATTTGGAATCTTTGAGTTTTATACAGTCGTATTCGTAGTTCATTGTGTTTATTTTCATTTAAGCGCCAATACATTGTACAATATTATGCGATATCAAAATGGAGTGGGGTGATAAAGAGAACAGAATTGCTGTGATTGCATTACACAAGGTAGGTATGGAAATCCAATGTTTAAAACTCTCTAGACACTTGGTATTTGTCTAGTTTTTGTGTACAGGGCTATTAATAGGTACAATGAAACTTCCTCTGTTTGTGACAGAGAAAATCTGGCCGTCCACGTAGTGTTCGTACGTAAAGGGTGGTCAAGGCAGTAAGGGACAGAATTCAAAGAAATCCTCTCCGAAAGAAAAAGATTTTATCTCGGGAAATGAATGAAATGAAGATAGCACCTAGAACTATGTCGCGTATTTTAAGAGATGACTTATGACTTGCAGCCTATAAAAGACGCACTGGTCATTTCTTAACTGATAAATTAAAGATGAATATGGTGGTAAAATCGAAACAACTACTGAAGCAGTACGCAAAGGGAGGTCACAGAAAAATTTTGTTTGCGGATGAGAACATTTTTACAATTGAGCAACATTTTAACAAACAATGACCGTATTTATATTCAAAGCACTATGGAAGCTTCTTAATTAGTCGATAGAGTGCAACGTGGGCATTATCCGTTCAGTGATGATTTGGTGGGGTGTTAGCTATGAAAGAGTGACTGAGCCATATTTTTATGTAAAAGGTATCAAAACATCGGCACAAGTGTTTCAATATAACATTCTTGAGAAGGTAGTTAATCCCCTTAATAACACCATGTTCCTTCCAGCAAGACCCGGCGCCGTGTCATAAAGCTCGGTCTACGCAGTCTTGGTTGGAAACGAATGTCTCAGACTTTATCAGAGCTGACTTTATCCAGTCCAGATCTTAATCCCCTGGATTATGATTTATGATCAGTTTTAGAGAGAATAGCTTACTCTAAACGCAATGATAATCGCGAATCCCTAAAACAATCCATACGATTGTCAGTGAAGAATTTCCTAATGGAAAGAGCGCGTGCTTCTATCGATAACTGGTCTCAACGTTTAAAGGACTGTATTGCAGCCAATGGATACCACTTCGAATAAACTTTTCATATTTTTAAATGTTTTATATTTGTGTATTAAACTAACACACTGTAAGAGTAATAAAAGTTATTTGCAATTTTAAAAAAATTGTTTTCTTTGTTACAATATTTATGGCTGAACTAGGTATATCTTTGAGCTAACACGTACTTAGTTATAGCACTTCAGATCGTGATTTGTGGTTGCTACGTTAACCCGAGATTATTTATATTTCTGGGATGAAACAACCATCCTTTTGTATATTCTAATGTTGCAGTAAGTGAGCCGATTGATAATTATAATAAATAAAGAATTAAGTTAATATATAAACTCTATGAAATTGTAAAACATAGATATTCTGACACAAACGGTCATGTCTGTCTAAAATGTAATATTTAAGGTATTGTAGGTATGCAGCTTGCTCAATGATCAGTAAAGTAAGATATATTGTTTCAGAGTATCATATAACGTATTCACAAGTTATTTATTATAAACTTTATTAGCCGATTAAAAAAAAGAAAGTTCTTCAATAATGGCCTAACAACTTATTTATTGCTAATACAAACTTCACATACCCTACATTTATTATAAGCTTGTATTTCTATTGACATTCTCCACAAAACAAACAATATTTATTTTATAGGCTGTAGCCGATATTTATTATTATTAATAAATTTCTCAAAACAAAAATAATGTAGGCATTATATTTCAATATTATTCTTATTTACAGAAAAAAATATTTTTATTTAAGTTATCAACAAATACTGATAATTTGTTCGTTTTAATGAGTTCTTACATAATTCGAATACTTCAAGCAGAGAACCGCCATATTTTACATCAACTTATAAACAGCGTATCAAATGTTGTTATTTCCAAACAAAATCGCATCTTGCGCATGCGCAGAACAAAAGTCTCTGTGACAGATGGTTAACCGCGGAAATGGGGGGAAATAGAGCACAAGATTCGTGTATTACAATGTATAGTTATAACTATTTATTATTTATAATAATATACTAATATTGTTCATTTTCAGGTAGGTAAATATTTTATAAGATGACAACGCAGACCAATTTAAACTGCTTATGAAATAATAATATAAAAAACTACACTTCTACTGCAGGTCAAGAAGAAAGATAGAAATTCATAAGTATTCGTTTCTTTTCCCCATGACCTCCGGGCACAGAAAGTTATAAAGTTTCATAGCCATTGGTCAATCCATGTGCAAGCGCAATCTCAGTCAGGCAAAATATTTTAATACAAATGTAAAACAGAATCAAGTATTGGACTCTTAACAGACCTTGAGAGGTTTGTGTCATTGACTTTTTTTTTACTTCTGTCTAATCGTAGGAAGTCTTCAGTAATTGTGTTTTGTTGCGGTATTGTCTATGGATTTTACTTCTGGGTTTTTACCAAACTTACATTTAAAATCATTTTGTATAAGTCATGGCATCTTATTTAAAACTACCTAAGCTATAAATATTTCAATTTTTATGAGAAAAATCTGTTGAATAAATAATAAAAATAATGTTTCTTAATTTACGGAACCCTAAAATCTATAACGTATAAGATTCATTACAAAATATTTACATTTTACATTATCTAGAGCGAAACGATTTTCGTCGAAAGTAATGTCATTACAACATTGTTATTAACTTTTATTTTTTAAGCTTAAAATTTAGATTTCTTTTGTTCGTCTAGAAATATATTAGGAATCTGACAACAATCTCCTAAGTAAATGACTTTCACAAAAATCGAGCCAAATAATTAAAAAAAAACAATATTTTTCTCAAATAAAGTTGTAATAAAAGTGGTGCGCTACAGACTCGCATACACACAGATTTTTCTCAAATAAAAAAAAATAAAAAATATATATATTTTTTTAAATGGCACGCACAGACACACAGTGAATGATTAACTGTACTAAGAAATCAGATATTTTTTTATTTTATTTAACTTTTATCCACGGATGCGTCACCCGAGCACTTTTCACATTTAGTGTGTATTTGTCAGATATATATAGGTATGTATATACATTGAGATTATAAATCTATACTAATATTATAAAGCTGAAGAGTTTGTTTGTTTGAACTTTGAACGCACTAATCTCTGGGACTACCGACTACTGGCCCGAATTGAAAAAATATTTTTGTGTTGAATAGTCCGTTTATTGAGGAAGGCTATAGGGTATATATAATCTCGCTGTGACTAATAGAAGTTAAGCAGCAATGAAAAATGCTGCAAATTTAATATAATCTAATAGGTTCTGACTGACTTAGTTATAGCATACCTACAGTCTAAACCGCAGGTCGTAGAGATAGTAAAATTGGAGGATACATTTGTTTTTCTACGTAGTAGAGTACTAAGAAAAGATTTTTTTAATTCCACCCTTAAGGGTTTTAAATATCAATTTTGTATGGAACTCGGCGGCATCACTAAAAACCACGCGGACGAAGTCGCGAGCGACCTCTAGTTTAAGATAACATGCTCAAAAAGGAGTCGGTTAGTAATAGGTATCTTAAAAATTGTGTTAGTGAGTCTGTTGTACGGTTATTCTTTAAATATTCTATTTATTTATTATATATATATATATATATATATATATATATATATATATATGTATATATTTATACATTGTTATAATATAATATGAAGTATTTGATATATAATAAAGGTTTTATTATTAAAAGTTGGAATACATATATTTTTTTATTTTCTGATTAACGCTTTTCTATTAAAACAAATTTGTGGCGGCCTACTGTTCTTTTTATTTTTTCACACATTACGAGCAACGTTTCCACGATAACAAAGTTTCTGTCTTTTATAGCCATCTTAGAATTAGTATTATACTATATAATGTTGTATTGTGTAATCAAATGCTACTCATCATCAAACAACGCCCAAGAAAGCAGCCTGCAGGTTAGGCGTGAGTGACTCACCTGTACTTGAGGTACCTACTACTACCTACCACAGACTACTACCTACCACAGACTATTAGATAAAAAACATGTCAGTGTCACAGTAATACATTATTATAATAGATAAAGATATATAACGACTATAAAGTAATTTATAAACTTTATAACAGTAGCATTCATTTAAATAAAACAATAATTATTATGTGTATGTTTCACACACATTATATGTATTATACTAAATGGAAGTTTTGTTTTTAAAACATCATATTGTTTGAGATGATACTTAAACATCAAATTAGTCTTAATAAGTTTCAAATATTTTAAGATAAATTTAAAAACTTTCACAGTTTGTGGTTGATAATGATTATATTATAATATATAATAATATAATGGAATAAACTGTGTCCTATCTAATCTAAATTGAAACTTCAATACCTTGATTAGTTTGTTAAAACAGATCAAGTATTGCAAAAGACAAGGACATAAAATAAATAAAAGTAAATTGAGCTAACTAGTGGGTGGGAGTCCTTATATAGGTAGTGTCGTGTGCAAGGGGCCTTTTAGATAACTTTATTACAATTCTGTATAAAAGCCGTATATTATAAGAAAATACATAAAATAAATGATGACACAATGGCTCAGTTGGTAGAGAGACTTTGCCCTTCAGTTACAGTCCCGCTGCACTGGTGCGGCTATTATTTTTTCAATGCGTATTTAAATTTTTAATGTAATATCGTAGTAATACAAGTTATAAAGTATATTTTTTTTTGTAAAACCAATAGTTTTTTTAAGAGTTAAAGTCCTACAATGTCTTACGGGTAGTTGTGAAAAAATATAGTATTGATTACAAACGACATGAATGTATTCATGAATTGTATTACGTTACGTTTTGAAATTGTTATACTCGTAGTACCGAGTAACGGTTGGATGAACTTTGTGTAACGAGGTTTGCAAAACGACCTTACAATTATAAAGTAATAATTTAATTAATATTTTATAATAAATTAAACTACTTTAAAGGTTTTCGAACAAAAATATTCCAAACTTATTAGCACCGGCATAAAATTAGAATATTAAATCCAATGTTAAAAAATTGTTTTGTTGCGTGAAAATCTAAGAAAAACAAATTTATCACCTTACATTGAAAATAATAGTCTTTTTGCCGTCGTTTTTTCGAACTGCAATGTCCTTCCTTTTTATTATCTTTGTTTAATTTGGCAATGAATTTGATATAGCACAGAGTACAGAGTACTCGTAATTGTTCCGGTTTTTATCAAATAATTAAAGAATAATAATTTTCATAAAAAACCTAGGTATTCATATTTTTAAACAACAATTAAAATAAACGAGTTTAATACTTTAACTTTCACGGAATATTTAGAATAATAAGATATGCAACTGAACGTTTGTATATGGGACAGGATTTTTATGAATTTTAAAAGTAAATAAAATAATATGATACTAATTATAAAGTTATAACGACATATTTTAATGTCTAATAGCTACAAAGTTTTCGGTTTTAAGTATATTATAATTTATGATATATAAGTTTTAAAATTTAAAAGATAGTATACTCACGGCAAATTCGGCGCAACTCCAAGCTTAACATCTGATGTTAACACTTTAAAAGCACCTTTAGCACTCGTCCTCTTCGCCGACGTCGGCGCACTTTTCACCTCAAATCCCTCAGCAATACTCCTCACTTTACCCTTTTTAGATAAATCATAATATCTATCCTGCGCATGAATCAGTTGAGTGACAGTGAAAGAATCGGATTTCTTCAAATCGATCTTCGGTCCGAATAAATCGTGATCGAAGAATCGATTATCTTCAATGTCCTTTTCGATCGTAATATCAAGTACCTCGCTGCGATCGGTCGCGAACGCGTACGGCGTGTTGGCGAGCTCTTCTTCGAAGCTATTGTAACGGCTTCTGAAGAGTGAGTGATTGCTCCCCTCCTCGTACTTCCCTCCAAAGAGGTCGTATTTTCCGAAGCGTTGGTTGATGGAGTCGAACTTCGGATTTGTTATTTTCTCAGGACTGTTTCCAGTGGATGGCGCCATGTCGATGTGGAGGATGCCGTGCTCGTCTGAGTATTTCAGTTGCAACGCCATTATTTAATCCCTGGGAAAAAGACAAATATCTTAAAAATATCTCATAATGTTTAATGGAATGATTTAAGTTGCTAGTTATTTAACATTATCAAGTGTTTCAATTACTTCATTATAATCAAAAACCCTATACTACAAAAGGTTAACTTGCTTTTTTTTTATTTGAAGAATACGTGGTTATAATAAGCATGTAGAAAACTTGTTTCTGAAATAAATAGTTATTATATTACTTTTGGTTATTTTTATCTAACGACAGCCAGAAAAAATAATATTATGCTGATTTTGTATTAAGCGAAAAGTTTATGTTATAATTACCTATATGATTTGTACTCTATTTCTACTTACCTACATGGACATTCTAATCACATCTAAAAAGAGTCTTACAGATAAATATTAAAAAGTCCATGACAATTTTTATGTTTTACTAATTTGCTGTAAAATAAGTATAGATGGATAAACCTTTATTGGTTATTATTTATTAATAGTTCCGATTTACTTAAAAAACTATTTTTAAGGCGTGTTATAGATTTTAAATATATATTGATACATAAAATATATACAGGCATGTTTTATTTATAACAAAACCATTAATAAGTAGGTATGAAAATCGTAATAAAATTATTTAATTACATGCATTTAATATTTTATATAGTAATGATATCGTCTGTAGTTGTTCTGTTGAAAATTATTTAAATTAAAATTCTTTGTACAAAATAATAGGTTTTGTTTTTTTTTTATCGTTTCTTAGATCATCACAAAAACCGCTGAATACGTTTTAATTTGAGATCTGAATTAAAATCATTTCAAATTAGATACGTAATAATGTAATTTTAAATTTTTGTTAGAAAATTATAACATTATATAATAACTGTAAATCATTTAATGATTAACCTAAATCTAGTTGTTTTCATTTCAATTTATCCAGATATACAGTCATATGATTGTGATAAAGATTGGTTTAGTATTTTTATCAAATGCCAGGTGTATACGATAAACATATCGATCGAATCCAGAACTTTCAATTCAAAAGAACAATAATAAAAAAGGTAAAAGAACATATTTTAAATAAAGTAAAAAGTTAGTTTTATTATCATGTGGACCTGGCATAGCCGCGTTGGAGCAGCGTTGTGTTAGTCCAGTACCTTATCAGTACTCTCTACTTGTATGAACTGATTGACATATAAATATAAATAATCTACAATTATGAGATCGTATTTATCTCCGGTTCAGTGGTTACCTTGAGAGTCACGGGGTTTGTTTCTTCGTTCTCGTCACTGATTTACAAACAAAAAATAAAGCTGTTTTAATGATTTTTCGAGCACAATAAAATAGTTATTAGAATATTTATACATTGCAGCTTTAAGAGTATTATTTAATTTCGTAATTATCTTATTATGGTATAAAAAGTATTATTAGCATCTATAAAAAGGATTTTTTTGTTTGATTGATTGATGAAAGTTGATCGTTTTGAGGTGATTATAAAACATGGAATTAATTACATTGAACAACACCTTCGTAATGTAATAAATTAGAGACCGTAAGTAGTATATACAGTAATGCTACTACTAAGTACACACATCGTAGTATATAGAGAGGTAAGTATTATAAACATTTTGATATTCTTTTCTATATCTAGTTTTTTTCTGTTCTCCAATGAGGTGGCGTTAAGTACTCAATGAATGAAACCTATGTCTGTATTATTAGATGGAACTCCCGGCTATACAATTACTGTATTTCCTATGGGATATTTCAGTGTTATTGATTTCTTTTTTTTTTTAATAGAATACAATGGGTTAAGGTGAATGGCAAGAGATTGTTTGGGGCTCTGATTAATATGTAGGTCCCTCAAGGTTCAATCTTAGGGTCAGTTCCCTTCATTATTTATGTAAATGAACTGCCTACATTTGTAGACAAACATAATGAAATAGTGTTGTTTGTTGATGATACTTCTTTAATATTTAAAGTATAGCAGCGTTAGGTAATGTATAACGATGTAAACAACAGTCACCTAAAATAATGCATTGGTTTAGTATTAATAACCTGTTACTTAATAATAAAAAAGAAAATAACTTCCAATGATAAAAAGGTTCAAACTAATATACTTCTGAATGAAAAAGCGATGGATGTGGTTGAATTTACAGTTTTTCTGAATCAAACAGTTGAGGTTAATCTACAAATCTACAAATCTACAACAAGCGCACAGCAAATGTTAAAGTATTATCATTTAACAAATTTATGAAATTAACTAAAGAATGTCTGTTTGCTAAAGGATACGACGTTTCTAACTGGTGGTAGTTTTTGATATAAAAAATGTTATGTATAAAACTTTTTGAATTTTTAAAGATTTCGCATAAGATTTTTTGAATTGTAATTTGTCATGCGCCTCTCTTTTTTTAGTTTGATTCTAGGAGAATATTTGCTCGGGCTTCATCATAATTGAAGATGCTTTACTACCGAAACCTTCCCCAGGCCTGTCTGAGTATTTTTATTTCAAATTTTTCGACATTATTCGAGGGTTTTAAGGGTCCTGGATCGCCGTCAAAATTAATCCATTTTAGATACATCGAATTGTAAAAAAAAGAAAATGCCGTATAGATTTTTACCTGAACCGTCTATTTTTGAGCTATGTCACAGCTGAACTGGAGGTTGTATGTACAATGTAAACTGCTAATAAGACAACGGCAAGTAACCAAAGTCATTGTATATATATCAATGTGTTGGTCTCCAGAACGAATCAAGAGAAATGCATCGAAGAAAAGGACATACTTGCCAAGACTTCATATAACATATTTAAGAACCACCATTACCGAAATCCTCGTACACATTCCAATCTTTCACGTCCAGCAAATAATAACAGGATTATCTTGAACCGAGCATAGGAAAAGATTAAAGTTTACTTATTTATTTATTTATATCTTTTCCACTTAGACTTATAATCAGTGATCACTTGTGTACGTCAACATGGAAGTGTAAGGAGGGGGCAAATTTTCGATACCAGATTTATCGTAATAAGGCCTTCTGTAAAAGCACTTTCCATCTTAATTTTAAAGCTAAGAGGGTTCCAAACGCGTCCTGGTCTGAGAAGAACCACACAACAAACTCAGCCGGCTATAATTTTTGTTATTGTGATCACTGTTTCACAAACGTCAATCTTAAATGCAATTTTTGAACAACTAGAACCGTCGCAATCAATCGGAAATGAAGTCTTATGATTTCAGGCCACGAAAATGAAATAATAATAACAGTAAAAAAAAAAATCTTTGGCCTGTCACACAACCAATTACCGCAAGCAGCACCCGTTCACGAGCATAACACAAGAGCAAAAAATACACAATCTAAGCAAAGCTTAAAGGTACATATCTAAGTAGGTATGTATTAAAATGCTTAAAAATACTTATCTAAGTAGGTATGTATTCAATTATTTTATAATACTCCTAGGTTGACAGCCATACTGACTGTTAGTTGAGTACAGCTTTAATGATTTTATTCGTTCATTTTGGGAAATTTTGTTTTTCGGTAATTATTTCTCAAGTTCATGATTGATCACTGATTTTTTTGTTGTTAAACTATCGATGAAAATCAATGATATACAATATAAAAAAAAACCAATGATAATGGCTTCAATAATTCAGAACAAGAAGCATCATTCATTCATTCATTGTTATGCACAGATAAAGAAAAGTTTTTAAAAAACGTAATATCACATCAAAATTGCTGCTCCCATCCCCTTCGACTTAACTAAATCATTCCGAAGTTAACAGAAACATGTTATAGTATACAATAAACAGCTTGATACATGTATTTCAACTAAATAAGTATTTCTATAATAGTGTTGACAGTTTACTTAATACGAATATTTCGTTTTGGGGACGGTAATTATGTCTGCATGCCCTGTATTTGTGGAGTAGTGAGTGGTGTGCGGTCCAAGTGCCAGCGGGTAATGATTAAGTAATCTTTAATTGTATAATTTTTATCAATGTTTTAAAGCATAGCCATTTGTATAGGTTGTATTTCTCTGGGTAAGTAAGGTATTGGAATGTTTCGGTGCAGAGTTCGTGAACAGTAGGATCCACTTTCGCTGCATGCTTTCCGATCTGACAAATTTAAATAATAAAGATAACCTTTGCATTTACAAACAATAACAGTAAATACTGACTTTAAATACTTTTATTTTGAGTTTACTTTTAGGATTTTTTTTTTTATATTTAGCACCCGAAAAAATAGATGAAGTAATAATAAAAAATAAGAAAAAAACGCTTACAACTGCACCGCACAAATATATATTATATAAGAATCGAAACACAGATTATTACAAAGAATTTCGTTACATACCCGCCATTTATGAAATATGTAGAGATTTTTTATTTACGAATAAATTATGCTTCTGACACGAGAGCTTTGCATATGACCTCATATCTAATTAGTATTTAGTTACGACTCACTGTATTGTAGTGTTTATTTCATTAAAACTTTTATTCAATTATCGTTTTCAAAACAATGATTTCTAAGAACTTTTATCGACTAAGAGGTTTGCAAAATTTAACAGTAGGTATATAAACTTAAAGTCTGACTTATACTATACTATAAAAAGTAACTATATTTATATCATATTTTTTGTATTGAATTTGAAATGGTTCTATCTCTCACAGCTAAAACTGATTTCCTTCATACCATACATGAGGGGTATGGTTCTGTCAATTTATTTTATTTTTTTTCATTCATGTTCATCTGAGACGCATGTATATGAACAGCATACATCTCTTAGTACCCTTAAATTACCTTAGTAGTGCTATCTACTTAAAGCCTGAATCTTACAAAACCAAACACTTAAATAGACTAAGTCTTACAAAAACAAACACATAAAAGCGTTACACCTAAACTTTTTATCGATATTTAGCCGGCGCAGAACAAACAACACTTGCTAGTATGTTATAACTTATAAGTTGTTTCTCTAGAAATATTTTAACTCTAGACTTTGTTTTCTTTGTAACATTAAAAAGTCTAGCTGACATTAAAATCCTACAAATACATTAGTTTTTAATTGTTATAATTTGCAATACGGATTTGTTTTATTGTTTATCAATAGGATTATTCATTTAATACCATTGTCTATTCTTCTTATTATGACCTATTATATGGTCAACAATTAATCGATGTAGGAGTAAAATATAATCCTAAAATCTAATTCTGCAAGCACTAAATATTTACTTTTACGTAACAGACTTAGACGAGGTTACACGTGCTATCGGTCAACTACTAATTATTTCGCCAACATCAATAAGCTAAGACTGTATTATGTAACTTTAATGAAAAATATTAAGGTAGGTAATAATGTACTTACTAAAATACAATTATGAAAATCCATAATCGAGTTTAATATTTCTTCCAAGTGTAGAAAACTACCTATATTAATGGCACATTTAAACGCTAGGTAACTAACGGCTAGACCTCGGAAATAAAAGACACAAATCAATCTACACTTTGACAAACCGCTTTAGTTCCGTTGCCTAAATTTCTCATGTAAATTCGGGCAGCCAAGGTCCGTCCTTGGTTGGTATCGCTCTATCCTGCTGCCAAGGTTAGTGGTCAATTTTCATGTTATTTTCTTTATTATGAGCCTTTTCGGTATTTTACTTTGATGTTTGAAGAAGCCGCTTTAGGCCGACAAATTTTATACGCAATAATAATTTTGAAGAGAATATTATTGTGATAATTTTAGATCACAAAAATATATTTATAAAATAAAATCCAATACTACCGTCTAGATAACTACCATCCACATTACATTATTAAGGGGCTGGAATTTTCTATAAGTTCTTCTTCACGGACCCTTTGGACTCGTGAAATAAATTACTTTTGCCTACTTATAATTAAATTGTAAAATTTATATTAAATATACTTGTAGAAAGTAACTATTTCGTGCTAAGGAGTCACATGTCCCTGACAATATTTATAGTTTTTTTCTACTATGAATTTTTTTACCTAAGTTTTTGTCGCTCGTCACGCAAAAACTACTAGATACATTTTGTTTAATTTAAGGATACTTAAATGTTTCTGTCTCATGCAGCATATACGACTGTTAACACAAAAGCTTATTAGGATTTTAAAAATCAAAATATAAAACATATTTATTTCATGATTTAAGGTAGTAAATGTGATCCTCCTGCTGATGCCAAGTGTGAACTTTATCTGGTGATACAATTTTTTTTTTATTCAACTGTTATTAGCAGAAATGAAGAAGAGCGAAAGTAACAGAGGATTAAGGCCCATTTGCTTATTAAATCTTCTGTTAGACCTTCAATTAATATAACAAGACTGATGTGTCATGAACTACTTCATTGATCCCAGTCAACATATAATCAGAAAGTACTCTACATTATACTGTTATTTATAATTGTACAAAGAATAACATCTATGTAAAAAAGTAAAAGTAATAAAAGTAAAAAAATGCAATTATCATTGTCATTGACCATGATATTAAAAACAATTAATAAAAGTATCTTATCGAAATATAAAATAATTTTCAACAAAACCACAGCCAAGTCAAAGTCCTCGAAAATAAAGTCATGGTCATTGGATAAGTGAGACAATTATTTCATTGGGTTGTTAATTCACTAATTGACATTGATAGCAAAGAGATTACAATTATCCTTAAAATTTTTAGGTATACAATTATTTAATATTTTTTTTGTATAGTTGCTTTTTGTGACGTTAATGTAAGGAATCCATTGAACTTCCAAAATAATTACGATGCTATAAGAAAAAAATATTCACAAAATTATTAACCCTCTCAGCTTCCCCTCGTCCCTAAATATTGATGGGTTTTAAAAATATATTTACCTGAATGCGGATATTATACAAAGAAACAAATATTTCAAAGAGAAAAGAAGAGCGTCTTAAATGTAAATAAGATTTTTTTTTAAGTTGAACCTTTAGGTATTGTATTCGTTATATTACGGCACAATCTGACAGACTTAGGAAGAAGTTTAAAAAACAGAATCACAGTGAAGACTTGAACAAAAAGAACTGTTGCCCATTTTCAAAACCCTTCAACCTCCTAAAAATATCATAAAAGGTCGGGATGGCCCGGCGTTCTTAGAACTACAAGGGTTATATTTCATATAAGACTTCATGAGAAAACATAGGTACGTTATATCTTATCGCAAGAAATGAAGACTCTTGCCAGGATATATTGTGAAATGGTCCCCAATGAACCTCATTGATCTTTGTCCAAACTGATTAAAGTAATGAATAAAAACTAAGGGTGGCTGTTTCGATAAAATTATTTTAATTACTACGAGTTATTTTACTTTATTCTTAAAACACGCTCCAATGTATTATTGGATACACTTGGATAAATTTGTAATTTAACATTATTAAAACAATTCCAACTGTAAGTTTTTCATAGAATTCTAATAAAACAACTTCGTAACTATGGAAAAGTAATATAGTTTAGAGTTTAGTGGCTCCAATAATTACTAGAAGTTCGCTAACTACTTACTGGTCACGTGCACATTAATATCATTATAATTGTATCATTTTATTATATTCTTATTAGCTATGTTTTTGTCTACTCTCACAATAATCGCGGTAATGAACAGATTTACCCTCATTATTTTTTTATTATATGGAGGAATAAAATACTGTGAATTTAGATGGATTTTAATGTTAGGTAAAACCACAAAATATACAAGTCATCCAATAGAATATATTAAACATATTTCATTACTTGTAAGAATCTTAGAAAACACTGAACTAAAAAATTACTTATCGTAGAAACATAATAACTATGTAGGTAATATTTATGCAGAACACATCGTTTTATAAGTAGTTATAAATACAATTACAAATGTTCCGTGTCATGTTTTCCAATTAAGTTCGTTAATATCAAACTCGTTTCAATTTGTCGATGAAAGCCATTGATGGATGTTAGGAAGCTAATAGTTAGAGTGAAATGTTTTAGTAGCCATGAATACTGAGAGAATTAACTTCATTATACTTATATTACGCGAATGTTATGTTTACTACTAATATACTTATATGCATTGTTATAAGCTTAATATACAAAATTTGTTCATAGATTTAGGGTAATTTACTAAGCTAAATGTTTTTAAAAAAAAATATTTAATTCCCTGTACTTTTCATGAAGTAGACTGGTGATTCGAAAAGGTCGTGAAGTGCTTCATGAATCACGACTTCAATCATTTCAGTGATACATTAATGTATTTATAAGTGTTTATTGTAACTTAAATATTAAGCTGCAATTTTTTATTGCGCGTGTTTTAAAAAAGACACAGAGCTACTATGTTCTACACACGATGCTACGATCTGTGGGCTACGAAATTTAAATTAATTGTGATATATAACTTTTGCAATACATATATTTAAATAAATATATGTCATTTTACAATATCCAAGAAGGAAAAAGTAAAATAAAGTAAAAAAGTAGTATAGTATTTATTAATTAACTATTTACTGGCTCTTGCTGAATCAAGTGGGAGTTAGACATTAGAACATAAAAAAACGTCTAAATACACACCTTAAATTCCAAATCCACTAACAAATTAGATAAAAACACACAAACACACAGTATAACGTTCACAGTACGAACAAAAGTCGAGTTCACATTTTTGCTTCTTTCATACACGAATCCTGTTCTTCGTCATTTCAATTTTATTTTGAAAATATAAAAGACAACCGGAAAATTGGCAACCATGTTTGTTTTGGCGCGAAAACACGCCACGGAAGCCATATTTAAAATTCTATTTTATTGACACGTCAATAAAATGTTTTACGAAATGTTCTTAAAAATTGTTTCAAACATGTGGTTAGAAAATTAGCCATTTTGGATTAAATTACACTGATTTTATATAAGCACTGCTAATAAATATTGTAATATATCCATATTGTGATTAAAAGCGAATGAAAAAATGTTTATTTTTGTTTTGCATTTAGTTTCTAAGGCGACTTAGTTTGCGAGAAGGCACTGGTACTACTGACCAACGTATGAAGAAATGGGGTGGTAAGGGGGTGCCGTTAATCATGAAGGGCGGAATAATTTGCTTTTTTAATTACGCCAAAGTGCGTTCGATTTTTGCCGTAAATTGCCAATTGTGCTATCTTATATTTTAAGTAATTTGGGAAGTAGCCATTTAGTAGATGACGTCAAATGTGTTTCTGGGTTAATAAGTGATTTATCGAATAGGTAAAATAAATATCACAACCTTGAACATTGTTTCTCCAAAAAGTCAATAGGGAATTGAGATCAGTAATGTGGAAATAATTAAAATGTGATTGAAATATTTTTATAACCGATATTTTTCAAACATTTTTCACAAAACCAGGTCTAGCTTTCGAAGGTCACTATAAGGTAGATTGCATAGGAATAACGCTTCTACTGTTAATTACCTTCTATTAATTCACTAAATAATAGGTCATCACATCTATATTTAACCCTCTTATTTCCCAGATTCAACAAAAACTAGAAAAATTACAGGTCTTCTAAGCACAGGAACCTCAAGTACAGCCGTAAATGTATTGCATGAGAATGGAAGAATAAATCTTATAAATCAATTAAAAACAAAACTAAGTAAAAATGTAATCTCGTAACGACTAAAATGTTTGTGATCTAATTGCCAAGTAAACTTTTTAGGGAGACCCAATAAACACAAAGTTTGTTAAAAAAAATAAGTGTACATTACATTAGAATCACATGATTTTTTTGTCTCTGTGTGTCAGATAGGCTGTTGCTGTGCATTTTTTCGGTTTTGCACTTAATAAAACAACGCCATCTAAGACCATAACAGAGTACTCATATAGTTATACTAACAAAAATGTGTTGTGTTATTTAAGATTCACGTTCATAGATGTCACTTCAAACAAAAAATAGATTATATCTTAGTAGGGATTATTAAGGCAATGAAACAAGAAATACTTTTAATACGCATTTATTTACGTGAGAATAAATATAATTGATAACAAAATTAATTTACAACTTTATTATTTAAAGAGCTATTTAATTATAATAATTGATGACAATTTAGGACAATACTACAAGCATTATTATAGCTATATTCATTGAGAAATAAATGATGTTATTTCACAAAAATATCAAGCAAAATAATATTAATAAATTAATTAAAAACGAAATATTAAATTAAATGTCTTAAAATATATACATTAGATCACAATTATTTTTGAACGTAAAGAATAAAACTACGTAATGTACAATTTATACATAAATAGGCATTAAAAGATAATACATGTTGAATTTATCTTTCTATTTCGTATATCGTTATCCCTGTCTAAGACTTGTCTTTCTTTTAAAAGTAATTAATAAGGAAGGAAAAAATGCTAAACAATATGATATTAAAATAATGTCTTATAACTTAGTACTTTAAGATGACTTTTAAAAATAAATATATATATTTTAAAATATGAAACTACAATGAACTGGGCCGATAGTTCTAAAACAAAAATATATATAATTATTATAAACATACAAAATAATTAAATAATTGATTCATTGAAGTTTGAAAACAATATAAAAAAAGAAAAGACGAGGTAAATCTATGGTTTTATATCTAAAATAAATGCTATGAGACATAGTATTGCTTAAACATGTTATATTCAATTATATATAATATTATAAAGTACAATACATATTAATATTTCCCGCTAAAAGTTTCTTTCCAAAACAAGATGGCACTATTGAAGCCTGTAAAGAAAATCAGCTTGGAACGGCATTTGCCAAATTAAAGACGAAATGAAATGACATCACATATCCTTGAGAACGTGTTTCAAGATGGCTCCTTCGTTATTCCTAGTTTGGTTGACTCCCGTGTCTAATGTGTTTATGGGAATTACTCTGGTGTCGGATTCTATGGACACTTGAGAGGATGTTTCCATGGACTCCAGGTTATTAAATAACAAATTGTTGGAGCTGTTTGATGGGTTGCGTTTGTGACCCACTTCAAAAACTGGGTTTGGACCTGAAAAATATTAAAAATATCCTTTATCATCCGAATTAATGTACATGATATACAAAAAAGAACTATAAAATTTCAAACGTACAAAAAATCAACTTAGACGCTACTTCACCAAAAATCTAAATTTATTATTAAATCATGTTTCTGCCAAGTATGAGTGTTATCTTCCTGACCCATCTCAATCTCGATCCACTCACCTATAGTAGAGTTCTTTCGTGAGCTGGCCACACTGCTCCTGCTTCCCTGCAGTCCCATCATGTCTGGTAGCTGGGCTCGTGGCTTTGATTCATTTTGAAGAAACTTGACGAATTCCGCAGCCAAACTCTCCTTGGACGTGTTGGATTTAATGAGACCCAGCTTTTCGCATTCGGTCTGATTAAAGTCTAGAACCGTCGAGAGAATTCTAAGGGTCTGTGTCCTAGAAAAAAAGTAAATGACATTTAAATTATTTCAAGATGAATTTGTACAACGTAATGTAATGGAAGAAATCCGATGTAAAATTAAATAAATTAACGGTGTAATATTTTCTACCATCAACACATTCAAACTCACCGGTTCAAACTGTTCTGAGCGGTGACGACGTAGTTGATAACCAAATTTTTAACCAAGTTCTTATCAACTTTGTCCTGTTGGTTCGATATCGAGTTGTAGTACCGCTCTTCAGCCGCCGCCACGGTGCCTTGGAGAGCTCGGACTGATGATTGTAATAAAACCATTATTTATAAACGTTTTTAATCAAAATAGCAATAAAACATATATTGAAATCACATGTAAGAAAAATTCTTTGTAATATTTTACCACATGCTAAAATTTTAAAATATTTTCAACTATAGTAAACACTACATAAACAAAATGCTACAATCTATTCTTACCAGACTCCGACGTCACGATGCCTGGCTCACACGATCTCAAAGTATTATTCAGCCACTGGGATGAAAACACATGATACTACGCTTGATTTAGTTTGGGTCACCAATTCAAAATTGCCGGACACAAGAACGCTAAATATACTGAAGTAATTATATACATACTTTTATTTTTTTTTATTAATTATTTTTGTTTTTTATTATGATTGATGATCCAATAAATTTCTAATGCAGAAATAAATTCACAAGTCGTAGTAATCATTGTTTTCACTTTTATACCACCAGTACCTGAAGTAATACTCAGAGACAATGCGGCAACACTGTCTTCTAATCTTCTACTGAAGGAATCGGGCACAAATATGAAAGTAGATTCGAAAACGTGACTTAAATTGTTAATAACTTTTCTTTAATTATTATTTTTATAATTTTATCACATTTTTCTGAATAACTCTGGTTAATATTCATATCGCTTCAACGGCCCCACGTTCATTTGTACTAATTACAGAACAAGATAATTCCATCATAAGAAGGGTGACTTTGGTTTTCGTTAATTAAAATTACGTTTTCGAATCAAAACAAAAAAAAAACATTCAAAAACAACATCAAGTGCAAAATTGATTGCAAGTGCATTATACAACAATAACAATAATAAAGGTTTTGCTAACACATGATAAAGCAAATTAAAACGGTGAAAGACGACACGTGGTGATACCACTATCCTCGATCAAACCCCATATGATAATCTGAGTTGAGGCAACGTCAATATCAGACGTTAAAAAGTCTCACAGTTACCAAATGAGATTAGAACGAAGTGGGTGTAAGCTTGTTTCTTGTATAGCTGGTAAGCTATGTCCATCGTTTTTGTTATATTTTAAAAAGGATAATATTTCAAAAACAGAAGACAAACATATATATATTAAAGAAAAAAAACGATACTAGCAAACAAAACAAACAACGCTTCATTTACAGCTGAGACAACACACACAATGACATCGTTTAAAAATACAAAATCGACTTACGTGTGTCTGTCTTTGTTTCATTAAATAGAAGTTGATCGGATTTTGACTTCATACCAACTGATAACCTGGGGGTAACGACCCCAGAATTACCAGCTGATATTTAGCCATTTACCGGACACTCGATATTTCATAGTTAGTTGGTTAAACTCCCGAACAACATCGAATTAAAAGAGTTAAAATATGCAGTGTCCGAATTAGAATAAACTAAAAAAACGTAGTAAAACGACGTGCTATATACAACTTAACAGATATTAACTACATTTCTAACAATCATATAACAACATTCTCTATTTGTTACCACATACATGACATTGAATACTATTGATAATAAATGTTACATTTTAAAACTATTTAAACTCCAACTATTATAGATTTCTTTTAAATCCTCACCTTGTTCCTTATAATCATTTATCTGAGCTGTCTTAGTTTCAACCTGATCTCCAAGTCGTGTAGCGGCTTTGAGTCCCGCGCTAGATTCTTCTAGCTTTCTATTTAATCTTAAGATTTCATTTTGTAACGCATCATTTTCACGTTTTATGTCTTCCATTTTTTTTCGTATCTTTTCTGTTGCCCCCTGGATGTCTCTATCCTTATCTGGAGATAATACAAAATATAAACATTATTACTAATAATTAAATAAATTAAGTTACAAAGTATTTCAATGAATTCAGACGATTTGTACCTAATTGGAATTGCTCTAACACAACTTGCAAGTTAGTTAGCGCAGCCTCACTTCTGTTCCGGGCGTCTTCTGCTTCACTGCATTTAAGTTGAACGTCTTCTCTTTGCTTTTCTAATAGTTTGATTTGGTTTCTAAGTGTTTCCACTTCTTGGTTAGCTCGGATGCTGTTTGATTAATGACAAATTATGTTAAACCTCTATTTACTTTTAAAAGCATTCATTTATTTATTTTCATTGCTTATAATATTGTTTTTTTTAATATACTAAATTATACTGTTAGCTAGTATGTATTGTTAAATGTATATGTAAATAAATACTACCTGTTACTCGTATAAACTGTGCTTGTCTGCTTAGCTCGTTCTTCGACCTGATGTAGTCTACTCTGACACTCATTAAGCTTTTGCTCCGATGTCATCAACTCTTCCGTATAATTTTCTTCAGTTTCTACTAAGTGATGACGCAATCGTTCTAGTTCTCGTGATGAATTTTGCTCTTGTTCAGACAACTAGAAATTTAAAAAATTGGTTATTAAATAAGTTTTAACAGGTTTCGTTTTGCGTTATTACCAAACTAACCTGTACATTTTCTGCTGTCAATTTCTTAACTGTCTCCAAATGTATGGTAAGACTTTTGTCTAAGTCTTCACAACGTTTTGTTAAGCTTCTAATAGTTTCACTTGAATTAAACAGTTCTGATTTCATTCGGTCATAATCACTTACATTTTGATTTAAAGCGATAATGATTTCATCTTTTTCTTTAAGACTTGTACGTAATATCTCACAATTTAAGCAACCTTCAGAATTATTCAGTAATAAAACATCTTTTTCTTCTATAATCCTCTTATAATCATTTGTCTGTTCAAGCAGAACATGGTTTAACCTTTGAATTTCGTTATGATACTGAATACTTTCACTGTGTTTCAAATTAACCAAATTTATTAAGTCGTTTTTCTCAATCGTTGAATTGTTAAGAATAGTTTTTAATTCTTCACAGGAGTTTTCTAAAAGAATGGAATTTTGTTTTGAATCGAACAATTCTTTTTCTTTCACCTCTATACAATTTTTCAATTCATCTATTTTCTTATCTACAGCTACCTTTTCATTTAACAATTTCGCATATCCATTATCTGACTGGGTTATATTTTCGGATGCTTTAATTTGATCAGTTACTTCTAATAAAGACCGATTTAATTCTTTTATTTCTTTATCTTTGCTTTCTATAATGAGTCTATTATCAGAACAGCTTTTTTCTACCTCTTGAAGAAGAGTACTCAGTCGAGATAATTCACCATTTTTAAGGTTAATTTCATCATGCAAACTATATAACTGTTTATTAATTTCTTCCTTTTCTGTTTGTAACCGATTTAATTCTTCATGGCTCTGGTTGGAATTAATATTTGTATTATTGAATTTTTGAGTGATATCTTGTAAGGAAAGTTGAAGATGTTTGATTTCCTTATTTTTTATTTGTATGCTATTTTCCAGATCCAATACGTTTTGACTATAATGAAGAAGTTCTTTATTATTTTTGTTCACAGTGGAATTTAAATTATCAATTATGGAATCTTTTTCATTAAGATCTGATATGAGTCTTTCAAATTCTTCTTCTAATTGTACAATTTTACCATCAGTGGAAGAAAGTTCTATCTCAAGCTGTAATTTCTTTTGTTGAAGATTGTTATTTTCTTCTTTAATTGACATGATTTCATTGCCTAGTTCATTAAACTCTTTTTCTTTGTTTTTTAGATCTGAGATAGTTTTATTCAGCTCTGAAATACTATTAATTGCAACTTTCTCTTTATCCTTAAGAAAATTGTTTTCCTCAGATAGACATTTACTCAGATATGTTAGGTGGTTGATTTGGTTTCGAAACCGCTCCATATCTTTTGATAATAATCTTAATGTTGAGTTTTCATCACGAATTTCTTCAAGTTTTTCTGAAAGCTGATGATTTTCTAAAGCCATTTTATCTGAATCTGTTGTAGATGCAGCATTCGGATTTGACTCAAGTTGTTTTTTTAATGTTGTGTTCTGAGTATCAAGTTCATGGTTCATAATTAATAATTCATCTAACTTACTTTGAAGGTCGTTTGTTTTTTCTTCCAAATTGATACGTAAAGTATCTATTTCTTCGTTAGCTTTAGACTGTACTTCATTCTTTAATTCATTTAACTTTTTGGAAAGCAATGCTTTGTCATTTTCAAGTATATGGATGTCTATTAACAGTTGTTCATTTTTGGAAGTTAAGGCATTTAACTGCTTTTTTAAATCGTCAGTCTCGTCCACATTTTTTTGAAATTGAAGATTTTGTGTTATATTTGCTTCATTTTCCAATTGCTGTACAGCTTGAGTTTGAGTTTTACATACTTTAAGTTCTTGCAACATTGATGTATATTTATTTTTCATATCATTGAGACTGTCTTGCAGATTTTTTTTTTCATCTTGCACCTCTTTCAGTTCGCGCTCTATTCGTTTAATTTCTGATTCAAATGTTTTATTAATTCTGTTACAATCCGCTAGTTCTGTTTCTAATTTTGCTAGATTATCTTCATGTGTTTCAATAATAGGTTCTAACTTTGAGGTATTCTTCAAAGCGGCAATTTCGGATATAAGAAAATCATTGTTTTTCTTCATTTCTTCCAATTCACCTTCTAAGTGTTGTATGTCAGATGTGAGGTATTCGTTTTCAGTTGTCAAATCATCGATTTGTGACTGAAGATGGTTTGTGTTTAAATTTTTCTCTGAAAGCTTATGTTCTAACACGTCGATATCTTTTTTAAAGGCATTTAAAGTTTTAAACGATGTCTCTATTTTATGTAACATAATTTTGTCTGTCCCTGAAGGAATTTCTCCTAAGTAATCCACTGGTAAATCAAAATTAACATATCGATTATAGAGTTGCATTATCCTATCTATTTTAATTAGTTTACCGTCAGTTGTACCTTCACTATCTGATTCGTGTAGTGCTAATTTTCGCTTTAGGTCGCTTATATCTCTTTTCAATGTTTCTATAACACCCTTAGCATTATCGTCTATATTAATTTCATCTAAATGTATTTGATTTGATCCACGAATGTGTTTAAGATCATTGACTTCTTTTAACAATTCCTCGTATTTTTCTTTTGAAACTACATTTGATGCATCACTTTGTTTTGTTACAACCTCTATGTCATGTTCGAACTTCGTCACTTGTTCTTGTAATTTAAAAATTTCTTCATGTAGTTCCTGGTTTTCTTCTTGAAACTTTTCAGCATTTTCTCTTAACAAACCGTGTATTCTTTCTAAATTTTGATATTTATGAAGCAAAGTTTCGTAATCAGGATGAACGGATTTTAGGCTTTCTATTTCGGCATCCCTTTCTCCAATTTTATGAAGTAAAAGTTTAATTTCCCCCGCATATTCATCGTTAGAGTTTTTGAGATCTTCGTGTTCTTCTTTTAAGATTTCAAAATTCTTTTGTAATTCTTTCTTTAAAGCGAGCAATTTTTCCATTGCCAACTGATGCTGACTGTCCAAGTCATCAAGACTGCATGTCAAATTTTTATTTTCTTCTCTAAGCCTTATCAGCTCCTCCTCATTGTCATCCCTTGGATCCATTATAACACGATCTTTTATGGCGGATAGTTCACTTTGTAACGCTTGAACTTGTAATTTATATTGATTTTCGATGCCTTGGTCAACATTTTTTGCTGCATGAGGCGGCGGATCCCAATACCAACTCGGTTCCTCTTCTTTAAGGCCATTTTTTTTTGAGAGTCTCTGTAAATAAAATGAAAACATAAATAAAGTGATTGTTACTTAATTAACAAATAAATAAATTCGTTTGGTTTGGTCGTTTATTAAATATATTTCTTGTATTTATAATGTGTATTTCTATGTATTTGTATCGTTGTCTAACACCTTTAACACATGCAAAAAATTTGCTTACTGGGTTAGATTAATTTGTGTAATTTGTCCTGTGTTATTATTATTATTATTAATACCTCAAGAAGCTCCTTTTCTTCTCTGGGTTCGGTAACCCAACAAGAGTATTTTGAAGAACTAAAACGACATGGTAAGTGTAACCAACTAATAAAACTTAACTCATAGGTTAGAAACAGGACTTAGCTAATAATTCCACTCTGCACGCTAATACAGCCCCTATGTTTTAAAACTTGGAGCCCATAATTGAAAATCGATAAAACGACATACGTTCTTACGTTTGTTCAAACACGATATGTTATCTAGGCTTTATGGCTCATTGCTTGACTCATGTACATAGTTAATGTGTTACAGATATACATATACACATACAGGTTTTACCCTTCTTTTATTCATTAGACCGATAACCATTGTCGTCAACTGGTTTCGCAATTTATTTTGGTTTTAAAAAATACATTGATGTCTTTTAGAACCAAGTTTTACTTCAAGGAAGTCAAGCAAGAATTTACTTTTAGTAAAAATATCAAATAGAAAATATCATATGATCTAAAATAAAATAAAATTTAATTCCTCCAAGTTCTGCAACTTTTCAACAAAGTATATATAGGTATTTATTATATAATGTACATTACATAATATAAAATAATAATAATCAAAAAATACTTTTGATTAGGCAATAGATAATTTGTGAAAAAATTCTAATTTCTAGCTCCAGTTACGACGCTGGTTTTCAGTCAGTCAACACTCGTCAGGACTTTCATAAAGTAATACTTGTTTCTTTCTTCCTTACGCTCGAGATACTCATTAGGTACATCTCGTATTTTATTTAATTGTATTGATAGATAGTATTCGCTGATGACATTGACCTACCTAAACCTACCTAATATCTACCTAACGTACCTACCTAAAAATCCTACCTACTTAATAATCGCTAGTTACATTACAAGTCTGTTTCTTTGCAACAGGGGTTATTGAATATTTTATGAAAAACTTTCAAAAAGAGTATTTTTTTTTAATATTATAGCCTCTGCGTTGTAGGTACTACAGATTCTTCGACACTCATAATATATTTTTTTATTCTAGATAAAATATTTAAAAAATATTTGATTATATTTTAGCAAATAGCATATCAACCTTATTGATATTTTTAGGCACTTAATTAGCATTAATTAATTAACTGAACCGATAAAAATAACATTATTAATTATTTAAATTATTCTACTTCTGAATGTTTAATTTCTATTCCTGTATAAGATACTACTAATTATTTTTAAATACTTTTAAATATTAATATATTTTTTTTGCAATATTATGTGACATCTTCATTAACAATAGAAATAGGCAAAATAAAACTTTAAATGCTGTAGCAAACCAACAGGTTTGCTACAGCATTTAATGTACAATGTTAAAAAAAGTTAACATTTCAATTCCACAGAATACCATAACCATACAAACGGTCACCACTCTATTTGAACTGTACAATCTTATCTCTTATCACGTTATCAGTATGACCGCTGAGCTTAGGTGTAGCAAGGAGGTTTGTGTTTAGTTTTGGATTAGACATCTTTATTAGAGCGGGGCATGTGTTCAATGAGGGAGATATTATTGTTATACTAAATAAAAATAAAAATAAAAATAAAAATATATAAGTCGTCTAAAAATGTCATGAACTTTACAATATTTTAACAGATATGTATTCTTGTTTAAAATTATTCAGATATGTAGCTAACCTTCATATAATATAAGAATATAAGCAATGGACTATAATTTTCACAAGACTACCGAACAAAGAATCTCCAAAATGTGACTGCTAAGGAGTGATGACGATGACTGATGACTGATGGTACAACTAGTACAGTGTAAGTTCCCGGTCATTTGCCCCAGGAACTGAAGCCTGATCCATGCACAGTTATACCATTTTATGGGCCATTGTCAACGCACGAACTGATTTATTGTTGAACTAAGCGGAGGTTTAGAAGAATAGGAAAATTACCAATCTTTACCCATAGAACAGGTGGACGTTGCGTATGTTTGCGATCTGGAAATCCATGGAATTTAGAGAACATTTCTTACAAATGTTACTTTTTATATTCAACAAATAAATGGAATATTAAGTACATATCGTCAAAATTTTGTAATTATGCAAATTCCTGCACTGGTAGGATACAAT
Organism: Napeogenes inachia; assembly: GCA_959347355.1. NCBI lineage: Eukaryota > Metazoa > Arthropoda > Insecta > Lepidoptera > Nymphalidae > Napeogenes > Napeogenes inachia. Next base: position 1,501,255 of record OY365796.1, on the reverse strand, counting down.
AAATTCTGTACCAACTCAAAATGTTATAAGAATTTAAAACAGTGACAGTGCTACAATGAGGTTGTGTAACTACAAACGGTTGTCAATTATGTAGATTCGAACTGGGAACCCGGTCAAGGCATCTTTAGATAATCCGTCATTTGTATTATTTTTGTCATTTGTTATTTCTAATGGCAGAACGTATTCATTCACCCACGGTAGATACAAGGCTGATTTTCCAAATCTTACTTAAATGTATATAAGGCAAGCAAATTATTGCGAGCTAGAAATCAAAAATTAATATTATAATTACACTTAGGTACATAAAAACGATGACAATATTATTATTATAATACAATTTTTGTTGGCTTGTTGTAATATTGATAAAAATAAACCAGCACTCTAGTCTCTGCTATCTATTATAAAAGAATTAATAAACCGTCATAGCCATGTTTAGTCATAATCTCAAAACACCGAGGATTTCTTAAGTAGATACAACATAAAAATGGAATTAATTAATTACCTGAATTTTATTAATAAATAAAATAAAATTATAATTTTTTCACCTGATTAGAATCAGTGATTTGCCACGAACAAATCAAAAGCTGGTATATTTGACACATCCCAAGTAATACTTTTGAAATATTCATTTTAAACACAAAAAATAATTTATGGTATTACAAATGCTATGAATTAAATCACATTCAATGCAATTTAGCGATTTACAGTCCGAGATATCAAATATTTTACAATTTGTTCACGCACAGTATAGATTATTATTACGCTCTGTTAATTGCATTTATTTAAATCACACGCATTTTAGTTTCCAACATTATTTCCGTATGACGAAGACCTATTTCTCTAATTACAGATACTGGTGCACATTTATCTGTGTCAATTCTTTCTACACAAATACACTTTATACTAAACTTGCACTTATTTTTCAAATATCCAACGCTTAAACAATAGCTGTTCGTTCTGCGCACTGGCGGTTGTGCCTCCAAGTTTTCATAACAAACCTTTGTATAAACCTAGCACTCTGTTGTGACTAGTTTAGACTCTAACACAGATGAACAATACTATTGTATTAATATGTCGTAATCATTTATTAAATCATTATTGTCGCCATGGTTGTACAATTCGAATCAAAACAAGAAATAGTGACAACTTTTCTAGTTTATTGCTCAGGGACTTATATTTGGAACCAATATATATATAAATCATAATCTGTACTGACAAAGCGTTTGTATCCTAATAAATTGATTAAAGATAAGCGAATAGAATAATTTTCATATAACTTAACTTAACGTCCTTCCCGGTGCAACAGCGGAACGAGTCGCGTGCGAGATGACCATCAACCAAATTACATTTCAAATTACAGTAGCATCAATATAAGGACATTTCAATAATCTATTGTAAGCTTAACGTTAAAAATATAAAACACGGATTTGATTGTCAGATTATTACCGACTGCAGTTGCTTTTTGGACTGTAAATGCAATGTTAATTGGTCATCGCCATCTCATACGTCATCCATCATCGTAAGCAGGGCTCAGAAGAAATACTAATAACTTCTAATAACACGTTTGAAGGATTTTGTTTTACGTAATATCGTATGTCGCGTGATGATAAAGGATTATAAAACTTATGTCGGTAAGCCTAAGGTTAACGTTAGATCGCTACGACTGTGGTTAAACAGTATGCAGATGATTTTACGCTTGGTCCATTCAGAGTGCACGGGCCAATGTCACTTTGTCGGTGTGTGATTGACGTTCGTTTGTTAGCAGAGGATGAATGTATAAAATAGTCAGGTACTAACCAAAGAGAGGTGGCCGCAGGTTTAAAAACCTGTTCGTGTTTAACTTCTTCACATAATATATATTTTATGTAAATTCTGAAACTAATTTGTATATAAATCAAAAAATATAAGTGAGCAATACGATTTCTTTGAAAATATAAACTATTTATGTGCACATCCTTATAATACTATCCATCGACCAGGGGTTTCGCCCGCCTTACTGAATATTATTATTTGTGATAGTTACCCTAAACCAGAGATACGTTAAACCTCAGAATCTACATTTAGGATGACATAAATGACCAATTAAATTAAAATTTTACTATATTATAATATATTTAATTATTTATTATATTAAAATTTTCTATTGTTGGTTAAAATCCCGGTGTCTAAAAATTCCAATAGCCAACGAGAAGTATGTAGGTAATAAAGAAACAATAACTTACGATAGTTAGGCGGACCATCACGTAACTAAAATGGCGATGGCGTGCACAACGAAACACTAAGTCGGTCATGGTGAAACGCATTTTATGATAGCTTCGAATTATGATCGACCTTGGTGCCAACATAAAAAAGCCATAGATGCACAATGCACGTAATGACAGAATTAAATAAATATCATAATAAAATATACACTGCAATAGGAGAATAGCCCAGATCTAATCGACTTACCGACTCACTAACGAATATCCAGACCTCTTAATTCCTCTACGCAGTATAAATTATAAAGTTCTAACTACAGTGGTGATTAGTTTTTTATTCATATTTTTAAAACGTTCTTACTAGTAGGCAAAGACAAGGACGTGAATGTATTACATTTTATTTTAAGTTTTTTACATTTTTCTAATGTTATACAAATGGAACTCAACTCTACTTCGAAATTCAGCAGAGATGTAATACAGACGGTATGTTAAATATTTATTATTTAAATACAATAATACTGTTTAACAAATCCAACAAATAGTTTATTGTGTTATAAACTTAAGAAATCCATAAAACGCAATAGTTACCGGATTTCTAATCAGTTGAGCGGCTTTCAGTTTGATATTTTAATTCAGGCAATTTTACAAACATAAAAAATTTTAAAAGCTAAAGATTTTCAAAATTTAAGAACACAATTACCAAAGGCTACTGAAAATGGAGTACTATTATTACATAACATAATACCTATCTCAATCATTTGTCATTCCACCTCTTGTTATTAAGAAACCTCAGAGCATATATATATTTTGCACCACAATAATACTTGTGGTACAAAATTCAGTTTTATGTAGTCAGAGGCTGACTGCTCAAGGTTTTAGGTTAAGAGTTTCTCAAACCTCTGGTTATGACTGATTAAGAATATTTTATTGAATTCTAGAGAATGCAAAATAATATTCAAAATATGTTTAGGAATTATTTTTATCATTAAAAATTCAACAACTTTGTTATATAAAATAGTGTTTTCACTTACAAAATCCACAACAATTAGCATTAAGATTAGAAAATACAACAAGAAATAAGAATATCTTTTTACGTCACCTTTGCTAAATTTTATGAAAAGCATGCGGTCTATCTGTCTATATGAAGCGGTCTGTCTGTCTATATGAAGGGACAGTTTAGACCTCAACTGATAATGTTACAGCAAGTGACCCGTTCATAAACCACATAAAAATGCCATGGAGAAAATACGTAAGTTTTGGGATAGTCTTGATCATTGACTTTTAATGATAGGTCAATGTAATATCGTAAGTTAGTATCTTAAGTTTAATTATTTGAAGTCTAAAATTCAAAATTAATCTTGAAAGTTTCAATCGTTCTATTCGGACGAATAGAATGACTGAAATTTTCAAATATAAAAAAATGTTTTTTTGAGTTCAATAACCTTTACACATTGCCATCTGAACAAAGTCAACGACAGTCAGTAAACATTAACGATTATTAATTTAATAGGAATTAATGTTATACTTTCGCATACAATATCGATCATTCAACTTCGTCTGTGTAAACAAAAGCGTTGCCAGGCAACCGTCAACATGGCCGAAGAAATGAAAGGGGGATATGAGTGCGAGCAGGAGGAAGTAGAGTTTGTTGAACGATAAAGCCTGCGCAGGCGCATAGTTCACGGTTTATTTGGTGTAAGGTTTTATTGAGAAAATTATTACTTCCTACTCCATTACAGTCGTAAATCGATACGTATTTCAGAAAATTATTAAACATAAGAAAGTAATATACTTAGCCTGGCAATAAATACTGTTACAATTAAAAATAAAAAATATTAAATTTTAATTTGGAATCTGTCATTTTTATACGATTGTTCATTGTGTTTTCACATTTTGACGCCAATACATTGTACAATATTTTGCGATATTAAAATGGAGTGCGGTGATAAAGAGAACAGAATCGCTCGTGATTGCATTACACAAAGTAGGTATGAAGCCAAATGCAATTTTTCAAACTCTCCATACACTTGATATTAGTCAAATGTTTGTGTACCGGGCTATTAATAGGTACAATGAGACTTCCTCCGTTTGTGACAGAGAAAGATCTGCCCGCCCTCGTAGTGTTCGTACGAAAAAGGTGGTCAAAGCAGTAAGGGAAAGAAATTCGAAGAAATCTTGTCCGAAAGCAAAAGATTTTATGTCAGAAAATGAAGATAGCACCTAGAACCACGTCGCGTATTTTAAGATATGACTTAGGACTTGCAGCCTATAAGAGACGCACTGGTCATTTTTTAACTGGTAAATTAAAGATGAATAGGGTGGTAAAATCGAAAGAACTACTGAAACGCAAAACGAGGTCAAAGAAAAAAATTACAATTGAGCAACATTTTAACAAACAATGACCGTATTTATGCTCAAAGCTCTAAGGAAGCTTTCCAATTAGTCGACAGAATGCAACGTGGGCGTTATCCGACTTCATTGATGGTTTGGTGGGGTGTTGGCTATGAAGGTGTGATTGAGCCATATTTTTGTGAAAAAAGTATTAAAATATCGGCACAAGTGTATCAAGATACCATTCTTTTCTTTCTTCTTTTTTTCTAGATTATGATTTATGGTCTGTTTTAGAGAGTAGAGAATGCTCTAAACGCCATAATAATTTGGAGTCCCTAAAACAATCCATACCATTGGCAGTGAAGCATTTCCTGGAAAGAGCGCGTGCTTCTATTGATAATTAACTGACCTCAACGATTAAAGGACTGTATTGCAGCCAATGGACACCACTTCGAATAAGATTTTTATATTTTTAATTGTTTTACATTTGTGTATTAAACTAACATACTGTAAAAGTAATAAATGTTATTTGCAATTAAAAAAATATTTTTTTCTTTGTTATAATATTTATGGCAAGATTAGGTAATATATGCACTTTAATAAAGTTCAATTTTGTGAAGTCACAATCAACTTAAAACACACTAAACGGCACGTTTATATACCGTCTTTGAGTTAAAATTACCGTCAAAGCTATCAAAAGCAAACAAACTTAAACAAACAAAAAAGTAGGCCCACCCGCACTTCAGAACCTCGGATATTCCGAAGACAAATAGACCTTTGCGAAACTGTACCGCTAATAAAAAATTAAGGTCGTATAAATACTGTCTGTGTGGGATATTTAGTGAGAATTGAGATATCCTTTACCAGTTACCAATTACCAGAATTTACACTACTATGTAAGATATCTTAAACGTATATATCATTGATATAGCTCCTCTCCCGGCCCCTCCTAACTGATAAACTTGCATAATTCTTTAATACCTTTTCAATTAGGTATGAAATTTCAATTAATCTCTACGTCTTAAAAGGAACCTACATTTAAAATTAAGTTTCTAAAACCAGTGATATGGACTGTGAGTGAGTAGATCAGTCAGTCAGTCGTTTTTTTTTAATTATATGTCGTCGTATACTATAACATGTATAAATTAAGTATATAAACCGAACAAACCCTACCAATATACATATGATAACATATAGAATACTAAAAGTCTACGACACAATAGCTCAGTTTGCAGAGCAACGACACAGCATCTAAAATATCGCATGTTCGAATCCCGATCGTTAAGTCGATTTTGTCATTCTGTCATTATGTTTATTCAGTAAGCATCTAGCAATTGAAACTAATTTAAATAAATTCAAAATGCTTGAAACTGGTACAAAACCAGTAAAATCACACCAACATACAAATAACGTACAAAACGATCCAAAATAAACAAAGAGGTTACATCACATAGAATATTCAGTCCGAACTTGCAACAGCTTGGATTTAAATATATTATAATGACAATAACACTGCATTTACTTTGTACTGCTTCAGGTTAGCGGAGGTTACGTTACGACATCTTACATCTCCATTTTAAATATTAACGCCAGTGAAAGCGGTTTTTTAATAACTAAAAATATGTATCATTTATTTGCTTTACAGTAATGGAGTTTACTTAAAAAATTTAATGTTTTTTATTCTTGTGACATATGTGAATAATAAATTCTCAAAGCATTTCGATATCAAATAAATTAGCGCAACAAAGAAACATTAACATTTTCAACAGATGTCATTTCTTTTTAAAAATTAACTAAAGTGATATACAATACACTTTTTATCATCTTAATTAAATGTAAGTGGCCAGACAAATTAAAAAAAAATAAAAACATTGACCGCAAAAAAACCTCCATCTGTTGACACTTGACAGGTGTAGAAGCTACCCGCATTCTTTTTTGAAATTATCATCAATGGGGTCTCATGCTAGTCACGTTCAAGCAGTAACATCCGTTTTAACGTGACCTGTAAAAGTTACACGAATTTCCATGTTTTCCTAAAGCGGAATACATGAATGAAGGCTCATTTTACACCGGCTATGCTTATGAAATGCTTTACGTGGACAAATTATCTGGTCGAGATGCGGGTGGGTTGTGACACAATGGTTTTCTAGTATTATTTAGATGTTAGATTGTAAATCTTATGCTGACGAGGATTGAATTTAAAGAACGGCTGATATATCTCATTAAAATTGTCGTAAAATTAAAGTCAATACAATTCATTATTTACTAAATAATATATTTAAATGATACAATCCATATATAATAATATAAAAATTAAAACATTTGTTTAAACATTTCAAACATTCAGGTAAGTTGTAAATAGATAGTACATAATATGTCAATAATAACCACCAGCTTAACTTTGAATGCTACAGTTTAAATAACTAGACAATTACATCAATTTAAAGAAAGCTACACGTAGAGATAACAAAGAATATTATCATCTAAAGAATGCAAACCGACGTTGACTCAACTGTGTCAACACCGATGAACACATGATGAACACTGGGGAAACGTAAAAATAGTATAAACTTGACTCTGATCTCTGTAATCTCTGACTGACTGACCGATTTTATTATTTGTAACAATTGTAATAAAATACTGTCTTCGATCAGCCCCGACAACCTCCTGGTCATATTTTAAGGGTGCATCGAAATCATTCCAGTCATTTATAATATTAACCAAAATACCAAGTTTTATTTGTGTACTAAGTATTTTTAAAATAATCATCAATTCTCATATTAATAGCTATTAGTTATATAATTAAGAGGACTCATTCACAATCTCTCAAACCCGGGACGGACGCCAGTTATCTCCACAACTCTTATGTCACTGCAGATTTAACGAATATAGTCTGTTCTAATCAAAACTAAATAAACTTTTTTGCATATAATAAAAATATCAATAAATATAAAAGGCAGGTCATTGGTAAATAAACTAAGAATCATTGAATTTTAAGTACCCATTATCATATAATACAGGTCGAGAAATGTTTTTGACCTCCGGAGGTTTTCTTTGTTTTACATTTACAGTTAACTTTATACATTTTTAATTAACATATTTATTCAACAGATGTTGACAATATTTTGATGAATAAATTCATTTTGTAACTGTATCAATTTGTTTTAATACATAGCTACTAATCTAACTACTTTAAATAAAATATCTACTAACTTATTTTTATGACAAATCATTTTATATTTATTTTATGTGTGTTAGTGTCACCTAAATAACTGAAGATTGAAAGATGTTATAGATATTTCAAAGCTTTAAGTTGGTATTTATTTATCTTTAGCTATGGAAGTGCAAGTATCAAAGTTTATATAAAAAATATTGGTTATCAGGGTTACGCGATGTTTCTGAGATCACCGGAAACCCTTACAGGTTCCGTACACAACATACAAATAATCTCCTTTATAAAACAACCAATACACTACCAACTTCATATAAAGCGGAAATAATATGTTATCTGTGTCATAATAATGTAAATCTAATACAATAATATTTTATTAAGTATACTTCTGTAGTTGTGAACGTAAATTGTTCCAGCCGGTCACTCGCGAGGCGAACAACTAGAGCTATTTATATTTTATTATATTTCTACGATATATGTGGTCAGTTTGATTAGCAATGCAATTCAATAAATATATGAAGAAAACAAATATCGATATTATAATATGGAATTTGTACAATCCCCTCAAACAGCAAAAACTTGTGAGAAATAGACGGACATACAACACCGCTTGCTCAGCTGTACGGTGACCCACAGGCATTGTACAATCACATTGAACTATCAACCTTAATGCCTCCAAATAAGTGACACGCAATAACGTCGCCCACTGTACACTATAAGGACGCCGCTTGTTTTCTAAGAATGTTTGCATGATCCCTTGTAGACAGGACACCGAACTACAAAGTTATTAATTGCTTACTTAGATCATATTATTATTAACAAAGGATAATACAGTGGACGCCGCTTATTGTGATCGCGGTTAATGTTATCAGCCGGCTATTGTTATCGAAAATGGTCGGTCTCAAATTTCTCCTTAAAAATACATTTGAAAAAAGCCGCTTATTGTGATCAAAAGTCGCTTATTGTTATCGATTTAGAAGGGTACAAATGCTATTTATAGAAATATTTATTACTAAGGTAATCCTCATTCAAAAATCCTTTTGTTTGAGTTTACAATCTTTACCTATTGCACAAATTCCGACCTTCCGATTAAAAGTTTCTCACTTTTCAAAAGGAAAAGAACACCTGGTCCCTTTCGTTAATTACCTTTTTGAAAACAATTAAGCGATGGTCCTGCACTTGTCTATAAAAGGCTTGAAAATTCAAATTTCCCTCAGTTCTCCTCAAACTACCGATAGAGTTGAAGTAATCGTATCTGAGACAGTTTTTGAAACATTTTTTGAGTTTCATCGTTCGAAGTGCTTAACTAAAATTAAAGTCATGCGTAAACGCCGAGATTATACGAATGATGAAAAACAACAAATTCTCGAAAAGTACGATCAATTACCGAAAATAAGTCAACGTGATGCTGCGATTCAACTGAGAATTTCCCAATCACTCCTGTGTAAATTTCTAAAAAACAGATCTGAGATCGAAATATACTATAGAGTACTTAAATCAATTCTAAATTATTACAATTCATATTTTATCATTATGATCATTTATTATGTGCACTAAAATCCCCCAACAAGCATAAAAAAGTACCATCCGCATAATGTTATCATTCGGTTATTGTTATCGAAACGGCCTGGGCTGAAAGTGGTCACAATAAGCGGCGTCTACTGTATATAGTTTAATGACAATTTTACACTTAAAACAAAATTTATTTTTATTTTAATTTACCTGTATAGATACAACTTGATATAAAGTCTTCAATGCGCTCACGCATCTTTCATCGAACTGCAAGGAATCAAACGTAAGCGTGTTGGAAACTTTTGAAAAATCTACTTCAAGTTAACGAAGCCGAGCGCGGTGACTGTTTGTGTAACTCCGATAGATATTATATTCACATAACATTACATATTGTATTATATGTAGATTAATCAGGTAGAATATAATTTTAGGGTGGTCGAGTTATTAGTACGCAAGACCGCAAGCTAGTATTTTAATAAAGACTGCTAAATTTGTTACGTTCCAATTCTATGGCCAAATATATTGACAAATGAACGCGTTATCTACCCTTCAAAATGAAACCGATAACGAATTCAAGAAAAAATGGCATATGTAAATTGCTCATTGGCTGAAAATAAAATTGATAGTGACTGAATAAATTATCACACAATTAAATTTTAGTTGTCAAAGAAATACATATATTACTTTATTCTTTTAAGCTACTTAAAATAGTTATTCTTTATCTCTTATCTTTCGTCACGGTGACAAATTACACTTAAAACTTTAGTTTCGAGTGCTTGAACCACTTTTAAATGAATCTGAGTACTCAACTATATAAATTGGTTAATTTTTGGACAGAATTATTGATTTAATTTGAAATATTATACCAAAATATTGAACTACCAAGAACTACGCGGTCAAAGCTGATTGTAGTGGGTATATTATTTATTAGCTATAAGGAAGACAATCCCACCTATAGTTATTGTTGAATATTAAGGATAAAAATGAAAAAAAATACTTACTGATAATTAGTAGCATTAATAAATTTGAAATATCGCAATCGAGAAATTGGTTTAGTTGTTAGTTTTGTCGGCTAATTATATTATGTAAATCTTTTTGGAATTTATAGCTGTAATCTAAAGGTATTCCATTAGTAAAAGAGAGTATTCTCCTTGCAGCAAATAAAGTCTAGTTTATATATAAGATTTTAAATGTTTTGTTTAATTTAACATTTATAAACCGTTTACCTAAAATTATAGTACAAAAGATAAAGGACAGATAACAAACTAACGGTGTTCGTTTCCCGCCTTTTTTACTGTCACGTTTGTTGCGTTATCTGTGGTTAGGTGTTAAACCTCTATGCTCTATTTGCTCTGTCTAATTACACTTGGAATTCGTGAAGCGTGAGTTGGTGATAACCAGGAATAATGTATCCGTAGAAACCTTTTTAAAATGATGACTAAAGGTTTCTACATAATATTACGAATACAAATGTTACACTTCTTAAGCGTAAGTGATTTCTTATTCGTTTTTACCTATTTTCAAAGTATTTAACATTTTATGATTTTAAAAAATACAGTAATGTAAAGAGATAATAATGTTCATAAAAATCCTTAATCTTATTCCTGAAAAACGAGATGTTAAGGGTGACTCAGACAGATCAGATGATAGTTTTTTGTTATAGCTTGAAAAACAGGCGTGCATGTCATCTGATGGTAAGTGATTATCACGTCTAACTCTCTTGTATATCTTGCGAAACATGCCATTCATTTATATATTAGTTACAAAAACAAAAGTCTATAAGTCAGTCTTGCGATAAACTCTAGCATTTTAATTAGTACTGTACCTATGTCAAATGTAAATTGAGACTTTCATGCCGTAAACTAAACGATTGCCAACTTATGTCTTTTGAGTAATTTTCTACTTTTTTCCACCAAACGCTTGAAACACTACTTTTAAGCTAAAATCGCAACATCACAAGAATAATGCAACTCAAGGATATTTTTTATAGACCACGACTAAAGTATATTTTATATTCAAAGGGCTATAAATTGAGTTAAAATCCAACGTCATAAAATACTTAGTAATATTTATGGTTCGTCATAGCAACTCATAATAATTAATAGCATATTGTATCTTAACATGTATCCAATAAGATCCCTAATCCTATAACAGGCTTCATTTGATCAGCTGTGTAATTGAATATTCCATCTGATACAACATTACTGGTGTAGATAATTTTATTCACTTGTATAAAATATCTTCTATTTCATAATTTATCAAAACCTACAAAAAACTTACTTATATTCTTGTGCGGAGACAATTAAAATATTTTTTTTTTTCATAGACAATGGAATTACAAGTCGCGTGCATAGAGGTAGTTGAGATGTATAATTTTATAGCTACCTGCCGATTGTAATTGAAATGAGGTTCTAGTTTTACCGCATTCAATGTCACTATGCATCCTTATTCAAGTGTTATATAAAGGAAAACTGTCTGTGACGGTCGACAGTAAATAAAAATAAGGAAAACAATTGAGATTTTGACGAGAAACATTTCAAATTCTATATAATAATAGGAACTACTGTATGCTTTTTAATTTGTTTCCCTTGTTTTTAAACTATCTCTTTGTCTTTATGATGGCAGCGGTTAATATGTAATCATCTTTTTTAGGAAACATGAACTAAGTTATGTTATGTCTTAAGAAATGTTAGAAATGTTTAAAACCTTGTGATACATTGTAAACATGTCACAACTTAATAAAATTGGAAAATTCCCAATTAAACTCTCTTAAAGCAAGCGTTTAGGATATTAGTTATTATTATAGACAAATTTATTAAAAAATACATTAAATAAAGTCTCTCACAAGTACACGATATATAACAGGCTGTAAATAAAGTAAGACAAGTCGTGCTTCATAAACCACAAATTTATTGAGCGTTTGATTGTTTCAGCGTGATTTACGAAACACTTATTGGTTTTGAAGCAGAAGTCAAAATTCAGATATGGACAATTTTAAAAATATTAAAAAAATATTTGATGTTAGACATCCAGTAAGAGTAAATTTTGTAGTTTGTAGCTGAAATCAATGAAATTTCAGATATCTAGGCAGTTAGTTTGTCATTAGTAGGCCATTATCTAACACTAGATATAAATCCAGCGTTATTCGACTTCGACTATATAAAATACCTTAAACACATTGAATTAGCGCTTAGCTGTTTCGCTAATTTAATGCTAAGCTACGTAATTAAAAGATCCATTCATAATATGTACTTAAAACTCCCCGGGTGAGGCACTTGAAGCAAACTTGTTACTTGAGGTGACACGAAATAATGACGCTTTACTTGGAAGAGCGAAGAAGCTATTTATTTATTTTTTATTAAATTTTACTCGTTGGAATATTTGCGACATATAAATTTTATGTCATAATAATGTGATATTATTTTTAATATAAAAATTTATTAAATAAAAGTAATTTCACAGTTGAGTACACTCAATAGAAAAAAAGGAAACTAATATATATATATCGATTGTTTTAGTGCAATTTAATTATATCAAATACCCAAACATTTCAAGAAACAATCAATATTTTTCATTACCGTCATTAACAAATTTATTGTATTTACAGGGGCCCAAAATCAAGCCTTGAGCAACACCTAGCGAAGATTATTATCAAAGATAAATAATAAACGTGAAATTAACAATGCAATGCAATATTTACTTGTATCTTTGACTCCTTGACCCGATTGTATAACCAACCAGTAAAATATATAAAGTTAAATGTCTTGTCTGTCGCTTTGTCATTGTAAAGAATATTATACAACGCAAGTTTAAAAACGTTTTAAATGTTGAACGTATTCAGTAACATTCAGATCACATTTTTATTCTTTTTTACTTTACTTTACGTTATATAGTCTTTAAAAACTATGTCAATTCAGGATCAATTTACTTTATTATTTTCTATTTGACTTTGCTTGTAGATAAGAAGAGGCGATAAGGTTTTTGGGTTTAGAGTGTGGGGAATGTTGACACCAAAATGTTTATGTAAACATTTTTATTGTTTTTCATTGGAATGATTACTAGTGTTGTATTATATTTAATAGTAATAAATGTCATTCTTTTTTTTGTAACACCTTTATATTTTTTATAGTAAATGTGTAACATTTTCTTATGTGTTAACTCAGTACAGAGGAAGCGGAGTGATGTCATGAGTTCAAACAACGTGACTCAAGAAAATAAGTGAAAAATAAATAAAATCAAACATTCATAACCTGTGCAACCGTAGTGCTAATCAGAGATAAACATGCTAAAATAACAAAAAATTAAGGGTAAATACAAAACTCACCAAATTTCTGAGGATATCCTACCCGAAAACAGAAACCGATAACCTTATTTAAACTAACACTAACTAAATATACGCTACAGTTCCGGAGTCGAGACGTCCGCCCGCGGTGACGTCTGCGACACAACTGAGTGTTGAGGCGGCGCCTGCGCTTACAGAATTACACGCCTACACTCACACAAAGGCATTGCATACATGTGTGTGACAGAGCCTTCATGAAAATGCACAATGCACGACGAACAAAGATGCAAGATATTATCGCCTGTCAAAGTTCAAAATCGCATCCTGGGCGATCCGTAAAAAAAAGAATTAATAGAGCCATTGATATAGGTATATAATGCAGACTAAGAAATTTTGTGATGGTAATAAAAGCACAGAATATATTATTATTTAAATTTAAAAACATAATTAATGCTAAATAATAATAAAAAAGAGGAATTAAGTACATTTTTAGAATTCCTGATAAAACATTATATCATCAACGCACTACATTTGCGCGCATGCATCGAACTCATCTTAACTCAGGCGGTTTATAATGCCTCACTATTTACATATATATATATATATATATATATATACTTATTTATATATATACAAAACAATAATTATTCAGTCGGTATTTAAGTGCACGCAAAATAAAAATATTTCTCGATGAATACTACATTCAATGTCATTAATGTCCTATGCCTGCCCTTTCCTTCCTTCTCGTATATTCTTGTCGTCTACATTACTCCTTATTCCTCAACACAACGCATTTGTAGCTTTTCATGGACGACGACATTATTTTCTATCAGGTAGACGGTCTGCTTGTTTGTTCGTGTAATCCCTTAAAATATCTAACCGTACTTGATAAAACTCTACGAACAACTAACTGACAGATAAAATACAGAAAGTGAATGTTTGAAAATATCTATAAACATGTATAGCCATGTTAAGCTTATTTAATTTTAAATAAATACAGAAAGTTCTAAGCCAGTTGATGTTAAATATAAAAGATATATTAACTAAGTAGGTACCCTAGGGTTGAACATGTAAGTCAATAATGACAGTATATTTGGAAAAGTAACCATTACGGACTCCTAAAGGTAGCAGATTCGAATAATAGTTGTGTTTAAAAATATGGTGATGAAGAAGAGCACACCAATATTTTTGTATTTAGAGATTTGCTACTTGGAAAAATTACCACAAGTAAATACATACAAGTAGGTACATAAATTAACTTCATTTATTCACATTTCTAAAATACGAAACTATATTCTCCTTTATTGAAACATATTTTAAAGTTACATTATAATATATAAAGCGGCGCCTGGGTCACTTCCAGGGTGCATTGTATTACCATAACAAACATTTATTAACTTCGACCCCAACTCTGAACTATATAATTTAAATAAAAACACAATATTGATTTATTGTTCTGAAATAACAGACACAGATCAGGACTGAAACTTTTGAATGGCTGGCAGTGTATAAATGAAATAGGAATGTCTATAAAGAAGTTGGAACTCGAAAAGGATATTTTTACCAGGCCTGTACCGAGACAGAAATTTGGAATATCAATTTTAATATAGGTATTCGTACATATCTGTGTGCGTTTGTTACTTACCGCGTATTTGTGCTTAAAAAATACTCATGTACACCATATAATATGTCGGTTTATGGCTAAATAAAAAGGAGTCCGGCCCCGATTTTGATTTAGTAATTATCGTTTCCCCGTGAGCGAAGAGCTTATATCGTATGAATTTGTTGAAGAGAAATTTTCGTTATTACAGAAATAATAATATAATTAATAAAAATTGTTTGTCTCTTCCAAAGCACTATTGTTAAATTGTTAAACATACTGTTAAATTTTAAATCTAGTCAATATAATGTTAAAAACACTCACCGTTGTTGGAGGCACTGAACAAAGCTCCCCAACAGTTATCAATCTCTTTTATACCCCTTATCAGTTATCGAGAGCGATCAATAGTTTTATCATACTTCTAGCAAACAGAGCTTGTTAACGGATATTTCGAAAATACATAGTAAAATATACCTATATTATAAAACAAAACGTCTGTCTGTTGGTGCGTTATGGCTCTACCGCCAATGGACTGATTACAATGATTATTTTTTGGTATGATATTACATTATCTACCAAAAAAAGAATCCCTGTAATCATAGTAACAATAGTTTTTTTAATAAACTAGATTATTAATGTTAAGAATTTGTGTTCCTATTGGAAGAAAAACTTGAGTGTTGCCTAACGTGTGACTGCGAGCCACGAGGAAACACATATATATTTAGGTTTTTAGGCATTCCGTTACCACTATTAGTGAAAAATTATATTGTACAATACTTGTATATTAAACATATACATAAATATATATAATGCCAAAATAAAAAGCAAGGGCAAGACTCGAACCTGTAACCTCTGGAATACCATTCCGTCGCTCTGCCAATTGTGTTATCATGTCACTCCCCGCTTTGATGAATCAAGCTTTCTATATGAAATCATCTTTATTGGGACGGTGGTGAAATCTGCCTTTGAAAAGTAATTTAAGAGTGTTTCTTTGCAGTATAGATAAGCATTTTAAAGATACCACAACCGAAATTAATGTTTATAGACAATTTCAAACAATGGACGAAAGCGACACGTACAAATAAGGACGCTTCTATATGTGTGTACCTACATATAAAATTTAACAAGTTTGACGTGGCCAGAAACTTTTTGATAAACAATTTCAAGTATTTTCAGCTTCATTTCAATGTTCATTATGAAATAAATAACACATTACGTTTATTGCATTGCATTGTTTTTTATTTTTATTTCAAAATATATGTTCAATATTTTAAATACAATCAACGTTTTTATATAGAAACAAACTCATAAATAAAACGTACCTTTTTCTATTAATTATAAATTTAATAGCGCATTTAACTTGACTTTAAAAGGTAGAGGAAGCAGTTACCGTTTATGTTAAAGTTAACTTCACATCGCATTAACGAACTAACGATTCTATTAACATAAATTTAATACACATTCTTTGAAAAGTAATAGTTATACCTCACTAGTATTTATAACAAATATATTATATGTAACCAAAATTATTAGTGTTGTGCCATGTAAATATAATATTGGATGATCGAATAAAGTCGACGAGGCAATATCATATTCAAGATATTCTTTGTTTATTTATAACTATTCTAGTTTTTTGTAGTCCCTATAGCTGAAATGCTAATAATGGTTTGTACTTAGGACAAATAATCAAGCAGATCTAGTACTATATGTAACATTTGTTTTTTTTTTTTTTCTTAAAATCGAACGTTTTAAGTATATTTGACTTGTCAACCATATTGTTAATTAATGAAGCGTGTGTGATGTGATAAGAGATAATGGGTTTCGTTGAAATATCTGAACGCTGTGCGTTCTTCAACGATAGTGGACCATCACATCATTTAGAAGGCTGTCTAAGGGGACATATTTTTTAACTTACCTCAGTTTGCAACGACGCCTGCAACTCGTCGTTTAGTTTCTTTAATGATGCAATCTGAAAAAAAACTTAATTTCATTATTTCAAGGAATAAAATCCATGCTTAGAACCTTTAAACGAGAAAATATCTCTCAGAAAGCAAAACCTCTTGTTGCCCCATATAATTCAATAATTTAATTGAGAACTTTACGATTTCTCGACGAAATATAAATTGTCATGGTTTAAAAAAAGAACAAAACAAAGGCGCGAAAGCGTTTTAAATTTTAAATTTATAACAATTTAAATGCGAACCGTCAATAGGTCAGAGTGGAATGTATTCGCATGGTAAGTAGTTGTGAGCTTGTTTTTTTGTTCGATACTTTGTCTTTCAGGGTTGTCGGTAATACAAGTTGTTTAAGCTCCCTCTTATATATTATTTATATAATAATATAATAAGAAAAGCCATTTTATTCCATTCAATATTAGTACTTATTGCTCATTACATTTTATTGTTATAAAAATAACATAGTTTATGTAATACATCAATTAAAACAAATTCGTAATACCTTTTACTTTATTTTTAAAAATAGCAATAACACCTTATATACATCAGGCAAGTGACAACCCTAATAATATGCACATAGGTTTATGACGCTCTTCCTGTGTACTCAATACCTATTATTATCAATCGACGCAATATCTGTTTCCTACTGTTATACGGATTTTAGTTAATTGTCACGAATGTTCAAAGTATTGTAAAGTTATACAATTTACATATTATATATCCAAAGACTACTACTGTGTCAGGAAGGAAAAAATTTAGTTTGATTAAACCTTTCTTTGCTTCTGGGACTTTTAAATATCGATTTGAATATTATTTCCTACCAATGTTATAAAAAACATATAATATATATATATTAAGAAGCTTATGCCCCTTAATGTCATAGAAAATATGTCTAATATGCAGAATATGTGTTTCAGACATCGCAAGACAGTTAGTTACCTGTCTAATCATTGACAATGTATATTATAAAACCTTGATAAGATTTTTTTTTAATTATTTATACAAAAAATATATATTTTCTTTTTTAATCTATAAAACAATAAAAATAAAAAAAAAATATTTAATTATACTCGAGCCATGACTGAAAAATTCGGCCTGTATACTCGCTTGTATATAATTAAGTTTGACTTCTTTTTTTTGTCTTTGTTCCATAGGCAAATAAGTAATTGCTGTCATTATTTCTGTATGTCACATCGATGTCAGGTAGCAAGAAATGGCGCCAAAACTTATTTTGCATAAAATGTCAATTTACTTTGCATTCAAATCTACAGATTAGAATCACAGATTGATCTCGTGTTACTGTCAGTTTTTTAGAGCATTGTACTATAAATCTGCGAAATTTTAGAGATCCGTTGATCGAAAAAATACAAGAAACCAAAAACAGCCCTTTCTTAGTAAAACTTTACTTTAAATACTTTATATATAAACAATAAATACTAATTAAAACAAATAAAGTGGTGCATGTTGCTAACATTTTTTGATTAGATTATTCCGAGAAGAGAACTTGTGAAGCTGGCGCCTCCGGGCAAATATTATATTGCCGCGTATTGTTTAAGAGATTATTCTTTTACTATAAAGGTATCGTGTATCATGTAGGTACTGATCAGAAGTTTTCTGTTGATTTATAAAATAATTGTTAAGTCCTGCTGTGTTTATGATTAAAAAACAGTTATTCATCTTCTTAATAATCAATATCAGAGTTTAATAATTGAATGGATGAGTGATAAACTAATAAAGAGCTTTCTGTTGCCCGCAGGTTCGATTCCAAGTCCCGTTATCAGTTATCAGTGTACATAGCTTATCACTATCTACCCTAACGGTGATGGTCGACTCGATTTCTATTGATCCAGTCTTATGTTTAAGCTTCATTTTACACAAATACCACTATAATTTAAATTCCCCTGTTCGCTTGCTTGTATTAATTGACTGACTGACTGTAATTAAGTACTTAGACTACGTTTTGTCCTAGGTTCGGAATTTTGTAATTTTTAATTTAAATAATAAGTCTATACTAATAATATAAAGCTGCAGAGTTTGTTTGTTTGAACGCGCTAATTTCAGGAACTATTAGCCCGGATCAAAATAAGTATTTTTTTTGTTGAATAGTCCATTTATTGAGGAAGGTTATATATAGGCTAATAATAGGAGTCAAGCAGCATTGAAAAATACTGCTAAAACGGGAAAATATTTCTTTTTGAGAGCTTTCCTCGCGTGCGCTGAGTAAACGATAAAAGTTACGCAAAAATAACGTAGGTATTATGAAATTGTTCCCCTTTAAAAGTTCTTAAAAGAATTCCGCGACAGCATATATCTAGCTTTTAAGGTTGACTAACTAAAACCTTTTTATGATAATCAAATTAGATCTAAAGTAATATAATATTTTTGGAGGTGTTTTAATTACCTTGATATTAATCCAAATTAATAAGTTCAATATTGCAAGCACTTAATTGTGAAAAAAAATTGCACTTGACAGCATTTGATTTTAACCAATATGTAAGGAGTTATTATAGTTTAAAACTAATACACAATGGTCAAGGGGTGTGTGGCGCGGTGAGAGGGAAGGGCCAGCAGTACCTACTACCTATCGATAGCTGCGGCCTGCTTGATTGCATCCTTACGGAGCGGTTGGGGCCAGCGAACAGCGATATTTATTGTAAACTATTCATTAATACGTATTAAATAAAACACTTTACTTTCGTCAATTTCTATGTTGTATAGTATTTTTCTGTTAAATATTGTTTTGCTTATTATTCTTCAGCTTGTTTATTCTTATCGACGTATGTAGGTACATAACTTAATTTTGTAGGATTATTCTATTAGATTTGTTTGTTTGTTTTCCTGATTTCTTCAACGGTTGTTCTTGTAGTTGAAGCTACTAGGTAGATTGTAGGCTATAGGGGCAGGTAGATTGATCAACAATAACTCGCTACTATCACGTGATTTTCATCAACTAATCACGAGCGTTGATGACTCCCCGCGACCCGCAAACTTGTGCGAAGTCTGCCGCGACTGTCGCGAGGCGTTTGGTAGTAAGATCATGTTGTGTTTTAGTAAGTATTTTTTTTCGTTCGTACTTTTTTTGGGATTGTGCCCATAAATCGCATTGCTTAAAATTTAAAACTGTTATTCCAATTATTTTGCTCAAAAACCTTAAATCACCAAATTTCCTGACAAACAGACTCCCAAGTTAATTTTTTTTGTAGTAATTCTTTGTGTTAGTAGTTATATTTTTAACTGGTCCAGCAACTGGTCAAACTGTGGAAACTTTGGGAATCCAAGGTATGCCTTCGATTCCCAAAGATTTACCTTTTAATTTTAAAAGAACACAGTTTCCCATTAAGGTTTCTTCTACGAGAAAGGAAACCTTTAAAAAATAGTAGAAAGAAAACCTCTAAAAATAGTACAAAAAAATGATATTTTCTGCTAAAAGCACACAAAAATACTTTTTAAGGGACTAAATGAATAAAATTTTAAAAATACTTTTTTTTCCTTCAAATACTTCTTTTTTTTTTATCAAAACCATTTTATGCTTTTTATTCGTCAACAAAAGTTGGCAACCCTAAATACAATCTATAATAAATAAAACACTGAAGAGTTTGATTTTGGTTTTTGTTTGTTATTCTGTTGTACTACTAATTGAATGATACAGTAGAACCTCGATAGCTTAAAAACTTGTGTAAAATCAATAATAATCTGTTTTCTTCACCCTAAGACCCAAATAACTTTAAATATGCAACCTTGATAAATTGATAAATAATTTCAGTGTTGACTGCAAAAAAAGATTTGGAGCAGTCCATAATTAAACTCCAGTAATTTTGTATGGAAGTACAGATTTAAGGAATCTATAAGCGCACATGCAAGCTATAAATGCCGAGATTTCTTTATTTTTAACTTATTAAAACAAGTATCGGGAGAAGGTCTCCTAGGTAAAAGACGAAAAATTTCTGATCATTGTTAACGTGGTTCAAATCTATTTATCCCAATCAAACACTATAATGACTTCGAATCGATTTACATACGATATACTTTTATTTATTTATTTATGTACCATCAAAACTTACAAAATATGAACATATACAAAGAAAAAAAAACATGTACAAAGGATCAACTTATCTCTTTAAGAGATCTCTCCCAGTTATCCTCCAAAGTAGGATAAAAACATTATAAATATGCGGTCGGGCACGTAGATAGACAAAAATAATTTTAATGATATTTTTAATATATAAATCATACATACTACATAAAATATATACGTTATGTATAATAAATATAATACATACTTTTATCTATAGACGAAATCTTAAAGATTTTTTTTTTATATTACATGTGTGTGTTTGTTTTGTCTACCACTTCTTTTGGCGCATTCGAGTACAAATATCTAAGTATTAACTCACGACAACGCTATCACTCAATACACAATGTAAATTACAATATATAAAATAACAAAAAAGAGACAAAATTAGTTTAGTTTAACAACTACAAAGAAGTATTCAGAGAAATATCGTATTGATTATTTATTATCCGGGATCGGGCATTATTTCTATATAAACGTTCCTGAACGACAAAGCTAAGCCAATATAATGGAAATAAAATATAGGAATATAAAACAATAAGTACAAGGAATAGCGGATTGCTCACTTAAATACAATTCCACGGTTTATTAGTCTTTTATGAAATAGTTCAAATCTATTATTTATGTAATTACGGATTTATGCAATAAAATATATTTTTTATTCAATTCAACATAGGTCTAGTTAATCAGTTCTCATTCTTATTTATTTATTACCTTAGGT
Organism: Napeogenes inachia; assembly: GCA_959347355.1. Classification (NCBI taxonomy): domain Eukaryota; kingdom Metazoa; phylum Arthropoda; class Insecta; order Lepidoptera; family Nymphalidae; genus Napeogenes; species Napeogenes inachia. The sequence goes on along the minus strand of OY365796.1, from coordinate 1,479,412 downwards.
ACATAAATTATTGAGTATTATAACTGATTCAAGAACGTAAATATAACCTTCACTATTATTATTACACTGCGTTAATAAAATGACGTCCTAAGTCCACAGATAACTTCTAGTTTCTCAGTAAATAAATAATACTGTTATAAGCCATTCGAAAAACTGGTAAAAAATATTATCTATTACTAACTATAGTATAAAACTATTTATCAATATGATTAGTAGCAACAGTTTTTTTTTAATATACTCCAAAAACAAACTATCTTTAAGTTAATAATGTATAATAAAACACTATTACCACAGAAGTACCAGTCTAACATGATCCCGGCAGCAAGAGAGAATTATTGTGAAATTACTCAATAGGACTATGTTAACTACTTTAGTCACCTAATTACTCGGTTTCTAATAATCACAAAAACCTTCGGCAAAATCTAACACATAGTAATTGTACACAAAACTTGATAATCTATGTGTAATAAAGGTATAAAAGCTAATAGTTTACACAGTTTTTGTCATTGCTTAGTAAAACCCCAAATTGAAGATCGAAATTTAACAAGTTTATTAGGTTATTTGTTGGGCTAGAATATAGTAATAATCTATCAACTTGCCTCCCAAACAAACACAGAACTTCCAGATTTTAACAGTAACATTCAAGCTGAATCACAATGCTATTAACTTTTATTATAAGTCTATTTTACTGTTTTTTATTATTTAAACATAAATAAAAACAATAAATTACAGAGATGGACTTTGCATTTGTATTATTTTTCGGTATGAGTAAAAAAAAAAAACTAAAACATACAAAGAAAAATTTTAAAAATCTTGACTCTTAGACATTAAAATAAATTTATTAAAAATGTGATTTTTATTTACCACAGCTTTTGGATAAAAGGATAAGTTGATTACAAAAAATACAGTAGTAAAAACCACTAATAAGAGTTTATTCCAGCAGTATATTATATATTTTTTAGCAAAAATTATTATACACTGTTTCCCTCATATATAAACCTATTAAAATATGTTGTCTTTTAAAGATTATAATCTATTGCAGAGTCTCATTTTATACATTAATACTTGGTACATGAAACATAAATATATTGACTAGTTTAATGTAATAACCATATTTAATTTAAGTGAATATTTTACTTTTTAAGGATATAATAATATATTTTAACTATGTAAACAATTATTGTAGATGATAAAAGAGGCAAGTTAAAATGATAAAGGAAAATATATTGTTTTGTTAAGAACATATTCTTTGAAATATGTTAGAGAGACATTTTTTTTTTATTGTGTATTCCGGTCTATTCCAGTCAAATCAAATTATTTGAGGTAAATGAAATTTATTGATAATATAAAATTGAGTTGACTGTCTGATAGAAATTATATTACTCATTTAGTTTAAAATAAAATGATGTAATAACAATAATCTTATCCCTAAAATACAACATTCATCATCAGTTTCTAAAGTTATTATAATTAAAAAATATATGCTTTTAGAGCCGTAGTCGAAAAGATTTTATAAATTATTTAATTACCTGTTTTAAGATTGTTATGTATGGTATATATTATTATTTGAGATGGTTGAATAACAAGTCTCACCCTGACCGATTGTCGGCAAAACCAACTGCGGCTCTGATATATAATGATAACATAACCTTTTCTAACATCTGTCAAAGTTTATAACATTAATTAGAGTGTATAAAATACCTCAAGCTCTTGGTTCTGACATTTTTCTTCAAGGTCCTTTGTCAAAGACACACTTATGGACGGTTCTTCATTGCTAATCTGAGATCCACCTTCAGATAATACCTCTGTTGCAAAGTTTGTAATCTGTCCTTTAAGACTGTTTAAACTTTGATTTAGATTAAGCCACGACATTTTAAGCACTTAAAACTTTGTCACATATCACAGGCTAGTATTTGGCGCAAAAAAGTTGTGAAAACACCGATGTAAACAATAAATAAATTGCATTATTTTGCAATTGACAATACTTTGTCCAGTTGGCAAAACAAGACATATTTGACAGTCGACAATTGACACTTCACGACATATTTTGCCAATTACTGAACGAATATATATTCTTTAAACAACAATTTTGGTTAAGTTATATATTTGCTATAGTAAGATGATTCTTATTGATGTTTCGGCAGTTTAGAAAATCTCGAGAATAGGGAACATGCAAAAAAATTTAAATGGCCTCAAATATTTTTTTTTCGATTACTTTTTATCATCTTATTATAATAAAATCATTTTTTTTTAATTTACTAATCATTTAAGGTAATAAAATAATTTATGAAAAGTGTAAAATTAGGGAGCGAAATTCAAAATTCCAAAACGCGCCACCATTGGTCGAAAGGAAATGTGACGTCATTTGACACACCATTCAATATATCGGCGTTTAAGTTCATACTGTGGTACTGTGTGACTGAGAAAAATAAATAATTTAAACCTATATTTTCGTGCTTAAAGGTTTTATTAAATGATACAATTGTTTAGGTAATCTTAAAAACATTTTCTAAATACTCAAACAACTCTAACAAAACAAATACCTACAAACTCTTTTTGAATAGCAGTTAGCATGCTACTAGGTACACATTACATTTTTAAAATGTTTCTGCCTCTGAATCATTTTTTACTTCACTTGACTCAGATAAATAACTTGGTTGATAATCAGCAGATATAGAAGATATAAGATGCTATAGAAGTATTATCAGCTGTGTTTTCAGTAAACAATTTTCTTTTTAAAACAGATAGCTTTACTTTTAAAACTGTTGTGTAACAATGTTGTGTGTTAAATGAGGAAATGGTGACAATGCTACATTTTGTTTTTCAGCAGGTATATTTACATTGACACCTTTACTTCCATACTTCGGTTTAATATTAACTTGCACAGCTTAGTCATTTGGTAATTTATCTTTAATATGCAAAAAGCAAGGCTCTGCCTTATGATCATCACATTCAATAGGAGAAGTACTGAGTCTTGGCTGATTAATATCACAGACATTTGTATGGGCAGTACTAGGACTTACTACCTATATCACTTCTTCGTAAAGGTCAAAATTTTTTTTAAACACTACTTTTGTTAGCTAACTCTTAAAAGGCTTAATTAACCGATGTCAATCTTTGCCTTTTGACTATGCACATTCTCATTCTATCAGCTGGTGTTTTTGCCACAAAAATATATAAGGAACAACTCCTTTCTTCAAATTTAGATTACATCTTTCTCCTTGTTGTTTTGTTACACATATTATATTCAATACAATTTGCTGTATCTTCCTTAACCTGAAATAAATCGACATTCGACAGACCATAAAATTGCGTAAAACATAAAAAGATTACGGTTTTTAAAGAAAGTTATACTGAAATTTGTAAGATAGGTTAGGTTAATTTTAAACTCAAATTTTCTAATGTTGATAAATTACTATAAATTTAAACTATTAGATTAAACTTATTATAAATAAAGTATACTTAGGTTAAATTGATCTTCACAACCATATAAACACGATTTAGGACATATAATATCCCTTTTAATTACCATACACCATTGTTTTTGTATTTTCGCATCTCTTGGATAACAAAATCTACTTTGTCGGGTGTTTTTCTAATACTATTTTTGCACTCCGGTACTAAACAATACTCGTAAGATGATTTTTATCTTCTTCCATGACTTGTAAAGCAACTAAATCTTAAAATATCTATGAAATAACTAAAAAGTTCATAGTAAACATTCACTGGACGTATCATTTGACGTCACGCAAAACGCGCGCAAAATGGCGGTGTTTAAACGGGTCAAATTTACTCAATGTTTTAATTTTCACGTTGTTAAAAAACTAGAATCTTTTCAAGCCTATTTATATTTTTTTCTACGATATAGAGAGGTAAATGATTAATTTACGTCAAAAAAAAAATACGTGAATGTTCCCTATTATAAGCACTATCGACAGCCTAAGTATATTTTACTATTTAAATAAAAACTCTGAAAATAATTCAAACTCTATACTTAGTCGAATATTTTTAATATCGAATATACGCAAGACAAAATTTAACTAAAGCGAAAGAATAACAAAATCAAACGTAATAATAAATCAATAGTAATAACAAAACAATTCTGTACTCGATGTATACTGGAAGATAGGAGTCGTATTGGTGGGGAGGACGAAATGCAACCGGAGAACGAATGTCCAATGAACGTCGCAAATGATTCGTGCCGCTAGTTATAATTCTGTCAAATATTTTTTTTTATTATATATATATATATTTTTATTATTATTATTATTTTGTCTGTCTATGCTGTTAGCCCTGTTGGCTATTACAGCGTCACCGGGGGAGCGGGTGGGTCAGGAGACCCACCCTTAGAAAGGAAGGGCCAGATGGGCCCCCATGGGGAACGATGTCCCGAGGGCGTCTTAGATTGAGACACGCACCTCGGCTCGGGGCGTCGTTAGTCAGGAGGGAAGCTAAGGAAATTTGGACACTAGCGTCCTCCCAAGGAAGAACGCCGGAGCAACGGAGCACTTACTCAGTTGGGACCTCGTCTATAACGGTATAGACGGTGTGTCCCTACGCGTACACGTTATTACCTACTGTGAACGCGTCGTCGGGGTCAACAAGTACCGACTTGGGTCTTCTTTTTCTGACTAAAGTAGTCTTACGTGGTCTATACTCTGCGGCGTCAGCCACCAGTGGGTTCGGGTGTCGCTCAGCACGTTCAAAGTAGTTTTGGGAAAGTCCCTTGAACTACTGAGCGATGGTCGGAAGGTTTAAGTCTCTATGGAGATCGATGTTGCGTACGAACCACGGCACCCCGGTTGCAATCCGTGTAAACCTGTTCTGAATCACCTGAAGGGGTTTCAGATTAGCGTGCGCAAAAGCGGGACTCGCATAGGACATGACGGAACGTATGCAAGCTTTGTAAAGTGTCACCTTATTCGCGAAGGGACATTTTATTCCGCTTGCCTAACAGCGGATATAAACGACCTAATATGTAGGCCGCTCTGCTACGAACGGTCCTAATATGCGCAGTGAAAACTAATTTTCTATAACGTTACTCCTAGGTATTTGGCTTCGTCTTTCCAAGGTATCGGTTTATCAAAGAGTTTGACGCGGGAGGATCCTTGGGCTGCCCCGTTCGAAGAGCACCGAAACGCTTTTCTCAGGATTTACCTCGATCCGCCGTTTCGGCAGCCAACTCTCGAGGTAGTCGACTACGGATTGGAGACGTTGGTATATCTCCCAGTGATCCTTAGAGGACGTGGAGAGCGCGGTATCGTCCGCGTACATGGCAAGGTGCATTTTAGGTCGCGGCCTAGGAATATCGCTAGCGTAGATGGAATAGAGGATGGGCGAGAGAACTGAACCCTGGGAGACACCCGCCCTGATGGGGCGGGGGTTTGACAAAACGCCTTCCACTCTGTAGCGAAAGGAGCGATTCGACAGGTAGTCCCTTATGATGAGTACGAGTCTGTTCGAAACCTTGAACTGGTATAACTTGTACACCAGTCCATTGTGCCAGACTCTGTCGAACGCCTTAGCTACATCAAGGAAGAGCGCTCCTGTCCTATGCTTCTTGGCCCTCACAGTGGCCCCTATCAGTATGTGCTCCGTAAGGTGTTGCCTGATGGGAACATGAATGGTTGGCTCTAAAGCCGAACTGCTCATTTGGGATGATTTTGAGTATCTCGACTTCCGATCTAAGTCTACAGAGGATGATTCTCTCATATACTTTCCCTAAGGAACTAAGAAGACTAATGGGACGGTAACTACTAGGCAGATGCCGGGGTTTGCCCGGCTTATGGAACCCTATCACTATAGCTTCTTTCCACTGGGCCGGAAACGAGCAACCGGCCAGTAGAGCGTTAAAAATGGTAACCAATAGGTAAATTAAAGTAGGCGGAAGGAGCTTTATCACTTTGTTAGTGATCCTATCGGGACCTGGCGATTTCTTGGCGTGAAGCGCCCTAACTATGGACGTCACCTCGTCTAGGCTCGTTTCCTTGATTGGCGGACCGACCGGTGGCTGAGAACACATTATATTGACCGATTTGTTGACTATTTCGACATGATCGCGATCAACCGATTGAGCAGACAGACGGCACTGGCTCTCTAGACTGTCGGCTAAGCACTCAGCTTTGTCAGGGTCGTCAAACGCGATGGCGGAGTTAGGTTCAACCAAGGGAGGCATATCTGAGACAGTGTTCGCCTTCAACGCTCTCTTTAACCGCCAGAATGCCTGGTGTGTTGGAGAGAGCGTGCTTTCCCAGCCGCTATCTCTGAAGTCGTCGAGAGCTTGTCTCGACTACCTCTGGAGACGGCGCAGCCTCCGTCGGTTGTCATCTGTCGGGTATCGGTCATGGGCTCTAATCGCGACGTTTTTACGGGTGATGAGAAGTCTAATGTCCGGAGGGAGTGCTCGGTAACCCTCGAAATTCACTCGGACCTCCCTCGAGGACTTTCCTATGCTGTCTACCAAATGTTCTGTGAAGTTAGTCGCGGCTGAGACAGCGTCCTCGGCCGATGTAAGCTGGTCAGTGATTTTGTCAAGGTGTGCTGATACGGGGGAATGGAGTTGCTCTTGAAGCTTCGTCCAGTTAATAATTGTTTTTGTCGCGGGTTCCCTAAGGGGGGGAAGTCCTAGCTGAAATAGGACCGGTCGATGGTCAGAGTCTTCTCGGATAGAGTCTCGATAGAACGTAACTGGAGTGTCACGCCCTTCAAGAGTACTATGTCGAGCACGTCGGGTCTGTCATGTCAGAAGTCTGTGTCGCAGTATCGCGTGGGACTCAAAGGCGCGGTGATCTCGAAGTCGAGACCAGCCTTGTAACTTAGCCTATCAAGGAGATTTCCTCTACTGTTTGCCACAGTAGAGTTCCAGCGGGGATGTTTGCAATTTAGGTCGCCGGCCAGAATGGTTGCGTTACCTAATTGGAGTAAGGACTTAAGGTCTCTCTCAACTAAGGCTTTATTGGGAGAAAGATAGACGGATGCGATCGACTGATGGCCGGTCATACCCACCTGACATAATGAGGCTTCTACGTTAACTAGTTGGGGCGGATCGAGCGGAGTGCAATGAAGAGACCTTCTGTAGTAAATGATGGTTCCCCCCTTCGCGGTTGCCCTATCGTTCCTAACCAGACGGTAATTCGCGATGTGCGGATCACGATTACACGGCTTCAGAAAGGTCTCTTGTACTAACAGGACGTCTATCTGGTGCGTGACCACACAGTCGCGCACTAGATCTATCTGCTTGAGTAGCCCGTTCGCGTTGAATGTAGCGACAGTCAGAGAGCGAAGTTTTACCCTTCCACGCGATGTCATCATGTTGACATCGTGTGTTCGTATATCGATTTGATTAGGACGGCGTGCTTGAGGAGAACTTCCATCCTCGCGGGAGGGTTCCGCGCGGAATCCCTCATTTCGTTCGAAAAGACTAGGAGCTCTTCGATGTCTATTACACCGAAAAGGCTCGTGACGCACGCGAGCGAACTCGCAACTCCGTCGGTGGAGTTACGAACCGGCGGCGGCGGCAACGACTGAGGAACGGGCTGTGGGATAATCCTCGGAGGCTTCACCCAAGCGTTCGCGACTGCGAGCTCCACGGGGAGCCCTCGGATGACCACCGTTAAGCGGCGTTCATCCTCTAACGCGTAGGTGTGGTATCCGTAACCACGTTCGCGGAGGAGACGAGTCAGACCGCGGAGGTCCGTCGAAGACGCGGTTTGTACGCGGATACCGTCGGCGGTATTTCGGGCGGACGTGACATGGAGCTTGTGCTCCGTCATAAGTGCGGACAGAGTGTCCCACTTAGACTTGTCCCTTATGTAAAGCGGCTGTGGCGCGGGGGACTTCCGTGGCGCTGAAGGCGCCTCCGCGGGCACTGAATGCGCAGACGAAGCGGCGCGGTCGCGGGCGCATCGGGCGCGATCGACGCGGGTTCGGAGGGCGGAGACTGCCCACAAAACTGAATAGCGCAGGCATAAATGTGGCGCGATTTCTTGGACCCAACCAAAAAATTGCGACTTTGACAGATCTTCGGGTTCCGCCGCGAACTTGGGGTCCATGGTGGAGCCCAGAGATAAGAGCCGTCCCTACGTGAGCAGGGAGGCGAGTGCCTAACGTGAAAACCCTATCGAATCTCTGTCAGTAGGTGGCAGAGGTGTGCCTAATACCCTAACGACTATGTACTTACACGACGCAGGCTATTACGACGAAGTCTTTTAATTCCGTTTCGTACCCTAACTAGGGCGACGTCGGACTTGTTGGAACCCTATGCAGGCTCGCCGGCCCGCAGGTGTGCTTGCGGCGATGACTCACACACAAACACAATCACAACACTGGCTTGCATACAATGGAGGCCGTTATCTTAATCTGGCGCAGGTGTTCAAACGGTCGGTGCAGGTGGTTGGCGCAGGTGGCTGGGCGGTCAGCGCGACGGCCCAGGCAGGTGGCGCGAGTAGGCGAAGCAGGTAAAAGGGACATGTGTCCCGGTCGACTGCTCAACGGTGAATGTGTTTAATTATTAATCTGTAAGTTACTGTACTATCTCAGTTACCAAGAGTATACTTTCAAATAAATAGAAAATGAAATACACTGCTACACGAAGAGGACTCTAACCTGTGAATCTAATATTTCTGGGGAACCTAAGTCACTGATTTTTGTATCTAATATACAGATATACACGCATACAATGAACACTTGAAACGTCCGTTTCTCAAGTGTAAGTCCATGGAAAACTGGCAAGAAACTTTATGAATACTCTTATAACTTTTTTATTATATTATTTGTTTAATACTAAATGCGGAGCCAAAATTGTCATCGATATGTGTGAACAAATTATCATGGAAATGAGAACTAGATTAACTTATAATCAGGGTTTCCTATCGCCTCATCAGTTTCGTATTCATTCATTGACCCATAGTGGCTGCAGGCATATTTGCACTTTTTCTGTTTTTTAATATTATAACATTATTGATTTTGAAAATGTTTTTTCAGTCAAAGTTAGTTAGTCAAAGTAGCTGAGATTTTTTCTAAATCGGTTCAATTGTTCAAATGTTCGGACACTCTAACGCCCTAACGATGAAAACTGTAAGTAATATAATTTTTTTTTATCTTTATGAATGATATTGTTTTTTTAGTGATCCATGATGACTATTATATCTGTAATAACCTAGAGGTCTGAGGCATGGTGGATTCGCCTCGAGAGTGGCAGCAGCGGGGGCGAATATGTAGTGTCGTCCTCACAGGTCTCATGCAGGTTTCCTCACTAGTCGTTGTAATAGTTTGTGTACACACTGAGCTCACTACTCACAGTATTTCTTTTGCACCCAAAAAGAACCCCCAATGTGTTCGAACTCAGATGTAAAACTTTATATGAATGTTAGCAACATTGCTTTTTTAAATATATATTTTCAATTAAATCAAACTTAAATTTACTGGAAAACCTTGAGCCTCAATTTTTTATTCAATTAAACTCCGAGGATATTTTGTTTCTAGATAAATTCCATGTTGGCAGATCGTAATTATTTCATTTTCTGTGGCCGCCATTTGGCGGTCTTTTGTTAGTCAATTCATTTATAATTTTCTGTGTTAGTGTGGTGGAATGAAGTTGTCATCAAGCGTTTATATTCGAATCATTATAAATTAAAAATAATCGCTATTTTGTTTAATCGACGACTATTTTTTTGATATAATTAAACTCTGCAAATAATCCCGTAGTGAAGCTCTTAACACTGGTTTGGTTAAAAAAAAAATTACCCAAGCCTATCGATATGGAGGCAAGTTTTGACACATTTAAAGGAATAAAAACTTATTCGAGGCTTAATACGACGAAATTGAACAATGGTAGTATTACCATGAGATCAACCAGTAAAAGAGATCCTCTAACAACTAAAAATGCTATTAAATATCTTCTTGAAGGATCGTTAAGGCTTAAAGTCTGTAGATATTGTCTTAGCGTCACTAACCCTTTATCCGAGCTGGATGAAATTCTGGTTCTAGCAATCGATGGTGCACTTCACGAGGTAACCATAAGAGATATGGTCGCAAGTTTTCACCCGTTTAAGGTATTTTTGCTTTATAAAAACAATGATATTGTATCATATTTTTATGTTAATCTTTTTTATTAAAATGAAGTTTAAGTATAAGTACTCATTTCTTGTAAGTACTACTATTATTATTTCGTGTTAACATTAAGAATATGATTGTGTATTTCAGGTTTCTGAGGATGGTAATTTTCCAAACAAAATTTGTAAAGATTGTCTAAACCGTACTATGGGTTGTTACTTATTTGCACAACAGTGTGAAAGAGCCGAGCGAGCTCTACGCAACTGCTTTGAAGATATGTGTGACAAATTTGAAAAACTAGATCCTGTAGAACCTGTCAAAAGACGTGGTAAACCCAAACTTAATCCAAACTCAAATATTCTATACACTGAACACAATGAAGTCATAGATTATGCCGAGCCAATTATTAATATCATCAATACAGATTCTTTAGCTCAAGATGACACTAATATAGGTGAATTGGAGTGCCAAAAGTGCTGGCAAGTTTTACCAACTGCTGAATTGCTTTTAAACCATGAGAAAATTCATCCTAAAACTATGTGGTATAATTGTAGATTATGTGGAAAGTCATTTGTAAAACGATGCCATTTGAGGAAACATTTAAAGCAATCACACAAGACAAAACAAACAAATAACGAAATAGACATATATAAAAACACAAACTTCAAATGCAATGATTGTGGTTATAGCAGTACATGGTTGGGTGATCATTTACAACATATAGAGAAACATAAATTTAAATATATGTTTGAAAATTTAATTGAAAGAAATGTTGAAAAGTTTTGTGCAGTTTGTATGGAGAAAGGATCAAGAATGATTGATTTAAATGAAGTTATCCATCTCCATGGAGGATATCCGGCTTTAAGTGGGGATATGACAATACAAAATATACTGACGGCTACTATTCCTGCAGTAAGTATCTTTTACTTTTATACAATACTACAAAGTACTTTATGTACCTTTATTAAGCAAACATTTTAATACTTTCAAATACGCAATAGTTTCTAGATGTCTGGATGACAGTATTATTTATTAATGACATATACAAAATAAATATATTACATTAGTCTCATTAAATGTATGTGTAGGTTGTTTTTATAATTGACTGGATGTGTGTTTTGTAGCATAACTCATACAAATATCAAGATTTACTAATCTATAATAAAGCAAAGATAGTAACTATAACTGAGGGAAACATCAATTTTGATTCTACTGAATGTAAACAATCACAAAATAATTTATTTAACTTCTCAAAACCAATTATGGTTGTACAATATAATATTGAGAGCATTACCTCTTATATTTATACATTTGCTAAGCCATATTTGCTCAACCTATTTGAAAGTCAAGCTATCATGTATATACCAAACATTGATTCTTTGAATGGTAATATGAAAATTTATGACAATGTTGAAAAAAAACAAAATAAAGAACTGCAAGTTAGCAAACCAGCTTTAGTTGAGACAAATATATCATATGTCTATAGCTTTGCCCAACCTTATATGCATAATAACATTGAGACATTAACTAGAAATACTTCTGATGATGACAATTTGGACAATGAAAAGCTAGATAAAAACACTGAAATTGTAAACCAGATTGATTGGCCATGTAAAATATGTTGGATATTTAAAAAACCGAATTGCAAAGACTGCATAACTAAGACAGTTAACATTAATGCAAATGTTGATTTTATAAATATTATTGATGAAACTAGACACTATAGTTGGATTTTTATTAAATCTAATAAATTCAATATTAGCAGTACAATCTTTAATGACAAAAAGACATTTCACAAGAGACCATTTAAAACTGACATTGATATACAAATAAATAATACAAAAAAGATTAAAACAATGAAAACAAGAAATGATCAAGATTTTTGGAAATGCAATATATGTTTATCAACAAACAAACAAAATAGAGAAACATGCATATATTGTGAAAAAAACCCAACAAATGTTATTTTTTATATTAACGAGAAAACAGATAATACAATAGAAAACGATGTTGATGATGTTGTACTTTTGAAAAAAGATAAATATGAAGAAGTTAACAATAATACTATTGAAACACCAATGGAAATAGAAAATAATGATAGAAATGAAATATCAATATTTAACTATGCCAAAAGACCTGATTATGTTGAAGAGATGGATGTATCTTATGACGAAACTAGACCTTTGTCACTTGAATACTCTATTGAAAAGATTTCAACTGCTTTAAGTATGTTTTCTCATGTATAAAAATTTAATATAGGAGCAAATCACATTGACAAAAGAAATATAATGAACAAACGAAAAATGCCAGTACAAATTTTATTAAGAAAATAATATATTGTTATTGTATTGTAGTTGTTTGTTTAGATCATTTTATTTATATGCCATTTATCATAAAACCGCTTTTTATTGTTTTTATTTACAAGCTTTATTTTTGTTGCAGATCCCTCTCGATAGCTACATGGGAACCAAAATTTGCAATACTTGCCTCAACCACGCCATCACATCATTTATTTTCATTAATAAAGTACAGTTCGTTAGGAACAGATTGAACACTTGCGTTACTCTCATGTTAGATAATCTCGATATTAACAATCCTAAAAGTAACATTATGGTAGAAATTTCACAGGACACTATTCTTCCTATACCTGAAACAAAAGTTATCGGTATATTTGATGATTCAGATGATTCTGATTGTAATATTGAAGTCCTTGAAGATGAATTCAGGGTGGAATCTTATTCTGAAAGTGATTCCGGATCAGATTTTCTCCACGATGACAACTCTATTGCGGAATTGAGTAACGAAATCGAGGATCAACTTAAGAATGTCACCAAAACCTACAGTAAGAAAATTATGAATGGTTTCCAATCGAAATTAAAAGAAGAATTCGATGTTTGTAGCGAGTTTTTAACCTTTAAGAAGAGAGTGACACCACAGAAACGCGGTCCCAAAATCCGATACACGTGTCCGTTTTGCAACAAACACTTCATATCTGATTATTTCCTCAAGAAGCACGTCATAAAGCACATGCACCATAAAGTAGAGTGCGACTTGTGCTTCAATCAATTTAAATCGAGATTTTATTTGTTTGAACATAAGAAAATGGATCATTATCTACACGCAGCTAGTTATATGTCATGCAAAGTCTGCGGCCGGTCGTTTACTAACCCAAAGAGATTCAAAACGCACGAAAAAAGTCACAGAGCCAAAGAATGTCATCTATGCAATAAAAACTTTGTCTCCCAAAAGCTTTACGACATCCACATGCAAAGACACGCCGCCAAATTCATAAGATATAAGAACAAGGACGAACAAACGTGCAGTTTTTGTGAAAGGGCATGTTCAAACGAAAATGAACTTTCATTACACGTGAATAAAGTACACCTTCAAATAAAACCGTACAGCTGTGATATGTGCGAAAAACAATTTTACACTGAATACAATTTAGTGAGTCACAAAAAACTCCACAGCCTGTTCTGCAAAGAGATTTGTGAGTTCTGCAAAAAAATATTCAAATGCAGAAAAGATTTAGTAGTTCACGTGAGGAGGCACATCGGTGTCAAACCACATCATTGTCCAGTTTGCAGGCAGTCGTTTTATTCGGATTCCAGAATGAAAAATCACATGAAAAACTTCCACGGCGGTAGGTTCTGTTGCCGGCTCTGCAGGACGGTTCTGCAAACTCAATTCGACCTCAAGACTCACATAAACGTAGCGCACAGTTCTATGTAGCGTTTACTTTTCCTGCTCTGTTAATAGCGTGAGTTATTACTGAGCCTACAATAGACCTTCACTCACTTGATATACATTTGTTTAGTTTATTTGTCGGAAATTTTGTCTTATTTGATTAGTCTCATGTCTATATATATATATATATATATATATATATATATATATATATATATATATATATATATATATATATATATATATATATATATATATATATATATATATATATATATTAGACATTTTTAGATTATCGAAAATTACACATGGTTTTTAAGTTTTCTGTCAAAAAAGCGAAAAGATAAAATATTTGGTAATCGTGTGCCTTATGAGACGGCTTTGAGTATCGTCATTTTATAAATAGAAATAATGAGACGAAAACAAAATGAAAACCCCAATCTTTCATAACGTAAATCTCTTTACGCATGTATATAATACAAGCAAGTATTCAAAATAGGAGAAAAATGATTAAAAATGTAGATATGTCTAAATGGACTGAAATGTCTGTCATCTGCTTTAAACGCTCAATGTATATAAAATAGATTTATTTTTATATATATACATAGATTGATAATCTACAACGTATATTATATAAGTTAGTATTTTTTTTATAACCGGTGTTAAATTATCTTTATTAGCTGGTAAGTCAAAAGAATAATAAACCGAGTGTCCTGTCTTTATAATGTCTAGTCTGGTAACACGGTTTGGAATTAAATAATAATTAATAACGTACAGTAGCACAATTTAATTCGAAAATGTTAACCAAATTCTATTAGATGTAATAAATTATATTATATAGAAAGTGTATATTTTTTATTTATCAATTATCATTTTTCATTATTTATTCATTTTATCATTATTTATTCATTTCTATCAATTAATTATTTAACCTTGATAATTTATGTGTAGAATACACAGTTTGAAATGTAAACAATCAGACTGGTCAGTTGTCATTCCCCCTATTTATGGTCTTGTTAGAGAAAATACTATGTTAATATTAATTCAACTCGTTAACAGTTTAATGTCGAGAAGACTTCTTACCCAATCATCTAAAAACGGAGCACACGCTGCTGATAACAAGACTTGAATTCTGCGAAGTGGACCAATATTAACCAGCCCCGATTATCAACTGGTAGGAATCATATTACTAGGATCCGCGACAATGCGCTGCGGCAGTTCAGCTGAGCGCCATCCCCTTTTTTAGGCTATTAAAGCCGGTCCATACCGCGCCCAAGGACTTCCAATGCAGTTGCTGGCACCGGAAAGGTTAAAAGTAAGTCGATTGCGATTGTCGAGCGCACGCAGGTTCAGTTAAACTTAAGTCTATGGGAGATTCAGTTTTTTGATCATATCTTTAAAACGAAAAAATATATTATATATTCAGTTTTTTGGAGTAGAAGCCCAGTCACGTGGATTTCTTGTGATGTTGCCTCAAAAATTGATTCCCAAACGGTTAAGAGCTTCGCTTACACTCAGCTCAATGAAAATTTATGAGAGTTAGGTATAGTAATAAAACACTACCAAAATTGATTATTTTTCAAATACAAACAAACTAAACAAAAACATAATAAATAACAAACAAACTAAACAAATAAAAACCTAACAAGCAGTTTTTATTTATACACTTCAAAAAGGTTTAAAAAAAAAGCACGGATATATAAATATTATTTTTACTATCCACGTGGACGGAGTCGCGGGCAACAACTAGTATTTACACATTTGTGATAATATGATGATATATCTGTGAATGGTAATTGATAATGGTAATGTTGCCTTATGATATCTGCAAAATACAGCCATTGCCTTTAGAAAAATGGGTGTAGAAGGAAGGGAAGGAGGAAGGAGGGAGATGAAGACACATGAAAAGAGGGAGATTGATTGTTCGTCAGTAATTCTTATTCATCTTGAGATGTTTGCTTAATAAGACTTAATTTGTTTAATATTTGCTTAGACTAGACTACTAAATTTGGTTCTCTGTCAAGAAGACATACGTGTTATTGAACTTCACCATAAAGCCCTTCGTGATGTGCTGTACGTTGAGACAATTTTTTCTTCAACGATTTTTTAACGCGATCAATGGACCAAGGTTATCAAATTGATATTATCTACACCGATAGCAGCAAAGCCGTTAACAGGATCGATCACGAGCTATTGTTGTTTATATTATTCCAAATGTGTGTCAGCGGTGACTTGCTCCGATGTTTTTCGTCTTATATTAACAATATGTCGCAAGCGGTTGTTATCAATACTTACATTTCTAGTTAGGTTTCCATCCCGAGTGGGGTGCCCCAGGGTTCATTGCTGGGGCCTTTACTTTTCTTGATATTTATCAATGACATAGCTAGTGGTTTTCATAAGAGTAACCCATTGTGCTTTGGTAATGATATGAAAATATACAAAATGATTACCTGACCATTATATGTCATTCATCTTCAAACTGATCTTTTCAGAATTGACGCATATTGTGCTCATCATATTATACTCCATCTCAACTCCTCCAAATGTTCCGTTGTTACTTTTGCAAGAAAGAGAAATATGTTATAATTTAATTGTATCTTAAGACATCAGAACCTCCAAAAGTGTGAAGAGATCAGAGAGGAGGAGGAGATAGGAGTTCTACATGACACAAAACTGCTACATATTTGGTTCCCATATAAACTCGATTGTCGGCAAAGCTTCTAAAGTATTAGGCTTTGTAATGAGGAGCTCTGTAAATATTAAAAGGGCGAAAACTTTTTAAATGTTATATGAGCACAAATATACATATTTGCTCAGTGCACTTGAATACGGGGTTTATTACGGGTTTATTACGGGTTTAAGGGGTTAATTACGGGTTTTTGAGATTACTGTTAGGGGGAAAAAAATTCAGGTGTTGGCAACACTGCTGACTGCTGAGTAGTGGGTCCTAGAGGTGTGATAAACGGCTTTATCTGAACAACGAATTTAAGTTTAATGCTTGAATTTTTAAACAGGCTTATTAAAAAGCTTATTTTTCTAAAACGCTTTTCATATTTTTTATAAACATAAAAGAAAAATAAAGAAATTAACAAGTGTTAAACAATGAAACCATGACTTTTTGTCGCGTCAGCTAGCGGTGTCACGCTGTACTGAGATGTTTAATAGATGTAGTTATGTTTTTGTTAAGGTAAAACTAGATGGCGTTGTTAAAATTTCATGTAAAAACGTTACGAGAACATTCGATCACAAAATATATATTATTATTTTTAATTTCAATTGTCTTATTTGAATTTTTTTCTTAAAGAGTAAACTTCAATATCAAATAAATAATAAAGAACTATTACACAATTGAATGTAATACAAAAAATAATCATGAAAATAATTAATTAAAACCTAAAATATTTATTATTTGCAATGTAAGTAAACGATACATTTTTAATATACATATATAGTATTAATAAAAGCTAATATAATATATAAAATGATTACTGAATAAATAATTATTATTAAAATGTGCCTTAGATACATAATTAGAACGATACATTTTCATCGAATTAAAAAAACCTAATATGCTCATGATTGTTGATAAATTCAATAAAAATATTAAATTGAGTCTTATCTCCATAGCTAGAAAGATACATTTTCATCGTATCAATAAAAGCTAATATGCTTATGATTATTGTTGAAATCATTAAATATATGAAATTGGGTCTTATCTTCGTAGTTAGAAAAATACATTTTTATCGTATCAATAAAAGCTAAAATGCTTGTGATTATTGACGAAATCAATAAAAATATTAAATTGAGTCTTATCTTCGTAGTAAGAAAGATACATTTTCATCGTATCAATAAAAGCTAAAATGCTTATGATTATTGACGAAATCTATAAAAATATTAAATTGAGTCTTATGTTTTTAGTTAGAAAGATACATTTTCATCGTATCAATAAAAGCTAAAATACTTATGATTATTGATGAAATTAATAAAAATATGAAATTGAGTCTTATTTGAATGCAGAGAAAGTTACATTTTCCTCGTATTAACAAAAGCTAATATTCTAATGCTTGTTGCTAAAATCAATGAAAATATCAAATTGAGTCTTATTACTATAGATAGAATGGTACATTTTCATTATATGAATAAAAGCCAATTCGCTCGTGCTTATTACGTTTGCTATTTCAGTTTTAAAATGCATCTTCAAGCAACTGTTTTAAGATTCCTTTTCAAATGGACGAATTGTTGTCAAAACATTTCAACGTTATCGGCTTAATATTTTAAACAGACTTTTGTGCTTACTCTGAAAAGCAGTTTTTATTAAATGCTTGAAGCTTAAGTTGCCTTCTCTAGTGGGTCCTGACACCCACAGTCCACTAGGGATGATCGATGTTAGAAAAACATCGATGTTGACATCGATGTCATTATCGGAAGCCCAACATCGATGTTCGATATTTATCGGAAACTGAACATCGATGTTGGATATCATCGATGATTTTTGCATTTAAGCAAATAACTTGTAAAATGTCTGTAATTTCTCCTGAGATATTATTATGGTTGTGTGTGAGCCGTGAGACCGTGAGTTAACATCGATGACGATTTTGTTAACATCGATGTTACGATATTTGTAGTAAACCAACATCGATGTTAAAACATCGATGTTTTTGCTTTCAACATCGATGATCATCGATCATCGATGTTCATCGAGCATCCCTACAGTCCACACGGCACACCGGTCCATTGACCATTCACCGTTGTCATTGTCCAACTTTGTGTTAATATTTACAAAATTTCAAATTTGTATTTTGTGTACGAATACGTACTACTATAATTAAAATATATTATAGGTAAATTGAATAATTATGGACCTAATTAAGTTCTTAATCAACCCGGGAGGCAATCAAACATGTTTGTTATGTTATACACAAAATGATTCAGCCACAAATATTTATTCTGATTTTGAAATTGAAAACATGTATTTTAGTACTATTATAAAGTTAGAAGATATGATAAAATATTTGTTTCCTAAATTCGTAAGTGCAATTTTATATTAAAATTATGCTTGTGCTATTAAATAATCGTACTGGTTATTATATGCAGCTTGTGAATTGCATTTTATTTTGGTGATTAGCTTGTAAGTACATGTTTTATGTATTTTTTTTCAGGACATAATTGTAACACAGGCATGTGAGTTCTGTACACAACTAATAATAAAAATGTATATTAATATTAGAAAAAATTTAATTGTGAAGACTGCCCTGCTTAGTTTAATAAATAATTTAAATTTGGAACTGAACAAAAGTAAACAAAATGTGATTGTATCAAAACAGTGTTATCTAAATATTAATAAATTAAGTTTAAAACCAACAAGAGAGACAGCTAATGTGATCAAAAAAAGTATTGATAATGCAGACAATTATGAAATAAATAATTCTTCTATTGATATCCAATGCAAAGAATGTTTTAAAATATTGGATTCTATTAAAACATATAAATTACATATTAAAACTCATAAAAGAAAGCGCAATAAAACATACTACACCTGTAATTTTTGTGATTACAAAACTCTTAACAAATCATCATTACAAGGTCACATTAATAAAAACCATTTAAAAGTTAGGCAGTTTGTTTGTAACATATGTTATAAAAGTTTCTACCACAAGAAAAATCTTACTGAACATGAATTAAGCCACTCTAAAGGTAGAAATGAAATTTGTGAGGTTTGTGGTGATACTTTCTTGCACAGAAAAAACCTACTTGAACATTTAAGATTGCATAATGGCATAAAACCTTATGAATGTGATATTTGTTTCAAAAAGTTTGTGACATCTGGCCGTAGATTAGATCATGTAAAAAGAAGTCATACTGAGAAGTCTGTTGCATGTTTGCTGTGTGATAAAAAGTTTAGTTTAAATAAAGAACTAACGAGGCATATGAAGATTGTACATTCCTGAAGTAACACTTGGTTTTGTAACCATTTGATACAGGTATAAATATTAGACCTCACTTTTAAATAAAACAAAAGAAACCAGGTGTTAGGTAATGAAAACTTATGAATAATATTTCTTTCTATATTAATGATATAATTTATTTAGTATCTGAGAAAATATGTCCATATACTTGTTGATTATTATCATTGAATGGTTAAATCATCAAAAAATAAAAAGAAATCAATTTATGTAATATTTATTTATAAAAAGTAAAGTACAAAAAGTAATTTTGCTCCTCTATTATTAACATGTGTCGGATTAACTCTAATTGTAATAAAATACAATATTTCTATACAATAAATATACTTAAGGCAGTGGATATGAGTATTTTACAATTACTTAAAAGTAAATTTAATATTAATTCTAATACTGTAATCAAATAAACAACATTTTTTGAACATGTGGGTCTTTCTTTTAGTTAAGAATAATAGAAAACAATGTTTTGTAGAATATAGTCAAGGTGATAAAAGGAAGGTATTAGTGAATATTTATAAATCTGTACAAACTATTAAATCAGTATATGAACTTCTGTAATTGTAACTTCAATTTTTATTAAGTAACTTATTTTAAAAGTAATATTTTTCTTTTCGTTTTATTAACAGTAAAATTTACAAAATGTCGATAAATATGCCATAGCCGTGTTGTTGTTGTATAAATAGTTTGTTCCGCAACAATTAGATGACGTGGTTTTAATACCAACGCCTTCAATTATACACTCCACTTAATTGTTCTATTCCGGTTTTAGAGGTTTAATATTGGTAGCCTTGGTTTGGTGGGACGTATGTTTGGGAAGGTCCTGAAGGATACCCACCATTAGGCTGGTCGGGATACCGGGCTTCTCCTTCATAAGTTACCTGAAAAAGTTAAGAAGTGTTACATAAATATATACAATTAAAACCATGTGAATTTGTTTGTGGAATTTCAGTCCAACTTCTTATTTATATTACCTCAGCATTAAACCCATTCTTCCAATCGGCTGTGTATCTTACAATCTGTGTGCGTCCGTCGGGCAACGCGATTCTGTACTCTCCGCGGGTGACGTCGCCATCTGACTTCGCGTTGTGGCTGTAATCGTTGCCATCTTCATTAACTGCATAGGCGAAGTCGAATGGCATACCAGGTTCATGATGATGGTGGTGGTCGTGGTTCTCGTGAGGGTGAGGGTGAGGATGATCCGGCTGCAATGAAAATTAATAGAATTTTCGTTTAAAATTGTTTTATTCTTATTATCGACGGCAATAACTGCTTAGATACTATTTATAGAAATAAAGTATATTTTTATAAAGTTGATTTTGTCTCTCAGGGCGTCACATAACCATGGATTGCAATGTCACATATCTATGGATTCGGTCGGTTCCGGCCGAATCGTAAATAATTGGATTGGTCAGATCTTGATGATTTCCGCTATTCGGTTCAAATTGAAATGTTAATTAAATTAAGTTACATTGTACTTAATAAAGGTACTTTGTTTAGAATATAAAACATATATCCTAGGTAGGTTAGGATTTTCAAAGGAATCATAAAAGATGTTACGACCCTCCAGATAAAGACGACTATATAGTATATACATATGTACAGTAGTACAGTTGGTATTAAACCAATATTAATCTGGGCAAACGACTTGTCTCTCTAGCGAAGAGACGGTTCGAGGTCGTGGGTTCGAATCCCTGCCGGTATCGGTTGGTTTTTTGATTATATATTTATTTAAAATTCAAATGCTTTCTGCATTGGCCTCTACAGTCAATTTAAATGAGTATAAAACTGTCAATCAAGTTTTTTATTTGGACCAATATCACTAAATTTTATGTCATCCTGTATCTGTTAAATCCTTCCATAATAGATTCTGTCTATTTGGAGTGTGAGTGAAGACTGTTCCATAAATAGTTAGCACCGGAACGGATATGTTCATACCGGATTCAGTAAATAATAAATGATGCCGGATCCACCGGATTTCAGGATCCGTTTTTCCGGATTGCAATACCTATAACGCATAACTCATACTACACATAACATAATTGGATAAATTTTCATGAACGGTTTGATTTGTTTATCGGTCGTTCGAGAGATGGCGCTGACTCTATTTACTAACGTTATTAAAAACAATGTTTGTTATACCAATAATCCAACTCTTAATAAGTTTAGTCTCGCACGACAATAACAATGACTTTATCACATTCACTTTATATAACTGAAAATAATATTTTATGTTCACTTAAGTTTTATTGTAAATACATAAAATTTGATTCTAACGTTGACCTTGGTAAATTTCGCAATACTTGTTTTGGAATGTGGATTTATTTGAGTTTATTGTAAAATGTATTTAAAATGTCGCCATTCAAGAGTGTATTTTCTGGTGACGTATAAAACATTTATTTAGTATTCATTTCATTAAAGATAAAGTTCTAAGATATAGATCAGGGTTTTATAGAAGTGTTTAATCAAAATTCTAATTCTTAATTTTAAAGTGAAATTATCCAAATAATTCTTAGGAGACATATTTAACAAAGTTTAATAATCACTAGGTCTTAATGAGATATCGTTATTTTTTATTAAGTAACTTACAACCAAATACAATCATTTTAGTTTATTGTGAAAACAAAATCAACCATAAAACAATCCACTAAATCTATAATAGTAAATCGATCCTCTAACCTTAGTATTTATGAAAGCTTCATAACTTGTTCAGTATTGTAAAACTATTAGTGAACACCCGACCTTAGATGAGGTGAAGCAAAGCCGTTATACAAGATTATGTTATAAAGTTATAGTCAAGCGTAAAAAAAAATAAATATTTATAACATAAAAAATTGCAAAAAACTATCTATCTTAGGACAATAAGCCGAAAAATAAATATATATCTATCTAATGTAAATCTAGGTTTTTTGAGTTTTGAAACTCTGACAAATATGGAAAGGACACTACTACACGTAGTTAAAGGTTTTTCCGTTGACGAAGCTAAATTATCGTAACTCGCTCACGTATCAATCAATAGCCTCATAGTTCATAACACAAGCGATTCGAAGCGAGCTAAGTTAGATAAGACCACAGTGTTCAGTGTTGCATCTCTGCTCCTACTTCATACTATACATGTATACCAAATGTACGATAATTTTACAACTTCTCAACGCTGTTTCATAAGAAAGAGTCTAAAGAGTTTGAAGTTAAGCCCATCTGTTCTGAATGAGCAGTGGTGATAGGTAAATACTTATTATTAAAAATATCATTGAATAATAAATAATATAAAATATAAATAAGTAAAAGACACGCCTAGTAGAATATTGAACACTATTATATCACATTATCCATACCTACTATGGATAATGTGATATTAACATATTTTTCTACAGATTTCTTTAATGATTATCCCGTGCTATTGCCTCAGTTATAACAAAGCTGGTAAGTAACATAATGACTTTATACTAATGTTATTAAGAAGGAATTTAGGGAGGTTGTAAGAATGTGCATTCAGAAGGGTAATTCGAAACTACGAGCAGTACCTATTTTCCATATCAATATGCATTATTCCAGATAGACCTTAGTTTATTATCACACTACGTCTGTCACAAATAATAGCAGCGCCTTTTAATAAGTATTATAAAGCAATTACAAGTTCGTTTATAAACGTACGGTAAATTAGAATATTGCTGTTTCCTTCGCGAGTTAAATCATTACTTCTCAAATAACGCACTGAAGGTATAACGCTTTTCTAGTCTACGCGGAGCTAGTTAATTATATACCTACTCTGATATCAATTGGCGATATTCAATGTATCCATAATGCAATATATACCTACACGTTAATTATAGATGCAACTTTGAAAAATTTATCTTAAAAAAATCTGTTAGAAAAGTATACTTGTATATGTATATATATTTTATATTTTGTTATAGCTCAGAAAATGAGAGCAGATAATATCGAAGGTAAGTACCTATATAATAACCTGTAATATATACAAAATTTTCTCAATATATTATTTACTTGCAAAAATATGTATACAAATAATATAATACTGTCTTAGATTATGGTGAGAGATTATCAAGTAAGTTATGTTTTTGTTAGCAAGAATAACTAAAAAAGATGCTAAATAGTTTCTGTCTTTAGAAGAAATAAAATGAACACACTTATATTCCTTTACTATTCCTCTGAGCTCAGCCAACACCAGCCAACACCAACCAAGCCATTAGCCAACGCCAAGATAGAAGCTAATAAAATACTCAATATAAAATAAAATATCTTTTTACACTATTAGTACTACGTACTAGACACATACACACATACATTGAATGAGAGCATTACTGTACTTATAGTTTCGTACTATTTATCCCCATAGTTGTGATATAAATAACAAAAACCAAAACGTTAATAAATGTATATAAATATAGAATGATAAATAAACCGATACGGGCAGGGATTCGAACCCGCGACCTCTGGGAAAAAACGTCCGATTCGTGGGTTCGAATCCCTGCCCGTATCGATTTATTTTTCATTCTATATTTATATAGATTTAAATAAGCTTACCATGGACATACATGTTTATAGATATTTTCAAACGTTAATAAATGTTAATAATATATTTTTATTCATTCTCAGGCATTGAACGTGGTAAGTTGGTCCAGGTTTCGTTAGTTGGATATAATCTTGATTAAAACTGAGATAATTGTAGATTCACTTAAAGTTTTTAAGACGTCTGCATGAACTATTACATATTTTGATTTTGTAACAAAATACACTTAGTTTGTCCACGATTTATTGATGAACACTTCCAGGACGACGAGATGCTAGGTCAGGGTCGCATGAGGGTAAGCAGAAATATTATAAACCAAATAATAACATAAATCATTATAGCCCTAAAGAATTGTGGAAGATCTTCGTTAATATAACAGGCTGGCTCAGATAGTTGCCGGTAGCTAGTAAAGTATATGGGCCCACTCGAGCGGGGCAGTCCAACGGTCTTTCTGAAGATTGGTGTGAAGTAGATTCCTTTCGTCTACTAAATTGGAGCCCTGGATGCCCTTCAACCTCTATGTATCATACTCTAATCTATCCTCCCTTCTATTCTACCTGGAAGGTGACATTTCTTCTGATTGCCATGGGTGATGGTAACCATCAACCTTCAGGTGTACCAACTTTTCATTATCCCCGAATATATATATTATAAATTAAAAAGTGTACTAAATTACAGACAGGCGCTTTTAGTTGTATTTCGAGAGTAGTTCAACAAAATTCGTCTACAAATTTTAATAACCTTATTTGCAACTAAGTTCCACACTTTATTTTCAGAACACAAAGGAATCGAGAAATTAGGCGAGTTTTATCTTTTCTATTTGGTATGTAGGGAGATAGATGATGATATAAGCTTTAAAAAAGCTGAAGAAAATAATATTTTATGAGTTAAAACAATTTATCTATTTTATAATGCAGCCGGTGTAATTACATCCAAGGATGGAGAAGACATCGCTCAGGAAGACGGATTGACTGTGCAAGAGGATCCGGTACTAAAATTACAAGAGCAAAACTCTTCAAATGAGCAAGTTCTATTGAAAGAGGAAGATAATGTTAGTGAAAATAAGAAATTACATGACCTAAATACTGTTAGTCCAGAAGATCATTCGAAGGAACAAGACCTCGAAGTAAAGCAGTTGAAATCAGAAGAGCATGATGTAAGCCGGCCTGAAAAAGAACCTGAAAATGTAGACAAACTCGATTTCACTGGTGAAACAAGTGAACTGAAACAGAATGTTCATAAAATCGATTTAGATATTGAATCCTCGACCAAGTGCACAACCGACAGAGAAGTTACAAGTTAGTTTATATTATTTAGTAATATAGGAAATATAAAACGACTTTTTGTTTTCTTGTTTGAACTTGTTATTTTATAGAACTTGAGATCGATATTTAAAATGTCTCAGTGGCTTTAGTGTTTCATTTTCTTGTTGCAAAAATTGGATCAGGAACGATTCATAATTTCGTTAATTTGTATATAAGTGTATTAAAACAAGGTTCTTTTTTCTATGAAATGTATCTACATATATTGATTCATTTTTCACTATAATCAAAAAACTGGCTAAGATATTAGGTATAGATATTTATAAGAAATTTTCTGCAAACCTATTTTCTCTAATAATATATTTATTTTATCCCAATAATATGATGAGACGACTGCCATTAGATATTACTTAAGCCTATGGAACATTTGAAGTCGATTACATAATAATTTATCTGATAGAAAAACGAATAATTATTTTAAATTTTCCTATAATATAGGTTAATGGAGGAACGCACATATTTATTTATTTAGGAATATATTCCAATAAAATTGCAATAAAAAATACACTATCTCAAGTAACACACTATATTTACGAAACGCAAAATAAACTAAATGAAAGACGAGTCCTTTATACTGAAACTATAGGATCGATGAATATTAAATTCTTTTATAAAAGTATATATTTATTAAGGAAATGTTTATTTTTCAGTCGGCGACTATAAGCCTCGTAAGTACCCGTCACTTTGTATTATTTGATATCACTAACTGTCGTTATTGTCAATTATTAATAAAATATTTTTAAAAACAGTCGACGATTCAGTAACTGACGGTAAGAATTTATAACTACATTTTGATATATATTAATATCAATATAATGAATACATCAATAATTAAGTTTTATATTATATTTGAGGGGTAGATGGAATGCAAAAATTATTTAGTAATATTTTGTGATGATGATCTGTATATTAATATAATATGTTAATTAAAATCAGAACATGATGAAAATCACGGTAAAAATGATGATAAAGATCATGACAAAGGTGATGATGAAGATCATGGCAAAGGTGATGATGAAGATCATGGCAAAGGTGATGATGAAGATCATGGCAAAGGTGATGCCAAAAGTCATGATGACAGTGA
The DNA here is from genome assembly GCA_959347355.1 of Napeogenes inachia. NCBI lineage: Eukaryota > Metazoa > Arthropoda > Insecta > Lepidoptera > Nymphalidae > Napeogenes > Napeogenes inachia. The sequence goes on along the minus strand of OY365796.1, from coordinate 1,452,778 downwards.
AGATGAGCAACTAAATGATATTGATGGTAAAATCTCAATATAATATATTTCAGTTACTTCACGTTTTGTATTTATCTTGAATTTAAAAACTTTTGTATTTTTAAAAACTTTTGAATTTAAAAAAATTTGTATTTACGTTAAAAATGTTGGTTTTCACAAACCATATTCAAAAATAGAGCCCGTATGAAATAATTATAATAATAAACTAAATAATAAAACTAGCAAATATAATTTTATTAATAATCTGATATATTTCAGGCGGATCCGAAAAAAAGGTCAGCAAGGTATATAAGGGACCCAAACCCGCGAAAACACCGGATCATTACATCGACGATATGTAAAATAAAATAAGAAAATATACGATTTTTCTTTAAGACATAAGGTTTCTTTATTATATTATATTGAGTTACACTACTTACTTCATGAGGAGTTGGGATGGACGGCTGAGTCACTGGGGGGAGATACCCGTTGCGGGGGGTCGTCGTCCTGAACGGTGGGGGGGTTGGCTGGAATGTACATTGTGATATTAATGGCACCTGTATTGGTAAATAATTAATCATAACCGGTGATTAGTTCTAAAGAAAAACAACATTTATACTTCGATTGTTCAAAAAATTGGAGGGAAAACTGTAGACAATTGTTAGATATAATAGCTCGTATTGTGAGGGAACAATACGCGACCTCGGCTCAACTGAACAACTTTTAAAATAGTTTCATCTTGTAAAAACAATTAGCCATGAAAACGTATTGCTTTGAGAATTATACAACAATGTACACGTGTCATAAGATACTGGTATATTTTAATTGTAAATTATACATATTGCACTAGGTGTTAAAACTGTCTGATTTATGGAAAGAAGATTAAAGATAAACTGATATGACAGCAATATAATGAGTTGTAATTGGTTGTCTATTACGACATCAACCAATCAGGTTATCAGATGATATTTTGATTTATTATAAATTTATCACTTATAATATTTTTTTTTACACAAGTTTTTTTCACTATATTTTTGTAGCGAACTTTCAAAATTTTAGTAAAGCTTAATATAATAAAAACTAAGTAGGCATACTAAAAATATATATTTCATTCACTTTAGATTTAATCATAATGGTAATTTACCTTAACGGTGATGAATGGTATTTTGGGAGTGGGGTAAGCATAACCCTTGTTCGGTGGTAAGTACTCATTCTGTGCTACCACCATTGATGTTAAATAGCAGAACAAACACGAGAACAGCATCTGAAATTACATATTTACTGATTAGTATTTTGTTTTATTTTTAAAAGAATACCTAACAATATTTTCAATTTTAATTCTTTATTTTATGTATCGGATATTAGTCGTGTAAGGTTATATTATTGTTAAACGACTATTTTATAATAATCCGTAATGTTTTGATTCGTTTCAATGTTTTGATGGTTCCTGTATTGATACATATAAATTAATGAATTACTAATTTAACTGTAATAACAAGAACCAATAAGGTGTAATTATTTAAATCGTTGTTTTATTTACTTAAATAGTAATATTTAGAATTGTTATGTCAAGTAATGGTTATTTTCGTATGCTTAAAGTAGTTTATTTGACTAAGATTATTATTTACGTGAGGAGGAACATTTGCTTGATTAGTAAATACTTGAATAAGCTAGAAAAGTGGGAACCATTAAGACGTCATAATTAAATCCAGTATTTAATACCGTGTTTACCGATACTTACAATTGTTCATTTACGAGTAGTTGTTATTTTTGTACGTTTAAAGTAGATGATTTGACTATGATTATTATTTACGTGAAGAGGGATTTAATAAGGAAGGGTATATAAACTGCGATTAGGACGATATTCGGGACAGACACTGCTGGATAGTACTTGTATTTAATCCTTCCTTGGTACTCCAAGGAAGGATTAAATACAAGTATATAAAAGTGAAGAGTGAGAAGTAAAATCTGTGAAACAATATTATTGGACGTGGCCCTTATAGTCGTATGTTAAACTATAAACAATAATATTTAAACACCAGCTTGGAACAGTTCTCCCAAATCATAGCAGCTAACGCTCTCCTATTATTGTATTTAAAAGAACATGAGTTTTAAAAAGCCAACCTTTCAATTTCATTCAATTCCAATGACAGAGTCCTGTGGTTCAAAATTAAATTAAAAATCTAAAAACCCCCTATACAAAAGTCGTCTAAAAAAATAAAAATAATATTATTATGTACTTATTGAAGTCGTTACGTCGGGGGACCGTTGTACGTACGTTGACGAAGGTGTCTATTTTACGAAGTTACGAGGGCTTAGAAATTAGACTACCTATATGATTCGATATCGTAATTTCTTTATTAGCCTACGTAAGTTACATGCATTTTAAATTCTTCCTTTATTAAACTGTCCCCCGACGCAACGACTTCAATTAGTAGGTACATAATGATATTATTTCTATTTTTTTTAGAGATCTTTTGGTATCGGAGGTTTGATATATATATTTCTGCCTTTTAAAGTTATCTTACTATTACTAGGTTTCATCATTATACTAAATGAACCTACGGACACACAAATTTTCATTTGCTTAAGTATATCTATCAATATTGCATAAGAACCTTTCACACGCACCAATAAAACCTTAATATCTTGGAGACGACTATTTCTATTTCGACCAAACATAGGTAAAAACCATCTCGACGACCCAGGCTTTCGATTTAAAAAAACCGCAATCAAATTCGTCCACGCGTTAGGCTGCTAAATTGCCACAGACAGACACACAGTTAAACTGATCGACAGGTCAAACTATAACACCCCTCTTTTTGATTTGGGGGTTAAAGAGTGGGGATGAAGACGTGCGTATGGTATAAAGATATATAATAGTAGATATATAGTAACCGTTAATTTTAGTGAGCAAAACTTAGTAATTATTGTAATATAATAATTTCCTGTTCATTAAATAATAAATAACCTAATAAATATAAGTATTATCAAGTAAAGGTAACATCATCTGCGCGTCCTTGCTCCATCAGTAGTTCATTGTTCTGAATGCGTCGATGGTACGGACAGCATACTAAATAATATTGTTGTGCTGTTTGTATAAATAATTTTAAATAATGTATTTTTTATGCCCTATATATTTTATTTATCAGTCTACATTATTTTATGGATTGTTTTTCTCAGATGTTTTTTTTATTAAGAACAAAAAGCAAATTGGATCCGTACTTTTTGTTTTGTATTGAAATAACATTAGAGAAATGCATTTAATAAAATATTTTAGGTATAAAATATCCATTTTATTTTTAAACGGAAACCATAGAGACTTCTGGTATCATAAATATATTTATTTCGTTGTTAGTTTCCTTGTTGTCGCTACATTGTCGCATCGAGTATTGTCCATTCAAGAAGTTCAATAATGGCGTTGTGTGTACAGTCAGTAAGTAATTTAACAAAAGAATATTCGCGTGACACACACACAAAAATATATACACACACATACACACACAGTCATATACACACACATACATATACACATACACATACATTCCACACGACTACGATTCTAAATATTTTAAACGCCGTTTATTTTGATAATCTTTTGATTACTTAGTTAATGCATTAAATTAAAGACAAACGAATAGTTCTTAAAATTGTAATGAGGTTTTCTTGTATATTACATTAATATTATTAATGTTGTTATACGTAGGTACCTAACCTAGTTAAATTCTTCTTTCATTGGCACTTCACTCTTGTATAACATTATCTACAATAGGATCTAGCTGTAGGTTATACCTACTTCTTAGTTCTGATATTTCGTGATTTCGCTTTAGAGTAGTGTAAGAGGTACCTATTGTTTTGAGATGGATCGGTTCAGGTCTCAGACAGACAATGGGTTTTGTAAGCTATGTACAAATAAGAGCATGGAGCTGTATTTTTAAAACATATTGCCGTTTAAAACAATAAATACAATGAAAATGTTGACTTATATATATTATCCATTATTATTATCTAGCATTGAATAAACTTTTATTTCTTCACAGAATATTGTTACTTGAAACAATTTGAAAAACCATTTGAAGAGAATAAAAATATTTTTTTTAGTTATTGTTAATATTTTATTAGCTTCAACGAAAAAGTATACATTATATTGCGTTATTAGTTGTCGAAGTCAAATGTCTGGACTTCACCAAGTAAACAAATATTCTCCTCATTGCGTGAGAAAAACAGTAACAATAGAATTGAATAAATATTTATAAGTTATTTGTAAAATATACAAATGTACTATATATTAAGGTTATTGAACTTTTATATCTGGTGTAATTATGTTTTATAAATACTAATCGGCTAATAACATTAATATCCGATCTACAATCTACGATTAAAATTCACGTTAGGATTCCAACAAACTCATTCCAAAGGTATGTTAATGTCCCTGATAGACCAAGAAAAAAAAACAATATTTGAAAGTGATCGAGTATTAATTTTTATTAGTTAGATATAAAGACGAACAATATAACATTTCCACAGTAGTAATAGTATTATTACTGATCAGGATTTTTTGGTAAAATGACGACATATTATATTAATAAAATAAAAATTCCTCAGTTAAATTCCTCGTGACCCACCACGCCCAGCAGTAGTTGCATCGTGATTCAATTCTGTGGTTCGTAATGTCTAAATGTCCTAAACTTTAATTTAGATTGGTACACTAAGATGGCTTTTGTAATGTGAAAGGAAGCTATGATGAAATTTGGCAGTTTAAGGAATTCAGTGAGAAATTAATAATAATAAAATTATACCTATAATTATACCCAAAGTGGGTACATAATCTTACTTATTTATGTTATCATTAAAACAAGTGTAAATCCGTCCAAAAAACACAGTTATCGTATAGACGCAAATGCACAAACAAACATTCTTATATTTATAATTAAAATATGTACTTTTTGGTTTCATATGTACTAACCTAGAATCTAAATAAAGCTTTTTATTTATATAATTATTACATTATTAATATTTATTAATAAATTCAGCGTAACACAAAGTATTGTGATAGTTAGATTTTCTTTATTACGGGACTGATGTTTTATTTCAAAAGTAACAAAATTAAATAAAACATAATACAGATACTAATCGTCAGTACCTACTTCATGAAGATGTCCTCCAATTTCCAATTAGATGCAGTGTTTTAGTCTGTGCGTTGTCTGAATCACGGTATTATTTTTAATATCTTTGAACACATTACCAATTATAGTGTGCATCCTAACTTTGTATAAAATACATGGAAAGTAAAATGATATTAGTAACATTGACAACATATTTAATAGGTATAGTTGTCGAGAGACGTGTGAGATAACTGTCTTAATTTATTGTTGTTTCTTTGTACTGTTTAATTTTTACAATCACCTTGATTGATATCAATAGTAAAGTGCGTGCGTGTTCTTACAAAATCATATACCTATTTTTATTGCATCACAATATGTAATATTTGAATTTAGCTCTCATTGGATACTTTTACACAACACCATTAGAAATAATTTTAAGACATTAAACAAATCATCCTAAATGTTGGATCGTTTTTGTTTTGACAAGATAATTATTATGTACCTAACTAAGAAGATAAACACTCTTAGAATATTTATAACGTTTACTTCGGGATTGTATGATTGATATTTTAAAAAGAATTTTATAAGTAAGTATTACATATTTTTCATCTTGTTTTATTTTATTGTCTCTTATCATAAACTGCATTTTTAATCTGTTGTACTAAAAAGGTTTTATTGTTTCGGTCGGTTTTGGTGACTTTGATATTAAGAATTTAAATTCCAACATCTTTTTTATCGCAAAAATTTATCTCATTTAATATAGTTATGAAATTATATTTTTTTTAAATATTCCTTTTATTTCCATAAATGTCATTCATTCATTTTATTATATTGTAAGAATAAAAAAGTTATTTAAATTTTATTCTGTGCCAAAAAAATCCCGGCAAAATTTATCTGACACACGCTTACACAAAATGGCGGTCACAGATGCAACACCTACAATTAAATAATCATTATTTTAAGATCAACGCAATAGTCTCACGGTTAATGATATGGAAACTAATGTTACGCTGACCTTTACGTGATTTTTATCTAAGTATAAATTATACCTATTATCAATTATGTGACATAATTCAATTTTAAAATGGCGACTGTATATACGGTAGATGACTGAAAATATTTAAATAATAAAATAATTGTCAGCACAGAACTTGAGTCTGCGACCGATAATAACTTAAATGATATTAATAGTAAAAAACGATTATTATAAATAATATTGCGTAATAAATTATATAACCTAACCTAAATACCATAGACAATGAGTAACAAAAACTGTGTGGGGTAGGTCAAGGTGAACATTGAGCGCATCTATGTGGGCATAGACAATTTATCTAAGTACCGTACTTACTATTTATTTGATATATGTAACTAAACGACCACACTATACGTGATATAGTTTATTAATTTCATTTTTAGAGACCTAAATAGTAATTGTGATTCTGGGTCTTTCGTAAGTGAACAGGATCGAAGAAGTTGAAATATAAAATTAAGGGTACCTAACCTTAAATTATTATTGTTTAACCTAAAAGTATGCCTCTGCAATTATATTTCAGTTGTCTTTTATGGTTTTGTTTTAATAAAAACATGAGCCATTACAATCTGGAGAAGACAAATATTACTATAAACCTTTTAAGGTCTATTAGTGCGTAAAGGTGGGAAAAAATATATAATTTCTTCGTTTAAACTAAAATTTTAATATTTTTCTATATTCATTTGGGTTTTATTTATTTATTTTAGTTGCAACTATTAAAATAGTGTTTTTATTAATCTAGAGAATAAGTATTCCCAGTCTAATAACTACCTACTACTTAAAAAGCAAAATAGAGTATTGTAGAAAAGTCAAACCTGAGACTTCTAGTTTTCGTATATGCGTAGGTATGTCGTACCCATGATAATTTTATTTTTAATAAATTCATTGATATTTTTCAAGTCTATTTATTTGTTATTTTTTCTGACGGTACATAATTTACGTCATGTTGCAACAATGACCGATCACTGGTCGCGTTACTTGACTGACTGACTTACTTGTTTAGTCATTATATAACATTAGTTTATATAAGTCATTTGTAGATTTTATTTAATAATACAGAGATGATATAATTTAATTAATACTAAAGCATTGTTTTTAATGGAGATGATGATGATGGAGTGCTTTCTAAAACCGATATATCTTCAATGTTAAACACATCCGTTATATTAATTTCCATAATCTGCAATAATAAAACTTTCTCCGTATAAAGGTATAGCGAAAATAAAATATAGGTATATTAAGATAAGCGTAAAAACTACATAAATAAGAGTTAAATAACGAAAGGTAAACCGTTTGACCGCCGAAAGGTGGTATGTGTATTTTATTGTATACTTAAGTATTATTAATAATATTATATTTTTATTTTTTTTTACAACGACATTTAACTCTGTCTGTCAGAAAATGATGTCTTCTTTACTATACCTACAGCTAAAAGATTTAGTTGTTACAAGTGGAGACATGCCTACATAGTACATACAAACAAGCCATGGATGAGACTGAAATTCATGATTAGATAGTGCTAATACATTTGAGTTAAATTGACTTTAATTTAAAATTTCCTGAAAATGTTAGGTACATTGGAAACTAATTGTAAAATATTTGCCACTTAATCATTTCTTTAAAATCAATTAGAATAATGAGTTATCGACTGATATATATGTAATAATAAAACCTTAGACATAGAAGCAAAAGATAAATATCATGAACAATAATAACAATAATTGTCTTTACATACATAATGTTCACCAAATTCAGGAAAATAAGAAAATTATTTGCTTAAAAAAAGGTACAAAAAAGTTGTATATGTTAGGAACATATATTAGAAATAATATATAATATAACAAAAACTATAATTCCATTGATACTTGTGAAACTGTGAAACGTATTGAAATATTTCAAAGATTACTTTATTATAAAGCAAAAAGCATACACTAACTTAAATGTCATAATAATTACGGAAAATCAGAAATTAGTATAGTGATGTGGTTAATGTGTCGATTGTTATGAAATCACTATCGATGATTTAATTAAAACGAAATTATTTTGTAAAGCTCTAATCTAAACAAAATATTATTATGTATCGATCAAAAATAATAAAAATTATTTAGTTTGAGGTATAATTTTTATTCATTCTAATTTATTAATAATATAACTTTCTACTTCACAGATATTATTTATTAATTCTTTACAATTATCGTGTCATTTCATCTTATGAGATATTATCCTTTAAGATATAATTAATTACATTATATCTATTACGAGAGATCAAATGTACGTGTTCTATTAATAATAATAAGATTTAGTACCGATAGTACCATATTCTCAAACTGTGATAAATGTTAGACATGTTTTTGCTAGAAGATATGCTATGAACGACACATCCTATCTTTTTTAAGCAAGGGTAGAGGTGAGAGTTTTTTCCAAAATATAAATATATATCTAGTATCGATATGTATTATCTGTTTATCTACACACATCACTACCTCGCTCCATCACTGGATAACCTTTTTGTTTATATATTTACTTTATCACTGCTTAATTCAAACGAATTCTGTCCCAAGTCCTTGTTGAAATTTCTAATTCATAAGTAATTTTAATATTATTTTATAATAATATGATTTGAAGAGAATCGTAATGACCAAGTTATTGAGGGTTAATATGTGTGTATAGACCCTATATAATGAATTGTAAGTAATATACGTATATCTTATAAATTGATAAAATTGGTACATATAAAAACGATATATTTTTTTTATATTATTAAAGCTGTGTTCAGATGTTTTAAAACTCTCAGTTATTTTAAAGACAATAAGTAATTTTGTTGGAATGTTTTAATTATTACCTTTAGCACCAAGGAGTTCATATTTACAGCTGGATCTGAAAAAAGACAAGAGAGTCATATAAAAATGGATTTTATTACAATTTCAGAATGACAAATATTTTTTTTGACAAAAAAATATTTACGATGTAGTTTTGCTAAGCCCCATGTTATAATATAATTATTTCGTCATATAGGTCGGGGAAATAAAATTAATATTCATAATGTTTATCAATTATTCTCTCAAATTATTCTCTCTTCCATTAATATCCATAAACGATTATCAAAATTTCAAATGTAAATTTTAAAGTGATAAATCACAAACACGGCCAACACGGCCAACACGGCCAACACGGCCAACACGGCCAACACGGCCAACACCTATAAAACTCATAAGAACATGTTTCATACCCAATTCATGATGCTCAATTAACATTCGTAATTTTAGTCTTAAAGTATTGATGATAATCACGTGAAAGTTATTAATAAAAATATATTAACGATATTGTTTTGCAACAATAGTGAAAAAAAATGTGTTGACCAACTTGAACCAATACCAATTCATAAAAATAGTTAAAAATGAGATGAAGTTCTATTGATACTAACTTAGTACATAATATCCTAGCATTAGTGTTTGAGTATAATACTAAGTCACAGTTGATATGCCAAATTCGTGATGATCAACTCTGGTAAGGTCACGTAAGGAATGCAGCTTACAATTTAATTGGTCTAGGTTCTAACCTAGACTCAACTTTAAGCCTAGGTGAGAATGAGAATGCTTATTTTCTTAACTAAATTTATAATCTTCTATTGTTCGTTTTTGCTAAATAACTTTTTTCTTCGCTTTCATGAAATAGATAAAATCAATAAATTTCTCTTAACTAACAGTAAGTACCTACTTCATAAGTTGTTAGTGTTAAATGTAATATTGTAGTTATTTGTTACCAAATATGGTACAAGCTTTCCTTATCAAAACTTATTTTATAAATCACAAATACAATTGATTTTAAACTGTATGCCATTGGTCTGAATGTTACTAATATCTGTTTGACTTTGGCTTTTATTTAAACAGTAATTAAATACAATGTGTCTTTGAAAAAATTAATTTACTGAGGTAAAATAATTCGTTTTGCACATACATATAAAAAGTAAAATATCTTGTTTTTGCATGAAAAAAAAATTATAAAAAAATAACTAAAACAAAAAACTAGCTAATTTAAATATTAATTCTTCTCTCGCAGTATCCTTGTCAATCATTCTAAGAGCAAGGTATTGTAAATTGTTGGTGTACTATATGAGCAAAAACGGACAGACGACCTTAATGCGTTATTAATTAATGTATATATGTTATGAAAGATATTATAAAGAAACTTTTACTTAACTATAAACTTCAGTTTTTCAGTTCGATTCATCCTCTCTAACATTATAAACATTTCAGTGATCTTAAATAGTTTACTCATTTTTTTATGGAGGTAAATTGATTTTTTAATTACAAATAATTACTTATTTAGTAAAACTATAACAATAAAGTAATAACATGTTGAATTTCTTAGTAATTTCTGAGATAAAGAGGGTGCAAAAACGCCCTACAAAATGTTTCATGAAATAGTGTTTCATGAAAATCTGTTCAGCCGTGCCGGATATTAGCTCGTACAAACAAACCGTTTTGTCTGTTGTATTTAGAGGCAATCTATGGGATAGCTTGACTATAATTTTTATTATAAAGATTATTTACATTTTTAATTTGAATATTTATCTATTTGAAAAATTAATTTGGAGTCTATAATTTTATTTTATATTTTCTGACATGTAACAAAATAAATGCATTCGGCCCGTTGTCGATAAATATTTATGTTTTTTGAAAAGATGTCATAAGTTTAATTTTAAACCCAAACCCAAAATTTAATTTCTGTATTGTATTTTTAATAAACATTCAGATATATTTGTTTTTATAAATAATATTCCGGTATACTAAAGTAAGATTATTATTTCTTGACGCTCTTTAACGCACATTAATATCTTCAGTTTTACCAACCTTACAAATAAAACGTCTCATTTGAATAAAACGGCGACTTCAATAATTAACATACATACATACATACCTACTCACATACTGCACTTACAATATTGCACACAGAATATAAATAAATTTAAATTACTAATATTTTAAAATATATTATATATATAGAAATATATGTCTTTCAGTTTCCATTATTTTTCGAAGTTACCGTTTAAATGTTGGCAAAATTGGATATTTAAAAGAGGTAAGTGCAAAAAGGGCGCCAATTTTTTGTAAATTAATTCTACAATACGACTTACGCTATTATAATAATAATAATAACCTTAATCCACACACAACACAACACAACGCTCACGGTACGCGCAATACTGTTTGATGTGAAAGGTTCTATCTATATATATACTTAAGTCCTGTCTTTACAAGGATGTACAAAGGGGGGATGGGGGAGATTTCCGGGTTTTTTGATCTTATTCTGTTCAATTGTTTCAGATGAGTGTAAGCTGGTTACGCAACGGCGCTGAACTTTATATTTCCGGTTGGATTTGATTTGATGTTACAAACTTTTTGAAATGTTTTCTTTTATTTTGCTTGGCTTTTACAAAATCTGTTTTTTATTTTTTTTTTGTTATAGGAAAAAGCTTTTGTTTTAAATGGATAATTATTCATTGGTAGTTTTATGAGAGGTACAGTTTCATTAAATATGTTTCCTATAAACAATAATAAATATACAGTTAGTGTAAATTTCATTTTATACTTCAGAATCGTCAATTGATTATTAAATTATGTATGTACTTCAAAAACTCTATGGTCCTAATTTGGTATTAATTAACGGTTTTAATCAGTTAATGCCCCAAATTACTACTAGTGTAATTTTTAATAATTTTTGAATATTTTTTTTGGGATAGTATATTTCTTGCAAGAACTTAGAGATTTATTTTATATTGGTATTCTTTTTGTCGGACCTACTAATAGTTTGAGATGATTAATTAGTAATCATTCCGAATATTACTTAAATAGTATAATTAATATAAAATGGTAAGCCCCACAACTTGGGTTAACATAATACTCAACTCAAGTCAACTCCTTTAGAAATAATAATAAAACATGCAACTATTAATGAGTGAACTATAAAGAAAATTGAACTGCAGGTAGTCGTTGTTTAACCTTTTATAAAATGTAGAGATGCCGTGAGCCGTCATTATCACATCGCTGAGGATACTTTTTTATACGAGCCGACCTCGGAGTGGCAGAAAGAATCTTCGTAGTATTTCCTCAGTAATTATAAAAAAAAACAACAGCAATGTTCTCACATACATACATTACATACTAGTAGGTACATGCCAGTGACGTCTGTTTGAGAGAAAACAATAGAGATTTTTATTTTTTATTAGGTAAGTTTCCATGGTGTCGCATCTAGTAGACTGTAGACAGGGTGCGGGCTGGCTCGACCGCTACATACTTTCACAGAATCACAGAGAATAAATATCAATGGGGTAACCTCGACCTATCAGTAGAACTGCTCATAGTACCTAAGTATCTTAAGCACTGTCAGACCATAAGATGGTTTTGAGTCGGAAGTCATAATCTGGTGATGAATTCTTACTTTTACTTCATCCACGACATAAAAGGATACCGGAAGATGTTTATAAGATAATTAAACCAATCCCAATTATAGTAAAATGTATAATAAAAATTAATTGTTTTCAACTTCGGAGACATAGCTGAGAATCTTGAGAAGGAGCTACTAGGAATGGTTTTGGTTTCAGGATGTGATCTTAACTCTACTCACCATTCTCTAGAATTAACACATTAACTGTATCTGTAAATATTCACAATATCATATAAGTTTAAAGTATTGCATATAACAAATATTTAAATGTATGTATGAACTATGAGATCCCAGATCTAATCTCCTTGTCTTAATTGATAGCAGTTTTTATTAGGAATATCATAACAGAAAACTTTAATAATGTGTTTTTTAAGTCAGTATTTAATAGTCTAATGCAACCAAACTACATTTCTGAACATACTTAGTATCGTTAAAAGTGATTTAGTATTCGTCTCGCAGGACATATATATGTAGATACTATTTATTATTACTAATGTTGTAGTTATTACGAAAATTAACTTTGTTTGATGAATCAGACTTCAGTACATATAACAATAATAAACCGGCCTTTTGCGAGTCGTACTCGCGCACCATAGTTTCCCTCTCATTATATATAAAAAACGGCAATAAATTACGTTGGTTGTATGTGAGCCCCCTTTAATATTTATTTTGTTTTATTTTATTTTATTATTTAGTTTTCAAGTGAACGGTAAAATATATTATATATATTTTACCATTTAGCTGTCACGGTTTATAAGATACAGCCTGGAGACAGACAGACGGACGGACGGTGAATTCTTAGAAATATGGTTCTGTTTTTACTCTTTGGGTACGGAACCCTAAAAATGTAAGGATTTTATTTATTATTTTTTTTTTTTAATTTATGTATGTCTGTGAACACATCACTGAAAAACTACTGCTTAAATCGCCATGAAACTATTTTTAAATATAGTAAGTAGTTCAAGAAGAATTTTGTCTTAGTTTCTTCGAGGTCGGAAAACCAATCAAAAGATATATATATTTTTTAACGTACCTTTCAAATTAATTATAATTATTCCGAAATTAGTTAATATAAATTACACACAGACAACATAATTTGCTTGCCACTTCACTCACAAATAAACAAACATTATGTTATGTATAATAATAATAACAAATGTAAAGTAAATTTTTGACAGCTGGATTGACATAAAGACATGCAAACTAAATGAACCTCAAGAAAAGTAAACCGTTACCACGTGGTGTGGACTGTGGTGTTCCATGGTAAAGGTTTAGTTTTCTTTAGGTTCTATATCAGTATACCATTTCCTGGGGATCCATCTTAAAATAGTCGTAAAATGAATAATGATTCACCTTCTGTAATCTGATTTATAACGTCCAGTAACCTTACATATTTTACTATTAAAGGTTATCTGTTTGTTCTCGTTAATCTCAGGAACCTTTGACTTATGCGTGTTTATTATCATTAATTAACATTGCTTCTTTATTATAAATCAAGATATAGAATCTATTACTTCCGTTTATGAAGTGTATGAAGTTTCAATGAAGTATTTATTTTATTACAAGCAAACATAAAAGATACATTTCTATTAATTATTTACTCATTACGAAGTAACGCAGGATATATTATATTAATAAATAATAATAACGTTATTACAGTAATTGTGAGTATCCGATATGTAGACATAATTAATATCATTATATGTTATCTCGTAATAATATTAAAATAAATATTATTTACTCATATAGAACAAGAGTCTGTGTGAGTTTGTGTGAGTTTGTGTGTAGAAATATATTGTTTAGTTCGTAAAACTGGTGTGTGAATTTTTAATGACCGGTCACAGATACATGACTATGAAATAAATTCACTTGCGGATAATGGATTTAATGTAGGGGGTAACAAGAAAGGGAGTGGGGGGATGGTGGGTGCGGGGGCTCAGTTGTATTTCAGATTGTGGCAAATTGGTTGTGGTATTCAATAATTTTCCGAAGAAAATGTATAGAAAATAAATACTTCAATGTGTTTAATACTTTCACTTAAAAACGGCCTTGCGAATGAAGTTACTTTAATGACGATATAAAAAAATAACCTTGAATTAAGGGGGCAGTAGAACCTATTAACATTCCCACTAAACCAGACGGTCAACACCTCACCGTCATAATGGAGCGCCACGGGAACGCTTGCGCACACATCCGCGTTGCTCCGACGGCAGGCCGCGTGAGCGACCACCACCCCCATGGAGTGACGCGCCCGGTTGACTTGAGCGCGCCCCACTCTGGTGGCCGGCTTGTTGAATCGCGAAGGGCTCCCCTGCCCTCCACACAAGCCGACCGAGCCAAATCAAGACTCCCTCCCCACCGAGACGCCAGCAAGCTGACGCTTCGGCGAAGAAGGTGTCCCGATCCGACTCACCCTCCCGGGGCCTTTAAACTGCCGCCTGCAGACGATGCAGAAGATGCGACCTCGACCGTCCCGCCCACCCGCTGATGGAGCCCTCCCTAAGAAGAGCCACCTCACCCGGACTAACCATAGTCAGGCGCTATTGTACCTGACGATGACTATTCCGGGCCATCACCCTATCAGTGCAAATGACTTCCCCCTCAGCAAGGAAGAGAATGTTGTGTAACCCCCACACAACCACGGGACCGCCCCACAGTCAACTCTGCGCACAGAGAAGTACCGGGGGCGACCCCGCAGCTGTCCCCGGTAAAGAGGGCCTGCGCCCTCCCACCCTCAGTACCCAGGCCAAAAGGCCCGAGCTCACCCCGCAGGCAGACCACCCCGAAAGGCAGCCCGCCCGCCAGCCAGCGATGGACCGGGCACAAACCCCCATGACCGAACCCCACCGCGCCGGGTATTAGGCAACGGGAGAACCCGAAGGTTCTTTATAACCGTTGTTGCCCAGGGAGCACCACGAGGAGGTTCCCGGCGTTCGCCCCCCAACCTATTAACATTCCCCCCACGTTGTTCACAGCAGCAGCATTCACATGTGCAGCAACCATCGTAGAGTACACCCAACTTTTAATGGTTTTTTTATAATAATTTGATAAAGACGATATAACTATTGTGTTTTTATTATTGCGCCATAAAACTATATTAATTTTATTTATTTAATTGTCGTTAAGAAATAAAATATACAAGTAAATATAAAGCATAATTTTCGTTCTTTGATGTTGAAATGGTCTCTATAGACGACATATTACATTACATGTTTTAAAATACAGTTTCATACTTTACTATCAGTATAAGTATAACTTATGAGCGCATGTAACACATCTGTCAGTATGTTCTTCTATAACTACTAAATGGATTTTTCGTTGTCGGTACAAAAGTAAAAAGAAATAGAAAATTTGGATTAGTAAGGCGTAATACAATTTTTTTTTCTCTTTTTCAAAAAGAAATGTACAGGTTTATAATAATATTACTGATAGAGTATGCTTATTAGAAATATTATTATAAACTCCATAAATAACCTTATCCCCATCGTAGTCATCAATTCATACACAGTCTTGCTCGATCAAGGACGGGTAAAACCAAAACAAACTGTTTCCTTGTCTTCCCGTATCCTGTGTGTATGCTTGCCTTCGTCATGACGACAATAGCTCACAATAAAAATGAAAATAAATAAATAAATCTATCAATTATAAATAATCAGACATTGAGCTAATTTCGATGCAAATAAACATTAAGTAATTACTCTATGCTGCCAAAAAACATTAATATTGCATTACGGATTTGAAATTTAACTTATCTTTTGAAATCAAAGAAAAGAGATACAAAAGATCGTATCCGTTGCGTTATTATCGCACATAAAACTATTTAAAGCTAGTATATATGTTAATAAAATGATAATTATATCTGAACACTAAGCATCTAGGTCAACTACAATAGACGCAGTACGTTTATGAAACGTTACTTGAAGAGAGCTTTATGAGAGCAACTTATAATTTATAAATATAGTTTGTATTTTATTGATATTTTAAGTTCATATTGCGTTCTCAAAATAAAATGTTTCAAAAAATAAAAAACTCAGGAGGATTTTAAAGTTTTTAATCCCAGTATTAAGCTGTGATAAATAAAGATAATATTTTACAGGCGTAATGAAAATTTACAGAAACCGTCACCATCTTCGAGACCGTCACCTTTACCATCCCGTGTCATTATTGCACTTCAACTATTTTATTTTATTCATCTGCCTCGCTTCTGTTGGACGTCCTGTCACGTCATATTTTGTTAACATTTTAAAATTACCATGACTTTATTAGGAAAATTAATATACAAATAATATACTACAGGAAATTTAGCACTATTAATTTCATAAGTAAATCTAAATTTATATAAATATAGAATGAAAAAAACCACTGCCCGATAAAGACGATCACATATAGAATGCTCAATCCACCGAGGCGGACAGCAATACGGTAGCTCAATTGGTAGAGCGACGGGACGGTTTCCCAGAGGTCACGGGTTCAATTCAATTCAATCCCTGCCCGTATCGGTTTATTTTGCATTCTATATTTATATAAATTTAAATAAGCTATGTTTATAGATATTGTTGGAAACTGTCATTACTACCACCATCATTATCAACTTTTATCCTAAATTACAAAACCAAATAAAGATTCATATAATCGAGTATAATTTACTCGTATATTTGGCATGAAATGTTTGAGTGTGTAATTTTTAATTGCAGTCCCTTTGAGATAATCTACGCACCTACGTATGTACCCTTCACCTGTTTAGTTAGGTACTATTTGGGTAAGGATTGCGTTGTTTCAATTATACATATTTATTTATTACAAATATAATACGAAGAAGGCATTATTGATGGAGTCTCTTGTAACATTCCAAAAACTAATTTGAACTTAATATAAACACAATTGAATGTCAAATTAAGAAATGATTTAATGTGAACTAAAATATTGTCGAACTTTGCAACGAAACGAGGTTATTATTGGTGTTTTATATAAACTAGTAGTTATATCTGTTTTAAGATTTATTTCGTTTGTTTAACGACGTTTCAGCAACTCGTAAGTAGGGATGTTTGTGATGGCGCAGAGAGGAAGTTAATCTAATTAAAGGCAGTAGGTATATCTTTATTGAATATCTGTATTAAGATGCGATGCATAGAGATTATAGAGTGCAGGGTATTCAGCACATCTCATAAGAAGCCAGGAATTAGTATTATAAAAAATGAGAAACTGAAGCCAGTCCAGGTTTTAAGTTTTAAGGACTATCTATAGATAAATCATAGATTTGATTAAATACTTGACTATGAATACCATAGCATACTCACAGCGGCATGCTAGAATTGTAGTCTAACTTTTTAAATCAGTCTAGAATAATCAGTGTATTGAGTGAATTGATCTAAGCCATGACACCCCATCATGGGCGTACCCAGATTCTGTGCTGGGGAGAGGGGGGGGGGGGGGGGGTGAGGGGGGTGGTTGGAGAGACCGACAAACCAGATTTCTTGCCATTGAAGCGCAACCGTCAAAGCGCAAGGACGTGCTGTGGCGCTTATCCTAAAAAATAATATTGTTATCGTTTTTATTTCTGACCTTTTGTGTTGTGTTTACATACATATATTTTAATATTAGAACCTCAGTTTCTGTGACAACTGACAAGACTTGTTACTTTATAGTTACGTTTGCGGGAATTGTGAATTATCCCAATAATTTTGAAAGAAATTGTGAATTATCCCGAATCTGCTCGCAGAACGAAAATTGGACCATTTTTGTATAGTTCCCATACCTGTGGAGGACTTCGCTTTAAGGAATAGCGACATCACGCCACTCGGTTAGGCCAATGGGAACACTGGATTCCCAATAGTTCCGACCTGGGCGCCCCTAGCGGTGAGTAGCCTTACTCAAACCTCGAAAATAATTGTAATATTTGTAATATTTATTATACCCCATACATTATATTATTTAATATATATTATAAGTCATTCAGTATATCCCAATATTATATTAATATTATCAATCTTAGATTTTTTTTTTTCCCGCCAAAACCATATATTAAAATTTTTGCCGCGAGGCTTCTCAACCCTGGGGACCTCTCCTCCCCCTTAGTACTGTTCATCCCGCCCACGCCACAGCGCTGCTCCAATTTTAAAACTTTTTGGGCACGACCCCTACAATGCTCAGTGTACATATATAGACTCTAGTACCTAGTGTACGTCCCCACTATTGCTTTTGGCCTCCGACGCAATGGCTCCCGCAGCGAAAGCAATACCTATCCCGGCTTTTGCCGAGGATGTAAACGACGCTCCATCGCTACAAACCACCGTCTTAGAGCTCGCCTCCGGCATCATCGCCGCCGTAGGTGCGGCTAAGACCATCACCGCCGCCTCCAAGGCGTTCATTATACAGGCCGCCGAGGAAACCAAGCGGGCAATGGCGCGATTCGAAAAGTTGTCCGCCGCCTCCTCCGCCGCTACCACCACCAGATTCGACCTCGCCGCCATGAATCCCGTGGCCCCTTCCGCTCCTGCACCTGGTATTGACCCGGCACAACTCCGCAAGGAAATCGCCGCCTGCGTCCGCCAGGAGGTGGGCGCTTGTATCCGGGAGGAGATGTGCAGGCTGGGCAACCCGGCCCCAGCTTCTGCCGTCCCTCTCGCCCCCGCCGCTGTCGCTGGCGCCCCTCGCGCTGTACCGGCGTCCCCCGTGTCCGCTGGGCCCCCTACCTTCGCGCAACTGGCGAGCCGCCCGCCGCCTCCCAGGCGCGCACCGGCTCACGTTGCGCCCACCCTGACTCCGACCCGACCGGCCATCTTGGTCTCGACCAAGGTGCCGGTGCACTCACGACAAGACGCGATAGAGGCCTTCCGGAAAAGCATCTCTTTCCGGAAGAGCACCTACGCACCCGCACGGATTGCATCTGTCTCCAATAATAAGCTGCGCATCGAGTTCGACTGCACCTCCGACTGCGAGGACGCTCTCCACCGCCTGAGAGGCGCCCCGGACGCCCAAGTGACTGCAGAGCCAGCCAAGCGACTACGACCGATGCTTATTCTTAAGGGCATCAGCCCGGACATGGCCCCTGAGGATCTGGTTGGAACAATCCTCCATCAAAATCCCGAAGTCTCCACCTTCTCACCCGCACAACTTTCATTCAAATTCAAACGGAATAATAGAAACCCTAACTCACAACTCTACAACGCCGTCCTTGTGGCAGACCCAGCAGTCTGGCACATCCTCACCAAGATGGTGCGAGTGCGCCTGGACCATCAACGGGTCCACATTGAACCCTTCTCCCCTTTCATTCAATGTAAGAAATGCCTACAGTTTGGGCACACTTTTAAATTATGCAAGACTGAGGTCTCACTATGCGCGCATTGCGCCTCAGACACACACACAATTGACACCTGCCCGATTAAGGAAAACAACGCCCCCAAGTGCCACAACTGCACAAGACACAATGACAGATTCGATAAAAAACATCCCACTACACACAGGGCTAAATCTCAGACATGCGCCATCCTTACTTCCGTTCGTTCCCGAATTAACGCATCGATTGATTATGGATCCACACCAGTATAACGTTCATATCCTCCAGTGTAACACTGACCGCTCTAAGAACTCCTTTTCAGAATTCATCTCCTTTTTTATAGACAGCCCACACACCGTAGCCCTGGTGTCCGAGCCGTACACTGGAGCAGGGGTCGAGGTCAAGGCCATCAACGGGCTGGAAATCTTTCAGTTCCCCAGTGGCCCAACCGGGAGGGTTAAGGCTTGTATAGTGGTGAAGACGAAGTTCGGATCCGCATTCTTGGGCCTGTCCCAGTACTCGACCCCCAACCTCTGTGTCGTTCGGGCACTATTCAGACATCAACAGATACTCCTCACCTCCGCCTACATTGAACCGAACGTTGATGTTGCGGATACGCTACACTCATTAGAACAGCTTCTCTCAAACAACACCAACACCCGCTGCATTCTCGGCGGCGACTTCAATGGCTGGCACCCACTCTGGGGGAGCGCCCGCGCTAACGCTAGAGGGAACGACGTTGTCGAGCTTTCCCTCACCCAAGATCTTTATGTGTGCAATGTGGGCGACACACCTACATTCGAAACCATCACACACGGTCGCGCACGCTCCTCCATCATCGACATCACACTTGTGTCCTCGTCCATATACGATCACATCACTGACTGGAAGGTGAACCTGGACGTTTGTCCATCCTCACAACACAACGCAATAGACTTCACATATACTCACCAACACCCTAGCACACACCCACAAACTTCACAATACACCAACACATCGACCTTCCTGTACAAGAACAATAAAGCTAATTGGAGACTCTTCAAGGATTCAATTAGCACACAACTCACGTGCAGTGACACATTGGACACCTACATACAGGAATTGGACTCTTCCCAACTTGAAAACTATATAGACACCGTCATCGAAACCATACACACCGCCTGTAGGGCTTCAATGCCAGTCAGAAAGCCCGGCTCGGGCTGCAAGCCTCCTTGGTGGACGTCGGCTCTAGAGACCCGAAAACAGCAGGTCATACTCACACACCACAAATGACACGCGGCCAGGAAGTCTAACCGTCCGGTGGACGACCTGGCCCTTCAGCTACACTCACTAAAGGCGACCTATGCCGCTGAACTCAAAGCGGAGTCGACTTCACACTTCAAGGAGTTCTGCGAACTCCAAACGAAGGAGAATGTCTGGTCTTTGACCAACAGACTTCTCAGGGAAGCGGCTCCACGACGGCCTCCCGTCACGCTTAAGGTCGGCGGCCGCCACACCTCAAACTCAGCCGATACAGCCAAAGCCTTACTCGACCATTTTTACCCCGACGACATGACTGAAAATGACGTTCGACACGACCTGCGGGACCGCATGGGGGACTTTCCTGACACCCCGGAGGATCCTCCCTTTACGGAGGGGGAGATTCTGGAGGTGCTCAGGGGAATGCACCCGAAGCGGGCCCCTGGTCTGGACGGCCTGACATCTGACATTTGTTTACAGTTCTTCCTCTCATATCCCCGACTCGTCACCGATATCATGAATCGGTGCCTCTCCCTTCATCACTTCCCTCGACAATGGAAGAGAGCGTATGTCAAAATCATTCCCAAACCCAACAAGACTGACCGTACAGACCTTACTAGCTATCGACCAATCGGTCTGTTGCCTGTCTTCGGAAAGCTTCTCGAGAAGCTCTTTATCGGCCGAGTGACCTACGTCGCGGACAAGGCCGGTAAATTGAGCAAGAAGCAGTACGGATTCAGGCCGCAGACCAGCACGACGGCTGCCATCAGCGCAGCCATTGACGCCGTCCGACAAGCTAAGACTGAAAAACTACTTACCGTTGCGATTTCCCTTGACATAAAAGCCGCGTTTGACAACGCCTGGTGGCCGGCTCTCTTCCACCGGCTGCGGCTCATCGGCTGTCCACTCAACATCTTTAAACTTATACAAAGTTACACCTCACAAAGAACAGTCACTCTTGACCATGCTTGTTGCCGGGTTTCAAAAGCAATGTCTAAGGGTTGTGTTCAAGGTTCGACCTGCGGTCCTCACTTGTGGAACATCATCCTCGACGAGCTATTGGAGATCGACCTGCCTCCGGGCTGTCGCGTCCAGGCTTTCGCGGATGATGTCCTACTGATCGCATCGGCTAAGTCTGCTTCTGATCTACAGACGAACATTAACACTGCACTACACACAATCACTGGTTGGGGCAAGGGGGTTAAACTCTCCTTCAGCCCCGCCAAAACACAGGCTTTAGCTTTTTCCACCAAAGCCAAACAGATACACCTCATCATGGACTCTCACACTATACACTTCCAGAGGAGCATCAAGTTCCTTGGTGTTATTCTGGACGAGAAACTCAACTTCCACCAACACGTTCAGCACGTAATCAGCAAAGCCACGACTATTTTCAAAAAACTCTCTTTTTATTGCAGACATACATGGGGGGCCCACCCCGAAAATATACGAACAATATACGCACAGGTGATCCAACCGATCATCACATACGCCGCCGGAGTCTGGGGACACGTGGCAAATAAGAAGTGCGTGAAGCAGAGGCTCCTGAGCATTCAGCGAGCCTTCGCCCTCCGGGCGATCAGAGGGTTTAGGACAGTGTCCACCTCTGCTGCCCTCGCACTCGCCCAGTTTACCCCCCTGGACCTCAAAGTCCAGGAGGTGTACCAGATCGCAGCCACCCGCCTCTCGGGCACGTCACCGTTACTTCCGGCGGACATCACACTGGAGCGTCCCACTCCTCCACATCTTCTCTTGCATCCAGCACTCAGACAGGCGCCGAACATACACACTCTCTGGACCCAAGATGAGGTCCGAGAGTTTCAGTCAAAGCGCCATCCTAGTACAATTCACATCTTCACAGACGGGAGCAAGCTAGAGGACGGAACTGTGGGGGCGGCCTTCGTCGCCTTCGGCGAAGGCCAATGCCCGGTCAGTAAGAAGTTCAAGCTTCACGGCAGCTGTTCTGTCTTTCAAGCTGAACTTCTAGCCGTCCTCAAAGCCTGCGAGTGGGCCTCATCCAAAAATCACACAGCCGCGGTTATTTATACAGACTCGAGAGCCGCCATTCTCGCCGTCCAGAACCGCAGCAATACTCACTCCTTAGTCGCGCAGACACACGCCACTCTACACCACGCCCCCGGGACCTTCGAGTTTGCGTGGGTCAAGGCCCATGTCGGCATCGTCGGAAACGAGGCTGCCGACACCGCCGCCAAGCGGGCGGCCAAACTCCACAAGGCCCCGGACTACACACACTTCCCCATGTCATACATAAAACACTACACACGTAAACACCACGCCTCAGTCTGGCAGGCGCGCTACGACAGCGAGCCACAAGGACAACATACAAAACACCTCTTCCCTACACTTAAAGACATAAAACAGCTACACTCACTCACAGACATAAGTTTTACACTCACTCAAACACTTACAGGACATAGCTTCACAAAACAATACCTACACAGATTCGGGATTTCCCCGGACGATCTCTGTCCATGTGATGGCGCCTCGGTCCAGTCCCTGAGCCACGTGTTCGAGGAGTGCCCGAGGTTCGCCGTCTTTCGCCTCGACCACCAGATCCTCTGCGGAGGCCTTGAGGTGGAACCGTTCGATATGGCGTCACTTTTACGGCATCAGGAAGCCGTCCAATCTTTTGCAAAACTATCAGACGCCATCATCAGTCGACTCAAGGCCTTCAACGCCACTTGAACTTATTGTAAATATTGAAATAATCGTCTATTCCATGTATTTTATTGTTGTATTTTCTTTTTAGTGTTTTTCCATTGTCTTCTTATTGTCTTTCTTCTTTTTCTCTTATTGTCTTTCAATGTAAATGTTCATCCTTTTTTGTTCTTATTTTTCACTAATTACTCCAATTACTACCATGTATATATAATTTTAGCTCAGACTACTCAGTCTCTGTACAATTTTCTTATTTTATTACCCCATCTCAAATGTACTATTATTTCTTACAAAGCTCATCCCAAATTGTCAACATCATCTCATTTCAATGCGAATTGTTGTATTCATTTCATAATCATCATCATCTCATCAGATTTGCAGTCGGCACCAATTAACATTGTATCAAATCGCATAGTCAACTTGGCCCGACTGCAACCCATCCAATCACACAAACATCTTAGTAGCGCTCACAAAAAATAAAACTGTTTTTGGAAAACTTATCTTGTTAGGCCGCGATTGTCAGTGCTCAGCAGCTGTCCGAGCTATTGCAGTCGGGCAGCAATGAGCACTGACAATCAACGCAACAGTACTCAACTGTATTCAGAATAAAAAAAAAAAAAAAAAAAAAAAAAAAAACAGATTTCTTTAATATATTTTTGTAATTTTATTTTTCTGAGCATGGTGTTCATGGAGCTAGATTCGATAAAGACAAATCACCAGCAAACTGATTGTCTGATGATTTGTCTTTATCGATTCTAGCTTCTAATAAAGATTTTAGATTATAAAGTGTTTGCTAAAAATTTTACTACAGAATTGTGTTAATACATAGATCTATAACAACTGAAAAGCTACTTTTCTCCTCCCCGAGTAACCTTCCTGAGGAAGCATTTCTAAACCTTCTTCAATTTTTTACAATAAATTTGTTTTTTTTTTTTTATCAAATTTAATTTACAATAGAAGGTAGTAGAGAGGTATACGATGTCCAGGGGGGAGGTGGCTGCCCCCCCGGCCACTGTAACAATCTTGACGTAATAAAAATATATTTTTTTATTTTAGTAACTATACTATAACTAAAACTAGTTTTTGTGTTTTCTCGTGTGAATGGGAGATTTTTCGCAATAAAAAGTATCCTATATATGGAGTCAGACAATACGCTATAAATATATCAAATTTCATGCACATTGTAACACTTTACATTATAAAAAAATAATGATTACAAAGTCGTAACGTTACTATTTATTTAATAATAGTAGTCGTTGGACAGCAATTAAAGCAAGGAATAGTGATGATATTTATTAAATAAACAATATTATTATTATTATAAATATTATAGGTAATAGGTTTAACAATAATGTAATCGTTGAGTTGCTTACTTACTAACTAGTAACTCAGTGGTAACAATTTAGTTAGTTGCTAATTTTTTATAAATAATATTATAAAGTGTGTAATATTTTCCACACGATCTCATCCTAACTACAATATGTTTCAATTATGCACTAACCTTAGCCTTTAACCTTGCTTTGAATGACCTTTTACGGGCGTAGGTATTACTAGTTTTTGTCCTAGATGGAGGTCTGGGACACGCTCCGACAAGGTTAGGCACTAATTGAAGACCTAAGAGAGGATGATTATAGAAAGCCCTAGAAAGTATAACGACAAATGTAAAGAATAATAAGTAACAATCAAAATTACATAATAATTATAAATATTACAAAGATACAAATTTCAAAACAACTTTTTTAAAGTTAATGTGTTTTTTGTTTTTGGCGACTTATTGCATAATATTGTCCTATTCGTTGAGTGGAAAATATGCTAAATATGAATTGGTCATAACCTTACATAATTATATCAAACAATGTTTTCTTCTACAAGTAAATAATAAGATTTATTAATATATAATGAAATAATTAACAATGTCATTAGAATGAGTTATATTTGGATAATAATATTTGCAAATAAAATCTAAATCACAAGTCATTTATATCTAATAATAACAAACAGACTGACAAGATCAACAAGATGAATCCAAATCTGCCTAATATCAACAATAGCTTTAAATACCTTATTGATTGACACATTGAGGTCACAGGTTCGTTCCCAGGCGGTGAAGGACGCGCCGTATAAGATGACTGAACGACTGGTTTGGTGAATTATTAATACTTATGGTTCCGTGTGCTTTTTACTTTTTTTAATATGTAGGTTTTGTATTTAAATTGCATTTAAGTATCATTATTTACTATCACGCCAAAGTTATTAAATAAAAATGAAAATCCATATGTTAAGTAATATAGCTCCAGAGCAGTAAAAATTAAATCGAAAATATAAAAAAAAACATTAAAAAATGAATAAAAATAAGTTCCTACATTAAGAGGACGGAGAGTTTATTGATCTTTTAAAGAGGTTTTACGAGTTCGCTTTGATGTTGCTTTTCTTCCGTGGTTTTAGTTTTATGCAGTTGATATTATTTTTAAGAGAAAAACATATCATTGTTTCTTCGCTCCATCCATAACCTGGTTCAGTATCAATATATTTTGGTCTGTAAATTTAAAATAACTTAAAGGGGCCAACGGTACACTACTGTGTTTAATTATAAATTCCAAACTATACAAACGATTCAATAAACAAAAAAAAATGCATTAAAATTGACATATCGTGAATATATTCTTAATTCTCCATATTGGCGAGTGTCTGAGCGTTATAAGAGTATAACTGGAGCGTGGTATAGTGGCCAGTGACAATGAAGTGATAACTCGTAACTATATATTTATTTACCATACCATAACAAATTTATTACTAATTTCAATAATTAATACTTAAACGGTATAGAACGGTAGAACAGCGCCAACTTTTTGGCACCATCCAAACATACTGTACATATATCTTAATACAAGTTGATGATCTTTGTTTTTCGTCGATGCCTGAGGTGTGTAAATGAACAAAACACGCAACACATAAATGATAGTTAGGGTTCAAGTATTAAGGTGAAGAGGTCTAGACCTGGTATCAGGTTACAGCGCCTCCTATCGGGTCATATTGTTGATATAAATCATCCTGGGTCCTGATGATAGTGTTCCAGCCTTAGGGTCATAACTCATAAAAGGCCAATCTAAGCCGAGAGATCCACTCACAGCCACAATTCACTCTTGTACCCAAAGAATTGCCAAAGGATAGTGTGCCGTCCGCCACCAATAGTTTGACACACGGCAGTGACCTACCACCAGTTATGGATAAGTGCACACGAGGAGGTCACACAGACTACAGCAATTGTATAAAATAGTATGTAATTTTTTCAGGACGTCTATCAAACTCACATCAATTATCTCTGAAATTTTATACTAAAAATGAAGTCTCGAGTTCAGGCGATGTTAAATAATATAATTAACGTTGCCTGAACATTAACACGTCGTAGTGATTCAGTTTATAAATGCTTAAGAAGGATTCACTTATAACATTTGAATATTTGAATAAATCTTCTTCAGCTGTCCCTCGAGGCTTGATTTTAACTTTCTCCCATAATTTAGTTAATGCTTATTTAATACATACTTTGTAAAATAAAACTTTGTTATTAAATGTTGTTGTATAACATATGTAATGTAACGTTATTAAATATAAGTCGCTAACGCGCGCAGTTCGAACACGTAACCATAGAAAAATATGAAGAATTATCATAATTATAGACTGATTCCATCTTTTGATTAATAATAAAATGTATTTTTTTTTTAATATAAATAATCCAATAACTAAGCTATCATGTCACTGTTAGTTTTTAACCCCGGACTATAAAGAGGGGTGTTATAAGTTTGACCTGTCGATCTGTGTATCTGTGTAACTGTGTATCTGTGTAACTGTGTATCTGTGTATCTGTGTGCCTGTCTGTGGCAATGTAGCGGCCAAACGTGTGGACGGATTTGAATGCGGTTTTTTTTTAATCGAAAGCTATGTTCGTCGAGATGGTTCTTAGCTGTGATTGGTCGAAACAGAAACAGTCTTCTCTAAGATATAGACATTTTATTGGTGCGGGTAAAAGGTTCTTATGCAATACAAGCTGTTCCCAGCCGTTTTGCCTTTTTGCCGTTTTGCTTTTTTGCCGTTTTGCCTACCTATATAGGAAAAAAAGCCTTTTTATGTAGGCCTAAAGGTTTTTACACTTATTTACTCAGGTAAAGTACCTACTTTATTATGGATACCTGTTGTCCGTGACTGCGTCTATGTAGACTGTGAAAATTATATTTATATGGTTTATGATCCTAGTCATAAAGAGTCACGGGCAACAGCTAGTGATAATGTTAATCCCTTCATCATAGTGTTATAAGTGATTGTAAATCATTTTAACTCTAAATGTTTATATTTATTGATATTCGTATATACCTATATGAAAAATTCTTTAATCATGTTACTTAATACATTTATAATTTATTACATTGTCGTTATTTTCAAGCGGATTCTTATTATTTCTCTTATTAAAAATAACCTATGTTCATCAGAGAGATAATGTAGGATTCTAATGGTAAAATAAGTTTTTAAATCAGTCCAGTAGTTTGGGAGCCTATTCAATTCAAAAAAACAAACAAATCTTTATAATATTAGGAAAGATTAATAGAAATACTAAAACAACTCAAAGTTTGTGTTTCTGTACAATTACATTTGTACAAGTACATTTAGTACCTACAATTAAGAAACCAGTAACATAACTTAAAAAACTTAATAAACTAAACAATAAAAATTAAAATTTATACATTGCTTGTACATAATATAGAATTAATTATACACATAAGTAATAAACTTAATGATAACAATAAAGAGTAATAATAATAAATAAGTCGTCTTAATTTTTTCCCGATAAATAATCCTTTACAGATTTTTTTAATATAGGCAAGGATTTTGATTGTCTAATAAAGAGAGGCAGCGCGTTCTATACCTAATGTTGTCGCATAGACCGTGAAAGAGTGTTTGAAAAATTTTGAGTTATGAGCTGGCATTCATATAATTAAAAATGTTGTTGATCGTACCTCAGCAGGAAGCCCAAGGAACTGAAATCTCTGCCTCGGGTATGAGGGTGATTTTGTGTGAAATAATACACAGTACAGAAGAGGGAGAACGTGTAGATCCCGGCGGCAGGGAATTGGAAGCCACTTGAGTTTTTTACTAAATTCAGAAACGTGGTCATATTTTCTTAAGCCAAATATGATCCTTATAGCTATATTTTGGAGTCGCTCAAGTTTGTTAAGTTGGTCCTCAGTTATATTAAGATAGCTTGCATCGGCCTAATCGAGAATAGAAAGAAAAAGAAAGTGTGCTAACATAATTTTGGTAGGAATCGGAAGAAAATGTTATAGTCGCCATAGAGATCTTGTAGCAATAAAGATTTTTTGCTAAGTTCTTTGATGTGACTAGTCCAAGATAATGTTTTATCCAGGTGTAGTCCAAGATTTTTCACGGTGGAACAATAGGATATTGGAACATTGTCATATATAACTGCAGGAATGCTATCTCTAATAATACTTACAATCATACCGGGACTGCCAAAAATAATAACCTGGGATTTAGCAAGATTTATTCTAAGTCCATACTGCTTACTCCAGAAATTTCAATCAGGTTACTATTAATGGCAGATATGGAAGAGGTAAGAGCTTTAATTTTGGATTGTCTTTAATTTTGTAGGTGGTCTGCATACATGTGATAGAGAGAAGATATATATTGAGTAATAGAATCTATAAAAATCTAAAATAATAAAGGAGATAACACGCCACGCCACGAACATTATATGTGACCTTGATTTTTTAATCTGTATTTAATTGTTCATCAATAAAGGTTACGTAACTAAATATATATAGTCATATCTGGACATCAAACCTTTGTCTTCCGGGTTACCGTTTCATCATTCTATTAACTAAGCTATCGAACCGATGCAATGGTCGAATTATAATAGTTGTTCAAAAATATTATAGTTGTTCAAAAATATTATATAATATTTTAGTGAATCACAAATTATTTCGTCACTCGTGTGGGTTACACTTAATGTTTGTTGCAGTGATCGTGTGTCTAGTGTCCGCCCTCGAATTGCCTTGCGTGTAACAAATGGTACGAAGATATTTAATTATATATGATGATATCATAATTATATTTCGGTACTTAGATAAAAAAATGTATATTAAATATGTAGTGGGTTTAACGGAAGTACCTACATCTTCACGCTAAAAGGATATACTTTCTTTAAATGTTTGATACTGACTGCCCTATTGTCTTTGACATACTCGTATGTATTTACATAAGGATTCTTTACAAAACTATCTTAAGCAAATAAATTTACTCACAGTTTCCTGTCAGCATCTAAATCTATATTTTATACTTCTTTCTTGTCTGAAAATATTTTTTCTCTTGTCTAATCTCTAATTTTAGAAAACCGAAGATAAGTTAACTACTTAACTATACCAATTTGAATTCAGAACTACTTAACTATACCATTTGAATTTGAATTCTTACTTTTTATTAACTATACCAATTTGAATTCAGTATTCAAAGCCAGGATAAGACAACGTCTGTCGGTTCGACTAGTAGTAACTTATATACTTATATTCCATAACACGTTTTTTTAAGAAGCTCCTATACAACGTATAAATAATACTTTATCTAAAAAATATCAAGGAACTTTTCTAATAATGTGGAATATTAGAGTAGTTCTAAATACTTGAAGCCTGATGCTCCATAAGAATGATCCTGTCAAGATCTTTCAAGATGTACTGCATCTAATTGTAATATAAGTTTATATTGTTATGGCTTTAAAGTAATCACTAAGAGAAGCCTAAAAGTTATGTTTACCAGTAGTTCTAAGGATTTTGTTAATTACTTCTCGGAACAGGTAGAAACTTCGACAATGAAAATAAATGATGTTCGAAATATTATTAATAAATAGAGGATGGAAATTTAATATATGTTTCATATACTATTAACAGTTAGAATTATTTAAAGACTACAGTGACTACATTTCTTTTTACTTTGGCGTCTATCAATGAATTATGTACTTTTTATAAAATATAGCTCATATTTTATATATATTTTGTTAAATGTATAGAAGATATATAGAGTTTAAGGAAGATCTGTACTAAAACATAAATTTACATGACTATTATATTGAAACAGACAGAATGTCTTTGAATCCTTGTAAAAACAACGAGTATTGTTGTTTTTAATATAATCACATAGAATAATAAAATTAATATAAAATACTCTAGCTAAGAAGGTATTCTCAACTAAAAACTTTTGTAGAAATTGCATTCCTTAAATAGATCCAGTAGCATCCTTCCATCAGTGTATCTTCAGGTCACTATCAAAATTGACTTAGATTTTATCAAAACTAGCAAATCTAAACTCGATTTGTATACGAAATTAAGTAGCAGATACTGAGGTATATATAGGTTTATATTTAGGTATTATTTATATATTTAGGTATTTAGGTATATTTAGTATATATTTAGGTATTATCTTTAGGTAAATCTACGAAGTCGGGATGTAATTTATGATTATACTTAACTCAACTCGATTTTTTCGACTAGAAGATAAAGTATCAACCACTGAATTGTACATTTTCAATTCACAGTATAAATAATAACTATCAGTATAAAATAAAATTATATTATTTTTATTTACTTTCTTTAATGATATTCCTCCTACCGCAAGTAAATCTTTTGCGTTGAGTTATTGATGAAAATTTTGAAGTCTGGGAAGAATGACAAGACTAGCTTGGTATTTTTTGTGAGTTATCAAAGATGTTTGTCTGTATAGGTACAGCATGAAACTCTTATTAGAAAATTACAGTATTATGGTTTTAGGAAGAATGTCTTCGATTTGATTAGTTCATATCCTACTGAAAGAAATCGAAAAGTAGATGTTGATGAAAAAAACGCCAAAACAGGGCGTACCACAAAGCTCCATATTAGGGCCTTAAGTTTTCCTCATTTGGTTAAATTAGTTACCTTATATACGACAGTGTAAAATAAATATATTTATGAATATTTCATTAATGTAAATAAAAATATTAATAAATTCAAGAACAAAAAGAACAAAAAGAATTTGATGAAAAAATCCCATTACCTATAGTGTAAAGGATTATATGAACTACGGTATGGCCTGGGAATGATTTGTATTTTACCGACTAACTAGTAATTTAAGCAGTTTATTTGACGTTGTTACTGACTCTTGTTCGATCTGGCTGCATCATACAGCTTCTTTTAGAAGTCACTACTGGAGGTAGCGTTGTAGGCCGGGGTGCTCCCCTCCTTCAAATATGGTGAAAGGGTTGATGACTGACACTCAGTTTACTCGTAAACGGGTGCTGGTAGTTGTGACCGACTGTCTTGATGGTTACGGTTTTTTTTCACTTTTGTATTTTGTTCATAGTATACTTAGTCTGACCATAAATACTGTTACAATAAAAATCTGTTAAATTTTGAATCTGTCACTTTTATATGATTGTTCATTGTGTTTTCTCATTTTGGCGCCAATACGTTGTACAATATTTTGCGATATTAAAATAGGGGGGGGGTGATAAAGAGAACAGAATCGCTGTGATTGCATTTTTTAACACTCTCTATACACTTGGTGTTAGTCAAATGTGTGTGTACTGGGCTATTAATAGGTGCAATGAGACTTCCTCTGTTTGTGACAGAGAAAGATCTGGCCGTCCACGTAGTATTCGTACGAAAAAGGTGGTCAAAGCAGTAATGGAAAGTAATCGAAGAAGTCCTGTCCGAAAGCAAAAGATTCTATCTCGGGCAAAAATGATAGCACCTAGAACCAGTTCACGTATTTTAAGAGATGACTTAGGACTTGTAGCCTATAAGAGACGCACTGGTCATTCCTTAATTGATAAATTGAAGATGAATAGGGTTGTAAAATCGAAATAACTACTTAGCGGTACGCAAAGGGAGGTCACAGAAAAAAAAAATTACGGATGAGAAAAAATTAACAATTGAGCAACATTTTAACAAACAAAATGACCGTATTTATGCCCAAAGCTCTAAGAAAGCATCCCAATTAGTCGACAAAGTGCATGGACATTATCCAACTTCAGTGATGGTTTGGTGAGGTGTTAGCTATGAAGGAATGACTGAGCCATATTTTTGGGAAAAAAGTATCAAAATATTGGCACAAGTGCATCAAGATACCATTCTTGAGAAGGCAGTTAATCCCCTTTATAACACCATGTTCAAAAACCAAACATGGTCCTTCCAGCAAGACTCGGCGCCGGGTCATAAACCTCGGTCCACGCAGCCTTGGTTGGAGACGAACATCTCGGACTTCATCAGAGCTGAAGATTGGCCGTCGTCTAGTCCCGATCTTAATCCGCGGGATTTTGGTCATTTTTAGAGAGCAGTAGTACAGCTTGCTCTAAACGCCATGATAATTTCGAGTCCTTAAAACAATCCATACGATTAGCAGTGAAGAATTTCTCCATGGAAAGAGTGATTTTATTGATAACTGGCCTCAACGTTTAACGGACTGTATTGCAAGCCAATGAACACCACATCGAATAAGCTTTTTATGTTTCTAATTGTTTTTTGTGTATTAAACTAACACACTGTAAAAGTAATAAATGTTATTTGCAATTGAATTATTATTATTTTTTTTTACAATATTTATGACAAGACTAGGTACAAATATGTTTCGTAAAATTTTAGTTTTTTTAAACACTAACGCAAAGTTCTAGTTGTTCGTTAATTGCTTACAAAATATTGATGTTTGTGAAACAGTGATTACAATAAAAAAATAACCGATAGAGTTTGTTGTGTGATTTTTCTCAGACCTGAGAGCACTTGAAACCCTCTTACTTTTAATTTTAGGCTAGGAAGTGTCTTTACAGAAGCGCTTTTTTTGATAAGTTTGGTGTCAAAATAGGCACTCCTAACACTTTCCTTTGACCTACACAGGTGATCTCTGGTAAAGATTCAAAGTGGAAAATAAATATTAGGCCCTTACATATGAAATTGGCGGTTTGTATGGGAGGAACAAAAAGTCGAATATTTTTTTATACAATGTATTTAATTAATTAAAGTTTTCATAAGAACCATTGTTTTCTAAGCACCTTTGCCATCTTATAGATCATTCATCCCTTTACTAAAAAAAAACTGTTGGATGAATAAAATCTTTGAAGGCGATTTGGACTGCCTTATCGAAGTTGTTTTTTTTCCCTTGCAAGAAGTTATTCAAATTTCGAAAAAAATAGTAATCTGTTGGAGGAAGGTTCCTGGAGTAGGTATGGTGGATGTCTTAGACATTCTAATTTGGTAGCCGTCTGTTATGCAGTGTGTGGTTTAACGTTGTCGTGAAGCAGCAGTGATGTGGAGCCATTGACCAGCTTAGGTTGTTTAGCAGCTAGCTTTTCCATCATTATTTGAAATTGCTGACAATAGACATCTGTTGAGATTGCCAGATTTGAGAAAACTGTAATGAACAATACCGGCACTAGTCCACCAAACGCAAGTATTTTTTTTGGGTCAATTGGGTTAATTTTCGCTTTAGCCGGATTTGGTTGGCTGACCAGGATCCAACCATTGCGATGAGCGCTGCCGATTGTCGTAGAGAATCCATTTTTCGTCACAGGTATTTATTCGACTTACAATCCCTTTATTATGTTTCTGGTCCAGTAATGTAAAGCAGCAGTCGACGCGCGTTTGCTGGTTTGCTTCAGTTCATTTATAAGGAACCTTCCAAGCTTTTTATTCTTCCCAATTTGCTTCAAGGGGATGCGATGTATTCTCATCCACAATAGCTTTCAATTCTTCATTATCAACTTGGATCTCCGGCCGTCCACGGGGCTTGTTATACAGGTCGAAATTTCCAGAACGAAAATGAATGAACCAAAAACGAAGTGTGTTTTCTTTTGCAACACGACCGCCATACACATCATTAACCCTTCGAGTCGTTTCCGCGGCACTGGGGCCACGGTGGAACTGGTACTCGTAAATAATGCGATATTTTAAATTTTCCATTTTGTAAACTTAGTAACGCAAACAGAAGAAAAAAAAAAACAAATAAATAACGTCAACGAAATAAAAATACAGATGTAAAAAATATAATTGGAATTCTTTACCAAGGAAGAGAAATTTGTGATTAATGTGGTTAGTAAGAAAAACGCGAATATCATATATAAACCGGTGGACATATTTAGCGGAACGCAAAAAACTGACTGCAAGATCATATGAGAACACATTTTTGTTGTTCAATACATTTGATTATTATTCTGAATTAATTAAATTAACATTTTTGAACATAAAAAATCACAAAATTAAAGCGAAAGAAACGAAATTAAAGACAATAAGGTCAGTGACTTAATTCTGAAGAGTTTTGACCTAACACAATGAAAACTAAAGAAAAGTTAATATTGTCCAAATGACTGGTTTTTTCGCGATGGGTGATACAATCAGTATTTAGTGTTGCCACCTCTTGCTGTTAAAACTGGCTGCATGTGTCTGGGCATGCTCTCTATTAAATTGCCAATAAAACTTTGCGGCATTGAGTTCCATTCTTCAACCAATGCGGTTTTGAGGTCTCTTACGTTGACAGGTGATGGATTTCTTTGTTTAATTTGTCTTCCCAGTTTGTCCCAAACGTATTCTATTGGATTTAGGTCTGGCGAGCGTGCCGGCCACCCCAAAACCTGGATTCCGACCTCATTAAGATATTCCGAAACTAATGCCGCAATGTGAGGTCGAGCGTTGTCATGCATTAGAAGAAAATTGTCTCCAATGAAAGGGGCAAAAGGCATCACAATCTGCTCTAAAATGTCGGTTACGTATCTTGCCGCAGTCAGGGAGCCGTTTTCTACGATGTGTAGCTCCGTGCGTGCTCCTAAGCAAATACCGCCCCATACCATTACTGACCCTCCACCATACGGCTCTCTCCCAATAATGTTACACTGAGCGTATCTTTCTCCGGGTCGTCGCTATACTTTGGTCCTTCCATCATCTGGTTTGAGACAAAATCTGGACTCATTACTAAAAAGAACTTTTCCCCAAGCGTCATTATTCCAATTTAGGTGGAAACGAGCAAAGCTGGCCCGAGCCACTCGATGACCTGCGGTGAGCTGTGGACCTCTGACAGGCAAGTACGCCCCTATACCAGCTGCCTTTAGTCTTCTTCTGACGGTTTTGGTACTAATTATCACTTGTCGAACTTCCTGCAGCTGGTTTCGTACCTCAGAAGAAGTCAAGGTACAGTTTCTGAGAACACTGCTGACAATAAATCTATCGTCTCTCTCTCCTGTTACTCTTTTGCGACCTTGTCCTTTACGCCTGGTATACTCTCCAGTCTGCCGGTATCGTTTAACATAGCGGAAAATCACAGACTTGGAAACATGTAATGTTTGAGCCACTTCATTGTAAGCGTAACCATTTTCAATTAAAGTTACAGCTTTAGAAACCAGAGCAACGCTGAGATCCGGCATTATCGCCTAAATTTATCGAATTAAGTTCACTTCACTCAATAATGACAATTTTTCGTCAAAAAACTACAGAAATAAAGTTTTTGTTAAAAACAAGAAAAGCCGACGAAAATTCCATACACTACGTGTCTCAGAAATTAGCAGATAAACAAAAAAAACAAATGAAATTTAAAATAAAATTATTTTTAAAATCATCTTTTTTTTTAATACATAATATTGGTATAGTGGCCAGTACGAAAATATGATAATATTTTCCGTTATTCGACCTTTTTTTGCGTTCCCCTAAATATGTCCATGAGTGTATGATTAAATAAAAAAAATATTACATATATAATATGTACATACGGATTATACGAAAGTAATAATTGAAGTATTTATAATGAAGTATGAAATATGATAAGACTATGGATAGCACAATACAAGCTATTATTTTTTTTTCTTTTAGCTACCATTCTCGCACTATTCATGTCTGCGCTTGTGTACCTACTCAAGCTTTGTCTAAGAAGTAATGGGATTTGATAACTATCTGTTTGGGAAATGCGGTCTTTAATGTCTGAATTATTGTAATATTTGCTTTTGTAATTATTTTTATGCAAGAACAATTTCCAAAAAAAAGCTAAGTTAAAGTATTCTGAAACACTTTTCATAACATAATCTAATGTATTTTCTAAATTCCTAGACTTTTTATGATAAAGTTTAGAATATATGTGTAAGAAGTTGTAATTTAAATAATCAAGAAACAATTATCGGTTATCTTTACCAATAGTCTGTCGCAAAAAAACGATTTATATATTACGGAAAGCCGTATGTACGGTCAGCAACAATATTTTCCGATTCATTAATTTTAATGATCATTATAATATTAATGATTAACATCGTTACAAAAGTTCCGTCGTTCCGTGAGAAGCTGTTATTTATTGGCCTTTTATTTACTAATGTATCATTACATTGCCAACACCGACAGATAAAATTATTGTTCATCTTTTATATCAATAATTGCTAAAAGATTTCCTAATTAAATATGTGTTTTAATATTTCAACAACGTGCATATTAATGGTAAGGTACCTTCTATTTATATATTCTCCTCCAATGTTTTTCTATTCCCGCTTATAAATTCTACATATATATACATATATGTTATCTGAATGTATGAGTAGTGTATGTCTATCAGTACAGAGCACAGAACGACCTAATATAGAGGTGTTGTAACTTGGAAGCTAAACTAATTATATATTTCATTAGCTTATGATTTACTGCACCATCAAAGGTCGTATTAACTTGTAAAAGAAGATCATAAATCTTGGTTCACCCGCGTTCCTCTACATGAAACATTATGCTAAATTACTCGAGTTTGCTATCGATAGGGAGTGTTAAGAAAGTTTAGACAGGTACGTACATAATATATTGAAGTCGTTAGGTAAAATAAATATTAGAAGATACTTTCTTAGATTTTACATCTCATTTTCCTGTTAACACGGTTATGAAAATATATATTCAAAATAATATACAGAATTTTCAATATTCAAGAATATTCAAAAAGTCGGGTTTAATTTAAAATATTGTTATATCAAAATAAATATGAATATTTTATGTACATAAAAGTTTGAGAATATAATATGAAAAGAAAATAATATAATAAAAAAGGTAGGTACTCGTATATTATTAAAAACCGGCCAAGTGTGAGTCGGACTCGCGCACGATGGGTTCCGTACTATCATCTATAATAGAAAATCACGTTTGTTATAGTTTGGTAAAATCTATTGCTCAATTCGAAATTGTATCCATAAAGGGCTATGGTAACTAAATAGTGCACAGTACGTGCCAGCATTTAAGTCAATATTGACAATAGTCATATAGATAATATTGCTTAAAAATTACGTTTGTTGTACGGGAGCCCCCCTTTAATATTTAGTTTATTGTTATTTAATTATTTATTTTAAAAAGTAATATACAAGAAAATATTCGGAACAACAACGGAAATACATAATTTGTGAAAGTTTCAGCTTTCTAGCTGTCACGGTTTATGAGATACAGCCTGGAGACAGACAGACAGACGGACAGACAGCGGAGTCTTAGTAATAGGGTCCCGTTTTCCCCTTTGGGTACGGAACCCTAAAAATGTATGATAGTATTTTATTACGACGCGACCGACAGACCAACGCTTCTTTTATTATATATATTAACTACTATAATTATAAAATATTGTCTGAGCAGGTATCCTCTATTGTTTGTTACAGTTATTGCATAGGTTATTATTTGTATAAATATTCAAAATCTTTATTTTGCACATCTATTTCTTCTAAGGTGCATGATACGTGCGTCTTGAGTCGTCAGTACGTACTAACACCGTAAAAGGATATAACACAGCTTACAAAGTATCAATTGCTGGATTTCGTGAGAAACTATAATGATATTATAAACATACAACTATGATGATATTATAAACAAACAATTATATTTTTAGTGTCTCAGAAGCATGTCAAGCAGCACTCAGCTTAGAATTGTATTGAAGGGAAGTATAAAACAATTCAAGTAAAAGAAAATTGTTTGGATTTTTGTTTAGAGATCACGGATCATGGGTAAGGTTTAATACTTTACTAATGATGTTGCTACAAATTATAAAGACACGACGTGTAATACTTATTCTGTCTGTATTCCCTCAAACGAAAATCTAATCTTAAACCATTACTAAAGAGTCACTTTAGAAGTTCTGGCGTTAAGATCTCATTAGGCCTTCCTTTATACAAAACTAATTAGGATGGAGATTGCAGAACTTTTGAATTTAAAAGTCAATAAAAATGACTTTACAAAGCAAATATTTGTATAATTATGTGTAACTATCCACCTGCATAGAAATAAAAGTTATTAGAAGATGAATCATGAACGTCAGGAGATAACTGAATGTCTAAATAGAGACGTGAGTAATGAGTAGTTTTTCATTATTCATATAGCCATCTTCTCTCTCCGGAGACTAACCTGACTTCGTGCCAATAGATGTCCAACCAGTTGGTCAGATTATACGTTGCCTATAGTGGTAAAGCCTAGCTGTAGCTGTGTGTCATTTTTCTGCTGCATGTGTGAGATAACTTGACCGGTGAGACGGCGGGTAGTTCAAACACATCATTGCAGTTTCCTCTCTAGTTAGTTGCAGTTACCTTTCCTAGTTTCATCCACCTCTTCCAATTTCTCAGAGCAACGCATCAAATCTATATTTGCATATGTCAATGAGTGACATCATTACTTATCATCACGTGGTGTGTTTGTAAGTTTTTCGCTTTCGCTTTTGCTCATAAAACAAAAAGTTAGCAACATTCCACAACTTTAGTTTCTCGTGATAAAAATAACGACAACTAGAAATCGCTATTCGTAAAGTCCCTTCAAGGAATTATGTGCAAATACATGCACATAATTTCTAATCTAATATATCTTTTTAAAAACGGAGTATCTGTTTCCAAGTTATTTTTATTTCTTCTCTGTTCTAATTCTAAGTATTATTAAAATATTACATATGAGATAGTTTTTATTTCATTGATTCATTATAATAATTATTACAATTCATATCACCATGTGAAGGTTGCGGGGAAACAATGATTCATTAATGACATATTCATATATGTTTCAAGCCTGTGGAAAAATATTATAATGATTATACTAATATATTAATTATATTGTATATAAATACAATGTGTCTTAAGAATCTTCTCTATTAGTTTTTACATGTTCCAATATATACAAATATTAGGTTCTTAAAATAAAATTGGAATTTTGTATGGGTGTTACAAAAGGTACGTATTTTTTTATATAATGTGTTTAATTAACCAAAGTATGAACCATTGTTTTCGTACTGCACTTTTGCACTTTGCATTTTTGCCATCTTGTAGGTAGTTCAATTACTAAAAATCATCGTCCCTTTACTAAAAAAACCAGTCGGACTTGTTACAGAAAAATCTAGTCGATTTGAGTTGATTTTTTTCTTTTGCAAGAAGTTATCCAAACTACGAAAAAAATAGTATTCTGTTGGAGCAAGGTCCGGGGAGTACGGTGGATGTCTTAGACTTACTAATTACAGCTATTCTAATGGATAATGATAGCCGTCTGTTGTGCAGTGTGTGGTTTAGCGTTGTCGTTAAGCGGCATTGGTGTGGAGCGATTGACCAGATTCTCCATGATTGTTTCCAATTGCTGATAATAGACATCTGCTGTAATAATCTGGCCAGATTTAAGAAAACTGTAATGAACAATACTAGTCCACCAAATGTTTACAAGTTAAACGCTTAAGCCGGATTTGGCTTTCTGACCAGGATCCAACCATTGCGATGAGCGCTTCCGATTATCGTAGAGAACCCATTTTTCGTCACAGGTATTCATTCGACTTACAATCCCTTTATTATGATTCCAAGCTTTTTATTCTTCCAAATTTGCTTCAAGGGGATTAAAATAGTTTTATCACTAAGACCGCAGCCTGTAGCTAACTCGAACGTGGTTTGCGATGGATTCTCATTTGTAATAGTCTTCAATTCTTTATTATCATCTTAGGTCTCCGGCCGTCCACGGGGCTTGTTATACTGGTCGAAATTTCCAGAACGAAAACGTTAGAACCCTTCGAGTCGTTTCCAACAAACAAAAATACATGTGTAAATAGGTGTAAAAATTTAAATTTGGAATTCCTTACAAGGAGGAGAAACTTGTGATTAAAGTGGCCAAAGTACGAAAAAGGCCAATTTTAAATGTAATATAACATATGAATTAAAACTTTTTGTTAACATTAAACTGTAATATTACACGGAAGAACAAAGTTTAAATTATTTTTCTATTATATTTCTTTTTCTTTTTTTTCGTCTATTGTCTCTTTTCTTTGACAACTAGGTATATTCATTTTTAACCGAACAAAGAATGGACAAAGGCTTTGTCGTAATAATTAAAATTATGTATTTCTTGTGGTTCTGGAATATTATTGTATCACAATCAGACGCTATCCTTGGGAACATCTAGTATTGTTGTAAATATTTGCATCAAGAAAATTTGTTAGTAGCTTAGAAAGCTCTGCGTAATTATCAATTAAGTCATAAAATAATAGACACAGTTAATAATAGATATATTATAATTTAAAAGCGTCGTATTTGTCTGTCTGTTGGTATGTTCTTCGTTTTATTTCACATTTTGCTTCATTATACAGCAGGAATAGAGACAACGTTTAATTTTATTGGTTTATAACATTAATTATTACTTTATTTATAGTGTAGGTAACTTATAAACCTACTTACGCGTTGATTT
Source organism: Napeogenes inachia (assembly GCA_959347355.1). Taxonomy (NCBI): domain Eukaryota; kingdom Metazoa; phylum Arthropoda; class Insecta; order Lepidoptera; family Nymphalidae; genus Napeogenes; species Napeogenes inachia. The sequence continues at coordinate 1,411,309 of OY365796.1, read as the reverse complement.
ATTTATATTTATTATAATGATAGTAGTGTTGAAAGTAAGTACTGTTTGATTCACATAAATAATGATAATGTTTGGATTGAAGACATGTGGCTTAATTATACATAACACATAGGTATATATATTGTGTGGTGCCGGAAGAATAAAAAAAAGTAAAGTAGATCTAATAAATGTGCCAGTTCTCCATCAAAAGTGTCTTCGTGGAAAGTGATGGATACACCTTGAACGAATATTTATAATGGTGATGGTCCTAAGAACAATCCACATAAAAGTATGCCTTGCTATGTCTTTGTGTTTGCCTCATAACCGTTCAATAACCACGAAGATGCTGTAGTTGATTAACTTAATTTTATACATTCCTAATACTAGTGTACTCGTCAGTACAAAATGCATCCAACATGACCTCGGATTATAAAACGGTCATAAAGTTTGAGAGCAATAAAAAATCCAGATGAGCATAATTTAAAGTAAATTAGTTATTTAAGTACAGTAATATAAGTTACACATTAAATGACCACGATCTGACCCTGGTTTGATTTGTGTTATAGTTTGCAATTACTGCCTGTTACTGCCTGTTACTGCCTGCTAGTTACTGGTGTGGTTGGAAGTTCAATTCATCAATTAGATGAAGTGAAGTATCTGAAGCGAAACTGGCAGAACTTCGTTCACAGTCATTTTTAGTTCTAGTCTCGATGGCGAAATATAAGCTAATTTTAAATAATTAAAAATATATTAAAAATTAATTAAAAATATATATAAGCTAATTTGCATATAACTGTCTTACTACGACTTCTCATTTCATTTCAAATATTATTCTAGTAATAGATGAGTAAATCTTAGAAACTAATGTTTTGTTATGTGTTAATATGGATAGGTTTTAGGATATAAATCCTATTTATTGTTAGACAAAACTGCCATTATATACAAAATAGCTATTTACTAAGATGACCGAATTATGTAACTTCGGACCATCTTAAACCACTTAGACCAAAGTAGATAAACCTTTCTCACGCATTTTAATTCAGCAGGAAATGAGCTTTATTGTACTATAATAGTGTCGATTTTAAGATGACAGTCATGTAAGAGGCAGGTCAGATACAACCGGCCGATAAGATAAATCGTTTGTAAGATAAGTGAAGGACAGTAATTGATGTTATTTGCACCAATAACGGCTTTAAAATTGTGCCTTTGAGCTATAAATTACAAATATATCAAACATTAAGGTTATATATTTGTATCTTAATATATTTTCAAAACCGTTTGCTCCAACTCACAAACAAATTCTTAAGAACTATCTGACAGAGCGCTGGAGACATCAAGCTGCTCTCTCTAACTGCTCTACAGATACATCTGTTATCTAGTAATCTATTAATATTCAATTTACTGTCAGTGCTAGTCGCCTTAGTATTCTCAGTCTCCTGAAGCATAATCCCTTCATACTTCCTTCATTTACAACTGTTCTAAAAGGGCAAAGCATTGCAGCTTACAATAAACAAATATGCTGATATCTTTGTACAACCAAAGATTCATCATCTGTTCGTCTGCCTTCTCTCTTAAATCTACAGCTCTCCTTGCTATATTTTGACTTTTAAATCATTAGCAAAAAATCTATAAGAATCTCCTCGTCTATTTGAGAACCGGTCCCGCCCAAATAACAAGTAAACAATGATGTATTTGTAAACACAATTCAAACAGTGACCCGAGGTTTCGACACCGAAGACATCGACTAATGTTTTCCAGCCATTGTTCTACAAAACCTCCTTTCTACAGCCTTGCGATATTAACGAATGTAGATTAGTATTATAACGTGTTTTAAATACAGTTTTAATTACTGTTTATGTTGCGTATGAAGAAGTCTCATTCAACTTGATGAACTTGAAATTAACACGAATGGAACTTCGGGTCATCTTGTTTTCAGATTAATTAGAACATATTAATTTTCAATTGAGAGTGTATTTTTATTCTTTATTATATATTTTTATACTAAATGCTTAATAATAATTAAAATACGAGTCTTACTTATTGGCTCCAGATTTATGTTTTTGTGTTACAACTTACAAATTATAAATTTGTGAATGGGACCTCAATCGGCCAACTCGTTTACAGCCTATGTGATCACCAACATACATTTATATTTTAGACACACGTTATATATAGTAACTATTTATTCATAATATTTTAATCTGGTAAACTAGTATTAACTCAATTTAAAACTATAGTGCTAAATCAGGAATTCATAATAGCTTGACCTGCATAGAAAGAATCGTCGGTCGTAAAACATTCAATTTAATTTAAATTTACATTTTTGAACATTTCAAATTAATTTGTCCCTATGTGTGTAATACTTAGTTCAAACTATTTTTGTTATATTTTTTGTTTCATTTTAGTTTTAGTTTTTTTTTTATTTTATATTAAACATGTTAAATTTAGAAAGAATTTATTATTTATTTATATTATTATATAAATAAAATAATAGGTAATTAAATAAAATAGTAGGTAAAACCCGCAAGGAATAACAAGTATGTAATAAATCATTTCAAGACATTAAAGAATTCATAAAAGTAATAAACAAAATGAAACATTTAAGTATTACTGTAACACATCATAAATTATTATTTTTTTTATTTTTAAGTGATTTGTGTTTTTGGTATTAATTAATATTACGTAAATAGTAGCATTAAAATGATAATATATTTTTGAAATTTATATCAGGAATATAGTCGTTATTTATTTAAGTCTTCAAATATTTTCTTAAAACTTTATTATATTTATCCCACAATAGATATACAGTCAGAAGACCAAAGCCTGTTTTCTCTAGCAATTGAAAATTAACATATTATAATAAATAGTTCTAAAAAGAAAAAGGACATTCCAGTAGGGATTCGATTCGATTCGTCTTAAACAGTTAATAATTAAGAGTACAAGCAAACCTTAAGTTTTTCTATGTAACTGTATGAAAATAAATAATATCTTAGGATAAACAACATCTTAGGATAACCTTGCTACAACATATTAACTGCTTGGTTTATTAAAACTAGCTCGCATGCGTGCTGGCTCGCTGTATTACCACCTTTTCAAAGCAAATCAAAAAATGATTTGTCTGAAAATCGTAAAGTTATTGAGAACTGAATCATGCTCCTGTTCATTTCTCAAAGTTCCTCAAGATTTTTACGCATCAGCAGCCACTTGGAGCTGTTAAATAATATTGTTAGTTGCAACATTCATGATGTGGTATCTACGTAATACGCTTTTAGGAATAAGATCACCCCGATGACCTTTTGGTAAGTATTTTACTTAATGTATTATTTATTTAAGTATATAATTTATATAATTAGACTAATATATAACACCTTGACCTGCGCAAGACCCAATTTTGAAATAGCGATCTCTGTAGCGACTGAAGATCTCAAGGCGATTGAATGGAATTTTTCACCATCATTATATGTAAATTACCTTTTTATATTATAATATTATATTGTTTAGATATTTTTTTCTCACGCTTCAACGGCGTACAAACATACACACATATAAGAACTTGTTACAAATAATTAGAATATTTAGTAGATTGTTAAAAGCATTTCGTTATTTTACAATTACTTAAATAATTTTAATATTTCTTACGAGTACTTTCAATACTTTTTGAATAAAACTTATTGGAAATGTCTTATAACCGAACTAAAGTTTCATCTTGGTTATTAACATTTATTTAATATATAATACTAAAAAAAAAAAAGTTTTTGTGATAGTTTATAAATTTATAATGTGTAGGTAACCTACATATTGTCCTTTTAACAGCAAACTAACAGATCAGATAACTCAGTCTTTGAAACCTTGGAATTTTTAAAAGTAGGGTCCAAGGTTTCAGTTCCTATTTAGGTATATTTTTAAACTCCATGAAATAAAACGAAAATATGAGACGCCATCTACAGATAAAACAATAGAAAGGTTACGTATATACGAATATTTGTCCGTAACTTGGCAATATAGTTTAATCTTCACAGAACCTTCTTCATCGGTTCCTTGAGGTACTAAAATGTTACATATATTATATAGCAAATAGACCTCTCAATATCGATTTTTTTCTTGTAACATAAACGAGAATAACTTTTTTTTTTGTAGTTCAGTCCAAAAAACCTTACAATTTAAATATATTCAATCAATCAAAGTAACGTTCTTCGATATATATTTGTATATATTTAATGTTATATTTATTTATTATAAACAAATTGTATACGAAGTCGCGGGCAACATATTGTAAATAGGTATATTAAATAAATTGTGATACACATTGCAGATAACATTTTTATCCCAAACTCTGACATATCACGTCTCGGCGGAGGCGTCGGATGAAACACAAACAGCATTGTTGAGATTAACCTCCAGCTTTATTGAATATATATATAAGTATGTCTGTCTTAAATACCTCAATTAGTGACAAACATTAACACGTATAAAATGAGTATTATTTTTATTTTTCTCATCCTGGTGGGAATTAATATTACTTTAGAATTTGGATCAGCATTCCGATTATTTCACATTTCCTAATTTTATTTACAGCACCTGTACTGTTTCTAACATAATGAAACGAATTACAGCAAATAAGTATATTACATATAAATTATCAGAAGAAAATAGCATGATTTTTATAAGTAGTTTTGAGTATCAATTGTTCTTTATAGACTTTAATATAGTAATCTTACGGTTGAAAAATGAAATTATATAATTATAAAAAAACACCTTTTTCTTTATTTAAATCTGACCAAAAATTATGTTTCACATACTTGGTTAAAAAAAACAAAGCCACTTATGATCTTGGAAGTTCGTTTTATAAAGAGATTGTAAGCTTAGAATCTAACCGCAATATGATTGGTCAGTCTTAACACCCCATATAACTACTTTACTATAAATATGTTACACAAACGCAATCGCTAATGTATTATATATAATAAAGCAACCTGTCCGTCTGCCAGTCACGTACAGTAGCGGCATGAATATGTCAGTACGTTTTCATCACGCATTCATCTCCTAACTGATTGATGTTTTAATTACCGCACTTCTAACTACGACCTTTATTATAATTGAGAGTAATATGTATTACTTAATTCAACATTGAAGCCCTCTTGAAATCAATTTTAATTTTATTACTTCTCAATTTAAAATATATTATTAACTATACACTATATTATTAAAGTAACGAGGTCAAGTCTGTTAATTATATTTTTAAAACAGTAAAAGCTACATGATGAGTAAATGATCAAATTTCAAAAATAGGTTTTGAATAAATATCTGACAGTCTTTTTGTTTGTTCGTAATTATGGAAAACATACGAAACCGATTTTTAATGAAATTTAGTTTTGTAAAAAAGTTGCTTGCAGCTTGGAAAGTAGGTATTTGCCACTGACTTGAGAAGAGCACGCGGTCTAGACTCAGGAGATGTCTTATTTAATTTTTATAAAACTGTTTGATAAAATAAATCTAACTTTTAAGCTCTTTTCTCTCCTTATAAAAAAATGGTATAAAGTTACAAAAAAATAAAAAAGGTAAGAAGATTTTGTATCAACTTGAGTTAAGACTGTTATTAATTGAAAGAACTAACATCGTGTCAAATATTGGAAAATTTACGAAGACAATAATGAAAATAACGTCATAATAATAATTAAATTTAATAACCTACAATTATATACTTAGTCTGGCCATAAATACTGTTACAATTAAAAATAGACAAATATTACATTTGAATTTGAAATAGGTATGTCACATTACTACTACTACTACATAGGTATTTTCTCATTTTGGCGCCAATACATTGTACAATACTTTGCGATATTAAAATGGAGTGGGGTGATAAAGAGAATAGAATCGCTGTGATTGCATTACACAAAGTAGGTATGGAGCCTAACGCAATTTTTAAAACTCTCCTTACACTTGATATTAGTCAAATGTTTGTGTACCGAGCTATTAATAGGCACAATGAGACTTCTTCTGTCTGTGACAGAGAAAGATCTGGCCGTCCAAGTAGTGTTCGTACGAAAACAGTGGTCAAAGCGGTAATGGAAAGAATTCGAAGAAATCCTGTCCGAAAGCAAAAGATTTTATCTCGGGAAATGAAGATAACACCTAGAACCATGTCCCGTATTTTAAGAGATGACTTAGGACTTGTAGCCTATAAGAGAGACTGGTCATTTTTTAATTGATAAATTAAGGATGAATAGAGTGGTAAAATCGAAATGGCTACTGAAGCGGTACGCAAAGGGAGGTCACAGAAAAAATTACAATTTAGGAACATTTTAACATACAAAATGACCGTATTTATGCTCAAAGCTCTAAGGAAACTTTCCAATTAGTCGACAAAGTGCAACATGGACATTATCCGACTTCAGTGATGGTTCGGTGAGGTGTTAGCTATGAAGGAGTGACTGAGCCATATTTTTGTGAAAATGGTATCAAAACATAGGCACAAGTGCATCAAGATACCATTCTTGAGATGCCAGTTAAGCCCCTTAGTAACACCATGTACAATAATGAAGTATGTTCTTTCCAGCAAAACTCGGCGCCGGGTCATAAAGCTCGGTCCACGCAGTCTTGGTTGGAAGCGAAAGTCTTGGACTTCATCAGAGCTGAAGACTGGCCGTCGTCTAGTCCCGGTCTTAATCCGCTGGATTGTGATTTATGGTCAGTTTTAGAGAGTAGAGATTGCTCTAAACGCCATGATAACTCCTTAGCTCCTTATTCCCTGGTCATATGATGATTTAAGAAGAGGTGGTAAACTATTCCTGTAAGTGTACAAAACTACTAAAGAAAACATCAAACAAACGATTGTAATATTATTTCTAAAATTCTGTTTAAAAGGTATATTGCCGGTATATTAAAGGTATATTTAAAGGTGATTCCCGGCGGAGACATTCATTTCTGTGATGAGCATAGATGTCTGTGTTTGTGGGTTTGGTCGTTTATTAAATATATTCTCAGAATTTATATGTGTATTTCTATGTATTTGTATCGTTGTCTAACACCCTTAACACAAGCAAATAATTTGCTTACTTAGGGGTTAGATCAATGTGTGTAATTTGTCCTGATATTATTATTATTATTATATTATTATTATTATTGCCTTTTCATTTCCTGCTAAGTATTTCTTTTGGTTCCAAATCCGTGTCCTAACCTTTAAGTTAACCGCGAAAATCTTATCAGTTATTTATAAATCTTTAGAATGTTAATGCGTATCTTTAATACCAAGTCACGATCTGGAGCAATTCTTAGTAAGTTAGTACACCTGATAGTTACAACATACAGTGAAGGTAAACATTAGTTTGTAATTATATACCTTTAGTTGTGACTGGTGACATTCCAATGACCTACGACTCATCGCCCCTGTTTTCTTTACCTCTGGGACCTTTTCTAGATTATCTACTGCTGACTCAATAGAAATAATAGAACAGGTAATTGTTTGTCAGATATAATCTAATTCTTATTTTTATATTATCACAATACACAAGTCGCTGTTAGTCGCAACTGTTGTGATCGAAGCTTACAGAGTACAGATTAATTATTTTTTCGCATACTTTCTAGGTCACTAGATATGCTTTTTATCTTCAAATAGTAATAAACACATTGAAATATTTTATTAAAATGAATAAACCTTCCATTAGTACTCAACAAATCGTTTTACATCTGAATGTACAATAAACAAAACATATAATTTGTTAAAAAATACAAATAAGGTAATGAAATTAATGATTCGTATTAAAATTATTTAAGATTATTATTACTCTTGTGCAAAAAATTTATTCTAACTTATTGCATAGTCACCGTAATTCACTTTTATCTCAACTTTATAATTTATAAGTACATACGTTACTTATCAATATAGGACCTCCTGACACTTCGATCTGTCGTACACAAGTGATCTCTGATATTAAAAATAGAAAAGTTATAATTAAAATGTGTTTTTATTATATTCTCTTTTAGTGTTATTTTAATTATTAATGATAGTGTCACATGCAGAGAGTTCATCTGATGAAAAGCGGTCACTATCACTGGCCTAAGCACCTTCATGAAAAGTGTGGAATACGATATCTTGTTATCTGCGCCTGCGGTCGTAAATACTACATATTAAAGAACTTACGGAAAATCAAAAGACCACAATGAGATTTTTTTAGAAAATGGGGCGAGGTCTCGTTTTATTATAGTTATTTCAGCTTATTAAATATTAAAAATTGTTATTATATTAGGTACTAGCTGTCCTGCGACTTCGTACTCGTAGATTTTGATTTTCATAAAACGTACCCTTTGTAGGTACACCAATCTATGTAAAAACTATAAATCTTCAAAGTGTCATCAAACTCGATCAAGTAGTTTTTGCGTGTAGGAGTATACATACATATATACAGGCAGGCAGGCAGCCTCCCTACATCAATTCCAATAACACTTGTTCTACAACTTTTTACAAATTTAATAAACAGCACAAAAAAATCGAAACAATTTTTTGCTTCCTCTTTTACCTATTACTCTGTATTTTGTAAGAAGTAGTAGCTTGGGCGCCATACTGACGCTCAGAGTTAATGTCAGTTAAGAGACTACAAATAAATATTGTATGAGAAAATTTAAATTTTAACTTTTAATGTTAAAAATTCATAGAACCAATGTTGTTAGGATTGATGTAATATATATATATATATTACTTGTAATCAACAATGGTACGAAAATAAGAGATTATTAACTTCTTTATTTGTTAATTGATTGTTATAAAAACAACATATAAAGTGAGTCTGAGATTTGCGTGCACAAACATATACAGACAGACACGAACTGACAAAATAAAAACATTCATTGTTTTGGGTTCTCTCGCTTATATAAAAACTAAAAGTTACTCAGAGTGACGCTCAATTTCTATGTATAAAAGCTTACATTAGCTAAATTTTTTCCTGAAGCATGTACAACTGATAGACAAACAGATAAACATACAAAAAAAAATTAAAATGGATTCTGTTAGTTATCACTTTACATCCTGGTATATATTTTTATATTTTCAATGTACAAAGAGTACTCCGCTATAGATTTATTCCATGTATAGAATAAGATTTGCTTGGTACCTATTACTTCATTGCCATAAACTGACATTACTTTTCTATTTCTTATCCGATTTACATTAAATAAACACTAAATGTTAAGTAAGGAATATTACAATATATTCCCGAACACTGCATTCAAACTGATTAAGCTGTTTCTGAGATTAGTGTGCACAAACATACAGACATACAAACAAAATGAAAAACCATTATTTTGGGTTCTCTTGCTCTTATAAAGGCATCTTAAAATGATGGGGATCATGATTTTTTTTTATATTCCAATTTTATTATATGTAGACTATAACTCCTCAGTTAAGTATTTTTTCAGCATTTATCAGCAACGTGCTACTTAAAAATAGTATACTAACATTTAATACATAAATAATTATTTAATTTAATACTATACAAATTATGAAATTTTCTTTGCAATTTGTAAATCTGACGTTTTATTCTTCATGTACGTAGGTACTTAAAATCTAAATCGGTGACTTTGACTTTTGACTTTGACTCTGTATTGAATTGATCAATCAATCAATCAACATCGTGACCAGAGCTGTTGAAAGCTGATCTACAACGAAGATTTAATTTTGTTTGTTGAAATACTTAAGTAATAAATACATTAAGATGTCATCAGATATAATATTAAAGAAAGGCAGTTGGTTCAAGGATCCGTTCACGAGAATTTATACATTAATATATAATTTAATGTAAAATTAACATTTAAATAGAGTTATTATTAGTACTTCATCTATATTTCTACATTTCTCAGAACGAGACTGATTTCATATTTTATTTAGTGCTGTATGTTTTTATAAAAGTTAGGTATTTGAATATTTTTTATATTGTTACCAGTTGTAGTTTTCCTAATAATTTTAGTCCTATTCTTGTAATACCTTATATTCGTGCTATTTTAGGTTTTTTAATGTTACGATGATGTTACTTCTTAATATATTAATATCGTCTCCATTCAGTCGTTATTATTAAAGAATTCATAGTAGCGGCCGCGGGCCGGGTAACATATTAAAAGGTTATTTATTAAAATCGCGATTATATCTCTTATTTTTATATCTATAATGTTGAACTTAGATTAACAACACACATTTTATAACATATTTATTGTAGTAGAATAAGTTCAATAATTGTTAAATGTAGGTAAACATATATCTTATTACCATACGAGTATCTTGAATTTATGTAGACATATGCTTTTATATTTTCGATTATTTACTTGCATGCGTATTGAAATAAAAAATGTACATTCAATAATTTAAATTTAATAAAATATATAAATATTATTTATTATTATATCAAGCTATCTGACCGCGGCGGCTTGATTTTTTTTTATTGTAAGTATAGCTGATTGTTTAGATACTGCTTATCGAATTCTCGTGAGAATCAAGTTATTTCATGATTAAATTTTCTAAGAACTAAAATATCTATTCGGACAAACTTCTATCATTGACAAAAAAAATCTACGTAAATTTGTTGAGTTGTTTGTATGTAGGTAGATAACTACGTATATCCAAAATCTCGCATTGATCCAGTAAGTAGTATTACCTATTTATAAATATATAAACATATTTTCAAATAGTGATAATTTATTTAAATAAAAGAAAATAGTAATAATAAAACATTTATTATGAGAAATCACAGAAAACTTTAAGAAATAATTCATTAATTTTAGCTATTTTTCACGATGTAGGTATGGACCACGCTTTTCATTGTCAAACATTAACATCTTCAAGTAATTAAAAGGAAAACTATATATAACTAATAAAATTAATAATTTCAGATTTAAAAATATTCAAATATTATAATTTTATACTCCATACAATTTAATATCTTATCGTGCTTAAAACAAAAAAAATATATAAAAGTTATCAGCAAAATTAAACATAATTAAGTACATCAAATAATAATAGGTTTCATGAGCACAGCTTTTTTAAAACATTACTTAATCCTAAAAATAAATTAATTTAATAATAAAACGTTACAAATTATGTATTATAGGAACATCGAAATATCATCGGCGGGTAACTCAGCTTATTCTGGATCTTTTATTTATTCTGAAAACAAATTATAATTTAAATATTAATATTTATATCGAGATTTATATTAATAATTAAATAACCTAATATATTAATATAATTACCTGAAGGTTTCAGTGGATATAAGAAGGCGTCCATTGAATCTTTTCCAAAGGCGCTTTTTACGGTGCAAGTATAACCTCCCATGTCCGACCAAGATAAATTCTTTATATGTAGATCACCAGAGGGCAGCACCTGATGGTTAAATAGTTGAATAAGAGATGACATTCAAATAATACGAATACATATTTTAGGTTGCTTTTAAACAGATAAAGTTTTAATAAAACTACATTCTTACCCGCATTCTGTTATTTCCATAGACGATATTGTTGTTATTATCGAGCCAGTACACTTGTGCTTTGACAGGACTGTACACTCTGCAAGGTAAGGATAGACTTGTGCCCATGTTTTGAAGAACGTACTGGTAAAAGCCAGTAATAATCGGATTAGTGGATAACATTTTTGACCTCAGGACGGGTTCGTTTCCTAAAAAGAATAATAAAATTAATTAATAATAAATAATAATTAAAATTTAGCGCCTATCAAATATGTATAGCAATAATATAGATAAATTGAATTGCTACTAAATATAATATCTAAAATATAAAAGAATTCCAGATTTCTTACCCTCAACAAAAACAGTGGTAGTGGCGCTAGTCTCCTTCATTCCCGCTGTTGCAACGCATGTAAAGATGTCTCCCTGATCTGCTCCGTTAACTACCAGGCGACTGGTCAGGCTTCCAAAGCTTGATGGGTGAGTCGGAAGGATCTCGTTCACTTCTTCTTCAAACTGGAATCACAGAATCAGAGTTATAATCAAATTAATGATTATTAAATTTATATGTATATTCTGGCTTAAGTTTCTTTTAAAACTTACATCAGATAAAGGTATGCCATTCTTCAGCCAGCCGGCGATGGGCATCGGATGACCTTGTACTTCACATTCCAACACCAGAGCAGTCCCTGGGACGTAGTTCACGTTTTCTGGAGGCGGTGCTGATATCGTTACGTATGTACTACGTTGTGGCGTCCGTCTGACCGGCGCTATATCTTTAATAACATTGTACAATCGTGTCAGTCGATAACATCGCAACTAAATAAGACATATAATAGGAAAGCATAAAAAAGTAGCTTCACTTTAAATAAAAAACAAATCATTTATCGTGCGAAATACTGAATTACACTTTATAATCAGAAAATCTGTCTGGTCGTTTGTAATTCAGTGGCCGATAGTTACCAGATGTTCAATTTATTCTGTATTATCTAAATATATTCGATTGCTGAAATGTATTTTTTTGTTATATTGATTTTCGTTGAACTGCTCTAGTGATAATATTGTGTATTTAAATTATTGTCAGTTTCATGAACTTCATTACATTTAATAAAATTAAAACTAATAGGACCTTTATTAGTATTTGTTAAAACATAGACATAGATGATTTTCTTAAAATCTGATACGTTGGAAATTATTTAAAAATGGGTTAAGGTTTCGAAGAAAGTTTTTCTTTTTGGTGAATATTTTGCATATAAGCTTTGTATTTTTACAATACATTGATTTTTTGGTACAAAAATGATATCAGACCGACATTTAGGCATATACCTACGTTACGTGTCGAAGAATTACTGATTCCAACAATATTCATTAAATTCATGTCTCTCATGTAACATTAAATCATTTTATATTATATAAGAGTGGAAGAATATCATTTATAATTATCATAATAATATCATTTATAAAATATGTTTCTAGCATTTTTTTATGTTCAGGTATTGTGTTATATTGTCTAAAATAATAGATTTAACCATATTTTAGAATACAAAAAAATTGTTTATTAAAAAAACAATTAAAAGTTAAAATAATTTAGGACTCACCATTCGGTAATAAATTATTATCAAGTTCGATTTTGCCATTTTCTAATCGTGCATACGCTTCCGAGCATTGTTGCGACACTAACGCCGCGGCGATGAGTAGCGAAACTAAACTAATCATCTTCTCTGTTCACTAGATGACGTTAGTTGAGTATTATAAAGAACCTGAAAAATAAAAAATCGATTAAATTTTTAAATTATTTTATTTCTTAAGTATTAATGAAATAATAAACACTGTTTAATTAAGTATGACATTATAAATTATAAAAACAAGTGACAATTATTATAATTTCTCTCCAAGTAAAATTAAGCTTAGAGATCTTATCAAATCAAGTTATTACTAGAAAAGGGAAGAAATAATCAACAAATTACAATTTAACTTTGTAAAGTGGACTCTAGTAGTAACCGACTAAATTAATGTTTCGTAGCACTAACGCATGTAATGTGTTATTTAGTAATTTAGATCAATTTTAAACCAAAATTTTGAACTTTCTGGTAAATTGTTTTTGGTCACACGGCTTAAGTATATTTATTAATGAAGTCGGGATAATATTTCTTTGATAAATTTACGACAGACAGACAATTATAATGACATAAAACCTAAGCCTTCCTTTTAAATGTCAATCAATTAAAACAATATCTTTTGTAGGTACTTCACTCTTCTCTTTGTGCAGTAGGTAGATTAGTAGTCAGTTTGGAAAAAATGTTTTATTATATTTTGTGTAGAATTTCCCTTTTTAAGTATACATTATTTTGAACCATTTTTTATGATTTCTTAATTTTTTTAAGAAAAATATTATTATTATGATCATAGTAGAACTATGGCACAAATTATTTGCAAAATGATTTTAAGCTAAAATATTATTTATATATTAAAAATATGTATATTATGTAAATATGTTTAATTTACTAATTATAATTCAGTAAATAATGTAGCGAGGTACACTAAAAATCTGTCGGCTTATTTATATGTTTATTAAATTACTTACAAAAACTAGAAAAAACACAATAAGTTTAGATGATCTATGAATGATATTCATCGTCGTTTTCTTTAAATCTGAACACGTGTTGATAACTGATAAGATTTATCAACGGACGGTTTATGGAATTAGACTTGAATCGTCACGAAGAAAACTTTTATAAATTTAAACAATTTATAGAGAAGAAAATATAAAAACCTTTAAAAAATATTAACAATATATCCTACTAAAAAATTATTCATTTCAATATTTTTTTTGACAGATAAATAAAAAAACGGAAAAGACTTTTGGAGCAAAAAAAACTTGCTTAAAACGAGTCACAAAAAAAATCGCAAACTAACACAACAAAATATTTAAAATTATATTTAAAATTTGTCAAAGAAATAAATATCACCAACGTAATTGAAGAGCACGTACCTCGGTCTAGACACTAGATGTGTCCTGGATGCTGGTTTCACCGCAATACGTTCCTCCAAGCGATCCCACCCTTATATAGCGAGCCGGTGAGACCACACGGCGTCTTTTTCCGCCGAGGAAAATATTTCATTGATATTAATTTACTTACTTTATCAATCGTGTAACGTTTTTTTAGTTTTTTGGTATGTATATATATATTTTATAATTCTTATATTTTGAGTTAATGTTATTAAATTAGTTACTTGTACACAAAAAATAATTAACATTTATTTTGGCTGATAAAAATATTATTATTAATATTAATAATATTGAATGTATTTTCTTCTCTTTCTTACTGCCCCTTTTTCGAGTGATTTAATCTGTTCTCGTTGGATGATAAGAGAATAGGTATATCATTAACGCAAGGTAATGTTTTCGGCTAAAAATATAAAATTGTCGCTTATTAAGGAAAAATCCCTTTTCATATTACGCCTGTGGTTTCAATGTTACATCATACTCGTTACTTCTTTCATAGAACTGACAACGAATTCCGTTACGATGATTCATAGTCTAGCATTTAGGGGTCCCTAGCGACATGACAACACAAAAAAAACATTAGGACAATAGATTGTTTTATTGACGATAACATAATATTGTTTAGGTCGGATAAACGTGTAAAATAGCAAGAAACTGAAATTTCTAATGATTATCTATTAAGAGGGAAACCTATTTTAAACAGATGGTGTACTAGCACGTGTCAATCGTGGCCTAAGTATTATGAAACATTTAAGATTAAATTTAAATCTAAAATTTAAATGATTAAATTAACATGATTTTTCTCTCAAATAATATTCACATATGTGCCATTTATGAATTAAATAAATATTAATGTTTAAAAGTTAAGGAACCAATTATTATAAATCACCTCAGCTGCCGGTTTTAAAATAAGTTTTAATGAATTAGTTTGACGTCGCTTCTTATTTCCAGTCACGTATTTAAAAGTAGTTATTGAGATTTATTTTCAACAATGTTTTTATTAATTTATATGTTAAGCTTCAAGAGAGAAGACTTTAATCTTTATAAGAGCTTTCTTATATTGAAATTCAGTTTAATATTATCACTAAAACATTTATCACGCGTCAGACTAGTTTAAATCAACTGTCTATTTTAAAAGATTATTTAGTTATAATTTTATTTTTTCATTTATTTTTTACTATAATTATTTAAGATTTTTAAATAACACAATTATATGTGGTATAAAATAATCTATGTTTAAGGTACTCTGAGGCAATGTATGTATATATTATAATAACGCATTTTTTATTATAGTTAAAAATATTGGCTTCAATTGATAAGTGAAAGAGTTTCTTTTTTGTAATACGTCACTCTAGAAATGTTCAAGGCCTTCAAAATGGCATCTAATGTCTTCATAGTTTCTTAGTTAATTATGTATTATAATTAATATGAATGTGTTTGTTTCTTGGTGATTCGTAGGGACATGGATACATGTTTGTTTCGGAACCGTACAAGAGAAAACATGACGTATAAGTATGTTAAGCTTGTTTTGTGGTTTTACAGGATTTAATAATTGTAGGTTCAAATCCCTTTTAATACGGATTTATTTTTCATTGTGTGTAGTAATAAATAAATAAATATATATATTAAGTTACGGCAAAGCTAATTTTAGTATATTATAATACTTTAAACTATAATAAATCCTATCACGTTTTAAGATCACGAAGGTCTTCACTTGTTGTTGAAAGCATTTTTTGCTTTTATTATTTTCTAAGTTTTATAAGCTTAAGAAGCTATTTTAAGAAGGTTCTATTTTAAAAATATTCAATAAACTATAACGTTATAAATGTTTTATTAAATATATTAATATCTGTTTGTGTTCTCTTTAAATTATTAAACACAATATTATAATAATATTTTAAGTTGTGTTTCTTCAAACATTACAGGCCCGTGTGTGTGTGTGTCTCCGTGTATGTGTGTGTAGTTTCTACGAACGAATTACTCATTACGTATTTATTTTTTGTGAATGTACGATTTTTTCTTGCGACGTACTCATGTGACATGTCACGTGTTATCTATGACGCAGTATCTAAACTTAAGGTGGCGACAAACCACAAGACCGACTCGCCTTATCTCAGTGGCTATTCTAATAGTTTTATTTTCAGCAACATGTAAAATATTACACTTTAAAGAAAAGTTTATTTCAATATGTTTTGAGTACTAAACAATTAATTTGAATGTTACTTATGGTGATTTCTAAAACCCACACAATTAGAAAGTAAATATTTTTAATTGTTGCTAATTTAGTGATGCTGCTATTAGTAGGTACTAATGGCTTTAGAATCCGAAACGTCGCCAGAACTCTTCATGTTTATTCCAATCAAAAAAAATAAAAAAAATATTATGTAAGTATATAAGCAAATCAATCAGATATTACGTACTCGTATATAACCAATCAACAAGCTTGGTTTTTTTTTTTAATAAATCCTCTAAAGTTTATTATTTTAACGATTTTGAGTTTTAATTTTAAAAAGGATTGCTGTTTAAAGAAAAAAAAGTAGTTTTAACAATATCATCACGTTTTTTTCATCAGTCTGTGTCTACCCTAATTCCCACGAGTCATCTATCAATGAAGCAGTACTTTTAATTTAAATAAGTCTTATATTACAGTAATAGAGTTTAAAATGGACTGAAGCTTGTCCACCTGCAAATTGACCGTCACAAAAATGATTACGATGTTTGAATGAAATGACGATTCGCAAATGCGTTACAATTTTAAAGTAATACACACATAGTTCACACATCGCATACACACACACATACAACAACAAAAAGATGCTTTATATTTAGAATAATACGTAACTTTATTAAGGTTTTGAATAGATTTAACCATTTTCTTTTTTTAACTGTATTGTTGAGTCTTGGAGATGTTCCATAACAAACGAACAACGTAAAGGACCCAGATATGTTGCTCGTTATGTCACAATCGTAGGCAATAATAGAATAGAAGACGAAGTTTTATCAAAATTGGTTGAGGAATACGATCTCCACGCGAATACATATGTACAAAAACAAAAAAAATTTTGTGTAGTGTGTGTGCTTCGAAGCGATTCTGAAATTCTGAAACGAACACTGATTTTAAAGGAAACTTTTGAAGCTACACATTCTTATTAACTTATTTAAGTATTATTTTTGGGTAATTCCTTTTTTGGTTTTCAATTTATCAAATCTTATAAAACGAATGCATCAAACGCGTGGTTCGTTTTAATTTAATATTGAACGGAAATACCCACATAGTGACAGACGGTGTTTTAATGGAATTATCCTTATAATTAATGACGGTTCTTGAAACTTTGAGCTTCCTGCTGATAAATTCTGAGTCATCAAATGAAAAAAATCATTAGAACCAAGGAACAACGGGACGGAAAATTAATGATTTTTATCTAATCGCTACTTTATTGAAGTTAACTGTTATGTCGCACATTTTATTAGTTTTAATTATGTTTAAATTATAGTAGAGCCTTGAATTTAGCCCGCATGCGAGCTGGCTCGACCGGGGTAGTGACAGTCTTTCTTTCTCTTTCCTTCTCTCTCTTCCCAAATTTCATCCTTCGTCATTCTTCCCTGTCCCCCAACGGCAACGACATATCTGTAACTCTACTGATGATGAACATATCCTTGAATCACCCCTTACCCTATGCCCTCTCCTTCTGCTTCCGCCTGACAAGTATATAAAACTCTCACCTACACCATCACTGGATGGATTAATACGTGTACAAGTTAAGGATAAAAAAAAAACATTTTTTAGCCCAAAAACCATCCAGTGAGGATGAAGTATTCTAATGTAATTCATCGAGATCGTTGCGGATCAAAGTATTCCTTATGTCAAGGGCGTTAAAGACAAACGATTTGATTTATATATTATTTTTGGGTTAAATACATCTCAATGATTACATTATTTTAATAATATTAAGCATCCACTTTCGGAAATATTCATTTTCTTGGATCCAAAGCTGTTCTGAGAAAATGAGATAAAAAACGTTTACCTTAAACTGTTGTTTATTATAGTACAGGAGATGCAATGACGTCACAGGACACAAACATCACAAGTATATTTTAATTTGAATTATAATTCTTTTCTAAATATTTTTCATCGCAAGATAATCCCACGCTCGTTACTTATAAAAAGTAAAATCTTTTAAGGACCCAAATAATTTCTTTTATTATAATACAATTATGAAAAGTAGGTATTTTTAAATCATTTACAAAGTGAAAGAAAATAACATAAAGAGCGCAGGGTGGGCGTAACCAAGTTGTTTTTTGCTTCTTCAGGATTCTTATTATATTAACGATTAAGTTACCAATCTTAGCAATCGCTCATATTTAAATAGAATCTATTATTATTAATTCAAGTTAAAAGTTAAACAATAATTTTATTTTAATAATTGACCAATTTAAATTAAAAAACTACAAAAAAATTAAAAATAACTGTTCAGTTAATAACCGTCCTTTTCTCATCACCTTAGTTAAGTAATAAAATATGAATAATAAAAAAAATTGTTAGAATTAAGTACTTTAGCATCATTATTTATTTATTATGTAACTCATAGTATGTTAATTATTACTCGATGTCTCGTTGTAATTATGGACTGAATTTCATGAAACAGTAATGTTATTTTGATGTTTTTTTTTTAATGCATTCCTTATAATTACGATCGAATTTTACTGATGACTTATCAAGTTTTACTTATGGAGCATAATTCAGATAATAAAAACCATTATTAAAGACACTTAATAAAAATTATTGAGCACACTATTTGTATGTTCTAATATTTTAATAAATTATTTAAAACATGTTTAATTTTCGGTCATCACATTTACAGAGAAAGTCAGGCAACAGCTAGACTAATATCAAATTTAATTTTACGTGATAACAACAATGGTTCATCAAATAACTGCTCCAGTAGTAATTAAGTGTAATAACACACTAACAGCGGGGCTTAATAATTCTTAATAAGTAAGTATCATAACCTCATTAAATATTGTTCAGGCAATTCACGTCATCGCGGGGGGTTGTTAGCTGCTATTTATAATAACTTTATTTTGTGATCTAATTTATCAGATTTTTGTGTTTAAGTTAATTTTATTTCACCGCTGGGCAAACATATTATTGACCACATACAAAATTATCCATTTTTATTCTTTCGTTTTTTCTCATATTGTAAAATTGCATTGCGACGGACAAAAATGCAAATTTGAACAATTTGTAAGTAAATTAGTACTTTAAATGATTACTAATATATAATTAAAAACGTACAAGAAGACGCCTAAAGAGGATAAAAATAATATTATTATGTGCCTACTTATTGAAGTCTTTTTCTCGGGGGACCGTTGTACGTACGTTGACGATGGTGTCTATTTTACATAATTTTCGAAGCTATTGCATGAGGACTTAAACTATACGATTTGATATTATTATTACGTTATTTTCTTTGGTAACTTACTTGCATTTTGAATTCTTCATAAATATAGCAGTCCCCGACGCAACGATTTCAATAAGTATATAATAATGTTATTTTTATCTTTTTTAGATGTCCTTTTGTATCGAGAATTTTTCTGCTTTTTAATTTTTTTTAATTCTTTACTAAATGAACTTACAAACACACTAATTTCACTTTTTTAGGTTTTTACTATCAATATTGTATAAGAACCTTTCACCAGCACGAATAAACTATCCATATCTTGGAGACGACTACTTCTATTCTGACCAAAGATAGCTAAGAACCATCTCGATAAACCAAGCTTTCGATTAAAAAAACCACATTCGAATCCGTCCTCGCGTTTGGCTGCTATGTTGCCACAGACAGGCCACACATACACATACATATATACAAAGGTGAAACTTGCAAGACCCCTCTTTTTAGGTCTTGGGTTAAAAATAATTTAAATTTTTAATGTAACCATGCAGAGATTATTTTGTAATAAGCATGTTTTATACTTCCAAAACATATTTGAAATCCTTTCTAAATAATAATTATATAAAATTGAGTTTATTATTTATATGTATATTTTATTTTAAGCTCAACGCTCATAATAATATCCAACAAGTATCTAGTAACAATTAATAATATTGATGATAATTATAATAACAGATCCGACATATAACTACATCAATAAATAGATTTAATCTACTATATATATCTATTTTTCTATATTATTCTGAGATAAGCCCTTAGTATAAAGCCGGTCACATACTTACGATTTCTGCAAGACAAAAGGATATTGGTAAGTTGTATATATTTCATTTAAACAGTCTTTTTAAAGATAGTTTTTATAAACATTCAGAATGTAATTATTAAATAATCATTCAAAGTGTAGTTTTAAGAATGAAAGAACATAAATTATATATATATCCGCTATCTGTCGCTAGTGTGTACGCTGCCTTAATCAAGATAGCCGTGGGCGGTTGATTAATACAATAATTACAGCATTTGTCAATAGATACAGAAAACCAAAGCCAAGCCTGTGTTTAGTTTATTAATCAAAACGGGAATGAGTGAGTAATACGAGATTAAATCACATCTGAACTTATTAGGATAGCTTTATAGATTTATATTTATATAAATATAGAATTAATAACGACGATGATTATAGAAAATTAAATTCGTTAGGAACGACACTATAGCTCAAATGCGAGCAACGAGAACTGATTTACAGAGGTCACAAGCAAGGGCCGATCATGTATTTTTTTTTAATTATTTTTATCTGAAACAAAAACAAGCATTACATATATATGTATAAATCATTTAACAATACTATAAATATTTTTATTATTACATAAAAATAAAATTGAAAGATTTTGGTGGAAACTATAGACCAATATTTGTTTACATTAGCACTTACTTCATTAAAAGTAGATTACTTAAGATCTATGTTTTTACAATTAAAAATAAATGTTTAAGTGTGTGTGTAACTTTATATTCCACTATAGTATTCCAAGATGGAGGCTCGCCTTTATAATTGAATGCGATTAATATAATGGAAGCCTGTGATATTATAACATTAATGTATGTAATAAACATACAAGCTGCACGTCCGACTTCACACGCATATTAATAGTCTTTATGATTTTATGAATTAATATATACAATAAATAAAATTGTCTTACAGTAGTGAAGTCAAACTTAAAAATTAAATTCCATATTTAAAGTAAATTTTATACAGTCACAGTTTTTATTGCCGAAGATCAAAGTTTTCTTGACACAGACATTTCTTATTAGAGCTGGCGACAGAAAATCATATTCTCTATAACAAAAATAAAAACAAATTCATATCCTTGCACTCGTAAATATATTAAAAAGTTATAACATTTAAGGTTTTGGTGGAAGCTTGTTGAAAAAGTGTAAGTTTTACAATTTTTTGGAATCGAGTAGATAGGTAAAGCTTGCTTATTAATACAATGCTTATTAAAATTATCAGTAGTATATTGATTTGCTAAATCAAATGTTATTTTTTGTATTACTCTACTTTATACTGCATATAATAAAATAAATAAGTGATCTTATTTTACCAACAGCAGATATAAGCTGCATTGGTTATTTAGTATGTAGTGTAGTAGGTACTTCGTACTTAGATACTTAGGTCTAGGTCTTATTTCTAAAGGTATATAGAAATCTCACTCACACATACACAAATAGACATGTAAAAATATATATAAATATATAAAAGTTTATAGGTTTAAAGTTTTTATTTTTTTTTTTGAAGCAATCTTCAGTTTTCTTGGTTATTTTCATATTATACAAATACTAAAAACAGCTAAAACTGTCGGACTTTGCAGGAGGATGGTAATGTAATATATTTTATATTGTAATTGCAGATTGTCATAACGAAACCAGGAATGAGTTCTTACAGGCTGTCAGAGTTGTTAAAACAAGTGGAGCCGCGGGAGAAACGCTATTTGAAACAAGTAAATACAATTCCTATGATATTATGCATCCTAGGAAATTATGCATAGAAGTCCATTTCCTTAATCATTTCCGTCACAGAATAAGCAAGTGAAATAAAAAATCTATCTGTGATGTAAATTAAAATAGTTTGCATCCGTTTTCGATCATAATCTAGATAAGTCTGATATCTTTCTTTATTTATTTAAAACTATTACGTGTTAGCTTCAGATTATTTATTTATTTATTTATTTAGTTATGTACCATTAAATTAAAAATACAAAAAAAAGAAGAAAATTACAAAGTACAAAGGATTACTTATCTCTTTTAGAGATCTCTTCCAGTTACCCTTTTGTGTGAAACAGTTTACATATTATAGTATTGCGGTATGGTACGTAGATATATATAAGAAAAAGAAAGACAACGAAATGGTGTCAATATCAATATATATATATAACTAAAAATACTTTAATATATAAAAATATAAACATATGTAAACAGTATTATTATATAATCAATATAATATATACTAATATATACATATATACTAATGAAGAAAAAAATATATATTAAAAAAAAAACGATTACTTTTTATATTTCCGAAGAAAGGTAGTGTTCCTTAACTCTTAGCTTAAAAGAGTCAAGGGAAGGATTGTTATTCAGAATACTATGGGGAAGAGAGTTCCAAAGACTAACTATCTAAACGATTATCATCATCAGCAACAACATTCATCGAAAAATCTGCAAAATATTGTGATCTAAATATTTTGTATTTATCATAAATGTTTTAATTTCCCATTAATATAACATCGATTAGCCTGTTATGTTAATTTTCAAATGAGTAGCCTGACTCCTGAAAGTTCTCTTCAGACCTGAGACCTAGAGTCTGACTTGTAAATGATCAGTGAATTTTTGCGCCCTTAAGCATTGAAAACCATTTAGAAACATTTAGTTGTGACGTAACTTAGTGCCCGCTAACTTAACTACTGCATTGAAGTGAATGTGTCGCTCGTCCCTGGACTCGACAGCCTCGATGAAGACTAAAACTGATTATTAAGTTACGATATAATTAATTCATTAAATATTTTTTATAATTAAATAAAGGAACTGATTAGTAGAGTGAGTTAGAATAATTGCACAATTGTTGTAGGAAATATGAGTTTCGAATACTATGAAAATATTTATTTCAACCTCAAAAAAAAACAACAAAAATAAAGAATTTTAATTTATTATATATACCTTAAAATACTATTACAAGATTTTTTTTATTGCATCACACATTTATTACTGTAATGTGTGTTAGTTCGCTTAAAAAAAGAACATTAATTATATTTTATTAATATAATTGTTAAAGGGTTGAGGCCAACTATCATTAGAACTACGCACTCTCTTTATATAAAAATGGAAAATATCCCATTGTGAATCTTATGGATTGTATCAGGGACTCCAAAGTATCCTGGCGCTTAGAGCATGCAATACCCTCAAAAACTGACCAAGGATCATAATCCAGCGAAGTAAGATCTGCAGCGGAGAAGACTAGATGAAGGCCAGTCTTCAGAACATTGTGTTCTTAAGAGGCCTAACTAAATACACAAGAATCCTATCTTGATACACTTGTGTTGATGTTTTGATACATTTCTCAAGAATGGCTCAGTTACTTCTTGGTAACTAACAACTACTCCGAACCATCACAGACGTAGGATAATGTCGACGTTGTACTTTGCTGACTAATTAGGAAACTTTTGCTCTGAGCTTAAACTCTTCTTGTTAAATCATTGCTCCATAGTGAATTAAATTCGTCATGATTTTATTTTTCCGTTACCCATTGTTTTGATTTTAACGACCTATTAATTCAGTCTCAGACTTCAGAGTAAATATATGTAGTTTTAAGTAGAATCGCGTGGTTACTGAAGGTTGTCGGAAGGATTATTTGATTCCAGCTAACCAGTAGTTTCTGATATTAAACCATTTATACCTCTTAAATTTCGCTTAATTTTTTTTATTCGTTTTTTTTATTATACTTTTTTTGTCTACTTTGTTTAGTTTTTTGTGTTTTGGAATAACTTGTTTAGTTTACTTTGTATTGGAATAAAAGCTTCTTTTACTTTATTTATATATTATAATATTAATAAATAAGTAGAACATGGTTCTCGATGACTTAAGATATAGAGTAGTTTTTTTAAATAGCATACTTAACCTATTTCTTCTTAATCAAAATAATCACTTCAGATTAGTAAAGTAAATAAAAATTAATATAAGAATCAGAATTATAACTGTAACTCTAGAAAAATAATACAATAATATAAACTCAAACTTTTCCCTATAAAACAACGGAGGATATATTTTATATTGCTAGAGATAAAACTTTTATAAACTTCTATTGATATTGGTGCTGGCAGTCCGCAATATCTAAGAACATTTAACAGTTTAGATAAAAGATATGTCGTTTCAACTTTTTCATTTTCACTTTTTTAGTGCTGATAATACCTACAGGAAATACTTTTATAAATACTCAAATAATTTATCGAAAACATTTATTCTTTATTGCCATGTAAGATGGTGCGATCATTCAGTCTTCATGTTTTATTAAGTAGATCACCATTTTTATTATCAGCAATGATAACAGTTATCACGCCCTCACACAATGAACAATAAAACAAAAAAATACACTGATTAAATATAATTGTGATTTCTGTAATACCTATATCAAACTTGAATATCACTTATTGACTTTCTTATTAAGATTGGAAATTATATAAAGCTAAGATTTTAAAATAACTTGACAGTTTTCAAGTTGATGAATGCTCAATAATATATTGACTATTTATTGGACTCATTTGATCATCTCAATGTAAATGATTAGTGATGACGTCATCCATGGCTCTTTGAAGGTGCTGTTACGAGACGTTACCGTAATTGTAATCTATTACTATAACTGGTAATCGGTCGTTGACATGCTCAATGATTAGAACAGCTCTGTGTGAAGGGGCCCGTCACTGCACGCCCACTCGTGTGCGTAGCATTAGTGATGTGCCTCAGGTTTGTCGATATCTAAATTATAATCTTTCTAGGATATTAGAAAATGTAATATATATTAGTTATTATTCGATGTTATTATTATTAAAAATATACAGAAGAAAGTTATATAATAGGTAGCCTATAAAATATTTTTTCCAAGTAAAGTGAAACTAAATCAAAGGAGGTGAATTAAATACACGTGTAGATAGCGCATTCGTTATCTTTATCAGGTTAATAAATACAAGATGGTATTACTCGAAATACGACTTATCAAAAATTTTTTTTTTTTAATTTGGACATGTAATTTAAGAAAAACAAACTATACAATTCATGTATAAAGAAGTTTCTACAAAAGAGACTTACAAAAAGATATGTGAAGTAGCTTCTCAAACCGTCCCCACTTCTTCTGGTCTTCTCTGATATCAATCCCTATTTCTCAAGTATGACTACGAGTTCGTAAAGTTCCAACTTTGCAAATATCCATGGTTATTTATCCAATCCAAGAAAAAATATATCGTATGTTGAATATGAGAATGAATCATACCCATAGGGTAAGAACTTTGTTTATGATACCAAGTATTGCTTGCTTTTGCTTTGATAAATCACATCACTAAAATATATAATTTAAAATACGACTTCAAATATTAAATGCATTTTAAATATCGGATAAAGATCTATCATATTTTGTTATACTAACGTCCTTAGCTCAGTGAAAGTGGTGTACCTAGGTACTATACATTCATCGACAATTGTTAAAATTAAATTATTATTTTATTCTCTACAAGATTATTGATCTGAACGACTTGACTGATTGAGGTCATATTTACATAAAACCTGATGAGTCATTAGTTCATAAAAATCCATTAGTTCATAAAAGTCATAAAGAAAGTATGTTTTAAAATCA
Organism: Napeogenes inachia; assembly: GCA_959347355.1. Classification (NCBI taxonomy): domain Eukaryota; kingdom Metazoa; phylum Arthropoda; class Insecta; order Lepidoptera; family Nymphalidae; genus Napeogenes; species Napeogenes inachia. Next base: position 1,385,032 of record OY365796.1, on the reverse strand, counting down.
CATTCAAGACTAAAATTAAGATTGCAAGTCGCATCGTAAAACATAAACTTAAGCCCAGGTTATGACGATTATTTTAATTAACAAAAGTTATGAACGACATCAATTATTTTTTAATAATTTATTGTGAACGCAAAACCAGTTACTTATTTTATATGCACTGAAATTAAATTAACAATAAAAATATTTTACCAGTAATAAAATATATGGGGATATTTAAAATTTCGCATTTAAAATTTTAAAAAACCATATAAAACATAAACATTATAAATGAGACAATAAAACAAAATACTTAATTATATCACAAGGACGTGATTATTATATTATGTCTTACTGTTTTCGCGGAATCATCAAAGGGATTCTGATAATGCTGATTAATCAACACATCACTATAATATCAGCTTTGATATGCACAGGAGTGATAAAATAAATACTTTCGATGAACATGACATGGCATTCCACACTGCGCAGTCGCGAAATAAAGACGTGTTTATCGATAGCACATACGGCACATCGATATCGATAACTCTAGCGTACCTCACTATTAACTTTCAATACCGCCGTAGTGGTTAATGGCGTTTTTGAGATTGCGGCCACGTGGTGTTTAATACTTTTAAAGATGTTAAATGTTTCTCGAATACAATATTATTTGTATTTCACTATAAAGTAACAGTTCACCTGCACGTTATAACTGCCTTGCCGGAAATAGGTAAGTTTTTTATATGCTATTCTAATTTAACACGTATGTGAATGTCATAGGGTTTATATTAGATTGGAAGGACTGTAAAAGTGAAATGTGGCATTGACATTCCTTGTTAAGGTACAAAGGTATCGCTTCTTATTCGCCAAATAAATACAGCGAGAGATTATAAGAAACCGACACCATAGTGTGGTATAGTATAGTATAGTATAGTATATTGACTTTTACAATTAAGTATAATTACTGATTCTTACTTTATATACCGACTTACTTTGTACCATGACAAGTATATTTTCAGTGAAGGAAAACAAACTCTGAACCAATTATAAATGTAAATCAAAAGTTCGCAGGGGATTAGCATTATTAGCGTAGGCAGTAAACTCTCTTCTCATAATTACATAATTACTGTTGAAAGGCCAATATCGTTACCAATTTAAATATGTGTGCTTTTTAACTTTAAAACTAATGTTTTGAATGCCATTTGTAATAAATATACTTACACACACTTAAGCAATAAAATGTGTGTATATTTAACATACATAAGGCTTTGTCTGATATAGGTAGTAATCATGCTATCTCTCACCTACCATTAATACTATTTATAAAAATAGTATTATATGTATAAAATATATCAGAAATATCAGTTTTATAATCATTAGGTTTTATTTCAAATTTACCTAAATTACCCCTATCTAAAGTGCGATTCTCTCTGCACAGTCCTAAAACAGATGCATTGAGAAAACCCGTCAATAACTCCAGGATATTTATGAAGGCTTTAATATTTTATAAAAATTATCGGTTGTTTATAATTTTTCAACAGAAATAGACATCTTTACGAATTATTTTACTTCTCCCGACGTGGGAGTGTAGCTCAAAGATAAACACACTTTATAAATGTACAAAGAATATTTAAATATTTTATATTGCGATTTGATCTTTGTCGTCAATGAGGGAGAAAAAATAACACCTTTCAAAATATTGGAAACGTATGTAAATTATACCAATATACCTAATTCAAATCTTAATTTTATTATTTTAAACTAAATATTTTACTGCTCTATAAGGAATTCATACAAATCTTATAATGGACATATGATATTTATAATTTAAATCAATCGTACCTACCTATGGATGTTTTAATTGAATATTGTTTCTTAAAAATGGAAACATATTATGTAATAAGTCTGAATAAAACAATTATGACAATAATTTTAATGTACCATTAATTAGTGCACGGAGTTTAATTATATTTATAAAGGACAGAAATTGAAAGTTTCTGATGCAGATGATGCAACATGTAGAGTCATGTCATTGGTGGGTGTGTCCCTGTGTCTGTGTGTCTATCGTCACTCACACTCACACGACAACAATACTCTACATTCATTGAACTCTTCATTATTTTTAATATTATTTATAATAAATATTATAAAATAAAATATTAAATATTCCAATTTCTTTTCATGCTTTTTATTAGTTTTTGATTGTCTGATTGTTGTTTTACGGCTAAATATACGAAAACTTTATAATTTCACTTTCTGAGAAACAAACATTTTAACAAGTTTCTGGTAGTGACAATTTATAAATAATTACTGTTTAGAAGGAAGGTTTATATTCAATGTATTTACACACAAGGTCGACTCGAGATAGGGAAGCCATCAGCGAGACTGTCGGTTCCTACTACAAGTCTAAAAATAACACAAGACCTAGGTTTATGTAATATACCTACATGTCTAGTTAATATTCTTTAATAAATATTGTAAGCAATATTCATTATTACATATTATATATATTTTTATTAAATGATGATTTTTAATTCAAAACAAAGCTAATATTTTACATGTTTTTTTTGTTCAAAGCGGTTACTTATATTTTGCATGGTTATATTTTATAAATGTCCATTTGTAAAATAAAAACGTAGAAGATAATCTTGAACAAACTTATTTTTTTTTCTCAAAATTATAGTATTAACCGGCACAAGCCAGTGGTTGTCAAAAATCTGGCTCTCACTAGAATTAATTTCTTCGATCATTCACTGTATATTATTGACATCCGCTTTGACGACCTCTATCAATTGACATCTTAAATAATTATACGTCATTTTGTTCATCAGTTTCTGTAGATATTGTTACTCATTATAAAATATAATCGTCTGTCTGTTTGACTTGAGAATCACTGAATAATCACTAGTATAACATTATTTTCTGGGCAAACTTTTGATATACTGATCAAGTTTGGTTGTCTAGATCAGTAACGAGTTTCATGTATGTTGAAGATGTTCCATGTCAGATAACAATGCATGTATGTCATGCCTTTGTTGTCGTAAAGAAAATGTTGCAAGCAATCTAAGTAACTGTATGTCAGTTTGATCAGGCTAAGTGAATGAATTAATACGTCAATGTCACGTGAAATTAAACTTAACCGTCACACCACGAGTTAGTTCGTAAGTAACAAAACACCAAAGGGTGGTAATAAAGCTCTAGATGTGTATCTTGTGAGAGGGATTGAATACTCTGCTCAAAAGTACATTTCTCTAACCTTTGTGACAGTTAGTCACGCGAACTGGTTAAGGCTGGGTAAAGCTTTATTTTAATTATTGCAGAGTGAGAAACTATGACATTTTCTAAAAATAAACTTTAGCTGATTACTTAGTGATTGTAAAACAAAAAAATATTTAGAATTAGAAAAAGTTCAACCGAGTCAAAAATATTATTAAAATAGGGAATCAACCAAGGACCCCTCTCGTTCTTGACGTTTGAATATATATAGATAACAATTCATAGTAAATATCATATTCTATAAGATTTTTTGCTCGACAACCTTCTCCTTAAAACAAACGGATGCACATTAAGATCCTTATTATATAGCTTTTAGTGGAATAGGTATATAATATATAAATACAGTATACGTATAGGCTATAGTTTAAATTGAAAACTGTATGATGTCTTATGTATTAATTTACTCCATTTAGCAAATTGTAGTATAATATTCGGAGCATGTAGTTAATATTACTAATTATATCTATTTCAATCGTTTTGCTACACAATTAAGAATGAATTCATTTTGACATCAGTTTTATAATTAACTGCATCTCGTATGTGCGCTGCCTTTATGTTCTAAAAATCCTGGTGGAAAGAAACTGTTTTGGATTTCTTATGGTGTGTAGCTTCTTATTATTTTCTTATTACTTTGTAAAAAAAAACCATACCTCTTCTTCGGAACAAGCCTCTTTGTACTAACTGTAATTGCAATTAATTATATTATTACGTACTTAAATATTTCTAATATTATATAAATATCAAGTTGTCAGCAAGAGATAGTAGTGGAGTTCATTGACCTAGCTTAGAATATCGTACGAGGTGGCGTGATTCCTCTAAATGCGATGAAAGCTCAATGTTTCTTGCTGCTTCATAAACTCTTAGGAATCTCGTGTCCTACATAGTAATACTGATGTTCTGTAGTTTTTGTTAAATAGTGACTAACTTTTGGCGTTTCCTTCTCTCGTATATTTATATAAATAATAAATATACTCAAGCTATACGATCTACATACTTAAATAGAGGTACAATAAATAAAAAATAAGTACTAAATAAAGTAATCGTAGAAGCAATAACTTTTATTTAAATGAAAAAATCTATGAAAATAATATTCGAATATTTGAAATTAACTATAAACATAGTATAGCCATGTTAAGCTTCTTTTAAATTTATATAAATTTAATATTCAAATATATTTTATAACCTAACAAAGACATTATTATGTATATTATTTTTCCATATATGTATTAAAACCCATTTATTGATGCGAATATAAACGTTGATAAAAACATCGACATCGATAACCCACAGTAAGAGAAAGTTATAAAATAAAATATTATTATTCAGATTATTTAATGGTTTTCCTTCTCATATTAAGGTATTATGTGCAGGTATTTGAACATTTTAGTATACTTTGAGTAATAAACTTCTTTTTTTTTTTTTTTTTTTTAAATCCGTGTAAACCTGTTCTGAATCACCTGAAGAAGAGAGTAATAAACGTTAATCAGTATTAAGTTATTTCGTTTAAACATATTTATAAAACATATTATATTTTTTGCTGAGAAAAAGAATATATTTAGAAACATCCTTACAGTCCACATATATCCTTTATATATTTAGTGTACTTAGAGCCTAAAGCACTTTTTATTGTCTTTCCCCAATAAATAAGTGAATCTTCCACATTGAAAAACTTGTCGACTTAAAAAATTCGTAATAATAACACTAAATTTCATAAAAATAAGTGTTTTGTGTTGTGCATACATAGTAAAAAAATAGTAAAGTAACATTTATGTAAGTAATTATATTTAATTATATTGGTCACATAGTAAGTAGTAAGAGTCTTAAGTATGAATGTGGAAGTGTCAGAGAAGATAGTGTCAAGAAGCCCAGAAGCGAGGCTCCACTCTGGTGACGTACGATAGAAGAACGTGGAAGGGCCGATTCCGAATAATCAGGATAAGGGTCAAGATGATAATCACATGCAAATACATAGGAAAACTTTTTTTTTTACAACATTTGTATAGTATTTTCTAAGACTTTTACGAGTATAACACGTTTACTTATCCTCCAGCTTTCTCTTGACAATTTCAATGCAGTCAATCTGGAAGCCACTGGACTCTGGAAGGCTGGTAAATAGTGACCGTACTTCGAAACTGCTTTACTTTACAATGTGCTGGAGAATATAAACTTGACTGCGATTGTGGCTTGACATACATAGGTCAAACAAAGAGGAGCATCGGTAAAAGAGTTAAGGAACACATCTCGGATATCAAACATAGGCGTACGAAGTCTGCAGTGTGTGAACATACCATAGACAAGCCCAATCATTATATAAGATTTGATAAACCTAAAATCCTCGCTAAAGAACAACGTTACATTCCAAGAATGGTACGTGAGGCTATTGAAATTAAAAAACATCCTAATTTTAATAGAGAAGATGGTTGAGGATTATCTAACACCTGGGACCCACTTTTGAAAAATATAAAATCCCATGTCTGTGACCGCACCGTAAGACCTCAAGATACTGTTAGTGCGTTTTGTGTGAATCCTAAACTGTACGCCCGGAAGCTTAGGAACCGTTGGAGGTAGATGACTAATTAACTGACTTACTGACAGACACCTCCATCTCGTCTTACCGTGAACACGATTGCTGCAAAGCATTCGCAATTTCGGGTTAAATTTAAAATTTATTTAATTATAATTTATGCGCGAGTTAAATCCGTAAAAATAAAAGTAAATATAGTAGTGAGTATTTAAAAATAGACAACGTAAATAATTGTAATATTTTATAACTTTACTCCTATTACTACTACCTATTTTAATGCAAAGGCCTTCATTATAAACTTATTGTTATACCTTGAAAATAAATTGAATTTCTATAAATAACCTGAAACTATCAGCCGAGAATTTTCTCGAGTAAAGAGTATTTTATAATATGATGATTTAAATAATAATCAACAAAACACTAAATTGCATTAAAATCCGTCCAACACTTTTATGTTATATGTTATTTGACCTATTATTAATTATTTGATAACTTAGATAGATATTTTTTGTAACTAACTCTGTACCGCGACAATATGATATAATATATTTTTTGAATCAAATAGTACGTTATCTTCGCAGTATACAAAATTTAAGAATATTCTTTTCTGGGTGGACGGATCATTCAGTATCAATATACCTAATTAAATTTTTTCTTACATATAACTCGTCTTAGTAGCGTAAGCAGTTGAACAGCATGGTAGGTTAAACATGGGATTTTTGCCACAAAGTTGGCCAACATTGGCCCAACTTGAACCATAATTGGATAGCTGGCCTTAACACTGTGGGAACTTTAACCTGGTAGTTTTTTACATTTACAAATAACATTTATACAAGTCCGCAAGGTCTATAATTAATATTTTTTATTTAAAGACACATGAACTGTTAGTTTTAACGACTTATTTGGCCTTGAACTGATTTTATTCGTCAGAAGAGCATTAACCCTACAGTTTTAAATTACGATTAGGTATCACTTGAAGGTACATACATACCTATGAAAGAATATTAAAAAAGTCCATGTTTTTATTATTAATAAGAGTTTTAAATCATTCTGAGACAAAAAACTATATTCCTTTGGTAACAAGATGAAACAATTGACTAAAATTTAAAAATTACTTAAAAGGAATATTGTTAAATAATTAAAAAATAAGTAAATTCTTTTTGCCATTCTGATAATAAATGTTAACAGTGTCTATATTTATTGGTTATATCAATTAAATATCCTGAAATGTTGGTACATAATATTTTCATTTAGTGACAACCCTGTTGCAGCGACCTCACCTCGAGGTAGAAGTTGAATCATTGATGTCGGGTGACGTGACGTTTATCACGTATACAGATTCAATGAGTGACCCACACACACACACACACACACACACATGGGACAGGTCAAGTGACGTTACTGTAGTCACAGATCGGATTGACATGCGTTAGTAACTAAAGAAATAACTAACTAATTAACTACTACTAGGAGCTAAGACTAGATTTAATAATTGTACATATCTTGTTTAAAAAGCTTGTTTCTTCATTGTAGAATGTACGAGGGTCGATTTACAAAAAAAAACGATCATTTGTATATTAAATTCAATATCATTATTACATTACTTTGTGTTTGACTAGTGTAACTTAGTAAATAGAACTATAAAGAAGTAAAAGCATTTATCTTAAGCAACCATATTGTAATGTACGATAAAAAAGATACAAATTGCATTCATAAAGATTTGCTGAAAACACGCAAATGTTACAAAGTAAGCTCTGAACTATATAATTTAATAATTTCAGTCCGATATGAAATATTTCAGTGGTAGTTTTCTTTGTCTATAATTATCTGAAAAGCAGTATGAAACACATTGACGGTCATACAATTCGTAGTGGAACCCTTACGTATTATATATAACAATATTATCTCTTTCTGTGTGTTCAAATTTTGAGAACCTCAAATGCAATTTATATTAAACTTTTTTAATGTAAAAAACTGTAAAAACGGCAGGAATCACCTTGATTTATGAGAATAGATTAAATAAAAACTAAATAAGTACCTGTACACAGGTATCGCTATATTTATTAGTAATTACTATTAAGTAATTTTCTTGAAGTATTATTTTATCGGTTGAATAAAGAGTTTGGATTTGTGAGCTAATTATATTATTTATAAAGCAAAGACAGGTAACTAACATGTTAAGTAATATCAATTATATTTTCAAACAATGTAAGAACTATTAAAGTTAACTTTACTATTTAATATAATTACAGATGAAAGCTGGTGAAAATTTAAATTTCTTTGAACACGTACATGGTTAAATATAACAAAGTTTATATTAAGTGTATCTTAAAAATAATCTCCGTACAATAAGTATATAACTTAATTATAATACTAATATATCTTTATCTTACAATGTGCGAGCAAACTCTGTTATATTAAATATATTAATAAGTTATTATTTGCTAACGCTTATATATAGAGACGCTAATCCTCAGATATTCTTTTAGACAATTCAGTTTTTTAGCTTAATATAGCAAAGCGGTTTTATATATTTAAGTGGAATGTAGGATATGTAAATACGACTTAGAATATTTGAAAACCAAGTCACCCTCCATTGTGTTTTCATTTATCTGAAGATGCAGCGTAACAAAGGTACGAAGTTAACTGCGAAATAATATTTATACAATAAGTGATAGCGTTCGTAGGTTTTATTATATTCAGCATACCGACACGTTTAGTGGTCAATAACCTATTCTAATCTCACGTACTTCTAGTTTTTAATTAATAAAATATATGTATTACGCATTGCTAGTCCCTAATTGAGATAAGACACTCTTTTTTATTTACAGATAATTGCTTGGTTTGTTAATTGTTAAACCAGACGTCATCATTTCTTAGTATTCAGACTGAAAAGTTTTACAATTGCAATTACAAACCACCTCATCGAATGCAGCTAAAAAGTAGTTATCATCAAAGACTAAATAGGTACATACAAGTAAAAGCAAGTCTCCTTTTGTTTCTTTCTCTTTCTCATTTAATACGTACATACATAATATATCTATAAATATTTAATTAAATATATAAATAAAGGAGCTAAGAAATTATACTTTTGACGTAACGTATGTAACGTACTTAAACGTTTTATTGTTAAGAATTATAATTTGTTCTGACGTTGTCTGACCGTTTGTAACATCATATATATGATATAAATGATGATTATATATTTATATATACATTATTCACATACATACAGACCGTTACATGTCACCAGATCATGTGATACTTGCGTCATTCTGACGCTACACTTGTCCTCGACATACATACAATTAAAATCGTTTTTTTTTACGGAAATACTGTTTGAATTCTTATCTTTATAAATTCTATCTATGTATCTATGTACTGTCAGGAACCAGTATCAATCCATTTATATTATCTTTTAATATTCAATATTTGTGCCAACTATTTAATTTTATGCTTAAATAAACTTTTCTGAGTACATATATTGGAAAAATATTAAAGTTTCTTTTATCTGTTTTATGATCTAATAGTGTTCTCAATTATTTCATTCCTCTACTTACATCACATGTCAAAATGTACTTTCCAACGTATATTTAAAAATCTTTAAATAATAAATAAAATCCTCTTAAATATATACGGAACCAACGTGACTTAGCCCTTAACAAATAAGCAACTTGACATTCAATAAGGAGTCAATAAGTACTTTACACTAATCAGTAAGACCACCGCGAGATGTAGTTGCCAATCGGAATTGTACAGAATAATGAACAAAGATATTGAAGATAGGGATATTATAAGATGCGAAGAAAAATATAACGAATAATTCATCGCTCCAAAGAAAGCAATGTATTCAGATTTTCCTTTATTACAATAATTCTCGATTGTAGATGGAACCTAACAAATGTCTATCTGTCTATCGGTCTTAGTAACTAAAGTAGGTAATTGTAAAATTTAAGAGTAATATTTTACAGACTAAGAATAATAACTACAAAGTGCTTTTGGAAATAAGAAAACAGCGTTTAAAGTTTTATTCCTTTGAATATACATTCCATAGATTTTCAGGGTGTTTTCTTAAAAGGTCACTCAGGGGGTATTGTAATCAAATCTTGATAGCGTTCAAAATGTCTTGGAGTCATTATTTTTTATGTTTAAAAGTTATTTTTAACAATGCATAGAAAGGTTTAAAAAATCAGAATCGAACGGACGTAAAAGAAAAGTGTAAAACATTGCTGTATTTGAATTCGGGTAATCTCAAATATTTATACACTTTCCATTCATCCGCTGCAACCAATTCACCGCTTATAATTGGGTACTTAAAATTCTTTGTGTTGATTATATATACACGGTGAATTGATTTCAAGGGTTTTTTTATCTATTATTAATACATATTTGAGATAAAAAATAAATTCCATGCTTCTAAGATTAGTTATGTCTGTGAGAGTAATATTTCTATCAATCTAACTATCATAAATAAATATTTAGAATTTGTGGTTTTTAGTTTTGTTTATTAAATTTACCAATAGGAATTACTGTAAACTACGTTATCAATGCTTTTTACCTTTAATAATTAAATAAGCCTCTGAGATAATATTACTCTATGCAAATGCAGTATATTGTTTCTGTAGTGAAGTGAGACTGCCTGGCGACTGCAATTATTAGACTTTGGACTGTTGCATCACATCTCATCTCATCAGATATAAATTGAGATGAAACCGAGCGAGAGGAATTCAACTCAGAGACTAACGTTTAATTTTAAGTGATGGTTCGTTTTTAACACTCAGTAAAGATTTGATTATATAATAAATTTGATGTGTTGCAGTTTATCTAAAGAATATATCTAAAAATATATAAGTTATTTTGTAGATAAGAGTTATCTATTTTAAGTGAAATATATTTTTATTTTCCTTGCAAAGTAAAGTAAGTAATATCACATCGCGACTTATCTCTTAATTAACATAATTGCGTGGTTATTATGTTTCCCTCTTATTATTTATTTTAATACAAGAAGTAATTATTTCTATAACTATCTACAACCGTGGTTTTCGGTGGTTTCGCAACGAAGTAGTCCGTTGTGAAACCAGGAAATTACTACCCTAAAGATACTTACCCTAAGTTACCCTAAGTTACCTTTTTGATTTTTTTTAACGTCAGAAATCCTCATTGATACACACCTCCATCTAGGGGATAATGGAGGAGGTTAAGTGGGACTCCTACTCACTACACCTGACGGTTGCCGCCGCCGTCATAATGGGACACCACGGGAACGCTTTCACACTTACCTTGATGCCCCGACATGAACCACGGAGAGGGTACCCCGCAACGAGAAGCACCCATCCCTTTTTCGCACGCTTTATAGACTATGGAGGGATCCCCTTCCCCCCACCTAGGCCTGCTATATCTGAAAGAGGTCAAAACCCCTTTCTAGCCGTACTCAGTCTCAGTATCTAGTCTAGTGTCCAGCTCTGCCGGTTATCTCCCCGAGAGGAGACCACCGGTCGGGCCCCCTGGAAGAGCACACTCCCATAAGACCCAGTGATGCGCAGCAGCCTCACTGCACACACCGGAGTCGAACGTGAATCCGCTTACGTAGGGCGTCCAACGTCAAACCCAACAGGCTTTACCGCCGGCTACGGTGATTTTTTTTAATACAAAACTAGGTTAATGCTTGACTGCATTCCACCTAATGGAGAGTGGAGATGTAGTCATAGATGGTAAGGCGCATTAATCTGATAACCTATTCACTCTTCTCTTGAAGACACCCACATTATATTCGGCCGGAAATACCGACGCAGGCAAGCTGTTCCAATCTTTCGCTGTACGCATTAAAAAAGACGAGGCATAGCGCTTCGTGGAGTGTCCACAACGAAAGGATGTCGATGAACGTCCGGTGACGAAAGGGAGTCGGGGGAATTAGATCGTGTAATTCCTGCGCACAAACACCAAAATGTATCTTATAGAATACTGAGAGGCTAGCAACTCTACGCCTGTGTTCTAGGCTGTGGAGGTCGGCTTCGACCAATTCGGGAACCCCTATAAGCCTCTTTGCTCACCTCTCAATTGAGTCCAGGACCGCAAGATGAGACTTTGCGGCACCAGCAAATATGTGACCACAGTACTCCACACACGACCGGATCTGCGCTTTGTATAATACAAGTAGCTGTCCCGGTGTAAAGTAATGTCGGACCTTCGCAAGAACGGCTTTCCTGCAACTGCTCTTGCTCTGGACTCAATGTATCGACCAAAGTTGAGGTGCGAGGAAATCTCTAAGCCTAACAAGTGAAGCTGGTCACTGTATTCCAAGGATACATTCTGCAAAGTAAGAGCCAGGGTGAAAGGGCTCCTTTTGGCGGTGAAAAGACACGTCTGCGTTTTGGTGGCGTTGAATTTGACAAGATTGGCATTGCCCCATGCGGAGACTGCCTGAAGTTTGTCATTCAAACGTTACACCATGGCTTCTCTTTCTGATTACTTAATCTTTACTAGCCCGAGTACTAGGCACATATCTTTCTACAACTGTGCTGTCGTCTGCATACCCATAGATATGGGGCTCCAGCAGATCGTTAATGTGCAGCCAAAAAAGAGTTACAGAAAGAACGGATCCCTGAGGCACACCGGAATTTATTGTCAAGGTTTCCGAGGAACACCCGCCGACAACTACTCGGAGAGATCTCTGCCTCAGAAAGTCCGTTACCCAACCGATTAGACCAGGAGATATACCGTACGCTGAAAGCTTGCTTATAAGGCTCGCATGCCAGAACCTGTCAAAAGCCTTGGAGACGTCCAAAGAGACGGCAACCGCTTCTCCGTTCCTCTCGGTGGCCTCACCTAAAATGTGTGTAGCGTACGCTAGAAGGTCCCCAGCGAACCTATTTCGGCCAAACCCGTACTGTCGGTCACTGAGGAGATCGTAACCTTCTAGGAACGCTAGAAGGCGTGAATTCAATACACGCTTCATAATCTTGCAGAGTATGGAGGTGATTGAAATTGTTCTATAATTGACAGGATCGGCATGGCTGCCTTTTATGGGCACGGGTTGCACGTTGGCAAGCTTCCAGGATTTCGGCACTATTCCAGTCTTAAAGAGAGGCGATATAGACGTGTCAATACAGGAGACAACTCAGCTGCGCATGTCTTGAGCAAAATGGCTTTATTCACATCTAAACGACACAATGTTCTCCATAGCTCTTTGTTTGTGATCTGGGATTCCGGCATCGAAATACCGCAGTGAGAAAGATGTGCTGGAGAAGCGTTGCCAGTGTCTAGGTGCGAATTATCAGCAAACAGAGAATCAAATACATTCGCTTTTTCTGTTGCTTTATGGGCCAGGGATCCATCCGGCTTCAGCAGAGCAGGCAGTGAGGCTTGGCAGAAGTTCGACTCGATCGCTTTAGAAAGATACCAGAAAGCTTGACTGCCAGTTGTTCTGACAGAGAGATTTTCGCCATTCTTAGCGATTCGATCAAGACTAGTCTTCTGCAATGCCTTCTTGTAGGACTTGGCAGCTTGGTTAAAGGCTCTCTTCTTTAAACTTACATCCGGAGTTTTGCGGCTTAGAGCATGAACCCAAATTAGGTAAGCCGGATATTTTCGGTCTTCAGCACGACCACATTCGGTATTAAAGCATGGGTAAGCTTTGCCACCGATGGGTACGTCAGCAAAAGGAATAAAATACTCCATTGCCTGATGTACCACATCGGTTATAGCATCCGCGCAACTTTACAGATCGAACGAAGAGAACCAGACCTTTTTTTTTTTTTTATCGTTGGAAAAATGCGTTTCCGCATCGTCACACCGGCCAGGAAACGCTGCCATTTTTAAGGCACCCTACTAAAAACCAACGGCTGCCCTCATAGCTGCAATGGGGCGCCACGGAATCGCTTTCGCACTCACCGTGACGCTCCGGCGGAACCCCCCCCGATAAGGGTACCCCGGGAAAGAGAACCAGACCTGCCGCCAAGGATAACACGCAAAAAAGTGCCGCATCTCATCCCAATCTGCTGACTTGTAATTCCATACTCGCCTAATACCATGTGGTTCGAAAGCTGGTGGGGAATATGTAAATACAGATTTCACCAGATAGTGATCGGAGGTTCCCAAGGGGGATGTGACCTCTACGCGATACCTGTCTGGATCAGTAGTCAGCAGAAGGTCCAAGCAATTGGCTGTATGGCCAACCACATCTAGTACCCTAGTCGTTTACCTCACCATCTGAAAGAGGTCCAAGGACAACGCAAAATTCCGCGCTCCTTTGAGAATGAGAAGGAGTGTAACCGCTGAACATGCTTGTTCTTTTTATTGTGCTTTTTCATTTCAAAAATATAAAAGTGAATAGGATGGGAAATGGCAGTTGACAAGGCAGTACGTATCGAACCCGATGTCGAAATTGACGTTGTCATGCTACTGGGAGGCTAGTCTGGAGACGCGGGGACGCTCGAACCCGCCCAGGAAACCCCATCGGGCCTCCTCATCTGGTCGCCAACCAGCACGATGGAGCCACCCTGAGATTTAACACAGCTGGCTGGTTCGCCAATGTACCGCAGCTGTTCAGACCCATTTCCCACATTTACGAATTCATCGAGCAACGTGCCGAAACACGACTAGATCGCTTTGCGGCACGACTTTGCCCGATGGGGACCAACCATCATCAAGCGCAACCGTAGCTTCGCACTCGGCAACGATCAATCCAGGCAACGTCCCGGACCGTCTCCCCACGAAGCACCCTCGCTAAAGTGCTTCTTGGAAAGAGGTCCAGATCTTAACCGCCACAGACGGCCTCTCCCTCAGCAAGAAAGCGACCGCCGCGTACCCCCCCAAAAAGCCACGGAACCACTCCACAGTCCACTCTGCTATAAGAGAAGTACCAGGAGCGATCCTGCAGCTGACCCCGGCGAAGAGGGCCTGCTCTCTCCCACCCTCGACGCCCAGGCCAACTTTCCAACGCGATCAAACGATGGAAAGAGGCCCGAGCCCAACCCGCAGGCAGAAAAATCCAAAGGTTACCCTGCCCTGGCCAGCCATGACCGACCCCCACCGCGCTGGGTATTAGCCAACGGGAGAACCCGAATATAAATCTCTAAGTCGGACCATTGGTGCTCTGATTATAAGTGTATCAACGAACACACACACACTGCCTTTCTTTATATTATGAGGAGATTTTATTATTTACATTTATGTTTGTGTGAAAGGAAAGACTGAACTACTTATTAGAAACATAAAACTGCAGATCCTAGAAATTACAGCTCCTAAAAGGTTTATACCTACGAAAATTTTAGTTTTATTAATTTGCGAAAGAAAGATAAATAATATCTATAAATTATTATCTTTATAAAAGGTACAAACTGGGAATATTTAAGTTTAATTACAAAGGTTATTGACGAGGTTCATAAGCAATGGTGCAGTTACACATATAGACATACAGACGGGAAATTAAATATTTGTACGTAGGTATAGTCTGTGAAGACTGTGACTATGTCTATTATTCTATGATGTAGAATATAAAACCAAATGTCATAATATGTCGTTATAGCGTTTATTTAATTATACTATTTTAATTTCTTAAACATTCGTATGGAATTTTAAATGTTTTATTATCGCCTGAAAAGCATATATAATTGAAGGAATGCTAAAATAATGTTTCAATAAAATAAACGTTTTATTTATATTATTCACTTTGCAATAAGAGGTGATGGTATCAATGACCTCGGTTTTAGGAACGACTATCATACACTTTTTGTGTTACAACTTTTTCAGAATCTAAGGAAGAAAGAAAGAAAGAAAACATAATTATTTGTAGTCTCTACACAACACTTACATACAAAAAAGGCTATAAAAAGTTAAAACAGAATTAAGTGACTACTAAGTGCTATGTACCTAAATGTCATGTTGAGCCGAAAAGGACTCAGCTCAGATTACGCTACGATATATAAAATATATTATATAATAAAAATATCGCGGCACGGCTTTTGAGTTGAGCCTTTATACTTTATAGTACTCTATGGTTGAGCCCGCGACAGTGTCAGCAGCCACACAGTTTATACATACATAATCTATTAAAGATTGCACTCAATTAAAATATTATAAACAACAGAAAAAAAAGTATAATTTAACAAGAGAACACAAAGATTCGGCATAAAAGTCTTTTAACCAAGCTATAGCAAATAATAAAGTCTTAACCTAAAAAGCAGGAGTACAATCTGGTCCATGAAACTAAACATGAGCAAACATAACACTAAACAAACCAACAGATTTCATTGATTTTTAGGATATGTACTTAACCTTGCAGTTGTCAAAACACGAACAAAAAAGATCTGTGATCAGCATCAGTGCAATTATAAACTTCAAATATTATTGCACCATTTGGCATCCCTGGCTTTCTAGGTGTAAGAGCTGGGGTTTAGTAGCCCTGAATACAGTTTATTTAACCGTATTCCAGATGTTTCTTAAATAATGTTAATGTTATCATTGAATGATAACGGTGGTTTAGTGTGTTAATTGAATTCAACACTCTCGCTACATTGAGATTTCATATACATTATCATATTCTTTAACTGTATTTTTTTATATTTAACTATGTCACCTATATTTATGTAATAATTGTATTGTTTAACGTTTTACTTCTTTTCTTCGAATTATTTCTAAAGTTTAATTGGTACTTATCTTATAAGAACACATTGTAGTTGTATGTTGGTCTATGTAGTCGTAGTTTATAGAATTTCTAATAATCTCTATATTACTAACTTCTCCCTATTTTTTTATAAGTTACTAACTTTTACTCGCGACTTCGTCTGCATTACAGTTTCTTTTAGGATAGCATTTCTATTTTTGACGTCCAATACTTGCATAGTAAGTCCGATTGTGTTTTTCTTTTGTGTGTGAAATGTGAACTGGATGCTAGAAAAGTTCTTAGTTTTCCTGTTAGAAGATGATCTGCTCGTTTTTGATGATCAAGGTATCCCTTTATCATCAGAAACGAAAGAACCATTTTTGTTCATCATATCAATTCAAAATTTGTCTTTGGAATTGATACTATTAAACATTTTTTTAATACCGTTTTACTATTTGAAATCTGTTTTTTGCGATAAAATACAGTCTAAGTCTGTTTTGTTAGTTTATCATATTATCTAGGTCTAGGCTTAGGCACTCATATTATAAGCACAATTTGTCCCTCAATGTTAAGGAGCGTGGTGCAAGAAGACTGCGGTGATATTCATCTTCTCGTATTTCTTAAACTGTGCCCAAAATAGTTTAATAAAACTGAAGATTTATTAAAAAACATACGTCAAAAATAACAAGTATTTACTTTTAAATATTCGTATTCTTAGTAGTCTTTTAGTATCTTTATAACACTTATTTATAGCTGATACAGATTTAAATAAATTTTATTATTTGTTTGAAATATTAATTGTATACTCTCGTGTGTGTGTGTCAAATGCAATGTGTGTGTGTAAAATATGTAATCTAAAGACAACATAAGAAAACCGGACGTAATTATGCGTAATCATAATTATATGCATTCATTAATATGAAGAGCTTAGTTTTTTTTGCATGTATAACTTTTGTCGCTCATAAAGAAACATTGGTTAGGATTTTCGAAAGAAGCCTAATAAGATGTTACCACCGTCCCGATAAAGACGATCCAATATAGAACACCATATTCACCGAGACGGAAAGCGATACGGTTGCTCAGTTGGTAGAGCGACGGGACGGTTTCCCAGAGATCGCGGGTTCGAATCCCTGCCCGTATCGGTTTATTTTTTATTCTATATTTATTTAAATTTAAATAAGCTAAATTGGCTATACATGTTTATAGATTAGATAGTTTATAGATTAGATCGACAGATATGTTTATACATGTTTATAGGTATATTTTCAAACATTTAATTGGTTCTTAAAACTCATGTATGTATGTTTTATGTTTATGTAAATATATAAAAAAAAAATAAAAAACAACATACTTTAAAAGGCAAAGTTTTTCTCCGTACAATAGTCTGACGGTGATCATAAAGTTACTATATTTCATAAGAGTTAATATGCCTTCCTAAATTTAAATGTTTGTTTTTATTTTACTTATAATGTCTTATTTTATTTTTACATTATAACATTTAATTAACGTGTCACTAGACGTCACGTCCCAAGAAGCAGCGCAGCGTTTTTTTTTTTCCGTATATTTTCTGTGACATTGAGACATTTTGATGTCCATTCTCAACGTTTTATCTATTTTTATGCTAAATACATCAAAATCGGTTCAGAGGTTAAGTGTGAAAGCGTAACAGACCGACAGACTGACGGAATTACTTTCGAATTTATAATATTAATATTAGTTTGGATTAGTTAATTTTATCATGTCCAGGGAATTCCAAAAGCCTGATTCCTTAGTTTCCGAGTTCAGTAGTATGCTATACGTATGCACCCAGACGTATGCTGGTATGAAATACTAGTGTAGTACACTATGGTAATACTGTCACCCCCCGTCTTAAGGTCTGCACGAAGCAGGTTTTGTAACCTTTCTCTTCCTTCCTGTTCATTTATTTAGGCAACCTATCAGCGATGTTTCTTATGTCCAGAGTAGAGTAGATTATCAATCCTCATCTTATCTTCATTGAAATTATTTTTCTGTGAAGTAACAAATCGCATTTTCTCTTAAAAGTGCATCAATTTCTCTTAAAAGTGATGCTTACCCGATGAAACAATAATGCATGTATGCGAGTGACGTACATGCAAAATAGTATGCATGTGACCCAGTTTCCATGCAGATATGACGTCAGAACTTTGCATGAAGAGCTGGGGATTTATCGAAAGTGTGGTTCGGTTTGTCCTTGAACGAAATTTGGATATTTAATATAAACAGAATTTAGATAGAGACGTGTTGAAAAAATATTATTAAGCAAACATGAAACTTATACACCACAAGATTGGAAGCTGGCTTATCAGTTGTAGAGTCAAAGCTAAGAGTATCGTAAAAAGGCCTAATTTTATATTGTTGCTATCGGAGGCAAAGTACCGTAATTTTAGTTAATTGCAAAATAATCCAATTCCTTAAAAGAAATAAGAACATCATAAAATCTCTAAAGCAAACAAAAATATTACTATCCCCGACTAAAAATCGAAAACCCTAAGTAATTAGTAAAAAAACAAGTTATAAATAAAAATATGCATATTATTATCCAACATATATTTTTTCAAATTTCATAAAAAAAATACCCTTACTGCTAATTAATATGTATAAACGTTTTAATTGATAACAAAAACATGTTTCAGAAATGAAATGACATCACTTTTACGTAATCGTTTACTTTTTTATTTCGATTATACAAAAAGTTACGGTTTATTTGTTGGTGTTTTATTACAGCAAAAAGTAAAAGATGTCGCTACCAAGGTAATCTGTGAAAAGCCCCAGTTCTGCTTACAATTTTTCAAGGTCATACAAAGAAAAAAGATAAAAAAGTCTAAAATAAGCAGATTATAAAAGTTTGTTCTTCTGAATTTCTGCCATAGTTTTTTTTACTTGAATATACCACAATATCAGGACTGGCTGTTCCCGTACCAGAAAACCGACCATGCTGGAAGAGAAGCGCGGAACTTTGCGTTGTCCTTGGACCTCTTTCAGCTGGTGAAGCAAGCGACAAGGGTACCAGATGTGGTAGGCCATACAGCCAATTGCCTGGACCTTCTGCTGACAACTGATCCGGACAGGTATCGTGTAGAGGTTACCTCTCCCTTGGGAACCTCCGATCACTGTCTGGTGAAATCTGTGTTTACATATTCCCCACCAGCTTTCGAACCTCATGGTGTTAGGCGAGTATGGAAATACAAGTCAGCAGATTGGGATGAGATGCGGCACTTTTTTGCGTCTTATCCTTGGCGGCAGGTCTGCTTCTCTTCTTTGGATCCGTCGAGTTGCGCGGATGCTATAACCGATGTGGTGCATCAGGCAATGGAGTATTTTATTCCTTTTGCTGACGTACCCATCGGTGGCAAAGCTCGCCCATGGTTTAATGCCGAATGTGGTCATGCTCAAGACCGAAAACATTCGGCATATCTCATTTGGGCTGATGCTCGAAGCCGCAAAACTCCGGATGTAAGTTCGAAGAAGAGAGCCTTTAACCAAGCTGCCAAGTCCTACAAAAAGGCATTGCGGAAGGCTCGTCTCGATCGAATCGCTAAGAATGGCGAAAAGCTCTCTGTCAGACCAACTGGCAGTCGAGCTTTCTGGTCTCTTGCGAAAGCGATCGAGTCGAATTTCTGCCAACCCTCACTGCCTGCTCTGCTGAAGCCGGATGGATCCCTGGCCCACACAGCAACAGAGAAAGCGAATGTACTTGCTTCTCTGTTTGCTGATAATTCGCATCTAGACACTGGCAATGCTTCTCCAGCACATCTTCCTCACTGCGGTATTTCGATGCCTGAAATCCGCATCACTAACAAAGAGGTATGGAGAACATTGTGTCGTTTAGATGTGAATAAAGCCAGTGGTCCTGATGGTATACCAGCCATTCTGCTCAAGACATGCGCAGCTGAGTTGTCTCCTGTACTGACACGTCTGTATCGTCTCTCTTTCATGACTGGAATAGTGCCGAAATCCTGGAAGCTTGCTAATGTGCAACCCGTGCCCAAAAAAGGTAGCCGTGCCGACCCTGTCAATTACAGACCGATTTCAATCACCTCCATACTCTGCAAGATTATGGAGCGTGTATTGAACTCGCGCCTACTAGCATACCTAGAAGGTAACGATCTCCTCAGTGACCGACAGTACGGGTTTCGCCGTAATAGGTCTACTGGGGACCTCCTGGTGTATGCTACTCACATTTTAGGCGAGGCCATCGAGAAGAACGGAGAAGCGGTCGCCGTCTCTCTGGACGTCTCGAGGGCATTTGACAGGGTCTGGCATGCGAGCCTTATAAGCAAGCTTTCAGCGTACGGTATATCTCCTGGTCTGATCGGCTGGGTAACGGACTTTCTGAGCCACAGATCTCTCCGAGTAGTTGTCGACGGGTGTTCCTCGGAACCTTTGACAATAAATGCCGGAGTGCCTCAGGGGTCCGTTCTTTCTGCAACTCTGTTTCTGCTGCACATTAATGATCTGTTGAAGCCCGGTATCTATGGGTATGCAGACGACAGCACAGTTGTAGAAAGATATCTGCCGAGTACTCGGGCTAGTCGAGATCAAGTAAAGTCTGAAAGAGAAGCCATGGTTCAACGTTTGAATGACAAACTTCAGGCAGTCTCCGCATGGAGCAATGCCAATCTTGTCAAGTTCAACGCCACCAAAACGCAGACGTGTCTATTCACCGCCAAAAGGAGCCCTTTCACCTTGGCTCCTACTTTCCAGAATGTATCCTTGGAATACAGTGACCGGCTTCAGTTGTTAGGCTTAGAGATTTCCTCGAACCTCAACTTTGGTCGGTTCATTGAGTCCAGAGCAAGAGCAGCAGCAGCAAAGCTTGCCGTTCTGGCGAAGGTTCGGCAGTACTTTACACCGGGACAGCTTCTTGTTTTATACAAAGCACAGATCCGGTCGTGTGTAGAGTACTGTGGTCACATATTTGCTGGTGCCGCAAAGTCTCATCTTGCGGTTCTGGACTCAATTGAGAGGCGAGCAAAGAGGCTTATAGGCGATCCCGAATTGGTCGGAGCCGACCTCCAAAGCCTTGAGCACAGGCGTAGAATTGCTAGCCTCTCAGTATTCTATAGGATACATTTTGGTGAGTGTGCGCAGGAATTACACAATTTAATTCCCCCGTCCCCCTTCCATCACCGGACGTCCCGACGCATGGCAGGTTTTCATCCTTTTGCTGTGGACATTCCACCTGTCCGAACGAAGCGCTTTGCTTCCTCATTTTTACTGCGTACAGCAAAGGATTGGAACAGCTTGCCTGCGTCGGTATTTCCGACCGAATACAATGTGGGTGTCTTCAAGCGAAGAGTGAATAGGTTGCTAGGGTAATGCGCCTTACCACCTAAGACTACATTCCACTTACCATCAGGTGGAATGTAGTCAAGCATTGCCCTAGATTATATAAAAAAAAAAAAAAAAAAAAAAAAAAACAATAAAATAAAAAATATTATAGAAGAGAAAAAAATAATTACGTTGTAATTATTGTTATTAATAGATTTAAAATAAAAAATATGTGTATTTTTATTAATTAACACATTAAAATGTATTAAATATATTGTAAATTCACACAAACAAATAGCATACATACTTACATCGAGTGAGAAGGTCACATCACTACAAGCTTTAAGGCTTACGTCATATTACACGAACTTTTAAACTTTTTTCCTACTTTTTTTGCGAGAAATGAATTAACGCTTGAAAGAAATGCGGGATTTTTTCCTCGAATCGAAATGTACAATTACTATCATATAAAAAACACCCTTATCCCGATCACGTAAGGCCTCTTATAGTGTATTAGAATATGAAATTAAAATATAGCTCTCAACTGGTCAGAAGAGTTCAAACGTAATAAGTGTTTAATAAAAAAAGTTCCGTATAAGTTATAACGTAACACATTAAAATCTTTATTTTGTACTCAAATTAGAAATAATAATATCCTAATTGGTTTAATTAATAAGGACCTTCATCGAAAAATTACATATTAGGTAATTAAAATAAAATACGGAACTCTGGGGTTGCTAGGTAAGTAAGTTAAAAGTAATTAGTTATTCGCTCCCTGACATATAATTTAAATAACATCCAGGCCTGTAAAATCAAAGGATCTCTAAAACTTTTTAACTGCGAACCGACTTTCATCGGCATTCGGCCTTCAAATCTCACCTGCTGTCTCGTTTTTGCAGTTTTTTTGTCCGCCATGTTGTTTAGCGCTGAGTCATACCGGACACTATTGAATAAAAAATATTGTGTCCATTTTTTATCATTTCAAGAGCTTAATATAATTAATGCCCAGGGATTATCGAAAGAAAAAATGTTTTTTTTATATATATATTTATATATTTGAGTGCAATTGCGTGTAGAGATTATAAGGGTATTGAGTAATTGATGAGACGCGTTCAGAGAACATAATTATTATACAAAATTCCATTAATAAAAATTTTTGATAAAACTTACATTTTACAAAATGTTTACAGTCCTAATACAATTTAATAATTAAAATTACAGCAACGATAATCTTAATTATTTTATATAAATTGGAACATCCTATTGACGTAAGTTATATAGAAGCGAATTACTTATCAAGCACGTGTTACCAAATTATGTTACATATCACATTGGACTAATCTGATTTTTTTAATACTAGTGCTTGTCCCCGATTATTTACACTAGTCACTTACGTTGGCATTATTGTTATAATAAAAAGTAGTTTTAAATACTCGTCAAGTGTTTCCGTCAAAACTATATCTTCACATGTGCTCGCAGTTCTTAAGATTGTCCTGGAGAACTAAGCAGCAGACCGATTAAAAACATCCTGCTTTTTGTTAGCTTTCATATAAAGTAAACATTGAGTCATATTTGTTCACTTTTTAGCAAAATACTTTTATATACATATTTAGAATCAGCGATTTTTCCGCGACTTTGAAGCTAGGTTGCAAATTGTTGTAAGCAATTGTTTTGGCATTTAGAATCCAAAGTCGTTTTGATGTAACGAACGATTTAACGAGTATTTTTCAAGTGCTACAAAATTTAACTATTTGGTGTATCAGAGAACTTAAACCAACTTATTTTTGTAAAGAGTTTTCTTATAAAACTTCTAAACTATTTTGCCTCTGATTTTTTTACTTAACCAGCATTAAGACATTTCGCCTTTTGGTCAAAGACTTTGGTGTTTTTCCTTGAAACATTTTGCATTCTATCACTTTGAGAAGCTTAATCGCTTGAAACATTCAGACTTCTTCATCGTGTACTTATTTGTAATATTTGTAATGAAATGACACTTGAGACATTTCGTTTCAACACAATATTGGTTGAAAATGTTACTTTAAGCCTCTTACAAATCAACTAACCCTTTTATTATTTTGGTAAACGAACCATTAAAAATAAACGAATCGAGAAAAAAATATATCCCTTTGGATCATAATATACAAAATGATCCCGTTCAGAAGTTATAAACATATTATTATATAACTCCTACATCAAATAATGTTGTAAAATGAATAAGAACTTTCGATACTAACTATATTAAAACTTGTAATATGAATGATAGTGCCTTGTTCTTTTGTTGTTTTATATTCGTATCATCACTTAAATCTATATGCTCTCAGCTATAAAATAAATCACAAATAAAGTATAGTTGATAGTATGTAGTTAAAGGAATACTATATCAAATGTGTGAAAATCTGCACAGATTTGTACATATGTATATATTTTTTAAAAAATGGCTTAGCCCAAATAGTTCTGGAACTGTCGACATGTGTTTGAGTCTTTGATTACTTTAGTACTTTCGTTATCAATTTGATATAATTTAAATTTGATATATATCAGTTTATTTTCATATTAGAATATGAACAGCAATAGAAAAGAATATGAATTAAGTTAAACATAAAGTTTAACTATGAATGTAGAGAATTAACCAGTCTACTGTACTTTGAGGTCTTGTCCGGGTACAGGAGCTGGCAGGGGTCATATCACCATTTCACAACGTGAAAGAAGTATTTGAGGATTGAAATAAGACACTTAATGTAAATGAAATACCTCTTATTAACTATTAACGTACTTAAAAGCAGCATGAAGTAATCCTTTTAATTGCATAGCAACTTCGTAGTGACGTCACAATTTTTTTCGATAAATAAAAAAAAAATACTTCTCTGTAGTGGGCACGATTTTTTGTCGGATGAAACAACTACAGAAACATCCGGAAAGATATTCGACAGGCACTTAATAATTGTATTAATTAGTTATTGTGAATATAAGATGATTTTAAAATTGTATCTTATTATATTATTTATGATAAAAATAGTACCTACTATATGGCAAATACAAAATCAGTTTCTTTAAAGAATGAAATATAATTGTAGCTCAAATATTAATTACTTGGACAATTATTATCGATAAAGCGGCACATCTCTTAGTATAATTTTAATGTTCACATAATTACTAGGTCTGTTTTTATTGGCATTTGCCTATTGTAGATTCCATTACTCAAATTAAGGTTATAATGTACATTAATGTCAAGCTATATTCGTTTTCATGCAGGACATTTTAGAGTTGTAAATTGAAAGATAAAATAAACTCATAAATTACATAAACGGCGTGTAAAAAGATTTTTTTATTTTATGGCAATCGATTTATTGATAACTTTAAGAAAAAAAGATTTAATGGTATATTTTTTATGAACATGTGTTCAGTGTTCCCAAACATACAATATTATATGTTTATTATTATAGGCCTGAGCGAAGCAAAACTTCTTATCGATCAACTGGATCCATATTCGTTCGTCTACTTCTCCTACACCTTTAGAGTTACATCAATAAAAGTTTAACAGCATCTTCTTCCCTGGCTCAACTTTTAACATATTAATTTTCAAATGAATGATTATAGTTTTTGAGATAGGTATAAAAATATGTCCCTTGTGGGACGTTTAGAAATCTCACGCGCGAGCTCTTATTGGGCTTGAGAAAATAGCCACTACATATTTATTGATTACTAATTGTTCTCTTTACCCATTACACTGATCAGCACGCAACGCATTGTTGCGCAGTTTGGTGTAAAAAGGGGGGGCTCTGTTCAACACCCGCCGTGTACAGTGACTCTACTACAGTGGCTCTAGTACCTATATGTTAAAATAGTACTATAGTCGACATTATTTTAATTCACCTAAATAACCAAAATATATTTTTAAAGTCTTAACAAGCTAACTAAAATAAAAAAAATCGAAGGTCACACGTATGATAATTACAAGAAATAATGATTAGATTAGTGCCAATATATTAAATATTTCCATTTTTAACAATCAATCAATTCTGGCCTATCGGAAATTAATTAAACTGATTAAATTATAATAAAACATACGTGCCAAAAAACTAAACACACTTTGAGAAACACTTCCTCTTCCAGAGCTATATAAAAGAATATTTTTCATGTAAGTGTCTGTATGTCGTGTGTGAGGTGAGATCTTGTCAATATGACGTATATATATAGTGATTAGATTAGGTGAGTCCGTGCAGTTATCAGTGTTATGCAATAATGAAACAATTTAATATTTATTTTGTTTTACTTTATTTAACTTCTTACACGCAAATTACTTATAATATAAAGTAATAGTAAATAATGTTATTACCAATATATTTATTACTATATTGGTAGTAATACTGTTGCCCGCAACTCCGTCCAAGTGGATAATATTTATTTGGCTTATATACCTACCTGCCTGTAGCCTATGTAACCACAAATGTCAGTGAACCAAACGATTTAAAACATTTAAAACAGGATCTTCTGTGGCAATTATTTATCGCGCTACAATCTATGTTATATAACAGACAAAACCATGTTCAAAAGTTAGTATTTCTATAGAATATGTGTTATTTTGGTACATAAGCTACAATATTGCTAAGTTTCATCAAAATTCGTTCAGTAGTTTTGGCGTGATTCAGTAACAAACATCACAGAATAAACCACGTGCAAAAGTAAGTATTTCTATAGCCTATGTGTTATTCTGGGTCTTCGGCTACCTACATATCAAATTTCATCGTAATCGGTTCAGTAGTATTTGCGTAAAAGAGTAACAAACATCCATAGATACTCACAAACTTTCGCATTTATAATATTAGTAGAATATGTAATAACATGCATGTAGAAGACATAGATCATTGACCTCCATATATAATGGCCGATAAATTGCTACCGTCATTATTGACAGCCAATTGAAAAATGACAATTTAAAGTTAAAGCAGTCGGTACTGTTACATTATTTGTATAAAGTTACATTTGTATGAAAATAAGTGAGAAACGAATATTGCTCTCGGTACGATTCAATTACATTTAATATATGTGTAAATAAATATTTAATATTAAAGAACCTTTTGTTTTACTCTTTCAATGATTTTCCAATTATTTGTCTATGTAGACAAATTGCTTTTTTTTTTATTTGCCACTTTCGGAAGTTATACTCATAACAGACTTTTAAAACAATACCTTAAAGAACATTTTAAATATTTAGTTACCAGAGTCGATCGAGTACACAAAGCAATATTAAATTCACCGATCTATAAAAAAAATTACAATGTATGTCAAGTTTAAATGTTAGATTAACTTGTACATCAGGTACCTACATTTGAAAATAAACTGAAGTTTTTCATAAGTAACAACTAATAATAACAAACTCATTATCGTTTCTGAACGGATTACATTACATTAGTATTATGTATATGAATTATTTACATAAACGACATAAATTAAATCTTTTGTAACATGGTTGCGTCAATACTCATAAAATTCATACAACACACACCCAAACAAATTCCGAATGCAAACGTCACCTAAGTATGAAATCAATTAAAGTGTATAATATGTCTAAGAAAACACCTTGACTTAAACTATAATCAATTTGATATTTATGTAATTAAATTCTAGTTATAAGTAAATTCCTAACTCAAAATAAAGTAATGTTCTTTTCAAATCCCAGTTGTCCTTCCTCTACAATGACACATTCCTTTTTTCATGACAGGAAGGTCGTCATCGGTGACGTCCAAGTTCTCGGAAGTGTTCATTCCACTGTGAGTGCGCTAGCAACACCAAGGTTTATGTTTTTGAGGGATTTGTCCCGTTTTTTTTTACTTTGTAAAGGTTTTACAAAATGATTTGTGATTTAAGTATTTTTCGATATTTATATATGTGTTTAATAATTAATTTCTCATAAAATAATATAAATTTAATTTAAGGTCCGCATGTTAGTGAAATATCAGTAAAATTCTTTTTACTGTAGATAAAAATATACAACATTTAATCAATAGTATTTGATTTAGGATTATATATTTTTTATTGTATAAAACATGTGTCCGTACTAATATTAATATTTTTTATTAACATTTACAGTTATTAAGATATTATAAAGGTAATTAATTTACACAGAGCATGTCAAGATAAATCAAATATAATGTTTTACAATTACTTTTTCAGTATTACGTCGTACTATATTCGAATCTTCGGTGAAATCTTATATCACTAATAATGTTATAATAACTAATAAATTTTGCACGTGGTTTGGTCTGTGATGTTTGATACTCAATCACGCAAAAAAGGATTTTGATGAAACTTAGCAATATTGTAGCTTATGTACCAAAATAACACATATTCTATGTAAATACTAACTTTTGCTCGTGATTTTGTCTGTGCCATAACATAGATTATATTGCGATAACTAATTGCCACGGGTGATCCTGTTTTTAATCGTTTGATTCACTGAGTTATTTTACATAATTATTTTTGAAAATTCTTTTTATTACTAACGGCTTAAGGACTGTTATGTTATTCAAATATACGTATGTTAATAGAAATATAGCTAGTTATACTATTTTTATGTTCCCTGCTATAGTCTAAACGGATTAAAGGATTTTGACGTATGAGGTATGGGTAGATACGTCAAAAATAATCGAAAATAATATTTATATGGCTTATATTCCTAGCCATAAAAATATTATTCTTACAGTTTACGTGGACGAAGTCACGGGCAACAGCTAGTTATCCAATAAACCTGGAAATTGATAAAAACATATGTTTTAAAGATATCAGTTCTCGATAAAAAAACAGTAATCACAATATTTAAGACCAAGTTTGTTGACTTTTAAAAACATTAGAAGATATACCTATCTCTTTTACATCCTGACGACTCAGAGAGGAAGACTGTTCTTTAATTATATATTTAATTGCTCATTACCTCGAGACAAATTTTCTCGGTACCTTTTTATAACATTTATTTGATTAATATTTTTTGTTCGTCTGGACCTAAATCAAAGACCTTGACTAAGACGACAGAGGAAGAATAAAGAAATGTAATATAATAAAATGACCCGAATTTGTAGGGGAAGATATTTTTGTCTTCTCTCTTCTGTGTCCTCGAGGACTGTACGAAAGCTAGGGGATGCAATGGAAATCCCAAACCTCCCTACTTTTTTAAAGTGTAGCCCTTTGTTAATATTTTACAAGCCAAATATTTTTTTTAATTCTATATATAATTGTGCTATCATATGAGTGCTTACTTAACAATATTTATATTTACGGCAAATATATCTGACCCTCTAACTGTTCTGTTTGCCCTCTTTCTCTTTCCGTCTCATAGGTTACCACCGCTTAAAAATTTCTTCATATGTCTTTCTCCTTATCTTGCATCCCGATTATTCCTATTATAAGTTTAATTCTAATAGGGAATATATTACATTACACTATGTTTAGATGTACTAAATTAATATTAACTTATCTGAATATGCTCAATTATCCTCCTGTTTCATGGCTTCCCCCCACCTAAATTAAATGGAAAATGTTCCTGGGCAACCGTACTACTTAATTATATGACAAAGAAAAAAACATCGTTTACTTACAAAAAAATGTATGAGCCATGGCTTTATCTTTATATAAATATCGTTACACCGTCACCCGAAGTCGTCTAAAGAAACATTTTTGGTTCCTGCTCGTGTCTGTGTTACATTAAAGACATCTGCGGTCAAAGTCCAATAAATAATCTTTGTGAAAAATGAACGGATAACCCAAATAATGATAAATGTCATTGTTTCTTTATCATTCTTTGCTAAATATTATCAATGACGTTCTAGTTTTTTATATCCAAGAAAACAGTAATCCACTTTAATCATACTAATATAATACTTCATTGTGATATTATAATAGATATTTATTTTTAATGTTATTTAAAATATATTTTCCAAAGTATTATAATTTACCGGGTTTATACACAAATTTAAGTCATATTCATAATGTTATAAATTCTCTCATCCAATTATATAAGTAACAGCTAACAGACACACCTACCGTTATTAAATATAATAATATATAAGTACATATACAGGACTATCCTGCAAAGAATTATAAGATGGCGTCACTACCGGCAACACGAGTAGTATCGTAATATACTACGACGCAAGGATTAAAAAAATGCCGTATTTAAAAGTAGGTACTCGGATTTAACAATTACAATACTTTTAACTATAAAGTTCAACAAGATAAGGAAACCGGTGCTTTATCACAAATTATCGTTGTAGTTATCACGTTTTATGATACATCGTGATTATCACATTGGTATCAAGATGTTATCATTAATTCGTTTTGTTACGAAATTTTAATTTTAATTATAATTACTATCTTTATGTATGTTTGGGTTCGTTTGTAGGTTTGTTTTTTTTTTATTTAGGTTTGTTTTAATTGAGACGGTCGCTTCTCCAGCTATAGAAAAGATAATGAGCTTAAAATACCTACCTGCTATCTGCCCGTTAGGATTTCAGATTTAAATTTATATAGGATTTTATCTAATTTCGTCCATACAGGGATCGAATCCAGAACCCTTTAATGACAAGACAGAGTTTAAACGAAGTCTCTGTTCTGTCCTGATAATTTTATAAACATCAATACGAAAATTGCATTCAAAAGTTTAGTATCTATTTTGAAACAACAGAAATGACACCATTTACAAAAAATATGAGTCTTTTAACAAGTGCATTTAAAAATTATCATCCCACTAAATGTAAAGGAAAAATCCGAAGTTTGCTACCAAGCTATTTTAGACTTCACAGTTTAGTAAATAGGACCTATATTTGAGTAATGTGTAATAGTTGTTAATTGATCTGTCGTCTGACCGTCTGTCCCTGTAGTATGTCACGTATAGGAAAAAAAGAACTGTTCGCTTTGTTGCATACGACACGATATTGTTTACATATGTACTTATATAAAAAGACATAACTAAAATGTTGCCAAATTTGCATTGTGGAAAAATCTTTACCTTTATTATATTTCTGTATTATATTCGTATATTGTTATATTAAATTATAACCCATAGTTTCTTAATATGAACAGAAGGCGTATATATCTATGAAAAAAAAATGGCCAATTAAATTAAATATTTATTATTTTCATAGAAATTTCTTTGTTTTACCATGTGAAATTGAAATAAACTAGTACTTATTTATTAATTATAATAAATAATCTTAAATTTGTCGGAGAGAGTAGTTGTTGCCAGGCGCAATGGACACATGCCTCTATCTAGTTTTTACCTAAGTTATCCCATAGTTTTTGTTTGAACAGGTAACTTATCTGACTTCGGAGAATTATACTTGTTGCTGGGGAAGTTAGGATAAAAATTTAACTAGATCGCTTTTTTGGTATGTGTAGTTTAGAATCAATCATCAATTAATGTTCATTGTTAAGATATACATACTTTCTTTTTGACAATTATCTAAGAAATATTATCACCTTTTTAAAAAAATATAGTAAGTTGGTGCTGTAGGTAAGTACTCTACTTTACTAGTGCACGGTAGTAGGTACTGTACACTAGTAATTGTAGGAGATAAACTTTTTTTTACATAACTGCCTAGAATTATGTTAACAAAATAAAGATATTTTGTTAATATGACCTCAACCTACAACACCATCATCACTAACTACACTATCTCTAATAAACCTCGAAATATTGTTGTTATTTCAATTACTCTTACATTGCACTTCAGAAACATAAATATTGTATATAATATATTTGAATAACAATGATTATAGAAGTACAATCACAAAAGAAGATCCTTTAAAAAAAACCTTCTAAAAGACCTGGAGTCTGTTTTATATTCAGTCTGACTACGTTTTAAAAACCTAATTGATACACATTATACCGTCTCCTTGACCGTCTGTTGCGCAATATGTGTAATATAATGATCTAGCAACTTCGAAGAATATACAATATGTATCGTGGAATTACAAAATAGTTTACAGAAATAATTGGCATTCCCTAGCTCCTAACCGTCTCGGTAAAAGAATATACAAGTACCAGTATTATATGTGTTATTGTTAAGTAGTTTTAATACCTACCTTGAATTATCTTTAGCTTGCTTTGAAGTGGATAAAAAAAACTGTCTGTTATTTTTCTATACATACGGTGTGTTACACTATATTCTAAGTCCCAACGACGTCACCGGTTACAGAATATAATATTGAATTATTGCACTGAATTAATAAACTTATATTTAAAATGTAAGGTAATTCTTAAGGTATATATAAGTAAGGTATATCTTTGAGAAAACCAATGAGAATTTCATACTTGAATACCACAATAATGTTACAAATATGTACATACGAAACACTAGTTTACAGGATATTATGTAATCTGTATGAAAACGTGCCAAATACGAATTTTAAAACGAAGTTATTTTCAATTTGACTTTTATTTCTAATCCTGTTGTATGTAAAAAAGTTAAATACATTATATCTTTAAGAATAATAAAAACATGGACCGAAATCAACCATAGTATAAAAGATAAAAATATAGAACTCATATCTATAGTTAACAATTTAAATATGAGGAAGCTTCAACTATGCCAAGATATCAAGGCTAAATATATGAAAAAGTATCTTAAAATCTTTATCTAAGACAAATGATACATATTACAGATTTATCCCTTTACAAAGTAGGTACCTACAGACGTACCAACGTACGTGACGCGCCGGCGTGGGCCAGCGCTGACGGTTCAACACAATTTACTACAATCAAACTAATCGTTCGGTATTTAGCTATCTAAAGCATCATGAGGCATTTAGAAAACCTATTGAAATGTTTAAGTTCATATAGGATATTGTTTTTTTCCAAGTTGACTGGTAGATAATGCCTTGTTGCATTAAGTTCGCCTATTAAGTCCTACTATGTGTATAATGTTAAATCTATTGTGATTAGTATGTGTCTAGAGACACGGTAGTTCAGTTATCAATGCCACGGGTCGAACTCCCGGGACGGACGCAGGTTCGTGCTCGTGTTACTGAACATGTCTTTCCATATTATTTTACTTTCTGGTTTCTGGTCCATATCAATTATTTTTCTGCCGGCGGAAAGTGACAACTTTTGTCCCGTTGCGCTTGCCGAAGTTGCCGCTTTCCGCCTTCGTCGGACAATAAAATACACATCTACATAGCATACACACCTCGGGAAGTGAAATAAGAAAGCCTCAGATCACATGATCACATGTTAGACAATTACATGTGATCTGAGACATTTCTTATTTTTCCTCCCTAAGTGTGTAATAAATGCTCACATTACTGAAAAATTTATCTGTATCTTTAACTAATGGACTGCCGTGTTTTATATTTTTAATATTAGAAAGTGTAATTTATACTGTCGATCTATACTATTATGTTAACGTCTTTCTGTACACGCCTAAATATTCTTCGAAATGTAGTAATTTAATTGAAATCTTAACACAAACTGAAGCAGAATGTAAATCAATCTAAGAAGTAATTACGTTTTATATTTACAAGATCTTTCAACAGCGCTCTCGTATTTTCTAATTTTATGTTAGAAATATTGATGTTAAGCCAATTTAGTATGTTGATGCAGCATCCGTCTGTGAGTTTATAACGGGCGAAGATTCACTGTTATCTGCAACTTAGGTCGATTTTTTTAGTATTCAATATATTCAGTAAATTTAGTATACTCGAAATGTTTCTTTGTATCATGAGTTGCATACTGAAACGTCTTTTAAAATTCAATAGTTTATCTACACATATCAAAATGTAACCAGGCCAGGTCTATTTACATTAAATATTCTTTTAAAAGGAGTAATTACTACGTCATATGTAGATACATTATACAGACCCCTAAATAAGAGTTTTGAAATTGTTTTCTATTTGTCGGATTGTCTGTTTGTTTGGAGTAAATTGTCACTTACCGCTGTCCATTATACCTGCATCGGGTGGAGTGCCCTCATAATGCCCTCATAATAGGTCGGCAGCAACCCTGGTTACTTGTCATTGTATTGCAGCAGAACTTTTAAAATTTAAAAGCCGATGCACTAACTCTATCCTCTCTCTCTCCTGGTCTTATTTATCCCAAAAATAATAACTATCATAAGAGAGCGTTCAGTGAAAGTAATCTATTTAATGTTATTTTGTATAATCATTATTTATGCTCTATTCATTTAATAACCTTACCATTACAAAAGTTTTTTCATTAATCTAATCATTTCGAGGAAAATTCGGATAGCAATTAGGTATGTATCTGGATTCTTTTATTAAATCAAAACAATTAAGAGAGTTGACATTTCTAGAATTGTATATTAACACGAGTAGTACGAGTTAGCCCGCATACGAGGTACAATTGAGTAACATCTTAGAATATTTTAAACCCTTGGAATATTTTAAACTTAATTTATTTAGAAAATTTTACAATATCATGGTAGAGCGCCCTTTGAACTTTCTTTGAGAGTTCCTTCAGGCTTCCTCTATTCACTACAGACCAGCTAAGTGACGCTGCTGTTACAGCATTAGACTACTAAATACAAACAAAGAGATCCCAACTTATTTTTCTACACTTTTAAATTCAAATTGAATTTGAAATCAATGAAAAGCTTTCACGCGACTCTTACACGTGATATAATATAATCTGAAATTCATTATACCACACCGTTTTCAGGACTTTTGACTGCAATCAGTCAATACTAGACATTAGAAAACATAAATAAGTATTTGTTTAACATCTGTTTGTTTAAATTCTGTCCATTTTTAGGTAACTCGAGGACCACATATACCACTTAGGTTAGGACTTAGGACTTAAATTCTTGAGTTTAAACATCATACCCTTTTTTGGAGTCGATTTAGTAAATATTAAGACACACAGAGATTTAGTATACATCAGTTAGTGATGGACCATTTATGGTACTCACCGACGGAAACCAATGCAAGAGACATTATGAAAAATATGATATATGATATGATGCGGTAGACATGATGTGCAATTTTTCATTGGTTTTATTAAATTGGCCAATGATGTTCCAATGTTTTTCTTATTCTAATTAACAAAAAAGTTTTATGTTACACGGAAAAATTACAATAATTATATCATGGTTTAATACTGAGAAACTTTAGTCACGCTGTGAGATAAACATTTTTAAACCTGAAACAGAGACAACCAACATGTGCCTACGTGTACAACCACACGTCATTATTTCATAGCTTTTGTTGCTTGGTGTATTTGGTACAATGTGCTTTATATAACACATTTCAACAAACACGCCATTTTATTTTAGGTCCATAGTCCATATATCTAACATACCTTCATTTTAAATTTGAGCAATAATATTTCAGACTTTAAGAAGTATAATACAAAATATTTATTTATTCAGCATTTCGAATGAAATGAAGTGCGTTTAAAAAACCTATAATATTTGAAAATATCTATAAACATGTATGTCCATGTTAAGCTTTTTTAAATTTATATAAGTATAAAATGAAAAATAAACCGATACGGGCAGGGATTCGAACCAGTAACTACTAGGAATTTTTCATTCTATATTTATATAAATGTAAATCTATAATAATTCAAATATAGTAATATTTTTTATTACACATTACAATTTGCTTACTTCCATGGCCAATTAAAAAAAAATGAGTAAAGTAATTACTTAACTCATTTTTACAACGTAGATGTACAATAATTATAAAGAAAACTATTTATAGTATTGTACGTCTCTTTTTTGTTACCAACACTGTGAATATAAGAAAAATGTTAATGAGTGAATGGCGAATGTTTTCAAAATTCTAATCTTTGCCAATCATATTAAAATCGATTCAATCGTACCGGAAGTTGGGATGAATGTTTTAATCGATAAAACATCGGTTTGTGAGTTGAGATGGTTTCGTATTTATATCATGTATTGTATATTTATATAATGTTATCCCTTATTTAATGTAATGATTGGTTAAACTCAAAGGAAAACGGATCTCAATCAAAAAACCTTAGAAGAATATCTTATTTCAAATTACACAACCAATTTAATAGTCTTCTATTTTATTTAAAAAACACTAATCAGACAGTTTTAATATTAGATATAAATAAATATTTTTTTTTTTTCCCAAAATCCAGCACGGCTGGGGTTCTATTTGCGCGGTTTCAAAAACAATACTGAAGAGAACCGCCATAGAATTACATGGATACTTGCACCTTAGACTACCATAGAAGTTATTATTTCTGTCTTTTTAAGAATACTCTTAAAATATAAAAATTCAACGATAAACTCACACATCTACAGTCACTCTTACAAATGTAAATAAATAATAATAAAATATTAGTTTGTATTTGATTTGATTATGATATTTAAACGACACTAACAGAAAGAAACACTCTTTATAGAAATTATTTTGTTACTGTGTTTGACAATTTATACTACCTATTTAAATTACCTATTTAATTAAAATAATAAATGTGATACGATTTCTTAAACGAAATACAATTAATAACAAATACAATTGAAACAGTGAGAGAGTGTTTAACATTCATTTAAAATTCAATGACATTTCATAGAATTGGGAAAATACCTTTAAATTCAGGGTTTCTTGAATGTTTGAGAATTCATTTGAAAATATAATTAAAGTTAGACTTGTGTTTTAAAAGTTAAAATAAAGTTATTTTACATTTGTCTTTGTATCAAATCCGGAAGACTTACCAAAAAAACGATAGCCTGTTTATAAAAAACAATCATTTCTAAATTAAGAAAGTGCACCTCCAAGTACACTTCATATAATATATGCGGCTTTTTGTTCTCTTATGTTCCTTTTTTCATCAGAATTTATTTCAATGTGTTTACAGTAATCTGTTTCTAAACGCCGTATTAGTTGTTTTTTATGTTTATAAAATTTACTGTATATATTTAAATTGCTAATGAATTATGTTTATCGAAAAATATTAAGCATCATCCAGTATAAACGACCAGGCACTAACCCCAAATGCATTTTATTTTATTTATTTTTAAAATTAAATATTTTAACAAGATCTATATTAAAATCATTATAAAATCATTATTGTAATCAAAAGCTCTGCGAACTGAATTTTTAACATGTAACGCCATCTGTTATCAATTTTTGAAAGTAACGAATTGTAATTAAAAAATATTATTATATGTGAATTACTATAGGTTTTTCAAAAGGCTCTTAAACGCACTTCGTTTCATTCGAAATGCTGAATAAATAAATATTTTGTATTATACTTCTTAAAGTCTGAAATATTATTGCTAAAATTTAAAATGAAGGTATGTTAGATATATGGACTATGGACCTAAAATAAAATGGCGTGTTTGTTGGAATGTGTTATATAAAGCACATTGTACCAAATGCACCAAGCAACAAAAGCTATGAAATAATGACGTGTGGTTGTACACGTAGGCACATGTTGGATGTCTCTGTTTCAGGTTTAAAAATGATTATCTCACAGCGTAACTAAAGACTCTCAGTATTAAACCATGATGTAATTATTGTATTTTTTCAGTGTAAGATAAAACTTTTTTGTTAATAAGAATAAGAAAAAACGAAACTATTAATAAAAACTCCTACACTACACAATATGCGTGCGTTTTTCAATTCTGAATCCAAGATGTTCCCGCCTATATAAATGACGCGAATACATTTGCCGCCATTTAGTCCCGTACAAAGCTCTTGTGTGTACGCGCCTATTTTCAAAAAAAAACTGTTAAATATTTAAATATTTTTTATAGTATTTTTGTTTTGTGTTTTCAAACGTGATTGTGAAGTTTTTAATTCCATACATAAATAAAGTTGGGGTAATTTAAGGTAATATTTTATTTTAATAATAACTACTTTATAAAAATACTTATTTAATTTATTTGTAATATTTTATTATGAACAAAATTATCCTATTATTTTATTTTTATTAAGAATATTATTTTTTATTTATTTATAATAGACAATCTATGGCTATATATATTATCTAGGGCAGACGCCCTACACACTTATATATTAGGAAGATGATGCAAGAAATACA
The DNA here is from genome assembly GCA_959347355.1 of Napeogenes inachia. Classification (NCBI taxonomy): domain Eukaryota; kingdom Metazoa; phylum Arthropoda; class Insecta; order Lepidoptera; family Nymphalidae; genus Napeogenes; species Napeogenes inachia. The sequence goes on along the minus strand of OY365796.1, from coordinate 1,347,334 downwards.
CATTTTTACAGTGGATACTTATTTTAAAGTACAAGTACTTGAGAAGAATAATTTAGTTTTACTTTTGTTATTTTATTTATATTTATTTTACCCAATATATCATCTATACTTATTGATTTCGTGGGATGTTTGAATTTCGGTTCAGTTTTAATGATTGATTAAAGTCACAGCAAAACGGACCTCAAATAAAAAACCTTAGAATATGTCTTGTTTCAAATTACAAAACCAATTTAATAGTCTTCTATTATATTTTTAAAACACCAATCAGATAGTAAAATTATAAAAACAAATTCCAAAGATATATTTTTTAAGGAATTTATCTCAGAATAAAAATAATGTTGTAAAGCATGATAAAAATAATAGCATGAGAAGGTATGTTTGTAAACTCTTAAATGACGGAGGATTTTACATATTTATCTGTAATAATAGTACTTACCTATGTTTCATTAAAACATATGGCTATATACTTAAAATGCTTGCAAGCAACGTTTTATCATTCAGGTTTTGGAAGCAAACAGACTACTACTGGATACGATATGAACACTTAGCACCAGTGCATACTAATTATACTGATATTGGATTGTTTGTTTCAGATATAACCAAGAATCTCATCCAGTACAAATGTATTTCCTAGTGATAGTAGCGGTCGCGCTGGCTGGAGCCGGCGCATCCACCGTCGACAGACAGATAAAGCTGCTAGCTGACATCGATAACCATATAGATACTAAAGGTGAGTGTTATTATATATAAATACCATATTTTATATATCAAGTCAATTTTTTTTGGATGTATAATTTTGATCAAATTACTCATCAATAGTTAAAGCCCTTTCTGAACTTCAATGTGTATCTAACACAAATATATTAAATCCACGTAATAAATATTAAATACTGCTTGTAATAGTTCCAAAACCGTCAACAAAGAGTTTCCTCTCCCTGTCTCGTCGTCCGGCGCGCGCGGTGTCTCACTCACCCGGCGAGGTGCTAGAGCTGACGTGCGACGCGGTGGCTGCGCCCGCGCCCTCTATACACTGGTTCAAGAACGACGCGCCCGTCTACGAGGTACGACCCCCGTGGTACTTCCGGCGCCATCTATCGGCCGCGTTTAGAACTCCCTACTTAATTTCGTAAAGAGCCATCTGTGATATGGATTATGAACTATATATTAAAATTTGTCCGGCTTTTTCTATTCGAATGTAAATGAGCGAGCGCCCCCTGAGGTCATCGTATCGTTGCAGTACGACAAGTCCTCGACGGAGGTCCTGGAGGCGAGTCCGTCGTCGCTGGCGCGCGTGTCGTCCACGCTGCTGGTGGCGCACACGGAGGCGCCGGCGCGCTACAGCTGCCTCGCCACGGCGGGCGCGCGCTCGCTGCGAGCCGACACGCTGGTCTACAGCACCGGTCAGTGCGGAGTCGACATCGATGCCTCTTTTAAATAACTGGCGGCAGCTCCTACTTATGTCTTCAATTATCTTTCCTATACGTAGCTCCATGCTAAATATGAGCGTCCAATTTTCAGCACCCGACGGCGTAGTCGACGACTCCGAGCGATCGAAGCTCGTACCCCTCGCTCCCAAGATCCTGGTCACGTACAAGGTGTTCGTGGACACGATAGGGAGCGACGTGGTGCTGCCCTGCCAGGTCAAGGGTCACCCGCGACCGACGGTGACCTGGAGGGACAACGACGGCAACGTCGTTAAGAAAAATTCGAGGATGGAGGTGAGAGTACTTACCGACTAGTTGTCGAGCAAACGAGTGAGCGAGACGGATACTAACGTCGCGGTCGGCAGGTGTCCCGCTCTGGCGCGCTGCGGCTCCGCTCCGTGTCGTGGCGCGACCTCGGCGCGTGGCGCTGCGTCGCCGGGAACAGACACGGCACCGACGCCGCGGAGACCTTCCTGTACCCGGCGCAGGTGAGACAGACAGACAGAGACGCTATTGTTGTAGCGCCATTACAGGACAGCGTGTGTCGGAACTCCACCTCACAGATATAAATATGTTTCTGGTTATTGTTATTGGCGATCGATATTACTTTCGCTTTGCATTCGAGTGCGTATATTATATCTGCCTAAAGAATATTGAGATGCATCGAATTCTCAACCAAAAAATCTAACTACTCAAAATCAAGGGTGGGTCTCCTGACCCACCCGCTCCCCCGGTGACGGTGTAATAGCCAACAGGGCTAACAGCATCGACAGAAAAAAAAAATACTCAAAATCGTTAAAACGGTTTCGATAAGACTAGTCGCATACCATATTGAGATTTGCTGAGACTAGCTATATGAATAATAAAAATTTAATTACTGGATTCCTTTTTTTCAGCCGAACGATGCCGACGATTAGACGAACTAAAACGAAGTAAACCGAGTGTTCCCGAGCCGGTTAATTAAGATCGCAGAACAACTCACGCGCCGCGAGACTTCCTACCGTTTGTTACTTTATATACCTATTTATGACATTTAATTACTTTCATAAAGTTTGTATTTTGTTACGATATATATTTCTAACTTCCTTTCATTATATTATTAAATTGGAGTATTTTTTATTTGTCAAAGTAATTTTGGAATCATTTTGTAAGCAATTGTAAGATTGTGGTATTTTTTTTCGTTGTTAAAACAATTTAGGAAACAAACGTTACATTTTCGTGTACTCTTACCAAACAACTTACTATATTTGTCGTAAAATATCGGCTGGTCCGACACATTATATATTATGTATCATACATGTATATAACGGTGTATATTGTGCGTACTAATAAAGATCTTTAAATACTATTTTAGGTTATAATTATTTTGCTATGTCTTGCCAAAACCTAATCAATTGATAAGTTGAATTATCTAAAATATTAAAGAGTAGCTTGTAGTGGTTGTGAAGGCGGCTGAACCGAAGCATAGGTATTTGTTGTAATAACTTACACAGAGGTATTATTAACGTTAATTATTGTGATCTTTTACTTACAGTATACTGTGATTCGACTAGATATTGAATAAAATATAAATAAAATGTGAAAGCTAAACCGTTTTTTACTGTTCTATTTTTTTTTCTTTTTTTTTTGTTTGTCTATACTGTTAACCCTTTTGGATATTACAGCGTCACCGGGGGAGCGGGTGGGTCAGGAGACTCACCCTTAAAAAGGGGGGCCAGATGGGCCCCCATGGGAAACGATGTCCCGGGGGCGTCTCAGATTGAGACACGGACCTCGGCTCGGGGCGTGGTTAGGCAGGAGTTACTCTTCTACCTACAGTGTTTCAGTATCAAATAAAGGAGATATTATCTCTCTCTCTATCTCTCTCTCTCTATTAATAAGAGATATGCTCTCTCTGATGTTATACAATGGCTTTATGCCAATAATTTGTTGTCGAACCAAAAAAAGATAAAATATGTAAAATTGTCATTTTACCAAAGGTAAAAAACAAATCAACCATTAAATTAAGAGGAATTGGATAATATTTGTTCTCTTGTTTGTTGGGCTTTAACTTAGAATTATAATTATGTAATGTCCTCATGTATGTAATTTGTCTGACCGACTTAGATTTCCCACATATACCTACGTCCCAAAAATATAATCATTATACAATTTCCGTACACATAAATGTTATGAAAATCAGAAAAATTGTCATTTATATAAAATTAACAAAAATAAACAAGCTGTTCCCACCACCACCACCACTAAAAATAAAAATAACATAAAATAGGTAATTCCTTCGAAGTCAGTTGGTATTTAAAATAAGCTTCCTAAAAAATCCATTAGTTTGACTATGATAAAAAAAATCAATTATAAATTTAAAAAATTTGAAAAAAAAGTGCTATTATAATGTAAAGATTTACATTAACGACATTGTGGTCTGGGAATGAATTGTAATTTAGCTATTATCTAGAAAGTAGTAACCTAATCTAAGCAACTTGTTTGACGTTATTAACGGGTGCTGCTTGCGGTGATTGAGCGTTTTGATGGACACGGTTTTTTCAATATTTATTATTTTTAAAATTAAATTTTTAATTAATTATTACTTATTATATTATTCACTTATGAAGTTTTCCTATCCAATTGAATGTGTTGGTTTTAGTTGTTCTTAAATTGCTCACTAATTGGAAATGAAATCATAAATTAAAATAAAACTCCTAAATCTTCTACATTCAGTACAAAACATAAGTGTCATTGAAAATATATTTAAAATAGGATAGGAAAAGGATTTTGTATAACAATTGTCCTGTAATTTGTAACGATTTAACCTAAAATATTACGACCATTCCTTCAAAAGCACTAAATTCCAGACTGTGTCTAGACTTTATTCGGTAGTGTAACATAATAACAAAACAATGTTGTAGTGCAAGTCAATACTTGTGAAATGGTGATCGCAATAAAAAAATATCCAGCCGAGTTAGTTGTGTGGTTCTTCACAAAGTAAGGCGTGCTTGGTATCATCATAGCTTTATTATAAACTAGCTGTGCCTGCGACTTCGTATGCGTAGATTTTGATTTAGATAAAACATACTCTTTGTACTTACCAATGTATGTAAAAACTATAAACCTTGGTAAGCAGGAATGGTGCGACAATAAGAATTTATTAAGTTATTTGTTAACCGATTGTTAAAAAAAAAAACAAAGTATAAAGTGAATCTCATGACTATATATTCCCGAAAACTGCATCCAAATCAACTTTTCCGTTTCTGAGATTAGTGTGCACTAATATACAAACATTTAGACAAGCAAAATGAAAAAAACATTGTTTTGGGTTCTCTTTCTTATATAAAGGTCCCCCTATATGAATTTTTGAAAATATTTTTTTTCGTGTTGTGTTCACAACTAAAAGACAAACAGATATACAGACAAAGATTCTAAAAATGCTGAAAATGGATTCAGTTAGTTATCACTTCACTTCCTGGTATATATTTTTTTAAATTTTTAATGTACAAGGACTACTCCTATACAGATTTATTACATGCATAGAATAAGATTTGCATGGTCCCTATTACCTGATGTACATAAATTGACATATTTTTTTTATTTCGTAACCGATTTAGACGAAATAAACACTAAATGTTAAGTGGAGACTGTGATAATATATTTCTGAAAACCGCATTCAAAATGGTTAAGCCATTTCGGAGATTAGTTTGCACAAACATACAGACATACAGGCATACAGACAAACAGACAAACTGAAAAACTATAGTTTTGGGTACTCTTACTCTTATAAAGGCCCCCTATGAAGTATTTTTTTTTTTTAATATTTTCCATGTACATAAATGGATCAGTGACAATTTTATTATATGTATATTATATTTGAGGATGTAGTGCTTATTTCGATAAGCATTCAAATAGCATTCAAATCTTTCTTTTGACGTATATGAGTGATTTTGATATTGATTCAAATCGGAAAAGATGTACATAATTAAATAAATAAATGAAATGAAAGTATATGTAAACAAATAAAATTCATATGTGTGTTGTTTGTGTTTATGTATATTCATTATATATGTATTTAGCATTAGCTTAAAAATTATGTAACATATTTTATACATTGAAATTTATCAGATGGTTAGTTAGTTCTGTAGAGTGAATGTAATTGAATGCTATACGCATTGGTTCTTTAGTAATTATCAACAATTAATTACAATTTAAGGAACACAAAGGTATTGCGAGCTACTCTGTTGAAAGGACTATTGAAATATTATGTTCTTGCCTAATAACTACCTAAGTTCGTTATATGATTCTTTTGAACCCATTTTTAAGGAAGTTCTATAAAAACTACCAGCATCTAAAAAAAAATTGTACTGACTTCAACATAAACTTACTAGATAACTCAAGATTTTTATACCTCTATTAGATTCAGATCATTGTAAGAACTTCAAAATTTAAAATTATTCTTCGAACCAAATAGAATTTCTGTGTCTGCCCGTATTGATAATATTTTCAGTTATTGTATAACAAAGAATGATATGATAAATACCCTAATTTAGTATATGGTAGAAATACCTTTATCTTGAATCAACTTGATCAATTCATAGGATGAATCATAAGAAGCAGTTCGGTTTTACACGACATGTGTTTAGCGTGACATATTGATTTAGAAATTGTATTACTAATGATTTTCAAGAACAATGATCTCAATGTCTTGATTTTGTACTTGTCTTCAGAATTCAGAGTGTTGATGATGATGATGATGATGATGATGTGGACGACAAGAGATCCGTTGCGATTAATATGTAGGTCCCTGAAAATTTAATTTTTGACTTGCTGACTTTTTTTAGAATTCCGGACCGGACCGGAGTAATGAACTGAACTAGAGCACCAACTTCAGACTTCTTGGACTTATTATATTACTCGTTTCAATAAGCAACCAATAATATAAACAAAATAAGCAACCTGGTCAAAAGAGAAAGAAGCTCTGAAAGTTTTAGACGTCATGGATATCAAAATATCAATACAAAAAGCAGCGTATAAATAAATGATTTGCAAAAATAATGACCGGTAAATAACGAATTGCTTTCCTTCACTAAAACCTGTTATTAGTAACTGACTGACTGACTGACTCACTGTAAGAGAACCTGTAAAATACTTTACCAATGGAGTCATAAACAAACAATATAGGTAATTAAGAAAGTGCTCACCTTAACTAAGTTTTCTCTGAATATTATTCCATCCAATCCATTTGAACATCCCCCTGCCCTATTTCGACTCTATGTGAGGTCAGCACAAAATGTTCTTCTCTTCCACTCTTACCTATCAGCCGTCATCTCAACAGTCACTCTTCTATTAGTCATGATGTATCTTACGCAACCCGTAGTCTATTCTTTGGTCTACCTCTACTCACATATCCCTCTACATTAATTTATAAATTAATAAAGTTTATTGAGTGAGTGCTTGAATAAATTGAATACTTAAAAACTGTAAAATTTATTTAAAATTTTTCGTTTTAGAAAATAATTATTAATAATAATAATATTCAGTAGCGGATTTAGGCTTAGGCCCGTGAGGCCCGGGCCTAGGGCGGCAAATTTTGAGGGACGCCAAAATTTTTAAGATGACTAAAATTCAAAATCGATTGGGTTTTCTGTAAACTGCAAGACCAAATTTTAAAGTTTATTTTATTGCGCTCTTACTATCGAAACATAGTACCATTTTGAGGGTAGAATTTCTTTGTTAAAATAATTATTCAGGCAAGTCCTAAAATTTGAAATATCTAACAAAGAGATTTAAAAAAATTACATTACAAGCAATTTATTATTAATTCTATATTTAATTGTTTTGTTAAAAAAAATATGTCTAATTTATACCTGAATTAGATTTCTTATTATTATTGTTATTATTTTAATTATTTTATACACACACACACACACACACACACACACACACACATATATATATATATATATATATATATATATATATACTGTTACAAAAGATAAAGGGCGCCATATATCGTCTCGGGCCTAGGGCGTCAAACCTAAATCCGCTACTGATAATATTTATGTATAGTCGTTTAGCAGGTATCCAGCATCACTTACGAGTACTATCATCCTCTTACGGTTTGCTAACAAAGTTTTTACGGGTGACAAATAACCCAGACACACAACGAAGATATGGTGATTGTAATTAGTAATTACACTATGAAGGTTCACAAGTCAAAGATCAAACGTTTCATCTGAATATTGAAATAATTATTAAAACATCGTGATCCAGTTACAGATCATAAATCATTAAATCTCATGATTCTCTTTATTTCTATCATGTTTAACAGATTTGAACTTTAACCTTTGAATCCTATATTAGTGGCCTCAAACTACGAAAATATATTAAACATTTAGCTAAAGTTATAAGTTACAAACACATTATAAAATAAAATCATTTATTTTATAATTTCAGCAATAACACATTAAAGTGTATCTAAAAATCCCTAAGTAGCTTATGTAAAAAGTGTGTACTTTACATTTATTTTAGGTGTGTAACTAAAATAAATGTAAAGATTATACGTAATTATAAGATAGGTAGATTATTATTGCACTAAAACTATTACCATAATGTAATTTCAAATATAGTATAGCAAAATAATTCAAATTGCGTAAAATGGTGCACGATGCGCCTGCGCATAACCGTGCTCTCGATAGATTGACCATAAACGTAAGATCTGTTTGTGAAATCTTGCAAGGTGTATGCATTCAATAAGAAGTATCAGCAGACATATACTGATATTTTTTAGTAAAGACCCTTGATACCTACCATGTGAATAAAGTTATCTTTCAGTCTAAAATATTGTTAGTATTGTATATAAGTATTAAAAACATACAATTACCTTCTCGGTGAAGTTAAATTTAAATGTCCTAGATTAAGTTCCAGAAACAATAAGTTATTTTTTATACCTTTTAAGAAATGTAAAGCCACAAATAATGTATTTATATCTCGAGCTTGTCGTGACTTTAAAAACACTTGTCATAACATCGACATCTTTAATGACAAGATTAGTATTTTTAAAAGAAATTTTCGTTAATTATAACGTCTTTATTTATTATTTTTGCAATGTCTGTGTGTTCTAATTTCTGAGTTTTTATTATTATTTTGTTATATATGTTATTTTGTTTTTTCTTGCAACTTATGCTTCTTTTGATGATTTGTTAATATTATTTTTACTTTTTAAGTTCATGTTAAGTTTATGATTGTAACAGTGGAAACTTTATTGATATTATGTATTAATTATTAATTTTATTTTAAAGAGTGTAAATATTGTTTGTTTCATAAATAAATAAATAAATAAATACAAGAGAAAAGGGAGAGATGAAGGAAAAATGAATAAAAAGATGGGAACGGAGCGAAGGTGTGAACATCGATCTTTAGTCGTCCCTTTTTGAAAGGATGTTGAACAGGATATACGACCATTTTAATTAAAACGTTGCACACATTTTATTGTAATCGTTGGAACGATGCACAAAAACATAAGACGAACTTTATACATATAATACATATATGTAACTAACTTAAGAATGGTCTAATTATATGGATCCAGTAGGACAATAGTACTTGAATATAAAATGTATCTTGTACTTGGTATCGAGGACGCGATGCGGACTATCATTAGCGCGTTGAATTTGGATATAAAACGATCTCGAATTCGTGAGCTTGGAAAATTACCCACATCACATATTTTGTGTACTGTGCAAGTTATAAGATGCATCTTCTTAATATTACAAGTATATTAGCTTCTAATTGTTATCCTTTCGCGTGTCAAATAATTATTAACTACTGGATACAAGCGCTTCATATCGGATCTTAACTGAAATATGAACCATCTTTTCTACAAAACACACATATTCTGTAAATATGACGAATCGTCCATAATTTATACGATTAATTAAAAACACAACATTCATAATACTTATAACGGTTATATAAATCCTTACTATTTTAAGATAATACGCAAATATTTATAGTAGACAAAATTTTTCACGTTGGACTCAAAACGCTCAAATAAAAACCGAAATCCGAAAGGCGCTATCTCTTCTGACTTAGACCACACTCCCCAATAATTAATCGACAGCTGAGCGCAGGTAGACACATCACGACCTCATATTAGGCAACTTACTAGAGAAATGCGATATGCAAGGATTCGCATTACTGATACACGACTTCAAATTATATTGCTATGTTTAATGAATTACTATGATTTTGTACATTATTTACGGTGACTGTCGTCGAGTACTTCGCTAATCTGAATAGCATCACTCACTCTGACTAAATTTACTTACTCACTAACCGTTTGCTGATTCGTTCGATCTTAAGATTCTTAATTAATACAGTTTTTATGTAAGCTATAATTTAGTTACTAACATCTAATATAGAAGATTGAGTAATGTTACGACGAAATATATATCTGCCACAACAATTTTATTTTATAAATAACCTCTAAGTATATTTAATTTATTAAGTGCTTATAATAATATATTGAATTGCGATAATATCAATCATAATAGAAATCACAACATATCTAGCTCTTCAATAGCTTTTTCTAAAGCGGATCGTTTCGTGGTAGACCTTGCTCTGGATTAAGATTACTATCGATTGTCAAAATACATGCGCATGCGCCGCTTATGAAATATAGTGATGGGATCTATCGATGAAGTGTCTATTGTGGTTTGTTCTACAGATACATACAATCAGACAAATATTATAAACAAATGTGTATTGCTTAAGCAAATTATTTCATATCTATTATTGTTTTGAGGCAATGTATTACTTAAATATTTTATGCTGTCATTTTCTTCCCGGAACCGTTCGGTAAAAATATAACCTGTACTAAATTAAAAGAAACACAAAAATGTTGTTTCAAATGATTCATGCTGTAAAAACTTTTTGAAATTTATACAAGACAATCTATTTATCCATAAATGGCAGCCCATCCCTAGTGTTAAGGTTATTATCTTAAATAATTGACCTCCTTGTAATTACACATTATTGTTCCACTTCAGTAGATTATATCAGCTATTGATGAGATACGTGATACTCACCTAACACACAAATAATTAAAACATTTTATAATGTTTATTAGATTTATTATAGAATTTATTATCCATTGATTTTATTTCAATAAAGGCAATTAACTGTGTAAAGTTTTAAGAAGTCCTCGAATATTTTTATGTTAATAAAGTTTTTTGAAAAAAAATCCTTATTATATTTTTATATTAGGCTAAAATCATTTGATTAAATACCTGAAAATCTCTATAATATATGATCAGAGCAGACACATGTATGATATTTTTGTATATCGATACAACACACATATATATCTTGATCATAGGAACTTTGCCTACTTTTAATTACATATATTAAAAATAAATAAACATGATCTAAAGTGAATTTTAACTAGAGCACGCCTTGAGGTGATCAGGTGATAGCGCTCACGTGTGAAGTATGCTCCAGCATTCACATAATAATATATATATAATACCTAAAACTGCAAATTAGGTTTTACTTTTATAGTTTAAAGATTCAATTATAATTTGTGACAGAATTCACCCCATTTTTTCAACTATGTAAATAGTATTTATTTATTACTAACAAAACTTATCAAAATGAAGTAATTACGCTCATACTAATAACTACATTTAATTTTTATACTAATCATATACATTTTTTCCACAATCTAAGTAAACAAAGCAACATAAATATAATTAATAAAATAAAAAAAAAACACAATCTAATTAAACATAGTATTAAATATATTTAAAAAATATGTGTGTAAGACATGTAAGAAGTGAAACTTCTTTATGACATAATTTTTTGAAAAATGATTCTCTAATTACAACTTTACAGGAATGGCTAATTAAGCTAAATTAGATAAAGTTTAAGCAAAAATAAAGATGGCGCGTAACAGAAAAACGTTACAATTTTTTGACATTGCTATAAAATTTCTCCCATCCGTCGATAAAAAAAGTTTCACTTCAAATATGGCGCGTAACGGAAAAATGTAACTTAGAAATAAAGATGGCGCGTAACAGAAAAACGTCATAATTTTTTGACATTGCTATAAAATTTTATCCTATCTGTCGATAAAGAAGTTTCACTTCAAAAAGATGGCGCGTAACGGCAAAATGTGACGCGTAACGAAAAAATGTTACACTAAATTTTTTCCAACCCCGATAAAGAAGTTTCACTTCAAAAATAATAATAATATATATAAAATAACATAATAGAATCCAATTACAAAAAACTTTACAATTGTGAAGTAGAGTATTTTTCATATGTGTCATTAAAATTTAAGATGTTCATCTTACAAGATGCTGCGTTTAAGAGATTCACGAGTATATAAGCAGAGGGTTACATCTCCAGCATCAGTGTACATCCATCGTTACATACATACCAACAACAGGTAGATAGATTCAATATATTAATAAACAGTGGTATAATTTTTCAGGACATTCAAAAATATATATATTATTTTCAAATTTAATGTATAGTAAATACCTAATATAGGACTGGATTTTCAGGAAATACAAAAATTTCAATTTGGACATTTTCAATAATAGATTACAATGAAGGTATGCATATATTATTATTTATTAAAGATATATTATTCTGCATAAGGCACATGTAGTTACATATTATCATATTATAATCGAGTCCTTTTTTCAGTTTTTCTTAGCATACGCCTTACTAGTGGCGTCGAGTCTGGCAGAACCACCGGTGGATAACAGGTAACTCATAGTATACTATTTATTACCTAATTAGCGCGTACATATTATACATGAATTATAAAATACATTTATTTTATCTGCTATTAATAAAATAGTCAAGCACGTATTTCTACATATCAAAAATGTACATTATATCAACCTTCAATGAAGGTCATTTTAATCTCCCTGCGGTAGATTTTCAAAAAATCTAGTAGTATAAGCCTTCGTCATAAAAATAATCTACAGTTAGATTAATTAATTTCTAGCCCCATTTAACATTTTTTTTTTTTTTTTTTTTTTTATACGATCTAGGGCAATGCTTGACTACATTCCACCTGATGGTAAGTGGAATGTAGTCTTAGATGGTAAGGCGCATTGCCCTAGCAACCTATTCACTCTTCTCTTGAAGACACCCACATTATATTTGGCCGGAAATACCGACGCAGGCAAATTGTTCCAGTCCTTCGCTGTACGCACTAAAAATGAGGAAGCAAAGCGCTTCGTTCGGACAGGTGGAATGTCCACAACAAAAGGATGGATACCTGCCGTGCGTCGGGACGTCCGGTGATGGAAGGGGGACGGGGGAACTAAGTCGTGTAGTTCCTGCGCACACTCACCAAAATGTATCCTATAGAATACTGAGAGGCTAGCAATTTTACGCCTGTGTTCAAGGCTTTGGAGGTCGGCTTCGACCAATTCGGGATCGCCGATAAGCCTCTTTGCTCGCCTCTCAATTGAGTCCAGAACCGCAAGATGAGACTTTGCGGCACCAGCAAATATGTGACCACAGTACTCTACACACGACCGGATCTGTGCTTTGTATAGAACAAGAAGCTGTCCCGGTGTAAAGTACTGCCGAACCTTCGCAAGAACGGCAAGCTTTGCTGCTGCTGCTCTTGCTCTGGACTCAATGAACCGACCAAAGTTGAGGTTCGAGGAAATCTCTAAGCCTAACAACTGAAGCCGGTCACTGCATTCCGAGGATACATTCTGGAAAGTAGGAGCCAAGGTGAAAGGGCTCTTTTTGGCGGTGAACAGACACGTCTGCGTTTTGGTGGCGTTGAACTTGACAAGATTGGCATTGCTCCATGCGGAGACTGCCTGAAGTTTGTCATTCAAAAAAAATCTGCTCTATCTGGTGTTTAATAATAACTGTTATTAACTTTAACTATCAATATCGAAGCATAAAGAGATGCGTGTATGTCTATGTAATGTCTTACAGATATCTGCCTCCTCAGTCGAGGAACGCACCTCCGGCCCAAACATATGGCGTGCCTGGGTTCGGTCAGAGACAAACTGATGCTGTCTTCAGGTAAAATAAACCATTATTATCCTTGGTTGGTTATAACTTAACACTATTACTTTTCGAAGAGACAGTTCCGATAGTCAGCACAGTTGAACATAGTTCAAGCTATAATTACTGTTTGTACGTTATTCGAAGTCAGATCAGAAGCTAGTTATAAATATGTAGCGTGATATGTACTCGCTTAATGTTCAGAAGAAATGTATTAATGTATTTAATAATAAGTATTTGTCTATGGTAGTAACTTTTAAGCAGTTTGATTTAGCATGTTAGTTCATAGAAAATCAGAACTTCATCTCAACGATATTTTGTAAACAGATTTACATTTATTTTTAAAAGTATTATAGTAGCGCTGTCTGTTGGAAAATTATTATATTTTGTTTCTTTTACTCTACAGTTCTAAAGTTCTGGATGTTGCTTTTTAATTTTTACTAATATAAAATTGTATTACATGTATAATGTACATATAAGCAATTATCGACGAAATAAATAACTTATCAAATTTTACCGACTAAAAAGGTTTTAAATATAAGAACATCTTAGTTTAGCTCTTAATAACATAAATAATTACAATATTACAGGGGTCGTCCAGCATCTACGTACGGAGCACCAACGAGGAGCCGTCTGCCCAAACCGCAATACGGACCACCTCAAGCTGCTTCCAACCAATATCAAGGACGAAGCCAAGCACCAAACAGCCAATACTTGCCGCCAAACAACCAATACCAGGCTCCAACGAATCTACGATTAACTCCAAGTCAATACCAGGCGCCAACAAGCCAATATTTGCCACCAACCAGCCAATACCAAGCTTCAACAAACCAACGTTTGGCCCAAAGTCAACACCAAGATCCAACGGCCCAATATTTGCCACCAACCAGTCAACACCAAATTTCCACAAACGAACGTTTAGCCCAAACTCAACACCAAGCACCAACAGCTCAATATTTGCCTCCCACCAGTCTATATCAAGCTCCGTCCACTCAGTATGGTCTTCCAGTCCAAGCTCGGTCCAGCGCTCCTTCACAAGAATATGGTGCACCTGGCATAGCTCGCAGTATGTTATATTCAAACAGTAGCTTTTACTCGTTCATGTAATGTCAGTTAAGCAAATGTTAAAACCTGCTGCTTGTATTGTTTTATTTACCTGTAGGTGGTAGCGACAGTGGATACGACAACCAGCAGAGCAGACAGTACCTACCACCTAATGCACGGTCATACGATGATGGCAGCAATGGGGTGAGTCTTATAAACAAAGACCTTAAGTCGTCAAGTAGTCAAATGATAACAATAGTTAAAATCAAATACTTTGTCAATTTAGAGACATTTAAATATATATTAGAGATACCTATAGATTATAACCAGCACTACGAAGATGTTCTGTGCCGCATCTAATTTCCAGTGACTTTTTAATATAATATGTTTTATATACTTTACATTGCACCAAAAAATCCCAAATCTGACAATGGTAATATCATGTAAAGGAGCCAGCAAACTACGAGTTCGAGTATATGGTGGAGGACGCCGCCTCCGGGAACAACTTTGGTCACAGGGAGGAGAGGAGAGGAGACAGGGCCGAGGGCCGGTACTACGTACTGCTGCCGGACGGACGCACACAGGTGCAGCGATCACTGATATACCTTACTTTTTAATTTATATATATACCTACAGGATTTTTATCTCTTTGTTTTGTTCACGCAAAAACAAACACGCTACGATGAAATTCGGTGAGGTTATAACTTCATGTCACAACCAAAATATCGGATACTTTTCAATGCTGAAAATTGTGCCACTTTCAGGGGAACGTACAAAAAATGGTTGGGTTTGTAATTACAACCACATGTGTTAGACATGCATGGCTTCAGACGTTATGAGGCTGTTTTTAGAATTAGAGTTAAATTAATTAACGTTATGTACTATGTCATTCCAGACTGTGGAGTACGAAGCCGACCAGGACGGTTTCAAACCCAGGATTTCATACGAAGACAACGACTCTGGCGCAGGATACAGCGACAGACAGACCACATATAACAACGATGACACAAACGGACCTTACTAATATATACCAAGAGAACATATTTATATAACTTTCTTAAATACCTCTTTTTATATTAGTTATTTGTAAATATTGATAATCTTTACCGACGACTGCGCTATGTTAATGGATAATGAGTTTTATTAGCTAGTTTTAAGTTTATATTTAACTTTAACTTTATTTAACTTTGTCATCAAGGAATCCATATTTTCTCTGTTCTTATTGAGACCAGTGATACCAAAACGTTTCTATTTTTATTTTTTATCTATTTTTTTGTAAATAAATAAAAATATTTTTAATAATTCTTTATTTAATTTTTTCCAAGTTAACTTTTATATTTTCTTATTGCTTAAAGCTTAAAATGTTTTTAAGTAAAATACTGGTTGTTATTTAGGAAAAAAAATGCTGGTGAAATATAATGACGACAAATATATATAATAAGTAATATGCAATTCAGATAATACTTATAAGTATAATATATTAAATAAAACAAATACTAATTAATAATACTAAATAATACCAACGCAACAAAAATAAAAGGACAAGATGAAAATAGTCATCACGGTAAATAATTTTGTAGTTTGAACTATAGATACTGCATTTCAACAATACTCTATGGTCTTTACGGAAAATACTCTATACTTATTATTTCCATTACTTTTTTTTAAACTTAGCTATATTAAAAATTACTTCTGCATTTTTTTTTTAAATAAAAAAAATTGTGACATGAAAAAAAGCCTTGATAAAAAATAGTGACATGAATTTAAATCGACACTTTTTATATATGATGGTACTCTTTCACTATACGTTCCATATTTTACTTCTAAAAATAAAAATATTTTGTGAAGTTACATATGTATATAAATACGTTGGTACCACATATTTAAAATTTATTTACTCCCAATAACAGTAGGGTTTGAAACATTTTAATTATATTATAATTGTAGCCGTTGATAATAAGGACAAGACGGTAACCTACAAGTTCAAAGTGAGGTCAGAATTGCTAGCTTAACATTTTTTTGATTATTTTCTTCAAATTCTTCGAATTCTAAGTCATGATTTAAGTAAATTTAATAATTGGTTTAAATAAGCTTAAAATTGAAAAAAAAAACCCATACCATAAGATAACAAAAAAGGTAAAAATAATATTATTATGTAATAATTATTATCGTAGTTTTGTCTGTGATGTTTGTTACTCAATCACGCCAAAACTATTCAACGGATTTTGATGAAACTTTGAGATATTTGAGCTTATGTACCAAAATAACAAATAGGCTATAGAAAATGCAAAAGTTAGTATTTCTATAGCCTATGTGTTATTTTGGTACATAAGCTACAATATTGCTAAGTTTCATCAAAATCCGTTTAGTAGTTTTGGTGTGCTTGAGTAACAAACATCCAAACAATCGCACATATACATGAGTCAAATTTATAATATGTGAGAAGAGCAAAAATATATGGTGATGAAGAGAAGAGAGAGAAGATTTTAATAAGAATAAGAAAATAGTTAATAGAAAAACTTGTGTGGTTTTATGAAACCACCGTAAAAGTGAAACTTTTTTTCACATTATAGACATTTAACTAAAAATTTTCGGAATAATATTCCATTAAGGGTATAAAAATTGCTTCATCAATCTTAATTTTATATCTTAATCTTAATAATAGAAAATGGGAATGATAATGGGAAATGATAAAAGTAGACTAGGTCTCCAACTAATATTTTTATTGAACTCTGTGTCTTAGAGTACGACATACATAATACTTAACAATTATTTAGATGATATACACATATTAAAACACTGAAAACAATATTTTATAATCGTTGAGTCATTTTGATCCGTTTTTCAATTATTTTCAATCATTCTATTATCAATTCCATCTTCATCATGAATTTCACAGTTTATAAATGTAACCAATATTTTATGGTAACTAAAATACGTGAAAAGTGACTTACATTCGATTTTTTCAATGTATCTAGTAAAAACCGCATCGATACGAGCGCCTTTCACTTTATCCCTACTCCGCGGCCGACCGTCACGCGACATGCAACACACAGACGAAAAAGTTTGAGACGATGTAATAAAAGTTTAACTTTAAAAAATTAAAACTTTTTGAGTGGTAAAGTAAGAAAATAAACACTTAATTAAAATAGTTATGAGAAGGAAGAAAAGGAATTATACAAAACACAAATTAAGATAATTAAATTTAAACTAAAAATCTGTAAGGTGGCATGTAGAGGTTCCGTTATAAATACTATGTATTGGTGACGTGGAATGATATTAGAAAGAGAAGGGATGAGAAAACGGTGAATGCATTTATGTGCCTGAGTTTTTTGACTGTCGCTTTTTCGTTTTATCGACGTTTAAATCATAACGATGCTAAAGAATTATCACTTAGAAAAAATATACATTATACTTATATATTTAAAAACAATAAAAAAAAATACTAAACTTTATCTGAGCAAAAGAACTCACTAACATAGTTTTTAAGATTCGTACTAACCAACTCCTTTTAAGGATGTTAAAATATCAAATTACAATATTAAGATCATAACAAAAATATTTTAATAGTGAACGTGTGTCTTACACGGGCAATGTGTCAGTGGATAAATCATAAAACTGGAATCAAATCTACAAAAAAAAAATCAAAATAACTAGCAATTTAAGAAGCTCTAGTGAAATATTGCTGTTTCTTGTTTTATTTTATAGACAGAAAATTAATCTTCTAACCGATTGAAATATTTTTTGTTTAAGAAAATTGGTAATCTAGTAGCAGAAACTCTCGAGAATATTACAGGAAGGTAAAGACAAACTTACTGTCAGCCAAGCTCTCTTACCTGGAATGGCGCCCATTTAACGCCATTCCATCGGCGCTTTAGATACTCTTGGAAGATAAGCCGGGAGCTGGCTGCTTATAGTGCTAACCATCACTTACGAGAGCAAGGAAGTAATGGTATTAGGCCGTTTAGGGATCGAACGTAAAAGGACGATCATTCTTGAGTTGAGAAGTGAGTCTTTTAAATGGGAGTGCGAAATAGATGCTGTGGCACTGGAGTCTATTCAGGAGCGCATGTTCAGAGCACGATTTGAGAAATGACATCCGATACGCTCCACTTATGATCGTTTAAGAAAAGGTCATCGTATAGATTTTTGCAGGAACAAAATGATCATTGATTGCCGCAAAGTAAAATACGGTTTTTTTTGTCAGTGGTACGTGACTCACAACAATCGGTAACGTACGCATTGTAGCCTTCAAGAATTACGACGTCGGCGGTGGAGACAATGGTCCATGAGGAGATCCATTTCTGCATTACGACTAAAAAACCTGAGGGTTGACAGGTCTCCTTGAAATCTTTGCGCTGACGACAGCAGACTCCATTTCTTAACATCGACTCCCTAATATTTAGTCAACAGATGAGCGCAGTAAACACATCACAACTTCATATTAGGCCACATACTAGAGTAATGCGATATGCAAGCATTCGCATTGCTGATACACGACTTCAAATTATATTGCTATGTTTAATGAATTACTATGATTTTGTATATTATTTACGGTGACTGTCGTCGAGTACTTCGCTAGTCTGAATAGCCTCACTCACTCCTCGATTTACGTATATTTCTAATAACTTCTTTTGTCTAAGGTTCTTAATTAATACATTTTTATGTAAACTAGAATTTAGTTAATTTTATAAGTGCTTATAATAATAATATATTGGATTCCAATAATATCAATCACAATAGTATCAACATATCTAGCTCTTAAATACCTTTCTAAAGCGGATCGTTTCGTGGCAGACCTTGCACTGATTAAGATTGGGCACTATCGATTGTCCAAATACGCATGACAATACATATGCGCATGAACTGCCTACGAAATATAGTGATGGGTTCTATCTATGAAGTATCTATTGTTGTTTGTTCTACATAACATATATTGCATAAATTAATTATTCAATATCTTTAATTTTTGCACGCAATGTATTACATCAATATATTTTTTAATGCGAGCTTCTTCCCGTTCAGTGACAAATATAACCTGTACAAAATTGAAAGACACACAAAAATGTGTTTCATGCTGTGACAGTTTAAATACCTCTAAATGTTACAATACTTTTAAATGTTATTAATAATAAAGAGTTTATTGTCAATTTATTATATTTAAATAATATTTCTACTAGAAAATTGTTATGTTAATAAGAGTTTTAGAATTATAAAAATCCTTATATTTTAATATTAGATTTAAATAATTTCATTAAATACCTGAAAATCTCTGTTATATATGATCAAAGCAGACATATGTATGTTATTTTCTTATATCGATACAACACCCACAAATATGTCTTAATCATAAAAACTTTTCCTTATTTTAATTACATATATTAAAAATAAATAAATATGATCAAAAGTGAATTTTAACTAGAGCACGCCTTGAGGTGATCAGACTGTAGCGATCACGTGTGGAGGGTGCTCTACCATTCATATAATATTCAGAATATAATAATATATATTATATACACATAACTGCATATAAAGCATTAATTAAATAATTTAAACATAATAGTGCAATTATTATCGAGATGAGCGTAAGCGAAGCTATTAACCGTTTGGGAATCAATTTTTTGAGGCAACATCACAGGAAAACCACTTTACCAATTTTAACCAAAATTGGCACGCATGTCAAGCACGTGACTAGGCTTCTACTACAAACAACAAAACAAAAAAATATTGTTTCGTTTTAATCTTTAAAACGATCAAAAAACTGAATCTCCCATAGACTTAAGCTTAACTGAACCTGCGCGCGCTCGCCAATCATTACTCTTAACCTTTCCGGTGCCAGCAACTTAATTGGAAGTCCTTGGGCGGGGTATGGTTGGCCGACTGGCGACTTTATTAGTTTAAAAAAGGGGGAGGGCGCTCAGCTCAACACCTGCAGCGGATTGTGGCGGATCCTAGTTTATGATAGGATTTAGGATACACTTTTTTTTTAATATGAATTGATTTTTTTATTACCCTTACTGCATAGTTTATGCGAAACGTAAATATATTACTAGAATTATTTTTATTTACTAATTACATAACTTTAAGTAAAAACTAATAAAATAAAGTATAATAAATTTAATTTATAAAATTGAAAATATTAATTGAAATAATATAAAAGAAACCAATTACTTTAATTTTCATCATTATGAAGTGGAGTATCTTTCCATAGTATCGTTAAAGTTTAAGATGTTCATCTTACAAGATGCTGCGTTTAAGAGATTCACGAGTATATAAGCAGAGGGTTACATCTCCAGCATCAGTGTACATCCATCGTTACATACATACCAACAACAGGTAGATAGATTCAATATATTAATAAACAGTGGTATAATTTTTCAGGACATTCAAAAATATATATATTATTTTCAAATTTAATGTATAGTAAATACCTAATATAGGACTGGATTTTCAGGAAATACAAAAATTTCAATTTGGACATTTTCAATAATAGATTACAATGAAGGTATGCATATATTATTATTTATTAAAGATATATTATTCTGTATATTATGTATATTTTCAAATAGTCAATCAATCATCAATCAAGTCTTTTTTTCAGTTTTTCTTAGCATGCGCCTTACTTGTGGCGTCGAGTCTGGCAGAGCCACCGGTGGATAACAGGTAACTCATAGTATATTATTTATTACCTAATTATAAAATACATTTAATTTCCATGGTATTACAAAATTTATTTTATTATGTAACTAGCTTTTGCCCGCGGCTTTGCACACTTCAAAATCGTAGTAAAACAATTCCCCTTTCCTTTTTTTTGTATTTGACTTGTTTTAAGTGATACAATCAAAATTACGACATCGCCAGACATCGCTCACTGTCAAAAATCTATTTAAAGTTTTTAATAACAATACAATATTACATACTGTATTTTTATACCTCTCTTGTTTTTACTTAAACGTCCATTTAAATACTTTTTAAACAGAGTACTTAATAACCATTCTAACCACATATTCTACTTATAGATTTTCATTAAAAATAATTAAAATACGACCACGTAAACTTGAGGCATTTTGCTACACAATCGACTTTATTTTGACCATCAACTTGCAGGTCTAATTTTATAAAAAAAAATCTATTTTAAATGCTAAATAATATTTATTAGACATTCAGTTAGCTATATGCATTAATACATTTTTCGACACTGAACATTCACAGAAGTCATTTTTGAGATGGTTTCCACGGTTCCATACCATAGTGCCCCGGCCGAACGTACCGCCGCGCCGCAAACGCGATGTCCCTATATTTTAAATCTGTAATATCTTCCAAAATATTCATTTAAATTACATGCTGTAAAGGGCTATATTGTTCCATATTAAATGTAAAATTTTTTAAGGTACTTCATAAGATAAGGATTAATGCTGCATTGCTTAAAATCGCTTCGTAAATAAGACATTATTCTCGTAAAAAGTAAAAGATAAAAATTGACTATTGTGGATTGTCCCTAAGAGATAAACATATACTATCGCGGACTTTCTTGTAGAACTTTTTAAGATATACATTACTTACTACATTATTTTGATCTATCTCGTAGAATTCAGCCAGCGTTTGCAATGTAAGCGCAAAACAATGTGTTTATTTACGACTTCGCATTAAATCTTGAAATTATCAGTGGGTCTCTAATATATTAAGCATGTGATTATACACATAAACCTTCCTCTTGAATAGAGATTCAAGAGGAATCTATTAAAAAAAAACCGCATCAAATCCGTTGTGTAGTTTTAAAGATCTAAGCATACATACAGTCATAGGGACAGACGCGAAAAGCGACTTTGCTCTATACTATGTAATGATTTGAAACTACTCAAACCTTCAACGGGGGCCATTAAATCCCT
Organism: Napeogenes inachia; assembly: GCA_959347355.1. Taxonomy (NCBI): domain Eukaryota; kingdom Metazoa; phylum Arthropoda; class Insecta; order Lepidoptera; family Nymphalidae; genus Napeogenes; species Napeogenes inachia. The sequence continues at coordinate 1,324,944 of OY365796.1, read as the reverse complement.
GCAGAAGATTTACAATATGTCTTGAAATATAAGTTTTCTTCATAAAAGGATTCTACAGACAGATTTTTTAATTTCTAACCCCATATCAAAATATTCAAAATAATCTCTAGAAACCTAAACCTAATTTAGAGTTATTTGAAAACTCCTTTATTTATTAACTTATGCTCTGCCTGTGTCGAATATCGAATCACAATATGTCTATATTATGTCTTACAGATATCTGCCTCCTCAGTCGAGGAACGCACCTCCGGCTCAAACATATGGCGTGCCTGGGTTCGGTCAGAGACAAACCGATGCTGTCTTCAGGTAAAATAAACGTTTATGAGTATAATATAATTATTTTAAATATAAATTAAATATGACGGTTCCGGTAGGCAGCACTGTGTTTAAGCTATAACTACCTAATTGTTTGTACTTTCGCCGAGATCACAGAAGAAGCTATTATATATATATAACACCGCTGCATGCTGGTAGTATTTTTTAAAAGTATTATAGTAGCGCTGTCTTTAGGTAAATTATTATATTTTGCCTCTCTTAGTCTACATTTCTAAAGCTCTAGATGTTGCTTCTGAATTTTCGATGATATAAAATTGTATTACATGTATATTGTAAATATAAGAAATTCGATAACTTCGATAACGAAATTTCGATAATTTCGATAACGAAATAAATAACTTATCAAATTTTACCGACTAAAAAAGGTTTTAAATATAAGAACATTTTAGTTTAGCTCTTAATAACATAAATAATTACAATATTACAGGGGTCGTCCAGCATCTACGTACGGAACACCAACGAGGAGCCGTCTGCCCAAACCGCAATACGGACCACCTCAAGCTGCTACCAACCAATATCAAGGACGAAGCCAAGCACCAAACAGTCAATACTTGCCGCCAAACAACCAATACCAGGCTGCAGCGAATCTACGATTAACTCAATACCAGGCGCCAACAAGCCAATATTTGCCACCAACCAGTCAACACCAAATTTCAACAAACGAACGTTTAGCCCAAACTCAACACCAAGCACCAACAGCTCAATATTTGCCTCCCACCAGTCTATATCAAGCTACGTTCACTCAGTATGGTCTTCCAGTCCAAGCTCGGTCCAGCGCTCCTTCACAAGAATATGGTGCACCTGGCATAGCTCGCAGTATGTTATATTCAAACAGTAGCTTTTACTCGTTCACGTAATGTCAGTTAAGCAAATGTTAAAACCTGCTGCTTGTATTGTATTATTTACCTGTAGGTGGTAGCGACAGTGGATACGACAACCAGCAGAGCAGACAGTACCTACCACCTAATGCACGGTCATACGATGATGGTAGCAATGGGGTGAGTCTTATAAACAAAGACCTTAAGTCGTCAAGTAGTCAAATGATAACAATAGTTAAAATCAAATACTTTGTCATTTTAGAGACATTTAAATATATATTAGAGATACCTATAGATTATAACCAGCACTACGAAGATGTTCTGTGCCGCATCTAATTTCCAGTGACTTTTTAATATAATATGTTTTATATACTTTACATTGCACCAAAAAATCCCAAATCTGACAATGGTAATATCATGTAAAGGAGCCAGCAAACTACGAGTTCGAGTATATGGTGGAGGACGCCGCCTCCGGGAACAACTTTGGTCACAGGGAGGAGAGGAGAGGAGACAGGGCCGAGGGCCGGTACTACGTACTGCTGCCGGACGGACGCACACAGGTGCAGCGATCACTGATATACCTTACTTTTTATTTTATATATATACCTACAGGATTTTTATATCTTGGTTTGTTCACGCAAAAACAAAGACGCTATAATAAAAATCGGTGACGTTATAACTTCATGTCACAACCAATATATCGGATACTTTTCAATGCTGAAAATTGTGTCACTTTCAGGGGAACGTACAAAAAATGGTTAGGTTTGTAATTACAACCACATGTGTTAGACATGCATGGCTTCAGACGTTATGAGGCTGTTTTTAGAATTAGAGTTAAATTTATTAAAGTTATGTACTATGTCATTCCAGACTGTGGAGTACGAAGCCGACCAGGACGGTTTCAAACCCAGGATTTCATACGAAGAGAACGACGATGGCGCAGGATACAGCGACAGACAGACCACATATAACAACGATGACACAAACGGACCTTACTAATATATAACAAGAGAACATATTTATATAACTTTCTTAAATACCTCTTTTTATATTAGTTATTTGTAAATATTGATAATCTTAACCGACGACTGCGCTATGTTATTGGATAATGAGTTTTATTATCTAGTTTTTAAGTATATATTTAATTTTAACTTTATTTAACTTTGTCATGAAGGAATTTTGTCTCATTGAGCCCAATAATACCAAAACGTTTCTATTTTTGTTTTATCTATTTTTTTGTAAATAAATATAATTCTTTTTAATATCCCTTTGTTTATTTTTTTAACTTTTATATTTTCCTATTGCTTACACCAACATGTTTAATAAAAAGCATAGCAACACAGTTAATCATCACAGGTATGATGCGTTGAATATTAACAAATAGCAATTAACAGAACCAAATAATAGTAATAAAAAACTAAAAGGTGTCAAGGGACACCCGGATGGAACGAAGTTCTTTTCGATTAATTATTGAAGGAATTGTAATAAAAAAAATACCTTAAAAGCTTTTAATATTTTTTATAAACATAAAAGAAAAATAACTAAATTAAAAAGTGGTAATCAATAAACCCGGGAGTTATTGTCGCGCCACCTAGCGGTCTCACTATGTTTACATAACAGATGTAGTTATGTTTCGATGGCGTTTGATAAATAGATGGCGTTGTTACAAATTACAACAAACTCCAATATCAAATAAATAATAAAGAACTACTAAGCAATTTAATAGAATACAAAAAATAATTAATTAAAACCTACAATATTTATTATTTGTAATGTAGGTAAGTAAAGACTTATATTTCCATGTAGGGAACGATACATTTCTAATTTTTATGGTATTAAATTATTAATAGAAGCCAATATAACTAAATTAAAAAGTGTTAATCAATAAACCCATGAGTTATTGTCCCGCCACCTAGCGGTTTCACTTTGTACTGATATGTTTATATAACAGATGTAGTTATGTTTCCCTAAGGAAAATAGATGGCGTTGTTACAAAACATTACGAGTATATTTGATCACAAATTTGTATTATTATTTTATTATTTGCAAATTGATTCTAAAAGAACAAACTCAAATAAATAATAAAGAACTACTAAGCAATTTAATATAATACAAAAAATAATAATGATAGAAATGAAAATATCTCGCTTGCTTTCTATAACAGAGAGAGAGATGGCAAAACATATCGTGCCAACTTTTGGTAAGAATTTTTACCGTCTAGCCCCCTTTCACAACGCGCGATAAAGAACTACGTTCCAAAAATATATACAATAGTACTCTAAAAAACATATTATTAACAAAAATATAACAAAAATAAGGTAAATTTGAATTAGCCTCCCGTTAAGAAGCAACCGTGAATATATCCCATTAATAAATTTACCTTCAAAACTTTAATGTAATTTTAAGAAAAGTAACAAACAACAGACCCGCCGCTAGCTGTTTGATCGCCCGCGTGCAATACCGATTATGCCGCCCTGACACTATGCTGAGTTTAGTTTTTAAGGCTATTTAAATGTTTTTTTTTTCATTATGGGCTAAAAAGAAAAACATCTTTAGTAATATAAAACATTTATGTTGATTAGGTGTTTAATACATTTTTTTTTACTGAAATATAAAACCCCAACAACAATACCAAGAATAAATATCTAGAAAACTATGAAACGGTAATAATGTAATCGGACGGTCTTTTAAACAAAAATAAAAAAAGTCTGCCTCAAAAAGTAGTAAACGGAATTTCACGTTGTTTTACTGATTCGTGGTGTAAGTAACTGTGTACAAAAATCTACACAAATTTCATGGGATCGGAACTCCCGCGGGTGAAGCCGCGAGCATGTCAGCTACTACTTAAATATTTCTCTACAAAATTTTACTATTCTATATGGTGTCTCAAAAGAAAGTTCTCCTTAAAAAAATCAATTTTTTAAAAGCACAGAGTTAGGTACTTCATTTTTTTTATTACTTATTAAAAAACAACGTTTGGGATGTTATTTAAAAGTGGCGTCGTCCAAATGTAAACCGTCGCAGCTCATGGCATCCATTTCGTTTTTGATATTTACTTATAATTGTGCCAGAGAAGTCGGTTTGTTGGCGTAAACTTTGAATTTGATATAACCCCACAGGAAAGAGTCCATATACGTTAAATCGGTACTGCTTGGAGCGCCAACTTATAACACTGGTCTTGGAGCTCAATTTGCTAGGAAAATTTTCAAGAACTCTTGGTAGAGACTTGTTGGACGTGTGTTAAGTTGCTCCCTCCTGCTGGTCCCATGATCTTTGGTTATAAAATAAAAAAGAGGCAGTTCAGACACGAAGAAGGCGTCTAACATCATTATCAATAAGCTGAATTCACTGTAACTGTGCGTTCACTTCCATCTGCAAAAAAGCAAGGGCTGATAAATCCTTGCACCCATATCGCTGCTCATACGGTCACTTTAGGCGAATGTAGGAGTTTCTGATGTTTTTGTTTTGGATTGGTTGCACTCTAGTAGCGACAATTTTAATTATTAACATGTTCATCAAGATGAAAATGGGCTTCTACCGAAAAGAAGATGTTGGTAAACGTAAAGTGCTCAATCATCTGATTCACGAAGTCAAGCCTCTGATCAGCATCCTGACTTTAATTCTTGCACCATCTGCATTTTGTATGGGCGAAGCTTTATATATTTTTGTAAAATGCGTCATCATGAAGACCCATGCACGTGAAATATAATAAATCGGGAACGAGATCGTCTTTATCAGACAATCATCTGACAGGCATTCTGCGCATAGCTACTTTTAAAATACCAGCTGACATAGATACACTGTGAAAACAAAAAAAATTTCAAACATCTCATTAGTAATAAGGTTTTTAGAGTGATTAGTAAAACTAAGGCTTTCTTCCTTAATAAATAAAACAATTTACATTCAAATTGTTGTTTTATTTATATTTAATTTTACTTTGAATTTGTCTTGGCCCGCTACAGTTACAAAATTACAAATTGGGCCCCCCACAAAATTATGTTGGACAGGCCTGGGTTAAACAGTCAATGCACTGTCTTATAAGAGGTTGAAGTTAGAGAAACAACAGTTTTATAATTACAACTTGGGATGTTTTATTTTATGTTTCTGGGAAAACTGGGGTTGATAATGGACCTTTAAGTTCAAAATTTATAATATTGAAATAAATTCAGATTTAAATGTGGCGGCATTTTTTGAGACTTTTTTTAACGAAATTCCTTTCACAGTCGCGCGTAATTTAAATTCTTCAACATTTGATGCACTCGTATCGACGAATAACGTAAGAGTCAGTAATAAATGTTTTGGTTTGAAACCTGTTACATCATATGAAATTGTTAAAACTCTTAGAATGAAAAAAAACTGGTGATCTTTGGGGTATGTCAGTAAAACTACTTTTTTTATGGAAGAGGAGGGCAAACGAGCTGGCGGGTCACAGATGACATGTGATCACCGCCGCCCATGAACTCTTGCAACATCCGAGGATTTACAAGAGGGTTGCCGGCCAGGTAGGAGTAGACGCCTTTTTGACGTGACAACGTCTTAAATTAGGTTAAGCTGGGAGTCACTTATGAAAAAGTGTAACGCCCGGTAACGTAACGATGAGTCACACACACATAGAATGCCTTGCGTCTCTCTCCCACTCAAACATGATCGGTCCGCCGAGCAATGTTTTGATTTTCAAATTGATTCTTTAAAATTACAAATATTAAGAAAAAGTGGCAGATATAAGAAAACTTGATTTAAAATGTGTTGAGCAAGAATTTTAACATCTAATTTAAGTAAATGTTTTAATTTTCAACTTCATTATTTACAATTACAAATTTTAATTAATTTCAAATTTATTTAGCAAAAATTTGAACCTTCGATCTGAATAAGTGTTTTGATTTTCAAATTAATTCTTTAAAATTAAAAATATTAAAATATATAAAATCAGAAGTGACGTCAAATAACATTATCTGTACTTATTATTATTTAATATGTAGGCCAGTACATGTGACCATACTTGGTAGACACAATTGGAAATAGTATTTTTTTATAACTGAAAAAAATATATATATAAAATACTGGTAGCAAACAATAACTTCAATGATCGATATCTCCGCAACTAATTGATGTATCGAAAAATTCTGTAAATAAATTTTGTAAAAAATAATAACATCAATAATATAATATAAAATAAATAATATATAAAATGATTTTACGTGACAACGTCTTCATCGTCCTATCCTCAACAAAATCACTCAAATTATTAAAATATTGTGCAATTTAATAATATTCATATCAATAAATATTCTACCGAGAAAAAGACGTGGTCACGTAAATCTTCGCCCGTAAAACCGACTTTACAGGCAACCATATTTTTTTTAAGGTATCCATGTCGTACCGATCTGGAAATACCACCGAAAGGAGTTCGTTCCACAAGCGAGTGGAACGTGGAAAAAATGTCCTTAAAAACCGCACAGTAGAGGATCGCCACGCGATCACCACCATCCAGGTGGTAAGGATGATATTGGAGGCGATGGCGTGCGCGGCAGGCATCATATCGAATAGTTCTTCGGAACATTCACCGTTGTAAATGCGGTAGAAGACGCACAAAGAAGCCACGTCTCTACGCAATGCCAAAGAGTCCAGCCGTTCGCAGAGCACCGGGTCCCCGACAATCCGAACGGCTCTCTGTTGTACGCAGTTAAATGGTAGAAGCTGATATTGGGGTGATCTGGACCTGAGATGAGAACAGTACTCCATGTATGGCCGGATCTGCGCGTTATAGAGCGCAAGTCTTTGGCCAGGTTTAAAATACTGCATCGCTCTATTAATCACTCCCAATTTCATCGAGCCCAAATTGGCCTTGCTCTCCAGATGACCACGAAACTGATAATCACTCGAAATGTCGAGACCCAGTATTCTGATACTTGGCGAGGCAATGAGGGGAGTTCTCTCGAAGAGCGGTGATACGACAAACGGGGTTTTCTTAGTGGTAAACGCGCAAACTTGTGTCTTCAGGGGATTGAACTGAACGTGGTTCAGTTCACCACACTCAGAGATCAGCCCCAAGGAAGTGTCTTTAGAAGACACAAGTTTCTCTCGGCACTCGTCGACGTTTTCCCGAGAGAGACCTGCACGGCCGGAATATACCGCATTCCCAGTGCTGTCATCCGCATAACAATGTATGTTGAAGATATCCAACATATCATTGATGTGCAGAAGGAACAGAGTTGGGGATAGCATGCAGCCTTGGGGTACACCAGCGTTCACGGGCTTAGGGTACGAGCAAAAACCGTCGAAAACGACTTGTATGCTCCGCCCAGTGAGAAAGCTGGTGATCCACTTGCATAAACTCTCGGGAAGGTAGCTTCGAAAGAAGCCCCCTGTGCCATACACGATCGAAGACTTTCGCCATATCCAGACTAACTGCGAGACCCTCTCCCTTACTTTCAACAACAGCTGCCCAACAGTGTGTAAGATACAACAGAAGATCACCAGCCGATCGACCATGGCGAAAGCCATATTGCCGTTCATTTACCAACTGGTGATCCTCGAGGTAGATTAGGAGCTGTTTATTGATAATGCTCTCAATTACTTTGGAGAGAAGAGAGGTAATGACGATAGGTCTGTAGTTAGCTATCACCTTTTTTAGGGATCGGATGGACAAGGGCACGCTTCCATGAGACCGGAACTACACCTTTCAAGTAGGAGTACCAAAATAGACGCGTTAGCACTGGTGTCAACTCAGGGACACATGTCCGTAGCACAACTGGACAGATACCATCTGGCCCACTCAACTTATGAACTACCAAGGAAAGGAGGTTTTTCAGATGAGTTTTTGCCGAAAAACTATTTCCGGCATAAGGTTCGGACACCGCGGGATGATAGGCGGTGCCTTCCCCTGGTCTTCCGAAGTCGAGTTTGAGGCAAAAACAGTGCCCAAGGGATCGGCTTTCTCTTTTGCCGTGTGGGCCAAAAAGTCGTTCCCAGTGTGCAATGGCGGCAAGGACGGCTGACAGAAGTTTCCCAGACTGGCTTTGGAAAGCCCCCAGAACATGCACGTCCCAGGTGGGTACTTTGCCAACTAATCCCCAATTTTGACGACATGCTTGAACTTTGCTAGCGATTTTCCGTTTGAATAATCTGGAGGCACGATTATATTTCCTCATCGGAACTCTAGAGTTCGGATCCTTAGTGACTAACGCACTAGCCCAAGCTTGATAAGCCTGCCGTTTGCCAGCTGCTGTAGCCTTGACAGATGCATCAAACCAAGGTCGCGATCTGCCACCAAGTGGTACCACAGAGTTTGGTACAAATAGTTCCATGCCCTGAAGTATCACATCAGCTACAGCCGCAGCGCAGTCACTAGGATCATTTGAAGGAAAACAAATCGGCCCCCATGGGTAGGATGCAAAAAAGGATCGCATTCCATCCCAAACCGTCGAGTCGCAGGTCTTGTGTGAGCTGGGCGTTCCATGGGTTCCACTACACTCCGTACCAAGCAATGATCAGAGGACGCTAAGGAAGCCTCGACAGTGACTAGGTACTTTCCGGGATGTGTAGTCAGCAGAAGATCCAACAAAGAGGGCATATGGCTGTCCACGTCCAGTAAACGAGGGTGCGTCTTTACCAATTAGGACAGACCATTTGCCAGAGCAAAGTCAAACACAGATCTCCCCGCGTAGTCGGTGGCATGTGACTCTAGCCAATCGGCATGGTGCGCATTGAAGCCCCCGAGGACTACGACTTCGGCGGAGGGAGTCGTCTGTGAAAGCAAATCGTCAATCTTCGCCTGAACATGGCCTAAGAGTTGATCCGTTTCTGCATTACCACTATGGGACCTGTGAGAGGCTGGCGTAGACTCTGACATGGTCGTCCATGAATGAAGTCCCCGGATGTTGCATAGTTCACATTTAGAGTGGGTTCGGGGTGCCGCTGCGTTGACTCGTCGCTTGCCCTCAAGAAACACAAAAGGCGATATTTTGCCCGCCCCAGGAACGACGGGCAGCCCGAGCAAAATCCGAGAATCATTTACCCGATTTTGCTCCCCGGCTTCATCAAAGCCTGTACCCTACTGGGGTATTTTTTTTTAGACATCGCTTTCATGTTTGGCGTGGGGGGTTGGGCTTCCGGATTCTCTCACTCACCGACGAAACATAACTAAATGAATTTGGTTACTACACGTCGGTCTTCTATGAGAGGGTGGTCTTTCCCCGGTCGAGCTAGCCCACAGTCTTTTAACTGTTATAAGTGATGGCTGGCTCTTGTGTTATGCTCGTGAACGGGTGCTGCTTGCGGTGACTGGTTGTGTGGCAGGCCGAAGATTTATATATTATATATTTTTTCTGTTATTATTATTTAATTTTCGTTGCCTGAAATCATTAGGCTTCTTTTCAGATGTGTGGTTCTTCTCAGACCAGGACGCGTTTGGAACCCTCATAGCTTTAACATTAAGATGGAAAGTGCTTTTTCAGAAGGGCTTATTACGATAAATCTAGTATCGTAATAGCCCCTCCTGACATTTCCATGTTGACGTACACAAGTGATCACTGATTATGATTCTAAGTGGAAAAGATATAAATAAATAAATAAAATAGATATTGCTAGACAATTATCCTTATTTTTAATAAGTATTGAAACCGGTACATTCCCAGATTTAATGAAAAATAGTAAAGTAGTTCCTTTGTTCAAAAGTGGCGATAGACTAGAACCCGGATATTATAGGCCTATCTCTATTTTACGTACCTTAAAGTAAAATATTCGAAAAAATATTCTAAACCAAATGACAGAATTTGTTTATAGCAATAAAATCATGCATATAATTTGATGTAAATAATTGTAAATCGGCTGGTTACACCTAAAAATGTGTGTTCCACAAGGATCTATTCTTGAAAAGACTATGTGACATTGTACGTTTTGCTGATGATACCTCGCTTATTTTTTAAGTTGAGGGTAATAAAGCTAATTTTGATGAAGTAAACAGTGCTCTGTCACGTGTTCTTCATTTAAAAGCTAGAGACTCCCTAAGAGATGTTTTTAAAGAAATCGGTATTCCCACGATAACTTCTCAATACATTTTTAATAACTTAATATATATACGCCAAAATTTAAATGCTTATATTAAAAACAGCGACAGACATACGACTAGTACAAGAAATAAAAATAGGCTGATACCTATATGCAGTCTTGAATCATGTTACTTAATACATTTATAATTTATTACAGTACAATTCAGAAACCAGTAACATAACTTTAAAAAGGAGAAAAAAAAAAATTAAAATACCCCCGATACAAAAAGATCTCTAAAAAGAATAAAAATAATATTATTATGTACTTATTGAATTCGTTGCGTCGGGGGACCGTTTAATAAAGGAAGAAATTAAAATGCAAGTAGGTATATAATATTATTTTTAGAGGTCTTTTTGTATCGAGGGTTTTTTTTATTTTTAATTAAATTTTTTGTAACTATATTTATTACCAGACAGTTATATATATTTTTTTAATTTGTTGCTCAGGTTGTATAATGTACTATCAAATACAAGTTTTCGTGGTAACTTTAACAATAATAACGTGTAAAAATAGTAAAGAGTAATGTTACACAACTACTACATTCCGAAATTTTCCATAGGGAAGTCTCAACTGAAGACGCAATTTTTTTTCGCCAGACGTCGACGTTATCCAATAATTAATCGACAGCTGAACGCAGGTAGACACATCACGATCTTGTATTAGGCACCTTACTAGAGAAATGCGATATGCAAGGATTCGCATTACTGATACACGACTTCAAATTAAATTGTTATGTTTAATGAATTACTATGATACTTTGTAAGTGAATAGACTCACTCACTCACCGAGTACTGAGTTACAAATATTTCTTTAAACTTCTAACTTTTAAGATTCTTAATAAGTACAGTTTTCATGTAAGCTACAATTTAGTTACTAACATCTGATATAGAAGATTGAGTAATGTTACGACGAAATACATATCTGCCACAACGATTTTGTTTTATAAATAACCTCTAAGTATATTTAATTTATTAAGTGCTTATAATAATATATTGAATTCCGATAATATCAATCATAATAGAAATCACAACATATCTATCTGTTCAATAGCTTTTCTAAAGCGGATCGTTTCGTGGCAGACCTTGCTCTGAATTAAGATTTAAGATTACTATCGATTGTCAAAATACATGCGCATGCGCCGTTTATATAATATAGTGATGGGGTCTATCGATGAAGTATTGTGGTTTGATCTACATATACATACAATTAGACAAATATTATTAACAAATGTGTATTGCTTAAGCAAATTATTTAATATCTATTATTGCTCTGAGGCAATGTATTACTTAAATACGTATATTTATAATGCTAGCATCTGCCCAGAAATTTTCAGTTACAATATAACCTGTACAAAATTAAAAGACACAAAAAACTGTTTCATGTTGTGACATTTTTTACTAATCTTTAATAAAAAAATAAATTTCATTTTAAAACAATCCAATAAAGTGACGAGAATACGTCAAAATAGCAGCCCATCCCTAGTGTTAAGGTTATTATTTTAAATAATTGACCTTCTTGTAATTACATATTATAATAGATTAGATCAGCTATTCATGTGATACGTGATGCTCACCTAACACACAAATAATTAAAACATTTTATATATATTTAGAAATGTTACAATACCTCCAAATGTTATTAATAATAAAGAGTTCATTATGGATTTATTATATTAAAATATAATAAATCCATCATAAACTCTTAATCAACTATGTTAAATATTAAGCATATAACCCCAATATTATTATGTAAATAAGGGTTTTAGAAATATAAAAACTGCTTATATTTCCATATGAGATTTAAAATATCTATTATATATGATTAAATTAGACACATGTATCTATTATTTTTCTATATCGAAACACGTATTAAAACCCACATATATATCTTGATCATAGGAACTTTGCCTACTTTTAATTACATATATTAAAAATAAATAAACATAATCTAAAGTGAATTTTAACTAGAGCACGCCTTGAGGCGATCAGGTGATAGTGCTCACGTATGGAGTTTGCTCTACCATTCATATAATATTCAGAATATTATAATATATATTGTATACATATAACTGCATATAAATCATTATTTAAATTGCTAAAACATAATAGTGCAATTATAATTTATGATAGGATTTACCCATTTTTTTAAATATGTACCTATTTGTATTTTATTTCTCACTTTTACTACTTAATTGACTAAAATCTATTAATTAACTTCATGGTTTTATGCTATGAAATTTAAATATAATAAACGAAATATTTTTATTTACTAATCACATCACTTAAAGTAGAAACTAATAATATAAAGTATAATAAATGTATTAAATAAAATTTAAAATATTATTAAAATAACATAATAGAAACAGATTACTTTAACTTTCACAATTATGATGTAGAGTATTTTTCCAATGTATCATTAAAATTTAAGATGTTCATCTTACAAGATGCTGCGTTTAAGAGATTCACGAGTATATAAGCAGAGGGTTACATCTCCAGCATCAGTGTACATCCATCGTTACATACATACCAACAACAGGTAGATAGATTCAATATATTAATAAACAGTGGTATAATTTTTCAGGACATTCAAAAATATATATATTATTTTCAAATTTAATGTATAGTAAATACCTAATATAGGACTGGATTTTCAGGAAATACAAAAATTTCAATTTGGACATTTTCAATAATAGATTACAATGAAGGTATGCATATATTATTATTTATTAAAGATATATTATTCTGCATAAGGCACATGTAGGTACATATTTTCACACTATAATCGAGTCCTTTTTTCAGTTTTTCTTAGCATGCGCCTTACTAGTGGCGTCGAGTCTGGCAGAACCACCGGTGGATAACAGGTAGCTCATAGTATACTATTTATTACCTAATTAGCGCGTACATATTATACATGAATTATAAAATACATTTATTTTATCTGCTATTAATAAAATACTCAAGCACGTATTTCTACATATCAAAAATGTATATTATATCAACCTTCAATGAAGGTCATTTTAATCTCCCTGCGGTAGATTTTCAAAAAATCTAGTAGTATAAGCCTTCGTCATAAAAATAATCTACAGTTAGATTAATTAATTTCTAGCCCCATTTAAGTTCTGCTCTATCTGGTGTTTAATAATAACTGTTATTAACTTTAACTATCAATATCGAATCACAATATGTCTATATTTCGTCTTACAGATATCTGCCACCTCAGTCGAGGAACGCACCTCCGGCCCAAACATATGGCGTGCCTGGGTTCGGTCAGAGACAAACTGATGCTGTCTTCAGGTAAAATAAACCATTATTATCCTTGGTTGGTTATAACTTAACACTATTACTTTTCGTAGAGACAGTGCCGATAGTCAGCACAGTTGAACATAGTTCAAGCTATAATTACTGTTTGTACCTACGTTATTCGAAGTCAGATCAGAAGCTAGTTATAAATATGTAGCGTGAAATGTACTCGCTTAATGTTCAGAAGAAATGTATTAATGTATTTAATAATAAGTATTTGTCTATAGTAGTAACTTTTAAGCAGTTGGATTTAGCATGTTAGTTCATAGAAAATCAGAACTTCATCTCAACGATACTTTGTAAACAGATTTACATTTATTTTTAAAAGTATTATAGTAGCGCTGTCTGTTGGAAAATTATTATATTTTGTTTCTTTTACTCTACAGTTCTAAAGTTCTGGATGTTGCTTTTTAATTTTTACTAATATAAAATTGTATTACATGTATATTGTGCATATAAGAAATTATCGACGAAATAAATAACTTATCAAATTTTACCGACTAAAAAAAAAGGGTTTGAAATATAAGAACACCTTAGTTTAGCTCTTAATAACATAAATAATTACAATATTACAGGGGTCGTCCAGCATCTAAGTACGGAGCACCAACGAGGAGCCGTCTGCCCAAACTGCAATACGGGCCACCTCAAGCTGCTTCCAACCAATATCAAGGACGAAGCCAAGCGCCAAACAGCCAATACTTGCCGCCAAACAACCAATATCAGGCTCCAGCGAATCTACGATTAACTCCAAGTCAATACCAGGCGCCAACAAGCCAATATTTGCCACCAACCAGCCAATACCAAGCTTCAACAAACCAACGTTTGGCCCAAAGCCAACACCAAGATCCAACGGCCCAATATTTGCCACCAACCAGTCAACACCAAATTTCAACAAACGAACGTTTAGCCCAAAATCAACACCAAGCACCAACAGCTCAATATTTGCCTCCCACCAGTCTATATCAAGCTCCGTCCACTCAGTATGGTCTTCCAGTCCAAGCTCGGTCCAGCGCTCCTTCACAAGAATATGGTGCACCTGGCATAGCTCGCAGTATGTTATATTCAAACATTAGCTTTTACTCGTTCACGTAATGTCAGTTAAGCAAATGTTAAAACCTGCTGCTTGTATTGTATTATTTACCTGTAGGTGGTAGCGACAGTGGATACGACAACCAGCAGAGCAGACAGTACCTACCACCTAATGCACGGTCATACGATGATGGTAGCAATGGGGTGAGTCTTATAAACAAAGACCTTAAGTCGTCAAGTAGTCAAATGATAACAATAGTTAAAATCAAATACTTTGTCATTTTAGAGACATTTAAATATATATTAGAGATACCTATAGATTATAACCAGCACTACGAAGATGTTCTGTGCCGCATCTAATTTCCAGTGACTTTTTAATATAATATGTTTTATATACTTTACATTGCACCAAAAAATCCCAAATCTGACAATGGTAATATCATGTAAAGGAGCCAGCAAACTACGAGTTCGAGTATATGGTGGAGGACGCCGCCTCCGGGAACAACTTTGGTCACAGGGAGGAGAGGAGAGGAGACAGGGCCGAGGGCCGGTACTACGTACTGCTGCCGGACGGACGCACACAGGTGCAGCGATCACTGATATACCTTACTTTTTATTTTATATATATACCTACAGGATTTTTATATCTTGGTTTGTTCACGCAAAAACAAAGACGCTATAATAAAAATCGGTGACGTTATAACTTCATGTCACAACCAATATATCGGATACTTTTCAATGCTGAAAATTGTGTCACTTTCAGGGGAACGTACAAAAAATGGTTAGGTTTGTAATTACAACCACATGTGTTAGACATGCATGGCTTCAGACGTTATGAGGCTGTTTTTAGAATTAGAGTTAAATTTATTAAAGTTATGTACTATGTCATTCCAGACTGTGGAGTACGAAGCCGACCAGGACGGTTTCAAACCCAGGATTTCATACGAAGAGAACGACGATGGCGCAGGATACAGCGACAGACAGACCACATATAACAACGATGACACAAACGGACCTTACTAATATATAACAAGAGAACATATTTATATAACTTTCTTAAATACCTCTTTTTATATTAGTTATTTGTAAATATTGATAATCTTAACCGACGACTGCGCTATGTTATTGGATAATGAGTTTTATTATCTAGTTTTTAAGTATATATTTAATTTTAACTTTATTTAACTTTGTCATGAAGGAATTTTGTCTCATTGAGCCCAATAATACCAAAACGTTTCTATTTTTGTTTTATCTATTTTTTTGTAAATAAATATAATTCTTTTTAATATCCCTTTGTTTATTTTTTTAACTTTTATATTTTCCTATTGCTTACACCAACATGTTTAATAAAAAGCATAGCAACACAGTTAATCATCACAGGTATGATGCGTTGAATATTAACAAATAGCAATTAACAGAACCAAATAATAGTAATAAAAAACTAAAAGGTGTCAAGGGACACCCGGATGGAACGAAGTTCTTTTCGATTAATTATTGAAGGAATTGTAATAAAAAAAATACCTTAAAAGCTTTTAATATTTTTTATAAACATAAAAGAAAAATAACTAAATTAAAAAGTGGTAATCAATAAACCCGGGAGTTATTGTCGCGCCACCTAGCGGTCTCACTATGTTTACATAACAGATGTAGTTATGTTTCGATGGCGTTTGATAAATAGATGGCGTTGTTACAAATTACAACAAACTCCAATATCAAATAAATAATAAAGAACTACTAAGCAATTTAATAGAATACAAAAAATAATTAATTAAAACCTACAATATTTATTATTTGTAATGTAGGTAAGTAAAGACTTATATTTCCATGTAGGGAACGATACATTTCTAATTTTTATGGTACTAAATTATTAATAGAAGCCAATATGCTAATGAATAATATTTGTATACTAGTTTTATATGATATTTCGCCGATAATTTATAATAAATGTAAATAAAGTGAATAACTAAATTAAAAAGTATTAATCAATAAACCCATGAGTTATTTAATTTTAACTTTATTTCACTTTGTCAAGAAGGACGTTAAAATATGGATTTTAACATTTCTGTTTTTATGTTTTATATATTTTTTTGTAAATAAATAAAATTCTTTTCAATATCCCTTTGCTTATTTTTTATTTAAGTGTAATAATAATAAGATTTACTCTTTACATTAAATAAAGAATAACTTAATAATTTAATAAGTAAAACACAATTTACATATTATTTAAGTTTACTTCAATAAACTAAAAGGTAAAAATATTTCAAAATCTTACAGGTTTCTTTTTGATTGACTAGATTTTGCATAATTTCAATTAAACAATACTTAGTATGCGAGAGGATATTACAGGTTGAAATTATTATAATCACAGCAAGACTAATCAAAATATTTTGGTTTAAAAATGAATTATCTTAATTTAATCTATGACAATATTAATGTTATGACAAAATAGTCGTTTTAGTTTCGATTACAGATGGCGTTATAAGAAAAATAACATTTTAGACTTAGCCACAAAATAATACCTTGAAAAGATCCAATTGCCAATTTACAAAATGTACAAAATTAAAAGACACAAAAAACTGTTTCATGTTGTGACATTTTTTACTAATCTTTAATAAAAAAATAAATTTCATTTTAAAACAATCCAATAAAGTGACGAGAATACGTCAAAATAGCAGCCCATCCCTAGTGTTAAGGTTATTATTTTAAATAATTGACCTTCTTGTAATTACATATTATAATAGATTAGATCAGCTATTCATGTGATACGTGATGCTCACCTAACACACAAATAATTAAAACATTTTATATATATTTAGAAATGTTACAATACCTCCAAATGTTATTAATAATAAAGAGTTCATTATGGATTTATTATATTAAAATATAATAAATCCATCATAAACTCTTAATCAACTATGTTAAATATTAAGCATATAACCCCAATATTATTATGTAAATAAGGGTTTTAGAAATATAAAAACTGCTTATATTTCCATATGAGATTTAAAATATCTATTATATATGATTAAATTAGACACATGTATCTATTATTTTTCTATATCGAAACACGTATTAAAACCCACATATATATCTTGATCATAGGAACTTTGCCTACTTTTAATTACATATATTAAAAATAAATAAACATAATCTAAAGTGAATTTTAACTAGAGCACGCCTTGAGGCGATCAGGTGATAGTGCTCACGTATGGAGTTTGCTCTACCATTCATATAATATTCAGAATATTATAATATATATTGTATACATATAACTGCATATAAATCATTATTTAAATTGCTAAAACATAATAGTGCAATTATAATTTATGATAGGATTTACCCATTTTTTTAAATATGTACCTATTTGTATTTTATTTCTCACTTTTACTACTTAATTGACTAAAATCTATTAATTAACTTCATGGTTTTATGCTATGAAATTTAAATATAATAAACGAAATATTTTTATTTACTAATCACATCACTTAAAGTAGAAACTAATAATATAAAGTATAATAAATGTATTAAATAAAATTTAAAATATTATTAAAATAACATAATAGAAACAGATTACTTTAACTTTCACAATTATGATGTAGAGTATTTTTCCAATGTATCATTAAAATTTAAGATGTTCATCTTACAAGATGCTGCGTTTAAGAGATTCACGAGTATATAAGCAGAGGGTTACATCTCCAGCATCAGTGTACATCCATCGTTACATACATACCAACAACAGGTAGATAGATTCAATATATTAATAAACAGTGGTATAATTTTTCAGGACATTCAAAAATATATATATTATTTTCAAATTTAATGTATAGTAAATACCTAATATAGGACTGGATTTTCAGGAAATACAAAAATTTCAATTTGGACATTTTCAATAATAGATTACAATGAAGGTATGCATATATTATTATTTATTAAAGATATATTATTCTGCATAAGGCACATGTAGGTACATATTTTCACACTATAATCGAGTCCTTTTTTCAGTTTTTCTTAGCATGCGCCTTACTAGTGGCGTCGAGTCTGGCAGAACCACCGGTGGATAACAGGTAGCTCATAGTATACTATTTATTACCTAATTAGCGCGTACATATTATACATGAATTATAAAATACATTTATTTTATCTGCTATTAATAAAATACTCAAGCACGTATTTCTACATATCAAAAATGTATATTATATCAACCTTCAATGAAGGTCATTTTAATCTCCCTGCGGTAGATTTTCAAAAAATCTAGTAGTATAAGCCTTCGTCATAAAAATAATCTACAGTTAGATTAATTAATTTCTAGCCCCATTTAAGTTCTGCTCTATCTGGTGTTTAATAATAACTGTTATTAACTTTAACTATCAATATCGAATCACAATATGTCTATATTTCGTCTTACAGATATCTGCCACCTCAGTCGAGGAACGCACCTCCGGCCCAAACATATGGCGTGCCTGGGTTCGGTCAGAGACAAACTGATGCTGTCTTCAGGTAAAATAAACCATTATTATCCTTGGTTGGTTATAACTTAACACTATTACTTTTCGTAGAGACAGTGCCGATAGTCAGCACAGTTGAACATAGTTCAAGCTATAATTACTGTTTGTACCTACGTTATTCGAAGTCAGATCAGAAGCTAGTTATAAATATGTAGCGTGAAATGTACTCGCTTAATGTTCAGAAGAAATGTATTAATGTATTTAATAATAAGTATTTGTCTATAGTAGTAACTTTTAAGCAGTTGGATTTAGCATGTTAGTTCATAGAAAATCAGAACTTCATCTCAACGATACTTTGTAAACAGATTTACATTTATTTTTAAAAGTATTATAGTAGCGCTGTCTGTTGGAAAATTATTATATTTTGTTTCTTTTACTCTACAGTTCTAAAGTTCTGGATGTTGCTTTTTAATTTTTACTAATATAAAATTGTATTACATGTATATTGTGCATATAAGAAATTATCGACGAAATAAATAACTTATCAAATTTTACCGACTAAAAAAAAAGGGTTTGAAATATAAGAACACCTTAGTTTAGCTCTTAATAACATAAATAATTACAATATTACAGGGGTCGTCCAGCATCTAAGTACGGAGCACCAACGAGGAGCCGTCTGCCCAAACTGCAATACGGGCCACCTCAAGCTGCTTCCAACCAATATCAAGGACGAAGCCAAGCGCCAAACAGCCAATACTTGCCGCCAAACAACCAATATCAGGCTCCAGCGAATCTACGATTAACTCCAAGTCAATACCAGGCGCCAACAAGCCAATATTTGCCACCAACCAGCCAATACCAAGCTTCAACAAACCAACGTTTGGCCCAAAGCCAACACCAAGATCCAACGGCCCAATATTTGCCACCAACCAGTCAACACCAAATTTCAACAAACGAACGTTTAGCCCAAAATCAACACCAAGCACCAACAGCTCAATATTTGCCTCCCACCAGTCTATATCAAGCTCCGTCCACTCAGTATGGTCTTCCAGTCCAAGCTCGGTCCAGCGCTCCTTCACAAGAATATGGTGCACCTGGCATAGCTCGCAGTATGTTATATTCAAACATTAGCTTTTACTCGTTCACGTAATGTCAGTTAAGCAAATGTTAAAACCTGCTGCTTGTATTGTATTATTTACCTGTAGGTGGTAGCGACAGTGGATACGACAACCAGCAGAGCAGACAGTACCTACCACCTAATGCACGGTCATACGATGATGGTAGCAATGGGGTGAGTCTTATAAACAAAGACCTTAAGTCGTCAAGTAGTCAAATGATAACAATAGTTAAAATCAAATACTTTGTCATTTTAGAGACATTTAAATATATATTAGAGATACCTATAGATTATAACCAGCACTACGAAGATGTTCTGTGCCGCATCTAATTTCCAGTGACTTTTTAATATAATATGTTTTATATACTTTACATTGCACCAAAAAATCCCAAATCTGACAATGGTAATATCATGTAAAGGAGCCAGCAAACTACGAGTTCGAGTATATGGTGGAGGACGCCGCCTCCGGGAACAACTTTGGTCACAGGGAGGAGAGGAGAGGAGACAGGGCCGAGGGCCGGTACTACGTACTGCTGCCGGACGGACGCACACAGGTGCAGCGATCACTGATATACCTTACTTTTTATTTTATATATATACCTACAGGATTTTTATATCTTGGTTTGTTCACGCAAAAACAAAGACGCTATAATAAAAATCGGTGACGTTATAACTTCATGTCACAACCAATATATCGGATACTTTTCAATGCTGAAAATTGTGTCACTTTCAGGGGAACGTACAAAAAATGGTTAGGTTTGTAATTACAACCACATGTGTTAGACATGCATGGCTTCAGACGTTATGAGGCTGTTTTTAGAATTAGAGTTAAATTTATTAAAGTTATGTACTATGTCATTCCAGACTGTGGAGTACGAAGCCGACCAGGACGGTTTCAAACCCAGGATTTCATACGAAGAGAACGACGATGGCGCAGGATACAGCGACAGACAGACCACATATAACAACGATGACACAAACGGACCTTACTAATATATAACAAGAGAACATATTTATATAACTTTCTTAAATACCTCTTTTTATATTAGTTATTTGTAAATATTGATAATCTTAACCGACGACTGCGCTATGTTATTGGATAATGAGTTTTATTATCTAGTTTTTAAGTATATATTTAATTTTAACTTTATTTAACTTTGTCATGAAGGAATTTTGTCTCATTGAGCCCAATAATACCAAAACGTTTCTATTTTTGTTTTATCTATTTTTTTGTAAATAAATATAATTCTTTTTAATATCCCTTTGTTTATTTTTTTAACTTTTATATTTTCCTATTGCTTACACCAACATGTTTAATAAAAAGCATAGCAACACAGTTAATCATCACAGGTATGATGCGTTGAATATTAACAAATAGCAATTAACAGAACCAAATAATAGTAATAAAAAACTAAAAGGTGTCAAGGGACACCCGGATGGAACGAAGTTCTTTTCGATTAATTATTGAAGGAATTGTAATAAAAAAAATACCTTAAAAGCTTTTAATATTTTTTATAAACATAAAAGAAAAATAACTAAATTAAAAAGTGGTAATCAATAAACCCGGGAGTTATTGTCGCGCCACCTAGCGGTCTCACTATGTTTACATAACAGATGTAGTTATGTTTCGATGGCGTTTGATAAATAGATGGCGTTGTTACAAATTACAACAAACTCCAATATCAAATAAATAATAAAGAACTACTAAGCAATTTAATAGAATACAAAAAATAATTAATTAAAACCTACAATATTTATTATTTGTAATGTAGGTAAGTAAAGACTTATATTTCCATGTAGGGAACGATACATTTCTAATTTTTATGGTACTAAATTATTAATAGAAGCCAATATGCTAATGAATAATATTTGTATACTAGTTTTATATGATATTTCGCCGATAATTTATAATAAATGTAAATAAAGTGAATAACTAAATTAAAAAGTATTAATCAATAAACCCATGAGTTATTTAATTTTAACTTTATTTCACTTTGTCAAGAAGGACGTTAAAATATGGATTTTAACATTTCTGTTTTTATGTTTTATATATTTTTTTGTAAATAAATAAAATTCTTTTCAATATCCCTTTGCTTATTTTTTATTTAAGTGTAATAATAATAAGATTTACTCTTTACATTAAATAAAGAATAACTTAATAATTTAATAAGTAAAACACAATTTACATATTATTTAAGTTTACTTCAATAAACTAAAAGGTAAAAATATTTCAAAATCTTACAGGTTTCTTTTTGATTGACTAGATTTTGCATAATTTCAATTAAACAATACTTAGTATGCGAGAGGATATTACAGGTTGAAATTATTATAATCACAGCAAGACTAATCAAAATATTTTGGTTTAAAAATGAATTATCTTAATTTAATCTATGACAATATTAATGTTATGACAAAATAGTCGTTTTAGTTTCGATTACAGATGGCGTTATAAGAAAAATAACATTTTAGACTTAGCCACAAAATAATACCTTGAAAAGATCCAATTGCCAATTTAACTATACCCTAAAAATATAACTAATAAATAGTAATATGAAATTAAGTACGAAACACGAGTAGTAAAAAGTAATTGGGCTTGAATTAATATTAAATACCTAACAATAATTAGTACAGCAGCATTCAGTCAACTGCACATTTTATGAAACCTCAATTTTTTCCCGACCTTTCTGATAAGTAAGATCATATTGAATGTAATCATCTTCTGCGACTTTATCGATCTCGTCGCGTTTTAATATTAGGTCTTCATGAAACAAACAATACTTATAAAATCATCCAGACGGCTTACTATGGAAATGTACAAAAATCTACTACCTGGATATATTTTTTATATATCTAAATTCATTTGTAATGTAGGTCCCGGGTTCTAACCGACTATTCTCATAATGATAAAATAAATAACATGAATGATTTTGCGTATTTTACAAAATAAACTTTAAGCGAAATCACAACACACAACTGTTATATTTAATGTTGTGTCGAGAACAGTTTCATGTCAATGTTTCATTAAATGCTGCGGGTTTATTTTACAGAGCAGGTAGAGCTCCAGACAAACCAATCATACATCGAGGTCGACCCGATGTTAGAAGAGTACATTGAAGTCACCCGGCGAGTATTACTACAACAGTAACGTATATCATATATAATATTCATATTTTGTGCCAACACATTGAAGAGAGAGATACGGTCGTCGATCTACACTAATATTATTATTATTATATCTAATATTACTTAAATAGAACGTTTTAATTAAAATTATATGTATATACATATATTTACATATATAGAACGGCGAATCAACAGCACCATCCACACGAGTAGCGGGTTGGAGTTTCATTTGCGTCGATGATTACTCGACCTCCACTAAGACACACTAAGGAACTCACCGCTCATTACATATCATTACAATTATCATTCACAGCCAGTACAGTAACAGTACATGTTGAGGTGAGGGTGCGTGATCAGTT
Source organism: Napeogenes inachia (assembly GCA_959347355.1). Taxonomy (NCBI): domain Eukaryota; kingdom Metazoa; phylum Arthropoda; class Insecta; order Lepidoptera; family Nymphalidae; genus Napeogenes; species Napeogenes inachia. Next base: position 1,301,367 of record OY365796.1, on the reverse strand, counting down.
ACAGTACAGTACAGTAGAAGTACATGTTGAGGTGAGGGTGCGTGATCAGTTACAGTACAGTACAGTAGAAGTACATGTTGAGGTGAGGGTGCGTGATCAGTTACAGTACAGTACAGTAGCAGTACATGTTGAGGTGAGGGTGCGTGGCGCTGACGCAGGCCGGCTCGTCGTTGTACCTGGCAGGCAGGAGGACTTATTACATCACTTTTATGACGTCATTTCACGTTAATAATGCTTAAATAAACTTTGAGAGGAATAGTCGTAACATGATATTTCTAAAATATAACCGAGCTGAGTTTTTATATAAGAAAATAAAAAAAATAAAAACGTAAGCTTACGCGTTAATTCTCGATATATCTCTGGAGTCGATCTCGAACCTGTCTTCCTTCAGGAGGTGAGTGACGGATGCCTCGTACACGCCGCTCCCGGGACCCACTCGCACCTTAACACACCACGGAGTTAATATTGGGGATAGTGTTGTCATCTGACTTTATTATTTTTTCAAAAGCTTTCTAAGGAAATATACAATTGGTATAATACTGTTGTCCAACGAACAATACATTTGCCAAAAATCTGAGATGTCATAATATAAACATTTCAAGAGGCCATACATAATATCATAATTTAAATCGACGTCATCCAACAGCATCGTATCATAACCCGCGGCCGTCACAAGCGATGCTAAGTGTACCGTAGTCGGTAGTGATGGTGTGGGTGGTGGTATGGAATTGGTGTGGGTGATAGAGTGGATGGTACCTTGAGCTGGTAGTTGGCGGTGGTCTGCTTCACGGAATCCCCGAAGCGGCCGACGTACCCGTCCTGGTCCCTGGCGCCCGCGAAAGTTAGCACGCCCTGGTTGGGCCTCGCGCGCGTCACCCACGACACACCCTGCAACACCCGGGGGGAACACCGTGACCTGAAAGAGGGAGGAGGGAGAGAGGGGTTAAGAACACCGCTTTGGTCAATCATGGCTAACTTTAAGCACATCGTCCTTCACGTATCTGGCGACACAGTTATCGGGCGCCTCGCGCGTGTATGTTGGTCGACCTACCGCACGTCCTCCGTCAAGTGGTTGATGAAGTCCACGAGGGCGGCCGCCGTCCTCCCGTACATGACGTCGGTCTCCGGCACTCTGTCCCAGGACAGACACGAGCACCAATGGGCCTCCACGCCCGCCTCGCTACACGATCTGTTCTTAGGTATCTGGATGATGAGCACGTTTTCGATCGTTTATATGGACGATATAATAGTTTGATAATTGTAGTGTTAGATGCTAGTTTCGAAATTGGTAATTTTTTGTGTTGGCGTCTTCGCTTTCGAATGCGAGGTAATTTTGAATTATGTTTCGTACAATACGTAACATCATTCAAAATTACCTCGCATTCGCTTTCTTTCAATCGATATCATATTTTATTATTACAATAATAAAATATCGATATCGTATTTTATTTTATTTATTGAAAGAAAGGGAATAACGAACATTCTATTATAATTAAAAGCTAATCGTCTCACCGGTGCCAATAGGGTCATCCCTCTCGTCAGATCCGCACCCTTAATTTTATAGGGATTCATAAACTGCTTTAAATCTATAACATCTAAGACCGTAGCGTAAATATCGTGCGGCGTGGTCAGAACCTCGCCATTCATTTTTAAATTTCTTTCTGCCTCCGGTCTGGACTTCGTCAATTTGTCTGGAAGTCTGATTGCCATTAACGGTAATCTTTCTTCGAGTTTTCCTTGAAGAGTATCTCGAACTTTAGCGTATCTGAATCATAAACAAGTTTTCTTAATTTTTTTAACATACATTTTTTCGAAAACTTTCTTCTCTTGAAATAACATAAATATTTTTGATGGAACATTTTAAGATAATATTTAATGAAAAATTCATCCACAAAATCTAATTTCCACCTCCGGTATACTTTCGCCCTGCCAACCGCTGAGCCACCGTGTCAGCGGGAATTTAGCGTTATATACATTATCATCTTTATCAGTACGGGGACTCGTTTATTAGGTTTCTTTTGAAAATCTTAACCAATTTTTTAATTTTTCCGTACAGAATTACATTTAGAAGCTGTCGGAACCAAAATAATATTAAAAATTGTGTTTTTAAGAGCCAGCACTAAGTCTCACCGTGGTCCATGGTCCCCCATGACCATCAGCAGAGTGTCCTGTCTGTATTGTTCATAGAACCTGGTGAGGTAGTCCGCGGTGTCTTCGTCTGCTGTGGAGATCATGTTGAAGTCGTCGTGAGTAATGTCCGCTATGAACGTGAAAGCATAACGTTTGCCGTCGAGACGGAGAAACTAAAAAAAAGTATTGAGGCTATACTCGAACCTGCAACTATCAATACTATGCAGTAATTCTAACAATTGAACTATTGCGTCTACGTTATAAAAAATCAACTCCGTGGATGTAATTGTTGTTGATATATTTCTGCTTTGAGCAATTAATACGATATAATATAAGAATTATTAAACAAAGCGCTATGACTCCATGTTGCGTGTGTTACCTGATCAGTGATGTTCAACATCAGCTGGTACTGTGGCGTGTCTCCCACGCAGTACTTATTGTGGTTGCTCTGCCACCACTTTTTCCCGCTGTTGGATTCCTCTAAATAGAAGTCTCTGAGGTAATGGTCCGCGGGTTGCTTCCTGAAGCCGTTGAACCGATACTGAAATGTTCCTATCCAGGGCATATCTTCAAAATATGCTGTGCGGTAGCTGGAAATTTCATTGCAAACTAAAGGTTTTGTTTGACGAGAAATATTTTTTTTTTTGTAAGAAATTGGCTTAATGTAATTTTGATAATAATTTAAGATTCTATTATGTTTATGATTAATAATGTATTATTTATATTTGTATTTAGTAGTCTAATCATTTTACATTTGAACATATAAGGGAGGGTCCATAAATTACATGAGGTGATTTTTTTAATTTTTGGTAGCTCTCGCCCTCCCTGGTGAGATGTTGTGAGGTTTTAGTCAACCCCCTCCCCCAACCCCCAATATCACGTGAGATTTTTCAAAATGTGGGTTTCTTAAATATTGAAACGCGTTGGATGGTTAATGTAAAAAGACAAAAATGCTTTGTGCTTTTATTTACGCTATTTAAGACTAGTAATCAATATTGCTGAGAGTTATAAGTGTAATAAAAAATTAAAATAAGACGGTCATTTAAATTGAGCTATTTGGTATAAAACAAATATGGTAGTTTCACAGTCAGTAGTAAAGTGTAACGTCGAAATATGAATGAAATTATTTTCTTTCAAACGAATTATTGAATGATCTTAATCGTATTACGATTATGCTTAAGATTAAATTTTAAGCATTTACAATCTTAATAATGGACCAAAATACTATAATTATTTTTTTTTATCAATGAAAAATAAAATTATATTTGCCGAGACCCTCCCTCTATCCAACGAAAGATTAGATGAGATTTGACTCGACCCCCTCTCCCCCAATGTAAGAAACAAAAAAACAGTGAAACGTGCACTTTTATTGAGTTTTATATAATTATATATCTGTATCAGTAAGATCTCCAAAGTATAAAGGTGTGTTTGTTTGACTACATCAAGAGGGCTTCATTACTTCTACGCACATAGTTACATGACGCCTGTGTGAATGAATTTTGACCGAAAACAGAAATTTCTATAATTAAAGTAAACGCGATATACTCTGTTAAGCCAGCGCGTCATCTATCAGTCGGTCTGTTACTATTACTAAAAATATCAACTCACCCATCGTTCCTCAGCTTGTAAAATATAAACGGCATGGAGTCCAAGCTCCCATTGTTCTTCATCTTCTTCCTCACATCGGGCAGTTCCAACTCGTTCTTCCCCGTCAGTATCGGGAACAGCGAGGCGGGCGTCCCGTCGCCCAGGATGTTGTATCTGTGACGGCACTAACTTACTACTACATTCATCTAGACTCTAGATTTTAGGTATTAACTGTTATGTAGATTTATTCCCAATGTTTTTAGAAATTGCGTTTTAATTAAGAGACGAAGATATACAGTAAACTAGTCTCTTAACATAATACAAGTGACATGTTCCTACACTCTTAATAGTAATAGAGTTATAGTAATCATAAAAATATATACAACATTATAAAATTTTCTAATAAAACAATAAAAACTTTAAAAAGTGAGAGTCTGGATCGTTTAAATTTAAACGAATCTAGACTATATCAAACAAATAAATTGTATCAACTAAACCAAATCAACAAGTTTTTCATCTTTTATTTTACTCTGTTAGAGAACCCACTAACCAATGTTTTTTACCAAAAATTATTTAACCGATCTGTAAGAAAGTTAAAAAACTTGTTTTCTAACTACGAAGTCCAAAAAAAAGATGTATTATATATTTTCATGTTGGTCTGTCAATAACCTCGGTCGGTCTTTAGTAGATCTCTTAACGGCGAAAAAAAACTAACGAAAACTATTTAACCTTACCCATTAAGGATAGTAGCCCCCCACAACTCAGTAACGACTTTGTAGCTCTTAGGCATCCGTCGTATGAAGCCGTTCTTGGCGGTGGAGTCGAACCCCAGTATGAGTACATTGAGCGCCTCCTCTCGGCCAGGAGGGGGGGGCTCCCGGTGGACGGACGAACGGAACCCCACAGAGTGACCCGACCACCTCGCTGGACGATCACTACAAGGATACAATAATATTTTAGACGACGTTTTAGGAAAATAAGATAATGTAATGTATAATTTTGTTGTTAAGGAGTAAATTTACACTAAAAAAAACTTTAACATTTTAGAGTCACTTTTATTATTCTACGACATCATGTATTAGACGGCGCCATCTATTGACTATATAATAATAATTATTCTTCTCACCTGTCCCGATGTTTCCCAGCACATTTAATTTTAACGTGGTCACTCTTAGTGAGGACATACTCGTCCTGCCCCCTCACCTCCGTGGGTGCTCCGATGACGTACTTCTGATCGCTTTCATAAATTATATCTTGATAAGAACACACTACGTCCCTGGTAGTTCTAGATATCTCAGGTACTATTCTACATTTTGAGTGCTGAAAGATTATAATACATTTCTCGACTCAGTAATAAATATAATACTACTTCATAAATATATAATAGAAGGTTAAATTTTACTAAGATGGTGGTTTAAAAAACTTACATAGCATTTGACCCAATCAGTGCCGGCGCATACTATTTTGGGCATCTCCTTATCAAACTGAGTGACCTCCTTCGCGAAGGGGTCCAGTCTTGGTATCTCACAGCCAGACCCTTTATCCAACTTGAGAGACTGTTCCAATCTTCTTTCTATGTACCTGAAATACAATAGTTATGATAACGGTATTATTTAAATTCTTATTACGTGTAATTAAGTGTTATTCAATTTTTAAAGCAAATTACCTTTACTTTCCTACCAAATATCATATTATATTATATAAGTTAAATGAATTTTTAGTACCGATTTCACCAGTTCTTTATTTTAGAGATTATAACCAAACATTTATATATTCAAATAGCCTTGTTAAAAAATGTTCAAATCGAAATAAATTAATAACGGAATAAACTTAACGCGAGACGAGAAAGGAATCGCCTCGATTAATTTTGCATTCAATTCATAAACGTTTTATATTAGTTGGAATTTTCTTATCAAACCACAAATAGTTTGGTGAAACGTAAAAGTGTTTTTTCTTCTAGAATCTAGATAACTGACAACTTGCGCTCAAGTAATATTTTGTTCGTGGTGAAATCGACCCTTTTATTGACCCTACAAACTTTTACATTTTTTCTTTCTGTTTTCTAAGAGGCCAACTGCTCAAAGGACTATGTTTTTTTTTATTTTTTAATCGGATCTTGAAATCTGCACTAAGTAAGTACTAAGGTGTAATGGAAACCCATAAAGTACCTACTGCTATTCGAGCGGTCTCAAATATTAATACGAGACAATATGTATATATATGCTAAATATTAATAAGCACTAAAAACTATTAAGCCAATCCAAAAGAAGCAAAGCAAAAAAAATGCAATAATTAAAAATTCTACTTACTCAATAATAGATTTTCTGAAAGAAGAATAAAATACACAATTAATCATTCATCGTGCTAATATATACAATACATAATATATTAAAACAACAAAAAAATATTGAAAAGTACACATATTATAATATTTTTTTAGGTATTCCTGTAGGTATACTAGATACATACAGACAGAATACATAACTATGTATCATTGTATATATTTAGTTGGTTATGCTTGCCTAAATACCCCCAATAGTGGTGTTTATCAACTTTCCAACACATGCAAACATACAAATTGTTCTTAATACGTTCTTTAAGTAGGTACTTATAATGAACAAATATGTACTATTTAATTACGATTAAGAACACAATTTTTTACTATATTTAAATATGCGATACAATTTTATTTGCGACCGGTTTCGCACATCATCATCAGGCGACTTTAAATATAGTGGAACTTTGTACAAGAAAAATTGTGTTCTTAATCGTAATTAAAAATGTTCCATCAAGAATTAACAACATATTCTATAAATTAAATATGTACCTACTATGAATATGGATGCTAAATCTTTAACTGTGCTATAAAATATTATTTTTATTTTTAAAACGCAACGATTATAATATCAATATTAGTTAATTTTAATGACATTTTTGATAATTGAAAATAAATTAATATCGTTTCGGGAAAACCAAGTGATAACTTTGAGTCTCTCGCCTCTTTAACTATATAACATACTTATAATAAAATAATAAATAACATACTTATAATAAAATAATAACAAGGAAAACCTTAACGTTATTATAAGAAACAGTAATCATTGCTACATGTTCAGCAATCACTTGACACAGATCATAATAATAGATAATAATCATATAATCCATTTGTCTGTTTGTTTGTTTGCGCAATGTTTATTATATAATTTTTAAAAGATGATAGATAGTAGGCTATCACCTACCTATTTAGGCTTTGAGTCTAGGATTAGGTTTAGGGTTGAGAAAGAAGTCGCGGGTAACACCTAGTATTTGGAATAAGGTTAAAAACAAGTCGTTATTTTTTATATCCTTTATTGTTTTTGGTTAAATTACTACCCGTACCTGCAGCTGTACGTATGTATATATGTAGTAGGTAATTACCCCTTGTACATACAGAAAGGTGTTGAATCTAATCATCATTAAAATAAATAATGTACTCGTCCATGTAAAGTCAGTTTTTCATTGTAAAAACTACCAGCGACAAAAATTAAATGCCACAGACCTGAAAAGAGCTGGCGATAGAAATTCAGCGAATTTGTTTTAGATTATTTTCCTAAGCCATACTTCAGGGCTAAATTACATACGTACATTATAATATTTAATAAATATATTTATAATAATAATAATAGTAATAAACGCAAGGATCAGCCATCACCCCCTTCGCTGTATTTGAGGGAGGCACCCAACCTGGCCCCCAACAGTATGAGGCAGCCAGTCAGTCACACAAGAGGGAATAACAAACAAATTGCGTAGGTTAGGTTAACTAATGTTAACCTCCAAAACACAATAAATTCCCAGTACTCAATCGAAGTACCCAGATCGCTGCGTACTCGCGGAACATAATCTAATTTACATTCGAAAATATTGTAGTAGGTATTAGTTATGTTATAAATAGCAACACTCAATAAATGCATTTTTTATAAACAGCTGTTACAGCGTATATAGTTTACATTATTAATAGAATTATACTTAGTAATAGTTAGTAGCAGCCAGTCTCTTCTAGAAATAAATAATCACCATTGAAATTCAATATTTATAATTTTGATATTATTTTACTAACTCATAACTTATCATTTGATTATATGTATATACAATCCATTGAATAAGTAACTTGATAAAAATCGATTTAATGTTGTATAAAGTACTGTTTAGATTGTATCAAGTACGAGATTCACTTATCAGCACCGACTTGATAATAAATGTACGTTTGTGTGATAACACTATCAACGAGCACGTCATGTAGGTATATGCATTAGTGTTTGTTAGAATTAAGTGTTCTGTTATATGTGTGCAAGTCATTTTAATGTTCTGGTATGTGTATGTGTGTGTGTATACGTGTTTAAACTATGTTTATGTCTATTATGGTATGTTTTATGAAATTTATATTATAGGATTTGTTGTTTCCAGCGGTTTATAATGCATAGAATTAACATTTGCAGTATTTTCTCTTTACATTAATCCTTCAAGTTTACCCTCGTGAAGTAATGTGAAACCATTTTCAGCCTAAAAAAACTACAAGGAATATTAAGTGCTGGGGTATTGTATAATCATTGAATTGAAATTATTATAAATATAATATGAGATGTTTTTTTTTCAAAACTCAAACCCGAGCAACTATACAAATATTATTAATAGGTACAATACAAATATTTTGTGACGGGGGGGACCCGTCCAATGCAATGGAGACGATGTTACCGCTACAACAAATAAGTATGATCTGTATTGAAAAAGTTGGGTGTTATTTAATTATAATGTTATTATTTTTATATTACGCTAATTATATTATGACCAAGAAAGTTTTTTGTTCTAATTATTTATATTTTTATTGAATAAATAGAAAACACTTGATTTCTTGGGAGGCTAATTAAATTAACCTTTTTGATTGGTGGTAATATTATAGTAATAAACCTTTTTCGATATTTTATTGTCGTTGTTAAAGGGATTTTCTTTTTCTCTAATCCGTTGCAATGTATAAACTAGTACACTGATAACTCAAGCGAGGGTGTGTAACTTCAATCTTTAGCAGAAAAAAAATCCAGGATTGGTTATTAATTTCAACCGATCATATGCATGCATATTGAATAATTTAGTTTCACCAGTTTTAACGTAGGTATATTATACACATGTTTCAGATAACAATGTGAATTATAGTTTCATAAAAATATCCAATACACTTTATTTATATTTTCTTTCTAGGTAGTATGGAGGTACTTTGCTCAATATGGGAAAATTAAGAGTATTATTTTTATTATTTATAGATTTTATTTCCAACCGATAAATTCTTATGACTAACATTATGTACAGGCCAAAAATAAAAAAAAAAAGTTTTATTACGATACAGGGCCCTTATTCTGTATGATACACGAGATTTCTTACGAATAACGCGTGACGTCACAACGCGCTGTAAACCTAAACGCGATACATAAACGCGGCAAGATGTGAAATTAAAAATTGTATGCAATAACGTATTCGCTATGACCAGTTACGCACCGCGTTACGATAAAATCGTGGAATCGTGTTCACTATGCCAATGTCAAATATTAAAACACGTTGTCAAGTGTTATGGGCTTGTTTTCAAAAGTCAAAATTAACGTGCTTTGAGCTTGCGCGTTTATAATAACGTCAGTACGTTTTGGTACTTTTCTATTAAAATCAATTTATTAATTATTCAATTTAACAAAGTATTATTAAAATTAAGAAATAACGTACATTATTTATAATAATTATAAACTATATTTTTTATAAATGTTGTTATTGTAATAAATGCGACTACTACCAAAGCTCTGTCATTGTTTCTTCGTTATTTTATATTTATGTTCTATGTTATAGGGATTATTTAAAATACCTTTTAAAGAGAGATTTTATTTATTATGAAATTAAAACATAATTGTAAACACAATTAATAACACAAAACACTCAAAACTTGTAACTTTAAAAAATGTTTCTCAAATTCTTGTCTATGACGTATAAATGGTCTTCTAGTTTTCTTCAACACCGACTTTGTAATGCCACAATTATTACACTAAATAATATAAAAATCTCAATGTAAATTCTATCTGAAACTTTATTCTCTATTATTTATTTATTTATTTTAGGATATTTGTCTGAGAAAGTAATGTGGTAGACATTACAATGACATAACATTGATATTTGATGACATTACAAGTATTTATGTCAATTTATATACATCATAACGCGTTCTAAGCTTTAACGCGCCACGATATGGAGTTGACAAATTGTATTTTGCACGCCACACGGTGAGTTATCTGTGTGCAGTTTTTGATTTCACATTACGGGTACGTCAATGAATCTAACATCGGTTTTTTGGAAGGTACCGGTTTTAAAAAGATTTTTATTATTTGTTTTTTAATATTTGTTTTTAGTAGGTTTATTTTAAATAAAGCGTTACCTTAAATTTATTTTTAAGCTACCGTAAGTCTTATTTTATAATGTTATTCGAATGTTTGTAGGTTTGAAACCAAAAAATAATCTAAAATTTTTTCTAAATTACCGATTAGTTTTAGAATGAAAATAGGAATAAATGTTAAGTAACAAGTTTTGAGTGTTTTGTCTTGTTTATTGTATTTTTAATTGCAACTTATAGTTAGGTAATAAATAAACTCTTTTTTCAATGGCATTTTAAATGATCGATTTAATACATTACATAACGATAAAGCTACAAAAGAACCATCATACATATTTGGTAATGTTCGTATTTATTAAATTAAAAATAATTGTAAAGAATGTAAATTATAATTATAACAAAGAATAGAAGTTATTTTTTAACTTAATAATACTTTTTAAAATTAAATACCGATATATTTATTTTTATAGAAACGTGCCAACACTTACCACGTTTTTTGTAAACGCGCGATTTCACAACATGTTATTTTGACATTTAAAAACAAGCCCATAACGCACGACAACATGTTTTTAGATTTGACAATGGCATAGACAATACGATCCCATGAAGATTTCACGAATTTATCGTAACGCGGTACGTAACGCGACTATTTGCTTATAGAGAATAAGGGCCCAGGTCTTGTCTTGGACACCTGTATCATAATATAACTTTTTAATCATAATGATACACCTATACAACCTCCAGCTGGACCAAGGAGGTTTAACCTCAACTTAAAAAAAAAAAGTTTCAATGAACGAGCCCGCGGCGACGCAACACGCATGCGCAATCGATGTTTGCGCCATGGCGCCAACATTTGACATTTAAAAAATCTTTTCAATATTTAAACAGAGTTTGATTTTGTTTGTAAAAAAAATAAGTTTTTGTGTAAAAACATGTCTGAAAGGGGGGACAGTGGTGATTGTACACCATCAGACATTCTGGAAGCTGCGTGAAACATGACCATGAACCAACCTGTTGCGGCGAAATCTAGGCACAACTATAATAAATGTTACCACGAGTTCATGGAATGGAAAATGAATAAAAATGCTACATCATTTTCTGAAAATGTGTTGTTAGCGTACTTTCAAGAGTTATCTGAAAAATATTGTGTCAAGTATGTGGGTTAAATACTCCATGATTAAAAGTACACTCAATACATACAACGAATTTGACATAACTGATATAAACGGAAGACATCCAAGACTTTAAAAACAGAGGAGATAAATAAGTTCTTAAATGAATCCCCAGACACATTATATATAAAGAGGCAGTAATAAATAATAGAGTAGTGTGTTAATTAGAATACAAGATCGTATGATATTTGCAATTCAAAAGCGATTCGTCACAAGCGTGGAGCACAAGAGCCGTCTTGAAAAACCAATGTGTCAAGATGGCTGCCTTCACTACCATCGACCATGACGCTTCGCTAGGTTGACAGCTAAAATTCAACCTGATGTATGACATTAACGGATGCGCCGTCACGGCCGGACTGACATTCGACCGTCCTCGGGCGATTCTCTGAAGTAAAGAGTTACAATCACACATAGTCCGTTCGTGCATCCTGACGATGGACTAATTATCTCAATTGTGACAATGCGCAGCAATTATACACTTAAATAAGACGAGTGTCTCGCTACACCTAAGCCGGACGACACAGCCTCCCAATTAAACAGCTTAACAATTAACTAGTCACATATTGCTACTATTAGACAAGTCAATCCTTTGTTGGATGTGACCCGGACGACAAAATTCGTCTTAACAGAATCAGCAAAACATCGAAAACAAGTCAGCCAACTTAAATGGCTCTGACTCGGACGACATAATTCGTCTTAACAGAATCAGCAAAACCTCGAAAACAAGTCAGCCAACTTAAATGGCTCTGACTCGGACGACATACTTCGTCTAATAGAACAAGAAAATACAGGAACAAGCCAGTCTGATATCTGACTCGGACGACATAATTCGTCTTAACAGAATCAGCAAAACATCGAAAACAAGTCAGCCAACTTAAATGGCTCTGACTCGGACGACATACTTCGTCTAATAGAACAAGAAAATACAAGAACAAGCCAGTCTGATATCTGACTCGGACGACATCTTTCGTCTGACAAATTTGAAGGAAAAGTATTCTACGGGGTCGCTACACTTACCTACGACTATGAATCGTCCTGTTCTGTATTAATATCAGCTTCATGTAAAATTTTACAGGTCTCAGGATCCAAGCATATACCGAGTGTAACTGAGCCTGCTGTGAGCGTCCTCGAATCAGCGGAAATAGTATTTGAGCATGCGGTCAAGTTATCAGAACTACCATTATCATGATTTGAATTATTTATGCTATCTTCATCTTCCGATGCCGTCTCGGCCTTTTCACAGTTCAAAACATTAGTTGCTATTTCGATCAATCCAATATGTCCCTGAGGCACTGCGCGCAAATTCTCGTGAGGGTATTAATAGGTTCTATGAGAATCACCTATACTTTTAAGTTCGCATCGGTAATTTTTAAGAACTTTTACTATTACAAATAGACCTTTAAACCTCTCATCTAATTTCGTTTGATTTCGTTCACAATTTTTAATAAATACGAAATCTCCTTTAGTACTTACTTACATTTGGCGGTTGCTGAGCTGCGAGAACACGAGATAAGAACAATTCCATGTTATTCAATAACTTCTCTGTATCCAATTTAGTTGTCTTTCGCTCAATTCTAGCACCATCCGATCCCACTTCTGATAAAGAGGCAGTAATAAATAATAGAGTAGTGTGTTAATTAGAATACAAGATCGTATGATATTTGCAATTCAAAAGCGATTCGTCACAAGCGTGGAGCACAAGAGCCGTCTTGAAAAACCAATGTGTCAAGATGGCTGCCTTCACTACCATCGACCATGACGCTTCGCTAGGTTGACAGCTAAAATTCAACCTGATGTATGACATTAACGGATGCGCCGTCATATATATCTCTTCAAAATGGTATATTTAGTTATTTATCAGTTAACCATATATTTACTTTTTGTTTGTTAATATTGAGTTAATTTACCGTAATATATATATGAATTGTTACAAATTGCACAGATTTTGGTATTGCACAATTGCACAAATTTTGGTATTCTTGTCGTCGTGCTCGCCGACGACAAGAATTATACAACATACAATTCAAAGATGTTGAAATCTTCGAAACTACATTATTGATCAAAATAAGTAAAGCTAAAACCAAGATAGACCGCTACTTTACCATTACTGGGAAATATTATGAACAATGCAAAAAATACATAGAGCTACGACCAACTGAGTGCACCAATCAAAACTTTTTTCTAAACTATTTCACCGGACAATGCACGACGCGGAGAGATTAACAAATTTGAAGCTTTAGGCAAAGTCATTGCTATCTTCAACTTACCGACTTGTACACATTTGTACACACAACACTGCTTTCGCCGAACATCTACGACCTTGCTAGTTGAAGCTGGTGGAGATATAACGGCACTAGAGCGACACGGTGGTTTGAAGTCAACGACATTTGCAGAAGGCTATATAGATGATTCAGTGACTAACAAGAACGGTGAATCCAATTCAATACCTAACAGTATTGAAAATAACAGAAATGAGATCAACATTAACATGTACATCTCCGAGTACCTCCAATAAGGCTTCTGTCCGGTTCAAATTCATTTTCATAATTATTACAAGTAAAAATAAATTTGTTGTTATATTCAGCGTTTTATTTGCAATATTGTTTTACGTATTATAGTATGAGAGTAGATAAAGTAGTGTATGACACTGTACATAACTTGGTCTTATAACACTCGTGTGATACTATAAGAAAACTGATATTATAAGAACCCTTATTATGCAACAGTGTCACAATCTACTATAATTTTATTACGGATCCAGGATAAAGTTAGATAGTATATTATAATTCTAAATGTAAGTGTTTTAAGAAGGCACGAAATATGGAAAAATGCCCTTTTTTTTCTCAGTCAATCTACAGTAGGTACCTAGGTCACGGCGGGGATATGATATCTAGATATCATGTCGCCACAGACAGCCCATTTTAAACTCGGCCGTTTACTTCCATCACCATTATATATAAAGACTGGTAAGTTGTGTTAAATGTTTACAACAAGATATACTTATTTATACGACATGAAAATACTTTTAAAATTGACTTAAAAATCCCGAGGAAGCTAGTTTCATGATATCAAAACTATTACTGTAACTCTGCGTACTGTAAATTACATATTATATGTCAATAATAATTCATTTGCATTTTATTATGTAACGAAAAGTACAAAATATAATCAGATATAGATGCACTATTATCGTATAGAACAATATTTTCTGAAAATCTCTTGACATTTTAATTCAGTGTATTTAATGTGATATAAGTACCGTTAATTGTTTTATTCTTATCACACACACGTTAATTGTTTTGTCTTGTAACACTTATAAGACGTGGTTACAAAAGTCGCCCACAATGACGTCATTGTGATAGTTCTTTTTAAACTACAGATGAGTAAAAAACCGATTATTATAATAAAAATCATAACAAAACTCCACCAATAACACTTGACCGTACGCTTAATTTTTTTAACATGTGTCAAACTTAAAGAAAAAATCAAAAACAACTACAGTTGTTCTGTTCCAGACCTACTGAACAAATTCTATTAAATATGAAGCGTGCGTTAGTAAAAACAATATATTTTAATAAATCAAAATGCAACCGGCTGTTAATATCAAACCAAACTGTAAATAATATAAAATGCAATAATAAATACAAGTTGATTTGCAAATAAATATCAAACATAAATAAAAATTAATCTAGCAAGATAATCAAAAATCGTGATATTAAAATAATACTAAATAATATTGTAACATACCTCCTAGTTATATCCAGATTCTGTTCTCTCTCCGAGTTATCAGAGAGTGATAGATAATAGATAACACAGGACGCTATAATTATGATAATAATAATTTGATTCCTTCTCGAACGATACCATCGCTTGGCCATTGTGACTGTCATCTGTAACAACCAAAAAGTTTTTATTGAAAGCATTATGGAGCAGAATTAACAAAAAAAATGGTGGATGCTGTTTGATCTAGTTATAACACAAATATTGCTTACTGCATTGACCTTAGAGCAGGGTGGTCAACCTTAATCTATATTATGAACGATAAAATATAAATATTCAAACATCTATATTCTGTCATTGTGTGATCTTTGGAACGGATGAAAGTTAAATAGAGAATATAACTACTCTTGTCTAGCATTTTATTTTGGAAATCAAATTTATTAAATTATAAAGAATTATTTTTCACTGAGGAATTATTTTGCACTGATGTTATCTCAAGAAAGATAAGTATGTTCAATAATGTTTTTTTTTTAGTTAATAATAAAAAAAAAAATCCAAAAAAAGATAGGTGCTCATTGTTTCAAATTCAATTTATTGTTCGGCGCTTAATATTCTTAGGCGATTAATATTTTTCGGTGCTTAATATTCCTTAACTAAGTTGTTTTGTCAGTGTTGTTTGAGGAGTTTATTGTGCGAATATAATCAATCCAGTGGTATGTTGCACATACATATCAATGTTTTTTTGATCGAACATTTGCATATGAAAATAAAATGTTTTCATCATATTTGTTAATAACTATCAGTGATTCCATCTTCAATTTATGTAAGTTAACCTTTAACTATGGAGACACGGTCTCATAGACCTCTGGCAGTTTGCAAACTTCATGTTTAGTTACTTCCACTCACTCCTCACTATTGGGGTGCTCAGTAGCTTCGGTTTTGATATCGAAACGACTGCTGAGGCTGGAGATTGTGTTGTTAGTTGTAAATGCCAGAAATCATTTTGCATAAAACTTCAATTTCGGTCTGTGGGACCTCACGTCCATATATCCAATACAAAAAAATCTTAGTTTGTTTTGTTTGTTTTCGGTTATTTTGATACAGTATGTTATAATAACACAGTCAACGAAACTACCAAGAAACCTGAGATCATACACTATTATAACATCACCAAGAGAGGAGTGGAGCACCAGAGGAACAAGAAGTGTCCTCTTGTTGTTTTCTATAGAATTCTCAACTTATGTAGTGTAGATGCTCACATTTTACATAACCAATATTAGGTCAAGGAAGTCGAGAGAGGAGATTTTCTTAGGATATTAGCATGGAATCTATTCGTTCCTCATATGCAAAGACGAGCTCTAAGTTCTAATCTACATAAGGAATTAAAACTAACCTTGACAAGAGTTTTGAGACGAGATATGCCTCTAAAACAGACATCTTATCTGAAAGTTACTGTTGTAAAACGAAAAACAATAAAACGAAAGACAAACTACGTTTGTTCAAGTAGTAGGAACATTGTAGGCACTTGCTTGTCAGTGATGGCCTACAATGTTCCAAACCGTTGTGCAATGACTGTCAATAATATATCATACGTTGGACCCTTTTCAGAATTTGTTACTTATATTTCGAGAAGTAAATACTTAGTCTATTTGTATAAACAGAGAATGAAAATTAAACCGATATGGGTAGTCGCGGGTTCGAATCCCTGCCCGTATCGGTTTATGATTCAGTCCCTATATTTATATAAGCTTAACATGGGTATACATGACTATAAATATTTTCAAACAAATAGTTTATTTTCTATGTTTGGTATACTTTAAATATAAATTGTATAAACATCGTCACGTTTATTATGAGTAAGCGGTCCTCATTTTTTGCATACTCATAACTCAACTACTTGCAGCGCTCAGTCTAACCCCTCAGTCTAGACTTTATAGTACTCTGTGGTCTAGACTGACCCTAAAGACACAAAACATATCTCGAAACCTTTTAAACAAAGATATTTTTTATAGGTATATATTGCTTTTCTTCACTTTAATTATTTTAATACACTACTTACTACTACTACTACTTAATTTAATACTTACTTTAATATATACACATAGCATTTCTTTTTTTTTACCAATTATGCAAACTACTGCAAATATTTTTTACGAGTAAGTAATAAAATTTGTATGTTTTAATTCCATCAATGTTTGTTAACATTCATTTATTTCTGTATAATTATTAAGAAAATAAATCAATTATACCTACTACCCATTATGATAACAAAACTAAAATAATAAATTTTACTGTAAAACCATTGTTTGCGCAGATGTAAGCTTCAGTCAACGTAGTTTTTACATTACAAGGCATATCAAAAAACAAAAGAGAAAAATATCGTCATAAAAATGGTCGCTAAGTCTAGCGCCACAAGGTCTATAGTTTACGGTATTCTGAACATTTTATTAAGTCTTTAGATTTAGTTTTTTGAATTTTCAAAGTGATGTTACATTTTTATAGACAGCCGAAGGAAATAAAAAAAAAAGTGGTAGAAGCTGCAATTAATTTTGAAAAGCAGAGGCAATTTCCCTATTTGATTTCTTTATTTCATTACTATGTAAAGACTACATTGGAACCAACTGGAAAGAATTTGTCTTACTAGTGACTGGGATACTACCTAGTTGTCTTTACACTTATATCGTTTTTAATGTAGCAGCTACGAGTTATAACCACGAGGTGAATTGAATACATTATAAAAAATCAATATTGTTTGAGTAGGGACAAACATTTATCAGCATATTTATCATAAATAAAACTCAACTCGAACTCAAGTAAAAACGATGGTCGTTTTTATTATTTCTGATTTTAATAACGTCTCCAACTTTTTAAAAGGAACAATAATTGACAAGGTCAGAGAAAAATTAAATTTACAATATACCTATAAACCTTTTATTTCTGTCGGAAAAAATCTTTACGGATACCCTCCGGATACAGTAGTTTTGCCCGGGGGGTTTTGCCGGACTAGGCGGCAGCGTAGTTGTCGCTACTATTTTTAAGGGTACCCACTAAAAAACCGAAGGTCGTCCTCCTCGCCTTTAATGGGATGTCACGATACGATAATACGTTAATACTTTAAAACAATAATACTCTGGCATTACAATTTACAGGTGAAATGAGGATAGAAACAATGAATTTTATAAAATATTATTTTTCATTACTTAAGTTGATTTTAGTAAAGCATAATAATTAATAAGCTATTATTATATAAACAATGGCATAATGTGACTTCTTATTATCACAATGCACTCTATGCAAAAATAATTCCGTAAAATATAAAACTCCAAGCAACAGACCAAGAGAATACAAGACGTTATGTTTGTACTTCATGGTATAAAATCAGTTAACTATCCTTGTGGCAGTATACAAGAGGAGATAATTAAAATTTGAACTAGTCCACAATATATCATAAACATAGTAAAATACAATAATATCAATGACATTTGAGGCCATAATAAGATAAAATGTTATAACAATAAACATGAAATCCATCTGTAAACACATTGTTTGGTTTAATCTGCAGTTTTAATTTTTTTTTTTTTTAAATAAATAGACCCTAGACCTGGCAAAGTTTACAAGTAGTTCATATTGGCAAGCAGTTATTCATTAATAATAATATTTGACTATTATTTAGACAATAACTTTATTAGAGATTATTTTGATACTATTCTAATAAATTATTAAGAAAATATTCAGAAAAGGGCCAGTGTGCAACATTAAAGCATAAAATTTGGATTTACAACATTTTATTTACTGAAATTGCCATAAAAATGTTATTAGATTTTAAATTGTAAAGCGGTATTAAAATTATATTTTTACTACCGTCAAGAATATGAATACAAACCGTAAACATAATTCCTTACAAATGGAATGCATAAACATGAATGCATTTAATATTTTTTACAGTTCTTTGTTGTGTCAATTGTTTATTGAAATTCTTATACAATGTTATTGAAAATGAACAGAATGTTACATCAGTAACTCCCAAATATTTCAGATATTTTTATACTAAACCTATTTAAATATTAGATAGAAAACAAGGCCAATATTTAAATGAAAATATACATTAAAAAAACATGTTTTAATTATGAACTAAAATACTTACTAAACTAATAAAATATTTATTAATCTATCAGTTTAATCAATTTGAATAATTCCTCAGATTGTATGAGATTCATATATTTGTAATGAATACTTTTTAAACATATAATACATTCTACCAGACATATTTCGCAAATATTATTATAAATAGAACATATTAAAAATGAAATAAAATAACTGGTTTAGAGTAAAACGCTGTGACGAAATTGTTTGCATTTATTCTGTTAAAATTTTGCAATTTAGATACACAAAAATCAAAGAAACATAATATTCTGAAATATAAATAACTACAAAACTTTCTTCTTTCGGGAGTTTATTAACTGAAATTGTAAGTTTTATTACTCACCTGTGTATAAGTAAATATTATGAAACTATATCACAACTATTATTTCATAATTCATTCGAACAATATTAAAATGTTAAATTTCTAAATCCGCGATTTAAATATTGTAAGATCCCGAAATTTGAGCTAAATATAAATCAACAACACTGATACAACCAAATCCATACACCTTCTGAGTTCTAATTTCTGAATCTGATTTATTTGATTTCTGAATTCTGATTTCTGACATAGATTAATTGTGTACAGATTTATAGTAGGTACTCTGGGTAGAGACACCCACAGAGTACTATAAAGATGACACCCACTACCAACGAACCAATTACAGGCACGGACCACGGACCACGGTACTTAGGAGTTTGACAACTAGTGTTCTTTTATAAATCTGTTAGCTTGCAGGCAACGACCAATCCTTATTGTGCCAATATATCACAAATGGTAAAATTTTGGGCATAATTTTATTTTTTTTAGAATTGTATTATAATAAATGTACAGGTTCGTTATAACTTATTATTTTTATTTAAGCAGAAATAGTTAAAAAAGAAAATTTTGGTATACAGAGCGTTTTGCAGTCAGTATATTAAAAATCCAAATAATTATTTGTACTTGTCAGTTGTCACCATAGACTTTGTATAATAACTCTAAGGTTGTCACACACACTTAACTTTAAGTCGTATATCGTATATTATTCAGTGTCAATAAAACTAAAAAAGATGAAAGATATTTTACTAATAAAAAATCTAGTAATAACGAATTTCTGAAAAACTGCTGTTGACAAATGGCAACAAATACTTTACAAATAATCTGATGCTGCCACAAGTAAAAAAAAACTGTATTTCCACCACTTCAGCTTTCACCGTAAAAGATCAATAAATCTAATGAAAAATTAGTTGCTTTTTGTACGAAGTGTCTAATCGTCCTCTAAACGGATTATAAAAAAAAATTAGTCGTCCGATAAATAAATTTATTTTGTCGTCCAATTTTTGTATGATCAGATAAGGTTAGGTTAGTTTTTTTTTTATTCATGTAACAAATTAGGATAGAGAAGGTTTTTTTCCTGTTTTCTCTGTCCCCTTTGTTTTAATAATATAATTATTTTGTTTTGTATAATTGAAGTTTTCTTTTTATTAATTTAAGATGCTTTGGTGTTTTCGCTCTTTCTTGCTTATTGAGCCCTGTAAAAATGTCCAGTACTTTGGTGCAGTATTAAACATCAGAGGCCGCATTCTGATCTTCTAATCCTACGTTTATGTATGATTATTTAGTATAACAATAAATAGATGTTATGGGACGATAAAATTATTTTATTCATTCGATAATTGCTTACCGGATTAAGTTATTTAAATTATCAGTTTAGCAATAGCCTTTTTTATAGTTAAATTTTAATTGAAGACGTGAAAATGTAAGGATAATGAAAAAATCTATTGTTTAAAGTACACAAAAGTAGGTCTTGAATTCAGATTGGATGGAATAAATGGAATAGAGATTGGGCGAATTGAACCCTGGGAGACGCCCTGCCGGATGGACGTCTCCACGATCACGCCTTCATCTGTTTGTTTGTCTGACACCCTGAAGTAGTATAGCTTGTAAAAGTAGTATAGCCTGTCAAATGCCTTTGCTAAATCGAGGAAGAGCGCTCCTTACCTATACATTTAGCCCTGGCTGTGGCCCCTGTAAAATGTGTTCCGTGAGGTGTTGCATCTGGTGAATACTGACATGAATAAAAGCTGAACTGCCCGATGGGGATGATTTTTAGTACCTTGACTCCGATCTAGGTCGAAAGAAAATGATTCTCTTATAGATTATTCTAAGAAACTAACAAGGCTTATGGTAACTGCTAGGAAGATTCCAGGGTTTGTCCGGTTTGTGTATCTATCTTCTTATGGCTTCTATTGGCTATAATTGGCTTCTATTGGCTATTATTGGCTTCTATTGGCTATGGCTTCTTTTCACTGGGACAGAAACGAAGAGCGGGCTGGAGGGTCTGAGAAGGAGGGTAAGCCAAAACATCGTACAAAGAGTTGATTTTCCAAAATACACAAGAGTTGTTGTTGTTGTTGTTATTGTTAAACTCTTTATTGTACACAATAACACAATGTAAATTACAAAAAATATAAAAAACAAAAAAAAAAAACAATTATTAAAGTATACAAAAGCGGACTTATCCCTTGAAGAGATCTCTTCCAGTCAACCCTTGAATTCTTAAATAAAAAAAAAAATAACAAAAAACATGTAACATGGTAGAAAACTAAAAAAAATTGAAATAAAAAATAATAACAATAATAAATGTGTACAAAAATATACATAACAATAATAAAAAAGTACTAACTAAAAACTCTTATGAATAAGTAATAAAGAAAAAAACTAATTAATTACTACCGATCACACTCATAAAACTTGCGGAGGTTGTGCTTAAATGACTTTAACGAAGGCGATTTTCGGATGTCAGGTGGCAGATTATTCCAAAGTTTTACTGCAAGAGCAGTAAATAACTTGGCATAGCAGTCTGAATTACAGGTTGGAAACGTAAGTCTCAAATTATCAGTAGATCTCAGGCGACTTCCACTAATGCCGGCTAGGTACTTAAAACGCTCTTTTAAGTATGTAGGTGTCTTAGGGTTAAATAAAATATTGTAAAGCAGAGTCAGTGTGTGCAAGTGTCTTCGTAATTTGATCAGGGGTAAATTTAGTTTTTTACGTGATTCCGTAATATGATCATATGTCGAATTTTTTTTTTTTGGAAGAGCTATAATTTGAGCAACTTTCCACTCAGTAGGAAAAAGACCATAAAGTAAAGAAAAATTAAGTATGTGAGCTAGAAAAGGAGAAATAAGGTGTGACCAGTGTGGCCGTACCTAATGTCAAATAACTTAGGAAAAAAAGGTGTATAAGGATTCCGTTTCATATTGATTATAAACATAAAATGAAAAAAATTGAGTTAACCCTTACATCTATAATTAATAATTAGTTTTTAAGTGTGTAATTTAAAAATTAAATCTATCTATCTAATAAATTAATATCTCCTGTTATTTACTGCCATCCTGCCAGTCACCACCAAATAGCTCTGTGGACTGTAGTATAACAACTTCTACAGTCTTCTACTTCTACTGCTAATAAATTGGTAATCTAAGTTATTGCTACTTAGACACCAATTAGCTACTTTAAAACATGCGAAATATCTTGTTATCTACTATCATAATTCTTTTTCTCTCAAAAAGTGATTAATTTATTAAAAATAAAAATCTTTTTCGATATGTGTTCCGATGACCAAAAATTCAAAATTAAATTTGGCGCAAAAACATTAGGTCACGTGACTTATACGAGCAATGACGTCACGACACTACAAATACAACACATCACTAAACAGGCTAAATCAATACCTCTTGAAGAAATTCTTCAGGCCTTTAAAATCGGTAATCGGAAGTTCTTGGAGCTGAAACTCAAGGAGGCAGATGCAGCCATATACAACAACCAAACTGCAAAGATAATTCACGGCACAATGGCAGGAGAGCATATGGCAGCATACAATGCGACCAGTGGTTTCGTTATGTTGGATAGGGAAGAGACGAAGCGAACAGGCAAAGCCAGATATACGACGCCATCTAACGACCCAATTGTTGTCACGGCCCAATGCACCAAGATTATGCTAGAGGATATGATCCTAGACAAAGCTAGCACATTAACGAACTTCGAAGCTTGGACCGTGCCAATACTAAACTGGGTCAACGGGGTTCCAGGATGTGGCAAAACCACGTGGATAATATCGCACTTCGACGCGGAGAAGGACGTCATCGTTACAACCACAACTGAGGCCGCTAAAGATCTAAGAGAGAAGATCTCTCAGCGTATAGGTGACGAATCAAAGAATCGAGTGCGTACGATGGCTTCTGTATTAGTAAATGGATTCAAAGAGTCAGAAATCTATCAACGTTTGGTGGTAGACGAGGCTCTTATGAACCATTTCGGATCCATAGTGATGGCTACGCGGTTGTCCGGCGCTGCCGAAATTCTCCTCGTCGGTGACGTGAACCAGTTACCTTACATCGATAGAGATAATCTATTCGAGATGAGGTACTGTCGTCCCACCCTGATAACGTCCATCAGCCAAGAATTACTGTGCACACATCGGAATCCTTTAGATGTCGCGTATGCCTTAGAAGAGGTCTACTCCGGCATCTACTCCAGCAGGAAACTAGTGCAGTCCTTAACAATGCTCAATTACACAGGATCGAAAATACCCAGATCCCAACCTAATACCCTGTACTTAGTACACACCCAGGAAGAGAAGATAGCATTGTCTAACGAGGGTTATGGATCAGGCGAAGGGTCGCGTATCTTAACCATACACGAAGCACAAGGACTCACTTTCAGTTCCGTTTCTATAATCAACACCAGGAGTAAGATGCAACTGCACGACAGCGTTCCCCACGCGGTTGTAGCAGTGTCGCGTCATACCGAGAGCTGTGTGTATTTTACCGACAGCGAGGACGACGCGACGGGCAGATTCATCAGGAGAGCGATGAAGGCGACAAAATATAACATCATAGAATATAATACCAAGATGGCTATAAAAGACAGAAACTTCGCTATCGTGGAAACCTTGCTCGTGATGAGTGAAAAAAATAAAAATAACAGTAGGTCACCACAATAGTGTTTTCGTAGGAAGGCATTAATGAGAAAATGTAAAAAAATTAACTTTAATAATATTTTTCTTTTTTATACATCAAATACTTATACTATACTTCACATTATAACATTGTACAATAAAAAAAAAAATAATTAAACAAATAAATAAAAATTAATTAAAAAAAATATATGTATATATATATATATATATAATATTTATATTTATATAAGTATGTGTAATTGCTGTGCAAAGGACTTACCTTACTAATATAGTTTTTAAGGTACCTGTAGTAATAGACTCCTTTTTGAGTATGTTATCTCAAAATTTCAACAATTAATATGCAAAATACAAACCAAATGCGAAAAGTGCACGGGCGACGTGTCCGTGGATAAATGTAGAAATTAATAAAAAAAAAAAAAAAAAAAAATACAACACATCAGAATAATAACTAAAGCTTTAGTTATTGTTCTGAGTACAACAATAATGTTTGTCTTCTCTGTCATTATACGGTTTTCATTGGACATTGTTAAGAAAGTGCTCTAATAAGACATATGTATTGCCAAAATGTAATAGTAAGACGATTAGAAATCCTGATAAGTGTATCAGGATTTCTAATCTAATCTAATCTAATCTAATCTGATACACTTATCAGGATTTCTAATCGTCTTACTACAGTATTTTATACACGTTCCTAAATGTGTAAAACATCGAAAACAATGTATTAAGTTAGCACGACGATCAAATAACTCTAAGATATCTAAAGTTGGTATAACTTTCGTAAGGATTTGGATGCAATTAACATTTTGAAGTTACGTTATGATCGAATATAAAAAAATAATACAACTATAATATTAAATATATATATATATTTTTGTTTCTAATAAGGAATTTAAATATTTAAACTCGTTTGGAACCTCCTTACAACTTACCTAAATACTTTGTAGGCCTGAAAAAACATAATACCTAACGTAGAACTAAAAAGTGACGCCTTTAAAAGCATATTTGTTTGGCATTGTTTTCAATGGCAAAATAAGCATTTTGAAAATTTTTACTCCATTTTAAAAATAATTGTTCTCATAAGGCCTTGTTGAAAATGAGACCTTTCTACATAATAAACGAAAAAAAAATAGGTAAGAAACACTTAAACACCGCCACTAAAACCAATGACAAAACTCTTAAATGGTTTATTTCATTTGGTATTACTATTTAACTATATTTTCAATTGTAAGATAGCTTACATCATTCTTACAGCTACCAAATGATATGGAAAATTACTCAAAATACAAAATTGTAATAATTTATAACGTAGAACACTATTCAAGTTGTGTGTGAGGATTATCCCACAGCCCGTCCCCCAGTCGACACCGTCGCCGCCGGTTCGTAACTCCACCGACGGAGTTGCGAGATCGCTCGCGTGCGTCACGAGCCTTTTCGGTGTAATAGAGATCGAAGAGCTCCTAGTCTTTTCGAACGAAATGAGGGATTCCGCGCGGAACCCTCCCGCGAGGATGGAAGTGCTCCTCAAGCACGCCGTCCTAATCAAATCGATATACGAACACACGATGTCAACATGATGACATCGCGTGGAAGGGTAAAATCTCGCTCTCTGACTGTCGCTACATTCAACGCGAACGGGCTACTTAAGCAGATAGATCTAGTGCGCGACTTCGTGGTCACGCACCAGATAGACGTCCTGTTAGTACAAGAGACCTTTCTGAAGCCGTGTAATCGTGATCCGCACATCGCGAATTACCGTCTGGTTAGGAACGATGGGGCAACCGCGAAGGGGGGAACCATCATCTACTACAGAAGGTCTCTTCATTGCACTCCGCTCGATCCGCCCCAACTAGTTAACGTAGAAGCGTCATTATGTCAGGTGGGTATGACCGGCCATCAGTCGATCATACTAGCATCTTTCTCCCAATAAAGCCTTAGTTGAGAGGGACCTTAAGTCCTTACTCCAATTAGGTAACGTAACCATTCTGGTCGGCGACCTAAATTGCAAACATCCCCGCTGGAACTCTACTGTCGCAAAAAGTAGAGGAAATCTCCTTGATAGGCTAAGTTACAAGGCTGGTCTCGACTTCGAGATCACCGCGCCTTTGAGTCCCACGCGATACTGCGACACACACTGACACATGACAGACCCGACGTGCTCGACATAGTACTCTTGAAGGGCGTGACACTCCAGTTACGTTCTATCGAGACGCTATCCGAGCTAGACTCTGACCATCGACCAGTCCTATTTCAGCTAGGACCTCCCCCCCCCCAGGGAACCCGCGACAAAAACAATTATTAACTGGACGAAGCTTCGAGAGCAACTCCATTCCCCCGTATCAGCGCACCTCGACAAAATTCCTGACCAGCTTACATCGGTCGAGGACGCTGTTTCAGCCGCGACTAACTTCACTGAACATTTGGTAGACAGCATAGGAAAGTCCTCGAGGGAGGTCCGAGTGAACTTCGAGGGTTACCGAGCACTCCCTCCGGACATTAGACTTCTCATCACCCGTAAAAACGCCGCGATTAGAGACCATGACCGATACCCGACAGATGACAACCGACGGAGGCTGCGCCGTCTCCAGAGGGAGTCGAGACAAGCTCTCGACAACTTCAGAGATAGCGGCTGGGATAGGACGCTTGCGGCGCTCTCTCCAACACACCAGGCATTCTGGCGGTTGCAGAGAACGTTGAAGGCGGACACTGTCTCAGATATGCCTCCCTTGGTTGGACCTAACTCCGCCATCGCGTTTGACGACCCTGACAAAGCTGAGTGCTTAGCCGACAGTCTAGAGAGCCAGTGCCGTCTGTCTGCTCAATCGGTTGATCGCGATCATGTCGAAATAGTCGACAAATCGGTCAATTTAATGTGTTCTCAGCCACCGGTCGGTCCGCCAATCACGGAAACGAACCTAGACGAGGTGACGTCCATAGTTAGGGCGCTTCACGCCAAGAAATCGCCAGGTCCCGATAGGATCACTAACAAAGTGATAAAACTCCTTCCGCCTCCTCTAATTTACCTATTGGTTACCATTTTTAACGCTCTACTGGCCGGTTGCTCGTTTCCGGCCCAGTGGAAAGAGGCCATAGTAATAGGATTCCATAAGCCGGGCAAACCCCGGCATCTGCCTAGTAGTTACCATCACATTAGTCTTCTTAGTTC
Organism: Napeogenes inachia; assembly: GCA_959347355.1. NCBI lineage: Eukaryota > Metazoa > Arthropoda > Insecta > Lepidoptera > Nymphalidae > Napeogenes > Napeogenes inachia. The sequence goes on along the minus strand of OY365796.1, from coordinate 1,274,088 downwards.
CTTAGGGAAAGTATATGAGAGAATCATCCTCTGTAGACTTAGATCGGAAGGCGAGACACTCAAAATCATTCCAAATGAGTAGTTCGGCTTTAGAGCCAACCATTCATGTTCCCATCAGGTGCAACGCCTCACGGAGCACATACTGTGAGGGCCAAGAAGCATAGGACAGGAGCGCTCTTCCTCGATGTAGCTAAGGCGTTTGACAGGGTCTGGCACAATGGACTGGTGTACAAGTTATACCAGTTCAAGGTGTTGGACAGACTCGTACTCATCATACGGGACTACCTGTCGAATCGCTCCTCTCGCTACAGAGTGGAAGGCGTTTTGTCAACTCCCCGCCCCATCAGGGCGGGTGTCCCCCAGGGTTCAGTTCTCTCGCCCATCCCCTACTCCATCTACGCTAGCGATATTCCTAGGCCGCGATCTAAAGTGCACCTTGCCATGTACGCGGACGATACTGCGCTTTACACGTCCTCTAAGGATCACTGGGAGATATACCAACGTCTCCAATCCGCAGTCGACTCCCTCGAGAGTTGGCTGCGGAAATGGCGGATTGAGGTAAACCCTGAGAAGAGCGTTTCGGTGCTCTTCGGACGGGGCCCCCCAAGGATACTCCCGCGAATCAAACTCTTTGATAAACCGATACCTTGGAAAGACGGAGCAAAATACCTAGGAGTAACGTTAGATAGAAAGTTAGTTTTCACTGCGCATATTAGGACCGTTCGTAGCAGAGCGGCCTACATATTAGGTCGTTCATATCCGCTGTTAGGCTAGCGGAGTAAAATGTCCCTTCGCAATAAGGTGACACTTTACAAAGCTTGCATACGTTCCGTCATGTCCTATGCGAGTCCGGCTTTTGCGCACGCTAATCTGAAACTCTTTCAGGTGATTCAGAACAGGTTTATACGGATTGCAACCGGGGCGCCGTGGTTCGTACGCAACATCGATCTCCATAGAGACTTAGACCTTCCGACCATCGCTCAGTACTTCAAGGGGCTTTCTCAAAAGTACTTTGAACGTGCTGAGCGACACCCGAACCCACTGGTAGCTGGTGAAAAAGGAGACCCAAGTCGGTACTCGTTGACCCCGACGACGCGTTCACAGTAGGTAATAACGTGTACGCGTAGGTATAAGTGACACCACACAACATACAGACACACACCGTCTATACCGGTATAGACGAGGTCCCAACTGAGTAAGTGTTCCGTTGCTCCGGCGTTCTGCCGTCGGAGGACGCTAGTGTCCAAATTTCCTTAGCTTCCCTCCTGACTAACGACGCCCCGAGCCGAGGTCCGTGTCTCAATCTGGGACGCCCTCGGGACATCGTGTCCCATGGGGGTCCATCTGACCCCCCCTTTTAAGGGCGGGTCCCCTGACCCACCCGCTCCCCAGGTGACGCTGTAATAGCCAACAGGGCTAACAGCATAGACAGAAAAAAAAAAAAAGTGAAACGGTAATAATTAATAAGAAACAAATCGTTTTTTTAATGTAATTTAAAGGTTGACTGTCAAACAAACTTTGTTAAATGTTAACTTGAGCTAAAAGCACACAAGAATACGTTTTTAAAGCAATAAAGGCATAGGTACAAGTTTAAAAAAACTTTTTTTTCGTTTGAATACTTTTTTTCCTATTATATACGTTTTTTTAGTCACAAAAATTGGCAACCCTAACCCCTAGCTGTACATAAGATGATTAGTTTTATTGCATGGTCGGGTCAGTAATTATTTATACTATTTACTTACTCAGACGTTCTAGAAATGCGAAAAATAAAATCAAAGGAAACTTTAAAAAAAGATTTTAAGCCAAAAGTCTTGGTGGGTCTTGTTCGTGTAGCCTTGGATTACATAAGTACGAACCTTTTGAAAGTTTTATCGATATACAGCGGCTTATGAATAAGTAACTCATTGCGTTTCGTTTAGTCACCGAGTACCTACGTCATGGTTTATTCGTTAGTTTTAGTGTTATTGAGTGTTGTGTTAACATCCGCACATTGCGAGTGAGTCTCGTGTTATTTTTGAATCCCTCTATATTAGCGTGGTATGTATTTATTAATTTGTTTTTATGGTATTATATTTAAGGTCATATTTAAACATTACGGACAAGTATTTTATAATATTCTAAATGAAAACATTATAAAAATACACAAGTAACGTTAACAAGTTTCATAAGTTATTTCATAAATTATCACATTTTCTTTTATTTTCGGTTCAAAATTGCTACTTACACCTTTCATTTTTATCTGGTTTATAATGGTAATTAATATATATTTTTTCTGATAGCTGATTTTTAAAATATTTATAAACTTATAAAATATGTAACAAAAGTATTTAAGTCAAAACCATTCTTGAATCGTATACCAATCCGGTAAAATAATTAATATTTATATATTATATACTGTCGTGGTCAACTAATTAAGGACACTCTTTGGTTAAACCGAATTGTGAATTTATTTTTTATTTTCCAACGAGTCTAAACCATATTCCATATCTCTTACATGTAAGTATAATTAGTCGTTTATGTGCCCGATTATACAAACAATAACAACTTCTTAAACATTAAACCTCTTTACAGTATAGCTAATAGATTATCGTAGTGCTATTTGTTCAAATAATGCTGGCTGGCCATTTAATTAGGGACACTGAGATATTGCGTTCTATTTTCAAAATTTGAATCTCAATACTTTTTTACTTCTTCTCTTATTGTTTCGTGGTAGTTTTGGCGGCAATCCCGATATTTATTTTAAGTTTTGAAAAATATTTTGAAGAAAAATGGGTAAAAATAAAAGTTGCGATCCAACACTACGAAAAATTATCATGAAGTTTGTTGTCGAGCATGGTTGGCCATACCGAAGGATAGCAGAACATTTAAATAGTTCAAAAACTATGGTATACAATGCAGTGCAACATGTCAGATGCAATAACACAGATTTAAATGTGCCCAGAACAAAAAGATCGAGAAAAACAACTCCGCAAGAAGATAGAATGATAACCAGGTTAGCTAAGAAAGATCCGTTTCTAGGCTCTATTTTAATTAAACACGAAGTGTTTGGGACAGACGAAAGAGCTGGTGTCTCAGCGAGGACCGTTCGACGACGTCTGGTAGAAGCAGGGTTGTTCGGAAGAGTGGCTCTCAAAGTACCGTTGTTGAAGAAAGAACATAGAAATGCTCGTTTGGCGTTTGCACGTAAATATGGACATTGGACCTACGCCCAATGGCGACATGTATTATTCTCTGACGAGACCAAGGTTAATTTGATTTCTTCAGATGGAAGGCAATACGTACGGCGTCCAGTAAAAGCGGAAATGAATCCAAGATTCACAAAAAAGCAGGTGAAACATGGCGGTGGAAACATTAAAATGTGGGGTTCATTTTCTGGACGTGGAGTGGGACCTGTGAGGAAAGTTCAGGGTAACTTAGACCAACATCAATACAAGGCAATATTGGAGGAAACGATGCTTCCCTATGTTGAGGAGCATCTCCCTATTATATGGACGTTTCAGCATGATAACGACCCGAAACATACCGCCCGTTCAGTCAAGTCGTTTCTTACCAGTCAGTCAGTATCGGTGCTAGATTGGCCAGCAAATAGCCCGGACCTTAACCCAATCGAGCACCTTTGGCACGAAATCAAGAAAAAAGTAGCCACTTATCGTACCACAACTTTAGATGAACTTAATGAAGCTTTTTGTGAGGCATGGGCAAACATTCCTGTCGAAACATGCCAGAAACTGATAATGTCTATGCCACATCGGTGTCAAGCGGTAATTACTAACAAAGGTTTTGCTACTGGGTACTGATTTTACACGTAATAAAATGGAGCTGTTAAAGATATTATAATACTGCAGATTATTAGTTTTGTTTACCTCTATTTTTCATTATAGTTTACTGTCCTTAATTAAATGTCCAGCTACAGAATTATACCTTAAAATTGAATACATGTTCAACCTTTGATATTAAATACTTTTTTCTATTTATTTATTCTTTTATTTACAGCCATTTAAAGCATAATAATCGGACCAAATTATGCAAATAATAGTTACTGAGAAATCAATAGGGTTTTATATTTGTATGTACATAACCGGTTATTGTTCTTCACTATCTTGCATGTCCCTAATTAGTTGACCACGACTGTATATATATATATATATATATATATCCGATCCGAGTAAATAATTATCAACAGAGAACATTATGAACATCATTGGTACCTACCCACATTTATAAATATTACGAGACTAGATACTAGAATTATTTTTATTATGAAGGTAAAATCTGATAAGATCTAGTATTAAATCAATCTATATCCAGTACCTAGTCATCATCAACATGTCTCATTAATACGGATAACCATTGTGATTGTAAGTAAAGGAAATATTTAGTTACAATCACAATGGTTACCTATTGACCGCATGTAATACTAACAATACTAACGAGGGCAAACATGTGAATACTTTTGCATAGTAATTGTTACATGTTTAGTGGGTATTACGCGCACCTAGGTAACACTTTTTGATGTCTTTCGGCTCGTCTGTCTGTTTGTTATTTCGTGTGTGATATTAAAATATATACTCGAAGCTTTAACTTTTTATTAAACATACGTATAGTTACTTCTTATTACCGTTATTTATTATTATTTTTCAAATGTGGCAATGTTTATGTTACTTGGGGGTAGAAGATGAAGTTTCTAATAACTGTGAATCTAGGCATAGCAGATAGAACCATTATAAAACATAAATATGTACGAGAAAATGATCTCATTACTTATTACCACCCACTATTATTACAAATGAGAAAAGATAAACTCATACAAACGAGATTTGTGGTTTGTATCATCAATATTTCTCCGCCCATAGGTATCTCTCTTTATATTCGTTTTAAATATTCTATTATTTTCTCAAATCTTATAATCACAATGTATCCATTGTACGTATATATAATTTAATAAAAAGATTAACAAGATAAACCCATTCCGCAATCCGGACACGGTTACTCTTGTCCTTCAAAGATAGCTGAGATCAAGAGACACTCACTATATTAGGTCAAGGTATACATAGATAAAAAATATTATGAAAAAACTTATCCAAATATTTATCAATAAGATTTTATTTTTGCAGATGCTTCTGGTGCTGATGACTCTCGTTGCCCTGGCATCAGCTGATAAAAGATGCCACGGAGTCTACATCGACGGTAGATACTACAACTTGGATATCGTAAAGGAGGGAATCAACAAAATTCACGATATTGCTCTTAATAGAAACGAAAATGTAATTTATTTCACTTTTGAGGATATTACCGAAGTACCAACTCGTCTCTTGGGACAGCTGGATCTAAACAACTACAACGCCTCCGTTATACACGGCATTAAAAATGCAACAGCCATCGCCATAGACCAGTTCTACGATAAGGTCTATGTTGGAGGCTCGGAAGGACTTTATAAAATAAATGGCAGGAAAATACCAGAGAGATATCCCATACAAGACGACATCCGACACATGCATTACAATAATGGCTTATATTTTACAAATAGTAAAGGAGAAGCATTCAAGTTTGAAGACGGTTATGCTACACCCGTCCCTGAGTTACGAGAACTTGAAGTTGAACAAATGGTAATAGATGATGATAATAACATATTTTTTACTCGGAACAAGAAACTCTTTACAATAAAATTAGGCACCAAAGTTGTCAAAACTCATGAGCTGTACTTGGCCAATGCTATAGCTACAGATATTTATTCCAAGCCTTATTTATGTACTAAGGACGGCTTATATATGTATAACAAATATAAATATGTCTTTGATAAAAAAGGCGAGCTACCTAATCTTAAAGCGTTGACGTTTGATAAGGCCAATAACCCCATTTATGCTGTATTTGATTTGATTGTTAAACTTAGGTTGAGTTCCATTGGATGTTTTGAAGATTAAACCTCTATAATAGTAATAGTACTTAATTCAGTGCTAACCAATAATTCGAGCAATTTATTAAAACAATTTGTGTCGTGATTAATCAAATGATAATTATAATATCCTAGAATATAATGTTATAAGTATTGTCTAAAATATAATTATGTACATATAATATAAATCAGCCATAGGTACCAAAAAGGTTATCAATAAGTAGGTTTACTTGTAAACAATAAAGACGTCTAGAGATAAAAAACAAACTGGCGACAAATAATCTAATATTCTTAAATGTTTGATGTTCTTTGAATTGATTTAAAGTTATAATATCACATATTAAAGGTAAAAACTGTTATCTTTAAAATGGATATTAAATGGAAAATAGGGACTACATTTTGGAAGGTATTGTTAAATGAATTCTTGAATTTTACATTAATTAATGAGTTGCTTAATATATTCATCGGAAGGTAAATATTTTTCAGTGTATTTTATCAATGAGAAGATCCATTTACCGATTATTGAAAAATGTATATAAATACTACTTAGGCTTTATTGTTTCAATATTAGTTTTTATAAGTGTGTACAAGTTAAGATACTCTTCGGTAATCCGTGAGTTCGGAGACTTCGTTCCACCGTGAGTTTGCCTACATATTTCTATTCGTTATAAGAATAAATAAATTGTTGAAAAATATGCTTTTTTTTCTAGTCAGATCTGTCCCTAAAAAATTGCATGATAATTTCAGAGAATATCAGAAGAAAATATATCCGGAACTCGGTTGTCAATTTCCGGATCTAAAACCTTTTTCCGAAGTCGCAATGAGATTTGATAAAAATCTGCCAAAAGTAGTGTGCCACGGAGAAGATTGGGTGGAGTGTAATGTATAATAAACTTATTATACAAAAGTTCATAGAAAGAGATAGATAGTTTTAAATAAAATTGAAGAAGTGATTCGTCCATTCATATATTTCAGATGTCCGAATGTAAAGTGACCCAACACATCCTAGACACTACCAGAGACGTGGTGTGTCATTATAAAGATATAAAATATGTAAGTGACCGTCTGTACGTGGTGGCTGAACCGGTGACGCTACGTGGTGATGCTGTTTACAAACTAAATGCAAGTGATGGGTTCAAAGTGTCCTGCACTGGTTACGATAAGGTTTGGTAAGAAACTGTCGGAAATCAGATAACGGCTATTACGTGAGAGATATTGTCACTTGTTGTTCCATTTAGAGATGTATTTATAACTTATCATTGTATTGATACCTGACATAATATTAATGCGTTTGTTTCTCCGTTTATTTGCTAATAAGTCAAACAGGTTAAATAATTCCCCAACTAGTAACTCTAACCGGTTTCAGTATATTTAAACTAGATATTTTTTAGGCTAACTTTGTTTTCCAAAAGATGGTACGGATATAAAGCTGGTATCAGACCACTTGAACGAAAAGCAGAAGAAAATAATAATACAATAAATATCCTTATAGTCGGTTTCGATTCAATGTCTCGTAATTGTTTTATACGAAAAATGCAAAAGAGCTATAAATATTTAAAGGAAGAAATGGAAGCAGTTATTTTAAAAGGGTAAGTGCAATCAACATTGATCTCTTAAAAGTTTGTTTCATAATTATAAATAATTATATACTCTTAATGAAAATGTCGCAAATCACGAAAATAAGACACTTAATAAAGTAATTATTGTAATGATAGGGTGAAGCCCGTGACGTCACAAGTCATGTGAATGGAATGGTTAGGAGGGATATCGTTTTAAATGCTAAAAGATGAGCATGAGCCGGCTGTTGCAGTTCAGACGTTTCAAAGTGGCCGTTGGTTTAACCTTTGTCTTATTTTTTATGACATTAATACAAATTAAATTAATATTGTTAGTGTTTATTTTGACTGCCCGAGACCTACGCTATGAATCCTGCGTAGTGCTGCCATGTGTCCGGCCTGTACGGAAACAATATCTAAGATGATGGACACATTTGACATTGTGTAATTTAAAAATCTAATTACGTTTTTGATAATTTAGGTGAAAAAGCCAAAAATAGAAAATTTTCTATTTAAAAATTACGTGCGTGCAGCTTTTAAGACTAATGAAGCGCAGTCAGGCTTTATTTATTTTAGAAGATGGCAACCCTAAATTTCTGCCTCGAAAACTTCATAACTATGACAGTTTTTGAAATAGTTTCGAAACGATCGCTTAATATATCATCTTAAATAACTAAAAATAACTATAATATTTAACATTTTTTTTATATTCAATAAATTTTCATTGATGATTTGATTTGAGTGTAAAAAAAATCTATGTTTTGATTTTACGATTTGGTACAGGTTTTAAAAAGTACGTAGTTCTTGCAATTCACGAAGGCGCGCCCCACTATTCCTCCTAACCGTTTATAGTATATGTGTGATATGTTGTGTCAATATTGAGAGTTATCGGTACACACTAATTACCTATGAGTGCACACTACAATGAATAGACTAATCAGGAGAGAGCGTCATGGTCACAGTGAAAGATGCTCTTCTTAAATTTTATATTTTTTACCCGACTGAAAGGACCTTACTACGCTACATCTGTCCAACACAATCTATCGTCTATACTCTACATTTTCAAAAATTGTTAAGATTTTTAAGCGAGTTTTTTTTGTATATACTTACGTATTTTTTTGTGTAGAGGTAACGTTGCAAGCTTTGACCAGAATTATCTTTTCTACAGTTATAACATAGTAGGAGATGGAACTCCCGATGCCTTATTCCCGATCCTCTCTGGTAGATCAGATCTGCAGCATCCTTACGCGAGGACTATATACACGAAGGTCCGTTTGGACCCTGACCTCTTTATATTTCACACGGCGAAGCTTCATGGGTTAGTGTTTTGATCTGTTTTTGTCAAAAAATATCGGCCTCTAGGTAGGTAGGTATATATCAGTGGGGTTGCTGCGCACTCTCTGTACTAGAAGTCTTAGGTAATACGGGTTTCGTAAAAATATAATATTTTTTGCTTTTAATTTACATTCAATATTATCCAATATCCACAATTATAAACAAATATTATTATATCCGTAATAAAAAAATTAAAACATAATTTACCAGGAATCTTATTGTACCCCAAATATAAGTATAATTATTTTATAAGGTTGTCTTATGTTAAATTTCAAATTATCTATTCACCAGTTACGAAACCGCATATTTAGAAGACATGCCATGGCTAGGGTCTTTTCAGTACCGTTACAACGGCTTCAGCCGAAAACCAGCAGATCATTATCTCAGATCTTTTCTCATGGAAGAAACTAGGAATGGACAAAAATGGTGGAACGGTCTCAAGTCTAGATACTGTATTGGATCGACACCACAGTATCTCTTTCTTCTTAATTTAACAAGACAGGTATTTTCCTCTTAGCTACAGAAAATATAAATACCTAAAATACAAAGTGTCTTTGTAAAAACACTTTTCAACGAATTTGACGTAACATAATTTTAGTTTTTTTTTCTATAAACACCACCTCGTTACAAATTTATAAATATTTTTTATTTAGTCTTTACCAACCTTGAGAATCATAATTTATAATAGGTAGGTACTCTGTAGCGTCATCATGTAGAAAAAAAACGTTAACATCAATAAATTTCAGTTTATGAACATAAAAACAAAGCGTTTTTGTTTTACTTTCATCGCCGACATTAGTCATGACGAGATCAACTTGGTCTCGACCGCGGATGAGGACTTGGTCAACTTTTTGGAACATGTGAAACTTAACATGATGGAAGATACTATGGTTATCGTCATGGGAGACCACGGACCAAGGTTTGAGGAATTAAGGTTATTGCAAAGGTTACAACGTGGTAAATGATAAATCAGCGACAAAGGTTACTTGAAGAGCACTCAAGTTTTGAGAGAGATTCCCTGAAGTTATTATCTTATTCCCCTTAAAAAGAACAAGATACTCTACGACAAAAAATTGAAAATCCACAAATGATCTTTATAACGAATATATATATGACGTTTTGATTTTCATTAATTTTTATTTTCTTTCGTCTTAAAATTAATATTTACTACAAGAAACTTATTTATTAGATTTTACTTTACTATTATACGTATCGCACTTTTTTATTAATAACTTAGAAAAAACTCTTTCGTAGGTTCAGTCCAATGCGCGCTATGTACGAAGGCAAAATGGAAGAAAGACTACCTTTTATGGCAATAATTTTACCAGAAAGGTTAAAGAGGCAGCGCCGAGAAGCCTTATACTTTTTAAAAAGTAACGCAGCCGTACTGACGACACCCTACGATATACACACCACACTCTTAGATGCGATGGGATTGGAAAAATATGCAAGCGATTTTGTTGTACCGAATTCTGAAATGAAAAGAGGAATGAGTCTTTTGAAATCCGTAAGGAGATTAAATCAAATTAAAATTGAAAAAAAAAATTATTTGAATTAACGTTAAATCCGACACTTAGCACTGTAGCGTGTAGTGATCGAATATACCTACGCCATAGATCCCAGTGTCACGTTCGTGTGCGTCGGCGGGCGTGTTGCCACACTGGTGCGCGTGTGTGAGTGCCCAGTGGCAGAACGTGCCAGTCGACTCTCCCATGTACAAGACTGTAGCGAACGAGCTCATCGACTTTATCAATAATTTCATTTCGGAGAAGCGGTTTGTATATTACAGATAGTTTTGACGGTAGTTTGAGGCGTTTAATGCTGGTACGACATTTTGTTATGTCCAATGTGGCTTTGAACGGATTGGACAAAGGAATAGGATGCATTCATCTAACGTCGTCAACTTTACTGTAACTTGTTTATTGTGGGAAAAATCTCAGGAAAGACTTTTTTTTATTTAAATATTTTTTCAGGCACTCCAATAATTCTTCTCTTACAATACTTAAGACTATTCTTGTTACATGCTGTTATCCCTCCGCATTACGGGATTATAAATCCTATTATTATCATCATCACCATTGCGTGATTAGTTGACATCTTTTCTGTCACCAGTAGTACTCGCAGACCTCTACCTCTTACATGCTAATGTTTTACTCATTTATTCTCGTCACGCCAAACATGCATCTCAACATTCAAAATTACTATTACGATTTTATAAATTTGGGGAATAAATTAGAAGATGAAAATAATCTTTAAACGAATCACATGACTGTGCATTTAATTTTAAGAGTGAGATCATTTCAAAGTGGTATGCATAGTGAGAGAATGGGAGTAAAAAGGAATGAATGGGAAGGAACTAAACCGTTCTGTCAAGAAGGAACGAGTGGAAGAGTTGAATAGAAGATGGTATAGAAGGCTAAGCATACGAATATTCCTGCGAAAACGAATCGAAATCAGTAGAGTTTTTTACCGAAGTGAGAAATATGGTCATCTTTGCGAAAGCCAAGTATGAACCTTACGGGATAGCAGGCATCTCACTTTTTAAACTTGTAGTGCTTATTTCGGTGATGTTAATGATGTTTATTTATAAACGTATGCATATATTTATATGTGTGTGTATGGAGTGTATTATATCATTGCTTTCTTTTTGTTTTTTATCTTTTGTTACTATCTTAACAAAACCCACACTACGTCTCCTGTATATCTATTTATTAAACTAATTGGTTACCTAGAAGAGATTGCTTTTTAGCTATAAGGCCGCCATATATGTGCCCTTTTTTCTGTTTTTTTTATCTGTATTATTTAAAGAATATTTATTACTGTTATTATTATTGTAATCTTTGTCCACTGTCATGAGGCATTCGAAATTACATTTCACAGAGATTTATGCGCTGAGAGAAAACTGAAGTCCATCGAGTGGGTGGTGAGGCAGGAGACGAAAGACCTGTCTCAGAAAGATGTTATTTATTATCAAACTTTGGTGAGAAACGATTACTTTCTACAAATTATTTTCTTGTAGTTTGAATTTGATCTTGTGAATAAAAATCAGTAACCAGTGATCTAAATCGGCAATCAATAAACGAATCTGCTATCAGTTCTTAAGATCAGGGCGAAGTATTATTTTTCAGCTGTATATATAATTGGTATAGAAAAATAGATAAATACTATTACAGATAATATCGAGTCCCGGACGAGCAGCTTTCGAGGCTTCTCTGCAGTACGACGCTGAGAGAGATCAGTTTATTATTTCAGAAAAGGACATTTCAAGAATATCAGCGTACGTATCATTTTTGTAAAAGTTTAGTATTATAACAGGAACAATATATTTTAACTATATTTAAAACTTGTTTTCAGATACGGCAATGAGCCTAGTTGTGTGAGTCAGACACACCCACACTTAAACAAATATTGTCATTGTAAAAATACGTTATTTAGTATTTTATTTAAAATTGTACAATAATAAGTAAATAAACTGTCGGATATTATTTTTGTTTTTTATTTTTATTAAAAAAGGAGACTTATTATTTATTTCTTATACTGTAACTTTTATCACTATTCCTAATAATACTCAAAAGGTACATCGGTTTAAGCTATTCTTAAAAACTGAAAAATTCTTAAAAATGTTAATAGATCTTATACTATTGGTATGCGGGAGGCCCGTAAGAGGTGACCGGTTTGTTAAATTGTCTGTTGCCATGGAAACCTGTCAATGAACCAGAATAATCTGGAATATTGTAGTTGTATCCTGTAAACAATATTTAAGATGACTTATAGAGATATAGGTAAATATACGTAGGTATATATTTTTTAATCTTGAATAATAAACATTTTTAATACCTTCATTTTACTTAGGACCCCTTAGGATTATTGCTACTTGTTAGGTTATTAAATATCAAACGTATCTGTCCTCACCCTGGTGGTGTTGTCCCGGGTACCTGGCCTCTCCTTCGTACCTGACGTCAGCGTGGAAGCCGGTCTTCCAATCCGCGTGATAACTCACTAGAATATAATTGAAGTTGATGAGTTATATATCTATTTTAAACGAAGTACAAATAGATATGTGGTACATTTGAAGGAACAAGGAAATCTTTGAGATAAAATTACGGTAAAAGAAAAAAATAATAACAATAGTTAATTTATCAAATATATATAATAAGTACCGATCTGTGTCCGTCCGTCCGGCATCTGAACTCTGTACTCTCCGCGGACCACGTGACCGTCGGAGGTCTCTCGGCGCCCGTAGTCGTTACCGCTCTTAGCATCTTTCACTGAATAACCGAATTCGTAGGATTTTGGCTGAAATTAACAAACAGGACATTAAAAATAGAAGTTAATGAATTAAATTATCGCTGTTGGAGTTACATATAAATATATTATGTTTAAGTAAACGTCAAATTAAGTTTTTCCGATTGCCATTTGTTTTGTCCTGTCCATAGACATAACTGTTTAAGCCGTTATAAATAATTATAGTATTCTTAGGATATCTCAATACTTGCAACACTAAGATGTATTTACAAATAGATAACCCTTAACATCGCCGACCATGGGCCACTTAGAACAGAACATGCGTGGAGCATTCCAACATTAAATATTTATATTATGCATAACTATTTAATAATATCACTAAAGTGAATTAACTGTACAGGTGTAAGTATAGATCTCTTGAAATTGAAATAAAACTTGATATAGGTAATCTAAAATTATAGGTAATATGAAAGTTAATTTCACTAAAATAATATTAGTTATCTCCTGTTTAATTAATTATTTAAATGATTCCAAGTTTTTATTATAAAACATAGATAAGGAAAAAAAGTTTAACATATAACTACTCCGTAGGTACATAGAGATAAAAATTTATTTAAGTACTACTTAAAAGTTTTAGTTCGCGCTCCGCAATTATAATACCGGTATCTCTTAGTTAATATATTATAATGAATGGTAAGAATTTAATCAACAAATCATATATTCAATTATTTTTTACATTTTGTAATATTTTTTTTTTGATATCTATTTGACCAAAGCTTACTCATTTTCAGATAAAATGAAAACAATCATAATATTAGCAATCGCAGGCGGTATTCAAGGCGGGGTAATAGAGGAAGAAACGCTACCGAAATGTATAAAAGTCAACGATATTTTCCACGACAATGAAGTCCTGAAGATAGATATCGACAGACCTTATTCGTTAGCCGTAGACTACAGAACAAATATAGTATATTTTAGTTATAGTGTCAAAAGAGAGGACGATGTATTCAAAACAGGGTTCATTAACCTAAATACTAAAGAGTTTGGGGATTTGGAAGGTGTTGTCAATGGTTTTACACAAGCAATAGATCAAAAGAATCATGAACTTTACATAGGTGGAAACGATGGTATTTATAAATATAATCACATAACAAAACTAGCTGAATTTCACGCTGAAAAGGGAATGGATATCTGGAATATATATTTCAAAGATATTTTATTTTATTCAACGTTTCCGACACAATTTTTATACACATTTGTTAATGGAGAATCAACGAGATTGAAAGATTTGCAAGATACCAAGGTAGATCAATTCGTGATAGATAATGAAGATATAATGTTTTATACTAATGCAACAGGTTTGTTTGGTCAAAAAAAAGGGACGGAAGATGCAAAATTATACCAAGAAATTCTCACCGATGAAATAAGAGGTCTCACAACAGATACTCACGGTAACGTCTATTTCGGTAAAGGAGATGGTATTTACAATGTGGATAAAGCATCGGTCTCTGTCTCTAAGATTGCTGATCTCGATGACGTGTATGGCGTGGCATTCGATAACGATAATAATATAATTTACTCGGCTGGCGGTAAAATGATTCGACTCAAACCTAATAAGGATAAGAGCTGTTAAAGCTAAGTAGGTAATCAGTTAAATATTGTCTGTAGACGAAAATGTTTGCCTTTTGTATTCCAATCAGTGCAGTTAAGATCAGAATCATAATCAATTGTAAACAGTGTTTAAAGTGATACTGTAGCATAATTAATTATAACCAACTTCAAAAATTGAAAGGTGTGTACAAAGCCGGTTTGTGTCTATTTTAAGGTATCTTCGACGACTGTGAACCGATTTTAATGTATAAAATATATAATAAAATATAAAATATATTTTATAAAATAGGGATGATTTATTATATTGAATTTTAATAAGGTTTTATTGTAAGAAGTATCTATGGTGTTTTATTACCCACCAAATGTAACGAACATTATTTATTATATTCGATTTGTATAATTTACTGTCTGAAATAGGTCTTGTAACTGTATAATCTGTATAATGACGATGACTCCTAGAGAACGACCTCTATGCTTGTTTATAGTGTTTATAGCAATTTTCCCAACACATCCGCGCTGACCAAAACAAATTGGCTAACTAACAAGTCACTATCAACTTAACTACGACTTTATGACAGTGACTTAAGAACCAATTTGCTATAAATATTATCTGAATCAGACGCAAAAATTAATTGGTTTTAACCTCAATGAGATAAAAGATCAAAATATTAACCATTGTCGTCAGTTTTAGACTTAAATCGTAGGATAGTGCACGTTAAACCAATCATGTTCTACTTAAATGTAGCAATTTTACTTATCCTGCTTGGCGTTGAAGCCAAACTTAGAATATACGTAACAGACACACCGATACAAAAAATAGGAACGAGATTATACAAGGTCGAGTTATTGACTGATAACTTCAAAGACCCCAAAGAATTAGCGTACGATTCCTCGAGTCGAAATCTTTATTTCATGTACATGGACGATGTTTTACAAAACTCGGGACGGGCTTACGTGAATATTATAACGAAAGAAGCAAAAACGATAAAAGGAATTATAAGGAATAAAGCAACAGCTGTCGATGCAGACACTGGGGAAGTTTATTTTGGTTCAGACGATGGGCTTTACAAATACGATCCCATAACCAAGGAAGCAAAAAATATTGCACTATACAATATAAACGTTTTCAAGCTCGTTATACGTAATAACGAAATGTATTTAATAGACGCAAATAATCACATGCTATACAAGGTGTTCGAGCGAGGAAATAAAATAGTTAAAGTTGGCAACATGAATACCATTGTGGAGTTTGATGTTGATTACCAGAAGAACATCCATTTTGTGAGCATGTGTGGTGTTTATTGTGCACTAGGAGGTGTTGAAGTTATAAAGAATAGAGACTTGTCTGTAGTTTATCATTTTATAAGCGATGAGTTCAAAACTTTTGGTGTGACCGAGGACGGCTTGTTTGAAATGGACTGCATGAACGGCACTGCTACACGTGTCGCTTACTTGAACTTTTTCCCTCGAAGTATTATATTTGGTGACTATGGAGATATATTCTATTCAATTGATAACAATATATTTAGATTAAAACCTCTCAACTCGTATACTGTTTACAATATGCACAGACGTACATATAATTAAAGTTGTTAATATATATTTTTTATTTTTCCTACGTTACTTACCACTTCATTTTCGTGGTCATAATTATTGTGGTCGTGGCCATTTCCGTGACTTGAGCCGTGGCTGTGGACTCCAGTAAAAGAATTTGGTGGTAAATAGCTGTTTGGCAGAGCAAATCCTTGAAAAATACATTTTGTATTTAGCAATATTCCTATTTATTTACTTAAGAATTGATTTGTGGTGAATCTGTTTAATTTACATACCTGTTTTCGGTGGCAAATATGAATTGCCTGAATTATAATTATTTAAATTATAATTTGGCTGATAGTCGTAAGCATTTAGTGGAGATTCGCCACGAGCCACTAACACCAACGACAAAAAACTGAAAATCACGATCATCTGAAACGGGAACAAACACATATATGCTTAAAATATTTTTCAACAAGAATGTTATAAATCTAATGTTTTTACATATTATATATGCGGAGTACAAAATGGTCGATATAACGCAACTTGAAGATTCCACGATAAATACACTATGATTGAATCATTTAAGTTGACCCCAACAGGCCCTATACTACTATGTAATATAATGTAATGTGTAACGTGGGAAAACTACTTCCGCGTTAATTACGACAGACGGACACAATAGCGGACACAACGCTGGGATGGATAATTTGTTGATACATATCAGTTATTTATAGAATGGTTTTTCTATAAATTGTAGAAAAAAAAAGCAAAAACACTAAAGAACGGCCATATATACAAATTAATGTTCTATTTTGCCATGAGTTCATACTATTTTTGTCAGTACAATTCGCTATTTAATAATCATATATTTAGATGTAAAGTTAAAACAATTCTAATTGAACTTTAATTTTTTTTTTTTTTTTACAAATGCACTTCTTATTACATTTATCAACTCACTATGAATTTAAATTAATTCTGTGTCCAATACTATTCATAGTTTACTAATTACGTTTCTTAGGATGTAAAGTACAAAAAGTACTGCCGCCCGAACAGGGACTTGAACCCTGGACCCTTGGATTAAAAGTCCAATGCTCTACCGACTGAGCTATCCGGGCTACGTATTAATATTAAAAAAACTTCGTCCACACTGTACGTACCAGCTCATTAAACAACTGAACAAATATATTACTTATATTATTAAAATAATAATATAATTGGTTGATTAATTTCAAAATATAAAAACAGTTGTAGGCATGTGGAATAAAATTGTGTAACAAATAAATTAACTAGAATTTAAATCAATAAAGTTTTTATTTAAAATCACATATTATTAATAAAGTAATCGTCAAAATATTATTGCGATAATAATTATTGCACCACTATAAATAAAACAAAGAAAAATCGCTTTCCTTCAGTTGTTTCCTGATAGTAAGTAACCATACACTATCGACTATCAAGTATATCGTCCCATTGACTTGAGACTGGAGGCTTGAAGCACGTGCGTCAATTGACATGATGATGATGATGATGATGATGATGATGATACAATCTCATTTTAATAAATTCTATTTCATCAAGTCTCAAGTAAATTTGAAGAAACGTTATTTTGTATGATCACGATATTTTATATTACAAATATATTATTATTATTATATACTTAGATATTATAATTTTGCACATCCTCAGAGCCTTGACATTTATAAAGTCAATATTTCTTAAAAAAGGAAAGGTAACAAGAAGGCCGGTGTACAGATGAGCGATTGTTTTGTCTGTCTACAACATAATTATTAGTAGTGATAGTTAAAGATAGACATAGGTTATCAATTGATCCTGGGAAACATCTATGACACGGACAAAGTTGCGGTAAAATGTTATAAAATACATAATTAAAATCCATTTAAGCTCAATGATAGACACCGCATAGTTTAGGGTTCGAACACATTTTGTTTTAAGAGTGATTATTTACATACAAATATATTTAGGTATACTATAATAAAGCTGTAAATTAAACAAATATATAATACTTTTGTACACTGATAATGCAATATTAAAACCTCATTTTTATTTTTGGATAACCAGATATTACAATAATATATAATGAAATGTATCAATAATGGCTAGTAACTATTTTAAGTAGGTAAAAGGTAGGTGTAGCCAACTAAAGTAAACCTACATTCACATAGCTCTTAGGTTGTTTTCCTTATGTATATTATTATTTGCAGGAATATATTACTGTCCTTAGTATCCACAGTGCAACAACGTTAATTACCTTACTTTTTTGGAAATATTTTTTTTTTCTCTAATGGCTCTATTTATTTTGTTGGATTAACGCTTAATAAGCTTTAGCTTTTCAAAAGTAGGAAGTATGTTTCAATGAGTTATTAATTCTTAGTTTTGCGCGAACATATATACAAACAACAAACTGTCTAGAGAATAGCTCTTAATAGTGTCTTCTACCTTCCTTTTTATTCTTATTAACCTCTAAAACCTTTCTAAACCTGTTATTTAAAACCTTAAACAGTCGTGATGAAAATAAAAAAAATATACCTATTTTGCCTGTGACGGCCTGTGTCTGTGTCTTTTATAATCTTGTATTATGTTGTCATTAGTCATACTTATAGCCTTTTCCTGAGTAAATTAAGATTAACTTGGTCTGCAACTATCTACCGTCTACTTACTCCGCTATACATAGATTATAAAAATATTTTCGCATTATATAGGATATTGAATGAGGAAAATTATAGACTATATAAAATCGCTACATCGCATGAAGTTATACAAATTAGATGTAAAAAATATATATAAGTGGATAAAACGGATAGAGCAGTTCCCATCCCGAGTTAGAGAAGCTTTTACCAAATTGTAGAAAAGTCTAACACCCGTCAGAATCCAGGAGTCAATATTTTTTCGACTCTACAGCACGAATTTTCAGAATAGTATTCAAGTAAAATTACATGATAATTATAACCTCCTTGACCAAACCGCAACATTTTGTAGACCACAAACACAAAGTCGCGGGTTTCAGCTAAATAAACCAAGAAATTCAAAACAAAAAGAAAAAAATGATGTAATTAAGCTTAATGCATAATTAAGCTTATTTTAACGTAAGACTCACATTCAAAGAAAATTCTAGTTAATAAATATAGAGGTATGTTTTGAGCGTGGTCAGTTGTGTAAGTATAATCAGTAAAGCATATTACAATAGCTCCACCACGCTGGACCCCGACTTAAAAAAATCCTTACTTTTTTTCGCTCATATTTAACTACAAACGATACAAATGATTGTAGTGATGTTTATTTATTTATTTATTTTTTTTTATTTATTTTATTTTTTTTTTTTGTTCCCCCGGTGACGCTGTAATAGCCAACAGGGCTAACAGCATAGACAGACAAAAAAAAAAAAAAAATGTTTATTTTTTTGTAGTAATAATAATTACGCGGCAAACCCAATAAACACTGTTCTCAACCAGAAATATAAATAATACTGCTCTAAAAACTTTTGTAGTACACTTTAAATCGTTTGTAGTTTATTTTAGTGAAAAAAAAACATTTTTTTATATGTATAATTTCCGAGAAAAATAAAAAATAAATAAAAAAAAAAGTTTTAAAAAGTCAAAAAACCTTTTCGAAAACTACAAACGATACTTATGATTGTAGTAAAATTGATTTTTTTGTAGTACTTATAATTACGCAGAAAATCTAATGAATACTATTCTCAACCAGAAATATAAATAATAATGCGCTAAAAACATTTACCTAATACTCTATAGTTTGATGTGTGCGTGCGTCCGCTTTTTATTTTTTTTTTATTTTTCCCGGTAATTATACATATAAAATATTTTTTTTCTCTACAATAAACTATAAACGATGTAGAGTGTATTCCAAAAGTTTTTAGAGCAGTATTATTAATATTTCTGGTTGAGAACAGTGTTTATTAGGTTTTCCGCGTAATTATTATTACTACAAAAAAATCAAATTTACTACAATCATTTGTATCGTTTGAAGTTAAATATGAGCGAAAAAAAGTAAGGATTTTTTTAAGTCGGGGTCCAGCGTGATGGAGCTTATTACAATGGCTTTTAATTGCCATGAATGCGCTTATGATATTAAATATATTATTGTTTCTATTGCATTTTACTATACGAATCATTTATGATAGAAATTATAAAAAATCACAAGCGTTGCCAATATAGACTACGAAATACTATGGGATAATTAAATCTTAGTTGATTAACTGACTGATTCCAATTTAACTAAATATGTAATTGTTTTTATATAGAATCCAAATTAAAATCCAAGTAAATAAAAGTGTAAAAAAAACGGCCAAGTGCGAGTCGGACTCGCGCACAACGGTTTAATTAACATTATTAATAAAAAACGGCATAAAAAATACTTTTGTTGGATGAGAGCCTCCCTTAAATATTTATTTAATATTATTTTATTAATTTAGTTTTAAAGTGAATATATAACTAAATATTCAGTAAAAATTTCAAAAGCCTAACTGTTGCGCTTACTAAAATCGAGCAAAAGAACTGTGTTGGTTGTATGCGAATCCTCCTTTAATCTTTATTTTATTTTGTTTAAAGAATTTTTTGCTAAAGTGGCAACAGAAATCCATAATCTGTGAAAATTTCAACTATATTAGTATCACAGTTGATAAATTACAGCCTGGAGACAGAGAGACGGACAGACGGACAGCGAAGTCTTAGCAATATTTGGGTATTTTTCTACGGGTTTCCTTCTAAGGGTTTCTTTTTTACCCTTTGGGTCCGGAAGACTAGAAATAATATACTCATAAGAAGAATTTTATATCTGCTATAAAGTCATTCTTACCTTAATGTAAACCATTTTCAAAAGTCAAAAAAGAAATTAACAACATCATGAAATAATAAAAAAAATAGTTTTTTTAATATCTTTTTTAAAACCCAAAGCATCATGGTAATACCTAGTTGCGGTCACTTCAGTAGTTCAAAATGAAAGTATGTTTATTATCAAACAGGTACTCGATGCAACATATTAGTGTAATTAGACGACCACAATCAACAGACATATGCTAGTTTGGTAAGACACCTGCCGTGCTATAAATGGTTTGTTTTATATATACAGGGTTATTTGTAATTAGTTGACCAACTCTTACAGGCAGCCTCTCTTCATCAATCCTAACCACATTTGTTCTACGACTTTTTACAAATCTAGATAAACAATACAAAAAAAAACGAAAAAAAAAAATTCTGCCCCTCTTTTACTTATTACTCTGTGTTTTGTAAGAAGTACTTAAAAGATCAACGCCCGGGCGCCATAACTTTCGTCAGAGCTAATGCCAGTTCAGAGGCAACAAATCAATTTTGTATGGGAAAACTTAAATTTTAAAAAGTATATAAAGTAAAAGTATATAAGTAACTTAAATTTTAAAAAGTATATAAAGTATAAAGGTTGCCTGCAAGAAGTTGCCAATAATTTAAAATAACCCTTTATTTAGGTATATTAAGATTTTCGTTGATTTTTTTAGCATTTTGTTGTATTTTAGCAGATAAGTTTGGCAACAACAGATTTTTAGTTAAGCACATTTCAGAAGATACCGGCTGTTGTCGGAGCATTATCCAAAAAAAAATATTTCAAGAAATGTAATTATATAAAATCGAACAAAATGTCACTATATAATTAAGTAAATTTTTTAAGATAACATAATTAAATCAAAGGTCTTACTTTCCCCATGGGAAAATTCGCTGTGCTCGTTGTATTTCCTCTTTAAGATAGAACCACCACACTCTTGTTTTTAAATATAACAAAATATCATACGCCGCCTTATAATCAATTTATAAATATATGTATATGTATATGTCCAGCCAGCCATATATATTCCCAGGGTAAGGATTGTTTATAATGATTTAAACGTAAAATACAATGCACAACTAGGTATCCGGCAGTTATAATACAGAACAACCTAACATACCTTACAAAATAAATGCTTATCTGAAAAACTCATTACTATACCCCCTGTTAGGCTGCGGCTGTCAGTGCTTAGCAGATGACCGAGTTATTGTATTCGGTCAGCTATGAGCACGGACAGTCGCAGCACACGAAAACAACTGTATTTAGATTAACAAAGAAAAAAAAAACATACCTTAAAGCTTTACTCCTTATCGAAGAAAACACTTAAAATAATGTATTTGAAGTTACATATTAAGTACTATGACAATGATGAGTTGATAAATTATATTTAGCAGAGGCCTATGCAGGTATTCTGGAACTTTTAATATAAATTCTAGTTATGGCCACTACAGGAAAAAAAAATATTAAAAAAATATTTATATAAATATCTTATTTAATATACAATGAAAATTAAACCGATATAAATCCCTACCTGCATGGCTTTGTTTATCTTTATTCTACATATATTTAACATTAAAATAAGCTTACATGTTTATAGACATTTTCAAACATAACGTTTTTCAATACACTATAAAGTAATATGTACTAAACCTTATACATATTTAGTTTTAAATAGGTAATACAGATAATAAATAACATTACAAACCTTTTTAATCTATAAATTACTACTCGATTTCGCGCGCTTCGCACACCGCTCTGTCACTATTCACAACCTCAACTGCGGACTGTTATAGAATTTGGCGAAATGTTGTTTTTATAGCATGAGAAATATCATTTGCTCCCATTGTTTTGAAGATGGATCCTAAGAATACTGTTATCCTACTGCGATCTGGATTTGTAGTACGACAAGATATGTACCAGTTTATAATTCTAGGAACAAGTCTGGTAAAACGTTGCGGATTATATTAACACCTTAATATTTTATTTTATTTTATTTTTATTCCAAGTTTTTACATTTATTAAATATATTAAATACCTACCTATTTACCTGTTTGCGGTATGCCATTTATGTTATAATTAAATTGAAAACATGTAAGTAAACTTCATAATACCTAAGTACAATAACCTCATTTTTGATATGATCCTGATTTTTAGGTACACAGATCTTATCAACCTCATTTTTAGGTACACAGATCTTATAAAAAAATTCAAGGCATTCACCACCCACATAATACTTTTTACTAATCCCGTGCTGATTTCGCACGAAAATATGATAAATTATAATATTATGTTATTAAAATGTTTGAATTAGTTTAGCTGTGCCTGCGACTTCTTACGCGTAGATTTGATCTTGATTAAACTTATCCTTTGTACCTACTTACCAATGTATGCAAAAATTATAAACCTTCAAAGTTTCATCAAACTCAATCAAGTAGTTTTGCGTGTAGGAGTATCTCTAGTTTATTTATGTATATATATATATTTATTTTAATCGGGTAAGCAGCAATGGTACGAAAGTAAAGTAAAGTAAAGTTTATTAACTTCTTTATTTGTTAACCGATTGTAGAAAAAAAAATGTAAAATCCCATGGCAATATATTTCCGAAAACTGCATCCCAATCGATTAATCCGTTTCTGAGATTAGCATGCACAAAAACAGACGAACAGACAAAATGAAAAAAAAAATGTTTTGGGTTCCCTTGCCTATAGTACCTATAAAAGTCCCCCCATTACGATTTTTTTAATATTTTCCATGTACAGTTTTAGATCAGTGACAACTTTATTATATTATGTATAGATAATAATTAAAATGTATGAATAAAATAATAACAGTTTTACATTGGTATATATGTACTTATTTATCAAGGAGATGCTACGCAAAATTCCATAAAATGAACATACGTAATAAAATTATCATGTCACAATTTTACGACTTCTATGAAATAAAATGTTGTTAAGACAAAGAGCAATGAACCGCTTAAGTTATGTATTTTATTTTATAAGACTACTCACTATGAAGCTTTTCAAGGGAATTATAAATTTACATTGCAAGTTTCTTTTTAAAATACTTAGTTTATTAGGTCACTTCTATTAAGTGTTTGTTCACTTTACAAACTTAGCGAAAAAACTACAAATATATGATAAATACCCCTTAACAATTAGAATAAGACCACTCTTAACATTCATGCTTGCCTTGAATATCGCTAATTCCTAACATTATTTCCCCTACATTGAACCTCTTTAAAACCAAACACGGGATTTAAAACATAAATCTGGAAATCTTTATTGGGTACTGTTATCGGACAACCATCAAATTTAAACACGGATCACGTAGCTGAAGCAACAAGAAAAGATTGCAAGTTTTATCAAATCCAGTTACAAAAGATACAAGGGGAAAAGATAAAAGTTAATGTAACAATTAGTACCAGTAATTGCGGGACCTTGAAACTTTCATTTGCACCATATCATTTACATATACGGCTTTAGCAACCTTACATAACCTCGTGGGAACTGGCCCGGAACTATTGTTGTTTGTGACTAGGCCCCTGTTGCTCTACGCGGGAAGTGAGTATAAGAAAACGATGCTTTTTAAACTATATAATAAAAATAACGTTCTTCAATTTTGGAAAATATCTTTAAACATGTATAGCCATGTTAAGCTTATTTAAATTTTTATATAAATATAGAATGTAAAAAACCGATACGGGCGTCCCGTCGCTCTACCAACTGAGCCACCGTATCGCTATAGGTTTCCCAGTAGTCGCGGGTTCGAATCCCTGCCCGTATCGGTTTTTTACATTCTATATTTATATAAAAAACGTTCTTCAAGCTTTGTTTCTTCCAAATTATTATTGCTGGTCTTTAGCTAAAAAATTCTTAGTTTTTTATTTAAGTAGGTATCTACTCTACAAAACAAATAAATTAATGTTAAAAGAAGTAGTCGTTAAGCTACACGACGATTTTTTAATTCTCAGATAAAATTTTGACCAGAGGGCCAATATGAGGTTTATTGTTTTATAGAATACATATCTGTTATAATATAATATTTACTTCATACTTGAATTTGCACAGAATTCCAAAATTATTATGTATTTTTTTAATAAACGAAAGGATGTCATGTGCTTTAAGTAAATTAATTGTCCATAGTTAAAAACTAATTATAAATGCCTCTATTGCGGTCTGATACTTTGTCTGTACAGCCTTCCAAGGAGTCAACGAAGTTCCCAGTTTATACTGAACTACAACATCAACGTATTTCCAAGAAACTTGAGCTCATATTATATTCAATCTTGTAACTTTTGTTTCCAGCGCACTAATAAGCTGAGTCAATAAAATTGTTGGTATAGCAAAGAGAAGTATAATAAGATGGTAACTTACCGATATTGTGAATTATTGATATAGCCCGGATAGCTCAGTCGGTAGAGCATTGGACTTTTAATCCAAGGGTCCAGGGTTCAAGTCCCTGTTCGGGCGGTATTTTTTTTAAATGCACAGAAATGTGGTATAAAATTTCAAAGAAAATATGTAGAACAGTTATACGGATAAATAAATTTTACTGAGGTACCTTTTATTACTTAACTAACTACGTACTCGTACATACTGAGACCGAAATACGAACAAAAAATTTCTTACGTTAGTATTTCCGTGACAGTGTTATAAATTAACGATATAATTAGGTATCTTTATAATTTAACATATAGACTTTCCCTAGTGGAATATACCTTACATTTTTGTAATTTAATTGGTGATTAGATATTCTTTTTTATCTTTTAAAGTTTACTTAACAATAAATTTAAACTTGGATAGCGTAACGTACAGGCGGTATTAATGAAAGTAGCTGACAATCTAAATAGTTAACTTCTGATATACATATTAAATTTAAAATAAATTTTAGAAAATATTCATCATAACCTTTATTAAAAATACAAACCGATCCTAAGAAAATGTACATCTATCAATTTAAAGAAGATTCAAGGCCGCGTATGGCACGTAAAATAAGATCGAAATGTCTAAACATAAATAATGAGTTCTATTCGATCCAGATTAGATACTTAAGGAATACAATTAGTAGTTTTGAAAGTCACGAATACTTAATAATTATTTAGTACATTGGATAGCGAAGATTTATTGCCTCTGCACAGTACACTATAGCAGTCGACTTCAGGGGGCCCTCCCAAATCAACTGCTATAAAAATATATACCTAAACACTGACTCATGAAAACTATATACGGTTAATACTTGAAATCTATTAAGTACCTTTGTTTCTTCTTAACTTAGATTATTAAACGGTTTTAATTCTTAGGCATAAATGGGCAAGTCGTATTTTATAAGGCACTTCCATATATTATACCCCACTGCAGTGGTGTAGCTACCAAGGGGCTAGGCTGGGCAGTGCCCCGGGGTCCTTAAGCTCGGGGGGCCCTCGAATCCTTATTAGAAAATCTCAATCAAACTCAAATTTTAAAAAATTTTTCCCATGTTCAAAATAAATATGACAGGCAACTCAACAAAAAGGGAATTACCCTAAATTATTCGTGTAGGTTGACAGTGTCAACCTACACGCGAACAGGAGAACAGGAACAGGATATCAATAACTGTATATTATAATTTATCGATGTGCGTATTGTGATTCGCGATTGTGAATTCGAGTCAAGATTTTTTTTCATAATGGGTAAAAAGTTAATGTATCAGGAGTAAGTAAGCGTGTGTCAATAATTTTTTTGTACTGGTCCATACAAAAATTCAATTTTATTTGATTATAATAAGTAAACATAGTTACTTAAAGAAATCCATAGATTTCGGCTACTCACTATATAACGCAAAATACCGTGAAAAATAAAAGTCATATGCGGTAGGTAGGGGCCCGTCCATTAATTTTAATTTGAATTTGCAAGAACGTCTAGGAAAGGAACTAATTGTTTTTTGTGCTGTTATTCCTTAAATATGTAGTCTGAATTTTTTCTATTTCTTTTTATTGCCCAATACCTAAACCAAGTATTAAAATAATTGTAATTTGTGTTGTTAGTTTTTAACAGTTTTATTACCTGCCCATGCACGAAGAAGAGCTGATAATAAAGTTGCGAAGCATTTTTAAAGTATTTGTATATTTTATGATTTTACTTCAAAAAACCTTACCAGTTTTGATAGCAGTGGGCCCCATTTTTTCATTTGCCCCCAAGGCCCTTGGTTACCTAGCTACGCCACTGCCCTACTGGAACGAACCTAACAGAGCATATTTTTTAAAAGTAGTATTATTAAACTCTGATCCGTCAATTTTAGTTTCCAGACGAAGCTTCTCATAATTCCATGGATGCACCGTGCGGGTGCCGGGCCCTTCGCGTTGCAAGGAGAGGAGTGCAAACAGGACCTGGGACTTGCGTCCCAGGTGTAGGTATAAGGGGCCCCTTTATTATGCGCAAAAACGCTCGCCTTCCCCCTCTACACTCCTCTCCCTACCTAACCAAATTTGGAAAGAACCTACCAATGCCGCCTTTGAAAAACATTCTAGAAATTAACCCGTACTTTTTCTAGAAAGGTTAGAAGTTATAGAGAGATTTTGTAGTTGTATTCAAATTATGTGTTATATTAATTTTAAGACCCATTCCTTATTTGTTGTTATGTCTTCTCTCCAGGACTCTTGTTTCTCGATGTTGGTAAAGCGTTTGGTTCATGTGTGTCATGTAGGGTTGACAACCGAATCACGCCCGTAGCCTTCATCTCCATTTGTAGTGCCTTGGTGAGAGGGGTCACCCTCCCCTCTCACCAACCATAGGACTACGCCGTGAGAGTGCCCTAAGTTGCTCGGGGCTCCCTCATATAGGGGGGTCCGCCGGGGCATCACGGTGAGTGTGAAAGCGATCCCGTGGCATCCCACTAAGACGATGAGACCAACCGTTGGTTTTTTAGTGGGTAGTCTTAAAAATGGGAACGTCCTCTATGCTGCCACATAACCCCCCAGTCATTACCTGCTTGGCCGGTGGGTATCCGTATCGGATTTTTCCAACAGATAAAAAAAAATATTGCCCACCTTACTAAATTATACCACTATATAATTTACTTTACTTTAATTTACTCTATTTTAGTCAATTGTACTGTAATACCTCTGACATTACAAATGTCCGTGGGTGACGGTGATTACTTACCATCAAGTAATCCGCAGGTTCGATAATCATTTTTTAAAAAGTCTAATATGTTTTTTGCATTAACTGTGAATGGAATGCTCCCGCAGTGCAGCATAATTGTATAAAATACTTGTATAAAGCATTTTTTAATTTGAAGACATTGAAATGTTGTATTTTTATACTGAGTTTAGTTGTTAAGATTCTTATAATTATTAAATAAAAATAAAAAAGATTTTATGGATAAAGCCAAGAATTATAATATATAGTTTATTACTTTAAAAAAATAATAATTTTCTAAATAATTAAAATATATTTTTTCTAAATAATTATTAGGTTTACACTGTTTGAAAAAAATACCATGTTGTAATTTAAACAGGTGACAACCCTAGTGTCACGTCACTAAAACCCACAAACTGCAGAAGGCAGATTATTTTAATCACCTATATCCTGTCGGCTGTCACATCAAAGTAAGAAACTGTATTTTCATTTGCCCCGAACTAAATGTAAAAACTCTAAAGTTCTACACAAAACGAGTAAGTCTTAAATTTTTCTTGGAATGTTTATCCTTATAACCATTTTAGGTTTTCTTATTTGATGCTTACCTGATATTTACCAAGTAGAGAAATGTTTAATGTTGTAACTTTACATTTTACAACAGATATTATATACTTATAAAGCAACTAGAGCACAGATAACACAAGTACAGATAACTATTTAACTTGTAATTTAATGTCTGATTGAGAAATGAGTGCGAGCCGTAAGTACATGACAATGTTGTAATAATTTTTATTTATATAAAGACAACCTGCTTTGATTTAAAAAAAGAGCTTTTTATTTTATTTATTTGAGACTTGAATATTTTAAACCCATAATGCTTTTAATATGTACAGTTGTTAAAATATATAGTTTTATATTTGGAAGATATTTTTACAATCACGAGTGACTTGGAGAGACGAGGTTACATTTTTTTGGCCGACCGTACAATACTTATAAATCTAATGCTATTGTATTATAAATATATTCATGATGGGAGATACGTTGACCTTGCTTTCTTTAGACAAATATCGTATCTACCGCCAGGGACAAGACAATCGACAAAATATCCTATTGCATAGTGTAAGTACATTAAGTATTACATTTTTTGAGTACATTAGCTGGGACTCGTCAGTAAAAAAGTTGTCAACCGTGGGTCCGTTTAGTACCTACGGTAAACATCAAACCCGCCTGTTGCCGACTTTTATTCGCTCTCTTGATGCCTACATTTTTATGGCAATCTCGAAGATTCGAATTCTGCCAATGTCCAGTCAGTCATGAGAACATTACTTTAAATTGTTGATCGGTTATTTATTAGTTAGATATGTTTATTGATTAAGGACACGTTTACAAAACTGATAGGTAAAAAATCACATTACTACAAAGACAAATCTCGACTACTCACACTGACGCATGTATAGTGTATAAAAATATAAATGCCATATATTATTTTTTTTCTCATATATTTTATGTTTAATTTCTAGAAAATATTTCAAAGGCGGCATTAGTAGGTTCTTTCCAAATTTGGTTAGGTAGGGAGAGGAGTGAAGGCGATCGTTTTTGCGCTCTAAACTCTACTACTACTAAAGAACTCTAAAGATTAAGAAACATTCTATGCGTCGCAATTATTGGTTTCACTATATTAAGTTTGATTTTGTAGCATTATGTACCGAAAAAATGATAATTTTAGGCGTAACCGTAAACGCGTCCCTAATATTACACACGAAGAGTAATATGGGACTCGAAGATGAAAATAATGAGAAAATGAAAAAGGACGTATTTTAATATCTCAATGCCTCCACGTAGTACTTTCCTTCCGTTGAAGCTTGGTCTCTCTGCTCTCACACCCAACATTTATGATTCCGTTTCTTTTTGCTTAATATTAATAATAAATACTGCGGATGTCTGTATAATATCATCGTCATTTAAAGACAAGTTTCCCACATGTTGGTTTTTTGATAAGTTGCAAGTAGAAACACAAAAGTTACTAAACATTTCGGTAGAAAGTGGAAGCGTTTCCAAGTTGCGCAACTTTAATTGACTTCTTTTTGTTGTATATTTAAATTTAAAACTTTTTTTACGGTCGTATTGGCCCCCATTTCCATAAGTACATTAAAACGATTTCATCCCGTAGTACACTGCAAACTTCCACTAATGACGACCTTGCTCTACATTCAACATCCATGAAAGCACGTGCTCCAAGAAAATGAGTTCATTATGTTACCAGTGATTTATTAACTTAATCTTAAGCTCATTACATACTGGCTTGCATCACGTACTTAAATTTGTATTAGTGTTATTATATATTTTTACGTAAGTATGTAGTTAGATAGTTAAGTATTTACAAATAAACTATCACTGTACAAGTCCCACTGTCCCACTGTTGGACAATATGGCACACTATATTAAACTAGCTGTTCCCAGCGGCTTCACCCGTGCTATATAAGTACAAAAGCCTTGTTACACAGGCAAAAAGGTTTTTACATTTACTTACTCACGTAAAGTACTTTATTAAGAACTATATACCTGTTGCCCGTGACTGCGTCCACGTAGACAGTAAAAATATATTTATATAACTTATGATGCTAGCCATATCGAGCCACGGGTAATAGCTAGTGATAATATAAATCCCTTTTTTAGTGTTATTAGTGATTGTAAATCATTTTAACTCTTAATGTTTTTATATATAAATATTCGTATATATGACAAAGTCTTGAATCGTGTTACTACATTTATAATTTACTAGCTGTTGCCCGCGGCTCCGCCCGCGTGTAGGTTGCTTTTCGCGTAATCTGTGAAAACTGCAATAATCCAGACCTATAAGAGACTTATAATTAATTCTATAGTATACTATTCTCGTGGCAATTTTATACATATAGGCATTATATAGCTACTATATCAAACTGATAATAATAACATACTCACACATCACACACACACAGCCAGGACATTATTCAGATATACTTAATAAAGTATATGAACAAGAAATATTTTTACCAAATATATAATTTTTGAGTAGTGTTCAATAAAATAATTTCTTTATAGAATTTCAAACTGCTATACCATATGCGAAACAAATCATATGTAGTTCTAAAAAAAGTGAGAGCCATCTATTGAGATTTTATATAACTAAATTAAAAATGGGCATATGCTCAATTTGTTATTTTATTAAAATTCGGATAAAACAAAGTAGAAATTTCTAACTCCATCGCAAAGTTTTAAAACAGTGCTTGAAGTAAATTTTCAATTGATTATAACTTCTTTTTCCTTAAACCGATTTTGACGAAACAAAACTTTAACAACGCTCCTCCCGAATGTATATAATCCACCTGTGAAAACCGCGTTCAAATCCGTTGAGTAGTTTCGAAGTTATAACGTATCAGACAAACAGATAAAATCCAAAAATTGTTTTTTGTGGTTTATGTTACTCGTCTTTAATCGCCCCTATCAGTTTTTTGGAAAAATATTTAATGTAGACACTGGATTTTTACAGTCTTATTATATATTTGAGATTACATTACATCGAAATTTTCACGCGGTTCCTTATTTTTTGCTCGTATAGCCTATATTCATCACGGATAATGTAGGATGCTAGTGGTAAAATATTTTTTTCAATCGGTCCAGTAGTTTCGGGGCCTATTGAATGAAAATTGAAATAAACAAAAAATCAAATCTTTCCTCATCATAGTATTAGTATGAATACATTAAAGTGTATAACCAATAAAATAAGAAACTACATATAAATAAGTGCCTATGTGACTCTCACAAAAAAATTGGAATACTAGTTAATACCCATAGATAATATTCCTTACCTACCTACTCAACTCGAATTAAAATATTTAGCAATTACTACAATCTAAACTTCAGGCAACACTTAAGACTATCTTCACATATAAATCAGTCTGATGTTCATCTGTATGGGAACTCACCTTAATGTTATTTGCCAATCCGTTCTTCCGTGATACGCAAGGCTTAAAGTAAGTGCCTACTGCCTATTTTGTTCTTACTATATTTGGACATTAATGTCTACTTATTTCATCACACATTTTATTATTAAGCTCTTTTAAAATAATCATCACGGCAAAAACTTTATTTTGAAGTTATACAAATATTATTTTCAACTTTTTAGTGTTAGTTTAAACTTATACATTAAGTCGGTTGAGTTAGTTTTTAGTTTAAGTTTGTTCATAGTTATATATAGGTTGGAAGGTATTTTTCTAGTATAAAGTAAGTTAGTTTTATTTAATATGGGGAGATCAAGTAAACGGGCGTCTCAAATGAGACAGCGATGCGTGGAAGAAAGTAGCGACGAGAAGGTAGAACGTTTTAAAAAAAATAGGGAAAGAAATTTTCGAAAGAGAGCAAACACGAAGAGACAAACCAGGCTTTCGATTAAAAAAAAAACCGCAATCAAATCCGTCCACGCGCTTGGCTGCTAGAATGCCACAGACAGACACACAGATACTCAAATCGATAGATCAAACTTATAACACCCCTTTTTTTGAGTCGGGGGTTAAAAATGGTTTGGTTTTAGCAAACATAACTGACTTTCCATACTTCGTCCTGTCTTTGAAAAATTAGATTAAATTTGAACATTTTGGAATAGTAATAAATTTGATTAGAAAAGAATTATTTAAATTTCAATGTTGATTTTCAAACAAACTTTGAAACATTTAAAAATAGTAAACAAATTTAAGCTTGTGCTAAAAGCACATAAAAATACGTTTTAAAGGCAATAAAAGCATTAAATTTTAAAAATACTTTATTTTAATTTCAAATACTTTTTTTTCCTATTCAAACCATTTTATAATTTTTTTTTGCCAAAAAAAGTTGGCAACCCTTGATGTGATTATTGTTGATTTTGCATGAAAATTATGATGTCAATGCAAAGTTTGTTAAATTAGAAGTTTGCTAATTTTATTTTTTTTAAAAACAAGTAATAAATAAATATGTACTTAAAAATTTGTCTAGGGTTAATAAACACCTAAGTAGGTTTTCCTTGAATTGTACGTAATTTTAAAGTTTGCCATAAATTTGTTCTGACTGAATTCAAAATCAAACTAACTCAAAAACTCAACAACTTTAATCAAACTTTTGACATTGCAAAAACTAAAGCAGTTTTCTAAATCGTCGAATCAAAATCTATTGATATACCTATCTATTTAAAAAATCTGTGACAAATATAATATAAAGATAGTTATAACCTATCTAAGTTATTTACGATGACTTATACTTATTAATAGTTTCGAAAACTGTTAAAGTTTTGTACCTTAAAACTCGTACTAGGAGTACTGAAAACTCAACCAAATTAGGTATAACATCTTTGAATAAAACAAATTCTTACAAACCAAAAAGACTACCACCTAAACTTTCTGTTCCGTACAGTTCCATCTAGTGTCGAATAGCATCATAGCATTCATTGATACTAGTTCGCCCGTGTGTCGGTGTTTACAAACAAATGGCGGCACACCTTTGTACTTATTTGCAATAATATGTAGCTTCATTTTGAATATCGTATTATGAATTAATCTGAAATAAAAATAATTGAAGTTATTATATGTATTATATTTTTACTAAACAACATTAATATTTGTTTATAACTCAAACACAGATATGGTGTTAAATTCAGGAGCATTGAAAAATAGAAAACAAGCCGTCTTTTAAAAATAAGATGACTGTCTAGTTTATTGTTAAAAATAATGAAAAAAATTGATTAAATATAGTTATTGACCTGGAATTGAACCTACTTCTAAAACAATTCAGAATGTTTGAGCCTAACCGATGGTCGGCGCCTTTGTGCTTGAGCCGAAAGTCGCCGAAACGAAGGTCATGATTCAAATATGAGAGAAAATAAATGCTTATTCGAGTCAAAAGTTGGTGAATCGCACACGTTACTTGTGACGTTCCTACAACACAAGAATATAATTTCATAATTTTTATCATTAGTTTCATGTGAGTATTTTTTTAATATTTCGCAGGTTTTTCTATAATAATTAGTAATATATAAAGTTGCGTAAATTACTTGATTGATTACTTAAATGTAAATTAATCGGCTGTTCAAATAATAAATGATTACTAAGGGATTAGGAAAGTATATTTCAGTCGGTCTATTTATTAAAAAAAATATTATGTACTACATATTATATGTCGAAAAGCAACTTGATATTTACAATTTATTTCCCGAAGATAGGTATATTTGTTTTTTAAGGATTTAAGGATTTTTAAAATGGCAGTTGGTATTACATATTATTAACATTTTATTGGTCGTTTGGGCTAGACGCAAGTAAAATAATATATAATGTTGTTTTATGTTTTCCTAGTTCCTTTATTTTTGAACTAATTAAAGTTATATATCAAACATTATACATTTAATTATATTATACATTTAATTATAGTATACATTTAATTATTTATCAAAAAGCAACTTAATATTTTTCAAGTTCTTTCCCAAAGATATATTTCTTTCTTAAGAAATTAGGGTATTTTTTAATCTTTAAGTTTGGATAGTGATATTTCCGGTAAAATTATATATATATATATATATATTCTATTGTTAGTGGTTGAACATTTCAAAATGGCTTCTTTACTACTGTAGTAAAATAAAAAAATGTAAATAAAGATGTATTGAACTATTCTTTTCACAGGAAAATATGTTCAATTCGAAAAGCGCAGTCGACTACATGACTGAAATGAATAGGCTTTTTCATAAATCTGAAACTATGGGTAAGTCAACAAACAATAATAAAAATACTGTTTGTCATCGTACATAAACAAAAGAATACAACATAATTATTTTTAACATTAACAAATATTAATACTTATCATGTAGTATTAATTAATATTGAATATTTTATGTTTACTAGCTGTGTGCGGTTTTTTTTAAATAAAAATTAACAACACTAAATTATATTTTGAGTTGAATCACTAAAATGTTCTTTTTAATGGTAAGTTGAATTGTAAGTCAAATATATGTTTTTCCAGAATCAATGAACATGGCACATAATTATACATCTCCATTTCAAACGGCCGGGACACATAAATCTTCAAGTTCTCCAGATTCAATCTCTCCAGATTCATATTTTGATATGCCATTTTGTAATCGTCAATCTGAATTGAGAACCAGATGTGAAACACCGAAACCACAATATTATTATAGGTCAGAACATGGATCTTCCACAAATATTTATGACCCTAATAGTGTCTATGGGTCCCCTAATTTGAATATGTCCCCGAGAAGTATTATTGAAAACAGAGGCATTTTTGATTCCCCCCCTTCTATTAATTTATTCCACAGTCATGATGTGAATACATTTATAAATTATGATTTGAATAATCCTGGAAATACTGAAAGTCCATTCCCAATTAGGCGTCAACGCCCCATAGTCGGAAGGAAAATTCTGGGAAACTCGCAGCTAACACAAGAAAATGAAACTTCCTTGCAGTTTGAAGGATTACCATTAACCCCACCAAAAAGAAATCATAAAACCTATGAACTGTTTCCATCTGAGAAAAAAAATCTACAGTTAAATCCTATTAAACCACATTTGGATACCTTATCAAATTCATCAAGCTTAAATTACTCATTGTCTAATTATACACAAAACCCAAACACTTCCAGACTTCAGACACTCTCTCGCATTCCTGTATCAAGTTTTTCTTCTATGGACGATATTGGTCCTTCCACAATGTGTACATTTTGTCGCAAAAATGGGGAAACTCCATTGGTCTATATGACTCACTGTGTTAAGAAGAAAATAGGGAACAGACATGTAGTTACATGCCCCGTTTTAAGGTCCCATGTGTGTCAAACGTGCGGTGCTTCTGGAGATAATGCACATACTATGTAAGTATTTAAAAAGATAAATGAATTTTGTTTATTTATTATAGCTTTTGTCCTATTTAATTACTTCTTGTCCAATCTTTTTTTTATTATTATTATTTATCTTTTAATAACTAGTAATTTTATTTTATTAAAGTACATACTGCCCGGTGCTAAGGAGCTCTAACAACGGCAAGCCCCTACAGTCTACTACCATCACATTGAAGAACACTAGAGTCAAGAGCAATGGGAGGAGACGGTTCTAAGTATTTTGATATTTTTTTTAACTATTTTAATTATTTAATGTTTTTCAAGATTTGACTTCTACATTTTAAGATTACTATTTAAAAGTTTTATTCAGATTTTTTTAAGATTGTAGTTGTTTTAATATTGGTAAGAAACTGCTATATTGGTAAGAATTTTATACTTATATAGACAGGAAAAAGTTTTTTATGTCAAAGAAAATTATTGACAAAATTAATATAGTTTCTTAATTTTTAGATTGACAATTTATTTGACTAAAAACAAAAATCATGATAATTACAACCAAATACTTTTTTTACAGTAAGACCTGAAATGTGACTAAATAAATAATTGATTGACAATCTGAATTATAAAATGTAAAAAAAATATTGCATGTTTGCATCAATCGTGTCAAAAAGATGTTATTTCAAAATGTAAATATATTATAATTACTCTAACACTTATTCTGTGAAGACAAATGCTTTGATATTTTAATGGACAGAACTAAAAAGTAATAACTTACCATATTTAATATTTACCACAATACTGACATTAATGTAATTTTAACATTAAATAACCATAAAGAATGATCTCAAATTATTTTCTAATTTACTTTATAAGACCATTAAAAGACTGAAATAAAAGATAGTATACGTCATTACAGTTCGTAACTTAATATTAGCATGTTTTTGTAAAGAGGAAAAGACGGGAAAAAATATGTATGTGCTCCTCTGTAACTTTTCTAATGGCGTAACTAAAACTTTCCGATAGGTTTTATTTAATTTAGTGTTTCAATAGTCTATATTTAATATTATAGTTTTACCGTTCTTACAAACATGTTGCTCGTTTTGATATGAAATATATTTTGGACATTATATGAAATAGGTTGATAAGGTTGATTGTTAGAAAAATGTTTTGGTTGGATGTAAATATGTTTTTAGATTCTTTTTAAACCCAAAAACTGAGAATTATGTTATGTTGAGACATCTTGATTGTCTACAAATAAAGGTTTTAACTATTAATACCGTACCTTGTGTACTAAAATGATTTTATAAGATAAAACAAGCCATTGTTGAAGATTTTTTATAATAATATATTTTAATAAAATTAAATTTGATTTTATTTATGACTCGGATATCAACACTGGTAGAGCTGACCTGTAATCGGTGGGCTAGCTCTTATGTGGGCACCGGGCCGGCTGTGCCCCGTACCTGAAGCCCCTAGGTCCTTTATTATTGTTATTTTTCCTAGTCCCATCATTCCCTCCTATTCCTAAATTTCTATAATCCCAACACAAACTGCTTGTTTGAATTGAATTGAATGAAAGTGGGGCTGGATGTGAGCAGGTGTTGAAACGTTTTGGGATGATTGTACGGTGATAATCTTATACCAGCTGTTGAACACATTTTTATCGGTGGAAATAATAAGATATGAAAAGTTGCACGTTGGAAGGGGTTTTTGAAATTTCCTCTAGGAGGGCGAAAATGTATTGCAAGCGGCATTGACTTTGGACCTCGCAATTTCCTGGAAAATACATACAACTTGTACGTGATACGTTTGTAAGAGGAAATACGCACGTCCAGTCTGTAGATGTAACTGACAAGTTCAATGTTGCTGTTCACTTACGCCGAGGATCTCCTTTAAGCTTTTACTAACATCTTGAAGTCCGTGCTGGTAATGGATGAATTATCATCGAGCACGGTGCTCGTCTGATTATTGCAGATTCTGTTCTTGTTACAGAAAAGATGTAACTAAGGTCCAGAGAAGTTTAGAAAATCGCAGAACTTAAACTAAACGGAGCACCAGCACCAGCTGCACATCTGACACACTTCGGTGGCACATCTGACATCAGGTTTTCCCGTATTGCCTTAGAAGCTATATCCATTCCAGTCCAGATTCAAAACGATTGTAAGATACATAGAGAGATATAAATAAAATAAATGCGGTATGAATGACTGGTTACAGGAATAACTTTAGTACAATAACCACGCCGCGCCCTAAAATTAAAGGAAAAATATACAAAATACTAATAAGATCTGTCGTGATGTATGGTTCTGAGTGTTAGGCAACTAAAGAGATGGAGGAGGAAAGATTCCTTGGGTAGAGATGCGAATGTCGAGATGAATCTGTAACAAGGGCAACAAGAGTGAATAAGATACGTAATAATTGTATCAGAGGAAGTTTGAAAGTGATGTCAGTGACGGATAAATTGAAGAGTAATTAAATTTTTAAAAACCCCCGATACAAAAAGACCTTTAAAAAGAATAAAAATAATATTATTATGTACTTATGGAAGTCGTTACGTCGGGAGACCGTTTATTTTACGAAGTTACGAGGGTTTAGACTATACTATTCGATATCGTAATTTCTTTATTTGCCTTGTTAACTTACTTGCATTTTAATATCTTCCTTTATTAAACGGT
This sequence comes from Napeogenes inachia, assembly GCA_959347355.1. Lineage (NCBI taxonomy): Eukaryota > Metazoa > Arthropoda > Insecta > Lepidoptera > Nymphalidae > Napeogenes > Napeogenes inachia. The sequence continues at coordinate 1,235,440 of OY365796.1, read as the reverse complement.
TAAAATATTATTTTTATTCTTTTTAGAGATCTTTTTGTATCGGTGGCTTTTTAATTTTTTTTTTCTGCTTTTTAAAGTTATGTTACTGGTTTCTGAATTGTACTAAATGAACCTACAGACATACAACATTTTCAGTTGTTTAAGTATTTCTATTAATCTATCCTAATATTATAAAGAGAAAAGATTTGTTTAACCTTTACCGAACCGAATATTCGGCCGAATTATTAAAGTATTAGGTTAGTAATAATAGAATAAGCTTCTTCTTTCTCCTGCCGTTATCCCACTATGTGGTGTCGGCACAACATGTAATTTTTTTCCACTCAGCTCTATCATTCGTCATCTCAGTATTCACTCCTTTTCTTAGCATATCATATTTCACACAATCCATCTAGACCTTCTTCGGCCTTCCTTTCCTCTTCTTTCCATCCACATTCATCTTTAACATTTTCTTCATCACATATGACATTCATCCCTTCGCATAACATGTCCGTACCACGCTAATATGTTGCTTGACAAATTTTCGGTCACGGGCGTTATTTTCATACTTCCCCTTATAAACCCATTTCTAATTTTGTCCATTCTAATTATACCACACTTCCATCTTAGCATTCGCATCTCAGCCGTGAGTAATTTCCTTTCATTCGTCCCTTTCGTCGCCCAGCACTCCCAACCATACAATACGACAGGTCTTATAATCATCTTGTATATTTGCCCCTTTAGTTTAAGGGGCATTCGAGGGTCACATGTTGTCCCTGTGACCTGTCGCCATTTCATCCATCCAGCATTTATTCTATTTCTTACATCCCGATCTATCTCACCATCACCTTGCAGGACTGAACCGAGGTAGCGGAAGTCGGAGCATACAGGAAGTGATACACCATCTAAGGCAATTGGGGTAAAGCTGGAGGAACCACCGAAATAACAGAACAAATGCTCTGTTTATGTCCGACTTATCTTCATTCCGAAGTTTTCCAGTCTACTCTGCCATTTTTCAGCCCGCTCTGCACCTCAGGTTCATTTTCTCGAACGAGCACAATGTCGTCAGCAAAACAGCATGCACTAGGGAACCTTCCTTCTATATGTCTAATTTCAAAGCATCCATCACTAGGAGAAACAGGTAAGGGCAAAGTGCCGATCCCTGGTGCAGCTCAACGACCACACCGAACTTTTCGGTTTCGCCAGCTGCTGACCGAACATTTGTGCTTGCTCGATCATATATTGCATCAATCAGTCTTACATACTTCTCAGGCACACCTTTCTCTTTCAAAGCCCACCACAAAACCTCTCGAGGTAACTTATCATATGCTTTCTCAAGGTCAACGAACACCATATGCAAGTTCTTATGAACTTGTCTGTAGTCTTCACACAGTTGTCGAAGGGCAAAATTAGCATAAGTTTTCCAGGCATAAATCCAAACTGACTTAGGCTAATTTCAGTCTCTTCTCTCATTCTCGCTAGCACTTTCTCCCAGACCTTCATACTGTGTGACATAAGCTTTATTTCTCTGTAATTATTGCAGACTTGTACATCACCCTTGTTTTTAAAGATAGGTACCAGCGAACTGCTACACCATTCATGACGGATCGCCTCTTCTTGCAACAATTTATTGAAGAACATCGCTAGCCATGTCCCTCCATCGCACTTTAATAACTTCCATACCTCCACAGGTATTTCATCGGGTCCCACAGCGTTACCATTTTTCGTACTTCGCACAGCTTCCCTTACTTCCTCCATACTTACTTCATTCACTAACCCCTCATTGGCTGGGGCACTTTCTAGTATCCCATTCCCAAACTGTTAGTTTGATGTCTAAAATTAAATTAAAAATTTAAAAAACCCCAGATACAAAAAGACCTCTAAAAAGAGTAAAAATAATATTTTGATGTACTTATTGAACACGTTGCGTCGGGAGACCGTTGTACTTACGTTAATAGTGTATATATTACGAAGTTAATCATTGAGGACTTAGACTATACGATTCGATATCGTAATTTCTTTATTTGCCTTGTTAACTTACTTGCATTTTAATTTCTTCCTTTATTAAACGGTTTATTAAATGGTAAAAACCCCTTTTTTAATTTTTATTTTTTTTTCTGCTTTTTAAACTTATGTTACTAATTTCTGAATTGTACTAAATGAACCTAAAAAAAAATCAATTCTTTAAGTAGGAAAGATTTGTTTGTTTCTTTGAATTGATAGGCTCCGAAACTACGGGACCGATTTAAAAAAAAATCTTTTAGCATTAAAATCCTATATTATGATGTACATGGGTTATATTTATTAAGAGAAATATATATTATATTTAATAAAATAAGTGTCCACCTGAAAGTTTTGACAATGTAATAAATTATAAATCTATTAAGTAACATGATTCAAGACTTTTTCATATGGGTAGGTAGGTAGGTTTCATATATACGAATATTAATAAATATAAACACTTAGAATTAAAATGATTTACAATCACTAATAACACTATGATGAAGGGATTTTTATTATCACTAGCTGTTGCCCGTGATTCTTTATGACTAGGATCATAAGCCATATAAATATATTTTTACAGTCTCCGTGGACGCAGTCACGGGCAACAGCTATCCCTAATAAAGTACTTTACCTCAGTAAGAAAGTGTTAAAACCTTTTGGCCTTCATCCTTTTGGCGACACCGCTAGGAACAGCTAATTATTGCATAAGAACCTCTCCCCCGCACGAATAAAACGTCAATATCTTAAAGACGACTATTTCTATTTCAATCAACCATAGATAAGAAATATCTCGACGAGCAAAGCTTTCGATTAAACACAACCGCATTCAAATCCGTCCACGCGTTTGGCTGCAAACAGTAATTATTGCATAAGAACCTCTCCCCCGCAACGAATAACACGTCAATATCTTGGAGACGACTATTACTATTTCAATCAAACATGGATAAGAACCATATCGACGAGCATAGCTTTCGATTAAAAAAAACCGCATTCAAATCCGTCCACGCGTTGGGCCGGAAATTTGCCACAGACAGATACACAGATACACAGATCGACAGTTCAAACTTATAACACCTTTCTGTTTAGTCGGGGGTTAAAAACTAGGTGTTGCGATGTTAGAATATCTTCTCCAGGAATAATTTTGCAACTTTTTAAGGTGCTTAACTTTTGTCGTTTGAGAAGAAAAAAATCTATTTGGTTCACATGGTTTTCACTTTAATAGGTGATTAGGTGTTCGTTTTTCTTCTCAAAGAATGTATTTGCTATTGCCAAGTCATATGCCAAAGCCGCTTCGAGCAATGCTTCTCCTTCATAGTTAATAATGAAGTAAACATGTTGATAAGTTTTGAAGTAAATGTTGATTTGAAGTTTAATTGCTTTATATTATTAAGTAAAAACTCAACACATTATTTATAGGATTTCTTTCACATATAATTTGGCTGATGGCATAACTCTTAGTTCTGTCTTATAGTTCTTTTAACGCAATCGATCATAAATTTCTATTATCTGTTGGTAAAATATTTTCTTATACAATTTATTATTGGCCAGACGTAGTGACAATATATTTCATCCCCATGGTAAGTTCTATAGAGCTCTGTGTAGTAGGATAAATTGCTTTATGACATAGGTTAGTATATGACATCGTTACATACTCAACAAAGATAATTGTTAATACAATAGAAGAGCAATATGTTGAAGGTCTTTTGTACTAACTATAATAAATTTACGATATTCTTGTAGGGCGGTGGGAGATCAATACACAGTCAAAAGTATATTGAATTTGGAAAAGAACAATTAGTAATTTATATGTTGTTTCAAACGTTAATGAGTTTTCTAATTATACTTTTTTACCCTAATAAAAGAAACAAAAGCGTTCATTTAAATATTTTAAATTTAAATTATTAAAAGACATTCCATTGAAAAAAAAAAAAATACACACAAGTGTCAAAATGTCGACTTTATTCGTCAATGTCAAGTTGAAAAGTTTGATTGTCACTGTTAGTTTTCAGTCGCGATTGGCGAATCGCCGATCTTGATTTTTTTCAAATCAAGACACAACCAATTGAATATGTTTTTTTTTAAATAAGTTCAAATATATAGTAGTACAAAAAATGAGTAAAATATCAGTAAAAAACCCTGAACCGGAAACAGAAAAGAGTAACCTCAGAGCTACCTCACAAACGGAAACAGAAAAGAATAACCTCAGAGTTACCTCACAAACGGAAACAGAAAAGAGTAACCTCAGAGCTACCTCAAAAACGGAAACAGAAAAGAGTAACCTCAGAGTTACCTCACAAACGGAAACAGAAAAGAGTAACCTCAGAGTTACCTCACAAACGGAAACAGAAAAGAGTGTAACTAGTCTTAAAGATGATGAAGAATTGGATGATGATGAAGAATTGGATGATCATGAAGAATTGGATAACTCAACGAAGCCTGAATTTATATACGGTGGTCCTTTTGTGAAGTCTTCGAAACCTATCTTTGTAGATATTGTAACTCCAATTAACATTCAGCTGCAGGGCACCTTCAAAAGGTTGGTGAATTGCGCGTTAATTTAAATTGATTCATCCTAGGCTTATCTTTATTGCTTGAATAATAGATAAATATTGTAAATAAATGTGATAATTATTATATTAATTATAAATGTTCTCACTGTTTTATGGATATTTTATACCATGAAGTTCGTATGTGAATAGTAATTTTAAGACCGATGACACATTTTATGTTTAACAAGAATCTTATTATAAGATTCAATCTAATCCCATTAAACAGTTTTATAGATTATTAATACAGTATTTATGTATAAGCTCTCTTCATCTGCAATCAAAAGTATATTAGTATTATACATTGCCCTTTAATGTGCACTTTATTCCTAATGATTACTCTTTATTTGTATTATAGAATTTCTTCGCAGATATAAATTTAATATTGTAATAATAATCAGTTGTTAATATTTATCAACCTAAATACTGTTAAGAATGATGCTCTAATAGAATTCATTCAAGTACCTAATTTAAAAAATAAAGGGTATAGCTCATAATTTTGCATATTTAAAAAAGATTTAGGAATTTAATAGGAACAATAATTGACTTTTTTTTAAACAATTTTATTTTTGTAACTGAAATCTATAATAATATGTATGACACGATTCGCAGTTATATTTAAAAGTTGAAGCTTAAATCAAATAAAAGTCAATTGTTATATTTGTCACTATGACACTCACGCACTGGTGTGATTCACGTTTTCGAACTTGTCACCATGGCCCGGATAGCTCAGTCGGTAGAGCATTGGACTTTTAATCCAAGGGTCCAGGGTTCAAGTCCCTGTTCGGGCGACCGTGCTTTTTTACTTTTTTATTTCCTAGGTAATAATTATATAAATTTGACAATATATATACAAATCCATTTGCGGTGATTTATTATGTATTTAATATATTTTAATTATTTTTAATCAATTATGATAATAATTAATTAAAAGTTCTGTTAATTTTAATTGTTACTATAAATTTGACGCTTAAAACAAAGCAATACTATGATTATATATTTTTCTTTATATAACATAATATTTCGTATTTTAATTAATATACATTGCATGTCACATTATTCTAGGAGTTTTGCATATCACTCCCTAAAGGAGCGGTTTCCAGTAATATTAACTAAAATAATAGACTATTTATCTCGAGAGGGAGCTAAGGTTAAGAGTGCAAACAACGCTGTAAGTTTCTATATACATTCTAAAAGAATATATACATATTTATAAATTTCGGTCCTAAGTAAATAACAAAGTTGTTGAAATTAAGAAATATTCCTTTGATATTTACAGTCAGACAAAGATGTCCGTAGCCTAATAAAGTATGTAGTACAATTAAAGAACGACATAGCGACGAACAAGAGATACGCCCTCCTTACCACTGACACCCCTGACTCACACCAGTGGAACGAATGGATCAAAAACACGGACAGTCCCTATTACTTCACTAATAATTGGGTTTTCTCTGAATGTTACGTGTACAGGAGACTTAGAGAAGGTTGTGAATTAACGTGAGTAATGTCGGATGAGATTGGATTGGATCGGATTACCGTCTCATACTGTAACCTATCGGTAATATTTCAGTGAAGGTTTAGGTAACTTCGATCCTTTCGAGGAACAGAAGATACAGTCATTCACGAATAGCTTGGAACCAATGCGCGTGGTGGCAGAGAGAGTCACCGACATGCTGAAGGAGAGTGAGAAGGATAAACGGAAAGCGGATTTCATTACGTTACTCAAAGTTAGTACGACGCTACGGCTCAGTGTGTTTATGTAAAAAGAGTTAAGTTATATTTAGGTCTGTTGCTATAATATTGGTATTTTGTTTCTAATCGACCACAGGTGTGTCTCTGGTCCAACAAGTGTGATTTATCTCTGTCTATGGGCGAGCAAGTGTCTCTGGTTAACGAGCAAACTCTAGGAACCTCTCCGTCACAGACCCTTATCGACCCATTTCAGATGATCTTAGATTTGAAGGACAAGGTAAGACTAAAAAAAAATATATAAAATTAAAAGATTAATTACTTTATTTCATGCTCCATATTCCTTCTTTTACTAATAAACTCAGTAAAAGTGTCCGTAATGTCCTACGTTTTTGTTTTATGTTTAGGTACTCGTAGATGATTCTGCAAAAATTTGCGACCAGGTGATCGCAAAAGCTGAAAATTTAGCCAAGGTCATCGAAGCGGTAAGTTTTTTAACAAGGTTTTGATAAAGAAATAGAGAACTAGAAAAACAGTTAACAGAGTACATTATAGTATAGTATTACGTTCTTCAAATGCCGACAATGAGTCCATTTTTGTTATTTAAGCAAATAATATACAAAATAGATTGTAATTTAAATGACAGTTCGCACTCGCGTCGCTTACAGAACCCATCAGTGAAGGCCAAGTGTAGTTGTTCTCGACTGGCGCCGGCGGGACTGCCTCCCTTCGAGGTACGACACACACGCACACACGCACGCACGCACACACACACACACGCACACACACACACGCACACACATACGCACACACACGCACACACACACACACACACCAACACAAACACACAAACTGCCAACATACAGACACACACACACACCAACACAAACACACAAACTGCAAACATACAGACACACACGCACTAGGTAGGTACTATGTAGTTCTCAACTTGTATTACAATTTTTGTTTTCTATTTGTGGTTAGTTAGTTTCGTTTGCTTCGGTGTGTATATTTATGATTGTTATGTTATTGTACAGGTACTTTGAATTATTAAATCGTTGATACCGATATTATATTTTTTTAGTTGTAGGTAACAGTGATAAATAAATTACAAAAATTTAAAATACTTTCTCACCATTAGAAAAATTAAATATTTATTAGTTAAGGTATGTTGAGTGAGTACATCGGATAGTCAAAGAAATATGTATGGGCGTATGTGCCGATTTTGACAAAATTCACCTAATTATATGCGTAACTAATTTTATCAAAATCATTTTGATTTTGATTGCAAGCGTTGATTTTTTGATTCTATTCCATTCCATATTTCCATATTTTATTTTTATAAAAAAAAAATACGTAATTGTTGTCATTAGATATAAAAGACTGAAGTCGATTAGATATTTAATTTGAAATAATTATTTTAGAAACCTAAAGGAGAGGAGGCCCCTCCTCCTCCCCCCGAGGAGGGCGAGGTGCCTCCTCCCCCCGAGGAGGGCGAGGTGCCTCCGCCCCCCGAGCAGGGCGAGGGTCCTCCTCCCCCCGAGGAGGGCGAGGTGCCTCCTCCCCCCGAGCAGGGCGAGGGTCCTCCTCCCCCCGAGGAGGGCGAGAGGGCTCCTCCGCCGCCCTGCCCCGCCAAGATGACGTCACCAGCCACTGTCATGTTTGGTATGTGAACGTGTGTGCAAGTGTGTGTGTGTTTTTTTGACGTGACAACGTCTTAAATTAGGTTAAGCTGGGAGTCACTTATGAAAAAGTGTAACGCCCGGTAACGTAACGATGAGTCACACACACATAGAATGCCTTGCGTCTCTCTCCCACTCAAACATGATCGGTCCGCCGAGCAATGTTTTGATTTTCAAATTGATTCTTTAAAATTACAAATATTAAGAAAAAGTGGCAGATATAAGAAAACTTGATTTAAAATGTGTTGAGCAAGAATTTTAACATCTAATTTAAGTAAATGTTTTAATTTTCAACTTCATTATTTACAATTACAAATTTTAATTAATTTCAAATTTATTTAGCAAAAATTTGAACCTTCGATCTGAATAAGTGTTTTGATTTACAAATTAATTCTTTAAAATTAAAAATATTAAAATATATAAAATCAGAAGTGACGTCAAATAACATTATCTGTACTTATTATTATTTAATATGTAGGCCAGTACATGTGACCATACTTGGTAGACACAATTGGAAATAGTATTTTTTTATAACTGAAAAAAATATATATATAAAATACTGGTAGCAAACAATAACTTCAATGATCGATATCTCCGCAACTAATTGATGTATCGAAAAAGTCTGTAAATAAATTTTGTAAAAAATAATAACATCAATAATATAATATAAAATAAATAGTATATAAAATGATTTTACGTGACAACGTCTTCATCGACCTATCCTCAACAAAATCACTCAAATTATTAAAATATTGTGCAATTTAATAATATTCATATCAATAAATATTCTACCGAGAAAAAGACGTGGTCACGTAAATCTTCGCCCGTAAAACCGACTTTACAGGCAACCATATTTTTTTTTATAATATGTATTTTATTCTATTTTATATTGGTATATATTGTAGATATCGTGTGTGACAACGCGGGCTATGAACTCTTCACTGATTTATGTTTAGCTGACTTTCTCATATCGCAGAACATTGTTAAGAAGGTAATATTTATTAACGCACAATAATATTCAACTCTATATTATTAGTGGAATAGTAAAGAATATATTTTTTTACACATAATATTGAATACACATAACGGAAATTCATAGAATATATGCAGTAACTACCTTGGAAATAGGAACAAATTATTTGTGTTTAGAAAAAACAAGTTTAAATAAAAGTAAATAAACAATTGATAAATACAAACAAACTATGATGAATCATTTAAGGTGCGGTTTCATGTCAAAAATATACCGTGGTTCGTCTCCGACGTCACTCCAAAAGACTTCAAGTGAGTTTAAATCATAACTTACACTCCATGATTTTATAAAATATATAAAAATTAATTACATTTTTTCTATAACTTTTTACAAATCTTGATAAATAACATAAATATATTCATATATATGTATCAGGTACGTCATCAGAGCGTGTGCCAACAGTAGCTTTGACGAGGCGGTGCAGCCTCCGCCACCAGGTGACTAGTACCATAGTAGGGGAGAGGTGGCATGAAAGGGACATTTTTGGATTTAAGGTCCTAGTAAGTGAAGGAGACAATATTTAGAACAGAAAGAAATAGAATAGGAAACGTTAATTATTAAATAATTGAAATGAAATGCAATAATTGTCATTAATATATATTTTTTTATTTATTTTTGCATCTTTAAAAAAGTTGTATTTTGTCCCTTTCATAAATGGACGGTATTGAAAGGGACACAGTTATTTATGAAAGGGACAGTGCCCAATTTCGAGTAAATGTGTAACGTTAACTAGTTAGATATAATTTAAATCAAATTTAACAGTCACTAGAATAATAAACATTGTTAAATCTTACTGTATAAATCTTAAAGACTAGTAATAAACTTTTTTATGTAACCTAAATAAAAATCAACAATATTAAAATATTTTTCTGAGAAAAATTGAATTTAACAATTATTAATATCTTTTATCAAGGCACTTATTTGTAATCGTTTTACTAGTAAATAACAAGAAATTAAATAATTTTATAAAATTAAGAACGAATCAACAATTTAAAATAACTTTTAAGACTTAGACTTACTCAACAGTCTTACAGAAATACCTTTTTGTATAACTTCATTAACTACCTCTTTAATTTTCTGAGCAACGACACGCGTTCGCTTCTTAGGTGGCATTATTAAACTGCAAAATAAGTAAAAAAAAAATACAAATCTGGTACAAAATAGCAGTTTTGAAAGGGACAGTTATGAAGGGGACGTCCCATTCATAACCGTTTGTTGTGTCCCTTTCATAAATATCATTCAAAAATTTTCATCTTAACCATAACATCTACAATATTAAATAAAATTTTACTAACCTTCTGTTCTTGCTTCTGTAAATGTCCAAGCTGTTTTAAACAGTGATTCACACTTAAATAAGAAAATCGCAGTACTCAAAAAAACGTTTCCAATTTATAACAAAAAAAATACAATTCTATACAAAAAAAAACACTCGCACTTTACCGCCATGTAAGAAATGATAGGAGTATAAAGTTAGCCGCGAAAGAACTTGCTTCAAGGTTGCCGACACACATACGACAAAAATAATGATGTTTGGAAATATTTTTTATTTTACGGGTAATTTGAGTTGTCCCTTTCAATACGTGTCCCTTTCATGCCACCTCTCCCTACTAGATATTGTAAGCAATCGAAAATATCGCGTTCCTAGTACAGAAATGTTTATCTGGAACCTAAAAGTTTTCTCTAATTCGTGGCCAAAATTCATCTACTTAAGACGTTATATGTATATTGTGTACATTCTATATTATAAAAACTATTTTTACCATGACACTAAAAATGTGTGCATGCAGAACGATGCCAGTTGGCGCATAATATAACGCGAGTATATCATTGAACACTCAGAGGGTGCGGAGGGCGAGGATCCTTCCCCCAAGACACTCGGCGCGGACGCTCTGAGGGGCCTCGGGGAGCGGTGGGGGAAGTACCTCGACCATGGAACATTCGAGCTGATGGTACACACACATACATACACACGCATACACAAAACATTAGTACTTAGTAAGTTAAAAACCAAACAAACCGTAATACTAACATTCTCTAGTGCGATGGTTTCTGGACGTCCCCTCACGTGTACAAGGACATGAAGAAGTACGACCCTCAGCTGTACCGGAACTTACAATTCGCCGTCGCCATCTTGTTTAAGGGAGATCTCAACTACCGGAAGCTGTTGGGCGAGAGGAACTGTAACCCCATCGTTAGCTTCGAGTCCGCCTTGCAGGGTACGGGCTAAGATATTATCACTTTAGTAGTTTGCGGACGGACCTTTTCATTATAAATACGTAGCCTGGATAGCTCAGTCGGTAAAGAATTGGACTTTTAATCCAAGGGTTCACGGTTCGAGTCCCCGTTCGGGCGGCCGTATCTTTTGTGCAGACGTACCTTTTTCATCCTCAATATTTTATCGCAAAATTAATTAAATGTTAACATATTTATTAAAACTAGCGGTCGCCCCGAGGCCGAAAATCGACCGTAATCTAAATCTGAAGTGTATGTTTATGAAAGTTTGGGCTTAAACCTCTATGCATATTATTTTTGTTTTAATTATCTTACGTCAAACGATCGTCAACTCTGTAAGACTATTTGCATAGAGTTATTACTAATTCATTTAGAGAATAATAACTGAAGTATAGAAGGAGCTTCATATTTTTAAAGCGTAGACTAGTGTAGTGTGCTAAGTGTACTCCTCCTACATACTCCTCCGTCAGCGCATTTTTTGTAAAAAGGGGTTCAAAGTTTTTGCTTCACGTATGAATATAATGATTCTAAACTAGAAGTATTGATGTTGTCGATAAAAAAAGCAAGCCGCCGTCTACATTATATTCTAATTTCTAACGTTATATGAATGCTGTGGAATAAATAAGAAAATATATTTTTGAGAAAGACATTACGTTTTTCTCGTAACAAAAGGTAAAGTTCTCATGTATGTGCTCGATGCCGTGGCAGGCTTCACGCCGGCGCCTCTCATAGCGCTGAGGACGGTGAAGTCCGACCTCATCTGTGGACTGCAGAAGTTAAAGAAGGAACAACTCACCAACAACGACGAGAGATGGATGGAGAAAGGAGACTACGGGTGAGTGTTCATATAATATTACTGCAACAGGTTGTACACGGCCTGATGTTTTCTGTTTTCCAATATGTGCGATGAACAGACTGGACCTAGAGGTTACAATATAAATCCCGAGACGGTTATTGATGAGTCGACAAAAAGAATTGTAATTTTATCCTTTATGACAAAAATTAGATCGAGAACTAACATTAGTTGGCGCCGGAGCCATTTATTATAATAATTTTGAATGTTTCGAGTTAGAATACTTTAAGGCGTCGTAAATGTGAGAGCGTCATAAACCTAGTAGTGGCGTGGTTAATTTTTATAGATTTCTTTTTCTTTTTTGTATCAAATTTTCATTGAATTCTAATATTCTATTTTCTGTCTCTGATGGAAATTTCAACTAAATTAAAATATTATAATTTTTTTCACATTTAACGTCACCATTTCTGATGATAATGTTTTTTTCCAGAGTGATTCAGTTTTGCGCAAAAAGCGAAGCCCTGAAAATGTCCGATCGTCCCTGTCCAATGTACGGAGAATCCTGCAGAGGAGAAGACTGCGGGGGGGCGGCACCTTGAGGAGTTTACCTGGAGGGGGGAGGGTATACTTTTTCTCATTTCAAATTTGCTAGATATTCTGTTTTTAATTTTGTAAACCTCATACTTATACCCATTATGGCAAATTCATTTTACAAATCGTTGAATATAAACTTTTAACAATAATTTGATTTATTTTATTTCAAATTCAATCCAAAAGCTTTATTACAACATTACACACGTTACATAAAACAATGTATACAATAAAAAAAATAAAGGGTTATTTGTAATTAATTGGCCACCTCTTGCATGCAGCCTCTCTACATCAATCCCAACAACATTTGTTCTTCGACTTTTTAAAATAAATAGTTTAAAATGAAAGTTTTCCTATACAAAATTTATTTGTTGCCTCTGAATCGGCATTAACTCTGAGCGTAGTTCTGTTCTTACATACGTAGTACTTCTTCTGTTCCTTTTGCACTCCTTCTGCTCCCCTTGTACTCCTTCTGTTCCTCTTGCACTCCTCCTGCTCTTCTTGTACTCCTCTGGCTCCTCTTGAACTCCTTCTGCTCCTCTTGCACACCTCCTGCTCCTCTTGCACTCCTCCTGCCACTCTTGTACCCCACCTGCTCCTCTTGGACTCCTCCTGCTCCTCTTGCACACCTCCTGCTCCTCTTGTACCCCACCTGCTCCTCTTGTACTCCTTTTGCTCCTCTTGCACACCTCCTGCACCTCTTGTACCCCACCTGCTCCTCTTGTACTCCTCCTGCTCCTCTTGTACACCTCCTGCTCCTCTTGTACCCTACTTGCTCCTCTTGTACCGCACCTGCTCCTCTTGTACTCCTCCTGCTCCTCTTGCACTCCTCCTGCTCCTCTTGTACTCCTCCTGCTCCTCTTGTGCTCCTCCTGCTCCTCTTGTACTCCTCCGGCTCCTTTTGTACTTCTCCTGCTAATCTTGCACTCCTCCGGCTCCTCTTGTACTCCTCCTGATCCTCCAGTACGCCTCCGGCAGCACACTAGTGTACTTGATGTCGGTGACTGTTTGTGTTTCTATTATTTTTATGATTATTATTTTCTAATCTGTTATTATTGTTTTTTTTCAGGCTTATTTGAATTTAATTGGTCATCTTTTGCAGGCTAAAATCTAAATCAATCTCAACCACATTTGTTCTACGACTTTTTACAAATTTTAATAATAATCGCATACTTGACTTGCTTATGACTGACATAAGTGATTGCGAATCATATGTTGCCCCCCGTTCCACTAGTGCCGTCTGACAAGAACCATCCGCCCTTCTATGCCCTAGTGCCTAGTGGTATAACATCATATGGATTTTATTATTGAGGGATTCCCCGCTGAGTTGCAGATGAAGTAAGTAAAACGGGGAAGTCCCGCAGCCCGCCATAACGATATAGAGTGTTGCCAACTTTTGAACGCACGCTTAAGGCGGGATAAAAACTAATTGCTTTATAGAATTTTGTCATTTGTAAAATAAAATGAATTAGGAAGTTTTTATTTCTTTTTCCTTACACACTTTGGGGGCCACCGTGGCCCGGGGGCCCCGTATAATTTATACGGCAGATACGGCGGTAGCTACGCCCCTGGATTGAGTACAACTTTTACAAAGCCAATTTCAAGGCTGTATCTAAGGCACTAGAGGGATTTGATTGGGAATTAATATTTCAAGGTAAGTCAACTGAGCAGGCTACTTCAGCGTTCTATGAAGTCATTTATAATAAGATGTCACTTAATGCTAATAAGTGCAACCATGTTCATTTTTCCCGTCAAAAAGCTTCTTATTGTCATAACTACAAAATAAATAATCAGTTATCCTTGAGACTAACATAATTCGAGATCTTGGTATATATATAGATAATCATCTGCGTTTTCATATTCATATTGATAAATTGGCTACTCAGGGTAACAAGTTGCTGGGTTTTGTATTGCGTGACACTAGATAATTTAAATGCCTCTCCAGCCCAATTGCCATCTTTAATGCATTAGTAAGGTCTGGCCTAGAATATTGCAGCATAATTTGGAATCCTTGCTATGAAGTGCCTGAGCGCCGGTTAGAAGCTGTTCAAAAAAGGTTTCTTTTTCACCTGTCTCATAAGTGCCATATGATTAAAAAACTAAATAATTACAATTTTCGCTTGAAGCACTTTAAATTTCTTAGCCTTGAAAATCGTCGTAAGATCCAGGATCATATATTCTTATATAAGACAATAAACAATTACATAGATTGTCCGAAGTTGTTGGAACATATTAATTTTAATATTCCTTACAAATCTTCTAGGTTATCTAAATTTCAGTTGTTTTGTGCCAAAAGCTTTAAAACCAAACTAGGCCATTTTTCTACTGTGAACAGAATGCAAGATCAATTTAGTCGCCTGTCACGCTCGCCTGGAATCGATATTGACATGTCTTACTCCTTACATAAATTTAAATCAATTTTATATAAGGAAATTGCAAATAATTGCAATCCTTAGTTACGCCAGCTGCATTCTCATTTTTATACTTTTGTAATTTATCTTATATTAAAATTATTTTTAAATATTTATATTTTATTATTGTAATTAAATATAGTCGTTTTTTTTTGTTCTCTGTATAACTAATAAATAACTAGTTTTGTCACAGCTACTGCCTATGCATGCCGTGGCAGCCTTTAAGTAAGGCTACACTACATAAATGTAACAAACAATTGTGATTCTTCTTTTCCATGATGTTTTAGTGTATGCTTTGTTGGTTGTCCTATAAATAAATAAATAAATAATATTATCAAAAAATATTTACCTACAAAATTAGTTAAGTCTACTAAGTTTCCTACTTGGTTTAATTCAGCATTGATTCATATATTTAAGAACAAAAATAAAGTCTGGTTAAAGTGGAAAATCTACAAAAATTCCTCAGATTATGAAAAATTTGCTTTGTATAGGGATAGATTTAAAAACATGTCAATGAGTAGCTATAAACTTTATATGAGGGAAGTGGAAGAAAATGTAAACAAAAATATTAATTATTTCTGGAAGTACATATATAATAAAAATAAGACCCACAACTCTTCGAATATATTTCACTACAACGTGACGGTGCCACAGCGAGTAGCCCGGATAGCATGAGCCAGTTATTCTCGCAGCATTTCGATTCGGTTTTTGGACCAAACAATGTTACGTGTAATTTTGACATAAATAACATCCCCGACGTTAACCTATATTCAGATCTTAACATTACAAAGCTATACATACCTGAACGACATGGGTTCGTTAATCGACATTCAAGTAACACGAATCTCTTAGTTTTTACAACATACTTATTTAAAAGCGTCGATGAAAATAAACAGACAGACTGTGTTTACACGGATATGTCGAAAGGCCTTTGAAAGAGTTGATCATAAAATCCTTTTCGAGAAATTGGCATTCAATGGTCTTCGTGGTAATTTATGGCGTTGGTTCAAATCCTACATAACTAATAGAACTCAAAAGGTGGTTCTTAACGGTTGTGAATCACAGTTTATTTTTATAACATCCGGTTAACGACATAAAAGACTGCTTTGAGTTTTGTAATATCTAACTTTATGCTGATGATTTGAAGATTTACCATACTATAGACAATTTTAATGATCACTTCAAATTTCAAGATCTTAAAAAAATTTCAACTTTTTGTATTAAAAACAAACTAGAGCTTAGTATAGACAAATGTAAGCACATCACATTCACCAATAAGAAACATGTCAGTCATTTTCAACACGAGCTATACGATTTTCATCTAAAATCTGTTAAATCAATCGGAGATCTTGGTGTTTTAATAGATTGTAGGCTACATTTCGATGTGCATATCGAAATTATTAGGAGTAAAGCTCTTAAAATGTTCGGGTTTATTATGCGGGTATCTATTAATTTCAAGCAGCCATCCTCCTATCTTGCTTTATATGACGCTTTGGTCCGTTCTCAGGTTGAGTATCCTGTGCTTGTATGGAACCCGTTCTATAAAAAATATTCTGATATACTTGAGTAGGTAGTAGGAGTGTCCAAGCAAAATTTTTGAAGTGTATGCATTGTCATTGTCGTATGAGTCGATTGCCTTATGCACAGTTGCCTGATATTATGATATTATCGTTGCCGTTGCCGTACAAATGCAGGAAAACGGTCTCCACTCAATAGAATCCTTGATTCCTATAACAGCCGATTCAATGCACTAGATATATCCGCAGTGAGTCCCAGTATTTAAATATTGCACATCGACCCTTGGAAAGAGGCAATCGGCTAATTTCGGCTTCGTAGAGCATTATCTCTGTCGCACGAAATTGAAACAGTATGGTAACTATAAGGAGCTGAAAACAAGTATAATTTGCTTTTATTGATAATTATTTTTATTCTTTGTATAAAAGCCACAAATTTTTCTATAAGTGGTGGTTAAATTACTCATTTATAGGGTTTTCCTACGCTATATAGGATAAAATTTTAAATAAGAATGGTATAATTTCTCAATTTAAATTCCTATTTTAGTCCTATTTAAATGAGAAATTACAATGCTATGTAATATCAGAAAAAGGTTAATAATATTAACAGCTAAAACGTTTTTAACCTTAAATCTCAGGAATAAAGTTCAATAACGATTGTTAAATTCTTGTACTCAGGGTCTTTTGTAACACCATAACGGAAAGTCATTAAAATGAAAATCCTTGTTGAAAAAAATACATTTGTACAAGTAAAACATTTATTTTAAACTAAACCTTAAGCTGTAGAAAATAAAGTTCATAACACATATTATCAACTTGGCCCTTACGCTATTGTTAAATGATAGGTACACAATACTGGTGTGTTAGGTTATTTTCGTTACGGAATTTCTGGATTCGGTCTCCACGCTCAAGGCCCGCGATAGAAGCCATGCAATAGCTTAACATGCTTACATTATGTTCACGTAATTTATTATTTAGGAAAATTATAACTGTAAATAATAAAGACCATTATAGCTATTCTTGAAATGAGACATTGTAATAATAATAATTCTAGTTCTCAGCTACTTCCATTACACCATCTGTGCTCTCAAAGAGGTCAATATCACTGTCACTATCAGCTGTATTTATCACTAGTCTATCAGTGTAATTGTCTAAACTGTGTTGAATGCTTCTATATTCATTTTCACATTTGATTGTATGATCGCAAACCTTTTTCCACTCTTCAACGATGATGTTTGATGTCGGCTGTCAGTGGTTTATTCTTGCTTAGTTTCATTTACGAATTCATATAGTTATTTACATATTTTCTCCGTTTTGTTGAAAGAAAATATGACCTAATAGCAAGAGCAATGTCCTACATTGTAAGGGGCTGTAAATCCCATACTTTCCAGAAAGAAAATTAAGTTCAAAACGTAACCTTCCATCGGTAAGTGATCCAACATGGTATTTTTTTTACGTTGTTCTTCATTACAATTAACTATTTTTGTTTTTTAAATGGTTTACAAATTATAAAGAGAAAATCATCCTATGACCAAATTATAGGACTGCTACATGCAATATTTATTATGATATTTGAGTATTTTAAAGTATTCTATATTTTTTTGCTACAGTGTTGGAAAAAGCACAGTTATCGATAATTTAATCCAGAATTATTCTAATGAATTCTGCAACATCTATGTGCTATATCTAGGGATTATTATTCTAGATTTCCCGTGGACGTTAACTGACGACAGATATGGATCGACGGAGAAAAATTTGGAATAGAACCATTTTAGTCCGCAATATTTTAATAACTAATATTTAATAGTTTAGAAAAATAAGGCTGTAGTTTTATTGTAATTTATTTGTCGTTTCTTTTATAAGACGTTCTCAAAGTGGCAAATAAAAAATTTTAAAAATGTGTTAACCTGACCATTTTTTTTTAATTTACTTTCAATAAATGTTTTTGATTTTGTTTTCCTAGATTATTTGTCGTATTGATTATTTTTAAATGCTACCTTAGTTATTTTCTAGAACGGAATATAGCTGAACGTTATCGCACACGGCAAAATCTTCTAGGTGATATGTAGTACTTTTTGATGTATCTCGTTCTATCAAGTGATGGAAAGCACTTAAATAGCCTTTTAAAACAGTAGGTACTACCATAGAGATAAGGATCACTATCGATATCGCGGATAAGTTTACACAATGTTACATCTCTAGAAAAAAAATTGTTGTCTACGGCAGTGTACGCCTTAAACATATGAAGCTCCTTCTATGCTTTAATTAATATTTTGAGAAATAGGTAGTGGGTAGATAATGCTCTACGAAGTCGAAATCAGCCGATTGTCTCTTTCAAAAAGACGATGTGTAATATTTATTGCCGGCTACTGTATTACAACGTCTCATATTAAGAATGGGTATAATGGTTTTTATGATGTGCAGTTATAATTTTCCTAAATAATATTTTTTTTAAATAATAAAAAGCATGTTTATTAAATTATATTACTCCCCAATTAAAATAACCACTTATAGAAAAAAAAAATGTTTTTATACATAAAGTAAATATAATTAGAAAATAGAAAATTATACTTACTTGTTTTACAGCTCCTAATAGATACAGGAATGATTGTATTTCTTGCGACAGTGATAACGCTCTATGAAGCCGAAATTAGCCGATTGTCTCTTTCCAAATGTCGATGTGCAATATTTATTGCCGGGTACTATAATATTGTATTCTTATTAAAAACTTTAAATATACTTTTGCCAGTGAACGATGTCTGCAGATGTAGCAATTTTGATTGTATCACTTAAAATAAGTCATATAGAAGCCAATCCAAAAAAAAGGGGAAGTGGGAATTGTTTTACTACGAATTTAAGGCGTGCGAAAGCGCGGGCAAAAGCTAGTGTTCAGATAAAAACCAAACAATACTATGTCGGTACAGAATGTGTTATCTCGATATTTATAATATATATTTTTTTGATAATTAATTTCTAAGTTATATAGTTAAGAAAACAATAGATTTATTTTTTTGTCTATTTAATTACTGTGTTTATTTCCGCATTATAAAAATATATATTATAATACACAATATACTAATAACATATACAAACCTCTTTTAGAAAAAACTAATAAAAGTATAAGTTATAATAAGAATATGTGTATCAAAACTACCGAGCGGATTAATATGCAATTTAGTGTGGTGTTTGTTTGTTATCTAACTCTATCTTTCAATCCCGAAAATATTTCCAGGGTAAAACCACAAACACTTATAAATATACATATATTTATATATAATATTAAAAATGAATAGATTTCTTTAAATTTGGCTTGTTTTTTGAGGAAATAAAAAGTTGAACTGTTCGAACGAATGACACAAACACGGTTACATACAAATATCCATAAGACTAAATTCGGAGCACTCTCAGGTGGTAATACCTAAAAACAATACATATCCCTAAACTCTTAAAACAATGTAATATTTTTATTCCTTATTTTAACTACATTTATATCATATATACATACATATGTCATATTTCCCTTTAAATTTTATCATATTTTCCATTTTATTTTGTATATAATAATATAATCACCACAGTAATTTTATTTAATTTTAGGCTTAAAATTGCTAGCCTCTCAGTATTCTATAGGATACATTTTGGTGAGTATGCGCAGGAATTACACGAGTTAATTCCCCCGTCCCCCTTCCATCACCGGACGTCCCGACGCACGGTAGGTATCCATCCTTTTGTTGTGGACATTCCACCTGTCCGAACGAAGCGCTTTGCTTCCTCATTTTTAGTGCGTACAGCGAAGGACTGGAACAATTTGTCTGCGTCGGTATTTCCGGCCAAATATAATGTGGGTGTCTTCAAGAGAAGAGTGAATAGGTTGATAGGGCAATGCGCCTTACCATCTAAGACTACATTCCACTTACCATCAGGTGGAATGTAGTCAAGCATTGCCCTAGAATCTAGATCATATAAAAAAAAAAAAAATGTAAAAAAAAATAACAATCTGTATAGTTTCTACCTAACCAAATTTTTAAGGTAAACTATTAAAATATGCTTCTCTTGTTTTGTTTTATTTGCATCAATGGTTAGTTACATTTAATATTAAGTTAAAAAAAACAATTCGACTACCAATTAAGAATAAAAAACTCAAAAAAAAAATTTTCGTGGAAAAAATATGTTCTTGCTCTAATGTAGGCGGCAGACGACGGACTTTTTACATTTTGAGCCGCGGCATACCAGGGGTTAACCGCTAAAAAAGAGGCAGAAAACCCAAGAGGGAAAAAAAAGCAAACCAAGGTTTAGGTTATTACCAACTGATACGAATAATTATCGATTATTTTCGTTATTTTCATTTTATTAGCAAAGGCACTTGCTTAGAGCAGAACGGCCGAGCCGTTAGGTTAAATTATGTTAAACTATTTTATAATCATTCGTAATGTTTTGATTCGCTTCAATATTTTGATGGTCACTATATTGATCCCCTCCCTCAAATATATATCCAAAAGGGGTGACGACTGTGATCCTCGCGTTATCCTTGCGGTGACTTTTTTAATATATATTTTATAATTATTGTCTAAATTAATTATTCACACAGTCACTAATCGAATTGATTGCAATGGTTCTAATTGTTCGGAAATTGATTACTAAATATTGACTATTAAAGAAATACCCGGTTGAGTTTTTGTGTGGCTCCTTCCAGACCAGGGAGCGCATGAAACCCTCTTAGATTTAATTTTAAGTTTGTCTTTAAGGAGACTTTTTCATATTTATTTCGATAAGTGTGAAATCAAAATAGGTCCTCCCGACAGTTCCGTTTCAACTACACGAGTGTCGTCTGTTATTGGTTCAAAGTGAAAGATATAAACAAATAAAACAGACAATACCACTTTCTAATTCCAATTTCTCCTAGATGGAGAAGAAACGGAACCGGACGGAACGAATCGACAAAAATAGAACTATATGGGATGATAAAAAAAGTTCTAAAATAAAACCAGCCAATAAAATTGTAATATATTATATTAGTATTATCTCGTCGTCTCCGAAGTCACTGGTTGATGGCGACCCAGCCACTGGACCCGTCCGGCAACGACACGGGCACGAGACGGACGCCGCACTGCGAACGACACGACTGCACTGTACGGGGCTCGTGACCATGACTGCACTGTACGGGGCTCGTGACCATGACTGCACTGTACGGGGCTCGTGACCACGACTGCCCTGTACGCGACTCGTGACCACGACTGCACTGTACGCGACTCGTGACCACGACTGCACTGTACTGGACTCGTGACCACGACTGCACTGTACGCGACTCGTGACCACGACTGCACTGTACGGGGCTCGTGAAGTGAAGGAATGTTGACAACATAGATAGTTAGCTTACAAATGGCAGGCCAACAGATTTGAAGAGCGAAGAGCCGTCTCCAACGGAGTCCAGATGTCTATTTAAAATAGTATGTTAAAAAAAAGTGTGAAGTGAACCTAAGTCACATCTGATCCCTCCATGAGAAGAATTTGAAAGATTTATGTTCGAGGATTTTTTAAGAAGTTTACAACTGTATGACCGAGAATCGAACTCGCTATACGGTGTGTGTTGCGTGTAGTTGTGGTGTGTGTAGCGTGTAGTTGTGGTGTGTGTAGCGTGTAGTTGTGGTGTGTGTAGCGTGTAGTTGTGGTGTGTGTAGCGTGTAGTTGTGGTGTGTGTAGCGTGTAGTTGTGGTGTGTGTAGCGTGTAGTTGTGGTGTGTGTAGCGTGTAGTTGTGGTGTGTGTAGCGTGTAGTTGTGGTGTGTGTAGCGTGTAGTTGTGGTGTGTGTAGCGTGTAGTTGTGGTGTGTGTAGCGTGTAGTTGTGGTGTGTGTAGCGTGTAGTTGTGGTGTGTGTAGCGTGTAGTTGTGGTGTGTGTAGCGTGTAGTTGTGGTGTGTGTTGCGTGTACTTGTGGTGTGTGTAGCGTGTAGTTGTGGTGTGTGTAGCGTGTAGTTGTGGTGTGTGTTGCGTGTAGTTGTGTTGTCTGAGCTCACCACCGGCTGGTCGTCGAGTTGTTCGCTGGTGATGTTGTCTAACAGCGTGCCCTCGGATTTGTCCTCGATGTTATCTAAATCACCAGCAACGTAAATTTACATATATATATGTATATATATATATATATATATAAGTAATTATTAAAAGAAATATGTAATGTATGTTTATTTTAATAATTACTTATTTCTGTGTATTAAAATTAATTACTAAAAATACAAAAAAATATAATACAATTTAAAAATCTTGCAGATTAATAAATAAGTATATGTTCCATTACATAGCTTCTTCTATAAATCTTATTTACAACAGTTGGAATTATTTTGAGAATTCACATCCTATATCGGTTTGATTTTTTTTAAACATATAAGGAAATTCAGTGAAAAACCTTTTTACTACTAGTCCAGACATCTGTGATTTTTTTGCTAACTGCCTCATAGATGGCGACTGTTGTATTATACAGAAATATTTACTGCGTTCGTAAGAACTGTGAGCCTATATCGAATATTTCAGCTCTTGCTAAAAGTGTTTCTAAAATTGATCAGTCCCGTAGTAGCCAGGTATAGAAAACACTTCATAGTATCACAACAATATAGATTAATGAATGCACGTTTCACTGCAACTAATCTGTAATACTAATACGGTACAAACTCTCATGTGTAGAAGTTTCCGGTTCTGTAATAGTAGTGTAGTTGTAATCAAACACGCAGACAGTATACGGCGGCTAGGCCTAGTTGGTGCCGGTAGATATCTCAAAAGCTAATTTATGTGTTTGCTGATGATTTTAAATTCTTTAGTAGCGTAAAAAAGCTTCAGAAGGGTAGTCTGAATATTGTAGTGTGGGAGCGGTAGGTACTGTGGTTATATTTTGACGTGACAACGTCTTAAATTAGGTTAAGCTGGGAGTCACTTATGAAAAAGTGTAACGCCCGGTAACGTAACGATGAGTCACCGAACGAGAGAGAGACCCGCCGAATGCCTTGCGTCTCTCTCCCACTCAAACATGATCGGTCCGCCGAGCAATGTTTTGATTTTCAAATTGATTCTTTAAAATTACAATAGGGAACATTCATGTATTTTTTTTTTGACGTAAATTAATCATTTACCTCTCTATATCGTAGAAAAAAATATAAATAGGCTTCAAAAGATTCTAGTTTTTTTTCAAAGTGAAAATTAAAACATTGAGTAAATTTGACCCGTTTAAACACCGCCATTTTGCGCGCGTTTTGCGTGACGTCAAATGATACGTCCAGTGAATGTTTACTATGAACTTTTTAATTATTTCATACATATTTTAAGTTTTAATTGTTTTACAAGTCATGAAAGAAGATAAAAATCATCTTACGAGTATTTTAAAGTACCGGAGTGCAAAAATAGTATTAGAAAAACACCCGACAAAGTGTTTTTTGTATTCCAAGAGATGCGAAAATACAAAAACAATGGTGTATGGTAATTAAAAGGGATAATATATGTCCTAAATCGTGTTTATATGGTTGTGAAGATCAATTTAACGTACGTATACTTTATTTATAATAAGTTTAATCTAATAGTTTAAATTTATAGTAAGTATTAAACATTAGAAAATTTGAGTTTAAAATTAGCCTAACCTATCTTACAAATTTTAGTACCTATAACTTTCTATAAAAACCGTAATCTTTTTTTTTGTTTTGCTAAATTTTTATGGTCTGTCGATTTATTTCAGGTTAAGGAAGATACAGCAAATTGTATTGAATATAATATGTTTAATGAAACAACAAGGAGAAAGATGTAATCTAAGTTTGAAGAAAAGAGTCGTGCTTCATATATTTTTGTGGCAAAAACACCACCAGAGAACATTCTCATGAATGTGCATAGTCAAAAGGTAAACATTGACATCGGTTAATGAAGCCTTTTCAGAATTAGTTATCAAAAATAGTGTTTAAAAAATGATGACCTTGATGACCCATACAAATGTCTGTGATATTAATCAGCCAGGACTCAGTACTTCTCTTATTGAATGTGATGATCATAAGGCAGAGCCTTGCTTTTCGCAAAGGTAAATTACCAAGTGACTAAGCTGTGCAAGTTAATATTAAACCGAAGTATGGAAGTAAAGGTGTCAATGTAAATATACCTGCTGAAAAACAAAATGTAGCATTGTCACCATTTCCTCATTTAACACAACATTGTTACACAACAGTTTTAAAAGTAAAACTATCTGTTTTAAAAAGAAAATTGTTTACTAAAAACAGCTGATAATACTTCTATAGCATCTTATATCTTCTATATCTGCTGATTATCAACCGAGTTATTTATCTGAGTCAAGTGAAGTGAAAAATGATTCAGAGGCAGAAACATTTTAAAAATGTATTGTGTAGTAGCATGGTAACTGCTATTCAAAAAGAGTTTGTAGGTATTTGTTTTGTTAGAGTTGTTTGAGTATTTAGAAAATGTTTTTAAGATTACCTAAACAATTGTATCATTTAATAAAACCTTTAAGCACGAAAATATAGGTTTAAATTATTTATTTTTCTCAGTCACACTGATACCACAGTATGAACTTAAACGCCGATATATTGAATGGTGTGTCAAATGACGTCACATTTCCTTTCGACCAATGGTGGCGCGTTTTGGAAATTTGAATTTCGCTCCCTAAATTTACACTTTTCATAAATTATTTTATGGCCTTAAATGATTAGTAAATTAAAAAAAATAAGATTTTATTATAATAAGATGATAAAAAGTAATCGAAAAAAAAAAATTTGAGACCATTTAAATTTTTTTGCATGTTCCCTATTATTAAGAAAAAGTGGCAGATATAAGAAAACTTGATTTAAAATGTGTTGAGCAAGAATTTTAACATCAAATTTAAGTAAATGTTTTAATTTTCAACTTCATTATTTACAATTACAAATTTTAATTAATTTCAAATTTATTTAGCAAAAATTTGAACCTTCGATCTGAATAAGTGTTTTGATTTACAAATTAATACTTTAAAATTAAAAATATTACAATATATAAAATCAGAAGTGACGTCACATAACATTATCTGTACTTATTATTATTTAATATGTAGGCCAGTACATGTGACCATACTTGGTAGACACAATTGGAAATAGTATTTTTTTATAACTGAAAAAAATAAATATATAAAATACTGGTAGCAAACAATAACTTCAATGATCGATATCTCCGCAACTAATTGATGTATCGAAAAAGTCTGTAAATAAATTTTGTAAAAAATAATAACATCAATAATATAATATAAAATAAATAATATATAAAATGATTTTACGTGACAACGTCTTCATCGTCCTATCCTCAACAGAATCACTCAAATTATAAAAATATTGTGCAATTTAATAATATTCATATCAATAAATATTCTACCGAGAAAAAGACGTGGTCACGTAAATCTTCGCCCGTAAAACCGACTTTACAGGCAACCATATTTTTTATTAAAGTAGTTCCCTTTATTTTTAGTAAAGTAGTTCCCTTGTTCAAAAGTGGCGATAGACTAGAACCCGGAAATTAAAGACCTATCTCTATTTTACCTACTTTAAGTAAAATCTTCGAAAAAATAACAATATAATTATAAACCAAATGTCAGAATTGGTTTATAGCAATGAATTCCTGCATAGTGAACAATATGGTTTCACCAAAGGCAAATCAACAACCGATGCGGGTGCCGCGCTTCTTAAGCACATTTACGACGCATGGGAAAAGTCACAGAATCCAATCGGAGTGTTTTGTGATTTATCTAAAACCTTTGATTGCGTGGACCATCAAACATTACTTTGCAAACATAATCACTATGGTGTGCGTAGTGCTGCGCTTGATCTTATTGCCTCTTACTTGAATCAAAGAGTTCAGAGGGTTGATGTAAATAATTGTAAATCGGTTGGATCTCACCTAAAAATGGGTGTTCCACAAGATCTATTCTAGGCCCTTTCTTATTTTTACTCTATATTAATGATTTGTCCTATTACGTAAAAGGACTATGTGACATTGTATTTTTTGCTGATGATACCTCACTTATTTTTAAAGTTGATCGTAATAAAGCCAATTTTGACAAAGTTAACTGTGCTCTGTCACTTGTTCTTCATTGGTTAGAAATTAATAATTTGGTATTAAATAATAAGAAAACTAAATGCATGGAATTTACACTTTCGAATGTAAAAAGTCAAGATTGTAGTTTATTCCTTAACAATGAAGTGTTAGAACTGATTGACTCGACAACTTTCTTAGGTATAACTTTAGATTAAAAGCTCCAGTGGAACCCCATCTCTCGACACTCACAAGAAAACTTAGCTCACCTGTCTTTTTAATAAAAAAGTAAGACAATTAACAGACGTTAATACGGCTAGACTCGTTTATTTTAGTTATTTTCACAGTATATTGTCTTACGGTACCTTACAATGGGGCAGCGCTGCTATTTTTCACTCTATATACGCCACAATTTAAATGACTATATTAAAAACAGCGACAGACATACTATCAATACAAGAAATAAAAATAGGCTCGTAACGCCTAAATTTCGACTTCAAAAAGTTAAGAAATCCTTTATGGGCTTAAGTATACGCATATATAATAAAGTTCCACAAGATATCTTAGATCTTCCTTTTCTTGGTTTTAAATATAAAATTAAAGGTATATTATTAAATAAATCTTACCATAACATTCAAGAGTTTTTGGTTGATCGAAATGTGTGGAACTTGGGTCATTGACTCATTTGCAGGGCTGATGTTATAATGTATAAGTCAAACATTGTTAAATTTCATTTAAAAAGAGCAACTGTTGATTTTCTGGCCAGCTCTTCTCAACAGAACAGCATTCCGAGCTGGTGGTAGCTTACTCACAGAGTGACTATACTGACCAATTTAATGTAATTCACGATTCAAAAGTGCGTGTAAATGCCTACTTGAATAAAGATATTTTGAATACATATAAATGGAGTACCGAGTAGAGCGACTTCTTAGCCACTGTCCTATAGGTGTTGTAATTTGTTTCTCGAGTAGACTTTCAAACAGCTACAACAATATACATTACCTACTAAATGTTTCGTAACAACCGAAGATATTTCTTCTTGTTACATAAAAGTAGGATAAACCTCTAACAATATATATTTTCTCAATTTTTCTAAAATATTTAAATTATTTCATCCAAATTGTATATTTAATAATTATAGATTGAAAAATAAACCGACTCGGGCAGGGATTCAAATCTGCGACCTCTGGAAAACCGTTCCGTCGCTCTACCAACTGAGCTACCGTATCGCTGTCCGCCTCGGTGAATTAATCATTCTATATGTGATCGTCCTTATCGGGACGGTGGTGACATCTATTAGGTATCTTCTGAAATTGATAACCAATGTTTCTAATTTTCCGTTGAGATGAACAGTGCGAGCACCACCAGCGCATCAACTACATGTAAACACTTACGTAACGTCAGTAGAGTTGAATCTTCATTATCGTGAACTAGATCTATAGATTTTCCTGAAAAAATAAAATGCATAGTATTTATTGCATTTACTAAAGTGAATATATTACTTACTACTGATATAAAACTAAAGTTACCATCTTGGAGAATAAGTTTTTTATCATCCGTGAAAAAGAATTTCGTAGTTTCAGTCTCCGCCGTCACTGAAATGAAATAAACCTGTAGCAGTGGTGAGGCCGGGCGGGGCTGGGCGGGGCCGCTGCCGCCGCCCTCAGGACTCATCTCAAGAATCGTTTATTTTCTTACGTAACTACTTTAGTAGTGGCGTAACATTTGATGTGATTATATTCTTCCTTAAATCTCGTTTCCTATCATGATTATTTTTTATATTATGGTGTTTTTTTAGGATACGAAAATCTACACAGGAAAGAAAAATCCTCAAGAGAAGAAAATTAAGATATGAAATAGTTATTTATGATGACGGACACTCACCGAGAGATTTATTCGTATCCAGTTGTAACTCTTCCGTAGTTGCATATATCTGTAAATAACAATCGAACAAGTGCTCTGTACTTGTTTTTTTCATAAACATCAAGTTCATTGACCTCGAAACATGCCTCTGTTATAAATCGTACAAAAATGCT
The DNA here is from genome assembly GCA_959347355.1 of Napeogenes inachia. Lineage (NCBI taxonomy): Eukaryota > Metazoa > Arthropoda > Insecta > Lepidoptera > Nymphalidae > Napeogenes > Napeogenes inachia. The sequence goes on along the minus strand of OY365796.1, from coordinate 1,206,900 downwards.
TACAGTGTCCGGAAATTTATCAGATTTAGACGAATCTTCACGCAGTTGCGTCTGAAACAAACAAACAATATAGACCAGCAGTCGGCGGGCGGAGCGTGACGTCACCGTTACCGATGACGTCACGGTCGTCGCAGACGTCACTCACGTCGGGCGCCACGCTGACCCGCGGCTGGTTGACGACGATGGACTCCGCCAGGTGACCCTGCGCCACACACACCACGAACTTATTATTTTTATTATTTTAATATTCTCTCTTCGTGTCTGTGTGCGTTCGTTGCTGTTGCTGTTGCCGACATCTTTAGTATAGGTTCATGTGGCAGTCAGTCAGTCAGACATCTCGACATGTCAATTGACAGAGTTTATATCTGACGACTGACTGACCTCGTGGTAGTCATGCGATATGGTTTCCTGATTAGACCAATACTCTGTGTATATATTTAGTAGTTTATATACATTTATGTATTTTTGATGTTGACCGACCGAGCGTCGAGAGTTGACCTTTTAAGTACTTCTTACATCAATCTTGTGTATATGTGTGAATATTTGTGAGTGCTTATGTGTGCGAGTGCCTACATGTGCGTATGTACTCACGCTGGTGTTCATGTGGTGGTAGAGTAGTTGTTTCCTCATATACCCCGCCCCGCACACGACACACTCGTAAGGCTTACGGTCACTGTGCACGAAGCGATGCGTGTTGCGGTTGTCCCGGGAGTTAAACGACTTACCACACACCTACGACACGGAATATAATTACAAAATAATATCTCCAACTGCACCGACAAATAAAATAAAACAGACTTTATCAATTTTAATTTTAAATCCAGCGCATCTCTCACCTCGCAGGAGTACGGTCTCTCCCCGCTGTGTATTCTCGCGTGTTTCTTATAATGCTCGGGATACACGAAAGTCGCTCTACATATTTCACACTTGAGAGGCCTCTCGCCAGTGTGACACGCCTTTATATGGTAGTCCAATAAGCTGAGGAAATGTGTAGTTTGATTTATTTACGTTATAAAATTGTGTGAGTGCAGGTTGCAGTGTAGTCAGTGTCTATGTGTCTCTGTACGTGTGCGTGGTTTACCGTCGTCGCTTGAAGCGCTTGGGGCAGTGGTCGCACTGGTAGTGCTTGTGTGAGTGCAGGTTGCAGTGTAGTCAGTGTCTATGTGTCTCTGTACGTGTGCGTGGTTTACCGTCGTCGCTTGAAGCGCTTGGGGCAGTGGTCGCACTGGTAGTGCTTGTGTGAGTGCAGGTTGCAGTGTAGTCAGTGTCTATGTGTCTCTGTACGTGTGCGTGGTTTACCGTCGTCGCTTGAAGCGCTTGGGGCAGTGGTCGCACTGGTAGTGCTTGTGTGAGTGCAGGTTGCAGTGTAGTCAGTGTGTATGTGTCTCTGTACGTGTGCGTGGTTTACCGTCGTCGCTTGAAGCGCTTGGGGCAGTGGTCGCACTGGTAGTGCTTGTGTGAGTGCAGGTTGCAGTGTAGTCAGTGTCTATGTGTCTCTGTACGTGTGCGTGGTTTACCGTCGTCGCTTGAAGCGCTTGGGGCAGTGGTCGCACTGGTAGTGCTTGTGTGAGTGCAGGTTGCAGTGTAGTCAGTGTGTATGTGTCTCTGTACGTGTGCGTGGTTTACCGTCGTCGCTTGAAGCGCTTGGGGCAGTGGTCGCACTGGTAGTGCTTGTGTGAGTGCAGGTTGCAGTGTAGTCAGTGTCTATGTGTCTCTGTACGTGTGCGTGGTTTACCGTCGTCGCTTGAAGCGCTTGGGGCAGTGGTCGCACTGGTAGTGCTTGTGTGAGTGCAGGTTGCAGTGTAGTCAGTGTGTATGTGTCTCTGTACGTGTGCGTGGTTTACCGTCGTCGCTTGAAGCGCTTGGGGCAGTGGTCGCACTGGTAGTGCTTGTGTGAGTGCAGGTTGCAGTGTAGTCAGTGTCTATGTGTCTCTGTACGTGTGCGTGGTTTACCGTCGTCGCTTGAAGCGCTTGGGGCAGTGGTCGCACTGGTAGTGCTTGTGTGAGTGCAGGTTGCAGTGTAGTCAGTGTCTATGTGTCTCTGTACGTGTGCGTGGTTTACCGTCGTCGCTTGAAGCGCTTGGGGCAGTGGTCGCACTGGTAGTGCTTGTGTGAGTGCAGGTTGCAGTGTAGTCAGTGTGTATGTGTCTCTGTACGTGTGCGTGGTTTACCGTCGTCGCTTGAAGCGCTTGGGGCAGTGGTCGCACTGGTAGTGCTTGTGTGAGTGCAGGTTGCAGTGTAGTCAGTGTCTATGTGTCTCTGTACGTGTGCGTGGTTTACCGTCGTCGCTTGAAGCGCTTGGGGCAGTGGTCGCACTGGTAGTGCTTGTGTGAGTGCAGGTTGCAGTGTAGTCAGTGTCTATGTGTCTCTGTACGTGTGCGTGGTTTACCGTCGTCGCTTGAAGCGCTTGGGGCAGTGGTCGCACTGGTAGTGCTTGTGTGAGTGCAGGTTGCAGTGTAGTCAGTGTGTATGTGTCTCTGTACGTGTGCGTGGTTTACCGTCGTCGCTTGAAGCGCTTGGGGCAGTGGTCGCACTGGTAGTGCTTGTGTGAGTGCAGGTTGCAGTGTAGTCAGTGTCTATGTGTCTCTGTACGTGTGCGTGGTTTACCGTCGTCGCTTGAAGCGCTTGGGGCAGTGGTCGCACTGGTAGTGCTTGTGTGAGTGCAGGTTGCAGTGTAGTCAGTGTCTATGTGTCTCTGTACGTGTGCGTGGTTTACCGTCGTCGCTTGAAGCGCTTGGGGCAGTGGTCGCACTGGTAGTGCTTGTGTGAGTGCAGGTTGCAGTGTAGTCAGTGTCTATGTGTCTCTGTACGTGTGCGTGGTTTACCGTCGTCGCTTGAAGCGCTTGGGGCAGTGGTCGCACTGGTAGTGCTTGTGTGAGTGCAGGTTGCAGTGTAGTCAGTGTCTATGTGTCTCTGTACGTGTGCGTGGTTTACCGTCGTCGCTTGAAGCGCTTGGGGCAGTGGTCGCACTGGTAGTGCTTGTGTGAGTGCAGGTTGCAGTGTAGTCAGTGTCTATGTGTCTCTGTACGTGTGCGTGGTTTACCGTCGTCGCTTGAAGCGCTTGGGGCAGTGGTCGCACTGGTAGCGCTTGTCGTCCAGGTGCGTGGCGCGCTTGTGTGAGTGTAGGTTGGAGCGCTGCGTGAAGCGCGCGCTGCACATGTCGCACGCAAATGGACGCTCGCCTGGTAATATCACACTGTGAGAGACATGTCTGAAGTTTCCCATTTATATACTAATCTGACAATTCACGACAATTGGGCATAATAAGACATTAAAATCTTGGATTAAATGTAAGAAATTATTTTAACATATGTTTTGTTTTGCAGTGAAATAATTTATATTTTAATCTGCTTCATGAATTCAGTTTCTATATTTTTATTTATGTATTTGTACTCCATCTAAATTTATTACAATATAGCGTAATCATAACAGTAATAGTTCATAATTGAATTAAAAAAGAATCATTTCCATGAAATGAAAATATAAAAGACATATAATGAAGTAAAGTTTAATTAAAAATAAAAAAAATCCATACATAAAGACGATTTTTGACGTTATAAAAACTATGACAGTTAACCAAATCGTAAAATAAAAATATAGAATTACATATTTTAAAAGATCTGTTAAGGTTCCGTAAAAAAAGGAAAGTTATCACGTTTGTTGTATTCGTGGCACCTCTTATGTATACAGGGCTATTTATATTTATATATAGATAGAATGAAAATTAACTGACACGGGCAGGGATTCGAACCCGCGACTACTGGGAAGCCGTCCCATCGCTCTACCAACTGAGCTACCGTATTGCTGTCCGCCTCGGTGAATAAAATAGAAATATTTAAGTTATTTATACCTTAAATATTTCTATTTTATTTCGAATAGTATTATGTATTAAAATTTTAAACTTATGATGTAAAAAAATGTTAATAAGTAATGCCTACTTAAGGTTTATATTTACTTACAATGTCCGAAGATTTAATTTTAACAAAAATATTTAAAAAGGTACAAAAAAACTTAACAATAATAAAAAAAATATCAATTTCAACCGTAATAAAAAAATAATTATGCATAGGTATCGACATTGACTAAAAGCTCTGAGCAAAATTTGGAGGGGATAACTGCGCATCTGTCGCGCACACAATTCTTTTGTAACAAATATACATTTTTTTTTGTAATGGTAATGTAATAATTTCTTAAAAGTGGTATTGTGTTAATTTCAATTGAAATTTTAAAAAAATATTGATAATTATTGCCCACCGACGGTTTATATTGTATCTTAGTTATGATTTTTTAAAATTCATGAGGATTACGTATAGTAATAAAAATACTATCAAAATTAATTTTTGGTCAAAGACACAAACAAACTTAACACAAATAAAATAAGTCAAAAATAAAAACGTAACAAAAAACGACAATAAAATACTAATAGCGATAAAAATTGAGTACTCAACTGTACACTGGAAGTGAGCGGGGTGAAATAACCTCTTATATTTATATCTCGTGGACACCGGTGCAAAACAGTCCCCTTCACATCCAATGCAAAGACCACATCTAAATATCAACTGTTCACCAACTCGTCTTACCACAGTGTAATGTCTCACTCGTCTTACCACAGTGTAATGTCTCACTCGTCTTACCACAGTGTAATGTCTCACTCGTCTTACCACAGTGTAATGTCTCACTCGTCTTACCACAGTGTAATGTCTCACTCGTCTTACCACAGTGTAATGTCTCACTCGTCTTACCACAGTGTAATGTCTCACTCGTCTTACCACAGTGTAATGTCTCACTCGTCTTACCACAGTGTAATGTCTCACTCGTCTTACCACAGTGTAATGTCTCACTCGTCTTACCACAGTGTAATGTCTCACTCGTCTTACCACAGTGTAATGTCTCACTCGTCTTACCACAGTGTAATGTCTCACTCGTCTTACCACAGTGTAATGTCTCACTCGTCTTACCACAGTGTAATGTCTCACTCGTCTTACCACAGTGTAATGTCTCACTCGTCTTACCACAGTGTAATGTCTCACTCGTCTTACCACAGTGTAATGTCTCACTCGTCTTACCACAGTGTAATGTCTCACTCGTCTTACCACAGTGTAATGTCTCACTCGTCTTACCACAGTGTAATGTCTCACTCGTCTTACCACAGTGTAATGTCTCACTCGTCTTACCACAGTGTAATGTCTCACTCGTCTTACCACAGTGTAATGTCTCACTCGTCTTACCACAGTGTAATGTCTCACTCGTCTTACCACAGTGTAATGTCTCACTCGTCTTACCACAGTGTAATGTCTCACTCGTCTTACCACAGTGTAATGTCTCACTCGTCTTACCACAGTGTAATGTCTCACTCGTCTTACCACAGTGTAATGTCTCACTCGTCTTACCACACTTGCGTGATGATACGTCGTCACACTTCTGTTTTCACTAAACGAATTCGGTTACACGGCAACGGCGGCGAGAGACAGAGAGAGGTCAAGTAGGGATACGCAAAAAGTATCGATACTTAACCGTACTCGGTACTTTTAGTTCGTTAGTAGGTACTCTTGGTATCGATACTTTAACTCCTTACTTTACTATCGATACTTTCGAAGCATCGATAAACTATAAAACTATCGATACTTTTAAAAAACATTATTTATGATGGTTTGGATTTTTCACAAAATACCTATGCGGAGAAACATATATACCGTCAAACAAAAAATCCCCACTGAAAATTGTCTTCGCTTTCAAATTAGAAAATTTAAAGAACAGAAACAATTACAAAGTTGGATTATATTTTTCAAAGCCAGTTTCTTCTCCTAAATCAGATCCTTTGCAAGAGAAGGGAGGATATCAAAGCACCCTTTCCCAGGCTATACAGCTTTACCTAAAAATACTTAATAGTACCAGCTATGTCAGTACTATCTAAACGGCTTTTCTCCGGGGCTAGGGTCATAATAGACTCGAAATTCATGTCTGACAGCACAGGAGTATATTGACGATTCTGAATTGTTTTAGCCACAGGACTTAAATCATTACATAGTATTACTAATACCTAATATGGTTTTTATATTCTATGCTAAATAGTCGTAGATAGATGATTTCGAGAGGCTGCCTGCAAGAGGTGGCCAATTACATAATTACAAGTAATCCTGTATTATTTTTAGTATTTATTGTTAAAGCGGAAACGGAATGTAGTTTTATTGGCGCTTAAACAACAAATACTGTGAAAGTTTCAGCTATCTATCTATCGCGCTTCTTGGGATAAGGCATGGAGACAGACAGACATGGACAGCCTCTGGGTCGCTGCGTTACAGTGCATGGTGTAGTGTAGTGTGTATGGTGTAGTGTGGTATGGTCTGGTGTCAGTCACCTGTGTGTATCCTCATGTGGTCGCGCACCTCCGCCCGCCGCGCGAAGGCCTTCCCGCACACTCCGCACACGAAGGGCTTGGTGCCGGAGTGCACCACGCCGTGCACCTCCAGGTTGTGCTGTGTGCCGAACGCCTTGCCTGGGGAGAGTGCGGGGCCTCGCTGTACTGTCACTGTGTCACTGTACGTACACCCGGACTGTACGCCGACGTCGACTCACCGCATACGTTGCAGATGAAATCCTTCACGCCCGAATGTGTCTTTTCATGTTGATTCAGATTTTGCACCGTGAAGAATGATTTGCCGCACTGGGTGCACTTGAAGGGTCTGGGACGAGCCTGGAGCGGTGTCGTGTTTTTTAATTTTGGAGTTGAGACCTTGACCGAAACTCCATTCGGTCGTGAGAACTGTATGTGATTGGAGATGTTTGTAAAATAGCAAATGGGATTCATATCTCCGAGTACATTACCTGGTGCGTCTTCAGGTGCGATTGATGAGTGTATTTAGAAGCGAAACCCTTCCCGCACGTGCGACACACGTAGGGCTTCGCCCCGCTGTGTGTGTTCCGGTGCTCCTCCAGTAGCGACCGGGAACTGTATCTCTTGTGACATATGTTACAAGCGTGCGCCTTGGTCTTTTCTTCTGTGTCTTTCTTTGTATTTTTATCTGCGTGTTGTTCTGTCAGATTGTTGATTTATATTATTATTATTGTTTGTATTTATTCATTTCTCATGGAGACCAATATGGAACTCCAAAGTAAGAAAAATAGTTTAAAAAAATACATATTTATTGATTTCAATATGTACTATATAAATTACAAAAATATGTCATTCTGAATAAATTAATAAGACCTTATGTAAAATAAGCTTTTAAATATTAATAGAAAAGCTAAAAACTAAAAAATGGTTCAGTAGCATGTTTGTTTTAGGTAAAAAAATATATTAAATTCTGCTGATCATCGAAAGAACAAGCCATATTAACCACATGTCATATCTTAAACGTAATGATGTAATATCAGTACACGTCCAGGCGACGCCACTGTTAGCAATATAACAGGAACAAGTCTACACAAGGGTTGCACTTCTCTCTCTTAGTGTGCCTTTCTCTTTCTGAAGGAGGCGCATTTACACCGTCCTATGTACGACCACTGCGTACCTGGATTTTCCTAGGAGCATATCTTTTGCTCATGTTCCAGGCTCTGTCTGCACGCACGTAGCGACCTCTGTTTGTAACGCATGCTCGCATCCTTGGAGACTTCACTTTTTTAATAATATAGGTTTTGTTACTAACTTAAAACGAAATCATGTATTCCTGCCTTACAACGACAGCAACATCTCGATTATTTGAGCATCTGAGTGAGGTTGGTGATATGGCTCTACATACCGTATGTATCAGCACGCCTCTCTTTCTGGGGGATTTCAATGCCTGTCATCGAGACTGGCTGTTTCCGTACCAAAAGACCACTCATCATCACCACGTACCACTCATCTTTTTTCGGATTTTCCGTTCATACCCATTGGGTACGGAGTCCTAAGAACTGAGAATTGAATAGCGCATTAATAAAAAATAAATAACATCGAATGAGCTGTCGGTAACATATATTCCAGTTGAAAAGACTTTTCATTATCCAATTTAATAAGACTGGGTCATCTGGTGTACTAATATCGCATACTTAAAATACTATTTATTAGTGAGTTCATGCTAATTTTTCTGTCGATTTTTCAAAATTAAGTAGTGCGTCGTCGATTGGATGATGAAGTAGGCCAACTACTACTCATTAGTACGACTAGTATTAATATACTACTCATTTAATATATTTATTGCATATATTTATTTGACCTATCAGTGATAGCAGTTATTAACATTACGTTTAAGCTACGGCATGTGGTAAATTTTTCGGAAAAAAACTATGATGACATTGTCGCTAAACTTCTGAATCATTTAGTTGGAATTGTTGTACGTTAACTCATAATGTAATTATAAATTTGGGGTTTTATTTATCGTTGCATTGCCTTTAACACATCGTTTAATTATATTTCATATGCCCTTCAAGTTAATGAATAGAGTACAGTACACTCAGTATAGTTTGCCATCTCCGCGACGCTGTGTACTCACGCGCGTGTAGTTCGCTGTCCGCTCGTCGTGTGCTGACTCGCCCGCAGTGAGTGCACGGGTACACGCGGGCGCCGTGCACCGCGCGCACGTGACCCGCGCACACTGACGCCTCGCGCCACGGGGCTGGATATATTTATAATAATATTCTATATTATACACCCAAAACAACAATAACACAAAAAAAATACACAGAAAATAAATGGTACAAATTTGGTGGCCTTATCGCTAAGGAGCGATCTCTTCCAGGTAACCAATTAGATTGAAAAAAAGGGATAAAGGAGATGTAGTGTGGGCGTTGTTCACACAATAAAAAGAAACTAAAAAAACCACCGGGGAGAAAAAAAAAACTAAACGTATAATACAATACACCTATTTACATACATATATACACATGTATACATACATATGTTAACAAATAAACATACATATACCTACATAAATAAATAAAAAAATCAATAAATAATAAATAAAAACTAACGACAAACAAACTATAACTTCGAAAAGTGAATTTTAAAACCTCGTTTAAATCAGTCTTTCCCAAGGTGGGCGATAACTCCCCTCTGTGGGCGCTAAAAGCCTAGAGGGGGACGGTAAAAGACCGAGAAAGATTTGGGGGGCACTGGTGTCATTTAGGGGGCGATTATTGATTCCTAACTTTAGCTTATTCATACTTTAAAATTCACAACAGACATTGAAAATACATGGTTACCGGAACTCATCCCTTCTAGGTACAGTTTCCCAGAAATGGCAAATTCGTATCTTTGCCCGTATCGATTTATTTTTCATCTATATATTTAATATAAATTTGAATAAGCTTTACATAGTTATACAAGTTTATAAGTATTTTCAAACATCTATTTATGAATTCATATTCTAGTTTATTGTATAAATAAAACCTATAATATATAATTAAACTGGCACGTGCTCGGGATAAAGCGACGCAAGATATCGCAAAATGTCTTTGCGTCAGAAATTCCCAAAGCAAGTTGTTTTGTTTTGCATCTGTAAAGAACAGAAGAAAAAGCTACTTTCACGAGCTGCTGAACACTCAGCATCCGTGCAGGCTTCCTCCCGACCCACCACCTAACCTCGGACTTACTCCAATAACCTTTGACGAAACTCGTGATTGCCTTCGATACATTAAGAACGGAAAAACGGTGGGTCCTGATTTAGATAGATATTTCGATAGAAGCGGGAAAATCTTATGGCTCTCCCGATGGCGATCCCTAGGGGGGGTTCCAGTGGCAAGACATCACCCATTTCGACGTCGGGTTCGATACATACCGTCTCGTTCAACTGCCATTTCCCATCCCTATTCACTTTTATATTTATTTTTTTTTATGAAAAAGTAAAAAAAAAGGAACAAGGTTACACAGCGGTTGCACTCCTCTTCATATAAAGTGCACCTCACTAATATCAGGGGTTTGCACTCAAATCTTTTAGCTGTCCACCACCACCTGGTGACAGCAGCCGCACTTGCTCTTTTTGACGGAGACGCAGATTCAATGTCCTTTGAGAGCTGCATACTTGGATTATCTCGGTTACTCGTTAGAGCACAACTTTCGCTCACGGGCCGGAGTCAGTGTGTACGCACGGAACGACCTCTGTATTCAGCGTCTCCGTCACCTTGAAGACCCAACTTTTTCTTCCCTATGGGTTTTAGTGGACACAGGAAACGAAAAAATCCGGTATTCCTGTGTCTACCGTTCGCACAGTGGTGACCAGGAGACAACTCGTTTATTTGAGTATCTCAGTGAGGCTGCAGATATGGGTCTGTACCCATTCGGCGCGGCTCGTCTTTCCGGGGGACTTTAATCCCTGTCATCAAGACTGGCTGTTACCGTACCAAAAGAACGACCATGCTGGAAGAGAAGCGCGGAACTTTGCGTTGTCTTTGGACCTCTTTCAGCTGGTGAGGCAAACGACAAGGGTATCAGATGTGGTAGGCCATACAGCCAATTGCCTGGACCTTCTGCTGACAAATGATCCGGACAGGTATCGTGTAGAGGTCACCTTCCCCTTGGTAACCTCCGATCACTGTCTGGTGAAATCTGTATTTACATATTCCCCACCAGCTTTCGAACCACATAGTGTTAGACGAGTATGGAAATACAAGTCAGCAGATTGGGATGCGGCACTTTTTTGCGTCTTATCCTTGGCGGCAGGTCTGCTTCTCTTCTTTGAATCCGTCGAGTTGCGCGGATGCTATAACCGATGTGGTGCATCAGGCAATGGAGTATTTTATCCCTTTTGCTGACGTACCCACCGGTGGCAAAGCTGCGGTATTTCGATGCCTGAAATCTGCATCACGAACAAAGAGGTATGGAGAACATGGTGTCGTTTAGATGTAAATAAAGTCAGTGGTCCTGGTGGTATATCAGTCATTTTGCTCAAGACATACGCAGCTGAGTTGTCTTCTGTACTGATACGTCTGTATCGCCTCTCTTTCATGACTAGAATACTGCCGAAATCCTGGAAGCTTGCCAACGTGCAACCCGTGCCCAAAAAAGGCAGTCGTGCCGATCCTGTCAATTACAGACCGATTTCAATTACCTCCATACTCTGCAAGATTATAGAGCGTGTATTGAACTCGCGCCTTCTAGCATACTTAGAAGGTAACGATCTCCTCAATGACCGACAGTACGGGTTTCACCGTAATAGGTCTACTGGGGACCTCCTAGTGTATGCTACAAACATTTTAGGCGAGGCCATCTAGAAGAACGAAGAAGCGATCGCCGTCTCTCTGGACGTCTCGAGGGCATTTGACAGGGTCTGGCATGCAAGCCTTATAACCCTTATAAGCTTTCAGAGTACGTTATATCTCCGGGTCTGATCGGCTGGGTAACGGACTTTCTGAGGCAGAGATCTTTTCGAGTAGTTTTCGACGGGTGTTTCTCGGAACCCTTGACAATAAATGCCGGAGTGCCTCAGGGGTTCATTCTTTCTGCAACTCTTTTTCTGCTGCACATGAACGATCTGTTGAAGCCCGGTATCTATGGATATGCAGACAACAGCACAGTTGTAGAAAAATATCTGCCGAGTACTCGGGCTGGTAGAGATTAAGTACAGTCTGAAAGAGAAGCCATGGTGCAACGTTTGAGTGGCAAACTTCAGGCAGTCTCCGCATGAAACAATGTCAATCTTGTCAAATTCAACACCACCAAAACGCAGACGTGTCTGTTCATCGCCAAAAAGAGCCCTTTCACCTTGGCTCCTATTTTCCAGAAGCACGAACGCTTATAGACGATCCCGAATTGGTCGAACCCGACCTGCAAAGCTTGGAACACAGGCGTAGAATTGCTAGTCTCTCAGTATTCTGTAGGATACATTTTGGTGAGTTGCGCATGAATTAAACGACCTAATTCCCCCGACCCCCTTCCATCACCGGACGTCCCGACGCACAGCAGGTATCCATCCTTCTGTTGTGGACATTCTACCTGCCCGAACGAAGCGCTTTGCTTCGTCTATTTAATTCGTACAGCGAAGGATTGGAACAGCTTGCCTGCGTTGATATTTCCGGCCGAATACAATCTGGGTGTCTTCAAGAGAAGAGTATAATACCACCTAAGACTACATTTCACTTACCATCAGGTGGAACGTAGTCAAGCATTCCTCTAAATCATATAAAAAAATAAAATCGGCGGCATCGCGGCCCGCACCTGTCGCTCGGTTGCGCGAAAGAAGGGTAAGGGGATCAAGAAATTTCTCGCCCAGAAGCCGCTTAAAACTAATTGAAGAAGATAAGTCTAGCAAGATTACGAAGAAGAAAGCGGGAAAGCCACGTGCCGGTCCCGAGGCGATCTCGGTGACATCGGCCTAAAGGAGGGGCGGCGGCCGGGGTCGGGCTCTTGGAGTCGCCCGAGGGTGCCATGGAGCTCGGGGGGTGTCTGCACAAGATGGCGAGGAGAGAGGCGACCCTATGCTGTCACCATTGTGACGAGCTACAGGACTCGGCTCGTCACACCCTGGAGAAGTGTTTGGCGTGGGATCGCCAGCGAGAACAGCTGGCATAGTCATGGTCGGCAGCAGTGTTTCGCTGTCGCTGTTCCCACCGGTGGTAACGACCCCGGGGCCATCCGGGTACACAGCCGCGGCGGCTGCGTCAGTGGCGGCCCCTAGAAATAAAGCACCTCCTCCCGCTATGGCGGCAAAAGTAGGGAAGGGCAAAAGCGTGGGCAAAGGGGAGAAAAGTTGATGTCCAGGCATCTCCGAGTATCGGATTTGCCAGCCTCCGTTCCCCGGGTCCCGACGGTTTCTTCGGCGCCCATTCCGGCGCCGACGCAGGAACCCTCGGGAGTGCTGAACCAAGGTTGGACCCAGGTCCAGAAAAAGAGGAAGGGAAAGGAGAAGAAAACCCTCTCCTCTGTGACTGGGGTGGCACCGGCTTTGGGGTCTCCGGCAGCAGAGGGTCTCTGGGAAGTCACTTGTGGGGTGGTGCTCGGTAAGGGTTGAGCTTCCGGCGGAGTGCCCTTTAAGGTGCTTCAAGTGCCAGGAGCGATCCCGGGGCGTTCCGTTATGGCGATGAGGGTAATCGTCGGGTTTTAGTGGGTATCCCGAATTAGGCAAGGGCTCCTCTGCTACTGTGTGCTCGTAAGTTGTGATATGCATATATTGACCACGCTATACAACGTTCTTAAAAAAATCCTCACCTCCTTATTTATACGAACGTTTCCATCTATCCTTGCCTAATAGTCGCCCCAAACGCTCCTGCATCAAAGTAAAAACTTTTGATATCCCCTCTTATAATACTACTTTTTTCTCCAAATCCTTTACCGTAAATGCTGCGAGGTTATGGAATTCACTTCCTAACGAAATTACAAGTAGCCGATCTGTCCTTACTTTAAAAAAAAAATTAAAGCAACACTATCTGTCACTGTCTTAAGTTTTATGTTTATGTAAGTTTATGTAAGCGATCTATATTCTTTAATTATATATGTATTATAGTTATTATATTTGTCATTATATATTTTACTGAATGTTTATTTATGAGTAAGTGTATGTATTGTATATATTGTTAAAATTTATGTGTACCTATTTCTGCCCTCACAAATATTCTTTTCCAACTCTCATGGGTAGCTGGAAGAGATCTCTTTATAGGGATAAGCTAATCCTATGTGTACTTTTATGTCAATTTTTTTTTGTTGTTTATGAAATTTCTGGTACATGAAATAAATAAATAAAAAAATAATAATAATAAATATCTTATACACACGTACAATTTATTTGTCAGGAGTTGTGTAATTGGTATGTTTCTATAATGTTTGACTTACCTTCATTATTATTTTTCTCGCATATCAAGCACTTGAACAGACCATTCTCATAAGCCAGTATCTGCAAAATTAAAATGCGGCAAACGTACGACCATTTAGTCTTTAAGAAGGAACAAATGAGATCTCTCATAACTGGATCAATAACTAAACTACACATTATAATTCAGCGAAACCGCTATCCAGTGTTCCCAGGGTTGAATGACCTCGTTTGATTGAATGTTGATTTTGATGTGAATAATATAATAAATTTAATATATGTCAGTCACCATCGTACCGTGTTATCGGCGGCCGGCTCAACCGTCTCACTCTGGACTGACTTCACTCTGTACATTTCTCCCGACTCTACCTTGATGAAGGCACCGCCTGGAATTACATCAAAAGTACTAAATTAAATAATATGCACGCTCTGTATTACAAACATACAAACATTCGAGATAAGCGATTAGGGTCCATATATTCTGAGGACTGTGTGTGTGGCGTGCTCAAATGTGTGTGTGGCGTGCTCAACTGTGTGTGTGGCGTGCTCACCTGTGTGTGTGGCGTGCTCACCTGTGTGTGTTGCGTGCTCACCTGTGTGTGTGGCGTGCTCACCTGTGTGTGTTGCGTGCTCACCTGTGTATTTGGCGTGCTTACCTGTGTGTGTTGCATGCTCACCTGTGTGTGTAGCGTGCTCACCTGTGTGTGTTGCGTGCTCACCTGTGTGTATGGCGTGCTCACCTGTGTGTGTTGCGTGCTCACCTGTGTGTATGGCGTGCTCACCTGTGTGTGTGGCGTGCTGACCTGTGTGTGTGTGGAGTGCTCACCTGTGTGTGTTGCGTGCTCACCTGTGTCCGCGGCGGCCGCGAGGATGGCGCGCGCCGTCTCCTCGTCACCCGACACTTGCAGCTCTATCTGCGATTCCGAAGTAGAGTCTAAAACAAACACTTCTACTTAACATTACATTACCGATAACTTAGTTTCTTGCGACCGTTCTCATTAAATATCGGTTCGTTTACTATAAACAGCATTCACTCTCGAGCTCTGCGATAAAAAAAAAAAATATTGACAAGGAGGCGGGCGTGACGCCGTAAACATTATAACGAGACATTGTGAACATTAATTTAATGGTCAACCCATCTAGATAGTACCCCGGCTGGCTTCGGCGTCCATCTCCTCGGGCAGCACCAGGGAGATCTCATTGTCTCCGTACAGGAACTTCTGTCCGGACATCACCCGCAGGATCGAACCGCTCCGTCCGTCCATCACGAAAGTATCTGAAATATTAATATTATATAAAGTTAGGTCTTCGTCATATGTGAGCCTCGGTGTATGAAGTTCAGTTTAAATAATTTCAACACTTTATTATTTCTTATGATCATCCGAGCGATCTCATAATTATGACCCTTGACATTATTTCCAAAATAGTATTCTAGATACTCAATTTCTACTTACAATAAAATAAATATAAGGTAACTAGTTATATTTTCCGTTTTCGTTAACATTCTGTATTTTTGTGTTTAATTCCATGAGTTTTTAGTAAAATAAGACAATTTTTTAAGATCATAAGAATTAACATCACAGTAAAATCTATTTACAAACTACAATTGTAACAATATATACAATTAAACATATTAAAAAAATAATCTCGTCCACGACATGGCACATTCTTATATTTAGGTATTATTAACAGTCCGGGCGCCGCTCTGCACACATCTACTGCTGTAAGAGACGCCCCTGGGATTTCTTTCGTTAGTTTGTATGATGTATTCAAGTATTATAATAGATAGTCGAGTGTGAGGAGTGTAGTAGAGGGCAGCACTCACGCGGCTCGTGCAGGGCGCCCACCACGCGCACGTCCAGGCAGCCGGCGGGCGACGCTCCATACTGGCGGCGGCCGGGACCAACCATTTGGAAACATTTTATTGTCTTATTGAACTCAAATATAACTTTACGTGTAGGAAGTCTACCTGTAGCTAGTCGTAGAAGACGAGTTCAATAGTTCGAATTGCTTTTAAAAAGTAAATTAAAATATTAACCTTATCTTCGTCTCCAAACACGAGGCCAGTGTCGTCGGCCAGCACGCACTTGCGATCTGCAATAATGGTTAGTGTGTGTGTGTGTGTGTAGGTACTCGTGTGTGCATCATACTTATTGCGCCTCAAGTACGATGACGGATATTATTATGTATGTGTGTACTTGTAACAAGGAGAGTCGAATACCGAATACCGAATTCCGGCGACTGTAAAGTGAAGAATGTAAACCTCAACAAGCGGGTATACCTTCGTCGATCTCCATGGGTCGCTCGTCATTATTGTCCAAGTCGCCGGTCTCGATGGCCTCCTTCTTCATATTTTCGTCGAATTCGACGTCGACTTTCTTCAGAATAGCCGAAGAAAGAAAATCCCTCGGCAGCGAATTCACGTTAAAACTCAATATCGAACTCGACGAGACCGACGATATCGGCTGACTGAATGTTAAATTCGATGAAACTTTCAAGCTTTCGTCAGATTTCATTGGAGAGATGAAACTTTGAGTTGTGGGTGATTTATCGTTTAGACTTACTTTGTGAGACATTATTGAGTTGGTGTCTGTCCCCTTTGGTATCGTTATAGTTTGTTTGTTGGCTATCGTGTTGGTGTTTATACTCTGAGTGAGGACAGACGAACCCACCGTCACTTTTAAGTTGAAGGTTGACGACGATGGTAAGGTCATGGTCTGAAAATAGAAACTATGTTAATCCACAAAATTATCCATGGAGGTTAAGATCCTAAGCTGATTAATAGTATTGATCTGAAGCCTGAAAAATAACCAAATGGGACGTACATTAAAACATTTCTCAAGAAGGTATGTAACATGTGAGATACATATTAACCAATAATGAATTACTAAGTCTTTCCCAATAAGCATTATGATAGTAAAATATAATTTACCTTTAATTGGGGCATTGTTATGGATCTCGAAACCGGCCACTTTGCATTCTTAATAAGAAAATCTGGAGGCAACGGTTGTAGCTTTGAGGCCGGCAATACTAGTTTTTTAATCTCCTTTCTTTCCGTCTTTGGTGTTTCTATATTATATAAGTCATAATTTATACCATGTTTTGATAATGTTTTCTTAAACTGATCTTTTAATTCTAATTTAATTGCCTGCACCCTGAAAAAAATACAAAACATACCATATGTAAACCATATAATAAAACAATAAATGTACAAATTAAGTGGACTTTTGGCAACTTTTACCTACAGTATAATTATTTTTTTTCTCTATCAATTATTGTGTTAATGCCACATTAACAAAAGCATTTGAAAAAAAGAAGAAAAATGTATGTATATATACATATATATTTCTATTTATTTATTTATTTTTATTAGTTTTATTTACCTGACTTGTAGAGAGTCATACTCTACTACAGCTTTCTGACATTTCTTACAAATAATATGAGAATGTATTGCATCCTGTTTTATTTGTCTTTCCACTATGTTACTGATTACTTCCTCTAATTTCTTATCAGAATTTAGAGAAATCTGAAATTCATAATAATAAGAAATCAGTTAAGTAATATTTAAAAATTAAATCTTTTTAACGAATGATGTACAGTGAACATTTTTATTTACAACTTACTCCATCTCCAAATAAATTTATAGCATTCCTGAAAGACACTCCAGTCTTCGTGTTGCAAATAAAGCAACATTGGCTCATTCTGGAACATCATTGTTTTATACATAAATAACTTTGCTGCCGTGCAATAGTATATAAATATCTAACATCTACCCATACTGCAAAAGTATTAACTAATATAATAAAGTTCGACATCTTTGTGTAAATTGTTAAAAAACATATTTATTTTTGATTAACTTATCAGGAAGATTAAATTTTGTAGACACAAATTATTCGAGAAGAATTCATAGTTATGTAATACTAGTTATATTTATAAAATATTAGTTGTTATACCTCTTATCACAATGTTTACATCCTTATCGGTTAACTATAATTTTAAATATATTGCCACCATTGACATAATACACGTATAGAATTTATATAATAAAAACCATGCAGATAGTCAGCCATTTTGGTACAAATCCCATTGAGAACACAATAAAATAATGAGAAAAACGACATTAATAACAAACTTTGTTCAAATACCTTAGATAAATATCAACTTTTCATTAGATTTTTGTTTCTGAAGGTTTTCCAAAATATTTTATAAATAAGTTGTCAGCAATGATTTCTATACACAAGCAGCCACCATTACGTTTAGAATAGTTTACTATTTTACCGTTTGGCGCTGACGACTTCCGCTAGTGTTTCAATTTTATCTATTAAGCCAGTTCTACACAACATTTCTCAAGGGTTCAATTTTACTATTATTTTTAAACATAGCATTAATAATTAAAATATTTAAATAAATTTTATGAATTTTTATTATAAGTTTTACTAGTTAATAATATAATTATAAACCAAAGTAATGAATGAACTGTATTTTTCGGTAAATTAATGTTGCCATTACGAATATAACTTGCTATATTATTATTTTGTTTTTAATCTAGATACACCAGCCTAGTGGCGGGAAAGTGGTTTTATTTGCAAATTTGAACTACTTGTAAGTCAGACTGTTAAGAGACTGTCTTTTTGTTATGCGAATAAATTAAAAAATAGTACGTATATTTTAATAATTTATCCATTTAATATAGAATAACTTTAAAAAATGAAATAGAAAAACTACAGGTCAATCAAAACATGTTTTATTTCTATACAATTTACATTTTTGCGTCTTACGTGCAGCATCCTAACAATTACTTTATTACATAGACTTAACAATAAAATTAAATATTCAATCGTAATCATACTATTTACAACATAGGTACTTTCACTCGTTATCTTCATACAATTTGGTGATAAAAATATACAATTACTTTTTGGTAAATATATATTTGAGCAATGACAATCAATGGCAGATTCATTAATGATGAAGAGTGTTCTTGTGTGAACGATTATGATATAGAAACGGGTTATTATATATTTATATTTAGAATATAATCAGAGTGCTTGTTATTTATTTATTAATTCTTGTATTTTACTTACCTTCGTTTTCTTGTTTACTTATTCATTGGTCACAGAGATTATATAATTTTATTTATGTATCAATATCATGTTAGTTTTAAACTGTTCCGATTTCAATGAAAATATATTAAAAATAAATTACGCATGGATATTGAGTAATTTATTTTGTAATAAATAATTGCGCTTAATTGTCTGTTGATAAAGTATATTATATACAAATGTTAGGAAGGATTTAATAGTTTGTCTGTGTTTAAAGGGTCTTCGACGGTCAGTGTTGAAATGAAAGAAGTTTCGTGTTGACATGTATTTAATGTTAACCATGTAACTACACCTAATACCAATGTCTAGAAATAAGAAAAACTAAATTACATCTTAAATGTAAGGCTAGAGTGCAGTTTCTGTATGTTTTGTTTATTGACGTTCATTTATCACATGTTCTGTATTGAGCGTGGTTCGGTTGTTTCAAAATGATATGGAATTATACAGTATCGGTTTATTGTTATACAATGACAATTTACATTAGGGCTAAGTCCAACACAAAGCTATCACGACATCGAGGTCCTAATCTATAACATTTATTTGAGATATCTCTAGAGAAAAGGATATGCATCTAATACCTGATAGGTTTATTCAGCTATAGGACTATTGCTGGCTATAGAACTGTTTACGCCATGAATTTATACATCTCCGAGTTGTAGTAAGTTGTTGCTATTAATCGTTAGTTAGCCAGTGTTACAGCCACATCGTAAACAGCTATATAGACATGCTACCAACGTTTCACACCGTACATCTATTCTATACATTAGAAAAGAAAACAGCATCGGTAGTCATGTATGAGGATCTCGCTAGTGATTAAACTTTGCAAGGGTCTTTCATAACTGAAATATTAAACGCATGCAAAATTTTACCACGCGATATTAAATCCAATTTTCACAATTTTTATTCAAATTTTTAAGAAAATTTATAGAAAATCTGTTGTAATTTTTTACTAGTCGAATATAATTGACATCGCAATGACACTTACTATAGCCTAAGGAGAGCTAAACTAACTTACAGTACAACTTGGTTCTTAAAACATTAAAACCGATAGTCTATTGACAAACGAAACATGCAACAAACATGCACGCAAGCATAAATTAAAATAAAACTCATGTACCACCTTAATAACCATATTTTAATTTCTTGTACAATTCACAACGCGTCCCGTACGGCTCGGGACAGTACGGAACGGAACAGTACGAAAAGCACAAACGTACACGAATAATAACATAAAATCTACACCTTTCAAAAACTTTGCGTACATACGAGTAGGCAAAGTAAAGTAATAATAAGTCTAAATATTAACGTCACTTGTGGTACAATGACGTGTCATTCTCAAAGTGAACAAAACGCAGTCGAATGTCGGTACATCGCACCGTCGAGTTTGAAAATGCCACTAAATACATTAAAAACTAAAATCTAATAATTATGGGAATAAAACGATATTCGAACCGTTCCTAAAACGCGTCGCGGCGGCAGCCGCATAACAAAATAATAAAAAAAAACACAAAGAATAATAATGGAAATGTTATATATGTGTTACTCGAACTGTGTCTAAATTAATAAAAAAACTAACCGTTAATGTCTTTATGAGTGAACTACATCACAAATATAGAATAATAAAGGAATTATAGAGAGTTGCCATCGCGTTACCCGTGATGGTGTTGGCGGAGGGTGTGTCGGTGACTGACTGACTGACTGTAATGAGCGATGGCAACACTAGTCCCCCCTGATGGTTGTCTCTTGGTGTGTGTTTGTGTGCCGTCCGTCTTGATATGTGTGTTTGTGTGTTCTCCTCCTCGCCGTTAGCTAGAAGCAAATACGTATATGTGAGTTCATGTGTTGAAAATTATCGTCGTGTTGCCGTATTCAAAAATGTTAAAGTGTCTACATTATTAAAGAAAACAACAAAATTTTGAAGAAAAAAAATAATATTTTTGAAACCTCTATATTTTCGACTACGTCGCTATTGTAAGTATAATATTGTTTGTAGAGTTGACGAAGAAAATAAACTAAACGAAAATAAAGTTTGTAGCGAGATGTCACGTTTAGGGTACATTTAACACTAATAATTATTTGTCTTTTTGATATGTAGGTTACATCGAAGCTACACCACACACACACACATACACACACACACACATACAGGTAACAATAAAACTATCCACGGACAAGCGTGTCGTCCGAAATATAAAAACAATACATCACCCTCATTTTTAAAAACAAAATTTCAATTATTATTTATTATTTATACAGAGATCATTTACAAGATAACATTTACATCATATTTTTTATATTTCGAACAAACTTGTTCACAAAATTGACATCTCGTAGTCCAGAGTCGGCGCCATGTTTGTTGACGTGCGAGTCAAGTAGTCACGCCGTATCAGACTCGAGTACAAATCTAAAGCCTAGAGCAATCGAACATCGAAACATTGGACAGTAGTGAGTGCGCGACTGTACCGTGTACACTCGCCGGTGTCGGATATGTCATTCTATTTAAAGCGTCTCAATATATCAAATCTTAGAACAATTTAAGGAGTGGATTAAACGATAATCATTCTTAACGTAATCTGAATTGTAAATAACCTCTTCTTTATTTAATTAAATAATATTTTTTTTAAATTACAAGCGCTTCTTAGAATCCTAGTTAATTGAGTGGTCGACACTCGAGTACTCGATCGTACCGCAAAATAAATATCATTTTATTTACAAGTCGCAGAGTTTTAATATCCTATCCTTACCGCTTTGGCTAATATTTTTGGCAAAGATAAAATGTTCATAAACAATTAAAAAAATCAAATCCTCTAGTGTCAGATGTTTCACATTTATAAAAACATATTCAGAAATTGTACATCATATAAGAATATTCGTCAAAACAACGAAGAGGGTATATAAAAGACGCCATTTATATGTTTGCTCAAAAACATTCAAAAATAACAAGCATTTTATATACCTACATAATTCAAGCAAACATACAAAACTCTATGGTCCCTACGGTCGACTAAAGAAACGAGGAAACACTTTGCATATATATATATATAAAAATGGTAACATCTTGGCAAGACTGCCCATTGGTCCGTCGGCTGCGAGGATGGCTCTCTTACTAGTAGTCGTCGTCGATGCCGTTGTTCTGTCCCGTCTGTCCCGTCTGTCCGGCGCCCTGTCCCTTGGGCTGTCTGTCCGTCTGTCCCTTCTGTCCGATCTGCCGCGACGACGAGAAGCACAGCTTCATCACGAACGGGAATTTCGCTCCTAAAATTGGTAACGAGAATTATATTAGTAAGATAATACTCCATTGTATTTAATTGACACGTTCCATAACCTTTCCCGACAAACGATTCGCCAAAGTTAAACAATATCTCAATACCTGGATGCTGGATGGTGGCGTGGTTGCAGGCCATGATGGCCATCACCGACTGCGAGATGTTCTGGAACTCCATGAGGCCCGAGGACGACCTGCACATGTCTTCAGTTAATATCGATTCTCCCGGGAGCTATCCTCGGCGCTTCACACTCACCTCTCGCTCTTCAGCGGGAACTTGGAGACGGTGTGAGGAGGCGACACGCCGTAGTCGTGGAACACCTGGAGGAGCTGGTCATCGGACACGTCGGGGGGAGTGTTGAAGAAGTGAACCACCTGCGGGGAGCAGTCGGGTCAGGTTAGGAAGGACGGTGAGCCACACTTTTATGGGTTAGGACGCCGGCAACGATGTGAGCGTCGTAGAGGTATTACTTTTCAGAATTTCAACTGAAGGTTTTGCGGTTCGATTTGTTGACATCGCTGGGGTGTCACGGTTTGCTTGCATTTTTTGAAAAAAATGGAGTTCGAATACAATAGAAACAAAATACTACTTCCATGGCTCCGATGTTTATTTTTATGTGTGTCGCAGTCGGTATTGGAACCGCGCTTTGATGGCCGGAGAAAGTAACGGTGACGGTTTTTAGAATTTACTCTGCGATGGCTTACGCTGTTTGGTCTTGTAAAAATGTTCTTCAACGATCTGATACAATGTCTCTGATCTCATATGATAACGAAAACTTCTTTGCAACACGGTAGATACATATTTAGAACGAGAGTCCCCCAACGAGACTCCCACAACCTCCGCTCGTAATGGTTTATTTTTCAATCTATATTTATTTAAAATTTAAATAAGCTTACATGGCAATGCACAATTATAAATGTATATAATAGAGCTGAAGGCTCACCTTGGAAGGAGGCTGTATTCTGTTCTTGTGTATGGAGGCGGGAGTGAGGAACCTGTTGTTCTTGTTTCCCACGTAGTCCTTGAAGGAGGGACTCTTGTCCGGGAGAGGGTACGGGTTCATCACCTCCGATAGATACGCCTGCTTGGAGAATCTAAATGACAACCGGGATGATGTTTACTTCATTATTTACACTTGTATCATTTGTCCGACATAATAACAGAAAAAATATGTTTTTTTGATATATCACGCATGGTAAAAATAGGTTACTAGAGTTGCAAAATTAATATCTCCAAGATAAATTAAAGGACATATGATAATAGAGTTCGTTTAACCTTACTTACAATCGACCATTGATAGGTCCAATTGACAAATATAAAATATATATATATATATGTGTGCGTGTGTGTGTGTATACTAACGCGAGTGTGAGCGTGTAATCCCCGACGGTGACGTTGTTGAGGTTCTGTACGCAGCGCTCCACGGAGACGCCGTCCCCCATCTGCACCATCGCCGTACCCTCCTTGGTTTTTAGGAACTTTATCTGGAAACACGTTACTTTACGAATAAACAAAACTCAACCCTGAAATACATTCCACGAAACCATCACCGAGGTCTGAATGCAACAAGAATATTCAACTAAAATTATTTTAACGGATTCATGTTTATTTTTTTTCAATTTCTCTTTTATTCTCAGTTCTGTTGTTTTACTATTAACCTTCTTAAAATACTAGTTTGTGAATTATTTGCAAGTTATTAATAATTTTTAATTATTATGGACTTATTTCATTATAATACATTATACATACTCTGACGACGTTGCCGTAGAGGCAGCAGAGGTTGAAGAGTCTGTCTGCGTTGACGGTGACGGGGTCCAGGCCGTACACCATCATCACCGCGCCCTGCTGGGGGGGACCGCCCTGGAAGAAGAGATGAGTAGAATTTGCGTACTAATATTAGTGTACCAAAAAATATATATTAAATATATCATATTTTTAAAAATCATAATAAATTTATTTTATAAAAATAATCTTAATATTTAAATTTGAGCATATTTATCTAATATTTTTATAACTCACGAAATTGGACTCCGATAAATAAATATCACATCGAACATAACTATCTGCTAAAAAAATAAAAAAGAAGAAATAAAATCGACGTAAGCCTTACTTCATATACCTGATTCTGCGGCGGCATGGGGTGGTGCATGGGGGGAGGGGGAACGAAACCCTCCCCGCCGTAACCTTCAGGACCGTAACCACGACCGTCTCGCTGTAAGGAGATATAAATACTGATGAAGTAACAAACGTCACTAAATATCATACTATTTTAAAAATATATAATATAATATCCATAATCATTATAAAAAGGAGGAAATGTGAAGATTAAAAATCTCGAAGACATTACGTACGTATTTTCATTAAATATTCAGATTCGTGAGATGTATAAATAAAATCGTCTGAAGTAAGAAGAATCGTCTGGTGCAGGAGGAGCACTGATACACCATAACCCGACCCAATTGTCATTCTCAATTACCCGCGATGATGGTTATTCTCATAACATTTAAGAGCGGTAACCAGATTTTTATTTTATACAAACCTAGGTTAATGCTTGACTACATTCCACCTGATGGAGAGTGGTAATGTAGTCATAGGTGATAAAGCACATTAACCTAGCACCCTATTCTACTCGTATTCTACTCGTGACCATGGAGCGTGTAACCGCTTCGAAATATCGAGGTAATAATAATAATATAACTGACCGTGGCAATAATCCCGTTTCTGTACATAATTCCAACCTATTCACTCTTCTCTTGAAGATACCCACATTGTATTCGGCCGGAAATATCGACGCAGGTAAGCTTTTTCAGTCCTTCGCTGTACGCACTAAAAAAGACGAAGCATAGCGTTTCGTTCGGACAGGTGGAGTGTCCACAACGTCAGGATTGATACCTGCGTGCGTCAGAACGTCCGATGATGGAACGGGGACTGGAGAATTAATTCATGTCATTCCTGCTCACACTCACCAAAATCTATCCTATAGAATACTGAGAGGCTAGCAATTCTACGTCTGTGTTCAAGGCTGTGTAGGTTAGCTTCAACCAATTCGGGGTCGCCTGTAAGCCTCTTGGCTCGCCTCTCAATTGAGTACAGAACCGCAAGATGAGACTTTGCGGCACCACATATGATGGGGAATGATTGAAGTTGTGAATATGGAAACTATTGATAAGGAACAAATAGCCTATAAACGGGATTAACAAGATATATATTATAAAGCGAGATGGCCGTCATAAACATATAAACATTTTGCAAAAGAAGTACAGCATTGATAAGGAAAGATAAAAACCATCATTTTAATAATATTTTAACGTGATTTCCAATCAAGAAGTAATTCTGAGAACTACTAAGAATGACAAATTAGTAGACAGCAGGAGAGATTATTGCGAAGAATTGTACGCTAACATTACCGCGATATTATTAAGTCTTAGACACAACATGACCGACATTCCCCAAGAACTTAATATCTTAGTATCAGGAGAAATAGTGCGCCTTAAAGAAACTTAAACATCAGCCGGAAGTGATTCTTTGGAAATATATCTTTGCCCAAATTGAACCCTGTAGGAGCTGACTGTGCATGCATACAACTGGATCCCTGCAAATATATGGAACACTGGCGAATGGATTAGAGATTGGTAGGAATCCATCTTAGTGCCACGCTGATGGTATTCTAGTATTTCCTTGAGTAGTGATCTTAAGACCAACAACTGGCCCAACTTTTATCGAGAGTAGAGAAGGAAAGTGAATTAGTTGCCCTGGATATAAACAAGACGAAGATGTGATGGAGAAGTCAAAATACAAAACCTGTTGTGCCGGCAGTTCGTAGTATGGTATCGAAACTAAGATTTACAATTAAATAAAAGATGTACTATTAAATAAAACCGAAGTAAAGTTGTAAAATGGCTATGGACGAAGAAAACACTCAAGAGCATCTACCACGGTAATTAAAAAAATTTAATGTAAATTTTTATACAGATATTAGATAAACTAAAATGAATAAACGAAACATTCCGTCTGTAGGACGCTAATTAATAAATCTTTCATATATCTGATAAATGGAGATAATAATCACCGGGTGATGAGGAGGAGGCGGTCCATGTCTGTCCTTCATCATGCCTGGGGGCGGAGGGCCGCCGCTACCGAAGTCCATATCTGTAATTGTAGCACAGTCTTTAGTATCGTAAGACATAAGAGTCACATACAGTATAGGCATATCTTCCTATTAAATTCCGATGTTCATTTTATACCAAAAAGCTTTCCTTGAATGTATTCAAATCAAAGTAACTGTAATAACTTTACATCGGTGCACAGCAAAAGTTCAATTGGCTTAACATAGAAGGTCCCTAAGTCATTCATGGCTTTACCATAAATGAGTGAGACTTTAACATGGCTGAGATTACAAATAATTATAATATACTGAAAATCAACTTATTATTGAAGAGGATCAAGGGAATAAAGAAGGTACGGTAGCAGTAAGCGTTAATGTCGTGCGCCATTTTTTTACAATAGATGTAATATATACTGGAATAGAAGTACATACATACATGCAGAGGATTTATAGGTTTATTGAAATGAAAGTCTGTGTTTGCGTCAATGGTTTATTGTGTGATGTAATCCTTTACAAAACTAACTTAAGGATAATGTTATTCTAAGTCCTTGTGTCAATAATATAACTGTAATACTTAATGTATGTCTAGCTGTTTAAGTATTGTATAGAAAACAATTTTATCGTGTGATATATATACAAATACATTGTACAATAGTGTGGTGCCAATAGTATTGTATACATTCGATATACTCTACGGGGTTAACACACACTCAGGGGTTGCATCGTCTATAACTAGCATATCATCTAAGTATACATAGATATCTGGTATTACTTATGTGGTTAAGGATATATCTTAAATACGGACACTTATACGTTTATACACACCAGTCAGCTCGCAAGTATTTTGGCAGTGTTGAGTGCAATTCTCTTCGCTGCATGATCTCGGTTGGGTCGTCATTGTCGTAGAATCTGCCAATAGCCGATTTATATGCCCAGGGTTACTCGAATAACAGTTCATGCCCAATCCTGTTTCTTTCATTATTATTTAATGGTCTTACACTTTTTTAATCGAGGCAATACATGTCAGTGTGTAAATAAACTATTATACAATATACTTTGTTTAACAAGTGTTGAAAGTGTTGCACGATAACTGTTTTAATGTTATTCAGTCACAAGATCAATGTAGATATTATTTTTTATTCTGTAAATTGCCGGATGCTCACTGAATGTTACTTAGAAAAAAATATATTAATATATTCAGTATAAGTAATTTAACGTCACATAAATGTAATGAACCGCAAGTTTCAATATAAAGTCCAGTACATCGAACTAATTCACATAAGCTCAGTTAATTGTTTAAAAGCATCTGCGCGTGTTATTATTACATGAAAGCATTAATTACTTCCAATGAATATTAAAACACAACGTTGTGAAAAATATATTTCAGAACGATTAAATGTATTTTAAAAATCATAAAAACAAACAACGCCATAAAAATAAATTAAAAGAGATTACGATCAAACCAAAAATGAAATTCAATTTTAATAATAACTCGAACATAATCAAAGTTATAAACCGCTAATTTGGTTTCAAGTTAGGGATTAAAGTAATTTCTTTAAAATTAAAACGAAATCTTGTACATTGTGGAGATGATTTATGAAATAGTTTTAAAAGTAATTTAAGTAGTGCCTCGGAGCACATCTCTTAGTTTGTAAGTCTTGGATAATTCCTAAGATAAAATGAACCGTGTAAGTTAATATATAACGGGTAGATGAATTTCAGATTTTAAAAACCATTGTATAATTGCTGGAGGCACTAAGAGTAACAAAAGACGTTTCACCGGTCGACGTAGTCGTTTTTTTCTTCCTTTTACAGGAGTCTCCTATTAAAATTATTTGGCGTTATAGCAAAACTTTAAAGTCAAATTCTAATCTCTCTCTATATCACTTCACCTAATATAGGACTTTTAGACGTTTTTAGTAAAACTTGTTGAAGTATAGTTTTTGATTTACTAAAACTAGTTAATATACTGTTTGCAAAACAAACTGGCATCGAAGGCTTAAGCAAACACCCCTTTTGTGCTCTGAAACATAAAAGCAATGGATTGTTTAATTTTACAATTCAACCGGTTTACTGTGATTGAATTTTCTCGATTTTAATAAAATATCATATCAGTGTCGTGTTTTATTTATACGTGTCGTTATGAGATTTATAAAAAAAAATATTATGATAAAATGTTTTTCCATTTATATTATAATCATTGCATTTCATAACCATGAAAGATAATCGTCTTCGGCATCTCGGCATCTACTCTCGAGAGCATCACATTTTCATTTCATTTTTTATCACAAACTTGGCGTTTCCAACACGTTGAATAATAACGAACGGTTCATAAAACTTTAAACAACGCTATCAGCCGTGGAGAAAAACGAAAAAAAATAATACGGGACAGACAGACAGACGGGCCGTTTTTTAACATTATTCTCATTTTGGATCACAAATATGTGCTTTGTTATGTTTTGTGTTTTTATTACAGGAGGCCTGCAGGAAAGAACAGAAAACACAGAAACACTAACTTAGAAGAACGTTTTATATTATCTCATCGGCATCTTCCTTCATCTTACTGCAGTTTTCTGTGTAAGTGCTATTATTATTATTTTAATAAACAACAATAACATGTTGTCAGTATAAAGTGATTTCTATTTTTTTTTTGTTTCGCAAGAACAAACGAGATTTGAGAGATATTTGTCAACGAGAAGAACTTCTTAATTCTAATATTTTGAAATTTTGGAAACACCTTGAACCGTATTTGAATCCATTAAAATTTTAGAACTTACTAATATTTGTTGTAACTCCATATAATATAGTAAAATATACCTCAATAATTTAATCTTTTGCGGCTGTATTAAGTAGTGTTATTACCACTCAGGATAACTGCTCGTGTTATTCACAGATAGTCCTTAGAGTCAAGGCAAACTTTCGTCAATATTTTAGTTTGTAAAATTCCTTTTTTTATATTTTTAAAGGGCAATATGTATGAAATAAATAACTAAAGTAACTAAATAATATTTGGACATTCTCTTTGATATAGTTTGAATGTAAATGTTTATAAATATTTATATAGGTAGATGAAAATGCAGGTGGAATATTCGTTTGCAAATAATGTACATATATTGTAATAAAATGCTCTCGTTCCCGGAGAGGTTTAATCCTGTGTGTGTTAATATTAAATACTAGATGTGTGTTTTATTCATGAGCAATTTATGTTATGTTAATTTAAAACACCTTCCATTTTACAATAAAAAGTGCATCTTTTTCTATTGTATATTTGTAGTAAGTATCGAGCACGGAGTATTTTATAGTTAATGATTGTAATAATTGTTGCTAATAAGCGATCAAAATTATTAAAATTATAAATGTTTAACTATGTTTTTTTTTGTAATATATTATAATTATATAAGTGACACGATAGTTTCAATAATATACTGAAATAAATTAATTCGGCAGAAGTAAAACTTCCGAAAAGTAACTTATGCGACAATGAGAAGTACGATAATTGGCAGGTTGTATCTATGGTTAAATCGTTTTACAGAACAACTTTGAAATGTAAATACAAAGGGACTTGCATATTTCAGAAGGTTTTTCTCCGAACACAATAAGGTGTAGAACCACCACCACTGAATGTTTTGGAGGAGGAGAACAGATGAGGCTGTGCTAGTTTTGTGTTGGTTTCTTTTTGTTTTTCACTCATATTAATTACCAGAAAATACTGTTAGAAGATCGTTGCTTGTATTTGAATTAATTTGTCTAGATGATACAGCATGTAGGAAATCAAATATTTATCTATAGTTTTATATATAATAGACATTAAAACAAAATTATAACATCGTAGTTATAAAAAAAAACTACATTCCTTTCGTCTTCGTTTCGTTTCTTATCTGTGATAATTTAGTTTCAGTAAACTCTGCCTTTATTTGAGAAAGTTGTGATTCAATTTGACAAACTTTTTTAATACGTTTATTTATTTGTAAAATATATAAATCGGAGAATAATTTTCTGTCTACATTTTTTTACTTCAGAATATCCAAAATATAATTTATAATGAAGTTATATGTTATTGGTCGATTTTAAAAAAGTTCTTAATAAATGATACAACATATAAACAATACTTTTACATCAAGTATTTATGTTTGTTTGTTTCTTATTTTATTAGCTAATTACATAATCATGGTGTAGGAAAATAAATCTGGTTTAGTATAGTATAGTAAAATAGTCTGGCTTTCTATAAAATTGTATAAAAATATTAATACACTATTTCATATAGATCTGAATATCACATAGTAGAGTTAGTCACGAGTAACGATCGTCTGCCGGCGGACCGACACTTGAACCTTTAACAATTTATTGCAACAAGAACGAAGCCAAAAATACTAATATACATTGAAATGGAACTTAATTAAACATTACATTTCTATTTGCAGTCTGCAATTCTTATATGAACATTTAAAACGTTATCTACTTTTCGCGCCAATCGGTGTTAAATATTTATGTGGTATTAAAATGGCGTGGGGTAATAAAAATAACGAAACTGCTGAGATAGCACGACACAGAGTAGGTGTGGAGTCCCATGAAATATAATATTTTGTAACTCTTCATCCGCATTCATCCGTGTTGATGTTGCGACAACTATGACAGTTTACCAAATCGTAAAACATCGAAACATAAACAGTACAGTGTTAATTACCTAGGAGTGACAATGTCAAAACATGAGCTCAACTGTATCCAGATAAGATACTTGAGAAGGTAGTTTGATCTCTACATTACATCATTTGCCATTTACAAGAATGGACTTCTTAGCAAGACTCGGCAGTATGAGGATACCATACTAATGCCAATGGTGGTCATTTTTGAAGTCTTTGATATTAGTTCGTTAGTGACATAACTAATACTCATTGCAATAGTAAATAAGTAATAAGTGTCTTAATGGCAAGACTATGTATAATATAAAACTGAGAGGCAATTTACAATAAACACTTCATTGTATAGAAACCTCGACTTAAATAAATAAAAACTAAGAAAAAAATAAGAAAACTATACGACCATTTTGACTTAATAAATGTAACCTTAACGCTTCTGCCATAACAGACAGATGAATCAGTCGGAGTTATCTCGATCAATCAAATTAATAATCGATTCAAACAAAAAAAAAAAATGTTCTGCACTGTACATTTTTTATTAATTATACCAATATCAATTCAATATTTTATTTCGCTGGTTAATATTTATTTTTTTGTCGATTTCAAAAATATATACTTATCAAAATTATATAAAATTTATTACACACATTTGCTTGATATTTCTTTTAGAGATTTAAACTCATACCTTTTCAATTCAAAAGCTACCAAATAAGTTATTTATGTGGATTTAAAAAAAAAAAGAGAAACATTTAATGATCTACTGTAAAGATCGGTCAAAGCAATAATTAAAATGTAAATAACAACTTAACGGAACACATTGTATATAGCTCGCTGCAGCCCTCGGCTATCACCAAGTGTTTTTTATAAAAATATCACTCAATGAGGAAACTTATTTGTATTTAAGACTTTAAAAACAATGACTTAATGATTTAATAAAGCCCTTGACCAAAGCAACCTTAACAAAGTTGTGAAGATTTGTTCCTATAAAAAAACATAATATTGTGTAATCATAATCTCCATCGCCAAGTGGTTTTGAAAATCAGATACGATACTTAAAGACGCAATAAAAAGTGTTTTTTTTTTACTTTTTAAACTAAAGCCACTCCACACAGAGCGATCTATTAATTTCTCGCATGGATGCCTCTCTCCGATGGCTCGAGATGTCTTATTTCAGAGCCACGGTGTTATTTCTCACTTCACTTGCTCTCACGATCTAATATTGGAGAAATATACATAAGATGATGTATTAAACTAGCTCTAGCTCACGGATGTGCCCGACAACCGTTTATTTAGAATTATACTACCGCCACAAAAATACTATCCAGAATTAGAAAATTCGATCAATTACTATTATTTACAAGGTAAGATGATATGTATAACATACAATGTATTTTGTTAAAATGACTCCAATATTTAACAACCGACAAAATTGCTACTAACTTTTTATGTAACTTCTTCGACAAATTACTGTATTTTTAAAGTCTCTCTTAAACCTACTAAAAGTAGAAAATCAAATCAGACTCGTTTGAGCCAGGTTCCTGCTCACGTGGTAACTGTCACAAAATCCTAACTTATCTACGACAACTAAGTTACATGTCGAAAAGCCTTAAATGGTTCCAAGTTTAGGAAATTTTCTACAACTTGCCACCGGAATTATCTGAAAACTTCTAGAACGTAAGTTTTTCCACTAATAGAGCCGGTAACTGATGCGAACCAGTTTTCTTCTAAAGTTAAATTTTAAGTGAAGAATAATGTTTAACTTTATAAATCGAGGAATGTTTTAGTGAGACTACGTATCTTTCCAAAATATCAGATTTTGTTAATATTATTATGAAACAGAAATGGTGACTGTGAAAAATTATTTATTCTCAGGGATGGTTTTTTGGCTGAGTTAGATGAGACTGTACTCACTGTAGGGCTGCGGCCTGCCGCCGGTGTACTGCGGAGACTGGAGGAGAGGCGCACTCCGCTGCACCGGCTGGGCCTCCTCCGACACTAACAACATTTATTTTTATTATTGCACATAGAGCTCATAGACGAGGTGACGCTGCTCTTCTACAACTAGTGATGTAATTTCCTAAATGCATATTTTCCATTTGTTTTCAGACAAATGATTTTTTTCCCGAGTTCATACTGTTCTTTTTTTTGTATACTTGGAACAAAAATATTTTTCAACAGAACATGACTTATTGCTTAATATTTTTTGTCATAATATTTGGTCATAAAAATTCCCCTATAAATTATGTTGTTACAGGACTCGGGACTTTATTACCGGGAAAAATGGTTCAATTTATTTTGGTCATAATTACAGCAACTTAAATGAACACAATAATTGTGTTGTTGTAATAGTAAAACAGATAATAATTGCGTCTTATTTTTTGCAATCGTTTAGTAACATAAAACTAGTTACAAGACATTTTAAATGCTTTATACTTTGTAATGTACGTAAACTCTTTTACAATTTTATTTCAAGCTTATGCTGAAGGGAGTTTTTTTTTTACAAAAACAATAGAATGAATACAAAATATATTAAAAAGGTATCATAGAAGTCAAAGCACATTAATAAAAGCCAACCATAAAACTAAATTCAATAACTTAAAAAGCATTCAATTATATTTTGAAATATAAAACAAAAGCCACAGAAATCTAAAAAGAAGTTCATTAAACAAACCGCATAGAAATATTAAAAGGACAACTGAAGGAGATCATTACTATAGGATCCAATTAAGTCACCTTAATTAAAATAAGAACTAAGATGGAAAGAAATAAAGCTTAAAATTGCAAAATCGTTAAAGGCATCGACACACTTACCGTCATTTGTAATGTGACAAGCAACCCTTCGCTGCGACCGGCCTTCGTCACATCCCTGCACATATAAAAAGACCACCACACTCTTTATTTTATCCTTTTCTAACTCGTTAAAATTTCCATATTCAACTCTTTCACCTCGCATAGCGTTAACGGTGCATGCCAATTCCACGATAGTTATAAAAGCTACAAAAATATAACGGTCATAATAAACAACCAAAAATGTATCCGTCTGTCCATTTGATCGTATTTCTGTGTTTGCTGAGACTTTTAAAACTGTGTCTTTGTGTTTCTTGTTTTGCATGTTTGCCTGTTGTCAATTCTGCTGTCTTCATTTCAATGTTTTCTGTTTGGTTCTCCGCTCTAAGTTCACATTAATCTTTTAGAGTGTGTTTGTCTTTAGTTTTATATGTGCATGGAGGATTATTTATTAATTAAACAATATAAATGCATATATTTCATTGTACATCAAGTAAAGAAAAAGTTCACTCAAGTTGATTCTTTAAAAATTTGTGGAATCAAATTTCTAGATCAATAAGTTACAGCCTCACATCTGATAAAGTATTTCAGAGAGTCTTTGAAGAACAATGGTCAATACAGCCTTCATCATTATTAGTCAACGTTTTCTCTATTCTCGTGTACAAATGTATGTTAATATAACATTGTAGTGGATGCAATAAATAGCTATGTAAGAAAAGCTAAGTAAAGTGAAAAGCTGGTATAGATAAGTATTAGCATAGAAAAGCAAGATGTTACTCTTTCAGTTTCTTTATGCTTCTGTATTTATAATAACATTATCATCAAGACAAAATACTTCATAGACAAAATATTTATGAAACTGAAAGTTTAACAATAAGAAAATGTTATAGTTTGTTATTATACATACCAATAGTGCAGTGCTGAAAGCGTTCGCTGATCCTAGATTGTAAGAATTTTATCTTGTTTGACAAAATCTGCTATTGACAATAATATACATAATCCATTAAACTCTGAATTCAGTTTCTGAATAATTAGCAAGTGTGGTCAAACAAGAACTGTCAGAAGCGTTAAGTGATAGCAGATCAGTGATCTGTCTTATTGTACAGTGTGTAAGTGCAGTATTTCTCTGTTTGTTCATCAGCATTCATCTGTCGCGAGACATGAATTAAATACACTGTAGATATTTTTGAAGCGGTAATACTTTTGAAACTTTATCAACGCCACTCTAACTCTCCGAGAAGTCCGACTTCCTACGATTTGATTGAAACCACATGTCAGATGCAATGATGTCGTCAACGTAAGAGAGTTTATTAACAATTTAAAAACAAAACATTTCTAAATAGCTTTGTTCAATTTCGATCGACTCTCATCTACTTGTTTTACCTTCACCGTACGTACGTACGTTCTTCGAACGGAAAAATAACTTTCTACAAATAATGACTTCTAAAATAGTTATTTTTATTTCATAACTCATTTTACGTTTTAAAAATGCTATTAATAATTTAAAGCATGTAGTTAAACATTATTTCTTAAGAGTTATGTCTAACTGAATTTAAAAAATTGAGGTCGATGAATACGTCTTTAGATAGTATTGTTTCAATAAACAGTGCATTTAATCGACCGTTCTCTTTGGAACAAAGGAAATAGAAATTCCATACTGAGTTAGACGAATTCAGACAAGCGAGTTGCAATCTGAACATCCTGTATGGACCTGTCGGTAATTTAAATGCATTTGCTTCAATGTAGGAGATATTCATTGTGAGATAAATTATTTCAATACATCGAATAACAACAATTCATGATAATATATAACGGGAAGAAATTGTTTTTAACTTAGTATATTGTTAACATTTACGCCAATCGAGTAATCATCGTCCTGATTTCCCTTTTCACACAGACAGATTATTGACATGTTTATTGATCCCGTTATATCCTACAAAACTGAATTTCCACGATAGTACATACATTTTCTTATTTCTTATCCAGCAATACAATTAATCGGCCTAATTTCATTTATTTTTATAAAACCTATATCAGAGGTTGTTATAGTATTTTTCTTAAAAATTCTACAAAACAAACAATGGTCAAGTAATATTTAAATCACAAGATTCTATAAAGGAGTAATAAATATCGTAGAAACTTTATTTGATTAGAGATCTACACCAGAGAATAGAGATATCACATATCACGGAACACTCGTGTATCACGAGATTCATTTTTTGTAATTCATCTTAGACTTCGTGAATTCACTTTTGTTGTGCACACTTCACATGTATGTTGTATTTCCTTTTTTTGTTTAGGATAAAACATTGAATCCAGCTTTAAGCACATTCTATTAAAACTGCTACTCTATTAAAATATTTAATGACACTGCTATAAAGATTAAAGAATTTTAGTGTCGAAAAAGCGGATAAATGAAGAATAAAAATTACTATAGAAAATCAAACAAACAAAACGCTCAGGACAGCCGTGTAGTATAAGAGAATCGAATCCAGTATTGGAAACACGATCATAGAAATCGAATTGGAATTTAATTTACACTAGCTCTTGTCCAATATACGCTGCAGCTTTTAAAATAAATATCTGCAGAACTTTCTCCGTGACATTTAAATTGTGGTGATCTTTTTGTAATGGCTGGTTGGCGGCTGATGCCGAGAAAAAGTAGTTTGGCTATTATTGCTGTGTAGTCAAGAGTTATAAGATGTATAAAAATTATCAGTCGAATAAACACTGAACGCAACTTGACTTTGTTCTAGAAGAGAAGTAGCATGTTTTGTATTCTTCGATGGTATAAAAGACGGCTTTTTAACTTTATTTGCTCGAAAAGAAAAGACTTTTGCGGCCAAGTTAGAAGGAATAAACTGTGAAACATATTCAGACTTCTCAGAAGTATAAAATATTGTAAGTATTTCATTACTTCATTAATAAAAAACAATATTTATTCAGATACTGAACAGAAAGTTTATGAATGCCAATCTCAATCTAGATTTAATGAACCCGTATTCATAAATAATTTAAATGCAGACTCCTAAAACGGAACCCTTTTATGTTATTAAGGTCTTAACAGGGTCAGTTCATTAAAAGTTATAATGAAAACAACCTCGCTTACGCAGAGATGGCTTCCACGTCAAAAGAAATATAGTTTTACTAACAATTAAGAAAATAATGATAGTATCTCTGCCATCTGTTAACTGAGAGTAATAAATACAGAAAATATTTTTAAAAATGTTTTTGTTACTTTTTTAATTTATCTTTGGTGAACCATAATGATTATTAAACATATTTTTACCCGACTATGTTCGTAATTTAGGTCAACCTTGCTGGATAAAAATGACCTTTTTAAATATCCATTTTAGTAGGTAATGAATAGTTGGTGTTTGTTAGGCCTCTGTGAGAGCCCAAGTAGTCACTCCAGTCCAGTCATAAGTCGGTCATATTATGTAAACCTTAGATTTTAATTCTGATCTTGTTGCTGATCGCGTTACATTTTTTAATAAGATATAGTGTTGTGGGAATAGATTTAACATAACTAGAATAATAATAAAACAATAAAATGTAATTAACCATGAACTAAACGCTAGTTAGTTGAGATTTACATACAATTTCATTGTAATATTATGTGTAATAAGAACTTAACAGCTCAGCTATTTTTTGAATCAAAACTAATAATATTTGTGGTATTACGATGTAATAAGTAAACTAAAATGTTTGTGATACTTCTATAATAGTGTCTCCTCCTACTAAATGATGCTATTTAATAAACTCTCCTAGCAAATGTCCAGTTATTCCTCTTGCAGTGACTCGTCACTATGACAGACCATAATGATAACATAGTGTGGTTTGTGTGGTTCATTTAATAATAACTACTAACTCATATACGCAGAGATTTTTAAGACCTTGGAAATGTTTTTAATTTAAGTTGTTTGTCTTATTAAGAAGTTTCGCAAGACTGTACAAGATGCTAGTAGTGAAAACATTTTTTGATATTGATTTAAAAATCTAATAATATTTCCAGTGATATATCATGTTATACTATTATATATTAAATTAAATACAATTACCAGAGATTTATGAACATTCTAACGGACATATATAAAGCAGCACACAACAGTGCGTCATTGTGTGTGTGCGTCCTAAGATATTCACGAGACCTTCCGTAACAAACCGCCTTTGAAATTTTATATTTCATGTGAATTTTCACTCGTATTTTATATGTCACCTTTAGAAATTATATTTATGAATTTCAAAAGGATTTGAAGCGTTCTTGCAAACGAGCGATCGTTCGTAACGAAAACATATCTATAAAATGGTATATAGTGTAAAATTACATTTAAATAAATGTTATATCCATGATAACTATTACTATACTATATATGTATATTTACCCGACTGTGCTCATGTTAATTATATCGGAATTTTACTCGACTAGTTATGAGTTCGTACCAGTTCACATCGCGAGTCCTCGAACTCAAGAATAAGAGTCTCGAATGAGTTGATAACTAGTCGAGCAATATTCCGATATAATTACCGTGAATACAGCCGGGTAAATTCATGTAACCGGGTCTCATTATTCTTTTCATCTGTTATCTATAAATTATTTATTGTTAAACGAATTTCCATAGATCACGTATTGTCAAGTAAACCACTCGCCACCTCATATTTATAGAAACATGTGATGATGTAAGCGACGAGTCATAACTAAAAAGTAAAAACTTACACAAATATAATATCGGGTCGTATTAGAGAACGACACTTTCATGACAACCTATTTACCATCTACTTAACGGATTCTATTTGAGGTTAAATAATACATAAATTCAAAGAGTTGACCTTTATGTATTTTATATTATTGATAT
The DNA here is from genome assembly GCA_959347355.1 of Napeogenes inachia. NCBI lineage: Eukaryota > Metazoa > Arthropoda > Insecta > Lepidoptera > Nymphalidae > Napeogenes > Napeogenes inachia. The sequence continues at coordinate 1,168,429 of OY365796.1, read as the reverse complement.
TCTATTCTTACAAACAGAATAATGTATAACAAAAACCGTCAAAAAACGTGTCAAGCACGAATTCTCAACCGAACAAACAGACTAAAGGAAAATAGGTTTTTACATATAATTGAATAAAATATCGGGGTTGAGTCAATATCGGCCGGGGACTGGTCCCCGCTACGAATACTAATATTTACACATACGGACGATTAGAACGAACGACAATGCAAATATATAAATAGTTCTGTAATTGAAGAATACATACAATAAAATAAAATTAAAACATAAAACAAAAAACTAAATTTTCATTTGGAACAGAATAAATTATAATGAAGTAATAATTGTGGATAAATACTTCATAGGTTTCCAAGATCTGTTCTAAGATAACTTACTAATTGGTTTATGGTAGAGGTATCATAAGATATAAATCTATTTTATAATTTATAACAATATATTAAGAAAAACGAAAAAAGTTATCTCTGTATGTACTGGGATCTGATTTCATATTTTTCATCTATTTTAGGTAAGAACTTTAAGGATCGCCTAACCCAAGACAACTTTTTTATTAAAAAATATCTGTAATTTTTTGGACAATCATTATTTTTAACAAAAAAAGATTATAAAATTACTCCTTTTTCGACTTCTTATGAAGTTTAACGGTAACGATGTAACAGTTTAACTTTCTAATCGTGTCATTGGAGTAGAAGAGGGGGGAGGAGAAGGTAAGGTCGAAACCCTAACAACAATATTGTAAGCAAATGTTTAGTTTTTGAGATATTCCGATTTGAAGTTTTGCAAAATCTGACCTAAAATGTAAGTTAATAAGATTACTATGACGTCTCCGGCGCTTCAGGATGGCCAGCCTCTTCACCCTCGCCTAACACTGTACTGAAACTCAAGCTCGCCTTCGCCACCTCGGCTTGCTGGTTAGTTGGTCTTCGGCGATCAGCCTCAGTAGCTAATGCTTGGAGTCGCGATTTGATAGAGTCGGTTTTGACAAAAAATTAATAAACATATACATATAATAATTATTATTGATTTCATAAACATTTCAAATCACAAACTTCATATGTCAAGTTGCCATCATTTGACATTCGGAAATCTAAAACAACAAAGTTGTTACGAATTGTCTTTTTCTAGTTAAATGAAAATGAAATACTAATAATATACATATAATATACATAATTGATAAATATATTGCATAGATGTGAAATGTCATTAAAACATTGTGTTTTTGTTCTAATATTGGTGAAAATACGGTAGATTACTCTGACACAAACTTGCTCGGGCTGGGAATAGTATTTAGTATTAAAAGAAAGGGGAGACCAACTTTTGAAAATGATACCATTTTCAATCTAAAACTCCATCGACACGAATGAAAAGGCCAGCCAAGGCAGTAGTACATTACAATACAGTACATTACAATACAGTACATCACAATACAGTACATTACAAAACATGGTTTGGTCCGAAATTCAATCGTATAATTTTGTTGTGACGAACGTATGAAAATTATGTTATTTGTTGCGGTTGCAGAACGATTATATTTGTTTTCTAAATAGCATTTGAAAACTACACACATTTACAAATTATTTACAGGTAAAGGTAGTTATATTTTATGCAAGTTACTATTCCATAACGATTATTTAAATAATGTCAAAAAAGCAGTTTCAACTTGAAGGTTATTTAAATAAAAAAATATAAACCACTTATTTTCCACTAAAACTATATAGTAGTGAATCAAATTGGTATTTGAAACTGAAATATCACCTCACTATACATTTTCCTGACATAATCATATAAGCAGCACAATACGAGCCACGGCAACTATAAATAATTCACTTGAAGCCATCCACGGAGCGCTTTGAATATAGACACTCAAATTATTTAAAAGGTCTCCCTCCATCGAGTCACGACAACCGTTTCAGCGACCTTTGGTTTCCTCGTAACTCATAAACAATATGTTAACGTCCTGTAGTGCCGGTTGAGTAAAATTACTTATTGATTTACAAAAGCAACAATAAGAATAATTTCAATTCTAATTAAGTTAAAAGAACATATGGAATAAAAAGCACACAATTAATTTAATTTGTACCTTCTCACTACAGTTTATTATGCAATTTTTTACTTTAAAGTATACACGTAAGTTTCAAAATCAAAACCTCGAATTACTATAAATTAAAAAAACATTTAAAAGAAATTAGAATGAAACGTAAGATCTATAAAGTCGATTTTTCTTTGAATACATTAACGGAGGGTAGTTTGAATATTCTAGTGATTCGAGTCGCATGATGATAAAGCATTCGTAGTTTTGTATCGTATGGTCACGAAATGTCATAAGCTTTTGGTAGGAACTGCGGGAATTATTATTGCGTATAAAACTATTTTGAATATGTTTTTTATCTGTGATCCATATGAGATGTGTTTAAAATGTTTGCGTAAACGTTTCAAGTACGAATGTTGCATCATGCATGACATAGAATAACTTACTGACATACAGTTAAGACTGTTCACTGAAATATATTTAACCTATTTATATTATGTAATTATTACTTTAAAAAAATTGTTTATACTGTGTGGATACCTACCGCCATAATCAAGAAAGGAACAAAGAACAGTTTCCCGGAGGTCGCAGGTTCGAATCCCTGTCCGTATCGGTTTAATTTTTATTTTATATTTATAAGAAATTATTAAAGGAACTATTTTGACTTATAGGATAATTATACTGCATTTAATTAAAATAAAAAATAATCATAGAATTTTAGAACATACTTTGTTCTATAATATTTAATATTTACAAATAAATAATATAAGAACCAATATTTACAAAATAAAAACACATTTATATTTAAATAATTTAGTCGGTTATTTTAAAAATGCAAGTTATCCAGAAGTTTGACTTTATATGTAATGGACGGAAGCAGGGGGTTGGCGCGAGCCGGTTAAGAGGTGGAGCGTGGAGAGGGGGGGAGAGGAAATTGCACCTCGCCAGGTTTGCAGCCTGACCTTATTGTATGGTTATACCACATTCTTCAGTAATAGCGAATAGGAAGGAGAGATGGCAATTAGTAATGACGTAATAGGTCCGCTTCACCATCCTGAATGGTTATGTTGATTCTGTTTCATTAATCAACACGAATATATAGATATGTATATATTTGTTAAAATAACTATACGACCTTCCTAAAATAATATAAATTTTAAATAAATTTAGCACATCTCTAAAGTTTCTGAGCGATCAATTCCGAAAGAAAAATTGAAAATCTCAATAAACTGGCAACATTCGAGCGCAAATCAAATACTTTACCGCTCGACCACGCGCTTCCAATGCGTTATCTACAAATGTATAGATCGTGCCTTCCAATGCGGTATGTATGTGAAGTATTATAAACTGTAAAGTATATACAGTACAAGTATAAACGACAATCGTGGTACCAATTTTGGATTCATACAGATTATATCTTTATGGATATATATATTTCTATTGGTCCATGATGATATTGACTATGATGTATAAAGGTTATGACTGTGATGTATATAGTTCTTATTGAAAGCTAACAATTTAAGGAATATCTATCGATAAGGATCTTCGCTTTTATTCTCTTTTATTAAAATTACGCAATGGTTTTAGAGAGACTTTAATCTGTTACTGGCAATATAACAACTATTTTAACTACAAAATTCTAACTCACACTATTACTGAATATGTTAAACCCAATTTGGATGGCTTAAGTAACATATCACTCTGACAAATAAGCAGATCCCTACGAACAGTGATATCTGAGATCATTGGATGTGAGCCAGAACGATCGGACGGCCTTGTATAGGGGGTAGTTTTAAGATTTTAGACACTTGCCAACTTGCATGTCATGGCATTACCTGACTGAACTGACTTCCGTATAAAACCATCCAAGACGAAGACTTGGACATTTGACTTATCACAATATTAGACTTGTTTTGGCAGCAGATATCATAAAACTTATTTATAGTTTTCTCTTTCATATTCGATTTTTTCATTTTTGAAATTTAAAAAAGCAAATGCTTGTAATACCATTTAAATTTTTCTTTTTTAATTAAGGAAGTGTAGAAATAAACAAAAGATCATTAAGAGTTACATAGAATGAAGTCCCACATTGGGCGCCAAAACGACATCATAAAAATAAACGCAGTGAAGCCGAAACAAAACTTGCAACATAAAAATATTTCATAAAAATGTACCTCCTAATGATACGGAACCCCGCTCCAGGCGAGGGTTGTGTGGGTCAGGTAAGTTCGGATATATGGTGTTTATTTGAACGACTGATGGTATCGTTCCAAATATTACTCGCATAAAAGACAAAGTGGATGACTTACGAACATAACGTGCTGAGTTTTTTATTTTTATTATCCCGGTTTCTTTATTCACGATGATTTTCAACATATTAGCACACAATTGGAACTTAAATAGAGAATAATTTTAACGAAAACATACATATACATATGTATACTTGTATGTTTTAGCAACTATGAACAGCAATGCAGAAATAATTTTATATTAAGCCTATTTTTCCTAAGCTGTACATTCTCAGCGGAAGACTTGTCACCAACTCATCTCGATCCGTCCAATAATTCTTTTCAAAATAGAAAACAAACAAATCGATTGACTTTGAAAAGTGACTATTAAGTCTATAGTTACATTTTAAACGCCTACTCCTACATAGTCCTTTTTCAAAACATTTTTTTCTTTGTTATAATATAAATATTGACGTTAAGAAAACCGAAACCGAAACCGACACCTCTTCCGTCTTGACGTTTGTAATTTCCGCCGGGACAGTGGACACCGTCAGTTCAGTCACGAGATCAATGGCCTTTAGAGACCAGAACAAGGTTGAATATAATAGAAAAAGTGAAGTCATTTCGGCGAATTTATTATTCTCTATTCTATGATAACGAGATCAAAAATATTAATTCGCATTTTTTTTTATTGTTCATAAAATGTGTATGAATTCACTAGCTGTACATTAGCTTCAAAATTACTTAACTCGATGAAAATTATAATTTAAGACTTAAAAAGGAAATACCTTAATCTAACAATTCTCGCTTACGACAACTGGACCATCGTAAAATAAAAGTTAACGATCCGTTTAAAAAGTGAATGTTTTACTTTTAAAAGTTACGATTTGTTTCTGTCAACTGTTACTCCCAAGCCCGGCGAAAAATTTTTCTTAGACCAATTTAAGATTTTGCGATATGTTTTCGTAAAATATAATTTCTACATAAACAGTTATTAGTATACAAACGCTAGTTTTCATAAATTTTATTTTTTTGATTATACTAATAAATTTAATATGGACTACGAAAATGAATCCCACAATATTATTAATCTTCAAATACTTGCAGGTGGTATGTCTATACAATACTTGCTTTAGTTCTGTAAATGTTTTCAGCTTGTAATATTCGTATCGGCAAAGTGAATGTTATAAGATAGAACCTGTTATAGACGACACGTTTGTTATTTGTTTAATAAAATATAGAAGACATTTCGATTTCGAAAGAAGGCGAATATATGTTTTATATAAAAAAAGTTTAGAACGTTTGATTAGATGAGAATATGTTCGTCTCTATCAGGTATTGTATATAATTATAGTATAGTGATAGCCAATAATGAGGTGTAAGGTAATTTTGTTTTGTCTTGATAAGAAAAACCATGCAGTCTACATCACAAAAAACAAGAAAACCATGCTACTGACAAATATCAAAGTATTAAAAATGAAAGAGTCGCGGTATAATGTTCACATTAATAACTAAGTATGTCTTAAACTGTATTTTTATTTATACAAAAACCAAGCTTAACGAAATATAAACATTTTACTTTTAAATATCTTTGACTATTTAAGTAAGCTACGGTTGTTGTAATAAGTGGCATATTTACAGTAATTACATTTTACACGACACAACATAAACACATACATATCATCTACATTGATATTATTATTTTTATATATATACAAATAAAAATAAATAAAACTCACAGGTGTAGTCCCAACTGTCCTGGTCATTTTTGAAGACGTTCAATCTCTCTGGCTGTAACAAAAATATGATTCATTTATTTTCATAATATAACAAAATAAATTTTAGACCTAGTACTAAATAATTACTATTGACGCGGTAGCTCAATTGTTGCGAAATTCGACACCGGTCTATGAATATTTCTTACGTCAAAATTTAAAAAAAGCATTATATTCTACAACAATAGTAACGTAAACAATATAAGAAGCACATCACTCCGGCGAGGTCATCCATCTTCTAAATACAATTAGTCAATTCATCCTACATCACCCTCAGACACCATTACACTAATGATTAACATTCTGATATATTATTATTATTTTTAAAAGCTTTTTTATACGCTCCACATCTTCCAGAAATGCAACTAAGTCAGTTCTAAAGTTATAGATGTTTCAAAAGTACAATGTCCGCCTCAATCTACATACATTACATTGTATTGACAGTCATTTACAAATTAAAGAGAATTCATAATATTTATTGCATAATACCTGTCAGTCTGTCAGAGTTATCGAATCAATTGAAGTTAAGTCATCGAAATGGCTGAATTTATTTATAGTGACTCTCTTTCACAAATTGAGAACTTCTTAAAGATACCATGCTATTTTGCATCAAAACACTTAGAATTTGAAATCGTGGCGATTAAACAATAACATAGAAGAAACTCACAGCCTTCATTTTATATAAGACCTATCTCACACACCAAGATATGTCATAAAACAACAAATTAGAAATTACGTCCCTATGAAGACAAAACATGGGTCGACCAGTTCAAGGATTTGGCAAAGGAGCGACGGTTCAGAGCCAGGCGTTTTAACATTTAGAAATATAATAGTTGTTCACAGATATACATTTATATTTATATAGTGTCAATAATTCATCTCAATATCTTTAAGAAATATATTTAATAATAGGTAGCCCTTTTTAATAAAAGTAGTGGAAATTTTTACAATAAGGTTTTTATATATTTTTCATTTACAGAAACAGTTTTATATGTAACTTGGTCTTTTTTTCGATAATATTTCCTAATAAAACTTGATAACTAAGAACATACAAGCAACATACAGAAAACTAACTAACAATTACGTTTTAATTGAGGACCCTATAATCTGTCTCACTTATTATATTACTAACAATTTAAACAAAATCTTAAATCACACAGAAATAATAATAATATGTTTTGAAGATTCAAAATACCAAGGTCATAGGAGAGAAAGGCAGTTAGCACATATTTTGAGCTTACGCTCACTTATAGAGGATATTTATATACTAATACATACAAAATATATTATATAAAATACAGAATGTTTCCAAACAAAGTTAATACATAGTTCAATGAAATGTAAAATAAAAAACTAAAAAAAAAATTACCTCGAAACTGGACCTCCTCATTATTTTTGGTACCAGTTGCCTCATGTCACCACCGAGGGTCACCTCCCCCGGGAGGACCAAACCAAAATAACCTAATATAATCTATATAACGGCGACCCTCTGTGAGGACCTGAGGTGAATCGTACCAAAATTGACCAGAAGGTCGAGATATGCCGAGATTTGTCAAAATATTAGGTAAAACATAATTTTAGATTTTCCCCCTTGGGGGGAAAATAAGGCACCGCCAAGAAAAACGGACACCAGATTCGGACTCAGGGGATCAACCCCTAACTTTGTACCACTCAACCTAGCCTTCAATTCATCATTATCTACTTGGGTCTCCGGCCGTCCACGGGGCTTGTTTTACAGGTCCAAATTTCCAGAACGAAAACCTTGGAACCAAAAACGAAGTGTGTTTTCTTTTGCAACACGACCGCCAGACCGCCATACACATCATTAGCCCTTCGAGTCGTTTCGGCAGCACTGGTGCCACGGTGGAACTCGTAGGTACTCGTAAATAATGCGCTATTTGAAGTTTTTCATTTCGTAAACTGAGTAATGCAAACAGAAAAAACAGAACAAAACCAAACAAATGAATGACGATCAACGAAATAGAAATACATGTGTAAATAGCTGTAAAAAATATAATTTGGAATTCCTTACCAAAGAGGCGAAATTTGTGATTAAAGTGGCCAGTATGGAAAATTCAATTCATATACCTAACGTATCAATCAATCAACTGCCGTTTGAGTTGCTACATTTATGAATGACATGTTAGCACTTCTGGAAGAATTTAAATATTATAGTATAATAAATAAAAATATTTGCTCAAGTGAGAACTTTACAAATATATTTTAAACTATTATTAACTGTTTATAAAACCGTTTTCTCCGAACGTTAAAAGCCGGCGCGTGGAAGATATTCCTTTTCTTTCTATTCGCAAGTACACGAAGCGATTTTTCTACTTAAGAAGCAAAATTGTTTACTTTATAATAGATAGTGATGTTGTGATTAAAACTTGTGCAGAGACTATTACATTTTAGTAATTATTTTTTAGAAATATAATAAACTATTTCCTCTTCGATGATCAATAATTTTTAAATCCTTTTATTTACAGCTCCTTAAAACGGGACCGACACTTTTATGCCATATTTAGTTTAGCCAATAAAAAAAACGAATATTGTGAAAAACATTTCTTAAAATTTTAAAATGGTCCACCATCCACAATCGTCGGTCCTAATAATACAATGAAATTTAAATTCAACTGAAAGTTTATCTTAAAAATTTATAGTTCAAAAAAGACGCCAAGAATAACAACACAGTACAGTGCCGAGCTTCCGATTACCAAGTAATAAATATTGCATTACGAGGACACGTCGCCTGAAACAAATGCCATAAGGTTCAATATAACATAGGGCAATTTAATTCTCAGTAACAAAAGCTATAAGGAAAATGAAGGGTAGTTTTACAAATCTTAATATTGAGTATTAAAATACAACACCAATTTTCAATATCATTTTTGAAACAACAGAAACGTTCATAAAACTTAATCATTTAAGGAATAATTAAAATCCCAAGCCGCTTATATCGGACCCTAATAAATATTTATAATATGAAAAAACCCCGAAAATGCCAACAACAAATCAGAAAACGACCTCCTTAACACCGTTTAGTACACAAAGGAGCTACTACGTCACTTCCGTCCAAGAAAAAAAAAACACCCCTCGTATAGTATACACCCCCGCAACCTCAAAGTGATATTTAATGTGAACGTTTTGAAACTTTTAAACTCCGTATTTAGGTGAAAATACAACAGTATGTAAGTGCATGTTTAATATTTTACAATTAATTTCAACTTCAAGTAAGAAAGATTTGTCAAATAAAACTTGTATAATAACAGATATTAATATAACATTTAAAATAAGACAGACGGTACACCCGGCAGGTAGACATGCAAGAGATTAACAAACACCGTATGAGCCGGGACAGGGCGGGGTTACTGGGGTATTAGAAATGGAGTACTGTCACGATGAAAAACTTAGTAACTTCAATTGTTAGACAGACTAAGAAGATGACAAGTTTATTTATTCACAAGTAAAAAAAAATATTGTGTGCGTCAGCTCCAGAATCACAAATATTCTATAGAAATAGTAACTTTTACACGTGGTATTTTTATTTTCATATCCGATACGTCAAAAATATTCGAAAATAATATTTTTACGTTTTATGATCCTAGCCATAGAAATATTATTTTTATAGAGTACGTGGACAAAGTCACGGGCAACAGCTAGTTAAATTATAATTTTTATTGTCTCATTTTCTTTTACGAAAATTATTTGTTTGTGAAGCTGTTAGTAACATTATATGGAGTAAGTACGCACTGAGAGTCACGAGTTAACACACAGCGTGATAAAGTGAGTGATTGATGATGTTGCCGTTACGTATAACTTCTGAACTTATAAACATTTCAAACTAATAAAAACATTAAACTACAGTTACATTAATAAAAATGAATTGTTAATTATAATGCTGAAGAGAGGGTCCTGAAAAATCTTTTGCAACAATTGATATTCTATAATCTGACAAATATATTTTTGATTGTTTGGATGGATGGATGTTTGTTACTCAATCACGCCAAAACTGCTGAACGAATTTTGATGAAACTTAGCAATATTGTAGCTTATGTACCAAGGTAACACCAAAATAATACTATCTTTGGCACGTGGTTTTGTCCATGACATAACATAGATTGTAGCGCGATAGCTAATTGCCACGGGAGATCCTGTTTTAATAGTCTGGTTCAATTAAATTTTACATAATTATTTGTGAAAATCCTTCTTATTACCCGACGGCTTTAGAAGGAGTGTTATGTTAATAAAATCAAATGTTAATAGAAATATAGCCCATTATACTATTTTTATGTTCCCTGCTACAGCCTAAACGGATTAAAGGATTTTGAAGTATGAGGTATCGCTAGATACGTCAAAAATAATCGAAAATAATATTTTTATGGCTTATGTTCCCAACCATAAGAATATTATTTTTACAGTCTACGTAGACGAAGTCACGGGCAACAGCTAATAATATATAGATACGAAATAATATACTTTATATTTAAATTGTTTTATAATTAATATATTAATACTCGAACCCAAACTTTTGTATACATTTAAAAAAATTATCATATTACAGAGTGAATTTCATGTATACTAATAACACAACAAAGCTATTACATTATTGGAAACTGAAATTTAGCTTAAATTCAGTCTAATATCATGAATACTGAAAGCATTTCCACAGGGAACGCAGTCGAATAAGTGCTGGAATACTTTTTGTTAATACCGCAAATACGTTGACCCAATTAGAGCCTCATTTTAAAACTTCTGCAATAGGAAAAGTAGCATGAATAGAAATAGAATAGAAAGAATACTTTACCAACATTCTCTATTTTTTACATGACAGTCCGTACGCGTTTAATATTATTGAATATGTAATATAATCAAGAATAATGTAATGTACACATAATATCACCAGAAATATATTTTTAAGAAAAAATAATAATTATTGTAATGTAGCCTATTATAAAGTCTAGTGATAGGCTCTACTTGTACTCGCTAGTAAAAGCCTAACTAATATTTTCATGCGTCTTCGCTCAGGTTGTGTTTGTTAAGAACTCAGTTTTGTTAAGTTGGTCATATAATACTTTATCAGGATATTGTATATTCCATCCCTTTATGAATTTATGTACTCCTTCATAAGCATTACATATGCGATTGTGAATATTAAATTACGTCTTTTTTTTAACATAAGACAAAAGATTTATTTTTGTTAAATTAAATGATAAGTCTATAAAAAATTCTCAAACCAATATATTCATCAATCATTTTCATTCATATTCATTCAGATTAGTCTGAAATATCTCTACCTTCATAGAGGTAATACCTACGAAATTAACATTCGACACCAGATATAGAACTGAAAGCGACTGTGCTGTGTCACGCAGTGTCACGTGTCAAGTGTCACGTGTCAGACTGCTATTATAGTCCAGCCGTTGGATAGAGGTCGGGCTGGAAGCAGCTGTTAGTATAGCAACGAGTACATAACTTTGTTGAGTAACAAACACTGGTTGGTTTAGATAAATTTATAAATTTTTAAAACAAGTTTATACATATATTGTTTTGTTTACAATTTTTTATCAAAGATGAATTCCGCACTAAGTTGTTAATTGCTTACTAAGTTAATTTAAATTACAGGGTTTTGCAGTTACTTATACAAAAGTAATTTTCTTTTTAGATTCGTTCTCTTGTCAGGGAGAAGGGATACGTGTTATGTAATTCAGGGTATTGTCATAATTTATAGTCCTTTTAACAATATTTGGTCTTCATATCTACTATAAACTAATATTTTTTAGAATAAACAAACTTATTCTCAAAAAAGATATTGATTGATAAATAAAGAACTTTATTATTTCATTTACATCTTCCTAAACATTTTTACATTTTGGTTTCTTGAATTTACCGATTAGTACACTGTTCAATCCTATCTAAAGATAGGATTTATCTCTGGCATACTGAACTTTCCAACATCGATTTAACTTTATTAAGAATGATTCATAATTTCATAAACACTGATTTAACAAGAAGTCTTTTAGCAATAAAAAAATAAAAGAGATGATAAGATTTCACAACCGGGTTGTTCCATATTTGATCTTATCAGTGATGCTTGGTCGGGTGTCACGTTCCAGACACACTGTCACACTGTCACGTACTTTGAGAGCCATTTTGTGTCACGCACTATTGATCGATGGTCGACAATATACAAACATACCGACCTAAATTGTGAATATAGACCTCTAGGTATAATACTATTGTATACAATAATAATATTATTAATAAGCACTTCAAATTTAGTAAAGGTGTTACAAATACAATGTTATTGTTGACAGCTCTATTGAAAGGTGCAGTGGTAGCTAGTGGTAGTGGTAGTAGGTACCATACCTACACTTAAAAATGTAGCCATTAAAACCCTTGCATTTGGTTTTCGTAAAACACAACATATCTATTTTTAGTATTTTAGGAGGTAGGTACTATTTACAAATCTTTGCAAAAAGATATTTGTAAAATAATATGAAAATAGCTATTAAATACATAGTAAAATTACCTTAACGTTTTAAGGTAATAGCGTTGGACAAAAATACATAGTTAAAGACGTAGTTGACAGAAAAAGTTTTTTTTTTCTTTTAATGCCGGTTTGCTTTGTGTATATCAGAAATCTTTTTCATAAAATCAAGGCCGTGATTTAAACCTTTGGCTCGATTCATCACGACCAAAGAGATAACAGCAATCAATACAATCTACAGACAGATACAAAGTTTAGGTAAAACACACACACACATACACATTTGGACGGTATCGGCAAAAAAGAGCATTTCGTGGAAGAATTTTTCTTTCTTTTTTTAATTTTACTTGTTATATTCACAACAAATATATATTGTCCACGCTAAAAAAATAAGAAACTACAAATGTAAACATTACTCACTAGCGTCTCTACGGACACTAGTGTCGCAAATTCAGTGTCAGGTCTCACAGATGTTAGTGTCACAGCGTCTAATGTGCTTTTAGAAACCTGTAGTGCTTATAAATTAGTCATGTTCTCTAGGTTTAGATACAGACTTAGTCTAATTTGAACTGCTTTAACAATGTATGTATGTATGTATGTATGTAGTAGTATGTATGTATGTATGTAGTAGTATGTATATATGTAGTAGTATGTATATATGTAGTAGTATGTATGTATGTAACTAGTGGAATAATGCCACAATGTTAATTCGAAAGAAATTATTGTAGAACTATTTAATTATTTTAATTATAATCTGATCTACGAATATCATTGTAGCTATACTATAATATGTTATGCAATTACGAATAAACATTTTAAAGCTAAATTTAGTCAACAGTTTTAATACGAATATACAATCAATAATAGCCTTTAAGTAAACAACACAAAGGGTATAACAGCGTGTATTAAATCCCAACAAACTTAATAACTTGCGATAGTTTTCCTATTAATTGAATCGGAGAAGTTGTGAAGTTAATAATCGATTTATAACTTGAAGAACTGACGCAACATGCCCCGTTACTTACAAGGATATATAACTTTACGAGTTGAACAATACTGTTTACAATTATACTCTTAGGAAATATACTAAATTAAATTAAAATATTAAATTTAATATAAGTATTAGGAACCTATAGAGGATAGAAAAATAAAGTTTCTAAAGAACTTGTTTATTTCGTTACAAAAACTTATCAAATATTGATTACAGACAGTAGTATCTAGTAGTAACACTTACCTTGGCGAATTCAATTTTGAGAGTGCAGCAGCCGGAGTAGATGTCGCAGCCGTGCAGGGCTTCCTTGGCCCTCGTCGCGGAGTCGATGCTCTCGAATGTGTGCACCAGTTAAGGTCCAACTTTATCATTTATACATACAACAATTAACACTCACTATATAACAAAGTTCCTCATTTGTGTGTTTCTTTCTAACCAATGTCTTAAAATGTAAGTATTCGCATATTTTGATGCGGTTTTCTCATTTAAATGAATGTCATTCAAGGAGTACAATTTTGAGGAAGTCGTTCGTGTTTTTAGATATCTTAGAGAAATTAGAATTAGAATGCATACTTTCTGTGTTTTGTGGGAGGAGACAAATCGAACGAAAACATATAAATTAATTTATTAATCCGAGGCGAGATGCCGAGGAGTTAGAAATAAATTGTTTTACAAAAAAGAAAACATTTTTCTCATTCACAATGTTAACATGAGATGTAGTAATCTGTCAGCTGACAAACATACAAACACGTGGCGAGATTTATGTTTATATTATTTTTTAAGAATTTGACTTTCGTTTTTGTTTTTTAGATCACATTAGTTTCTATATTACCATTTTAATGCAACTTAAATATTATTATTTACGATGATGAAATCTCCAAACTAATTGGTTTGTTCATGATAGGGAATCATTAAAGTTAGGTTTATGAGCGGAAATGTCATTTTGTATACCTGTGACATATAATTTTCTATTATTCATATTTTTTATATGTTTGCAAGCAGGACTGTCTGACCTAAAGGTGGTACCTCGACATCAGGACTTGCATTCAAAATCCGTGAATAAATTATCTGTATCTTTAATAATTATTATTTTGCACATATTTATTTTTTTGCTATATATTTATTTTCTCGGCAGTATGGCATTTATGTGCCTATATAATTTAATTATAATTCTAAACGCTAATCGCTTCTCCTATCACGCTTGTCACCCGCTTATTGCGCAGACGCGTCCGCAATTTCGGCAACTTTGACCGAATTGAAATTAAACTTCCAACTGTAAAATAATTAGTAACTTTCGAGCTTTTTGTACGAAGTTTTTAAATAAACATTTCAAAACGCTCGTTACGAAAATTAAAACTTTTACACTTATAACTATTTAAATTTAAACAAACTTTATATCTTTATTTTCCCAATTTATTCTGTTTTTGTTAATTAAAACTAACATCACAACTTGAAATTCAAGTTTTCAGAATATGTATGAGAGAAAATAATGATTGTTGCATATTATTATATTAATAAAAACAAATAAGAATATTACAAATACTTGGTACAATAAGTGAGCCCATTTTACATATAAACGTAGTATATTGCATTATTCCCAACAATTAACTATAATAACAAATTTAATAAATCATAAAAAATACTTATATATTATTAGATTATCAGATGTGTAAAAAGATTCGTGCAAATATATTTCAGTGTAACCAGGCGGCGGTGATCTAAATATGTACCAAGGTCAGCGGTCATCGACCCCCGAAACTAACAAAGCTTCTGAATGAAAACATTCTTGATGTTCCATTTGTTTTACAAGATAGTTTATTTAACAACACGTGTTTGTTTCAAACCGTGATATTTAGTGTTTTTCTTCAACTAATAAATAAATTATATTGAATTAAAATTAATAAATAATTAAGTGGATTAAGTTCATTCAATTTTATCCATGAATTATCGTCTAAAAACAAACGGGCTGTAATATGATTAGGTCGGCTTTACGAAAGTGTTGGCGCAATCAGTAAAGAGACAAACTGTAATATTAGTATTATTCATATTAGCCGTACATAAAAATATAATTTAAAACAAACAAAGTAACATTTATAGAATAAAGTCGTATACAAATGTTTACGTTAAAATAATTGTCACAAACAAAAAACAAACGAGCGCTTTGTTTGAGTTTTTTTATTGACAAATAGCGGGGAGCGGCTGTGACCTAATAAATTGATAGCCACCACTACAAACACAATGACCGACATAAAACACTACAAGAGATTTATTTACATACATCAAATAAAAACACGCACCTACAAATCTACCAAATTAATTTATTTTTTTCCTTACATATACGTCAGTCTAAAAAATAATAAAAGTTTCCACAGAAAAGAGAAATTAAACATGGAACGAATGACTAGTTTTAGACAAAACTAAAGATTCGATTTTGATATTTATAGATAGAGTTTAAAAATCTACTTTAAAGCTTGCTCTAGATAAAACACTAACAAAATATTTTCAAACTACCCACTTGTCGTTAAAGTCAGTCGACGTTTTTACAGCCGCTATAAAATCTGTTAACGTTTATAATATTTGAAACTTTATAACTTTGGTAATAACATTTTAATTTAATGTGAGCGTAAAAAATACTTACAGAAAACCAAATTACTATGAATAGATGACCTCTACATATGATTTGTTCAAACTCTACTTAAGGAACTATAGCAAAAAGCTTATCAAATAAGCCATCGCTGGACCAAAACCCGATAATTTATGATTTTAAGATATAAAGCCCTCTGAAGAAAAAAAAATATCTTTGATAAAATACGCATAGTAACCAGAGCAAACAATTTCCATAGTCGGTACCAGTAACATCCACCTGTTGTATTCCATTGGGATAAAAACCATCTTTATTTATCTTCATAAAGAATGCAATTTCAACTTTAACACAAATAAAATAGAATCTATTTCAGCAAAAGACAATGGACAGGTATATATTAGTCTGCATATATTTATGTAAAAACTTCTATCAAACATTATAGCAGGCTTGTTTATTGATATCCCCCTTTACTGTTAACGATATGGGCTGTTGCGGTGTCATATAAGGGTGTGGCACTAGTAGCAGCGAGTACACTACTTGCTACGAACAACTGTAATATAGTATTCCGTTTTGACGCGGAGGAATAATTATAAATAATCGTAATCGTATAGTACTTTGTTATAACTAGGTAATAGTCTAGATTTTTTATAGTTCTTCATGTATGTTATTCTATATATGTATATGATCTCATCTTTTCTAAACCTCTTATCATTGTCATAATTATAATATTAAAACCATAAAAGATATGTCTATTTTGGAGACACGGAAACTAAAGTATTTTTCTTAAGAAAACGAAGATTTTGATATAATAATAATATTTCGAAACAAGTTCTAAATGATTTAACTTTTTGTAACCTGATAAAAAATAGTCTACTATTGTTATTTATATATTTATAATATTGTTTTTTATATTGACCCGCCACGCTCATAGTAACACCGCGCATTTTTGTTAAGGCGTTGAAAAATATACAACTAGTTTTATGATTCAGAGCAGACCATTACACCAAGAGGTTTACTCGATGGTTGCAGTGCAGTGGTGAGAGAATGATCCTGTTCACTTATTGGGCAGTTATTTCATATTTTGTATTAATAAAACAGATTTACAGTGATGAAATTAAAGTTATCTAAAACCTGCACATTACTTTTCTATTGCCGTAAAATACAACTAGGAAAAGTTAAACTCTTAAAGTAATAATGATAAGAGAACGTACAACCATATAACTGCACAGTTGCAAAAGAGTTTCAATTTTCTTACAACTACCCTACTTTTATTGTACTTTAGAATTTATAAAATCTATTGAAAAGGATATTCAACCATCGCCTGTACGCCGTTCTTCTTAAAGACCACAATCCTCTGCACCTGCCCGTGGGGCGAACTGATTGTGTGTATCACGTCCTGTAACAAGAAAAAATATATTACTAATAAAAAAAAGGGAAATACACAAATAATACCATATTCTATAAGGATTATATTAAGAACGACTTTAGATATTTTAGTTATTGATTACTTAACATAATTAGTAAACTATGTTATTAAAAAGCTGCAACGATTGTTATGGTCGTTATGAAACCCAATTGGAAAGCTTTAGCCCTGTAGCTCCTCGCTCTATATTGGTGCGCTATATAACATAGAACCTTTTCTGTCATAGGTAGTTCCTCACAAATATATATTTTTTTACCTGAAACTAAATCCTCGTCAATTTAAAGGCTAAGCCGCAGACAACTTTACTATAAATATTTTTATAATTGATATATAATATGCATCCAGTTGGGACAGTCAGACAGACAGACTGCCAGCGAACTGTACCAACCACGACGTTGCTGAACCAGACTTCTAGTTTTGCTAACTTGTTTGA
The DNA here is from genome assembly GCA_959347355.1 of Napeogenes inachia. Lineage (NCBI taxonomy): Eukaryota > Metazoa > Arthropoda > Insecta > Lepidoptera > Nymphalidae > Napeogenes > Napeogenes inachia. The sequence goes on along the minus strand of OY365796.1, from coordinate 1,150,482 downwards.
GGTCAACGTTCAAAACTTTGGTTGGTTATAAATTGTATTCGAAATTTTGGTTGTACGACTATACTAACTAATATTACATACATATCTTATCTCCACATTGAACCTTGGTATATTCGTTTTACTTTCTAACAAGAAAATAGGAATTTTCCAGGGAATCTTTATAATTATAAATATGAATTCCATTTATTATTATTAAAAATATATAGATAATAGCATTTAAATCCACTTATTAATTAAATAAATATTCTCAAAAATAATTTAGGTAGGTATCTACCTATATAGCTTGGTCCTTCGTGTTCTAAATGTCATATCATAATAATAATAATAACATCAGGACAAATTACACACATTGATCTAACCCCTAAGTAAGCAAATTATTTGCTTGTGTTAAGGGTGTTAGACAACGATACAAATACATAGAAATACATATATAAATACTGAGAATATATTTAATAAACGACCAAACCCAGAAACACAGACATCTATGCTCATCACATAAATGACTGTCTCTCTCTGCCCGGCATCGAACCCGAGACCTATTGCGCCGTGACACGTTAGGCGTCTTTTTGAGATGACCATAATTAATTTAGTTAAAATCAGAAAGACGTACACGTACAGATGCACTCACGAGATTTTATGAAGAAGTAGACCAAGACTATAGAAGTATGATACAAAAAATAAAAAGCTTTTAAAAAAAAAAAACATTTAAAAATCGTCCATCACGCAATTAACCAAAAAGTTATACAGAGAATATTATAGGATGTTGTTTATTATATAATACAATTAAATTTTCGAGAAACCGAAAGTATTTTGATTCATTATCGGCAATAAGAAAGGAAGCACTTGTCGTAGGATCTCCAGACTCTGTGATGCTAACAGACCAAACAAATCATCCACTTCTAACATTGTACTTGGAAGCCACTAACTGCTCAGAAGACTATTATGATGAGCAGTAGTCAAGTTCCAACTTTGACCCTCGCAGTATTGGACAATGTTAACTTGTTATGTCTAACAGCAATATAACAAGATTGCTATTTGAAAGATATTCAGTAAATAAACTTTTGTTATCAGACATTTAAAGAAAAAAATAATTTTTATACACTTTCTCGAAACTAATTATGTGAATACTTTAGAATCGAGTCGACTCAAGTGTAGGACAAATTGATTTGATTACAATACATATTAAATTATTTTTAAATTTAGGTAGATAAAAACCTAAGCGTTTTAAAGATTTTTTTAATAATAAAACTAAAAAACACACAATAACCGAAAAAAGCAAATATCTGAAATAATATAAATAAAATATTAATGAATAAGTGTTTTGGAGGCGTATAAAGTATATAGTAAGCGCCCCGTACACGATATCACAGAAGCCACTTGTAGGAACTGAACACGCACCGGCCGATAACATTTGCATCCGACGGCCGATGGTCCGGACTTTTTTAATAAAATTTTATTTTCCGGAACCGTTAGGGAGGCGACCCGACTGCCTCGGCTGTTTATTTTTGTCGCTGGTACCTAATGAGAAAATGCTGCATGGCGGCGACGTTTTATGAAAATGAAATTATTATTATCAATAAGTGTTTGGAGTAGACAAAACATAGGTGATAATTCTACAGGTCTGTGTACCTGTCTTTTATAATTAAACCGATTCAGTTTTTTCAGAAATGTACATTTGTTAAACATATCAAAATCAGTTACTTTCATTGTTATGAAACCTTCATTTACTATTATCTAACACACAATCCAATTTCCCGGGAACACGTAACGCCATCTACCGGACCATCTAGACGCGTGACTGGCATCTAGATTGAACCAAATCTAACTAGATTGCATTAGTCGTAAAATTACTAGGAACAAGACAGTAGTTGTAAGATATAACTTGGTAATTGTAGTGTTCTAGATTAGTTTTGTTATTAGTTGCTAAAATTACAAGAGTCATTTGAAAGCAAGCTCGTTCCTTTGTAGTGAGATTGCACTTTTAAAAGTTCTTCAGCAAACAACATCTCGGACGATATCGGTAGGAAAACGATTTTATGTCATTTTAAAAAACAAACGAACCAGCTGATTATTATAAAATATAATCGAAATAATTTAAAGGATTAGTATGTATCCCTCAATTAAAGTAACTCAATGTGGGAACTGTAAAACAACTAGGTAGGTACCTAATGACCTTACGGTGAATAAAAAGCAATAGAAAAGCTTCGAAGAATAACTACAAGTTTTCAATATTACAATATAACAAGAAAACAATTTAAAAAAACTTTTGTTTATTCAAGTAAAGAACATAGTTTGGGTATTATTAGTTAATCGTTTCCATTGTTATATATTTAAATATCACGTTTAATTATAAACAGATATTTCTTGACCAAGTGCATATAGATAGAGACTTAAAATAGTGAACACAGCACAAACAGCGGACAAAACAGAACTGTCCAAAATAATATAACCAACAAAATAACTTAAATATAAAAGCATTTCAAATAGAAAAGAAAATTCAAATTATCAAGAATCAATACATTTTCTCAGCGGAATTTCTATTTGTAACTAAGTGACTGACACTAACTTAACACTTGAGGTCTTTAGGGTATTTAGTTAAGCACTGAAACTTTGGACTACTGCGTTACCTAACTGTTACTAAATTAACTATATTATGTAAAAGGTACGAGAAATCAATTCAATGAATCCGTTAAATTATTTTTTAGTTTTAATGTAGTTTTATAAATAGAGTTATAATAATCGAATCAGACAGAAGGTTAAAGAATTTGAACTTAAGAAAACTGTTCCAATTTAATTCATATTTATATATTTTCAAAATGATTATTTGTGGATCAAATTTTTTTTTTTGGAAACAAATAAACGTATACCAAAAAAAACATTTATAAAAGACCGCAAATTTTAAAAATCTTATTTATTTAAAGGAAATCTAAAAGTATCAGAAAATAAATAATAACAGACAAAATATTAAAATAAATAACAGACTTAAACCAAAGAAGACCCGCGGTCGGCAGGTATGGGACGTCAGAAGAACTATTATTAAAAATGGCAGCAATATTCACTAAACTACAGTCTGTCTAATAAATGTTGATAATATTTGACAGCTCTCCATTATAATAAAACAACTTAAGACACATTCAAGTGATGTATGGACCGACACACACACTGTTTCTTTTATTTTTTTACTAACCGTACCTACTGTTATTATAAAGAGCGGAGTCGTCACCACTGATGGCTACCTACTATCAAATCAGCTTTTACAAGTTACTTAAGTTTATAATCCAAGATCATGATGGACTGTATCATTCTTAATGTTCAATTGATGTCGAAATCTGGGAGAAGAAAAGTTCTAATGAATAAAACAGGCGGGGTTTTTAAAGATCCAACTCTGAAGTGAATCAAATAGATAAATAACTAATGGTTTATTTCTCGGGTCTGTATGCCCGTGTTATGTAACAGAAAGAAATCCAACACGGTGGTAGAGTCCACTTACGATCAAATATTCAAAGATCATCTGAGCACTGTTAGCAGTCAGCTTCTTAATAATGCAATCTAATTTCGCCTCACCTACTTTCAATTTACGTGAATTTTTAAAGAATTCAAATAAAAACTCTTGCAGCGAGTGAGATATTAGAAGGAGAATTGCTCTGAAGGTGCGAAAGTAATCAGTTTTGTGTAATTTAATATTATTGTTATTAAATGTATTATGAAGAAGAAAACGGACTATTGAAATATAAACTTACACTTTAATAACACGTAGTCATGAGACACTACTAACACTGGTGACTGCATCCGCAACAAATAAACATTAACAGTTTAAAATGTAAGGAGTATAAATAATGAAGCAACCAAAAGAAATCAAATATTAAAGCACGTCTGTGTGTTTGTCTGCAGTGACTAGTATGAGTAATTTATCGTTTGTCCAATAAGTTTTTTACAACTAACGATAACATAAGTTCTTTCAAATTAGTCCTTTTTATTTAAAAAACTCAACATATTTAATTAAGGACGCTGTATTATTATCAATTTACTGCACAGATGTTAACTCGGAAACGGAATTGTACTTAATTTAATTAACAAACGAAACATAACAATAATATCAACGGTGTTCCATGTCTGTCTGTCGTTCAGTTCGAATTAAAAACCTTAGTTACGAACAGTTTTAAACAAAATCATGAAATAAATATTTATGGCAAGTAACATATATTATTAGGTAACAAGTAAATCTACTTCACAATTATACTAAATACCTAATGTAATTTATGTTGGGAAATTTCATGATCCTGGAGCTTGTTACTTTGTAAATATTAGTAATTGAATATGTATTATCATGATGGTAATATATTTGTTTTTGTATATATTTAAGGTTGCTATTTTAACTGTAACAGTATGCTATCTCATATATTTCCAGAACGAATAAAAGAAACAAAAGAAATTTATTAATTGTTTCTTTTGAATAGAGACTAAACTAAACAAAAGAGGTTAAATTAAATAAATTTCTACCAATATATATCAAATATTTTATTCTTAATAATAATGTATCTGAGTCAAACCTAAAAATTTAATAATAAAATAATTACTTGGAAAATCAGTTTTATTTATTTTGACATAAATCAGTTTTAAACACGAATAGTATTCTTGGAATAAAATGAGAAATGAATCTGGGAGCATCCCGCGGGAGGAGAGTAGCAAGAGTTTAAGATTGAAATTTTACATTTTATACTTTTCGGGTAGTTTTTTTTTTGTTTGAAATCAATTCCTCATTCAGTTAACATTTCGAATTAAAGTTAATTCGAAATGATTTAGTTTCACAAACGCCATTGTGTATTAAATAAAATATAGAAATACAATTATCTCGCAAGTCGCTTTTATATTAACGAGATAAAGGTTGTAATAATATGAACCGACGTAATATACGAAAGCTAATTATAATTAAAAAAAAAATAATCGTATACGAATGTTTTTTTTTACTTATTTTACACAAAAAGTTATATGAAATCCATTATCTCAATAAGTTCAAACTCTCCCGGGACAAAGTAATCAAATCAAGCCATCTTCAGGGAGTTCACGTGAAAACTTTGTTAAAGATAAAATTGAACTAAATATCTCTTTTTAACAAAATGGTTAAGATATTTTCATTTATCATCAAATAATATTTATTCGGAGCTCTTAATAATTATAATTATATCTACTATGTTCTAGTTTATTAATTCAAAATTATAATACATCTATACATACCTATAATAAAATTGTCACTGATCTATTTCTGTACATAGAAAATATTAAAAAAAAAACATAATATAAGGGCCTTAATAAGAGCAAAATAACCCAAAATAATGGTTTTTCAGTTTGTCTGTTTGTCTGTATGTTTGTGCTCGCTAATCTCAGAAACGGCTTAACCAATTTGAATGCGGTTTTCAGGAATATATTATAACAGTCTTCACTTAACATTTAGAGTTTATTATATCTAAATCGGTTAAGAAATAAAAAAGTTATGTCAATTTATGTCAATCACGTAATAGGTACCATGCAAATCTTATTCTATACATGTAATAAATCTGTAGACTACTCCAGTCTTTGTACATTGAAAATATTAAAAAAAAAAAAATATAACAGGATAAAAAGTTTTTTTTTGTTAACAATCTAGGTTAATGCTTGACTACATTCCACCTGATGGTAAGTGGAATGTAGTCTTAGATGGTAAGGCGCATTAAAACGTGATGACTAACAGAAACCATTTTCAGCATTTTTAAAATATTTGTCTGTTTATCTGTTTGCCTTTTAGCTGTGCACACAACACGAATATATATATTTAATTCATACAGGGCAAGAGGCTTTGTAAGAGCAAGAGAACCCAAAACAATGTTTTTTCATTTTGTCTATATGTCTGTGTGTTTGTGCACGCTAATCTCAGAAACGAATTAATCGATTCAAAAAACGTCATTAACGGTAGAAGGAACAAATCAATAGAATTGTGAAATATTCATTTGAACGTCGCGTTGTTTATTTTAAGAGTGATTTATGGACCAAAGTAATATCTCAATCACTATTCACCGAGAACATTGTAATAAATAAAATTGGGTGACGAGTTATATTCCACACACTACAGAGGCAATTGTGCATTAATTGGTCATTAAATAAACAGTTAAATTAAATAAAATATCATTTATACATGCTATATTTGCTCAACGAAATTGCTTTTTTCAGTTTTTGTGTTAAAAAGATTGTGTGTGGTGACAAATAAAATAATATAAACTATCATGCACGGAATAAATAACAAATAAATAAGTTAAACCGTGAAAATCAAAACGAGACTAGTGATGTGATATATGTATAACACTAACGATACAAGCACCTCCTCCAGTCACTAAGTGTCACTAAGTGTCACTAGTACCAGCAGTAGTATGTCTACTATCCATTATGACAAAAGATGTTTCTTCTAAAAATATATACATCCGAATACATACGAAAATGATCCTTATTATGAACGAATTAAAACACATCTTAGCATCTAATTTACGGACTGAAGTGAAACATATTGGATATCCCAAATATATTGAAAAACAAACAATTAAATTTTCTTTAAGAAATGAGAGATATTTCTAGTGAGACGGAAGACATACGCCATTAAAATAATATTCCGCGTATTTTGTTAGCATTGCAAATCTCAAACTATTAGTAAAAATAATAGAACAGATCTACGTAAATAAATAATGACTCGTAGCAAAACGTAAACCATTTGAACAATTACAAAGTGTATAGATATTTACATTAAAATACGCGTCAATCAACCAATCACATACAATACATTACTTTACAGATCAATATACCTTATGTCACTCATCATTACATGTTATACACTAATATACCACTCTATCTTCATTAAGTAAGTCATATCGTTAATAGAATGAATATTACTACAACTGTTAAACGTTCAAGAGCTTTAAGCAAGCTCAAAAGACAACAGGATGGAGAGTAATGTAATATCAAACTGTTGGATAAATTATTATAAGACTTTGAATACCCACTAAATATCTTCGTATAAACTTAAGTTAGAAAAAGGACTAGGTTATAAAAATTATGAGAATCTATAACAGAAGACGTATCAAGTGTATTCTTTAAATAACACCCAGTCTAGATATAGAACTAACTTCTGTAGAAATTTTTAAAACTATAATATTTGAACTATTTACAAAAAATTAAGTGAAACAAATATGTTTTGTGTTCAGCATAGTTCACCTTGTAGCATAACGTATTAAAATGTATTGATTTATTAATTTGTCTGTCAGTGGGAATTAATATCTCCTGTATATACCAAGTTATATAGATAGTTCTGACTTCCAGATAAAAAGGATTATCGGAGAATATAAATAAATACTTATATATATATGTAAATATCTGGATACGTAATGTTAGAGATTATCTACGGCGGACTCTAGAGGCAAGTTTTCCATATGTTAATGGAGGTTCGTGTGTGTCGAGTCACAAGGTTGACTCCACGGTGCTCACTAGATAACAGACAGTGGAAGATAACATCTCAGTACATTACATATGAGATACCATTAAATAACAAAGTAAATCTTTGTTTAAGTGTTATAAAATAAAATAGAGGTAGATTAAATAAATGTAAATACTTAATCTAGCCATAAATACAAATGAAAAATAAAAAATATAACATTTGAATTTGGAATCGTGTCATTTTTATACGATGGTTCGTTGTGTTTTTTCATTTTGGCGCCAATACATTGTACAATATTTTGCGATATTAAAATGAAGTAGGGTGATAAAGAGAACAGAATCGCTGTGATTGCATTACACAAAGTAGGTATCCATACCTAATTCTATTTGGCTCCAGCCAAATACAATTTTTAAAACTCTCCATATACTTGGTATTAGTCAAATGTTTGTGTACTGGGCTATTAATAAAACAAAAGATTTTATCTCGGGAAATGAAGATAGCACCTAGAACCATGTCGAGTATTTTAAGAGATAACTTATGACTTGCAGCCTATAAAAGACGCACTGGTCATTTTTTAACTGATAAATTAAAGATGAGTAACGTGGTAAAATCGAAACAACTACTGAAGCAGTACGCAAAGGCAGGTCACAAAAAAAAAAATAGTTTACGGATGAGAAAATTTTTACAATTAAGCAACATTTTAACAAACAATATGACCGTATTTATGCTCAAAGCAAGCTACCCAATTAGTCGACACAGTGCACCATGGACATTATCTGACTTCAGTGATGGTTTGGTGGGGTGTTAGCTATGAAGGTGTGACTGAGCTATATTTTTGAAAAAAAGGTATCACAACACCGGCACAAGTGCCTCAAGATACCATTCTTGAGAAGGTAGTTAATCCTTTTAATAACACCATGTTCAATAACCAAGTATGGTCCTTCCCGCAGGACTCGGCGCCGGGTCATAAAGCTCGGTCCACGCGGTCTTGGTTGGAAGCAAACGTCTGGGACTTCATCAGAGCTGAAGACTGGCCATCATCTAGTCCCGATCTTAATCCTCTGGATTATGATTTATGGTCAGTTTTAGTGAGTACAGCTTGTTCTTATATTTTATAAATATAAGATATTTATTATTTTATATATATATAATAATTATATGAAACTATTCATAGTAATATTTGAAGGTACCTTGTTTTTTGAATCGAGGCTTTACCTAATTCCTCGACTCAACGCGACTCAAGGCGTCCACTCAACGATCTCGAACAAACGAATAAATTTAAAATTTATTTTTTTAACGAAGTTAATTTATTTATATAATGCAGTTAAACAAACATACAACATACATACCAACCAGAAATAGAAAACACAATTTTTTAAATAAAGAAGCACGATTTCGATTTTATTACAACCGTCTAACAACTATATTTGATACAAACATTTGTCCAGGGGATCGTAAATAGTGAGTTATTATTAATTATTATCTGTTAGAGTTATTATTTGTTATTATTAACTATATTTCTTTCCTGAACGCAAAAATGTACACATTAAAAATTTTAAAAAAGAAATAAGAATACAACAAGAAATAAAATCAAAGAGAAGATTAAAACACGTCGCAAAACAAGAACACAGTGTACGAGTCGTGAAGAGAAGGGTCCTCCATCGTTGAGAGCAGGATTAACAGCAGCCCTCCGAGAGAGGGTCGCAGACTGAGTAAACGTTCCGTACCATGGGAACAACCCGACCTACCTATGTTAGCAAAAAACCTTCATTCAAAGTTAATTTTATTACCTATTATTTTTTGTTAGGCCACAAATCATCTAAATATAATAAAAATAAACACAAAAAGTAGCGACAGCAACCTTTGTATATACAAATAAATTGATTTCAATTGCCTCGAATCAAAACAAATTCAATTAGTTTAATTTCTTGTGCCGTCGGTGGGTCAATTTATTAAATCGCTACTGGCAACACTTTCCGCCGCTTGATAAATACCTCATTAATTTGCATTATTCCGGTTCAATTATAATGGCAAATACAAAATACAAATCTTTAGTAAAATATAAAGTATATTTTGTCTGGTAACATTCAATGTGATTCGTAATTATTTGTGTCTATTACTGGTAAATTTATTTTATATTTTTGAAGAAACCAACCAACAATTGATATAAAAGTCCATTCATACAATGTTCATATATGTATCAGCACCACTGTCATAAGTTTCATATTCAAAGCTAACAAAGCGACACAACGTAATAGGCTTAACTTATTCAAAGTCGACCTTGTTGACAACTTTCGATGGCTGCGAAGTTAACCGGAAGCTGTGCGGGTCATGTGTTTCCGGATGCAACAGTTGAGCTTACAAAGTTACAATTGACAATTATGAATCGATCTTGAACGAGAAATCTAAATACCATAAAAATTATGTTTGTGTGTTAATTGTGCGTTCTGAAAAAAAAATGTTAAGTCAGTTTAGTTATTTATCAGAAGATTCAGACATAACTGACCGTATCTTACAGATGATTAAAGTAATTAAAAATATTAAATAGTAAAAATCTTATGAAATAAAAAAAACTCTACGCGAAATAGAAAAAAAATAAATAAAGGCAAACGAATTATCGCATGCCCTGATGAGGCCACAAGATCCGTCGTTCCGCGTACAGTAAATAATAATAGAAACACTAAAATAGACAGAAAAATTAAAAACTTTCAAAACTCCCGAAATTTATTATGTAATTATTGAAGTCGTTGCGTCGGGGGACCGTTGTACGTACGTTGACGATGGTGTCTATTGTACGAAGTTAATCATTGAGGACTTAGACTATACTATTCGGTATCGTAATTTCTTTATTAGCCTTGGTAACTTACTTGAGTTTAAATTTCTTCCTTTATTTTAAACTGTTCCCCCACGCAATGTATCGGGGTTTTTATTTTCTGCTTTATAAAGTTATGTTACTAGTTTTTTTATTTTACTAAATGAACCTACGGACACACAAATTTTCAGTTGTAAAAAATATTCCTATCAATCTATCCTAATATAATAAAGGGGAAAGATTTGTTTGAATTGAATAGGCTCCGAAACTACTGGACCGATTAAAAAAAATATTTTACCTTTAGAATCCTAAATTATTACTCTGATGAACATAGGCTATATTTAATACGAGAAAAAATAAGGATCCGAGTGAAAATTTCGACAATGTAATAAGATATAAATGTATTAAGTACCATTATTTAAGACTTTCTCGTATAGAGGTATATAAGAATATTAATAAATATAACATGATTTAGAATCACTAATGACACTATGATGAAGGGATTTGTATTATCAGTAGCTGTTGCCCGTGACTCCTTATGACTTAGATCATAAGCCATATAAATATATTGTTTACAGTCTACGTACATGCAGACACGGGCAACAGCTATCCCTAATGAAGTACTTTACCTGAGTAAGTAAGTGTAAAAACCTTTTGGCTTTCATAACAAGGCTCTTTTGCCTATAAAGCGCGGGCGAAGCCGCTGGGAATAGCTAATTATAGCATAAGAATTTCTCCCCCGCACGAATAAAACGTCAATATCTTGGAGACAACTATTTCTATTTCGATCAAATATGGATAAGAACCATCTCGACGAGCATAGCTTTCGATTAAAAAAAAACCGCATTCAAATCCGTCCACGCGTTGGGCCGCAACATTGCCACAGACAGATACACAGATTGACAGGTCAAACTTATAACACCCCTCTTTTTAGTCGGGGGTTAAAAATCACAATCATCAATCCTCAACATATACAAATATAAACTGTATAATTGATTATGTTTGAATAATCAAATACATCCGTTCAGATTACATAGGATTTGATTTGATTCCTCTGACTTGTTATATATTAAGATGACACAAATGGTTTATCAACATTTATGTTGTTCTGAATATTTGATATTTTTTCTCACCTTTGCGAAACACAATATTTCGGTATATTTTATTGACTTCAAATATTTCTCGACCTCATTCAGATTCAGATCAGTAATATATACTGTCAGGTGAAATGTAACTACAAAAAAAATATCTGAAAATGTTTAAAAGTTTTTTATATAAATTATGTTCACTTTGCTCTTTTTGTTATTGAAAACATTTTTCAAATGATCTATAAATATATTTTCTAATACGTCATCTGGTAACATAAACGAGGTTAAGACTATCTGAGCAACGCGTCGCCTTACGTGTTGTCTTGTAGGGATTCTCTTTAACGTAATACTTTAAACTAGAACAAAAGACCAAACTAATTACACAAATACTTTTAACGAATTAAAGATGATATATTTCTATCATTTAATTGGTTCGGTACATTATTTAGCTGCTGATCCAACTCGGGATTCATCCTGTCATCTAAATGGCAACAAAAAAACGCAATTACTAATACAAATTTTGAGTAAATTGGTACCGAGAGTAATATTCTTGAGTTCATGCTCATACATCGGTAAGTACTGTTTTCTATATATTTCCTGTTTATTTTATATTTCCATTACACTGATAATATCACAATATTTTTAAAATAAGAAGCCGTTCTCAACTGCTGGCTATTACTACATAGACGTAAATCAAATCAGTTTCGAGAACACTAGGTATAACACATAAAATAACTTACTTCCCCGTCCCTACGTCACATATATACTATGTATACCTACTTAAGTTCGTGGCCTGCTAATGTATGTATGTAAATCTCTCTTAGGGATAACAGAAGTCGCATGATGGCGTAAAGTTATTTGGTTTTTAGACACATTTTCCTGGAATATGGAACTTTGAAACGTAGTTACAAGCATTTTCTTTGGAATTGTCCAGTTGGATCGTTGCTCTCCATATATGATAGGTACCTACAATTAAATACATAAAAGAGAAAATATTAGTAGCACAAAAAATATTATTAATGAAGAACAGTTGTTTACATATATAATATTATATTTTATCCATTTTGTTCTGATGAAAAAACTAAATAAGGACAGACAGGTGAGCGAAATGATAAAATAATTTAATAACAAGTAGAGAGGCGGAGAAAAGATATGTCACTAATAACTTTCATTTAAATTTTATTTTATTTTACAGTTAAAAACTAAAAAAAAGTAGGAAGATGCACACGAACAGGCAGCACACCTTAATAAGTGTGACCGTCTCTCATACGAGACACAGCTTTATAGCAGCGTGAGTAACTATTAATAGTTATTTATCAGTAAACCTTAGCGAGAGGATGGTGCTACAGAGACCTACACACATCCCCTCCACCAACATTCAATACGTACGTCGTGTCGACAATAGTATTAAAAAAGTAAAGAAAATGTAACGAAATACCAAATGTTCACATAATTAATATACAGCCGAGACACTCTCCACGGAATAGCTTTAACTAATTATCACAATTAAATTAAATTAGACAATTTAGTATCTACTAATTAAAAATGTACTAAGAAACGTTTTCGTTTAACCCTGGCCGTTTATAATGATTTTGAGACCATTCCACCGAGCATACTTTCACATTTTTTGACAAGATAGAAATACCTTCAAATACTCTTTATGTTAGTTAATTTTTTAAACATCTTAGTCACGTTATTTCGATTAAAACTATGATAGAATTATATTTATATTCGAATAAAGTCACGGGAATGGCATACACAGAGATATATATCACTTAACGCTATTAATTCAGTTAGGGTCAACCACACGCTTTCAAAATAGGGGTAATTAAATATGAGATAAGAGGAGAGGGTCGCTTTGAGGCAACCCTTACAATGCTCTTAAATTTTAAATTGTAATTGGTAAGTTGAAAGTAATTATGTATTTGAGTTGAAAGCGTTGGGTTAAAAGAGGATTAACTTTATGTTCTTTAAGGTGCAAAGTCATTAAATTATACTCTTAATAGTAATAATTCAAAATCTACCTGAAGACTTCGGAAAAATCTAATCGATACACGCTCTAGTGAACATTTTGATGACACATCAAAATGTTTTTTATAAACGGTAATAGTACATCGAAGTTTAAAGTGCTATTTAGTAGTTTATATTACCATCCGCTGAGACGATTACCGGGGATTACCGGGGATTACCCTCCAGAGTTTTTAGCATAAAGAGCGAAAAGCTGTGAACTAGTCGCTTTAAATTACTTCCGCGATACGAGTTCACGGTGAATGCATTTTAAATTTATGTAATGAATGTTGGACGAGAACATATATATTATATATTCTTACGTAGAGATTTTTATTTAATTCTTAATTGCACAGAGCGTGTGGCTGTATAGGTGTTACTCGAATTATAAACAAAGTAATGTTACGTGAACATCGGAATAGACATTGTACTACGAACTAACACTTGCAAAAATGTTACATATATTAGCATAGAATAAATCTAAATATAAATATTTTTATTACCTATATAAAAACCGATAACAAGTGAAAATGTATATATCTAAACCGCTTACCCGTCTGCACGTCCGAACACAGCGCCGATACATTTTTAATATTACCAAACGGGTTCAGACCTCAAATAGGGGTCATCAATAAACCATTGCTTATATATTATTTTATATAACCAGGCTTTAGTTATTTCTATCGTTCGAGTTTTAGTTTAAAATACCTCAATAACAATATCAAATACTTGTTACTTACGATAAAATATAATATTATATATTATTATATTTTAGAATGTAATTCTTGAAGTGTGCGTGTAGTTAGTTGGTGAGAAGAGATCAGAGAGTAATTAAACACAATCTAAATATACAAGAACAGCATCCGGAAACGTCCGAGCAGCGCGATCAATACTTGGCGTACACACAGACAACTTTTTGTTTCTCTTACATACATGATACACCAATTGTTTAGACCGTTTAAGTTATAAGCGATTGAATAAGACAATCTGGTTACAAAGTTACTATTTGATGTAATTTATAATATACAGAGCAAGACTTACCTACCTAATAATAACAGAGTGTACTGACCTGTCCCGCAATTAGGGTATAATTTGTTGTTATACTAACCCCTCTTAGAGGGAGCGAGAGGGAGTGGGTCGACTGTCTCATTCACCTTGCGACACTCACCAATTACATTAAATTGATTTAACTCAAATCGCTTTTCTCATAACCTTGTACCAACCACGCGCCGCTTCACAAATAAAGTCGGCCATTTAATTGATGCTATTTTAGTTCGCATCGATTGCTCCAACCTCCGTATAAATTAACCGCTCTGCCTCGAGCTCTTTATTTAGTTTATTCTTAGTTTTGATGATTCAAAACAATTTATAGTTTTTAATTAGTTACTTTTAATTTACCTCCGAGAGATTAATGTTTCAACCGGCTTCTAGCATCTTCATACTAGTAGTATCACTTTAATAACTTATTATCTAATAACAGTCATATGGATAGAACTAAACAACTATCAGAGAACATCTATTAAGTTATATAAATACTACGTAAACAATGGAAGCCGCCCTTCAGTTCTCTTAAAGTTCAAGACATCCGTTCCGACGTAAGTAATAACATCAACACTTCTAAATTCACACAAAATACAATTTCAAATAATTCCACACATTTTTCATTGACGGCGCCGCGATATAATAAATGAGAGGTAAATTAAACATTTCTGAGGCGGCCATTATTCTTAACGCGGGGATTTATAGCAAATGATCGGCGGCGCGTGTTTAGCGGGAATCATTGTAACGAGAAAAAAAAATCTGCGACTATTCATCTTCTATAAATCTATGTTTACCTCTTTTTGGCACACTTTGACGAATTTAATTAATAGTTACATATTTATTTAAGGACATTAGTGATAAATTATTATTGGTTTGTAGTAAACATATCGTAATTTTATAAAAATAATTTATGAACTGCTAATGTATGAATGTATGTATATATATTATTAGGATATTAATATAATAATTAATATATTTATAACAAACATTAGACTTTGGTGTAGGCATCATGCAATGCACCAGATAGTGAAAGTGAGTGCGAGTACATTGAAACAGAGAAAATATTGTGAAATTTAGACATATTTTCAGACAATCTTGAAAGCTTGCGCTAAGAAAAGTTACTTTAGCTGAACTTTATAAACAGAAAAAATGTACTTAAAAATACATTGCCAGGCGATTTTAAAATAGTTTAACATAATATTCTGCATTTATGGCGCAAATCCCATAAGATAGTGTAGATAATTGAGAGGCATTACATAGAACATAAACAAGCTCGTTATGCATCACAGGAACGCCGGCATTACATTCTGTCGCTCCGAGAGATTCAGGAACCGTAGTTCTTACCCTGTGTGCTCCAAGACGAACACTTGAGCGGTAGAGTTAGTTACAAGCAAATACAATATCAATTTGATAGGTAACAGTTGTATTAAAAATATATTACAATTTGAAATAGTAAACGATCACCATAAAGTCCAAGTTTACAAATTTCACTAGTGTTTTAAATTGATGGCTCACCAACAACGAGTACGCAGGTTATAATATTGTTGATACACTTAAAGAAAGGTTTCAAACAACCTGTGATCTTATCAAAATCCAGCGCCTAATCAGTATCTAATCACTGTAACAAGGGACACTGTAGTGACAGATGAGACTAGAAGGACATTCTAAGAAACGTAAGATGATATGAGGATACACATGTTTCAGAAACACAGAACAAAGCATTTAAAACACACATGACTTCACGCTTCATTTCTCAGAAACTGTGGATCAAATATATCCAATCTAACAATTCTATTTTCATTAGATTGACTTCTGTTTAAAAAACTAATTGCTCGTTTTATCAATTAAATGACATACATAACTTGTTATAATGTTTAACTTTTACCAACTGGGTAGTATAACATTGAATGTAGGTTTGTTACTTTGTATGTACGAAACAGTAGACAACCTTTGTTTATATAAAGTCTCTACTTATTTAAAACCAGCCTTCGTTTGTGAATGAAACAGTAGATGCAGAAAAACACATTTTCGTCAAAATGAAACGTTACCACGGCTTAAAAATAAAGTTCATTCGAACCCATCTCGGAGTGTACCACCTTTAAATGTAACTGTTTCTATGAATAATACAATTAACAAAAAAAGATTTCTGAAACAAAGTATATAACCGATGTTTAAAATTGCAGCTAAGGAATACACTAACAAAAATACCTGTCTGACTACTATATTGTTATTAGCACCTTATTACAGATTTATGGAATAAGATGGAAGAGGATTAAACAACAAATGTTATATTTGAAGTCTTCGTCTACTTTGAACTACGTCTCTGTAATATTTTTTTCATTTTCCTTCAAGTGGTGATAAATCTAAAGAGCTCGTAGATGCAATCAGGCCACCACTAGAGTGATTGATGATATCTTCGAACTCTTTAGCGCTCCTTATCACTCTATTGTCTCAAATCTGATTTAGGAGTTTTCCGATGGAAGTTGATTTCTTTTTATTTTGTATAAAATAGGTTTTGTAGGTTTACGTTTGAAATACATACTTAACAAAACTACAAATAACATTTTCCTAGCAAGTACCTATAATATAATTCAGCATTACGAGGTCTGATAAAAGATCCGCGAACATAAATCTATCCACCAGCGAGACGGCAATGGATTATTTATATTGTAATCCGTGACCTGATCCCTAATCGAGGGCTAGATATCCTGGCGATCTTCAATGTCCAATAGGTTAGAATCATTTATACTTGTCCATAGTAACAAATGAAATATCATACATATAAATCTACGCTTTATTCCATGTATGTTTTCATACGATGGAATAGGAGAAAGTGAGTTTTGGTAATACAGATAAATAGAAATAGAAAAAAAATTTCAAATTCTTCAGATCATCGATTCGTAGACAAGCTATCAACCGAACCAGTGAACTTGTATATTCAACATTTACGAAACTTTCATTCGCCCTGTAATTTGATTTATACATATTATTTGAAAGTAAGTAAAGCATTTTTATATGCAAACGAAAAATGAAAAGTACCTGTTTAAAAGATTCACACTTAATAATTCGAATCATTATAAATTGAGAGAACGTAACCAGGCGATAACATTTTAATGATTGATGAAACTGTATTATAAATGAAGTTAGTATTAATCATGTTGAGAGATCATTTTGCAACATCATTGTGTAATGAAAACGACATTTGATTGTAGATGTCGTGACAGTCAGTCAATCAATAATTATTGGTATGATGTTCCTTAAAACAGACGACCGTCAGTATTTCTTAGTCAAAGCCATTTAGCTACAAAAGGAATTAATAATTAATAATAATTTTATAACAAAATATGGTAACTACTAAGATACTGAAATGTTTAAATCACACCCCTCCTTCTTCTTCGGTAATAAATCTTTATCAGACGGGCCACAAATTGATAGAGACCTCTCACTAGAATTCCGAAGATAGGGAAGCTTAGTCTGTATTTTACAGAATAAACCTTTAATTTGATCGGAGTAGTTAACTCTTTATAAAACATTCTATTCTTTATAAAAAAAATGACTTATCACGAAATATTCTAAGCTACCAGTTATGAGTATGAGATTTTGAATGGAGGTTCCTTTCAGAAGTATGGTTATCATACGATAACACAGACCGTCGTTGAGGTGCTTAATTGGAGATAACAATTTTATGGAAGTGACGGCATTTTCGAAGTAAGAAACAAAATTACGAATAAATAAATCTTATAAAGTAGAAGATACAGAAATAAAGATTTTTTGTATCCTATGGGTTGAGAAGAAGTGAAAGAGATGCGAGATAAATTTAATAGAATACTTTTTAATTAATTGTTCCAACAATATATTCCGATAAAACAATCAATTACTAGAACATACACTGCCAACTAAATATTAATGTAAATATTTATCCAAATGTCAATTAAACTCCCCATTAAGCCTCTGAAAAAATACTTTAACCAGAACGTGGTTAACGTTGTCAGTTCGCAAATTGATGATATTAATTTATTCGGCAAATTAAAAGCTGTCTAGAGACATCTTTATTAATCGATAAAGGCATTAAGAAGATACGTGCTATTATAGGATTTATATTTGAATATCTTTCTTTGTTCTATTTTTTTTTCGTTTTAAGGAGATGCTATGCTTCTTGGCTGGTCTAGATCCTAAAATAAAATGGTTCCAAGCCCTGGTGTCACTAAAACCAATACCTTCTCCTATTCTTCTGGGTCACTTTTTTCACTGTTTTTTTCTCAAAAATCGAATTTAGGTAATCTAAGTACCTACTTACCGTTCCCTTTCCGCAAGCTACAAACAACGCCGTTGTGGTTACGACAATTAGTTATAATTTTTTTAGCTTCTTTTTTAACAAGGATAAATAAAAAATAATAACCTGCAGGTTTTTTTAATACTATCAATACCCTAACGTTAGTATCCTAAATGTACCTATAACCAAAACGATGTTACCTCAATACGTTGTCATATTAATTTCCTGTGACCCCAAAAAATACCTAGGCAGTGGAAACGTGACGTCACAAATACATTCAAACAAGTAACATATTAACTACGTGACCTCACGGTAGCAAATAAACAAAAAAAATTGATTAATTTCAATTTGAATGCCCATAAGATGAAATATATTGGTGACTTGTGGGAATACATTTTGTTTTAAGTCGGTCAAAACGCCTAATAAAATATTACAAAATAATATTTTTTACTACAACTATACAATACGATGATGTAACTCGGTTGTAACGGACATAAAATGTTTATAATTGCTTCAATTGTAAAATAATTTGTAATAAAGTCTATCTTTGATCAATGTATACACCCGATACATTTTGAGTAAGGTTTCATACATCAAAGGCCATATTAACTATTCTCGAGGGAAATCACTCATTCCACGTCTTTTTATTAAGGACAAATAATCTCTTTATCAGCTTAAATTTGGTCAAGTTTTTTAAACACTAGTTGTTACTATTTGAGTTATGTCAAGCAATGTTCACTCAAGACGAGCCTGTGATGGGTGTTCAAATTAGTCAAACTAGATAAGGAAATTGTTCCTTATCGTTTTAGTAATAAAGTCAATAAATTCAATTAATATCAAAGTATTATCAGTTAATATCAAAGTGTAGAAACTTATCCTAACCTTTATTTATAGTCTTCCGCGTATCGACCGGTATAAAGTACCATTTATCTTGACGTTAAGTATATAATGACAGTTTCTTTGATACAATGAATAGCGACAAATTGACAAGAAATATTTAATTTAAAATAATTACCCTTGTTTAAAATTATAGGTTATTAGAAACAAAGTGGGTGTACGATATTATATGCACCTATATCTAAGGGGTTATTGTCATGGGGATGTAATACCTCGAGTATTTTTATAGTGGCTGTGGTGCTTCTTTCTCGTTTAAGAGTTAAACCAAATATAAATATAAAAGTTATTATTCATAACTACCTAAAAATTTAAACACTTGAAAAATTTAAATAAGCATCCAAAAATAAAAAAACGAAATTCAAAGAAAATTCAATAAGAAAGGTACACATAATCCATTCCATGTTGATTATAACTATTAAATTTGAATACCAACCGTTTTATCTAAAGGTATAAGAAAATTAAAACTAAGATTCTTATAAATAGATTATTTAACAATTTAAAGAAATTCCAAAACATACAAACGGAATACATAAAATAAAACTTTGTTTGGATAGCGCATACCACCGAGACCATTCAGCCGTTAACAAAACTAGCAATAAACGTTGCAATATGGTGTATCCTTTGCCCCACGTTGGGCGCCAATATAAATTTGATTAATTAAAACGTACAGCCATATTATATATTATAATGTATTTACAATTCACATTTAGAAGAAAACAATAGACGAAATAATAATAATATTACTAACTCTTTTGAACATGAGATTTATGAGTTTATTTGAAACATTACTTAGATTAAGATTTTTTTTATTGTGAAATGTATAATTTTCAAAACAGTTACTAAAAAACTATATAAGCTCATTTTGTTAATTAACTACAACTTAGAAATAAAATATATATGTTTTTGAAATATCCATCAAGCCAAACTAATATATATTTATATAAATATACAGTATTGAATACAGTAAAAAATAATCGTAACAATTCTAGAAACAATAATATCTTACTAGTATGTTATATAAAGCTTCTATTAAATGTCAGAAATAATGTAAAGTTGGTTGCGTGTACTAGAGTGGTAGATAAGTGGACTATTTCATAAATGTTTAAACAATTCAGAGTAATTTTGAATAAAACCTTCGGTAGATTTGCTTCGAATTCAATCTGCATTTTAAGGTGAGTTAGTAAATGAACTAATGAAAGCATCACAAAGAAAATATATATTTTTTATTCCAATACGAATAAAATTCAATACGAGCAGTTTTGAGAAACATTATACGCAAATAAGTAAAATGTCGGAATAGTATAGCACTAGGGATTAGTGAGATGGCCGGATACAAAATGCAAAAACTTTTAAGAGAGAACAACGTAATCCTTAACTGGCTATCTGTGTTCAAAACTACGAGGTATTAGAACTAGGAGCTTGGAAGTTGTAGAACGGACTTAACAGATAGACATCACAGCTATCCTTCCTCTACTGTTGTTATTAAAGTTAAAATAAAACACTAGTAGTGTTTAAAATATTAAAATAATCAACAATTAATAGTGGACCTCGCACCTAATTATATTAGAAAATAACTCATTTTGGGAGACTTTTTAGGTTCATATCAAAAAATTTTCATAAGATTTTTCAAAAGCAGCCAAATATATAGACGCAATGATATACACAAACACACAAACCCGCAGTGATTTGCACATTTCGATTCAATTACCCGAACAGAAACTTATGCCAAGATTGAACAGGATATTTGTCGGAAGTTTGGCAACTGCCAGCTGATAAATAATGGAGATGCATCAATCTGGAACATTACCTTAAATATTATGTACCAAATTCAATCTAGGTATATTTATATACATAGTCTAGTTTAATCTGGCAGGATTTGTGACGTCAGAAATCAGAATGTTGAAAATAGATAGTTTTGATTTTAGATTGCCAAAGCCAGACAATTGCATTAAGATAATACAACTAATAAATCATGAATTGTAAATTATGTCGTTGAGATTTAACATCGACCACATTCAGTCACTCTCTTCTAAATATCATCCAAGGTTCCATAAGAAGAAGTAACCTCAGAAGTAGCAGAAGTAATCTTCTAAGTCATCTTTTGTGTAACAAGCACACGTCAGAACATATAATTTTAGGGTCGGCACTAACGCCACTATTGTTTTTATAAAAACCGTTACAAAGATCAGAATAAACGGGTTTTCTTATAATAAAACGAACCGTAAAATTTTATGTTTAATGTATTTTTTTCTTGCGGTATGAAAACTAACAATATTGTATTTGGATTATATTATATGTTAAAAGTTAAAATAGTACCAATGGTAAGGATTATTTATATTCAGTCGAAACAACTGATTGAAGAGAGATAGAGATAATTAATATTCGCCAACATTAGACCAGTTCAAGAGTCAGTTGGATTTAGTTTAAAACTAAACATCTGATCATTTATATCACTTCACTCTCTCACGGATCAAATGGATTCTCAATACTACCAGGTGCAGTTTACACAAACAGATGGAAGGATCTTTACCATAGCCGAAGATATATTGAGATGTACGGGCGGGATCAATAACCTACCTAAGATAGCGGTGGATGGCTGTCGGATACAGTCATTTACCACCAAATAATGCAGCTAAAGCTACATCTTTCGTATTGAGAAGTATACTTTACCTGGTTTAATTAAATAATGATCTAAGCAGTTCAGATAGTTAGCGATTAAAATTTGAACCAAATATCCCTTTTGTCATAACTTATTTAAATATATTTAACTAACAAATTTGTTCACAAAGTTTCATAGAAACTGTAATTGTTTGTCTTCAAAAGTTATTAAATATTGAAGTAGAGGATTTTCAACTTTATCCATATGTATTAAAGTTCTTATTTGTTGGTATGTTATAAAACTAAACCTCAAATATATGTATATTGGATAACCAACTTCAGAGAGAAAACTTTAAGTCCATATTTTTTATCAGGTAGATCATATTATAGTTATTATTCAATTAAAAAGTATTATCTATTGATATTTATATTATTTGGTTATCTTTATTTATGTAACAATTATCGTTAATAATGTTATTATTTATATATCTTTCTGAGATACCTACTGCTGTTTCTTTCAAGAGTTCAATTAGTTGCGAGGTTAGATTTGTTATGAAGCACTGTTTCTAACATGAACCACATCTTTAACACTCGATCCCATGTCTCCTATATACCTAGTCCCTTTATTTAAGTACTTTAGTAATTTAAGTTATCTTGTATGTTTAATATCTACATTCATGATACTGTATTAAACATTAACTTTTAGCAGCACTACCTGTTATAAAAAAAATAAAACAATATAATGTGTTAGAAACCCTTAGCGTACTCACACTGACACCTGTAAGTACTTACCCCGTACACTGTACAGATTAACTCGACTAGATAACACTGATAACTTACCTAGAAAGAGAAAAGACATAATTAATAATAAGGAATGATTCAGTTACTCTTGACAATTAACATCTATAATACAATATTATTAACATTATAAAAGATTGTTTTAAGGTTTCACGCCTCGATTACTCATTGGAACATTATGACATTTTACAGAAGCAGTGTCATAACATAAGACATACCTTTCATTAACAAAAAATATCTGTTCCGAGGTACAGCAAAACACTTATTACATAGCATTTTTTTTTACTTTACATCACAGACGAACCCGCGTTCAGAAACCAGTACAATTATAAATCTGGTGTAAAATTAACGATAGTTTAGTTCGAAGGCCGTATCTGGTTGGTTCATGCGCGTAACGAAGTTGTTATAAAAAATACGATACATAATGCATAGTCTTTAGTAACGAGTACACACATCGTTAAGAAGCTCACGAAACAAAGAATACGAAAGTCTATTCAAATAGGAGTCTTATTACTTCGCAGTATGTTCGATATTACGTTAAAACTTTTTCTTCAATCCGATTACCGCCGCGCTAAAATTCAAGATTTCGCAAAATGTAGGTACTTAGTCTTTATTCTACGGAAAAGGATAATTATATTTTATTATTTAAGCCTTTAGACTTCATCTGATGTTGCTGAGTATTTGTTTAAATTAGGTGAGAATTTCGGTTATTAAATGGCGTCATATTGACACGGGCCATGTTAAGATTAGGTTAGGAGGAGGAGGCTTACTTTAGAATTATGAAAACTATTATGATAGCGCTGCGCCCACTGCGGTTGGTGGACAACAATATTATTTTGTAGACTATAATAAGAAGTTATAAATAGTATCGGGGAACTATTAATTCAGCGATACGTCGGTTTCATAATTATCGGTCACGCTGCAGCGCCTCGACTGTTCCACAACAGATCTGAACACGTTGCAATATGCTGCTGCGTAATTTGTATTCAATACCTCTCATAATTACCAATATGAGTCTTCGATAAGGCATTCATCATATATAATTAATAACCTCGTATAAACACTTCGAACGAATCAAAAATTCAGTTCACAAAATAGGCCAAGTGAAATTATAATTGGAAGATAAGTACCTACTGTCATGACGAAGCTTCATCATTTAAAACATCGGATCAGAAATTGTAAAACTATTGATAAAACAAACTAACAGACATTATTCTAAGGTGTTATGTGTAAATTGATGAAATATAAATATGTTAGGTAGTAAGTAGTAAGGAGTGTGTGACGTAACATTGGAAGCCAGCCCTATCAGAGTCAGTTATCGTAAAATACAATTGTAAAAATATGCCGTCGCTGCGGTAAAGTAGTTTATAGACGTTTCGCACGACAACTGCAAAATAAAACATAAATAACTAACTGTCTATAACATAACTGAACTCGATGCGATTTTAGACAGAGAGAGACAGACGTAATAATTGTAAAACCAGGAGGTAGGTACTTAGTGAAAGTAGCCATCATTCATTACGGTCGATACAAACAAAACAAAAACTCCAACCGTTAGAAAGTGGAAGTTAAAAGTTTTAATTAATAACATTACTCAAATACGCGAGCGGTAATATAATACAATACGCCACAAAATAATAATATCATTACTCGAGTACTTTGAATGCAGGCTTTTGATTTATTTTCAGCCTTTTCCAGATCCGGTTGTAAAATGTTGATTCAATTTTATTTTGAATCCGACCGAGTTCTAAAGAGTTCTTCAAGTTCTGAAATTAGCTCATTCCTTTTGGAATTATAAAAATGTACAAGAAAAAAGTCTAACACACAACTACCACATACATATAATATTTGATGTAAGTTGAATTTAATGAATGATTTTGATATTATAAATCATTTAAGAGACAAGACACTCGCGTCGCAGTAACAAATGAACTAGTTAGAGTTATCTAAAACATGGTTTAAACAAACTGACTGCTAATGGGATATTAATGTTATCTGAAATAACTTTAATATAACATCAATCAACGTTTGATCTATATTTTAATAACCAACTATTATATTTCTAGTTCCTATTTGTAATACATTAACACACTAGTCTTGAGTCTCGTTATTTAATGAACTCGATCAATTGATTTTAATGAAATCAACTTCAAAGTCAATATAACAACATTGTTATCTGTTATCGAACCACAAATATTGAACGATTAGATAAAATGTTTTCGATCGTCGAATAAAATAATTAAATTTTATTTATAGTTATAATAAACGGAAGTTGTTCTATATTTTTTTTATATTTTACTTTTTTTTCTGAACGAGGCAAGTCAATAACTACACATAATGTTACGCCTGTGTGTTTGTGTGTGTGTAAGATGGTAACGTGAAATGCGCGTCATATACCTATCTGCTACTTGAGCCCGCGGTATGTGATGTCATGATAGACGTGCAGTCCAGTACTTGGGTACTATTATATATTCAATAAACTAATTACTAATAAGATTCAAATCAATCAGTGATTAGTTTGTGTATAACTGTCAATTTCACATTAGTTTTCTAGTATTCAATAACTTTTACACGACCTTAATTGAGAAAAATATTGGAAAATTGAAATGACACCGAAACTACAATAATATTATAAATGGTGATAAAGACTACCTTGTCAATAAAATAAAACTTTTACTATTGAGGAGTATTTTATTTAATATGTATCACCAAATAATTTATCATTTTACATAAAATGTATTAATGAAATAAAACATTGCTATATGTAGGTCCGTGTTGTAATCGTATATATTTTGATATATTTTAAGTTGCATCCACAAGTAAATTAGAAAAGTGGTGATTATTGAGGACGAACCACTATTAGCGTTCCTCGTATTAACTTATATTTAACTAAAATACACAGAATACGTGAAGTAGATCAATAATTCATACTTACACGAACTTTACTTAATACATAGAGGTAATAGTGTTTCGAGTTAAAAGCTAGGTCAACAAGTATGGTAAATGTTAATGTATATGTGTGGTACATATGATTTGTAATATAAGGGTTATAAAAATCCTAATTATGTAAGATTTAATTGAAATTATTGATTAAGAGAAGCATGTAACAAGTCACTATTTAATTAATGAAACAATTAGGAACGATTTCGACTTAAAAGATATGGAGAATTCAAATACAATATACCTACTCTCGGTACAGTTATTAAAAACCATTTCTTAAATTATGCTGCATTCATAGCGATAAAACATTTTCCGTGTACGGATCTGCGTCTTATGAATACGAATAAAAGACGACTTAGGACTGAAAAGCCTGGCACCAGACGATAAAATTGTTCAAAAAAAGTTTTAATATATACCAACAACCCTAGTGGCGTCTTAATTATTAAAAAAAAATAAAAAAACTGACGCTACATTTTTGCGGTCCAAAAGTTTTCCTTATAAAAAGATTAAGTGACAAAAGCGTTACAAAGTCGTCGGCAACAAAAAGTCACCATTAAGTCGCTTAAGTCCTTAAAAAAGGTTGCCGACAAAAGAGTCGCTTGCGTTTCGTTAAAATTTGCGTCGCTGCAAATTAATTTTATTAAAAAAATAAATAAATAAATTTGGGGCGGAAATTTTGAGATTACGTTGTACATAACATGGAAAAAACATTTTCACTATCGCCGTTATTAAGAAGTAATTAATAACACAATTAAAATAATAGCACCACTAGAACCAACCCTAAATTACAAGGGTCGAAAAAGCCAAGCGGTAGATAAGCCAATGACTATTCGGCGCGTGACCGATAAGGGACTGCAGCCACAAATGAAACAGATGGCGCTGGGAGCAACTGGTGCGGTTGGTGCCCGCAGTTTAGCTTCAATTAAAAGATAGATTACTTGTTGCCTTTGACCGGTTGGGTCAGGCGGACATAAATAAACATTTACTTTAAATCAGGACAATGTTGGCATATTTCAAAATATATGTAAAATCGACCAAACTGTTGATTGTTACCAATGAAGTGTTTATCATTTTTTATTGGACTAATCTGCGCCTTCGTATAATTATTAGACCAAAAGTAATCTCATAAGAGTATAAAATTATATTAAATTGTTTGTCTCAGAAGTAGAGAATCAGAAACAAATGAAGTTAAAACGATCAAACGACACGAGTAAGCTCTTACTATTCGACAATATCACTTTAATCCGACCCTCGGCCGGAGTAGCGGAGTAGCGGAGTAGCCGTCACTAGACAACTGATAGCGCGTTCGGTTCACTTCGTAACACTAAATATGTCTGTGGAAAAAAGCTTCCTCTAATTGACTAAAGTGCTTCTTCGCATTTGGCAAGTATTTTCTTGTATAGACTGTTGTGATTTTTTTTACTTATAAATAGTTGATTAAAAAGTTAAGAAGCTCTGGTAACAACAAATAAAATATTTTTAAAGTTTTTCTTTAGAAATTAAATCTTTTATCGGAAAATTTTATTTTTAGCGTAGATTTTAATATTTCAGAGACAAAATGAAATATACAATATTAAGGATGATGTACAAAATTATCTAACTAGCAACCTATTTTAATATACCAAGAAAACCATAATGAATGGAAGTTTGTCCACAATTAGGGTATAACGTAAATTACAAAGGTAGGCTCCGTGCGGAACCTCGTGTCGACAGCTGAATATTATTAGTTTCCGATTTACGTTGTAACGATAATAGATACACTTCCGCACTCAAATGTATAAAGTTTTGAAAATACGACTTTGAACGCGACGTTGAAACCTTTTCGGCGAAAAGTTTAGGATAGGACCAGATATCAGACAGTATAAGTAAAAACTATATTGGAAAGGTATTGTTTTTTAATAATGCAAATAAAACTTCGTTTATTAAAATATAAATTGTTTTATTTTAATAAAAATTTAAATATTACTTGAGATATAAAATGTCTATGCTAAGATGAAGACGTAGGTAGATATCATAGACGAGAGTAACAAAATGAAATTAATTGCAAAAAGCTATATAACACCAAATTGTCTTAAATCTAGTTAAATCTTTTTCTCTATTGTACAGGATTTTTAAAATTACTACTGAGGATGTTTTTTGTGATGCAAATTTTCATCGGGCATGGAATAATTATTTTTTACGATTGGCTCAGTCGCTTTTGTGAAATTTTAATGGATTTTCTTTACGAGGCGTTTCCTTTAGACGTTGTTAATAAATATCATAAATGTAAGGGTAGAGGACCTCATTAAAAACAAAATCAAGTAACAATGAGCAAGATATAACAGACTTATTTGAATATAAACATCCTTTTTATCTACAATACTTGAATAATTTTTCAAATTATGTAACATATTTCCAACCAATCAGAAGTACTTCAAATCGCACACAAGGTGTAAAGGAAATTGCAGCATCGATCGCGGCGGCGTCAGGGAACCCACAATACGATATCATCAATACTTCACGGCGAGACATCACTTGATGATGGACTATTGAGGTCCAATCATTTATCACACATACATACTCGGTTCACTTTACCCCTGGATAATAGTTAGAATCTTAGGTCATATGCAATTCGAGCTAAAACTTGACCTAAATCTGCTAATGTTAGTTATAATGGAGTCGGGAGATTGATAGGTTTATAAGTGTTAACTAAACTAACAACTTAATATATTTAATTATTAATTGATACGATTAGGATTTACTAGTAGGATTATGACGCTATCAGACCGTTTTATTATTTATATTTATTTAAAATTATTGAATTATTCAGTATAAGAGGGCACCTATGTAGTACACACATATAACCACAGCACATAAGGATTAGTTGATGTATTTACAAAACATTTATCTCTAGTACTTTTAATAATAGCATATACCAACTGCTCATGAAAAATAATACATTGTTTATATAATTGATTAAAGGCTTTTTAATTAAATAACAAGTAAACTTGCAAAGTAGAAAGCTGAATAATCTATTTGTTTGTTTAAGTCTCAGGATATAATTTACTAGGCAGGGACCAAGTTATAATATGTAATTAATTGCAGAAGAAGACAATTTACATAACAGAGGAACTGATAGTACATATAAGAAAATTAAATTAACTATCAATTAATATTTGAATTTACTTCATGTCTCTACATTCAATATTCATTTACTTCTTCTTTACCACGTATTTAAATGTTAGTTATCTGCGCGTGATGAGTTATTGTATTGAACTGTCACCTGTTTCCAGCGAACAGCTCACAAGAGTAACAGTCGTCTAAAGATTGCCGGAGATTTATTATACATATCTAAAAATTAAACAGAAACCTAATAATAAATTTACACGAAACTAAGAACATGATACTCTTTTTCACGAGTACAATAATAAGCCTCACTGTAGACTTGTTAAATGCGTTTAATTAATGGTAATAATGTTCTTATAAGCCTAACCAAGTCATTTGTGAATATCTGGGCACGAACTCAGCGCCATTTTGTCTGACTTGTCCTACACCTATTTAGCAAAAACGAAACACAGCTTTGATAAAGTTCAAAATAGTAAAACTTATTACTTATATTATGTACAAAAAATATCAATATGAAGTTTTTTAAATAATGTAATGAAAGTAATATTATATACATTTTCGTTTTGAGAACTTTTAATTACAACATCGCCGAGAAAATTAGCTTCAACTGCAATGATTTCTGATGATTCTCAAGTTCGAAACCTGCTACGAATCAGGTAATTGGTTTAGCGGTTAACGTAACCAACTACGACTGATGTACGTAACCTGATATAGGGAGTGGTCGTTTAAATCACTCACATTCAGTGATATTATTTTAATATTACCATAAAACCCTTAAGAGACTTTTATTAATAGTTTAATAAATGTATATTATATAAATGATAATATAATGACGCCATTCAATCAACAATAACGTTACATTGTTCGAGGAGGAAGACTAATTTGATATCAAAAGGATTACTCGACTCTTAAATATAAAGTAAATATGAAATCTACGAATCTTTGAAACGGCTTCAGTGAACAATGAACGTAAGATAACATCCAACATTTATATTGATAATGATATTCAATTATTGAACCGTACAGTTATTTAAACTATTTTTAAGAATCTGAACAGATTAGTGATTAGTTGCTGTAGTGACTATCAACACACAGACACAACTCTCTTAACAGTGATACTATTTTTTATTTTAATTATCTCTTCAGAAACTATCTTCTCGTACGATATGTATATTAAATATACCATTCTTGCATTCATTACCCACAACGCTGCTCCATTGTAAGACAGGCGAGTATACTCATTGAATCCTATAAATTCAAATTCGAAAAAGTAAGCTTATTGTGTTTTTTTTTCAGACAAATTTAAATAAACATTGAATTCAATTCATTCATTGAATTGACCATTCCAAAAACAGTGAATTCTAAAAGTAAGTCGCTGCTTCGTAAAACGTTGGTCCAATTTAATATTACATAATTTCATTAGCCATTAGGCTGTAGAGAGAATGAAGCCTTAACTAGAGTTGTTCGAACTTCCCTAATTCCAAGTTCACACGTCGGAGAAGCGAAGATGGCGAGTTGCAGTTCAAGACTGCATCTTCCAACTCGTTAAAGCGAAAATGTTGCTACGGTCTGATAAAGTTATAATTAAATCAATTTTATCTTATGTATAATATGTACTTTGTACTTTACGAACTACAACACAAGATGATTAAATTGAAGACAATCTTGTAAGATATAATCCAATCTTCTAAATTCGACACTAAAAGCCACAAAGTCTAGAAACTCTTTCTAATTAGAGGCCTCCTATATCCCGGTGAAGTGGTAATCATTGCGGGTGCTAATCATTGTAGGTGCTGATGGTGATATAACTCTCACTCAGGAAACATACCAGTTAGCGGATACATAAATTTGAAGCATTAGTTTCCGACCTACGACGTAACAGTGTTGAGATAAGGACAGGAAGAGGAGATATGTCATGCGAATGTGTATTATAATATGTAAGTCAGTATTATAAGTTGGTAGTATCTTCAAAAATAAAATTAACAACACAATTAAAAAGTTATTTGGGTCGTTTTTAATACCGCATTTATTTGGGAATATAAAAATGAGTCCTGAATGTGGTAGGATCTTTTCTTGCTTTTTATGTTTATATGATAATAGTCTATAATATGTAATTATTATCTAGATTATAAACCATCAATGAAATAAACAGATATCGAGATTATTTATACAACAGATATACCGCACAACAGCTGATACCAACTACAATAACACGGAACAACGCCGCGCCCACCAGTGGGAGTGGGAAACGACTTACGATGCAAGCGCTTTAACACATGTGGTGTATTTAATATAATTTCATTTTATGTTTATGTATGCCCTTGTATGGTCTGTATGATCATTAATTAAATGTGCAATGTAGTTATCAGTTTAACTTCGTACATTTATACCTATATTTTAAAATGCAAATTGCATTACACTAAAATATCCTAATAATTAAATTATCATTCAACAATTAATATAATAATCATTTATTATATTAATGTTTCGATTTTTCATAACAATTAAATACAAACCGGATGGGTCATATTTGTAATTTATATTAATAAAACATCCATTATATATAAAATACCATCAGGAACCAAAGATATTTTATTTAAATGAGAAGAAACTCTAACATCAATAAAAGTTTCTAACAGCTAATTATAATACTTAAATAATATAAAATAAAATATATAAAGAAATACACTGTTGATACTAAAACAACATGAATAAGAAAAATATACATACTTAATTTAGTTTACGAAGCAATACTTAAATAAAAAAAAATGATGAAAACATTAAGACGTAATTTATTATAAATGACGTTATTATAACCCGTCGATTTAATTTAGATTATTAATGATTTTTATTATTTTTATGACCAAATGGTCATAAAATAGTCTATAAAATGGTCAGTTAACTTTATCTCAGACCTTTTGCAAGAATTTTAATCACAAAATAAACTCTAACATTAATACCTTAAATTATTAGCTTCTTCACAAAAACCCATCTAGTTACTCTTATATTATATCAGCATCTTTGAATACTAAAGGACTAAAAGGAATCTGAAACGTTACAGTACAATGCTACCAATTATTCTGTTATACAGTCTGTCTGTCAGTAATGTATTCTTTGTCTCCTTAATACTTAAGACAAAGAATCTAGAGTCTAAATGTAGAGGTAGAGGCAGACAGATACCTTTAGTCCATTGAAAAGTTACATTTGGGGTTGCCTTTTTTAGAGGACGCAATTTTATTTTTTTAATGTGTAGGGGGGGTCAGTAGAAGCTTAAGTTCAAGTTTGTGGGGTCGCCACCCTTGTCCCACGGCCGCCATCTTGGAAAAACGGGTGCAAAAGGTTTTCGCTCTGTATCTCGTAAACTAGTTACCCTACAGAAAATTTAATCGAACATAAAATTTAGAAAATTAAATTTCCTACAATTTTATTTCTATTACTTTTTAACGTCAAGTGACCAACAAAAAAGTTATAAACAAAAATAAGTAAAAATTTTGTAACAAATTTCCTTTTGGAGGTTATAACTTTTTTTCAGTTCATTTTACAATAAAATGACATCACAGCAATTTTGTAGAGGGTTTTTCAACGAACAATTTCCTCTTTATACTTGTTTCATTTTAATTTATTTATCTAGGTTTTACAGCGCTCCAAACTTGAACGGATTCTCGAATGCTCATAGGGATGCAATAAAAACTAAAAATAAAACTTACTTTTCTATCTATATTTTTTTTATTCATACAATTTATTATGATCTTAACATTCCTATGCTATTATTAAACTATGTTTGACCCTTTTCCCCACTACAAAACTGATTTTACTGTCGACCAGGCTGAATCGGATGCAGATGCGGTCATCGTCCATTGTACGCTTGATGCATCACAGTCATATGATTCGGTGACAATCATAGCAGAAGACATCGACATCCTTATATTGCTGACGGCATTAGAAAGAAATCAAACTAATGTATTTTTTTAAAAACCTTCAAAAGGGCGTACGTCCGAACAATTGTACTGTCTGTCTGTTTTAAATATAACGACGTAATAGTTGAGAATTTACTGTTTCTCCATGCCTTCTCAGGATGCGACACAACGTCAGCAGCGTATAACATGGGCAAAGTCAAATTTATAAAAATTTTGCAGAAACATCCAGAGTTAGCAAGTGGAACTAAATTATTTAGGAGGGAAAAAGTCGAGTCATCGTTACTCAGTGTTGTTGGCGTACGTTTTTTCATCTCTTTATATGGCGGAAATAAAAACGATACTCTAGACACTCTGCGATACAAACGATTTGCTAAGACAGAGAATGAAAATGCATTTAATCTCTCTTTACTTCCTCCAATACAAGATGCAGCCCGTTTCCACAGTTTCCGAGTATATCTAGAGTACCTTTTGAAGGTTTTTAAAAAAACACATTAGTTTGATTTCTTCCTAATGCCGTCAGCAATATAAGGATGTCGATGTCTTCTGCTATGATTGTCACCGAATCATATGACTGTGATGCAGCAAGCGCACAACGGACGATGACCGCATCTGCATCCGATTCAGTCTGGTCGACAGTAAAATCAGTTTTGTAGTGGGGAAAAGGGTCAAATATAGTTTAATAATAGCATAGGAATGTTAAGATTATAATAAATTGTATGAATAAAAAAAATATAGATAGAAAAGTAAGTCTAATTTTTAGTTTTTATTGCATCCCTATGAGCATTCGAGAATCCGTTCAAGTTTGGAGCGCTGTAAAACCTAGATAAATAAATTAAAATGAAACAAGTATAAAGAGGAAATTGTTCGTTGAAAAACCCTCTACAAAATTGCTGTGATGTCATTTTATTGTAAAATGAACTGAAAAAAAGTTATAACCACCAAAAGGAAATTTGTTACAAAATTTTTATTTATTTTTGTTTATAACTTTTTTGTTGGTCACTTGACGATAAAAAGTAATAGAAATAAAATTGTAGGAAATTTAATTTTCTAAATTTTATGTTCGATTAAATTTTCTGTAGGGTAACTAGTTTACGGGATACAGAGCGAAAACCTTTTGCACCCGTTTTTCCAAGATGGCGGCCGTGGGACAAGGGTGGCGACCCCACAAACTTGAACTTAAGCTTCTACTGACCCCCCCTACACATTAAAAAAATAAAATTGCGTCCTCTAGAAAACGCAAGGTAAGGCCTAAAAAATGTAACATTTCAATGGACTACTTAGCGATATAGAAATAAATACTGGTAGCATTTATTATGATCAAACAATACTTGCACGCTGCCTCTGACGTCTATAAGATTGTAAATAAAGATATAAAATCACTCAAAGCCAGATTTTTTAACTGATTTGAACCTAACAAGTTTTTCAATAGTTGATAACTTAAGTACTACTTATTATTAATAAAACAACTTCGCTCCTAACTATTTTATTTTTAGATACTCTAAATACAACGCTTAGTGATTTGAAGTTATAGTGTATAGTAATTATCAAACATATTATAACATACTAATTTTAGGTCTGAAGTTCTAGTATAATTATAAGAAAATATAATGAACAAATAGAAGTAAACACACAAGCCAATATCAATTTAAAAATGCTTCCACAAATTTCCGTAACTTGAACAATTTCAGAAAGTAGATAATCCAGTGACAATAGAAAACAACCGCACACGAGCCGCAGATATTAACGACGTAATAAATCCCTGCTTTTGTATACTTCATAGAAGAAAGGCGTTATTGTACTGAAAACAATTAGCAACAATAAATTCATTCGACTTTTAGTATTGTTCATGTTATGTTATTTTTATGCTTTTATAATAAATAGAGGACTAACGAGCTGGAGACTTACGGCTCTCAAAGATATATCTACTAACTCATAGACACACACACACACACACACACACACACACACACACACACACACACACACACACACACACACACACACACACACACACACACACACACACACACACACACAGATACACACACACACACACACACACACACACACACACACACACACACACACACACACACACACAGATACACACACACACACATGCAAGAGCGTAGCCACAATTAACACTTCAGGACGTTCCTACGTAAAGGAAAGAACAAGTCTGCTACTTGACAAAAGACTACTACTACTACTACTACTACTACTACCTACACTTATTAATTGTAACTATCAACCTGTTGACACACTATGATCTGTCAGATGTTGTTATTTCGTACCTTTAGTCATCTGTATGTATGTTATACAATCCATCACCCGATAATCAATATTAATATCAGTGGGAGATTATCTATTGTCAAAGAGTAGGTTTTTATTTGTATTAGTGTGTCTATGAACTGATTGTGTTGGATGGTTCGTATTTAACATCATTGAAAATACTTTATGAGCTGCCGATATTACGTTTTAAGTCTTTTTATAAATCAAATACTAATAATTGATTACAATTATTTGGACGACTATTGAACTATAAACAAATTCACTTCAAATTGTTTAATGAATAGAATATTTTCAAATATTAAAAACACCAAAGTAATATAAAGTAATAACTAAATGTAAAGTAATAAGTAAAGTACTATCCTGTACTAAATAGAACTGACTGTTCTATTGTTTGTCGATTCATTGATAACTTAAGATAAACTCATATTACATTATGTTGTTTGTTACGTCATAAACATTAACATACAAAAGTTTTCATTTCGATAAATATAATATTCCCAAACGTAACAAAAAATCATAACTTTCCTTTCTTCTGGCTACCTAGAGCTCGTAAAACCTAGTGTTAATAAAATAATTTCAAGATCGTTCGATCATTCTTATATCATCATTTCTCTAATAAGAATATAATAAGTATATAATTTTGGATAAACAAAATTAATAGTTAGTATGGTATGGTATTTAAATTTAATCCAATTTCCTAAAATACAGTGATTCATGTATTATTGTCACAAGTCCTACGTTCACAATTCATTTTATTTCAGTCTACGTTCTAATGCATTTATCTTTTAATCACCGTCTCAAAGCAGTTTTAAATTATTTGCGGCTACGTACATACGTACATACATACAAACCGCAAAGAGCTCAACTAATGAAAGGACGAGAGATGCTTTATAGTTTTACGACCGACATCAACTTAAATATAGCGACTGCGGGATATTATTCTACTACAAACACAAAAATGTATGTATTTAAATTAATAAAAATACACAGTGATGCTGGATACGGTCGTTGTTTGAGACGCACGCTCCCCTGACTTCGCAATTTAGCTCTAGATCGATTGCAATAGTGTCAAAAGCTATCTGTGTATCTGTAGTTGATAGAGACGAGTAGACTACGAAACTTTCACTAAAGTAGATTACAGATATTATAACTGGCTTATGAGAGCCGCTCCTCCTGTGAGGGCCACTTTAAAACCAATAGAGCAACAGACACAGTCGTCCTCAGACGATGTATGATGTGTTGGAAGTACGTTTTTGTCCACAGGAACAGTATGTGTTGCCAGAAAAAAAATACTAGTCCTATTTCTTTTTCCAGTTCTATGTCATCATGTCAGGATTTCGAGCCCCCTAGTCGATTCGACAGTCTCGTTGCGCTGCCAATTGAGCTACTGTATCGTATGCTACTTTATTTTAGGTAAAAATAAAATAATATACCTACTGTTATATCAAATAGGTAATATGTTTGCCTGTGTGTGTGTGTTACTGTGTCATTTACGAAAACTAACTTATTAACGGGTACAACCTAAACTTTTCAAGTATATAAGAATAAAGAAGATATCTTTGTAATTGCGTTAACGGTTTTGTGTTAATTGTTATTATATATAACTTTATAAGCTCGACTTTCATAAAATATGTTTCATGTTTTCTTGTTTTGAATATAACCGTATAAATATCATAAAACAGAAAGTTGGTTGAAATTTTATCACGTTGAAGACGTTGCTTACATTAAGTATTATCTAATTACTAAGACTAAACTAATTAATCATGGATCCTGAGGTTCCTTTGCAAAGTAACACTTTAAAAAATATTTATTTTCTAACGAACGAGACTAAATGTAGCGGAATACAGAAAGAATGGAAGGACGGAAGCGATCCGCTCGCAAATGGGATTCAATCGCTCGAATAAAAGTAGAGATGAATGAACGAAACGAATGCTTCGTTCATTTTCATAACAGCTGGAAAGAATGACGCTCGTAGTGCACTTTCAATCTTTTAATTCTGAATTCGATATTAAATCGGAATAATGTAACTATTAATGTTCAAATTATTTATGTACGAGACTACCGGCTGCTGCGGCGAATATAGTTCAACTATATAATACTTTTGTATACATAAATTCTCATATGTTTTGTAAAATAACATTCTTACGACAAAACATTATTTTAAATAAACAAAAGTATACAGAAAATAAAAAGGAAAAGTATCACAAATGATATACGTTTCTCTCGCTGTAGGATCGTAGTTGTTATTTGTCTCCTTATGACTACTATTCATTGCCTAGAAAATATGATATAGGTATTTTTACTCGTTTAATAAACAGTATAGTTAGAAAAAATATATACCTACCGGTTTTCTAACAAGATGACTTAAATTAAAAAAATGACATAGTTAATTAACAATTGTTGATAGATATTAAAAAAATATTTAATAATAAATGGATAAATAATAATACATGTCTATTGTACGTATCGTCTTATAAATAATTGAAGAGTCGTTAAAAAATAAATCTGTCAATTAGGCTAACTTCAGAGAAACAAATCAAACAAATGAATTTGGCTGACAATTATTTTATCATCAGCTCATCTCTACACCCGCGTTGTTAATTATGGGTTAGTATATACAATCGTTTTGTTTCTATTATCTAAAATATTTATAATGATACTATATTTTATCACATTTACTGAGGATATTTAATTATACATTTTATACAATAAACGATTAAACATATTTATTCAATTAGCATCTCTTAAGATCACTTTCCAAATAAATCTATTTATACCCATCACGAGAAAATGAATCATTCTTAGAAATATTAATTTCATTAATAACGTGTTATTGGTTCTATTTAGCAGAATGTTATAAGAGAAATATATTATAAAATATTATTTTCCTAGTTACTGTTATAATTTCACTATAATAAAAAACATTTTCAGATTTTAAAACAGTTGTCTAGGAAAAAGTAACTACATAACAAAGTTAAAACTATTAATGTAGAATTATTTAGTGTATCCATCATTCACTCTGTGCATTAGAGTAGACACCAGACACGACGCATCCGCAGACAAGCGACAGAATAAATACTACTAACTATTTATCGCACGAACTGGGGGTGATGGTGCGCGATATACGCTCAGGCGTTTAATAAAATTTAATTGGTTTAATTGTCTTTTTTGGGGTCATAAGCTTTCACAGCGTCTCGTAGATATTATTATTCGATATCACAGTTCAACGGGAATGTTCATTTTGTCTTATTACTTGTTGCACCTTAAAAAAATATAACAAGACCTATCAATTTAATATTAATTTAGAACATAAATTATATATATTATATAAGCTATATTATAACTTGCTTCTGAGCTTATAACCTCCACCGCTATCATTTAAACGCACAATCACTTGGCAGCAGTTTGCAATAAAACCGCCCAGTGTCTGACACTCACGACACAAACAACACCTCCTAGCACGTGACATTTAGTGTCCATCTTAAATATCTTGAGATACATCGTCTGATGATAGCTCGGTCTCGATGCTGAAGGCGCGGTTGAAATAATTCACTTGCGAATCAGTTCGATCCAAGCTTGTAAGAAACTTATCACTTGATTTAAATGTCATATTACAATTTCAAAAATAGATAACCGAGAGTCAAACGATAACAGATTTTATCGGAAAGCGTAAGGTGAGGAAGGTAAGGAGGGTGAACGCTTATCCGAGAAGCAAACTAACTAACTAACTAACTAACTAACTAACTAACTAAACAGTGAAACAGTGTTTTCTCGGTAACATCTTAATCAATATCGCATTTACAACTTTCCATATAATTTAGCAAATATTTAAATGTTATAATGAAAGACAAAATCATGAGAATCAAAATTTGTTTGTAACTTTGATTTGCTGAATTCAGAAGAATAAAGTCCTTCTAACTCGAACGTCCATCTACTTGCTCGTCTACTGGGTCTGTCTTACTTAGATACTTAAAATAGTTTTGTGCTTGATTGGTAGGTACTGCACAAAAGCAAGCCAAAGCTCGTCTACCAGCTAGTATTTGTCTGGCGGAAACCAGACCGATACCCACGGACCTAAATTTAAACGTACCGCATACTTGGCACTTAGATAGTTCCTAAAATACACGATCGCAACAAAGGCTAGATAGCAGGAGTGCATCTCGCTAATTATAAACATTCATCACGAGAGCGACACTTGGCAGTAGTTGATGAGATGACTCATGACTCTATACTCTTATACCTAACGTGTTCTCGTGAGGGGAAGTTTGGACCTAAAGCATTGACCTGGAGCCGCATCTAGAGAGAGCCAAAGTAATCCTGCAATTTTATTAAATTGTTACAAAGTTCGTTTTATTATCAAAATCCAATATTTATTTATTTTCTGGGATTTCACAATGTTTCAAATATCCACGGGAATAAGGTGTAGTGCCAACATTAACATTTAACTGTAACTTTTATAACTACTTTATCTCGGTCATTCTCCAAACCAAGGTCTTAAAAGTCTATTCAGTTATATTTAGATGTAGGTACTGGTTTTTTTTTCAGTTTGGCCGAACCTATTTTATTAAAGTGTTTGTAATTATTTAACGCTAAATGTTTGGCGATGTAGTAAAATGTCTATAACAAACTTAGTATTAGGTAATGAATTTAATAAAATATTTTCGTTACATAAAATAACCTTCAACTTAAATTACAATCTATAAAATTAAATTAAATTTCCTTTATAAAACTATTTCCAGGCAACTTTTTCCATTACTTCGTTATCGTGCCATCGAAAGTGCAAAATGAATTAATTTCCGCACCGTCCTACACATCCGCCCGCTTCGGTTGCCGATTCTCGACTGACGTAACTATGACTGGCCACCGGAAATATAACATTTTTATTGCACTACCCTCGTGATGGTTACGTTAAAAGTATAAAATAATAAATTATACTTAGTGATGTGCAAAAATGCAATGGTGTGCTTTAAGGTAAAATGATACCGCGTTAAGTCACATAGATATGTTTTATCTGTGCCATCATATTGTTTTTTGTGTGGACGTAATCATCCATCGTTCTTACCACAACCATTTGTATCTCTGTAGCTTAATTTAGAAAGACTCTTATTTCTTAAATACATTTTGTTATCTTAACTGGAAAATCTGCAATTAAAAACCATTACCTATAATTGATTGTAATAAAAAAATATATTAAGACGTCATATATATTACTTAGATCGTAACACTGTCTTCAACATAGATTTTGACAAAACATATTTAAAACAAATAAAATGGAGTTAACAATTTCGAATACCAAATATTTATTTAAGCCATCAATAACATATAACAAACAACACAGATTGATCCACCAAAATGTGTAAATGATAATAGAATTCATTGTTATTACGGCACTTTAACTTAATAAAACAAACACACCTACAAGTCGCTGAGATCACATTAATGCATATATCTGTGAAACACACCAATTTGATCTAGTCATACATTTGGCACTCGTCCAGAATCCAAGATGTTGTAAACGAAACAAAACCATATTACAAGATATATAGAGTCGTAAATTACATAGAGCGACATTATTACGAGATTTTGATAGTCAGTTATTCTCGGTGTGACACGAGAGTGATATGAAAATGACACTTGACTACAATTAAATATAGTGGATGGTGAAAGTGGACCTGAGCTATGTTTTATCAAAAACTAAAAAGCTAAAGTCTAAAATCGATTAATAATCTATAACCTAAGGGTATCTTAGGTTTATAATTTACATACCCAAGTTTCTTCATTACTCAATCAACCTGGTTGTTGTACAAGTAAAATAGGACAATAGTTAAGTTGATATTATGAGTTGACTCGACCTGGAGTAGTTTGAAAATATTAACATTCGAGAAACACCACACTGAGCTGAGTATTGATTGATTGACGCTATTTACGACGCGCGATAAACGATATTCAATACTTTACTTGGACTGTTCAATGTTTTTTTTCTTTGCTACTGTATTGATTTTACTTAAAGTAAAGAATTATTAAATATTGGGCAAGTCACTGTAGCATTGCAACTAATTACTGTTTAATTTCAGGCAAACATAGTTTTTAACTTAAATATATTATAACTAAAGATTAATAGTACAAAGTGTATTAAGTAATTTGCATATATTATATTATCTGCACGTAAAAAACATTGGATGTATTACAATAGGCAAACTATTACAACAGTAATATGAATTGGGGTCTCAATAGAAATTACGATTTATATTAGAAACGTTGTGAACGAAAAGATAATAACAAAAACAGTATTCTCGAAGAAAAATAGAAGATTTGATAAAAATACATTTTAATATAGGTATAAATGAAGCCAAGAAGACAGAAGGAAACAATATCAAAAGCCAAAACAACACAAACAAAAGGTAGAGTGCTTCGTTCACCGGTGTGTTATTTACAAATTATACTCCTTAGATAATAAGTACTCGAACGTTATCTTTACTCTCCATTAGTCGATTGAACGGTACGGAGCATTGTTAATGTGTGTGTGTGTGTGTGTGTGTGTTACAAGTTACAAGCGCATAATATACCAATTATGAAATATTATAGTATTTACTCCTTTATAGCACCTAAGCACCTCGAAACCTGGTTAGAATATATGTAGCCAGTAACTAACTAATATAATATAACTATAAGTAACTAACTATTTACACTGTGTAAGTTATTAGCGTATACTGTTGTTAACAACTTTGTCTCAATTATGAAAGATGTGCAATTGAATATTCATCAGGTGTTAAATATGCTCTGAAAACACCCCGCGTTTCCCAGAAGACGCTGATTCGATTCCTGCCTATATTGTTATTATATATTTACTAATTTAACCAACCATATATGGTTTACATGTTAATGTACAATTAAAAATATATATTCAACGAGTGCTTCATTTGTTTCTTCTTTTTATATTAAACTCTTGTCTCTTGTGACTTAAGTTAAATCATAACAAAAGCAGTGCAATGTAATTCTCTTTTTGTTGTTTTAATACAAGTTAAAGCGCTCATTGTAAGGACGTAGGTACAGTTGATGAATAACCAGCTTTTAACACGTTGACGATTATAATATAATTAATGAATGGTGTTTGTATCGGTATATCATCTATATATAATATATATGTATGTAATAGTGTTTATTATTAGGGCGGAAGTTGTATTTTCAAGTTATAAGCCGGTAAAGACTTGGTCTAGAAATAGAAACATATACGGGTCATATGTGGGTAGGATCACTTTAGAATTTCAATGCGAGAAATCATCTCTTTTAAAACTCCAATAATTGTATATCTGTGAACTTAAATATTTATTGTTGGCAAATTTCGTATTTATAAAGCTATTTTTTTTCCAATTTTACTTTTTAAGTCAGTCTAGGCTGTAGAGAGGCAATTAATCATCGACACCGTTAATATCAAACACGTTTTACAGAACTACAATGCTATAGCTTTTGAGGAAATTTTATATTTTCAACTCCTAACAGATAAACAATAAAAATCTACATTTTCACTTGGGTTATTTTAACGATAAAAATACATCGCGTAACCTCCATTAATTAAATTAACTTCCTGACGTTGACTTTAGTAATTAAAATTAAAATTTTAATTGAACGGTCTTATAGCGCAAAGTATTAACAACAAAGTCTGAAGATAATAAAATTAGTAATTAGGAAGGACTCCAAACAATTTGTGTCTCCTAGTTCAACTGGGCGTTAAATATCAGACCATTTGGGATTGCAATAGGTAGGAAGTAGTAGTACCTTCAGTTAACAAAGTTACCTAACACAATAAAACAAGTTTTATTGTGTTATATAAAATTGTTATATAAAATATGTTTTATAAAATTAATGTTTAAAACATATAATCGCATCTTTTAACCAATTCACTATAAAAATATATTATATATATGTACCACTTATATATTAACACTTATATAAATACTTATATAAATATAGAATGAAAAATAAATCGATACGGGCAGGGATTCGAAACTGCGACTTCTGGGAAACCGTCCCGTCGCTCTACCAACTGAGTTACCTGTCGTCTGGTGAATTAAGCGCTCTATATGTGATCGTCTTTATATGTAAACTTAAATCGCAGCTCAGAAAATGATATTTTTACAATCGACTGAATTAATTAACAGATCCGAATGCAATCTTACTCCAGGTTGAAGTTGCAGTCAGTTGAGTCTTTAGGAAATCATCTGAGATGGATTTCCATCCTGGTTTGCAGCTTCATCATTAATATCTGTCGTCTTTGTATAGATGCCTACTGTAAAGGGCAGACAAACAGGTATTTCAAATTCAAATACTTAGCTACGAGTAACTTATATTTTACTTACAATTTAAAATTCAATTCAATAAGAAATACCAATTCTCCAGTACAAACAGAGCCAGAGGATATTAACTCAGAAAGGTTTAAGTTCGAATTGTGCGTGTGGATAAACGTTTTTAACGCCCGACTCAAAAAGAGGGGTGTTATAAGTTTGGGGTGTTGATCTGTGCATCTGTGTGTCTGTGTGTCTGTCTGTGACATTGTAGCAGCTAAACGCGTGGACGGATTTGATTCCGGTATTTTCAATTGAAAGCCTGGTTCGTCGAGCTAATTTTGGTAAATAAGAAAGTTATGTTTAGTCGAAACAGAAACAGTCGTCTCTAAGATATTGAAGATTTTTATTGGTGCGGGTGAAAAATGTTATGCAATATTGATATAAATACTTAAACAAGTGAACATTTGTATGTCCGTAGGTTCATTTAGTACAATAATGAAACCAGTAACATAATTTTGAAAAGCAGAAAAAAAATTGAATTAAAAACTCAATAAATCCCCGATACAAAAATATCTCTAATAAGAATAAAAATAATATTATTATGTACCTACTTATTGAAGTCGTTGCGTCGGGGGACCGCTATATAAAGGAAGAATTCAAAATG
Source organism: Napeogenes inachia (assembly GCA_959347355.1). NCBI lineage: Eukaryota > Metazoa > Arthropoda > Insecta > Lepidoptera > Nymphalidae > Napeogenes > Napeogenes inachia. The sequence goes on along the minus strand of OY365796.1, from coordinate 1,106,309 downwards.
CAAGTAAATTACCAACGAAAATAAAGAAATAACGTAAAGATATTATTAGTACGTAATGATATTATTAACCTTCTTAGAAGTATTTTTGTATCGGGAGTTTTTACATTTTTAAATTATTTTTTTAACATGTTAAAAGTAAACTCTACACCAAGCAACTTGTTATCCAACCAGTCGTCCAACTATTTTGCCAAGGACCGAGAGATCATTGTTCAAGAAACTAGACACTTGATAATTTTTCACCGGCCTGTACGAGAGAGATAAGGCTTGTTTACGTTATTTAACGTAATTCCTTCACGACTAAACTCTAATATTCCTTATTAATGTTCCGGTTTATGTTTGTAACTATTCAGTACCGATACTTTGTAGATAGATATAATATATTTTGCAGTTCAGTAATAACGGATTTATTAAATACAATATTAACATAAAAATGATTAAATAGCACTAACAATTTCATAAAAACACTGATATCGTTAAAATTAAATATTGGAATATAATATATTACAAGCTTTTTTCAGCGGTGCTACCTCCAATGTCTAGATAAAATAAACTCTTGTTAGGTCGGAAGGCTGTCTAAAAGTTATTTCCCTGTCAATTTTGAACACCATTTTATTTTGGAACGAAATGTACTTTTTTCTGTACCTCTGTATAGAGGTGTAAAATCATACCAAACAAACTAACATTTGTATGTGTGACATTAGTTGTAGTATGTGGCGCACATACATGTTGATACGTTGTATGCTACATAGTGTCTGTATGTCTGTATGTACAATCTCTCCGGGGCTGCGGTCACCGGTACGTCTAATGTATCATCAACTATTCAGGCGTTACTTGACCGAAAACCATATATTCAGGTATAAGGCAATTACCCTAATAACTATAATCAATTTAATTATAAGCCACAAAACAGATATAACAATGACATAAAAATAATATAATTACACTTAATAATGCAAATAATGGAAATATAAATAAAAGATAATCTTATTAATAAATATATTATCGTTATATTACTATGATAATAAACTATGCAATGTATTAAACCGGCAAGTTAAATGACTTTAAAATACTATTACAACACCAACAGCTAAAAAAAAAGTTTAAAAACATAAATTCAATTAATTTACAGGAACAATGAGACTTCAATACCAACTGTTACTAAAATCACAATGAAAGGGGAAAAAATGTTTAAGCCCGCCATTTTAAATCGAGTCGGTCGTACCAGCAAAGAATAATAATAATTACAATATGGATAAGTTAAATGATATGCATGCAGTAAAAAATTAAACACTCGTACACGCACATTAAACACACACACACTAAACACACGGCTCTCGTAAGTACTTGTAGTTTAGTACACATATAGTATGATAGACAGTGCCATCCCAGGAACGCACTGTTTTATAACTATATAATAATAATACTACTTATTATTATATATATTGCTGTCTGTCGATGCACTAGTAGGTGTAGTAGTAGGATCTAAAATATTCTTGTGAGTATTGAACTACTTGACGATACTGCAGGTACCCTTATAACATGACATCAAAATTTATTGAAAAATGAATAATAATAAAAAAAGTACTGCTTTTAACATTATGATCATACATTGACAATTAAATAACACTAAAATTAAACTAATGTACCGAAAGTTATAAAACATATATTTAAAATATATAATACACGATAAAAGATAGTCCCAGCCGAGGAGCGCAGAGGTATGACTAATACGATCCTTTCAGCGTTACAGACTTCAGATATATTTCAGGCCGCTGAGTTTCCTACACCCAGATATATCATTTTAATAAAGCGTTAGAATAACATTAGTATGATTGATACTGCTGTTATAAATATTGTACTTTTCATTCATTATTAACATGTATTTATTAAAGAAATAAACAGTAAATTATTTTTAAATAATGGTAGGTACAGATAATTAAAAATATCGAGTTCGGTTGTGATCGCTGTGTCATATTGCTCTGTACTTCAATGTTAGAAGCATTGTTTAGGATGTCACCTTCATCCCCGACAAAGATTATATTATAAGAGTCGTGCTAATGTGTCGTGTGTCGTGTGTCGTGTTTCGTAATGATTTTTTTATTCTTTAACTACATAAAACTAGAAACCAACCTTGAATCAAAATAAAGAAAATATGATGAATCTCAATGATTTACTCCAAAAGAAAATTAATGTAGCGTTTAAAATATTTTAGAAATCATTAATCAGTAAAGCGACAGATGAGATCAGGAAAGGTCTATTATCATTATTCAATATTACTCAGTTATTTTATATAAAATACTTACGAAAATCTTGCGGTGGCAGAAATATTGTAAAAACTTACCTGCAAAGATAATAAAAATAATTCAATGAGGCTACATGGTTACGTCATATAAGTATGTAGGAAAAATATGTTTAATTTTCAAAAATGTTAAGTCAACAATTATTCGAGTATAACAATAACGAACAATAAACTTACATACCAAAAGCCTTACAATTCTTATCAAAATAACACCATCCATCACTTACGTAAACCAGGAACATTGCTCATAAAACAAAATTAATTATTTACGACTTTATTGTTATTATCATAACGCTCAGATTCTCTTAAAATCTTTTCACAAAAAAACAAATGTTATATTCAACTCGTGTATCCTTTATGTATTAGACGATAGAGTCTAAAATGTATATTTAAAGTACTAATAGAGTATCACGTGAGAAGAACGCGCAAGTGAAAGTTTGCATTCGAATCGACAAATACCACGTTGGTTGTGTGGTGTAATTTATAAGAACCGTTCACTTTATGTAACCAAATCATATAACTTTTCTAAATATTTCACTCACCCTTAAAATAGAATATAACAAACATTATAACATAATAGAGTAAATCGCTAAACTTTCTAAATTAATTACTCGTAATAAAGTTTTTTACAGATTAAATATTACTTATAATATAAACTCCAAAACGTCGATGTAATAATAATAATAATAATCACTGAACCGCTACATCTTATAGTTTCCTTCACTTTCCCCGCCACTGATCACGCGTCTGTAGTTTTTTTTCCTTGCATTACGAATATTGAACGTAACCGTGGAAATTACGTGAAATATTTAGAAAAAATGAGAACAACTTGTAATTAGACCCACACGTAACATGAACTTACATGCTAAATATAAATATCACAAATAAAAATATCTACATCTTACGGTCGAATCTAATAACGAGTTATTTCATACATTATTTTTTCCGAATACACAAAGAAACGATAAAAATAAAAAAATAGTAAAATTTCTTTAAAAATTATTGTCCAACTTAAATTGGTTTTAAGCACAAATTTCCAACATAATCATTGACCTTTGGTCTGCTCACGTCTCCGTAGGCGAGAGAGGTCAATATTAAATCGAGATCAAGCACCGACCAGGCGAACAACTCACGCGTGGTGAATACTTCAAATGTCTACTTTTTAAAATACCTACACATACTTTGTTCCATATTATTTTAACTATTCTCATCCGCGTATATTCTGGGTCAAATTTGGAAATGTTAAAATAACAGTACCTAACATAAGTTAAAATAAATACATCATATTATGTCCAAGTTGATAATTGTTATTAAATGTGTGAAGACACGAGCTGATCAATTGGCCTGTCAATGACTCTAATTATCTGTAAGAAGTATCTTAATAACCCATCTGTATTTTCGAAGGTAGGTACTGTAGGTACCACTCCCTTGTTCAGAGCACGAGTGATTGAGATATGAAATACGAGGGCATTACTCAAATTCTAGAACAAAGCTTGATGCAAGTTGTGGTGGTTATTAATACTTGTCGCCTCCTGTGACGTCACTAGGATGTTGGTTCAAATGCAGCATTATGGGCAGTCTAATAAACAATAGTCACGCTGATTGTCTGTTCGTGATCGCGAGTGTGAGTGTGAACGACTGGACGAGTTGGAAACAAATCTACAAAATGTGACGTAAATATAAAAGAACCAATAGGAAGTCTGTATGTTGTGAAAAGTTGAATCTGGCACCGATACGTGTCACAGTGATCGAGTTATCAATAATTGTTTCAACTCGTCGAGGCAAAAGTTTGTAGAATGAACGTACGTAAAAGTATAAATATTACACAAAGTCCAACACGTATCTGCAACTGTTCAATGTTAATTAGAGGCTAGTAACCTAGTTTTCTTAATAGCATATCACAATACATTTTTAGATCGTATATTAATTTCTAATGGTATTATGTCCTGTTTGAACAAATACTGTAATATCATGCATCAATAGTTTAGATAGTTACCTATATTCCATATTGAAAATAAGTTTAATAACAAAACATTTTTTCATTGTCAAAGCTCGGAAAATAATTTCCACAGACCTGAGAAGAGCTGGCGACAGAACCTGAGCGGGCTTCTAATATAGTCTTTTTTTCTATTTTTTAAAGTAAAACCTAAATTCTTAGTTACATAAATACATTATATGTAATAATGGGTAAATAGTGTAGTAGCCCGGCAGCGATCGCTTCGTGCCTCGGCATCAGCCTCTTAATAGTTGGCAACATTGTAGCATCTTTTAGCTCACAGAAGTTCTTCAGTTACTTTTTTAAATTTGTTAATCGAAGGTTTGCTGTGAGCTTGTAGGTTTGCTGTATACATTGTGCTATAAAACACTTTTTAACGCGAGCTTCATGTTTATTCTTCATATTTATAGTGTATATATATATATATATATATATATATATATATATATATATATATATATATATATATATATATGGGTGATTCTACAAAAATTGGGTAACTCAGTGTCATCAGTCGATAAATATGAAATAATGTTATATTTTATAGATTTTATATTTTATTTTGAAATTATGAAATCTCGTCTAATTAGTCACTCAATTTCTGATATTTACATCAAAAAGCAATTTTTTTAAAAGAAAAAGTATGCCCAAAAAGTCAGTCCTTTGGCTTGTCACAAACCCAAAAACACTCAGTCAATCGACTGTACATTAAATTGTACCATTAATTTAAGAAAAGTCAATATTTGGTAACAATCTATAATGTACATAACAATGTATATTACGTTTTTTATAATACAATAATCTCTACATTGTTTTTTAAAAAAGAAGAAACTTTGTCTTTAATTTCATTCGTCAGTCCTCTGTGTATTTTTCAAATTTGAAATTTGCGCCAAATAACAGGGATTCAAGAGGATAAACCTGTTAAATTTTAAATATTGGTAGTATTGTTAGCTTTGAACCCAGGCATTTCCTGGTAATCATTGCAAAGTCAATGCTATTGCGTCGGATATGACGTACTCTTGTGCCAATCCAGTCAAAAAATCAGTACTGTGGTAAATCATTATTTCCTTATAAATCTTAGTTTTATTCTGATTTTTAAATAGCGTACTATAATTTGGTTAAATGTAACTTGTTGATATTCAAAAATACGAAAAGAAACATTAACTTTAATGATAACCTCAAATTTATGCCTTTTTCATCAGTCCGTTGGCATAAGTCCTTTGGCGCCACATCACACGATATAAGGACTGTGTCCAGGGTACTGATGTTTTTTCTTTTTTTTATCACTTCACTTTCACCCTTTATTTTATTCAGTATTAAAAATCATGGCGTTTATAAAAACAACAAATTTGACTATTAAAGATATTATATAAAAGAAAAGAGGAACTGAAAAGGCTCGCTTGACGAGAATTAAAAGCGACCACATCAAATTATCTGCTGATACGGGTGCAAAAATGGGAATTATAGATGGTATACCTGTAAACCATGTACCGTTTTTTACCGATTTTTTGAGAGATATTAAAGTTAAGTGCTCAGACGACTGGAAAGAATATTTTGACAAAGGATCGGTCGAAAAAGGTATATGGTATAAAACAATTCAAAGCGAGCCTCCCAAGATACCTTGGTTCTATAATTCAAATTTAAGTCGACAAATGTTGGTTACTAGTTTAAGACTTCGATCCGGGCACGTTCCATTGAATGTGTTTGGGTTCATGATGAAAGTTGTACAATCTCTTAATTGTACATTATGCAACACACGAGAAGATGTATACCACGCTTTAGTGGAGTGTCCTCGGGTCGGAGCTGAACGCCGAGATTTAGAAGAAGAATTTAGTGTTAATTTTAGATGTGTGGGAACTTGTAATTTGATTCTCTCCAATCCTACTTCCAAATTAGCGATTAAGGTGTATTGTCTATTTATAAAATTATATAGATTAAGAGGACAGTGATTGTCATTTGTAACAATGGGGCTGACATAGTCGCTAAGCGACCAAAGCCTCCTTATTAAATAAAGAGAAAAAAAAAAAAAAATTATCTGCTTACAAGGAAAAACATATATATTTCACCTTATATACTAAATCAAAGATAATAATACTTTAATTTCTATTGTTTGTACATTATTTATACAATGTATATACTTTAAAGTAAAAGTGCCTAAAAGTAAAATAATGTTATTAAAAATGTCAAGACTGTTATGAATGTTGTGATGGTTTATTTCTCATAGTAATACATTTTTTTTTTAATTTTAACTTACTAAGCATTAGCATAGCATTTGTTTCTAAGAGATTTAATAAATGTCATATATTTCTTATGAATTTGTGTTTTTTATCAGTACTGTGTCACCCTCGTCAGTCCTCTGGCAGTCAAATTCTGAAAAATCTAAATATTTCAGAAACTTAGCTGAAAAGTGACTGGCCCGATTAGCAACAATATAGTATATAGATTACCTATGTTATAAACCCAAATTTGTATAATTTTAACATAAAAACTACAGTAAACAAAAAAAACCCTAAAAGTTACCCAACTTTTGTAGAATCACCCATATAATATTGTGCTTAATAAAATTATGAGTACCTACCTACTCTTATACAAATATCTAAGATTTTCTAAAATATACTGAGCGGTGATCATAAGTACATTAATTTGCTTAAACTTATCTCGTAAAGAATCCCTAGAACCCAGACATTAATTTAGCCATTTTTGTGAAATGAAAATATAGTTATAAAGCCAGATAAACAAACACAATTCGCAAAAAATACTATTTATGTAAATGAAAATTATTATACCTTTATTTTTTAGACATCACTGAACAAGAACAATCTAACATCCAAAACGATTCTTCATCTTTAAAAATGAATGTACCTACCTACCTATGTTAAGAGGTACTTTTAAAAGTAGGTTCTCGACCGGTGACCGAGACGAGACTTGCTGTAAAACTATTCAAACTTATAAAACAAAACTTTTGCAATATTTAAAAACTTGGAACGTATCGGCCTCGGAGTTTAGGAGATATTGGAGTTTTAAACTCAACAGATACCTACACGTTTGACTTATACAATATTTATCTCATCTTTACAAAGTAAATATAATTTGGCAAGAGACAAACACAGACAAAAACACAAAAAATCATAAGTAAATAATACCTACCTAACTTAAATCTCCAAGTTAAGTAAAACGAATACCTACGTAACTAATGAATTACTTCTTAAGGATGATATAAAGAAGTGTATAATGTATTTACTTCACAATGTGTAATGCAAGTTGTTTCCTCTGGTTGTTACTTGCTCTGTAACCACGAACAGTAACGACTATTACAACTGAAATATTGGTAACATTGGTATCACAGTGTCTGACGATATTAACTAATTGACAACTGTTTTTAATATGATATTCACCTTAAGATACTTATTACATATTTTATACTAAATATTATGTGAATTAAAATGTTGTGAATTTTAATGATACTTAAAAAGAGCAATTAAAAGTTTTAATTGAACCTGTATTAAACGAAAAAACCTTGTAAGAGTGTATTGAACGAATGAAGTGAATTCGAAACAATTAATAATAGGTAACTTATTATTTCCTCTATATGATTTTAGTTATGTTATTATTTGGTAAAATGTCACAAATATACTATAAAAAAAAACAGAAACACAAAACTCTCTTAGATGTTATCACTCAGAAGATAATTTTGAGCAAAACAGGATTTCCCCATTCCTTAGGGGACTACTTGTCTCTGAATACTTTATTTACCGGAAGACGCTAATACTCCTCAGGTATTCAGAATGACGAAATCAAAGGAAATCCCCAGAAAGAGACTTAAAAGAACTCTTTTATTTGACAATAAATAAACCAAACGTATGTGTGTCTTTACAAATATATCATTTAAATAGAATCAAGTAAATATTTACACGTACCTACTAGCGTGTTGAATATTAATATTAATTAAGTACCCATTAAAATATTTATAAGTCGTGTCTAATATATTAGAGTCGTAAGAATAAAGTAAATCTAATACTGATATAAGAGACATCTTAATTCTTTAAGAGCTCTCGTAAACGAAGCAATAACGTGTAACCCGCGCCGTGATTTACGCACAGTTAACGTTGCAGCGGTTATATTGTTTTACAAGCAGAGATAACATTTGCTTTTTTATTTATTTCACACGCTTCTTTTGTAATAAAAGACAATTCTTGCTTGGTGAACTAAAATTTTAATAATGTTTCAGAATTTTTTTCAGATTTACAACTATAATCGATTTTGTCATAAATTTCAGGGTCCTCATTAGATTCGTTTCTTAGGACAAAATTTCAACCAGAGGACTTCATTTTATAGGCCCATGAAAATATAATATTTTTTATGTAAGGTGTTATAAACAAAAAGGGCTGAGTAAAAAGAGACTATAAAACTGTCACGACTGACTGAACATAATAATAATAAGTAAGCAAATTAATTACTTGTGTTAAAAGGTGTTAGACAACGATACAAATACATAGAAATACACATTATAAATATTGAGAATATTATTTAATAACGACCATACCCAGAAATACAGACTTCTATGCTCTTTACATGCGCATGCCTGTTCCTGCCGGGAATCGAACCCGAGCCCTTTTGCGCCGCTATACGTTATGGGTCTGCGCTAACCACTCGAACAACGGGACTGTGAATTAAAAGATTTTTTATACTTCAGACCTTTTTAATCCCCGACTGAAAAGAGGGGTGTTATAAGTTTGACTTGTGTATCTGTGTGTCTATCTGAGGCACTGTAGCAGCCGAACGCGTTGGTTCTTAGTTATGTTTGGTCGAAATGGAAACAGTCGTCTCCAAGATATTGAGGTTTTATTAGTTGGAAGGTTCATATGCAATATTGATAGAAATACTTAAGCAAGTGAAAATTTGCGTGTCCGTAGGTTCATTTAGTACAATAATGAAACCAGTAACATAACTTTAAAAAGCAGAAAAGAAATTAAATTAAAAATTTAAGCAATCTCTGATACAAAAAGATCTGTAAAAAGAATAAAAATAATATTATGTACCTACTTATTGAAGTCGTTGCGTGGGGGACCGCTTAATAAAGGAAGAAATTAAAATGCAAATATGTTACCAAGACAAGTAAAGAAATTACGATATCGAATAGTATAGTCTAAGTCCTCAATGATTAACTTCGTAAAATAGACACCATCGTCAACGTACGTACAACGGTCCCCCGACGCAACGACTTCAATAAGTAGGTACATAATAATATTATTTTTATTCTTTTAAGAGGTTTTTTTGTGTCGAATACTTTAAATTTAAAAAAACATTTATCAGGGTTATGTTATAAAATGTTTCATGTTAAATATACACAAACAATTAATGAGGCTTGTGACTTAACTTTCTTCATACGACCAAAATGTAATTGAAAGCAACAACATATACAATACAGTTCATAATGATAACAGACAACAATGGTTCTTGATATTTAATTGTTTTTTGTTGAACCACCATGTTAATGAAAAGTAAAATAAATAAATAAAGCGTTTCATTTTACCATTACATTTAAAACATTGGGATATAGTATATTTTTATTATTATTCTTCGTTCCTTACTTAATTGTGAATTGACAACCCAATACACAATCAAGATATTTATAATAAACCTCTTTGCGTATTGATTTACACAATTGATAAGTAGGTACTGTAGGTACTACGCACAGGGCGGTACGACTGGTGGCGTGTCTGTTGTACTGTAGTGTACTGTAGTGTACTCATTGTTTATACTTACTTATAATAACAAGGAACGATATTTTATTGATTACCAACAATATAAATCTATTATTAATGATTGCATGTTTTATTGACATCGATAACTAACAAGATATCACATCACATGTTTCGTCAAATATCTAATACCTACTGTTATCTCTACGAGAGGTTGATAAAAATATAATAAGTATTTTGAAAATATCTATAAACATGTATAGCCATGTTAAGCTTACTTAAATTTATATAAATATAGAATGAAAAATAAACCGATACGGTAGAGATTCGAACCCGCGACTACTGGCAGTGGCTTAATTTCGGTAGTGGCATCTTTTCAATGTTTATCTATACTGAAAAGTTAGAAACATTGGTTAGGATTTTCGAAAGAAACCTAATAGATGTCACCACCGTTCCGATAAAGACGATCACATATAGAATGCTTAATTCACCGAGGCGGACACCGATACGGTAGCTCAATTGGTAGAGCGACGGGACGGTTTCCCAGTAGTCGCCGGTTCGAATCCCTGCCGGTAACGGTTTTTTCATTCTATATTTATATAAATATAATAAGTATATTCGGATCAGTGAAGTGATGTAATTTAAAATATCGTTGTGTCTCAACCTTACATAATTCAATTATTCGGTTAGTGAACAGTAAACAAATAACAACTGAATTTAGTTTCGCCAACCACACCGCTATTCTAAATAATACTGTAGTAGGTATATATCTACATAAATACATCTCAAACATGAAGAGGATGACTCGATTAATCGTCAAAGTCATATCGAGTTCTACGATGGATCTGATTCACTCGCTTATATCTACATATATAGGTCGGGTAGTTTGTAAGCCTACTGATCCAAATAATATACAGACTTAATATTGTTACTATTTTAAACAAACAAAACACTATCCTCTTCTACAATATAATAATCTATAACAATTATTATTATAATCCTGCAATAAGCAGTCCTATATATATTATTTTTTTATTCAATATATTTATAAAACATTAGACGCATATGTTTAGAAACATATATTAATGTACAACTGTATAACAATTCAACAATATACAATTATTGTAATAGACTTCATCGAATCATCTCCCAAATATATATAGAGAGAGACAATTTTCAAAGTTATACCATTCAATTTGATTTCATAGGAGCACGTGTTCAGCGAGGGACTCCTCACATCAACTGACGACCGGGTTCTATTTCAACCAAAGCTAATTAATGCATGGGTATCATTAAAATAATTATGGTAAATTAACAAAAACTAGGCACTTTGACACGGACGCGTAAATAAGCGTATCAATAAAAATATTTTAACTATCCTTATAAAAAAAAAATAAACGAAAAAAGATAATACTTTATTAATATATCAGTCAATGTCAAAACACCACCCAAACTTATCTCACGTGATCATTAAACTCAGTAATTTCTAAAAGTTCTCGATGCCGGGGAAAAGAATCAATTCTGCCTGTCACACGCTGAGATAACCAGATATCGAGATAACTTTTATAGGTCACGAGGTATACGGGACACAACAAGTTAACACACACTTTATATAGGTACCATTAGTTAATTACTTACACTAATAACTGAAGGTCTACAATTAGGTGTCGGGTTAAAACTACATTTGTCCATAAACATGCTATGAGTATTTAGTTTTTAAATAAATATATAATATATACACCCTACACAACTACAGACGCAGGTACCAAACAACATTTTTATATAAATTGTAATAAAATCCGACCAACCATAAGGTCCGTTAGATCACTGTTATAACATTTCTATTAGTTACAATATTACAATTAGCTGTTTGGTTGTAGGCTAGCTATATACAAACGTGGTACACACAAACTCAAACAGTTACGTACATTAACATGGCTGTAACAATTTTACGACAATTATCTTAATATATCAATGTTTTCCATAAATAACGTTTCCAGTCATTTAATTTAAAACCGCTTTATCGCGTAGTAAGACAAGTAAACACCAGATTATTTATTAAATTACTTCTAGCTTTCTATATTGTGAAATAAACTCAACAATTATACTTAGTCTGGCCATAAATAATGTTAAGATTCCATCCGATAATTTGGAGTCTTTAAAACAATCCATACGATTGGCAGTGAAGAATTTCCCCATGGAAAGAGTGCGTGCTTCTATTGATAACTGACCTCAACGTTTAAAAGATTGTATTGCAGCCAATGGATACCACTTCGAATAAGCATTTTATATTTTTTTAATTGTTTTATATTTGTGAATTAAACTAATATACTGCAAAAGTAATAAATGTTTTTTGCAGTAAGCAAAAAAAAACTTATAACAGACAAACTAATCTAACCCCATCCTTCACCATGTATTTCCTCTCATTTCCCCGGAGATGAGAGGAAATAAAAAAAATCGTTAGGTCACGTTTGATTACGTCCGAGCGTGTGATGTTGAGAATAAATATTTTGTATGTATGTATACACGTGTGAGATAATATATACTGTTGTTTAGAAAAATGTATATAAATACCAAGATATCACACTTACATTTTTATCATAGGTGAAGTAAAATATCAAAGTATAAGTGTTGTACTTCCGGGCGTTGATATTATAAAGGGCAGATACGAGAATCAAAGATATTTGATAAATTACTGTAATAACATGCAACTTATTTTATATGTAGTTTTCAATTAATGTTTTCATAAACTCCTGTACTATAAATGTTGTTGTTTTTTTTACGGTATTATCAAAACAGTGACACATCATTCGAAAGACCAGTAAGTGAACCACAACAGGCCGGTTGTCACCAAGGGATAATTAATTCAGAACTACCTTAACCTCCAACAAATACACCTCCAGATAGATCATCCTCATCACTATTAATTAATAATAAACACACCGATTACATAATTGATCAGACTGTTTCATCACGGTGGCGTCCCACATCACTCACAAAGTGTCGTTAGAGATAATTAAATCATTTCGGTAAATTACATACATGTGTTTGTAATAATTACTCATTAATTGACTGGATTGCATTTTAGATGTACATATTTGTTTTGTTGTTTTAATTTATTTATATTTATTATTTATCTACTTAAAATAAGTCAAGATGGGAGAGATTCGAATCTCTAGTGCAACGATTGAATTAATAATAACATAAAAGAAAATAAGTTTTACCCAATTATTAAAAAGAAAGTTAAGGAACTATCATTTTTATATTTCGTTTGTGTACTCCCAATTAAAACATATTCTTAAGTCTCAATATGCAAACAGTGTACACCGAGCAAAATGAATTGCGAAAGTTAACAGAACTCTGGATACGTTCAGTTAGAACAACAAAGAACTTTCTAGAACCATTGGTTGCGCAACAAGCGAATTGGCGGGAATACACACGTGGGAGCTACTTTTACCTTAAGTATCCGCTTGAGAAATGACATCAATATATTATATCTTAAAATTGAATTTAAATAGTGTCGACACTTTTTAATAATATTATAAATTGTCGACACTCGGCGAGCAGTGTCCAGCAAAATATAACGGACGGTAACGAGTCTCTCCACTTTCATAATAACCAGCTTCGTTTAACGAGATAGCAAACTGTGTTACTTCGCAGAAAGGTAATAAACTTACTGAAATTTCATAAGGATTTATGAAACTTCGTATATTTCTTTACGAGGGAATATCTCGATTGAATTGTTGTGCACAAGAGAAAAGAATTAAAAACTCAAAGTTGTATGACAATTTCGATACTATTATAAAATTATATATTTTAAGATTATTAACGATGCAAAACAAAATATAATAAAACGGCAAACTTTTGAACGTTTATGATTATCGTTCGTACGTCAGTCTTAATATAGTTATACGTGTATATAGGTATATATGTATGTGTGTACGTCAATATTCCATTGCACAATAAAGTAATCAGAACTTATTCTCTTATAAACATAAGTTCCAGCGACGGTTTGTCGTCTTATAATTAAGAGCGCGTCGCTAATAAGAAAGAGGGTAGTTTTAGATTACTACAAAACTTGATAACTCGGTATCCCAATAATATTTGAGACACCCTACACTTTAATAAATCACTTAATGTTATTTGATATCATAAATTACTAACTTTGTACATTTTGTCGAAAACTTTCATGAGCTTGGAAAATTAGTGTAAAATATTATAATAACTACACGTAATTTAATGTCCTCCGCTATTTTTAGACAGGACAGGAAAATCGAAACCGTTTGCTAATACACGATAAACGAGGAGTTATAATAAAAACAAACAAACACACATGTATACCGCTATCAGAAAATCCTCTACATTCTAATATTGACTCGTTTAACAGATGTTTTGTAAAAGAAGGAACCGATGGAAAAAATATATTTAAATTGTATATGTAATAATGTACTCACAACCGGTTCATCAAAGAAAAATAATAATAAAATAGGCCATTTTCTGTCAGATGGCGTGTTTCTGATTGGTTGATCTCACACGATGGTTACACGACATTCAACCGTTACGTTATATACTTTGATCTGAATCCGTACAATATTTTAATTTCTGTCCTATATCTTAATTTCGTAACTTTAAAAAAAACATCTGATAAAATAAAAACAAACAAGGAAATAAATATATAAAATAAATCATATGAAATATTAATAAAGTCAGACTTAATAATAAGGACACAAAAGTTGTCTTGTGAACACGAAAGAAAAATATTAATCACTGCCATCAAAAAAATGTTTTTTAACCAGAAAAAAAAACAACAAAAGATCCTCAGTCATTACTATTAACCTAAATATCACAATTCTCTTCACCCCAATTTAAAAGACCAATTTAACACACCGATGGCAGCAGTCTCGACAATACTCTTATGATAATTTTCTTTGTTTCTTTAGAACGCAAGAAATATTTATTTTCTTTTGTGTACAGAAATAAAGAAAAAAAAAAGAAATTATCTTATAAATTCAACTCTCGTTTTTATACGAACTTCTTAAATAAAATGTTTCATAAATCAGAATTATGTATGACAGGTAAACAATACTTACAAGAAAATTGGTTTATAAACTGTACTGGTTACTGGTTATATACCTTCTCTGGTAGTTGCCTCAATGTTGACATTTGATGAACCCTATCTGGGCCTACACGTTATCAAATGAGAGGCTTGGTAGAGTTCACAGTTAACAATTAGCGGTTCCAATACCTGGTACTAGCAATGTTTCACCTTCTTCACTTCATAGTCAAAGATTTTTTAAATTTCTAATAGGAACATGGCACTTGTGAAACACTGGACTTGAGTTGCTCGTTGGGTTGCGTTCCATTTCAATAGATCTATGGAGAAGAACCGTTTAGTAACTGAACATTAATATTTTTCCAAGTTTTTATTAAATTACAATTATTCATTGTATGGATTATTTGAAACTGTCGTAACTGATACCACGCCACACACAGATTTTTAACGTTCAAAATAATAGTAATTATTAACATGATTTTTTTATGCAAAATTTGTAAATGTTTAGTGTTTTTTTTTTACCATACGATACAAACACAGGCCAATATATTAACTTGTAATATAGCTCCTAGGATCCTGTAGGCCTGTAGGTACCTAAAGGTATCACATCGAGAAACATATAAGTAGTCCCTTGAAAAGTTACATTTGGGGTTGCGTTTTTTAGAGGACGCAATTTTATTTTTTTAATGTGTATGGAAACATGGACACTCTGCGATACAAACGATTTGCTAAGACAGAGAATGAAAATGCATTTAATCTCTCTTTACTTCCTCTATATCTAGAGTATCGTCTAGAGTATCTAGAGTATGTTATACGCTGCTGACGTTGTGTCGCATCCTGGGAAAGCATGGAGAAACAGTAAATTCTTAGCTATTACGTCGTTATATTTAAAACAGACAGACAGACAGTACAATTGTTCGGACGTACGCCCTTTTGAAGGTTTTTAAAAAAATACATTAGTTTGATTCCTTCCTAATGCCGTCAGCAATACAAGGATGTCGATGTCTTCTGCTATGATTGTCACCGAATCATATGACTGTGATGCAGCAAGCGCACAACGGACGATTACCGCATCTGCATCCGATTCAGCCTGGTCGACAGTAAAATCAGTTTTGTAGTGGGGAAAAGGGTCAAACATAGTTTAATAATAGCATAGAATTGTTAAGATCATAATAAATTGTATGAATAAAAAAAATATAGATAGATAAGTAAGTCTAATTTTTAGTTTTTATTGCACCCCTATGAGCATTCGAGAATCCGTTCAAGTTTGGAGCGCTGTAAAACCTAGATAAATAAATTAAAATGAAACAAGTATAAAGAGGAAATTGTTCGTTAAAAACCCTCTACAAAATTGCTGTGATGTCATTTTATTGCAAAATGAACTGAAAAAAAGTTATAACCTCCAAAAGGAAATTTGTTACAAAATTTTTACTTATTTTTGTTTAAAACTTTTTTGTTGGTCACTTGACGATAAAAAGTAATAGAAATAAAATTGTAGGAAATGTAATTTTCTAAATTTTATGTATGATTAAATTTTCTGTAGGGTAACTAGTTTACGAGATACAGAGCGAAAACCCTTTGCACCCGTTTTTCCAAGATGGCGGCCGGGGGACAAGGATGGCGACCCCACAAACTTGAACTTAAGCTTCTACTGCCCCCCCCCCCCCCCCTATACATTAAAAAAATAAAATTGCGTCCTCTAAAAAACGCAAGGTTAGGCCTAAAAAATGTAACATTTCAATGGACTAAAGGGATGAATAAGATAATACGAGTGAAACTGCGGATAACAGATAGTATGAAATAAGGAGAAACCTGGATAATGTGAGATTTTGGTCAGATCAGAACTATGTGATAAGTTAAGTTTCGTGTAAATCTAGTTATTTGTATTTATTAACTTGCCCCTTATCGGTTGTCAATCAAAAGACTGAATAAATATTTTTCTTTATCTTTTCTCTTGGGTATATTTTCTTATTAAAACGACTAATTGACGTTTTAAAGACAAAATATGTAGTAACAATTTTGTTACAAATTAATTGTCAGTTCTAGCTAATTACCCTTTACTAAAAAAAGACTTGCAACACAAGTTCCTCATCAAACTATATATTCAAAACATCTTATTATTTCTCTTCACATATTCCCTAAAGAGAGTGCGCAATACGAACACTTGAATGGGGCCAACGTCGGCCAGGCCAACCAACGTTGGACCCAACTGTAATTTACATGTATCGCTCGGAGATGTGTTTTCTTCGAGCCCCTATCTTAGAGTTCCGCTAAGTTTGCGGTAAATTCCAAGGGTGGAGAATCAACCCGAGCGTTTGTATTTTATTTAGAACATTTTGCATTTAAATAACATTTGCATCGGAACTACTACTTTTAAACGTTGGATGTTTTATGCCATTCCCATATTAGGAATAATTAAATGAGTAATAATTTTTAATGTATTCACCTTATTTATTTATATATTTTCCATGTAATTTCTTCACGATGCTTAAAATCGTACCACTGCTCTGACTTCGGCTGTCTCTTCCGTTACATAATTATATTATATATAATTATAATTAATGAATTGTATTAATATAACATACAATATATTATAGATTAGTTTCGTATTATATTGTGTTGCTGTTGTTACTTTGTTGTTTATAAGTCAAAGTATTTAAATGTTTATTTTTTTTTCTGGTAGCAATGTGTCTGGTAATGTGTAAGATATTTGTAATATTTTTTTTAGTTTGCATCTGTATATTTTTATTGTTAATAGTTATTCTTTTTTTGTAATAGTAGGAAAAGTAGCGTTAGGTAATTAGATGAAACTGTCCCTTGCCATGCCGTAGTAAATTTTAAATGAAACGTTAATAATTTTCTTTATTGTAAAACTTAAAAATTGTGTATGTTTTGTAAGTTGTCTTAAATAAATTAATTAACGTGAAATATGTTAACGTTTTCAGTTACTCAGCGATTTTATTGAAGTTTTTTACGAGTATTATGGTGACAAAAATAAAATATTAAACATCTTTATTAACATATATTGTACGTACGCGTACATAAATTTACATTTTAAACAACCCGAGATGTAAAAAAAACACTCGTCTTAACATTAATAAAATTAGGTATAATTAAAGTATTTAAAGTGTCTCGACTTGCAGATGAAAATATAAATCCTTGTGTAATAGTTTTATAACAATAGAACACTAATAAATAGATCCTAGATATTTGTGATAGATGAAATATAAAAGAAATTAAAAAAAAAAACGAAAAGAAAAGTATTTTACAAAGAAAATCGCTAACACTGGAACCAAACAAGTACATAAAAAATTAACCTCCACAACCACGTCTTACTCCAGCCTCTCTTTGTTCTCCGAGGTCTTGCATCCTTGATTACTATCCTGATGTTTGTACGTATGTATGTACCTGCGTTCACTCATAAACTTGTAATGGAATAAGTAATCTGAGTGCGAATAATTTGAAATACATTAAGAAGACATGCGGGTAATTACGATTATAAGAATATAAAAAAACATAAGTTATAAAAAAGGGCATTTATTGGTAGTAGCTTCTTACTTAAGCCCTCTTTGATACATTCGAATCACTCAGCTCAGCTGACAAAGGTATTATCATTCTTAATAATCTCTGACGTCATAGTTGAGGTTTTGAATGTTAATTAGTATTTGTTACAACGACATATTTGGAAATATTAATCACCCAGTAAGTACTTAGTAACATCGGTCTAGATGAATAATAAATCTCGTCGGTTTTGTCTATTATGTCGAATTTAAAATGAGTTTTTTCAAGTCTGATTGACAGGAACGGGTGGGCCGATTGTATTAAAAATAAAATTTCTGTTTTGGGACCAGACTGTTCAAGTATATCTCATTTTAATATTAGTTATAATATTAAACAAAGTAATTTCAAATACTCCGAAATCCAAATTCAATACATTTCTAACAGCAGTTGAGGCGAAAACCGCGATGACCGCGGCGGCCAATCCAAAATCATAAATGCAAATTGGGCGTAGATTATAAAAGCGAGTCATCAAAAGCCTAATTTGTCGTATGCACAACTAGCAAACATCTAGAATTTTCTTTTAAAAGGTGTATTCTCATCTCTAACAGAGAGCTCTTCCAACATGCTTTTTTCTTTTGTAGAATGATTTAATATTAATTAGGATAAAATAAAGTTACATGCTAAGGAATCCTATAATGATATTTTAATAAGTTGATGATGGCTGATAGACAACCAACCACAACTCTTAACAGCATTGTCAAATCATTTCACGGAAACCTGGAATTAATGTAGACTCTACACGAAATAAAACATGTTAATGTTCATTCAGATACGATGTTTAGGGTGACTACAATATGATAAGATCTACTGTCAGGAACTCGTCGACGGCTCCGTTATATATAAGTAGTCAGAACGCAACAAGTAGATACAAAATCAAATAAGATATTAATTATACTTGTTAGCCGGACAGGGGTAGGCTTAGTGCTGATAGCGGCGTCACCTACATGGATCAATTATAGATCCAAGCAACACACTGTTATAGAACATTAAAACCGATCCAACCGTATACGAATTCAGTCACAAACACACAGAATTTTTTCATTAATCATTCTCATTTATGATAATACCTTGAAAGTCGTAAGTGTAACGGTTACAACAATTACAAGGTAAGAAGAAGACAGCGAACGAGTGGGTGAAGAAAAGTCTATACAGATATGACGTCTTTTATTTTTTATTGACTTACGTATTAAATAATATCAGAATCATTCAATAACGATGTATGTAACGTATTATAACTTTATCAAATATATGATCTGTAACGGTAGTTTCGTAGGTACTTTTACATTACGAGGCACCGTGCTCAAGGTTTTCAGGAATTTATTAAAAATGTAAATATTTACTTTCGTTACAGTAAAGACTCTTATAATTTCCGTTCCGTCATTAATATAAATAACATTTCCACTAAAAAATAAGATAAATGACTCCGAAGTTCCAACCCCTTGACGAGTCAAACACAAGTAACCCGCGCTGACCTACTTTAAGCCGTGAATAATTCAAGTCGTGGTGAATTCAACAAGTAACGCGTCTCGGTATAAACAAACACTTGCGACTCTAGGTTTGTCAAACTGTAGACCTTTGACAAACGATGTCGTGCCATACTCTACTTTTTTTTCATTCTTATAATAGACATGAAATTACACTGGGATCAAAAATATTTTTTTCGTTGTAGTCTGTTCTAGCGGACTGTCCATTTCCTGGTTGACTATATGTGGTCACCTCAGCGATGTTTTTAATTTTTAGAAATTATTGTGCAGATGTAAAATGATGCTATTAATTATGATGCTTGAATATGCCTTATCTCAAATGTTATTCTAATATGAGCTCGGATGTCGCCATCAAGTTATTACCTGCCGAAGTCACTGTTAGTGGTGAAGTATAAAGAGACAAGATAAAAACTAACAACATTACACTGCACAGGATACACAATACAACTATATAAAACTACGCTCAGACAGACACTCTGAACTCATTGTCAATAACGTAATATACGTCTTGTCTTCAATAGGGAAAAGTAAAATAGTTTAATATTATATATTAGTTCTTAATTTTTGAATTAACTAATTCTGAAAGTTGACCATCGATGTAACCGAAATTAAATTACTTCTTAAAACTATATTTTTCCTAATTTGACTTGACACACAAGCTGTGCGAACAATTATGTATGTGTGGTGTAAGATTAAAAAACAGATACCCAAAAACGTGAACTATGTGTTCAAAAAGCCTGCACGGAACATCTAAATTCACTCGCGGTAGCCACAGTGTATCTTACAACGGAGGCATCCAACAAATTATTCAAAACCTCGGACTCTATTTGATTTTGCAGGGATACAAACCAGTTCCGCACCAACTTGTACCGCTTTAAAGATTTAAAACCCACCAAGGGATATATCACTGTTTCAACTTTAAAGAGCACGGTCAACCGGCCAGGCTCACCACCGGACTAAGAAGACCGACAATATTATGTAGCTGGTTGGTTTGATTATGTTTATATACAATAAAATTGACACTGTTGTAAATTTGTATTGGTATTCATACGGGTATTTGCAGTACAATACGAATCTTTGGACCGGTTTGAAATATTTGTTTTAATGTAATATATATGAAAGTATACCGGCCTTATGTAATCCGGATGAGGTGCTTAAAATGAAGACCAATGATAGTTAGACTAGCAGTGGTCAATATTAACTAATTCACAAAAGATTTACTATTGACGAGTAAGACACAGGTGGTTCACGCTTTAGGTTTTATTACTCATTGTACAAAACGAGTCTATAAATACGTTAAAGAGTATTTCTGTGACAGATTGCTTTAAGCACAGTCAGCCAGGTTGTGTACGAGCTCATATCAATTACGAGTACACTGGTATTACTCTAAAGTATAGATCATCGCTTGCACTTTAGACTATCATTTCCAGTCGGCTAAATCCCGTCATAGCTCCATGCTTCATATAAAAGCTGATGTAGTAGTCATTTGAAAATAAATATAATAATAATAGAATACAAAAACATAGCAAAAAAGATCTCCCACTTTGCATAATATATTTTATCGCCATTCGATTCTGCTTCCCCCTCCCTACTTCAAGTGCCGTCAACTACCCTCAAAACGTTCAAATACGTTTCAACGGTTTGAATTCAACCTCAATCTTTTTAATAAGATTGCTCGAGGACTTTCGAATGAAACTTAAATAAGAAATTATTATTGAAAAATAACTGATGCAAATTTAAGATTTTTCTTTATAATTACCTTTCAAAAACATTTAAATATTGCTAAATTAAGGAATAAAATAGGAAGCTTAACTTCATTTTTATGTAATTAGAATTAAAAATGACCTATTTGAATACTAATATAATCAAATAAAACGGTGGTATTAAAACCATTTTTAAATCCGATAGCGCCTGACGAAAATATAAACACAGGGGAAAACAATGACAATCGTAGTAAATAGAGCGTGCGTCGGTCTGTTAGTCAATTACTGTCCGAACTGTATTCTGTTAAAATATCAACTTATAAATATTTAAAACTATTTTGTACACGAGCTTAAAACATTTGGTTGTTTCAACTGAAAATTGTTTAATTAAATAACATTTTAATTTTGTTTGAATAGCGTTAATATTGAGTTCATTTTGAATGCTTTTTAAGTTAATCGGATTTATTTATAATTAAAAGGAAAATATATAACACTATTTACAGCTAATGCTTTTTTAAAATTAAATGGTTAACATTGAACTAATTGAATAGTGCATAGATTATAAATTTAATTTAAGGAATAAAAAGGCTTATCGAGCAAACAAACACATAAAATT
The DNA here is from genome assembly GCA_959347355.1 of Napeogenes inachia. NCBI lineage: Eukaryota > Metazoa > Arthropoda > Insecta > Lepidoptera > Nymphalidae > Napeogenes > Napeogenes inachia. The sequence goes on along the minus strand of OY365796.1, from coordinate 1,083,895 downwards.
GTTAACAAAAACCAAGCGGGTAGTTTGAAGCACAAACATCAACAATCCATACATTTTTAACTCTTTCCGTCCCACATCGCATGAAACGAGCCTGTGCCCCCATTACTGCGGAATTGATGTATGAATTGATAATAAAGGAACCTGGACCTTAATTACCTTTTATACGTGCTTAAAGCTTCAATTATTTAGAAATGTAAGTAAGTATAAGAACACAACAACGTATGCTACAACGTATAGAATAGCCTGTGGCAAGCCGTAGCACGCGCTACGCAGCGTACGGATATTCGTAGAGGCGTAGTATCAAATATTTTTTATATGTTTACAGAACTTATCAAACGAATTTACTCGAATATTTGACGAAACTCAAATTTTACTTCTATTTTTGTACTTAGTTACATCGTTACGGGTATGGGTCCGGTTATGGATCCTCGTCTAATGAAATTGAAATGTACGTGAACGATGATAACTTCACGGTTCAGTGAATCATTTTGAATGTGTAATTTATATTTTCTTAACCTTATATAAAAAAAAAATCAAGCTTCAATTTCTTCATTCACCGCCCCGTTGGTCGAGTGGTTAGCGCAAACGCCTAACGTGTCACGGCGCAATGGGGCTCGGGTTCGATTCCCGGCGGAGACAGGCATTTATGTGATGAACATAAATGTCTGTGTTTCTGGGTTTGGTCGTTTAACAAATATATTCTCAGTATTTATATGTGTATTTCCATGTATTTATAACGTTGTCTAACACCCTTAACACGAGCAAATAATTTGCTTACTTAGGGGTTAGATCAATGTGTGTATTTTGTCCTGATATTATTATTATTTTCACATTAGATTCCATTAATATACGGTAGTTAACCTACGTGGAACCTGAATTCTCTTTAAAATACCACAAGGTCACTAAATGGCGACTTTCGCACTTATAATAGCATATTAAAAATCCGCATTTCATTCAAACGGTACCTCAACTTTATTATTCCGAACACTAATTCACTCTAAATCCCAGTACTTAAATATAAGTCGTTTTAATTTCTAGCGGTACAGAATGTAGTAAATCCTCTTAAAACAAAGTGTTTTAGGTGGATTGTGTTAGATGCACCACCTGCTATGTTACCTTCAAGGCATATTTGTAAATAATACTTATACATATACATCAATTATATACGAATATGGAATAAGATTTTAGTATATAATTACGTAAATTTACATCAAGAGCAAAAAGACGCTATGGATAAGATTTATTAAAAAACGTACCAACCTATAAATATATTAATTTAATTACCATGACAGTACTGTAAACAAAGCCGTCACATCTAATTTATTCACCATCATATTTCAACGTGAACCGCGAATAATTAACAAGGAACAAAACAATTAAAATTAGACAAGACAGTAATTCAATTTTGCATCCATAAATTAGGTAATTTGAATTTGAGGAACATTCTCTAAGGTACGTTTAATAACTATATAATTATACTACAGGATAGGCTTTCTTATTCTCGTAGCTCAGCTTAATGTTCACAAAATAGAATATATATAAGACAACAGGAAATCAATTACAAGTATTTTTTGTGGTGAAGCTTGAAATACGATAATGTAAAATACTAATTTGAATGACATTAGGGAAGTAAAAGAAAAGAAGATTTTTTTTTTGTCTGTCTATGCTGTTAGCCCTGTTGGCTATTACAGCGTCACCGGGGGAGGAAGAAAAGAAGATATACAGTTAAATACGTACTGAAACAGTAATCCAACCCGTGCAGCCGTGGTATGAAGAGCAGACGGATCTACACAAAATAGTGTCTTCTGTCAAAAATAGTGATAGAAATACGAAACACCCCTCAAATACAGTTACACGTATTATGTATGATTAATTTATAATACATTCATTATAATTTATATGTATGTGTATAAACAATTTGATTTTATGTGATAATTATGTTTACAAGAAGATCAGGGACGCGTGATCGAATTATAATAAGGTGAGATTTAAATTTAATTAATTTAACATTTAATTCTTCAACATAGAGTTAATTACGAGGAAGTTGATTTGAAAATCAGAGAATTTAGTTATGTTAAAAAAACTTAATCCCGCATTATAAATCTACCGGATTTGAAATAAACTCCTTATTTTATTTTTTTAGAGATTGTATACCTAGGTATAGACAAGTTACCTACAACAAGGAATACGTAGAGGGCATGCTGTGAGTTATGTTTTGTGATTTCAATCTCCTACGTTCGCTAAACAAGTAGGTACTCGTGGCTTGAATCAAAATTAATACATCTGAGAAAATTTTATAGATTGCAGAACCAATTTTATATTGTTAAGAGAAGATTTAAATTTCATTCAATACATTGAATTATATAAGAAATTAACATGTTTAAGTATTTCTTTAAGTAAATGTTTGATGTGAAACAAAACATTTAAGAGCTGATTTGTATAGTAGGTATCAATAAAATAAATATAACAATAAGTCAAGAAAGCTGTAGGTTAAAAGTCTTTCTATTTTAAATTGAATGTAATTGTTATTCAAGGAAGTTTTAAGTTTACGAAGATAGTTTTTCAAGAAATGTTATATTTGTATTATATTCTTTAATATTTATTTTTAGAAATGACGTCGATTGCTTGGAAGTATAGAAGCTACGACACTAATATCAATGATATCAAACAACTCAGTTGTATTTACTACATCATTTATTAATTTATATACAGATTTTTTTATTATAAAGGTACTACAAGTATGGAAACCTAATAAATAATATAAACTCAACAGAACGTCATAAAAGTTATCATTCAATATAGTATAATATCCAATCTTTAAATTCCAATTCAGCCGCTAGCAAACATGAAATCTTAATCTACCCTCCGTAGATTTAGCTTTGCCGAAGTAGTTCAAATATTTGCTATCTCATTCATTTGCTCACGATACGTGATCCTTTGAGAGGGAGAGAGATTGATATAAATAAATGTCTCAATTTTATAATTCCCATGTAGTTGTTCATCATGTACCATCTGATACTGATAACGTGTTTTACCTCAATATATAGAGGCCGGTTCTTTGCCCCAACTATAAAACATTTTGCGACCCCAATCCTTCCTCTATAGGTCCCGGCGAGTTTAACTCAATCTGTACTCACATCTTCACTATAGATAAGGGTTCCGACATCTTATATATAATATGAAATAAAATCATTTAGATATAAATCCACAACGTGCGGATATTAAATAAAAACTACAACAATTAATCGATAACTAAGGAAACTTAGTTCTAAATTGCTAATATAAAATTTATAGATAATTATTTCAGGGATTTCACAAGACTTACTTTATAACAAATAATAATTTTACATTTAATATAAAAGTTTTAAAACAAAGTTATAAAAATCTCATTAAGGATACATTACATTATCAGTCGTGAGCTTTGATAAGTTGATGCAAAGTTTAAAACGCAAGGTTGACTTAAAATGAACTGTATCTCAGTGCGTAAAGAACTATTATTGAGTGATACATCATCGTACACAAGTGCCTCCATACTAAGTTGTCTCGTCTTTTAAACGATGTTGGTTATCATACTACTGAGCTTATAATAGTTTACAAATTATTTATAATATCACGATCTATGTTTAAAATAGAACCTACTATTTTAGTGTCTTTTTAAAACTATTATAGTACAGGTTATGTTATAGTTATTTTATTTGTTCAGGGGGAGACAGACGATGATGCGCAGCTTAACCGTTTTTGGAATTTCAAATTCATTTTTTTAATACTTGGTGATCACTAAGTTTGTGTTATTTATACAGAAGAAATATAGTTGAAACATTAAATAAATAAATATTTATAATACATATTACTAAAAACTACTATATAAAACGAGTTTAATAATCGAAACCATAAAAAGTAGGTATGAGGTAGCTACAGTTATTTTGGGACATCTTATAAGTAACCAATTTGAAAATTCCGTCTCTCCAAGGGGCTCTAATTTAATAATATCCCTTTATAAGTTTGTAAAGAACTCAGCTCGTATAAGTTACAGTCATGGGTCATATAGACATAGACGAGGTTGACACATGTGACGTACGGATAGCGACTTTTAAATAACCCTTTGATAATACTGAAATAAATAATATTGCTAAAACTAAGATACTATGTCAATTCGTTAGAAAATAATTAAATCTATTACTACCACCATTGAAAATAAACTTTTGCATATTAATTATAAGAAAATAAAAACTACAAACTGACAAGGGACAACCCTATCTTCAATAATTTATCGACATTCGACAAAATGGCAAGCATGTTTATTTAGTTCAATGCGGAAAACTAATTTACTTGCAAATTTATAAACAGCGCACTCAATTTTACTAGCGTATCTACATAATATGTTAAACATAAGAGCGAACGAAAATATTGCCTCATTTAAGGGTTATTGTAAAAATATACAGAATAAGAAACCAATCAAAATATTAAATAAAAGAAAACCATTATAAATGAATTATGGTTATTATTAAAATGATGAAAGTGTTACGAGTATGTATAAAATCGAGTTAATATTTTATGTAGCCGCTGTAAATCTTCCTTAAATTATTTTACTAATTTAATTTTAAACGACACGTCTACATCTCTTTGATAAAATATTTAATTATTAATAATCACTATACCACACACACGAACACACACACACACGTGCCACAAACGATGTCTTTAAAGAGCAATTTCACACATTGCCAACGCGTCTACGCTTCAAAGATGACATACAGACGACTTCTTTTATTTTAATTTTCACACTACTATTGAGTTACATTTCAACATCAAACAGTATGAAAAATAATTAAACATCAAAAGTGGAATTTTTAACTGTTTTATAAAAAAGATTTCCGAATTACTTACTTCGTATACATGTACATTCCAATTAATATTAATGTCTGATATTTAACAGGCGAAAAAAGATGAAACCGGTATCGCAATATTCAGATTGGATTTATAATTGTATATTATATTAATTATCGATATGTAAGGTACATAATATATCCGAGGTAGTCAAAAAAAAATAAAAAAATCAAATAATAAAAATACAGAAATACCACGCACAGTTCATTTTCCCGCGTCACGCCACTTTTCACAACTGACAGCTGTCAAAACGTTTGACATACGACGTCCGGCGGTATCGGGTGCGTTCGAACAATAGATAATTATAGCGAAATAGATCATCGTGACGAGACACGACCCCAATGGACGGGTGGAATGTGCTCTAACTTAAAAATATTATAACTACGACAATATATTATTATAGATGTTACCGGAAAATAGTAGTTATAGGTTAATATTTTCGAATCCTTTTTTTGTTTTTCTAGTTCATTATATAGAAAACCTTATTATATAATACTTAGAACTGTTTGGTTCAAAACAATTATTTTATTTTATGAAACCGTATTATTTTAAATAATTTAGTGTATATGTGGTAAAATAATTGCCTTTACCTAAAAAGGTTGCAAAAGTTTTAAGGATTATATTGTAACGGTCTTTACTTAACATTTAGCGTTTCATTCATTTAAAACGGTTAAGAATTAAAAAAGTTATGTCAAATATAATTAATGTTAATGTGAGAGCATCATACAGGTAGTAATTATTATCGTCTTTTTCTCGGTATTACGTTTTACTTCAATTCTTTAATCTATTTTCATATATAGTTATGACCGTGGATAGCAAAATGGACAATACTAATATAATACTACAAGGAAACTTCCGGGGGCATAGCCCCCGGGAATTCTTTGGCGCCCGTGACCGATAACATTTTTTGTGATCGCTAACACCATTATTAACCCTGCACACAAATAAGACACTTAAGTAAAATACGTAATTACCATCAATATGGATTTCCTTACGTATGGATTCTAAAATACCTTTACTAATTCGGAGTTTTTAATTGATTAATTAAAAGATTAAAAACAGTCTAGAGTCACAAAATATGTCTTGAGTTTGTGTTCGTGAGCTACATCTTCGAATGGAAACACTCTTTTATACCCCGCTACTTTTTGAAAAAAAAGATAACGTATATAGCCATGTTAAGCTTATTTAAAATTTCAAAAAATATTGAATGCACAATAAACCGATATGGACAGGAATTCGAATCCGCGACCTCTGCAACACTACAAATTGAGCAATAAATTCAGCGTAGGCTATCCGTTTCTAGAAATGATCGTCTTAATAGTAACGGTGATGACGTCCTAACCAATACTTGTAACTTACAAAGATATATTGCAGTATAGATAAACATTGAAAAGGGCCCAGAGGTGAGGTGCAATGGAGACGCAGTCGTCTCCAAGATATTGAGATTTTATGGGTGAGAGTGAAAAGTTCTCATGCAATTTTGATAGAAATACAACAAGTGAATATTATTGTGTTGTGGTTGAGGTTTATTTAGTACAACAATGAAACCAGTAAAAAAACTAAAAAAAAAAATTAACCCCTGATAAAAAATGCCTCTAAAAAGGATAAAAATAATACTATTATGTACTTAAAATAATATTACTATGTATTTTAAATTTAGAGATCTTGTTAAATAAAAATAGATTGTATATTTATTTAAAGTTAAACTTAACATGTTGCAAGATATTTTAAATTAATTAATACTTGCTCCTCGATCTACGGTCCCATGCTATCTGCTGCTGAATTATTAAGATAAGATCAACGCTGTTCGGTCACTGTCAATACACACGTGTCAGTGAAATCATCATATTCATGTTAGTAATAAATAGGTTACAAGTAAAGGTGTTAATACATAGATTGACTGATGAACAATTATGATGTGTTAAGTTATTTTAAACAGCTTATTTAAAAAAGAGAGCTGTACAGCTATCTCTTTTACAATATATATCTCTTGCAACAATTACTGCAAAAATATTCGAGAGAGTACCTACTGTATGAACGTATAAAAGACAGTATCAAAACATGTGATATGGCAATATTTACTCTAAAGCAAACAGTAACTTATTATACTCAAAGAAAAACTAGTGTATTTGGCTGTTTCTTGGATCTGAGCATGGCATTCGAACGAGTATCACACTCTAAGTTCTAGAACACATTGGAGCAAACGAAAGTACCACATAGTATTGTGAATATATTTCGGGTCTGGTATGGACAACAGGAGACACGGGAGAACTGTGTCAAATGGGGAAATCATATATCGGGCCCATTTTACCTTTCAACCGGTGTTAGACAGGGTAGTGTTGTGTCACCTAGTCTCTTTAATATCTACATGGAAGGATTAAGCAAGAGATTCAATGAGGCTCGTAGAGGTTGTCACGTCAACAATGTGTGTGTTAACCATTGTATTGTTTATCGTTGTAGAGTAATATTTTTTATTTAATTGAATATTACTTGACTTAATTTATATTTATAATCAATTTATATTTTCAATTAATTTTCTTCTTTTTAAATTAATTATAATAAATTTAAAAATAATAACATTTTGGTTTTATAATATTTTCTTAATAAAATATAAACTGACATTTATCCATGTATCTCAATGTCATAAAATGTTTATATCTTTAAATGAATAATATTATTTTGTTGTACTGGTAACTAGTACGCTGTAATCATTATAAAGTGAATATAACTGTAATAAGAATTGATGGTATTTAATCTATTTCTATGGAATGTATTTTCTGACAATAAATGATATTATTATAGTTTTACATTAATGTCGTTCTCGAAATAGTGAACACGCATGGAAGAGAGAAATATATTCATATATTCTCTTTCAATATATTCGTCAGATTCTATTAGGCAGTGGTTCGTCTATTATATATAAATGGATAATAATGTCATTCAAATGCTGATCATTAAATATTTGTTTCGGAGATGCAATCGTGACTTATCCAAACAACGCTGTTCGATGATTCACGATAATGCGAAAGAAATGTATCGCTTTTGTTAATAAAACTTATACATTTAGACCTAGATATTTTTGCAAGTTTTAAGTCAAATTTCGTCTCTTATCTAATAATAATATTATGATAATGTTTACATTACACTGTGGAGATAGCACCCGTTAATCGTCTAGTCTATCTCGTTGGAACGCTAATCGCTGTTATCAAAGTGACGTTACCAACCGGCTCCAAGGATCATTACTGCTATTACGTGGAGCTGATATCACGTGATATTGTACTTTAATATCGGATTTAAAATTATATTGTCTTTTCTCCTGTAATGAACAAATTAAGATAAAGTAGATAGTATATTTGAAGAGTTTTTTCAGAAAACTTTTAACCACAAAATCGATAAGAAAACAATATTTTTTATCAAGTTAATCTTATTAATCTCTTAACATTAATAGCTATTTTATTATCCCAAGGAATGTTTGTTCTCATGCCAGTACATTGCCGGTCTACAGTTTACAATCGATTTAGAGACCTTGTAACCACTTGTAAAACATTAAAAAAAACATTTCTAGAATGTTTTACGATGTTCCTTCAGTTGTGTTAAAATATACTTTTATAAGTTTTACTTAATATTATATTAAAAGTGTTTTCTAATTTTTTTGAAGCATAGCTTTCTGCTAAATATCTAACTACAAGTTTGTTATAACCGGGTTCAAGTAATAAGACTTTAATGTCGCCGCTACTGTGACCACACGATGAGAACAACAACATTTAGCTTGACTTACTTATGAGCGGTATTATATGACTTCCATAAACAAACTGACTACTATTTAATATTGTAATATGTATACATAGTGATTGTAACTGTCCCTGTTGCCCAGTTTAATAAGCATGGACACTGTTGTTCAAATTTTTGTTTAGTCAAAGGCGGAAACACAAAATGTTTTTTTTATTAAGACTTGCACCTGCTAAACTGGCTTAGTTAGTTTTTAATATCCGTATTAAATAATAATCCCGCTGTGACAGTAACGCATGGTCAAAACAACACGCCCGGGAAGAGCTCATAAAACTGACATCCATGTACACCATAATTAACATATTACCACGGTTTAGCAGACCCCCCTCCTCCCCCTTACTACCCACTACCCCGGGAGATTTACTGCTTTAATTTAAGTATACTCATTTTATTAAACTGTTGGTATTTTGTTTATAACAACATATATCTCAAATATAATGAGTTCGCGACCATTTCAATCTACACTTCGATATGAAGCTTATTTACTTAATAGAACAAAAAAAGGTATATCTTTGAAATAAATCCATGTACAATCCACGTACAACAGTCAATAGACCCCACACAGCCGCTGCACCCGTCACTATCAAAGGTTTTAATTTGCGTTTCGCTTATTTGTTACTCAGGCGAGCCCTAATTGCTTTCTTCCAATTTCTCTGATAATGGCTTCACTTCCTATAAGTTATAAGCGACTCACTGACTGTTATAACACTAACTATTACTCATTTATATAAATGTGTGAACACGTGTTTTGACTTATTAATTATTGATATAGTATGGAATATATTACGTCTTTCCTATAACCTGTCGACATACTTAGTTTCCTAATTTTATATAACGCTATAATTTATAATTGGTCAAGTATATTCATCCTTACAGGCTATTTATTTCCGCTACCGCTTGTAACTTAAGACGTTCATTATTCAGGTAGTTCGCGGCGGTCTCCTTGTCGCTGTACTCTAGGGTTTAATTAAACCCATTTCTTTGGTGTTACTGAAATTTATCTTACAATAAAATTTACCTTCGCAAAACGAATACATTTTTGCAAATTAAATGAAATCAGTCAAAGTTCAATCCTTCAATGTCATTAATATTCGGCTTGGAAATATTTTTTAAGAATTTTCACATCATAGTAACTAGGAATAAAAACGTCTAGATATTTAATAAATTGTTAGACATATACGGGTCATAGACACTATTATTTCGTGTAAACTATTTGGATGTTTAGCAACAGAGTTACTTTCACATCAATTTATTACAGTTGATAGCCACAAACAGTAAAATTAAGTGTAAACTTTTAAAGATCAAACAATTCAGTTAGTTCATCAAATTTATAATTTCCGTTCATCTCGGGAGATTTACAAGCATTTTAGTATCGCTTTAAATCGTAAACATCTTGTTACATTTATATTAAACATTTATTAATAATATATTTAGAATCATCTTTTGTTGTTATCAAGGGCAGTCTGTCTAACATTAGGAGGTGTGTCGCTCATGTTATTCTGCTATTTAATGTTGATTGTCCTTCATAATACTTGATGTCATCAAAATATGAATTTGATCATAAACGTTTAAAAGTGTCGTGAACTGTGAAGTAAACACTATAATTATGAGGTCCAAAAACAAAGTAAATAAAAGCAATGGGAAAGTTGCTACCAACGTTGATTAATTACTATTTAATCAATTTTCACACTAACCAGACCGAGAGGAACCGTTCGGCGCTAAATAACTACGATAATGGATTGAGATTTATTTTTTTACATATAATAAATCTGTAGTAGGTATTATAATAAATAACATTGTTATCAAAATAAAATAAAAAAGGTAACAAACAGTAAAATAATAACAGTATTTCATATGTAGTTAAAACGTGCCCTTGAAACATCTTGGTTTAGAGTGTAAGGTGACCGCTAGACGATATGAGAATACGCAAATTAGATAAACACATATACATACAATACGTACATGAGTTACCTTATTACGATGACGTCACTTAATAAATAGAGATTATGAAAGCTTTTAGAGCAACTTTATATTATTGTAAATAATAGTTTACTGCGCGCGGGCGGTGGGGGGGGGGGGGAGCAACTAGTGAATAGATAATAAACATTGAGAGGCAATAAGATAAGTTGCACATTTAAAGTCGCCATCTTCATATATTCATCTATAGTAGGTACATTTAAAACATTTAAACATTTGGCTGCCATTTACTTGAAAGTTCCAGTAGAATTTACAAAAGCCGTCTCACGTATTTAAAAAGCGAGTCAAAATCTGCGTACAAATCTTAAATACGTTTAATCTCCAAAGGCTAAATGACTATATAAAGTATTTGAAATCAATGTTTTGACTTAAAATATTTTTTTTTTAAGTACATAATACCTAATATTATTTTTATTCTTTTTAGAGGTCTTTTTGTATCGAGGGATTTTTGAAAATTTTTATTTATTTATTTTCTGCTTTTTAAAGTTATGTTCCTGGTTTCATTATTGTTCTAAATGAATCTACGGATACACAATTTTTTTTTAATCTTTTTTTCAAAATTAAGTATTTCTATCAATATTGCATAACAACCTTTCAACCGCAGCAATAAAACCTCAATATCTTGGAGACGACTGCTTCTATTTGAACCAAACATAGGTAAGGACCATCTCAACGAACTAGGCTTTCGATTAAAAAAACTGCAATCAAATCCGTCCACGCGATTGGCTGCTACAGTGCCACAGACAGACACACAGATACACAGGTCAAACTTGTAACACCTCTCTTCTTGAATCGGGGTTAAAAATACTACAAATATAGGAGTTCCTTATAGTTCACATAGTAATATAGTTATGTTAGTAAGTCCATATATTTAATAGAATTAAACTAAATATTTAATTATAAACATAACTTATAGTTATCGTTAATTAAATAATATCAATACAATTAAAACAAACATTGGTGATGAATGGTTACAAACATTGGCCACCAACGTTATTTCAGTCGACTCCGACCGAGTCGTATAGGAATAGCCATGTTTTACGGCCTATAAAACTGTAGTACGCGTATCGTAATTCTAATCACCTTTAGCAAAGCAAATTTCAAGTATTTTAAATCAAATTACGATACAGATAAAGATTATTTTCGTCTGAAGATATAAAGATGTTTCAATTAGCTACGCTTTGGATTCTTCATTCAATGTTAGAAAGTGTGGATTGGTGCCAATTGAATTGGTCGTAAACTATTGTTTGTAAAGCGTGTTTTGTTTGACAAAACGGTATGCTAAGCGTCTATAACAGCGGTTTTCAAGCCACATATTGATTTGAAAGACAAATAAAAGTCGCAATTAGTTTAAGTAGCTTTTTTTTAAATTGACACTGACATTAAAAGTAACTGGTAATGCTTAAAAAAAATAATAATCCAACTAATAAATTAAATTTTAAACGAGTGTCTTAAAAATTTGAATTAAAATGCAAAACTATTTTTTTGTCAGTTTAGTTCATATTACCTAAACATAATTATTTAAATTCTAAAATAACCATATAATAATTATAACTGATCGTTATCTGATATGAAACATTATTCCTAAGCAGCCTACCTTTAATAAATACTAAGAGGCAATTGGTTGTGCCTGCGTGGTGTAGATACGAGCCTACCTAGGGGTGCGTGCAATATAATTGTAAAATATCTTTCCTCAGAATCTAATAAGCATAAAATTAATCAAAAACATTGTAGTATCGGTTTATCAATCACATTGATATTTTTAAATTATATTCCACCAGCTTTTTGAATGTGCTTCCGATACTTAGATAAAAAGATAGTCTTGCTTTGTCGGACGAGTATAGAAGAGTTAGTTTTTAACTCCACTACTCTTGACAATGTTTGGTCGGCAGACAAAGAAACTCATGCTCGCACAAGATAAGAATAAATATACACAAGACACGCGACAAGATATAAATATACACTATAATTATTTATCAATTAAACGAAACCATAAAATGATTTGGTTATTAATAATGGTCAATTCCAGGTTATAAATATAGCATCACAGTAAAGAACTGGAAAAGGCATGCCTAATAAAATGTAGACAGCCCTGATCACACACCAACACACCAACACTCGAACACACCAACACTGGAACACACCAACACTCCAACACACCGGCCTAGAGCCGATAAAGGCATCGTAACACTCAAATATAATCGGTTATTACAGCATCTTAATGTCAAAGAGATAACGAACACGCTACTTAACTTATCTTTATATATTAAAGATTTCAATTTAAACTATCACTAATAAATAGGTACATAGTCTTGTTAAACGCCATGCTGATGCCATTAGATTATGAATGCATTCGCATGGCGTTTACTGACAAAGGAAACCAGTCACACTACACCCACAGACGCAAAAACTTACATCCAACATCCCAGATTATCTCAGCTACAGGAATGTTTGAGATTAGTTAAGTTGGGATCACCGCACTCCTTCTAGTATGTGTATAGCACTGAATAGGCAATAAACCTGGGCCCAACTCATTTGATATTTCAACTCGTAAGTTTAGAAGTTGAATTTGTTAAGTTTTTAATAGAAATGAGATCTTGTAGGTATCTCGCGTGCTTATTAAATACATACCGTTGTAGTATTATTGTCTAATCTTAATAACTTGATTGACTTGCCCATCTTTATTTCATAAAACAACAACTGTTCACTCACAATGAAAATAAGACATCTCCAAGTATTATAAATGAGAAGGTAAAAGCGAACAGGTAAGAGAAGTAGGTGTAGAACGACGGGACTATGTAGTATATATTTATACCATATTTAGATATATTTTTAACAAAATGACTTCCATATTTTATTGTAGCTTATTTTTTTGTGCAAATATTTAGCCACTATTATACTATAGGTATATTATATGGTTATAACCTCATTTGTTGTGAGATTACACACGAGTTTAGTCCCATCTTGGGCGCCATTTTGAAAAGCGTCAGATAACTCGCCGGACGTCCGGGTTGATAAAGGCGAAGTAAGTATCGTTTCAGACCTTGTATGCGAATACAGCTTATCTATTGAACGGGAGTTTGTAACGCTTCGAAGTTCGGTTATCTGTTTTGAATTTCAATCGTCTGTATTTAATTCATTAGAAGAGGTAAATATTTATATTTTGCTTACGTATTGATTATATGTATTGTGTTTTTATTATCATATATTACAAAATATTTAAAAAATAAATAAATAAATAAAAATAAAAAATTAACCTAAGTGTATTCATAACCGACGCAGACGACCGTCTGGCGCGAAATAGATAACTTCGAACCGATAACAGAAAAGTATAGGTCCAAATGTCGAAATGTACGTACGTACAAGAACTCTGTTGAACCGAGTTTATAGTTTCTGATGGCTGATCCGATAAAACTTCATTTCTTACACTTTGACATAACTTATGTTTTCGGCATCAGAATATTAACAAACAGATAAGATGTGGCAATAAATATAAATCTCAAAATTTAAGAAATTCAACCCATTAGTCAACCCTAACTCATAACGGATTTCAGTATAATTTAATGTTTACTCAATAAAGTGGGCTTGATTGATACAAAGGGACTTAAACAAAGGACGATGAACAACCCCCACCCCGATTGTATTTTATTACAAGAACACTCCAACTTGGAACTAAGTGTCTGTCCTATTTGTAATATAGGTACCTATATTTGGTACAGTATTAATGTTTTATTTTTTTTAAAAAGCTTTTGTATAGAACTTTGTTTACTATTGTTGATGTTATTTTGTACTAGTTTTTGATCAAGTTTACAAGAATTATTAATGTTTTCTAAAACTGTAATTTGATTTAATCTTGAAGAATTCATAAATACTATTTTCTCCCAATAGAACTCCAGACACAAACGACTCAATAGAAATCTTAAGCGATACGAGGTACGTTTCACCAGTTCGACTCCGGGAAAAAGCTTACAAATAAATCATAATAGAAAGACGTTTAGATTAGCGACCCTTCCGTTTGAGGAGAGCTACAATAGCTTTGAAGATTTTGACCGTCAGAGCATTACGGAATACAAAATGATTCACATAACATATAATCATACGTCAGGCTTCATTTATGACTTATTGTAGATCTTTGAGTTATCTATTCCTAGGTGGTTGCCTCGCTTGATGAAATTTATTTACAAGATCTCGGTGATCGATGGCACGAGCTGTATGATAGTTATATGATAGCTGGACCACAAGTTAAATATACATTGTCTGTATTCATTTATATATAATTTATTTAAGAATAAGATTGATATTCCATCACCCGTGAGGTGGTTAATCAAAAATCATATAGGTACATTATTTAATCAAAACGCTTTTTTAAAATATATTTTAGAGCAAATAGCCTATAGTATAATGATAAATAAGATAAAACTTTAAATAAAAGTAATTTACATTACAATTTAAATATCTGTCAAAGAAGTTGGTCTTAAATCTTGAAACTTCGGCACTTGAAAGTCCCAAACTCAATTTTAAATATTTGTGTGCTAATTTATTTAGTCATCTCCATTCATGATGCAACCAGAGTAGAATTTCAATATCGGGCGATTGAATTTATTAGTATTAGTTCACGTAATCACATGGTCATGATCCAATCAATATTTTGATTGTATTGAGCTAAATTAATAATATGAACATTTATTTTGATCACTTGTTATTCGTCAAAACTCGAGAGCATATATTTTAAATAACAACTATTGAATCCTAAAAATACAAGAACGTTATATTCACCCTACACTGTCCTCAGTTTCTCAGTGACAAATGGTCACATCAATCAAGTTTGAAGGAGAGTTCGTTTATTGACAAGTCGTGTATTAGGTACCTCTTAAGAACAACTCTTGACATTGAAAAATCCTATATTATTTCAGGAATGTTTTTTTATAACTTTTCGTATAATACGTATATCATAAAAGAAAAATCCTTAATATTGAATTTGTTCCGTGAGAAGTTACATCTTCTATCTGTCAGGTTCTTAGTGGTCATAAAATTCAATAACTACCGGAAAATACGAAAGTGAGCTACTGAATAAGTTGAAAACAAAGTGATTGTTTCGTGATAATAGATATTAATTATTAGATGATAAGCAGTAAATTAGATACAATGGCTGTATGTACCTAATACAGTCGTTACTACAGCGTGTTGACAATATAACTAACTATGTATTAACTTAACAAGTTTGTTGAATTGTTACTTTAATGTTAATAGTTTAATGTTAGTTAATATATTGGCGCAATATTTACTTATACCCAGTGTTTTTCAATACTATTAGTACGAGTAGTAATTTAATTGAAATATGTTTGTGAATATTTCAGTTCTCGGTGATAGATATTTTTATTTAAAACAAATATTATCAAAACACTGAGAGCGCAAATAAAAATATTACAAAACATTGTCGGACCCATATTTATTTATTTATTACTAATGACATCGATCAATATTATAAAATTACACCTATTTGCTTAGCTACTTCGTCACTTTGTCGGCAAATAAATGTGTAACTTTCACCAAAAACTTACGACATAAAATCTTTAGCCACCCGATCGTAAATCAAACTCGAATCAAACCCACTGCTGACGACAATTTAACAAGCGACCGATCGAGCAACAAGTTAGCACGCACATGTGTTACGAACATACAACACTACCACTATTATAGACTCTCAGGTTATATTACTAACCAAACTTTCGAGATTAACATAATTCCTTATAAAATTTCAGAATCAATAACAGATTTAAACAAAATACGGGACGGTTTCCCAGAGGTCGCGGGTTCGAATCTCTGTTCGTATCTGTTTATTTTTCATTATATATTTATATAAATTTAAATAAGCTTAACATGGCTATACACGTTTATAGATATTTTCGAACATCAATAAAAGATTAGTTTAAAAGTAAGACTGTAGCTAATTTATACTAGGTACGGGACCCAATGCTCCATTAGAATGTATTAGGAATCACATTTCACAAAAAACTTCTAATCCCCGAATCAAAGACGAGCTAAACTTGTAAGTTCAACATGAAAACAATTAAAGAGAACTTGGAACTACTTTCAGGCACACGTAACTAAAGATTTGAAATCAATGAAATAGAAAAGATTTTTTAAAGTAGGAATATATCATATATAATGAAGCGTTATATTGATATATTACGTTTGTAGTTGTTGTTTGTTTGTTTTTTCTTAGCGGTGTCCGATGTTCGTACGATGAATGCAAATATATTTCTTTTTCGGGTATTATACTGTCCGGTACACAAATTTAAGGTCCGCGTGTGGGGCCACGAGCCGCGTGCCAGGTAGCGGTCCAGTGATAAACATTTCCCATGGCGATAATAACTCGGCGCCGGGACTGGTCGGGATTACTGTGAGAACATAACTTAACAATACTTTACTATTATACGAGAACCGAACAATTACATAACGTTGCAGTAACTTTTAAGAACATAATAGCTCCATAACAAGTTATTAGTAACTAGTTGTTGGCCGCGTCTTTACCTGCGCGGAGCACCCCACCACCCAGGGTACGTCAAACAGCGGCATCAGAACATGTAATACGTTCAGCTCCAGTTTTATTGTAATAATAACTCGTACAATAGTCAGTGTACATTCAAACAACATGAAGGTATTTTGATGAAAAATATAGGTTTTCATTTGGCTTCTTATATACCTACATTATAAAGATAGGTAGTGTCTATAATAATAACAATAGTTGTAAAGTGTAAAGTTTAAGTGGTAAAGTACGTTCGTCTCGTTGCGATTATGTTCACAAAATTTAATAATCCCAAGCTTAATAATATAAATAATTATTTTTTGTTCAAATAATTGAAAAATTAAAACCGGGCAATATAAATCGATCGCTCGATATTTACTAAGTCTATGAAAATAAAATATAGCCGACATGGCTAGGACAAAAAAAAACAATCAACAGAACAGAATTAGATAAAGAAAAGTTTCAATATCTACCGGAAGCATCGACTTATAGTCAAGTTGGAGCAGTTATGAGTATTGGAACTCTACAATACGAGCCAATAACACTTTACACATTGTTGGGAGACTTTCTGATTGTCTCCTAGATTTTGTTGCTTTGTGGTTTACGCAGTAATGACAGTCGGACGAATGTGTTTTTGTTAAAAGTTGTATCATAAGCTTGTTTGTTAAAATCAATTAAAAAATATTTTAGAATGTAATTTAAAATAAATAAAACCTAGTTTTATTTAGGTATAATATAATAAATATCTTTGATTTACATCACATTTAAAATACTCATTAAGTTAGAAATATAAGACGATAAAGAAAATTTTTTAATCGGGGATAAACATCAAGGACAAGAAATAAATTCGTCCTTAGTACTTACACAAAAAAAATTTGGTTTGTAATGATGCAGACACCAAACTTGGCATTCAACAGGTTAACTTGTACTGAGACTTTCAAATATGGATAATAAGGAGACATTTTAGAATTCCATAAATGAAACTCAAGTCATTCCCAGGTCACAGTCAGAGATGAATGGCTAGATCTTACATAATCACTAATATTCAGACTAAATTCTAAAGTCCAAGTCTTACTCAGTGTGTTAAACTGTTAACTACCTAGATTGCTGCTAGCTGCGCTGCTAAGAGTGGTCGGTGTACTAATTAGTGTACTTGTTAAGTGCACTATTTGTCTATGAATTGTTGATGCTTTTAAGTTTTATGGATCTTTGGAAAGAAGTCTTGATAGAGATATAACATCCTTATTATGCACTTCTAGAATAAAACAAAGACGATTAATTATAATATCTACTTAATTCACTACAACACCTATACTTGCATTAATATGAAGTCATATACCGATCTATAATTAAACCAAGAAGTAAATCAATCAGTCTCGTGAAGGCAAACCTGGTTTTATACTTTATAGTACCTACACATTTCTTTTTATAAAATGGGTTTGCAAATTTCAGATACCTTACAATACTATAGAATACAATTGCTTTCGTTATTAAATTCGAAGTACCTACCTACTACCTACTCTTTACAGTTCCAATAAAACATTTAACTCGATCCGAAAAAGTTACGAGTTTTATTGCTGTTAGAATCACGTTCAAGACACAGTCAAACACACAGAATACGACTACGTTCAGTTGCCTCTATTAGTATTGATTAAGTTTTATGTTAGCTTTCTTAGTTGTCTTAGTTGTTTAAGAAAGAATCATTAAAACCTCTATATTCATATTTAGACAGCACTTACCACTGTAATGGGATACGCCGGGTTGATGATGGTGTACAGCAGGATGTGGTTGGGTCTCGCCGGCAGCTCACGCTTACGACGAGGCTCGCCGGACATATAATTGTTGCCATTACTCTGTAACAACAAAATTAATATTACCTTACAAAACATGTTCGAGAAGTCATTAACTTATACTATTGCACAAATATTTTAAATGTTCGATTCTAATAGTATGACAACAAAATATATTCTAGACGGGAAAAGAAAATTCCAAAGTAATTAAAAGTTTTCAGAGTTGCGACTCTCACACAGAACCATTAGGTGTATTTTAAATTTATTAACAAGCTCCTAATAACCTTAAGTGAACCTAAAGTTGTAAAAAGCAACTAAAACGTTGCAAAATAAAGCACTAAAGTTATTTATGGCTTGTGGTTCCGTCAGTGATTCACGAGAACAGACACAACCACAATAAAACGTCTGTTTGTTTGTTATATGTATATTTAAATGAGTCTTATTTGTTTTAGTTTATTTCGGAGTTGCAAGGTCAATCTTGATACAACTCTATTTCTATACGGAATGCAAGTTTTCCTCTTATGAATGAACGGTACGGTAAGAACATACTAACAGCACCATGAACACGTTTACTATATGTAAATATGAAACAGGTAAATATAGACACGGGCGCATTCCATCTTAAGTGCTTATGAATACAGTTCACGCAATCTTGAAGCGATAAATCAAAATCACCCATCGCAATTAAACGTGCAAGTGTCATGGTCTATAAATCAAAATGGCGGCGTACATGCAGAGCACTTGTTACAGAGATAATTGACGCAGCTGACAGGTGACTAACGACGCCTCGGTAGGACCAAGTAATTGGTTAACTCAAACTTACTCAAATTTTCGCGATTATTTTGAAGTCTTCTAGTCATCCGATATATTCATCTAATATTTAAAAAATAACAAACTTATTTTTGTTTTGTCGTTTTCACGTTAATATAACTTTATTAATTTGTTTTCGCTTCACTATGAAGGCAAGTAGTGTTATTTAGAGTGAAACATTTAGTATTTTACGAATTAAATGCCTCCTCCGAATCGCCATGTTGTGCAATAGGTATTGCATCATTAATGTCATTCGAATCTGACAGGTGCGGTCGTATGGGAGCGCGGACGTACAGACTGACATTACATCTACGTACGTTGGGAATTGAAATGCAGTGTTCTGGGATATTTAATGGTTGTAAGTGGTGATGCAGTCACAGTTTTAGGTAGTAATTTTAAAACACTAATTGATAATTTGGTGTAACTAAGATTTTAAGATATAATATATATACGAGAGTCACACTGAAACTCTTTTCAGAGTAGTGTCCACTCACATCCATACATCGCTGCATCAGATGGAACCACCGAGAAAAACACTTTACCCACTCGTCCTTCGCATTGTGAAATACAGCCACTACTTCCTTGGCGTCCTTAAAATGTTTTTCTCGAAGGTTTTTTTTAATTTTCGGGTATAAATAGCAAGGGCACTGATACTACTGACTACCGATACTGATGACTTCGCCAAGTAGTCGATAGCTCCCACGGCGGTGGCGGCAAGGAGGACTCTACTGCGATGTCGTTAATAATATTTTGTGTACATCTCAGCTTGAACTGATTTTGGATCCTCTAAAGCAATTGTTACGTAATGACCAATCCTTCTGAAGTATTAGGACACCATCTTTTTTTCCCACACTTTGACCTCTTTTTACTTTGGTTGGCAACACCTCGGAAGGAACGGAACTATGCTGACTGTCTTTTGGTTTCCGGATCATAACAGTAAATCCAGCTTTCGTCGCCCACAAGAATGTCTAATACAGCATTTGAGTCACCTCAGTTAAATCATTATACGGAACTAATTAATACGACGGGATTTTTTGGCTTCGGTAAATTTATGAGGCACAAAGCTTCCTAACCGCTAAATGTTCATGGAGGATTTTATACATTTGACTTATACCGATGCCTAAGCTTGTCTGAATCTTCTGATAAGTCACTCATTTGTCGGTTTCTACATGCCCTGCACAACACTGATGTTATCTTCAGTCATTACCATCACTGTAAACAGTAGCACGAGATGGGGCTTCATCGTGAAAGACCAATCGAAGTCTATCATAACTTTCTTGTTGACTTAGATAAATTATATCGAAAGTCATAAAAAATTATCGTACGAAAATTTTCTCGCGTTGAATCCATACAGACGTGACACAGACAATTTTCAATTTGCAGGCAAATCTTAAAACAAATAATATTGGCAAAGAGTACTAGTTATTAGTTATACCTACGCGGGTTAATAAATAAAGTGAAGAGTTTCATTTTAACAATTTGAACGTCTTTTAATGGTTCCTAAAAGAATGTACCTTGAGAACGCAACTACTGGCACGGGAGTCAAACCTTAAGAGTATCTCCACCACCTTGAATCTTGACATATGGCATGTAGCAATCTTTTATAGTACATATAAAGAAAAAACTCCGAAAACCTTACATTTTTAGTTACATCACATATTTTATATAATGACACGGAACCTTTCGTATGCGAGTCTGACTCGCACTTGGCAAATACATTTCTAAAAACTTTCAGTTCGACACCCGTATATAACATTTAAGATAATATACATACTTTTATATATGTACATATTTAAGATGGCTAAAATTATAAATACAATATAAATATAAACAGAGCATTGAGTGTAAAGATATGGGAAGGATTTGTACAGATAACATTAAAATCATGTAACACTATATTAGAAGCAAACAACCCACTATCACATAAACAGACTTAATGAGATGCTGTGTATTCATCTCCACGTCTTTAGACGCCTACGAGCGAACTTAGACACGTTTGCTATATTTTAAGAGAATTTGGGACTTCAAACGTGTATTGATTATAATAATATTTTTATTTATCCTACGAGTGTCGTATGGAGAGTAATATTTTAGTCAAGTACCCAAGGTGTTCTTTAGCGGTTGTTCTGCATTGAAATTAGTGATTAGACCTACCTTCCCATAAATGCTTGCAACTAAAGTCAAAGAAGTTTTAAGCATGTAAAGAATGATAAATTAGATTTAGTACTGACTGAATCTTTGTTATATATATATAAGTATGTTATATATAAAAAGTGTCATAACAGTACTGAATTATAATATTATTCTACTAGCATTATATAGATTTAAAATCGTAATTTATTTAATTTTAAGACAACTCCCGAACTACTAGATGCTAAACTGAGCTGAAACATTATTTGAACGCTCGATATAACTCAGATTTCAGCCGTATTTAGAATATGAATACATAGTTCCTTCAACATCAAATATTCAAGCTTCGGCTTCTATATTGATATTGTTCTGTACTCGCAGTTAGCATATTCTCCAGCGTGCATCAGATATGAATCAATTCTAAGATGCTGTGATCTGTTGTCAACACGCCACAGGTGTAAATTCTATAGTTGTTGTTGTATAATAGTTAGTTAGTTACGAATTATACTAAACGTTGGTGAATAGTGAATAATTAAATTATTAGTAGGTAATATTGTTTTTATTACAGGCTTATATTTAAACTGGCATTTAAGAAATAGCACAATTACAAATGTGATATTTATTACTTGAAAACTGAAGGACTTCTACAATCTTTTCTGTACCATTTAACCATTGGACATCAGTTTATATCTTTGTATAGTAAAACATGTCAATTGCATAATTAATATAACGAGATTTATCGATGTTAACCGATTGTTCATTGACCGGGTACGTAAGGAATGTGTCAATGATCAAAACTAGACCTCTCGTCGCGGCATAGTAACACAATGACCAGCATCTAGATAAATGTCTGGTGTCAGCGGTGCCTTCTGAATGAGAGCTCTACTGATAACACCTCAAACGCCTTGTTTACACAAAGTCCGATAAAGAAAAACAAATTTATTGTAACTTAAACTTATAAATATTAACTTTGGTAATAAATGTATTTAAAATTACTTTATACCCCGAGCTCACAGAAAAGCTTCCTAAGGCGATTCCAATACCCTATTTGAATTTTTCACTTCACTACACACTTTCCTATAATCAATTCTACACTCTATCTCTCATAACACAAAGTATATTACACCTTGTCATTGTAATATTCTTCTTTAACTTAGCAAAACTGAGTATTCACTTAAAATATAAGAGCTTAAGGTTGTCTCTGCATTGTTCAAGCTGCGGTACGTTTTAACATTGGACCTTAAGGTTTTATACGACATTCGAGACATATGTACGGTTTTACGATTCTCATCTTACGATATTAGTTTTTGTATAGTAGGTATATAGCAAATATACATATTATTTTAAAAATTATTGACAATTACGTAGTAACTTTTCAAGTTAACGAAAATAACATTTCACACAACAATATTTTCAATTAAATAAACATTTGGTTTCAAAATTTACATCCGAAAACAACTTTAAAAATTGTCTAAGATTAGTGTGTAAACACCCTTATCAGAAGTTAGTGCAAAAGAAGATAACTTCTAAGAGATCAGAGAATGCTTTAGGACAGTGCATTTAACTTTTACAAGGCGTATTTTAAACTCTAACTCGGTTTCACTATATTTATGAAATAGTAGTTTACTTTTAAAAGTGTAATACATAGTAATGCTAATACAATTTTACTGCCTTTATTTTACGTAATTGTTGTAAATAGTTTTCGGTATTTCCTTCTTTTATTTTGACTTATTAGTATTTTACAGTATCGGAGACTCCTTGTTCGGCTGTTTTAGAAAATCATTCCACAAGAAGATTTATTTAGGTATTCATTATCTTAATAATAATTAATAAAATAATGTCTGATTAATCAAATTAAGAAAGTAAAATTATGGATCATCAACAACATTATGTAATTAAATAATACCTGAATATCATTTTGATAACATTTTGGTTTTACATTGTGTTTATGTATGCTTCACACACACACACCGACAATATAACAATTAACCGACTTAGAATTTACCACCGCGTTAATAATTATGATTCAACCTGAATTTCATGTTCTTCTACTCGTTTCTCTATCTTGTACATGGATAGTGTCATGACGTTATAACTGACCTTAAATAGTTTGATGTAAAAAACAATATCACTAGTAAAAAAACTGTCACTGACAGTTCCATAACAAATGCTTCGATCGTCACCAATCTTTACAGGATTACCCGCTGGGTAGAATATTTGGTTAAAATCTGTCAAACCGTTTCGAAGTTTATCCGGAACAAACATACACTTTCTCTTTTATAGGTATAGATTTTATGACGATTATTAATTCCTCCGGGGTCCCTACACTAATCTAAAATCTACCGAACTAATATACTAAAAATAAACCTTAGCGTTGCAAAGCAGGAATCAAAACGCTTTGACATGTTTCGACTAGAAATGAAAAAAACTTATGTAGAACGGCTGTCAGCTAAAACAAGTAAAAACTGAGTTTTACTGGCGGGAATAAAGACGGCCATTTTGTAAATGAGGCTTTAGGTTAGTGTCACACCATATGAATGACAAATATTATTAAAGTGTAAAATAAGATGAGATTAATGAATGATAAATGTTTTTTTACTTTTTTTTGTTGTTTACGTTATTTTTCCTATTCATGTTTATGTTGTATTGTTTGATTTAATGTCAATGCCTCACGTATTTTAAATTCATTATTCATTATATTACTATATATTTTTATTACTTAGGCAGAGTAATAAAAATATGGAAACAATCTATGATGGTTTCAATGAATTTTCTGGTGAATCTAATCTCATTTAAATATAACTATGACAAGGAAACAAAATCAATTATAAAACTATTTGTTATAAGAATACAAGAAATATTTATAAAACAATCGTCTGCGTAATAAAAAAAATCTGATCACTATTCAAAGACTCGCTGCATTAAGAAATATATATTAACTGCAAAAAAGGAAAACGAATACCTACTTTTTAATTAAAACATGAAAAATGTTTCCCCAAAAGCGAGTAATATTGTATCTCCTATGACCCAAGTAACATAAAAATCACCAAAATACAACAAAATTATACTTTTACAATGTTATTATATTATTCGTGTAATTTGAACACAACAGACTACGTGTCTGTTGTTGTATTGTCGTTCAATAGATACCAGAAGTATTGAAAAATAGAGCACTTTATCATTGTCGCGCGGTATTTTCTAAGGTGTACTAGATACTAGATACATTTTGCCATCATATTAGAATCCATCTCGCTACCCGTACTATAATTTCAAAGCGTCTCAATGCTTAGTCCTGGTTGGTGTCATTGACGGAGCCGAGAAATATTTAAATGTGCTGTCTCACCGATACTATAGGTGTTTACAATGAGAACAGTCTCCGCACATGACCACACATGACCACACATGACGCCAACTTGCTAGTACCCCTAATGGCGTGTAGAACTGCTTCGACGTGTCATGACAGTCACGATCTTTATTAAAACTACAATCATTAAATAATAAAGTCATTTTATTTAAATTAGTAGTACCTACTAGCGGTACTGCGATCTTATCGAGGCACTAATGGTTTTTTAATGTCCAAAAAACTACAAGAATTATTAACTTTTAATTTTTAAAATTGTCTATAAACTTTTAAGCTTCATGCTTACACACTAATAAATATAGAAAAATCATATAAAATGTACATAGACGTATCTATCGCTATAACTAAGCAGAGTTTAAGTGTTTCTATTTATCTCCTCAGGTTTCAGACATTGAGATGAGCCAAGTGTAGTTCGGCAGACACACGCCACGAGTCGAGATATTTATCAAAATACATAAATCTTAAGACCAATTAGAGTAGATCTTGTTTTAAGGTATATTGTCTAACATTTTCACATTGAAATTATAATTATATAAAAAACATTGAATTATTTGATAGATATTTTGACGAATAAATAATTGAACCAATAGTTTCCACTCATCGACGTCACAAGTAAACTGGTTTAATAAAGTAAGTTACAATGATATCAGATATGGGTTACAAATACAGATCTAACAGTGGTTGAAGTCTCCTTTCAATAACGCTTGGACTGGTTCTTTCACGGACAGAGTTTTATTTTTCCTCTCACCGGCTACTTCACTAAATCCTCAGAGCAACACGATTGTTTAACGAGTTCTCTCTAGCTTTTTGGGTGTCCTATCAAAATATTTTATTAAATGGCTTTTTTAAGAGGTGGCTTTTAAATATGGTGGCAGTTATGTTAAGTATTAAGCGGGCACAAAGTAAACTCGATTAAAAAGGACAATAACACACTATGTGTTTGAAATGTTCCGTATATGTATAGTTAGAGAATATATTTTCAAATAAGTCTTCTTTGTGAAGCAATCTACCAGACGTTTCATAACAACCATTTTCAAATTCTGAGCGAGTAGTCTGGGGTAACCGCGAAGCGTGAACAAATCAGACATATCAAAGCGTTTGCCCGAGGTCCAAATGACCCACGATCGTGAGGAGGTTAAACCGGCGGAAACAGTCCGCTTATCTGGCTTCCTTATTACCCTGAAACGATTTGTTTTAGGGGCCACTGTAGAAATGTTAACCCTTCATACCACACCATGTTTTGTTACCAGGAGCACAAAGCACATAACACAACTTATTACTTTCAGACCGCCTGTGGGACATCTTTACAGCATCAAGGTTTCTGGTTTATATACAAGATTGTGATATTAATATTACCATTGTTTGTACTTTTTTTATGTATTATTATATATTATTTGATTGATGACAGACGCACAGTAGTTTTAACTTATGGTAAGTACTATCTGCTGGGAAATGTTGATGCGAAGACTTGACCCCATGGAAGGATGTGTAACCCGCGAACAAGCTGTCGAGCAGCGTGGTGGGTATAGAACTGTTCTATATTTATACATAATACAATTGTCATTTAATGATTCCTTTGTCGCAATCTTTTTACTTGCGTCAACACAACAATAGTCGTGTGTATCACGGTGGATGGAACCGTAATATTCATTCATCTGATAAATTGAAATAACCGAGTGCAGGTGGATGAAACACAAATTGCACTCTACGTAATTCTCAGCGGAATCAGGAGATTAAAAGCTTGTTACAGCTCATTAAAACCTTATTAAACAGTCCAATTTTGTATTTAACATACAATAAAGTAATGTAGGGGAGAGCGGGGCTAAAAGTTCCGTTTTTTAGTTAATCTCATTTTATAAAAAAACAACGTGCTCTATCTTTGACATTATGGTGGTAAAATATAACAGCATATTTAAATTTGACAATAAGAAAGTTTTATTAACGATGCTGTGTAAGGTTTTTGAATAATTAATATTAATGTATCGAAAGGCGGAAAGTAACAAATTGCCCCGGTTTGGGGCTAGTTGTTAATAGCTTGGGGTAAGTTGTTAAAAGGAGATTTTAAGGGTATTATTTGTAAAAAAACTGCTTTAAATTAAGTCACATAGTATGTAATTAAAATGTTATCAACAATATCTTAGGAATTATCAGTCGTTTAGCTTAAAATTTCTAAAATATCTGTTTGATTGTAGAACTTTTCGTTTTATAGACTGCCTTCTGCGTTTTATTGTCTTCTTTCCAGCTCCTTTTATTTTATAACTTTTTTTTTACCCTTCCCCTTAGCCTTTCCTTTACTTTTGTATTTCTTAATTTCCTCATTATCCTCGAAAATTTTTCTTTTCTTGCTTTGTTCTTCTACCAGAGCTTGTTTCTCTGGAGTATCTGTTAGTATTGTGGATTTTCTGAGACATCTCGTGGTTTTTCTATTTCTTAGCGGTGCTTTTGGGAACGGACGGATTGCTTCTGGTGAGAAATAGCTATTTTCCATAAATTCATGGATAACACCAGATGATGCTGGATAATTTACAACCCCTGATGGTTCTGGCTGTTCTAAGATTTGTCTGGATTCAGCACTGCTTTCAGTTTCAGAAACATTGGTGAAGTCATTTTGTCCCGTTTCAGCCCCTGCAATCTGTATATTATTTAAAGAATTGACACCTAAGGATGAATTATATTTATTTGTTGAAACTAAAGGGCGATCAGTAACGTAGGAAGGAGCAAAGTCATCTTAAGAAAAAATGTTTGGATCGTAAGGTCAAATTCCAGGTTTTTTGAAAGAACTAATAATATTGACAGGGGTTGTTGCAAGGAGAAGTGCATATTTGACAATTTCTGGAATTAATTTAAATTTAATTTTACTTAATCGATGGTACCAAAAGATTGGGGCAAGTTGTTCCGAGGTTACAACATGCCCCCGCGATAAGGAACATCTAGCCCCAAAAGCACGTGTCAATAAATAAGCAAATAATAAGTTATATGATAAAAGGTACTTGATTTTAATGTAGTAAACTAGTTACTCGAAACATTATTGTATAAAATCAGCAAACAACGAAACTTTAATTATTTAACATTTATGAGATATACCAAAATAAACGAAGCAAAAATTATTTACTTACGTGGATCAGAAACACACGTTCTTCCTTTCCGATGTACCGGTGGTCACTGGCGTAATTAAGATGACTGCCGTCTATGCGCTATACTGTTCTAATTCGCTTAGTATTAAGTAAATATATTTGTCTCCTTTTTTTATGGAGTTATTTTATTCGGAACAACATACCCCGGTAACTTTTAGCCCCGCGCTCCCCTACATATTTTATAACAATATGGCTAACGTTATAATTAGTATGTATGTATTTTTGTACACATATAGACAGAAAATCTCATCCATCACACGTCATGGCCCTTTTAAGTAATCAATTTTGCATTAAAAGTGTAATCAACTTCATAGTTATATGGACTCTCAGGTTTGAGTAATTTTTATGTTGTTTTTTTTATTTATTAATCAGATAAATTAAGATAAATAACTTAACATAAATTAATTAATTTAATTGCTTTTAGCCATCAAACTTTTAAAGACAATTTTCTAAAAGAGAAAAAAATGATTTACCATTCGGAAGTACTAATCGTGAACTGATAAAACAAAAACCTAAATAAATATGATTTATATTATTTTCAGTGTTGTAGTATTTAGTAAATTTGTTTACCATCAACAGACCACTGTAGTTCGTGGAAAATATACATCATGTATAAAATAAATAAATACATCACCTACTAATAAAAAATACTTTAAAAACATCTTATTTTAATCATTAGTACATATATACAATGGTCAGTAGATAATTCGTTTTTAGTACATCGTCTCTTCGTCGCGGTGAGAGAGAATTAAGGCTCTGTCGCTTTTGAGTTAGTAGCTGTCATATAACAGTGGGAACTGCTGGTTCCCGCAGCTTCACTGACGCCCAAACTAAATTAAAACTTAACATAAGTAAACTTTTACGTTTTACTACTTTTTTTCTCTTAATTTGATTAATCTTTTAAGTGTTGGAATTAATGGATAAGCTTTAAACGAGAGGCATGTTGGATTTAAGATACCAGGGACGAAACATCTAGTATTTAAGTTCTCTTTTTATTTCAAGACTAGCCACATGACGTAATGTGACATACACACACCAGGGAACTAAGTAAACAGTTGATGCGGGCGCGTGTAAACACAGACGGAGCACTACACACACACTTGTATCTTATCTACTTATAGGTTTATACCTTCATAAGATAAATTATTAAATCTTGAGTGTGTTGTGTTTTTCTCAATATTGTAATAGCGCTTGCAAACCATCCTAGAAATTATTAAATACGTTTTTGAAGTTTATTAATTTGAGCCGGACGAACTGCGTTACGATTTATTTACGAAACCTTCACTTTACTTTAATCAAGGTTCTGGAATATATTCTACAAAAAATACACTATATAAGTAGGTACATTAATATATTTTTAATGTTACCTATATATTACCAATTATTCAAAAGTTTAATAGAACTTAAATTAACTCAAGGTACAGAAAACTTGAGTAAAATCTTTTACAATAATTGTATTAAAAAAGCACCAAAATTAACCACGTATTACCAAGGGCATATAAAAACCTTAAGCATTTAGGATAGATGGCCGCTATCCGTGATCCCAAGTAACGTGTTCTACTCTTAAATTCAGAACTATGCGGTGAGGCAAACACTGGACAATATTTGACAACGAACAGATGGACTGATAACAGATAACGAAATAATACGGCTTACTACTTATATAGATCTGATACATTAATAAGTCAATGAGCACAGTTTATTTTAAGAGTACCAAGTATTTTACTACTTTAGTATCGTAGTCGGAAGGTATGAAAGTTCCCAGCTTATCGGATAAGTTTCCCCAAGGAATAATCCGGCGCAGGCTAATAAAACGTCACTTTGAGATTTCATTGACGGGTCCAGATTGGCTCGGCTTATATCATGATTGAGGATCTTTGAGAGATGTGGAAAAAAATGTGAGATTGCTAAAGACTCGGTGATGTTTATGCTGTATATGAAAAAGAGACATTTTTACTTTTGTTCTTTTATAAAGTTTATAGTAACAAATATTTTTTAATCTTAAATATTTTTTTAAAGTATATTTTTAAGACAAGACAGATATGAGATGAAAATAGCGGACCCTAATGCCTTGTCAAACAAGTATAAAATTGGTCCCTCGAACCGATTTCAAAAATACTTATCTCGTCAGTTTTCCGCCAATGAAACAGGATCCTAAGACATGAGTCCATCCTATTTCAGGGACAAGGGGCGTAACTGAAACTGTTGTTAGAGATAGAGAGAGTGGCGGCTTACCGTAGATAATACCTACACATTTAAAAGTAGCGAATATTTAGATATAATATTACATTTATGAAAATGTTTATAATATACAAAATTATTTTTAATGAGTTGGTCACTTATTTTTGGAAGCGTCGAACTTTTTACAAATCTTTATAAATAACACAAAAAAAAACAAATGCTCCCTCTGTTACGTATTACTCTGTATTTTTTAAGAAGTACTTAAAAGATCAACGCCGGGGCGCCATACTTACGTTCAGAGTTAATGACAGTTCAGAGGCAACAAATAAATTTGTATGGCAAAATTTAAATTTAAAAAAATTGTAGAACAAATGTTTTTGGGATTGATGTAGAGAGGAGATGCCTGCAAGAGATGGCCAATTAATTACAAATAACACTGTATACAGAATTAAATAATAATCGATGGGGCAGAATTTAAAAAAATGCACATATATTATTATTTAATATTTCAAAACAAAAAAGGGAGCTTGTCTTTTTCCATTTGTCTTACATTGTACCAACACAAATGAGAGATGTATATAAAAAGGATTTCTCGATCCCCCTAGGGTCAAACACGACTTTCCGTATCAACCGAAGTCGGCAGTTTATAAGGAGACGGAGAAAATAGAACTAAACAATTACAAGGATTTGTACCTATCTACCAGCTACCTCCATATGTCCATATCTAACAAAGGGTAATAAATTAATTTTAATTTTTACCAAGTTATTTATATACCTTTAAATTTATCTAATATCACTCAAAATGCCATAAATTTAACATGTATTCTTGTAAAACTTATTTTAAGATCCACCCATAACGGTAGGTATGGCGTGGGAGATCAGAAAAAAATATTAAATACGACCTAAACTAAGCAGTTAAGTTCTTTGATTACAGATGCCAGCGTGTCGTAGATCGATATTATTTCACTTCACCATTGTCAGCTCACAGTTCTAATTGTTTTTAGTTAATTTATCTACGAGATACACAATAAGTTAAAAATTACAGTCCGGTGCCTGAAAATATTCACAACAACGAAATATTATATAAAAAATAGTAATAGTGTATTAAACACAATCAAGGAACGACATCATATTGTAATATATTCTCGTATAAAAAATAATCTGCGTCAATAAAAAGTTTTACATAAGCAATAACATTTATTATAATCAGAGCTGTTGGAGATAAAATCTAGCACACTTTGAGATCCAGGCCAGCTTACTGAACTAACTGAACCTACGCTGAAACACTCTTTGTCTTGGGTTTTAATTAAAGATGACGCAAAGATAATGCAAGAAGAATCACAAATTATGTGTACCTTCATTTTGTAACACAAACATATTTTAGGTAAAGAAAACAAGCACTGATCCCATAACATTTCATTATCCAAGATAAGTTATAAGATATAACACCTCAAGTCAAATACATAATTAGTATCTTATAAAATGCACTATTTATAAATACTAATTACAGTGAGGTTGTAAGCAATTATTAAGCAGCATAAAATGTTCATATTGTAAATACCATGACATAATGTTACTATGTTACTATGAGATATAATAAAAAATACGTTGAACGTTCAGAAATTAAAAAAAGTATTTGTTTCTCACCTCATTGCAAATGGTTTTCTTTAGTTTCAATTATAAATACTAAAATATTAACAACTGTTTTAGACCACTAGTAATACCCAAACAATTATCTTTATAAAACTCATTAAAAGCTGGGGAAGCTGATTAATAAAATAAATTAAACAACTGTTTAAACAATCGTTATAACAAATTAGTAACTTAAAATATATGTACTTATATTAGAGATATAAGTTGATTTTATGAATATTTATAGATAAGTATGGTAGACCTAACACGTCCCAGCGTTCCGTTGTGGCACATGGGCCCGGCTCGACCAGGGCGGTATCACCCTCTTACCAGAGAACGAACGTCAACGCGTTTCGTTAGATAAGTAAGAGTTCCGGAGCCTGAATCCTTTCCCTTATCCAACCTTAGATTGCGGTGAAAAGTTGATGTCCCCAAAGGTCCTGTGGGTACCTTACTGTAGCGTCATTGCTCGTCTCTGAGGCGTGATGTGTTGGCACGGATGCCAGGGAGACCCGATGAAACGGTTATCAGCTGGCCACCCGCTGGTCAGTTGGGGACCCGCACCCGGGTAATACGTTTAACCTCTGGCTGGGAGGCTGTCCTGTCAACCAGCGAAAAATCTCGTGTGGCTGCCGTGCCCGAGTAAGAAACCGGAGTGGGGTCCTTCCGTCCTTCGCGCTAGCAAATCACACTACCCTATCTTGCACGATGACACCGGGACCCATGCCTTGACCTTGGAACGGTGAAGAAGCACCACAACTCCCCGAGGGGTTATGCAAATGCGTAGCCAACTTTCTTTTTGAGCGACATATCAAGGTCGTTGTCAACGGTTGTTGCTCAGATATGAAATCCGTAAGTGCTGCTGTACCACAGGGTTCGGTTCTATCTCCCTTTCTATTTCTTCTGCATATCAATAACATGCTACAGCAAACCTGTGGCATTCATTGTTATGCGGATGACAGTACGGGACATGCACAATATACAGGCCGTGCCGATACCCCCCCGGTCTCAAATGGAAGAGAGCAGAACCAAACTTGTGGCTGAAATGGAAATGGAGTTGGTTTTAGAATAGGGTCGGTTCAATCTCGTTGAGTTCAACTCTTCGAAGACACAAGTTTGCGAGTTTACTGCTAAGAAAACCACATGTATCATAGATCCAAGGAACCGAACTAACCGTTAGAGAGAGTATAGGGATACTGAGAGTTGACATTTTGTATGGTGTGCTGTATCGGCTAGCAATTCAGGCGTAGAATTGCTAGCTTCCAGTATTCTATAGGATACATTTTGGTAAGTTTGCGCAAGAATTACATGGTTTAACTCCTCGTCCCCCTTCCATCACCGGACGTTCTGACGCACGGCAAGTATCCATCCTTACGTTGTGGACACTCCACCTGTCCGAACGAAACGCTAACGTACGAACGTACAGCGAAGGACTGGAACAGCTTGCCTGCGTCGGTATTTCCGGCCAAAAATAATGTGGGTGTCTCCAAGAGAAGAGTGAATAGGTTAATGCGCTTATCATCTATGACTACATATCCACTTTACATCAGGTGGAATGTAGTCAAGCATTAACTTATATAGTACAAAAAAAAAGAAATAAAACGGAGTCATTTGGAAAGTAAGTCAAACTGGCCTCCAAAAAACTAGGCGTCTTGAACGGGGCGTGGCGGTACTTCACTGCAGGGGACTTACTTCTGGTTTATAAAGAGCAGGTGAGGGCTCACATGGAGCACTGCTCCTACCTCTGGGCATTAGCACCGAAGTACCAACTGCAACCGTTTGACTCCCTACAGAAACGCGCACCGCATTATAAATAATCCCAGGATCACTAGCCGGTTGGAACCTCTTGATTCAAGGAGAGACATAGGGTCCTTCTGCGTGTTCCACCGACTCTTCAATGATTTGTATTCCGAATAACTATTTGAACTTATGCCAACTTCGCCTATCACCGCCCACACACACTGGATTCGTAGCGGTTCTTCACGAAACTGTTCGCGCAATCCTTTTGGCCGCGCACGTGTACACTATGGTGTGAGCTGCCGTCTGAGGTTTTCTCCGTGTATTATGACATGTGACAAAAAAGGCGCAAAGGGAGCCCTCCTTCTAGGCCGGCGACTTATTGGCAACTTTTCTGATGTTTCAAATGTCCATAGGCAACAGTGACCACTTTCCATCAGGTGGACTGTATGCCTGTTCGCTAAGCTATTATAATAGTCTATACTAATATTATAAAGAGGAAAGGTTTGATTATTTTTTTGTTTGTTTGAAATGAATAGGCTCCGAAACTACTGGACCGATTTCAAAAATTCTTTCACCGTTGGCAAGCTACACTATTCCCGAGTGACATAGGCTATGTTTCATTTTCAAAAAAATTAGGGATGATTACTAAAACTTGAATATTCCAACGCAAGGTGTAAAAAAATAAACAAAAAACTGCGTGCGCTGCGAAAACGGTGAAAGTTACGCAAAAATGATGTTCTATGAAATTGATCCTCTTTAAAGGTTCCAAAGATTACACAAAAAGCTACCTACACGCGGGCGGAGCCGCGGGCAACAGCTAGTCTATTATAAAAAAATAAAATGAATAAAAAATAAAATATATAAATAAAATACATGTATACAGCCCATAGCTACGTTATAATTATAACACAGACTGACCCTACTACTACAAAATATACCGAAAACAAAGAAATTAATCCAAACAAAGATATATTATAAATCTATTAAACCTCATGTAACTTTAAAGCCTGACGTCGGTCTGTTTGATACGGGCGCCCGACGCCGCACCGGTCCTAGGACCGAGAGGTCTAACGACAATGACTCTCTAACGAGTTCTAATTGCTAGACCTTCCTCTGATTGAGCCTCACAAGTCAGCACTTTTATATTTAATACTAAATATGGTATTCTCAAGTCACTGAACCAAAACGGGGTCATACGTCTTAGTGTACACATCGTATCGTACGTAAATCGTACGTATTCTATTTATTTATCTATATTTTTTTTATTACGCTTTTATATATTACTTGTGCTATTTTTTTAATAATAAAATAAATATCTACTTCTCAATGTAATAGTGAACCAAGGATATAATTATGGACCCCTTCTGTCTTAATGGACGCGACACTGAGTATGAAGTTTAAGCTAGTCCTACTGCACTACTTCATTTATAATATTGATAAAAAAAAACAAAAACATTACATAATTTTTATATTAGATAGCTTCTATTTTCAATACCTAAACTTGTGGGAAAAAAGCGAAATGTAGGTCATATCTACAACTACGACACGTTGCCGGGACGGAAAAACTAAGTTGATTGAAAATTAGGTCACAGCGGGTACTAGCATCATTTACTATTAGCATGCAAGTCACACTGAATTGAGAATTGCTGACATTGATATAGATACATATGTCATAGTCAACACGAGCGAGACACGAACTTGCGACTTGCGCCCTACCGTGCCGACTGAGCTATCGTGTTCATGAATATGACATACCGATATATAAAATATTATTTACGACATTTACACATACGAAGCTATATAATAATTTAAAATAAAAACTGCTCTCTGAATAGAGTAATATAAAATTGTATATATATTCTAACTACGTTAAGCATTTATAGTATGTCTATATAACTAATATTTTTTTTATTTTTACCCGTCGCTTATTTAATCTATCTAACTCATAGTCAAGTGATAGTCATTACAATTGCCTAAAAGGCACATCGGCCTACGTCATGTTCTCTCTCGCTCCCTCTGTCTCACTCTTATGTGTATCTCTTTCGAGAGACTCTTCATAATGAGTAGTGGAGAGTCCTTCAGACACTAGTGAACTGTGAAATCGTTATTTCAAAGTATACCTACAGTGGAATCATTTTTTGTTTTGACAACGCTTTCATTTTTAATTTACTAACATAAGTTTGTAATTTTATTATATAAACATTATATCAAAAAATGTCAAAGTTATGGTATTCGTTTGTTATTTGTAATCTTTATCTTTTTATATATATATTTCTTGTATGCGTGTGTATGTCACTGAACGACTGGACCGATTTTTATGAAATTCTTTGTGTGTGTTCAAGGGGACTTGAGAATTGTTTAGATTCACAATTTGGTCCACTGGAAAATGGTTTTGGTTTTTCGATTAACTTTAAATGCGTAAGTAGGTGGTGATTTTGGAATTTTTCACATTGGTTCCGACGGACTGCGTTACCATGGCAATGTCAAATATTAAATAATATTATTAATTAGTCTGCCCTGACAGTTGGCGTTGCGATAGAAATGAGAAAAATATTTTAGTACTAGCGGCCCGATACGTGCTTCGCTACGTAAAAAGTAAAATTAAAAAAATATATTGGAACATCAAATTCATTTATTCAAACAAAAAAACTTTCTTTACATATTCATACGGTATCGATTGGTCGCATTATGATAAATGTAAATGTAATGACGTTAGATATTGTGATAACTTTTTAATATATATTTTTTTTAAGGGTTGATTTTTTTTTTATTAAAGACGCGTGTACAAGACGTCTGTCGGGTCCGCTAGTATATACACAAGTATATATAACAACAAATCATAAATATGTAACATTCATAAGGCA
This sequence comes from Napeogenes inachia, assembly GCA_959347355.1. Lineage (NCBI taxonomy): Eukaryota > Metazoa > Arthropoda > Insecta > Lepidoptera > Nymphalidae > Napeogenes > Napeogenes inachia. Next base: position 1,047,071 of record OY365796.1, on the reverse strand, counting down.
GTATAACAGCAAGTGTATTTAGTTTAAAACGTATTATTTTATAAACATTAAGTTATTAATTAATGTTTAAAAGGAGAAGATTATTATTTAAAAACCTGGCTACCATTCGCGTTCATCACCTAACACACATTTAAATACATTTAAGAGACCACGACGAAATCTTTTGTTATTTTTTAATATATTTATTTGCAAACGGATTTATATTTAATTATTATAGTAATTATTTTCTCTTTTTACTAATAATAATTCTGTTTCCAATGGTTAATTACTTCACAGTTGTTTAGATTGCACCACTATTGTGAACTTCACTTGAGTGATGGATGAATGAGGTCTAACCCCAGGTATCTAGACTGTGCTCTGATATCCAGTCACTCAGTGAATTGCAGATTTGTACAGGCCAGGCAACAAAGATAAACATAATATTTACAAATCCTTCAATAGTGCCACTCGGGACGCTGATCCAGGTGTAGAAATCAAAATTTTACTTGATGGTAGAAGCATCGGACATTCAAAATATGGAAGTTTCATTGTTTGTGCTTAATATGTATAAAGAAGTAACAATAACAAAAGCGAACATGTCAGCTTTTAGGAATTCAATAAAGTGTTGCCATTTATTTTATTGCCTTCAGCTCGTGACGCTCCAGAGGTATTGAACACTCAATGCGTCTGTGAATTTTGTTTCATACACGTTCGCTAATATAATTTCTTGAGCTAACTTATTTAAATGCAGCATGCAGCATACAAATTCATATATCATTTTCTTCATAGACTTATTTTACTCTTGACGACGTTGCATGTTCAGATAAATATGAAGTTTTAATTTCGTAGCTTGTATCTTATGAGTAAAAACTCTCAAAACTAGGTTACATATCTCGCGACTCTCCTCCGGGACACACCGACACACACACGAGGCTCACATCAAATATACTTGTCTACGATCTAAGACAGCTTTTGTCATCGCGTCATTCATGCGAGGAATTTAATATCGTAGTTTACACAACATGCTTTTGTTACGTAAGACTCGGGATGATAGAGCGACTTTTAAAATGTTTCAAAAATGACAAATAAATTGAGGTCTTAAAGTATCAAGATCAAACACTTTTGCAGTACCGTATACGTTTTGGTATTTTTTTATCCAAGCATTAGAAATGTAAGGAGTATTCGTAAATTTGTTTGGTAGTAGTCTGTCAAACATAATGCCGAGAAAATACAATACATTCTTTGCATGTCAGTTACGTGTTTCAGTATTTATTAACGTTATCAAATCGGGTTAGTTAGTTATTTAGTTTAGTTTTCGGACAAAATATTTATTAATTTTTTTCCGTAATAAATGTTCTGGCTTCGATAATAGAAAAATTTTCATACATTTTTTTTAACCTATTTCATGCTTTCAAAATTCCTTAAAAAAGGTATTTACGTTACAAGAGAGTCTTCTAGTAAAATTTCACTGTTGCCTCTCAATTAAAGAAATCAATCAAGACAACTGTTTTTTTATAAATATATAGCATTTGCCGGCAGAATAAAAATCAGTAAAATGATCCATGAACATTACACTGTTATAAAACAACAGTAGATAGGTACTGGTGTTGGTGATACTGGTGTTGGTGATACTGGTGTTGGTGATACTGGTGTTGGTGATACTGGTGTTGGTGATACTGCTGTTGGTGATACTGGTGTTGGTGATACTGCTGTTGGTGATACTGGTGCCAGCGCCGATTTCGATTTTAGTGTAAGTGCGATCTTTGTTTCGAAACTATAAGCTTCTGTAATATGTACCCATTACTGCGCATTGCATTAACTCGTGAGTAAATATTACGCGTGTGTTTGTGTTTTACGTCATCTCGCTCAATTCACAAGTAATAGAGCGAAATAGACATATCATTATTCATACATTAACTTTACAAAGTCTGTTTTATACAACAGTCCAAACTTTTATATAAACTGCCAAAAACTGAACTCACAGAATTATTGTCGTACAAATAAGACTGATTAGCGGTGATGAGTTTTAGTTTTATATAAAAGTTTTTATATTACAGTAGTACATCTGTAAGTTGGTTATGAAATTGTAAATTATCCTCACCTAAATATTATAGTGTTAAAATATTATAAAACGAGTTGTAAGGGCTGCTCTCGCCCATTCTATTACAAATAGTCGAACATTAAACATTGAAGTACAAGTACTGTGTATTTATGAAACAAGTCCTGTCAATATATTTTAAAAAAATCTGTTATTTTTATCTCGAATTATATGGAATTGATACAGATGTTAATTATAAATACCGATCTCTAAGCAGTCGATTCTAAGAGTGTTAGTACACACGTACTATTTTATCAAGACGGAGTTCACAACGAACACACGCCAGAACACATACCAAACTGTAAAACACTACTGTACACTGCAGAAGTATAACAAAACCAAAAACGACTTTACAGATATGTTTAAGGTTAAAAAGGTTCTTGACTTAAGTCGCAGAGTTTTGGACCTCTGTGGTGAGAACAAGGTAGAAGTTCAGGGCTAACGTGGGATTGGAAACTTGAGTTTGTGGCAGCTCCATTAAAGCAGGGCTTAATTAAACCATTGGTATAAAAAACGCTTATGTAACATATATAAAATTCTATTAATTAGAGATGCGCTGAATATTCGGTATTCGGTAAAGGTTAAACCGAATAGTATCCGGTTACTCGGTGAAACCACTATTCGGCGCATCTCTACTACCAATAGGTAGGTACATATTTTGACCAACCTGCCTATTAATTGTGGTAAAAAAACATTAAAATAATCGAAGTATTCTTTAAAAAAAAAAATAAAAAACAAATATTTAGTGACGATAGAGATATTAAAAAAACAATTCAGAACTAATAATTTAAAAGTAAAAAAGAATATTTAAAGCTTCTATTAAAACAGACAATATAACCCTCAGTATTATGACTTGGTCATTTGAAACTAATCCAAACCAAATCACAGTCGTTAGGCAATAGCCCAATAGGGAACAATGCTAAAACACTCAAATAATATGTCGTACAATAGCGATATGAAACATGACTAAATCATAATGTACATGCGATACTAGCTCATACCTGCTGAATTATTGGGTCGTTTTTCTCGTGTACGTTCAAAGTGATTACTTGAATCTTCGTACTTTCGTTTGCAGTAATTAAATAAACTGTAGAAGTAGAAAATTCGAGGAAAGACACTTTAAAATGTTTTTAGGAAAATTGAAATGTAACCTACATTGAGTGAAGCCTTTTTTTTAGTATAAAATTATTAATTTCGATCATTAATATGACTTAACAATATATTTTTAGTTTCTTAAACATTATCTGTGAGACTCGTAAAATCCAAATATAATATATTTCATCTAACCTTTCAAAACAAGCAACTCTTACTTCTCGTAAGCTTAGTAACATATTTTATAACATGGCAACTATAAAAGTATATAACCACAGTTGGCAGGACTCCAATTCAGGCAAAGTGCTTAATAAATAGACTTCTGACTACTGAGCACCTATTAGTTAGTTACTACTAAGTGTAACAGAAATATACGACTCCCAGAGAATACGACCCCTGAGTGTATGTCATATAATACATATTTGTTGAACAAAGTACTTAACTCACCGGTAGGTAGCGGGATTTATAATAAATTGATTGTTCAATATCCATATTTAATATTACTTTGTATTCACAACTAAATATCTTTAACAAATAATAAATAATGTTAAAAGAAAATTCTTAAGTAGGATAGAATATACATTTTTTTATTTATTATTGATAAATTCTTGGTATATGTAATGAAAGCGGACAGTTCCCTTTCGGTGACAATTTTAAAAGGCAACAGCGTTATTTCACATCGGAATTTAATATCGCCGCCATGTTTTGATGTTTACAGGAGCTTTTAAAAGCGTTATCCTTTATCTAGATTAAACAGCTATCAGTCTTGCGAGTCCTATTAAGAGTTAACAAACTTTCAGATCAATGTATTCTCGGCAGTTCATTTTAAACTTACTCGTATTAGCAGTAGTATTAGTAGGTACCAGATACATACCTGAAAAAAGAAAAAAAAACTATTAAAGCAATATTTAATAAAGTGTACTGATATATAATATAAATAAATAATGTAACAAAAATATTTGTTTTACTATAAAAATCAAGGATATATACGATCTCTATAAACAATAAAAGTTTCGATAATAAATTATACGGCTTACAGTTTGATAATAAAAATGAAACCAGGAATCGAATTCGTGACACCGTAGGATCATAAAAAGAACATCAAACTAAAAGTACCAGGCTGGCATAAACACGAGGAGCTCGTTATGAAATAGTCACGCTAGCCTCTTCAACACAATGACTGACTTTATGAAGACCTCAACAATCGATAAAGTTCTTCTTGCTTATGATACCCTAGTACTGGTTCAATCACGCCGTAAGTTTTAAGATCAGCAACTTGTTAACAAAGATTGTTTCAATATTCATTTAAAACATATTCGCCCCAAGAGCAGTTAATAAAGAACTACAAACATAGTACGGCTATAATAATAAACAACCCGATACACATTCACCAGAGGGCGCTAACTGTCTATAGTGTAGTGATTTAAGACTTTATCGATTATTATACACTTGACGGCCTTGTATGGACTAAAATTTTAAAATATTTCGGAACTAAAGGAAACATTTATTAAGATATAAAAATCACTAAACGCAACGCGTATTTTTGAAAGGATTGCGTACGATATCTAATTAACAACAAAATATACAATTTTTAAGAGTAATATTATATATTGATATGTTAAGAATGAATCGTCTCTGGGGTGGTAGCTGGTAGGCAACCAGATGGTTCCGGTTTTAAATTCCGGGTAATAAGGAGTAGGACTTGATTGTGGCAGAAATAGGCAGTAGTATTTAAAATCGAGTAGAGTAATGATGTGAGCATCATGAAACGAAACATCTCTATTGAAAACTGGATGCGTACCTACCGAGCATCTCGGCCAGATAATAATGATGTATAAGATAAATTATCATTATTATAGCATGATGTAAAATATTCACGATTCAATATTTTAATAGAATAATAATTTGAGTTTATTATTGTTTATTATATGTATTTTTAATAATAACGATATAAAAACCTAATACAAAAAAATATCACAAATCAAAAATTCTTCTGACAGCCTACATAACACCAAACTATATTATATGTACCTACCATTAAATACAACCCACCTTAATATCGGACCCCAATCTAAAAGACCGGTGAGACTGGAGAACAATGACACTCCCAACTTTGCAGATGTTGTTAATTATTTTTAAGTTGTAAGCGTAGGCGGTTTATAATTTTAAAATATTTATTTTTCTTCTTTTTCCTTATTGACAAGTTAGCTTTATGTAGTGATTTAATCCCGAGATTGTCATTCGTCACCAAAACAGAAAAGTTCATAAGAGACCTACAGGAAATTTGTTTCTTTTGATCGATCAGCTTTTGAGAAACCCGGTGAAATAATGATAGTCATAAACGGTTTAATCGCCATTAAAGCGTTCTCATGGCCACACCGAGAGAGATGCACGGAACGACCAGGTTCTGGTGAAACGAGACCCTCGACGTTTATTCCGCCAGGTTTAATTAATTTGGAGAACTTAGATTTCCATTTAAAGTCAGTTGAGGCATTGATAGTTTTATTTGACTTACTTCAATTGGAACTTTGAATTCAGTGACGTTTTATTTATTGCAGAGAACGTCTTAGAACATAGTTTTTCTTTAAAAAAAATAACTCTTCAAGTGCAAATGTTACACATAATTAAGGACCACTTAAAACAAAATAAATAAAATTACAAATCATACATTTGACTCACATTTTACCTTTAACAGTCAAATACACAACAAGGAGAGACAAGAAGAACGCATTACATAACGACATTACTTTTGACAAAACATGGCGCTCTTTTAAAAAGAGACTTCATTGATCCGATGAGGCTATGAAACCAAAATATTAAACGACGGACCTTCTGACTTGATTGTTATTTTTCATTTATCTGACTTTTCTTACGTCTGACTTTGACCTCAGTGCACGAGTTGTACCCTTCTCGTAAAGTCTTCACCAATTAAATGTTAAACCATACGCAATAAATGTATTTTAAAGACTTACCTGTATGAGATGAAGTCTTGAAATAACAAATACCAACCAACCAATTATAATACAATAGAATTCAAAATCCTCTGCCTTGCAGATAGGTATATTATATTAATTAAAGAACTTTTAATAAGACACCTCTACGTGCAGCGCTAAGGTCGATAACTGCCTACATATATTTAGAATCGATAAAGCCTATTTAATTTATGGAGCCGGCTTGTCGGAATTGATTCTAACGAGCTATTTAAGGAGGTATTTGTATTTAAATGTTACGTGACCGCTCTGCCATTTGCCCAGGAAGGAACAAAAAGTTAGATAATTTAAAAATTATAAGGCTTTCTTGGAGCCCGTTTCAAAATGTAATTAACTTGTTAGAGACGGAAAGAAGTGAAATAATGAAGTGATTCATTTCTGACGAATAAATATTAGTGATTTACATTTCAATATTAGCGATAAACAGTCGTTATTACATTTAGATTTTTGTGACATTTTGAGTTTGATTTATTAAGTTTATTTAAAAAAACGATATATAATAATAATATAACTATTATTTATATGACACAGCGTTATCAAATGCTATTGGTAATGCAACGTAATGTCTGGTTGTCTGATAATAGAATGATAACACCAGACAGACCTTACTATATATTGAAGAGAGTCGACCGACTTTAAGTGGGTATATGTCACTTAAATATCAAAAAATTATACACTCAAGCTAGATTAAATACCTACTTACATAAAATAATAAACTTATTAATATTATTGGATAAACTTTAATGATAAAATAAAAGTTATATCAATGAATATTTATCCATTATTTAAAGCTTTATAAGATAAGTGCTCTCAAAAACTACACAATAATAATAAATAAATTCTGAATCTCCATACAAAGCACAACAGAGCAATAATTTACGCACACACTTAAATTCAAACGCACGCATGTGTGCATACACTTCCGACGTGTAGTAATTTAAATAATAGTTCAAATTAATGTTTACGAGCGGTTCATATCAAAGCAGTCGGTATTACAATATCTCTAGTATTAATAGTAATAAGTAATAGAAGTGCCGCGAGAAGTGCTACTGTTCACTATCACTATATATTTTATTAAATACACATCATTTTATACTGTTAGGACTAGTTTCAGTAACACACAGTACTTGCACTTCAATGTTTAATGTCCGACTATTTGTAATAGAATGGGCGAGAGCAGCCCTTACAACTCGTTTTATAATATTTTAACACTATAATATTTAGGCGAGGGTAATTTACAATTTCATAACCAACTTACAGATGCTATAATTTATACCTCATAATAAGTTCTAATAAATAACAAAAGATTAAACATTATGTTAAAATATCTTATGCTTCTAATTCTTATAACATTTAACAATAAATATTAATTAATAACATTCCATAATTAATTGCGTAGTTGGCGCTACTGTTGAAACTTATGAACTTAAACATGTAAATTCCAATGTACTTAACATTTAAATTATTATAAATGAATATTACTAACAATAGCAACATTTTAACTAAACATTTCAAATCAAACAATACGTAGATAACAATAATATTAATAATGATTAAAAACAGTAAGATAGAAAGCTATCTAATCAATAGTTAATAAGTAGTCTTGCCAGACATATTGTAAAAAAGAAAAAAAGTATTTTTTTATTGCAAATAATTTTTATCACTTTTACAGTGTGAGTGTGTTAGTTTAATACATAAATATAAAACAATTAAAAATATAAAAAGCTTATTCGAAGTGGTATCCATTGGCTGCAATACAGTCTTTTAAACGTTGAGGCCAGTTATCAATAGAAGCACGCACTCTTTCCATGGGGAAATTCTTCACTGCCTGATGATTGTCAGAGGGACTCCAAATCATCATTGCGTTTAGAGCAAGCTGTACTCACTAAAACTGACCATAACTCATAATCTAGCGGATTAAGACCGGGACTAGACGACGTCCAGTCTTCAGCTCTGATGAAGTCCGAGACGTTCGCTTCCAACCAAGACTGCGTGGACCGAGATTTATGACCCGGCGCCGAATCTTGCTGGAAGGACCATACTTGGTTATTGAACATGGTGTTATCAACCTTCTCAAGAATGGTATCTTGATACACTTGTGCCGATGTTTTGAAACCTTTTACACAAAAATATGGCTCAGTCATTCCTTCATAGCTAACACCCCACCGAACCATCACTGAAGTCGAATAATGTCCACGGTACACTCTGTCGACTGATTGAGAAGCCTCCTTAGAGCTTTGAGCATAAATACGGTCATTTTGTTGTTAAAATTTTGCTCAATTGTAAAAAAATTCTAATCCGTAAACAAAACTTTTCTGTGATCTTCCTTTGCGTACCGCTCCAGTAGTTGTTTCGATTTTACCACCTTACTCATCTTTAATCTATCAGTTAAGAAATGACCAGTGCGTCTTTTACAGGCTGCAAGTCCTAAGTCATCTCTTAAAATACGTGACTTGGTTCTAGGTGCCATCTTCATTTCCCGAGATAAAACCTTTTGCTTTGGGACAGGATTTCTTCGAATTCTTTTCATTACTGCTTTGACCACGTTTTTTGTACGTACACTACCTGGACGGTCTCATTGTACCTATTAATAGCTCGGTACACAAACATTTGACTAATACCAAGTAAATATTGTACAATATATTGGCGCCAAAATGAGAAAACACAATAAACAATCGTATAAAAATGACAGATTCCAAATTCAAATGTAATATTTTTTTATTTTTAACTGTAACAGTATTTATGGCCAGACTAAGTATTATAAAAGTAATAAAAGTGCTTAAAGCCTGTAGTAAATTATTGAGATTTCAGTTAATTTGCACATGATCTTTTAATATTGAAAGGTCATCCACCCCGCGCTCGTGTCAGCTTACAATGTATTTTAACGTTCTATGAATAAACTATCCGTACGTAACACAATGTACTTCAAATAATCACTAAATAGGTCTACCTACATAAGAGATGAGTACGATCAGTGGCCATGTACCTACTTGTACTTATGATATCAAAAATTACAAATAATTAGTTCTAAATTACAAGCAAACAAAAACCTTTTATAATGTTTATGAAATAACAACAATATTAAACGGTTCCCAAAAAAGAAAGTAAATAAAGACTTAATTTAGTCATAAACACAATAATTAGGTTTATGATTGTTTATCTGTTTGTTGATTCCGATTTATGTGACTTCTTTTTGGTTTAAAAATAAAATACCGTTTTATCGAAAATGTAATGAGGGTTAACACTTGTCACATTAGCGGCAATTTATTAAACTTATTTGTATGTGTGGGTATTATTTATAAATTAGGCCGCTGTTTAGCAGTTCCTGACTTTATTTTAGATTAATTAGGGATCTATTAATTTAATTTATTCGAACTTTGTCAATCTATCAATAAGTTACTTTAAATTCATAAGTTTAGTAAAATAAATTCATCAAAGCAGTATTTCAAACACATCCGGTAGTAATTTCTTAGCGATAATTTGTTGAAAAGCAAATATTTAAATATATATATGTAAACAACTCAGAATAATTTTACTTGTTTTAGTGACATCTACCTTTTAACCTGTTGTAAGGCCTTTTAGAAATTATTAACTAAAAAAATATACTAAAAGAGCACTTATAATAGAAACTGTTACTATGTCTAATATAATAGTTAGTCCGCGGCTACTACGCAAGACACTAATGTCTTAAAATCGCAATTAGCAAGCGCACCTTAGCTGGAACGAATCCAACATTCTCCCGCGTGAGTTGATTCATAGAGATTATTAAAATCCAGAGCAATGTCGAGTGGAGTGGCCACGTGAGATATCATCTCGTTTCATGTCTGTTTGTATGTTATTAACATTCCTGATCTTAACAACATTGATTAATACAATTTGTATTAACGGAATATCGATTTATTAAATCTACTCCAAGTCACGGTTTTTTCTTAAATAGATAGAACATAAATCAAATAAAACTAATCCGATATCTAATTTAAACAAACAGACGCAACAAAGAGTTAAAACAATAAACTGTAGCTGATTCCGGTGACCGCAGTCATCCAGCAGTCTTTTGATGTGTGTGTTTGTTTACACAATTACGTGGACCGTACGACTGGCCGGATTTAAATAGACCATGAAGCTTTCCGACACTAAATCCCAAATCGTATGCCAATAGCAAAATTAATATGTATTTATAAAATATTTTTACAATATATAACATAAGACTACTGCGGAATACTAACGGGTTGACATTCTCAGAAGACTTTCTTTAAAACAAAAACCTATAGATATTTTTTCAAATAATATTTGTAATAGATAAGGTAGGAATTGTTACAATAACAAAATAAATGTTTGTAGAAAGTAATCCCACACGGTAAGAATAATGACCTCAAGATTTTCAAATCGTAAATCTGGAAAGCAATGAATTTCAAATGTAAGCTTGCTTATGAGATTTCGGTTGAAATTATCTTTAAAATAACTTTTCGTTTTAGTACAAGTCGTCGTACAAAGACAACAAATAATTTACAAAACAAATGTTATATGGAATTATAAAATAGTTTACGACACAAAGACTTCATTTCGCATCGTCCGCACGTAAAGTAAATTCTTCGGTCATGACCCAATCGTATCGTCGCCGGATCGTGCTCGCCTCGGAAGCTAAAAGGCTTTCTGGTAATCCCCGATCCATATATCGCTGGATTGTAGCGACGCACAACTATCGTACATAAATTCACAAAATCCCATCATATGAAGGTAAAAGAAGAATTGATATTTCTTAATATTGATATACTGTTTTGTATAGATAGGTTAGTATTTCGTGGAACGAGAAATGTTTGATAGGGTCAAAGAAGAAGTTTCTTTTTCATTAGATCTAGTAACATCAAAACCGACCCAAAAGTAAACTGGAGCACACACAGGCAGCCGTCAAGTTTTTAGAAGTCTAGACGTTATAACTTTAGCCGGCCCGGGTTAAATCCGACCGGCTAGAATAAGTAATGGAGGCCTCATTTTATTTCGAAGATAAAGATAAGTCATATCCGATTTGCTTCTGCATCTTGATGATCTCCAACTCGAGTTATGAAAGGACACTACAGATTTATTCGTGTTATAATTTAAAATATTTTTGGATTATAAATTTTTCTATAAAAGCAACCATTGCTAGGTGAAGTTACTTAAGGTCGAGACCATCTCGCGACCTTTCCCGTTAGTCCTCGAGTTGGTAGAAAATATATTTACTCACTAAAACATTACAATAATACAAATAAACAAAAATATATGTCGAGAAACTAGTTTATTTGTAGTTAGTGGTATTTAACTGCGCCTTGTATAAATCACCTCCCGGCCGGGATTAGTTAACCTTTAAGGTGCTCTTTAGGTTTGATTAAAACACATTCATCTACAACGTGCTATTTGACGTATTTTATTTTAACTAACGACTACCTACCGATGATTTTAAGAATATTGTATATGTTATTAGGAAAAAATATTTATTTAAAAAAAAACATTATACCTACTATACTATACTACTTTAGGAATACTGACTTAGCTAATGAGTTCTTTAATTTCTTACATTTTAACAAACGGCTGTAAAACTTTTGAAAGAAGATAAGTCTTACTTCCTCCGGCTGTACACAATATAACGAGAAAATTACTGTTGTGATATTAATTATTTTTAAATATCGACGCTAAGAATGTTTGCTTTAAACTACTATCACTGCAATCCTAGGTTTGTTGAAGATCGTACATTCATTAATTTGGTTCGGATGACGATAAATCGTGACGTCATAGATGCCTTCGATTGAGGAATGTGCGGTTAAAATAGTGGCAATTGTGATCGGAATAGATTACAGAATACCATAGTCATCTATAAAAATATAACTTGATATTACAAATAAAACTAACAAGTTTCAACTATCCGAAATAATTACAAACTAACTAACTAACTAGGTACATATTGACGGACAAGCAGAGACATGAGACATGAGACATGCACTTCCTGGCGATGTCGGAAGAACGCATTCCACCACACACACACACACAACACACACACACACACACACACTAATTGTTTTTAACGTTATAGTTAGTTATTATCTATGTAACATTGTAATTGAACAATAGAATGCTTGATTGATCAGTGAAAAATAATAATCTTCATTAAAAATATTGATGTCCAGATAATTATACACTTATACATGTCATGATCAGAATGGCTGCAATATTAATACCTCTCGCTATTACATATATAGAAGTGGTGTGTCATAAATCACTAATTTATGAATGTATCCTTCTATATCGTAACCACGAAGAAAACGGGTTTTTTTAGCAAAATCAATTTAGTTAGAGTAGGATACTGACGCGGGCTACTATTATACCGAAAACCGTGATTCCCGGGGAAAAATCTACAAAGAAAATATCGAAGCGGAGCCGTAAAAGTATGTTCATTATAAATAACCTATATGTATGTCATTTCCTTGTGTTACGTACACTCTAACAAAGTTAAAAGAAATTTAAATGTATGATTAAAGTGAATTTAAAACCGACAGAGGAACCAGCTGTCTCGGTGTCTCGGTGTCTCGGTCGCAACACACATTCACATACATTTGACGTTCAAGTTCCGACGAGATTATGTAATTCTAAGAAATAACAAATCACTATCTATTTTTTTTTATTCCACAATTATGTTTGCTTTTTTATAAGGATTAATACTTGCCGACGGAGACAGTATCCCTGAGGTCGTAGGTTGGAGTCCAGCTTGTGTCGATTAATTTAATATGCTATCATCATAGGTACTCCTTATTGTGTGCTTAAATTTAATAAAACTATGAAAACATGATTAATACTCAAAGTCTCCTTTTAACTCTTATTCTAAATAATGATGTAGTTATGTCCTTTAGAGCGGACAATGACATTATATGACAATAAATCTCCTAAATCTTTAAATCGGAAGAGCGGGTGACCCGGTTACTGAACTAGTTTGATTTACAATTGATGGATATGAAATGGAAGGGAAGAACTCAAATAATTAAGTAGCATTTAAAAGAAAATAGTATAAGAAATATTCCTTATTGTTTCTACAATTGAATACAATAAAAGACGTTCACATTGACGGTGACGATGAACTGAGTAGCTCGCATACCTATAGGAGGTAGAAGTTAACAATCTTAGCTGCGCTGATGATATAGTGCTGCTCAGTATAGTGTAAGCCTCTGATTGATGGCTTACAGAGACTCCTTTCAATATTTGAAAAGTATGCAGAGTCATGAGCTAATCTGTAACACATGACACCAAGACTGTTACCATGGTCTTTAGATATAGAAATGGACCGGACTTTGTACCTCTAAGTACATTAAATAATGTGAAAATCAACCATGTCTATAAATTCAAGTACCTAGGCCATATTATTAATGAATTGTTAACCGATGATGATGACATGGAAAGGGAGGGTAGAGCACTCCCAATCCGTGGTAACATGTTGGCTCGGAGATTTGCTGCCTGTACTGACCAAGTGAAGATAACACTTTTTAAATCTTATTGTCAGACGCTATACACATGCGATCTCTAGACTAACTATGGTGTAGTTAGTCTAACGCGCATCTAGTGTTCTACTCGTCCAATATAATGACGTGTTGAAGGCAATGTTCCGGTTGTAATCTGATGTGTAATTTTAATTTTTGTACTTTAATTAATAGTGTTATCTTCCAAATATGAGTTTAGCACGAAATAAAGTTTATTAATCAAATATATATAATATATATACTATATACCATCTTTAATGAAAACAAGAATTATTTTTAGCTAGTAGAAAAGTTCTATATTACGATAATTAATTGAAAGTATAAAAGTAACATGTCTGTCTATTTATATGAAACCTTAATTAGATGTTTAGAACTTCTGCTATACAAGTACCTACCTACTTTCAGGGAATATAGAAAATAGAATAATACGGACGAGACAAACATCCATTACAATAAGTATGCTGATTTAACAAGAAGTGACCTCCGCGACCGGAAGAAACTAAAAAGAAAAAAGTGGAAAATAATAATAAAATGGAGTGAAAATATTTGTTACTAGCTGTTGCCCGCGGCTCCGCCCGCCTGTAGGTCGCTTTTCGCGTAATCTGTAGAAACCACAACTTTCCAGTCCTATAATAGACTATATTATATTATATAATAGACGATAATATTTTAGAACTAATTTCATAACCATAGAAAACGTTATAGTGAGTCAACCTTAAAAGCTAGATATATGTAGTTGCGGACTTCTTCTTAGAACTTTTAAAGGGGAACAATTTCATAGAACATCATTTTTGCGTAACTGTCACCGTTTTCGCAGCGCACGCAGTTTTTCGTTTATTTTTTTACACCTTGCGTTAGAATATTCAAGTTTTAGTAATCATCCCTAATTTTTTGAAAATGAAACATAGCCTATGTCACTCGGGAATAGTGTAGCTTGCCAACGGTGAAAGAATTTTTGAAATCGGTCCAGTAGTTTCGGAGCCTATTCATTTCAAACATACAAAAAAATAATCAAACATTTCCCCTTTATAATATTAGTATAGATAAAGTATAAGATATTCAAAGTGCAACTATAAGCCTCACTAGCATCTTTATCTATACATATAATAAAATTGTCACTGATCCATTCCTACATGGAATAAAAACAAATATCATAGGGGGGCTTTATAAGAGCAAGAGAACCCAAAACAATGGTTTGTCTGTTTGTCAATTTATGTCAATCACGTAATAGGTACCTTGCAAATCTTATTCTATAAATGTAATAAATCTGTAGCGGAGTAGTCTTTGTACGTTGAAAATATTTAAAAAAATATACCAGGATGTGAAGTGATATCTTACAGAATCCATTTCGAGCATTTTTAAAATCTGTCTGTTTATCTGTTTGTCTTTGTACTTAGTACTTTTTATTAAAATCGAAAATTACGCGTAGGAAGTCGCACGCACTGCAAGTTACATACTATAAAGCAAAGTCGCTTTTAGCGTCTGTCCCTATGTCTGTCTGATTTTGATGCAGTTTTTTTTAATAGATAGAGTGATGCAAGAGGAAGGTTTATTTGTATAATATATCAGAGAACCACTGATAATTTTAAGATTTCTAATGCGAAGTCGTAAACAAACACATTGTTTTGCGCTTACATTGCAAACGCTGCTGAACTCTAAGAGAAAGATCAAAATAATTTACTAAGAATTGTATACCTAAAAAAATTGTACAAGAACGTCCGCGATGGTATATGTTCTCTTAGGGATAACCCACAATAGAAAATTTTTATCCTTTACTTTTTACGAGAAATAATGGCTTATTTAGGAAGCGGTTTTAAGAAATACATCATTAATCCTTATCTAATTAAGTACCTTATATACATTTACAATTTAATACGGAACAATATAGCCCTCTAAAGCATGTAATTTAAATGAATATTTTGGAAGATATTACAAATTTAAAATATAGGGACATCGTGTAGCTCCAAATTCCTCAAGTTTACATGGTCATGTTTTGATTATTTTTCTTGAAAATCTATAAGTGTAATATATGGTTAGAATGGTTATTAAGTACCTTCTCTATTTAAAAAGTATTTAAATGGACGTTTAAGTAAGTATTTAATATTGTATCCTTATTAAAAACTTTAAATAGATTTTAGATTTGCCTTTAAATAGATTTTTGACTGCCGATTTATCAATGATTGTATCACTTAAAATAAGTCACATATAAGCCAATACAAAAAAAAAGGAAATGCGAATGTTTTACTAAGAATTTAAGGCGTGCGGAGCCGCGGGCAAAAGCTAGTTATAAATATATTTATTAAAAAGGGCGTTCCTCCACTGTGGGCGAGCCGAGTCGAACGTGTTATTTTTGATCCACATTCGCGCTCATTTGTCTTATTAATGATCACGCTTGATGTCTGTCTGTCCGTCTAACGTCGAATCATAACGACATCAGCAGGAACTATGAAATGACGATTTTATAAAATTTCTTCGATATACATTATTGATTTATTTTTTACATTGATTTTCAACAGCCAGATGGTTTAAACTAATTAACGAGAAATTACGTTATTCGGATACAGAACTGACAAAGGTATATTAGTAGTACATAGAAGTAGTTACCTAATATATTATATAAGTACCTTGTGTGAGAAAAATGCGCCTTAAAAAGCGGTCTCGGTGCGTTTTTATAAAAAAATACTGTTTTCTAAACGACTTCCCTTAAACAAGGCTTTATTGGCAATTGGAATATATCGAGAAGGTATGTACAATTAAATGATTTTTTGAATCACATTTTTTTATTAAGCAGTAGTATAAATATCAATAATAATAATAATCAGTAATTTAAATATCTTATAAGTACCGATGGTCTCTACTGCTAGTTTTGGTTTTCACGGCTATGACTATATTTTGTAGCTTTTAATTTACTTTTATTAAGAAATTAGTAACTTAATTGCCGTATATTTTCCGGACATGTCTTATATATACAGTCGAGGGAGATATTACAAAATGACGTTATTTTTATCATAGGAAGTAGAATAAATATGATTAGTTTATATATCACCTATTAAAGTAATCAAAATAAAATGTAAAAACAGAATAAACAGTTCTTTATAAGTAAAGGATGTATGAAGTGAAACTTCTAAAACCAACAAACAATAACTCATTTAAACTGATAAGCAACTTACTTAAAACTTCCCTCGATAACTTCATCTGTCATCATTAGAAGGTATTATAAATCTCGTCAGTTGTAATATGTTTATTTAATCAACTGTAAATAAACTGATCAATCTTTATTGAAAACTCAAATTGTCCAAACCTTATCATAAATAGAAATAAAAACCATAGCAATAAATATGATACTGTGACTTCAGACAACATGTCCGTCGCCCTACCTACTGAACTATCGTGTCTCACTTGCCTCGATGAATTGAGCACTCTTTATGTATGTATATATGCATTCCTCTTTTTCATTTTATTATGTTATGGTCTATGAATGTCATGTCAAATGTCAATTAGAATAATGAAGTCCATTATTAATATTTGACAGCTCGTTAAATATATTTTTAAATGATTGTATACAAAGAACAGTTATCTATAATATAAATATAATGACTTTGAACAAAAATTATTACAATAAAATTTCCTTTGATATATTTTTGGAATTATTAATACGTCATCGTCAAACTTCTAATTTATGTTTAGACGCTCAAATATAATACGATTAAGATTTGTTACGTCATGACAGTTCACCTGAAATTGTTATTACATTGTACAATAACTGACTGACTTGACAAAAATAATAATGATACATTAATACTGTATCAACTATTTGATTGATTCTTATAATTAACAGATTTTGATATAACTTAGACATCATTTGTGGATAATTCATTAAATAACTTGAACGTAACTGATTCTAATAGAAGCTGGTGTGATCAGACAAACCTTGGATTCTTAAATAAAACTATTTTTTACAAACGAAAGTTTAAATAAGTTTATAAATTATCTGAACTAAGCGAGTTAATGTTTCGTTTCAAAAAGTTAAAATATTTAAAAGAGGATTTTGGCAAATTTACAAAATTTAAATTCTTTTAATAAATAAAAATCATGCACTTAACGACTAGAAAGCAATTAAGGTAATTGCCCTACCAATTAGTGATGGAGGGGAGGGGGGAGGGGGGGGGCTATAGATAGGATCAGTGAATCTAGGCTAAGTGTTAGTTACACTAGGACATTAAACGATGATAACGTCTGACGTACATTTTTAACACATAGTTGACATAAATATAAACAGTTTTTATCAGTTATAGAAACTTCTTATGAATTACTGCTACTAACTATTAACTAGCTTCGAATTAAACTACAAATAGCATTAAATTACATATTTTCTAAATATAAATAGATGTGTAGGTACATACACATCTCTGTACGAGACTGCTAATTCTACTCGCTGACTAATCGCACATCTGAAGATTCCACAGTATATATCATGATAACAGCCCATAATTGTCGCACTGCGAGACAAGTAGGAACCCTTCCACTAATAATTTACAGAATATATAGAATAAATGAATTACCGTAGCATGGCGGACGGGGCAGCTGGATACGAATAGACGAGGAGTACACCCTTCCACCAACACTGTATATAGTTAGGAGTACTACAATTAATCTACCAATGATATCACTTATCTAAAGGATAAATAAGTAAAGAATAGTCTCGCCGTGACAGTAATAAATAATGACAGAGTCCATCCATGATCCAGCTGTTCCAACACCATCCATCATAGAGGAACATCACAGCGTGTCACGCGAGCGATGACATTGGTTACTATTTTTGTTAGAGTCTTGTATTTATTATTACAGACTCTGTATTCGAAAATAATATATAATAATACCGCTTATATGTATTTTAAGAAATTAAAATCATCTTAGAAATATTCAAAGGTCAAGATGACTCGTCATAAATCTGCAGGAGAAATAAATAAGTTCATTTCATGACGATTAAATTTCTACATCAATAAAATAAAATGAAGAACTAATTATTTAAAAAATAAAAACTCATTAAGACGAAATCTAAATAAAAGCTGACTCAATTACTCAGAAAAGAAACTAAATTCGATGCGGTCTTTTAAAATTGTTTGGATCATCTATTATTGTGCTTTTCTTATATACAACATATTATATTTAGATTCTTCGTAACAAAACACATGTTGTTTCTTTTAGCATCAACAATACTATAGA
Source organism: Napeogenes inachia (assembly GCA_959347355.1). NCBI lineage: Eukaryota > Metazoa > Arthropoda > Insecta > Lepidoptera > Nymphalidae > Napeogenes > Napeogenes inachia. The sequence goes on along the minus strand of OY365796.1, from coordinate 1,028,184 downwards.
CATAAAAATGTTTTGTGTATAATAGGTTTTAGAAAATGGCATATAATGAAATATTTCAGGTGATAATTCCATTTTTCTATAGACGATATGAGGTAGTTTCTTACGTCACATCATCTACCTGTCCCTTCGCCAGTTTGGAAAAGCATATGGCCCTATTTCTGCATCAACGTGTATAAAGGTACATATAGCATGGAGTAGTTACATCATTTTAATAAAACGTACCTACTTTTGAAAATCACTGTTGGAACAATTACCAACATTTATCAAATGTGTTAATCTCAATCAGACTGTTTGATATCAAATAATAACGCTTAATATACACGTGAATAATAAAAATGTCCAACAATTAAAAGACTATAATAAAGCAATAATTTATGACTCGAACCGGCTCTGGAGTTTAAAATTAAAATTATAATTTATGATGAAGTGACGTACAATTTATATGAGAAATAACATCTGTCGGGGAATAATAGGACATTTTAAGTTTACACATTTCAATAGATAATTATAAAGAACTATATAACTATACGGATACGAAAAAACATCTTAAAAACCCTTATAATATTTAAAATAGTTTTTTATCTCGAAGTGTATTTTGAGTCGTTTCATCTTTTGATTTAATTAATAGCAGGCAAGGTTTAATTAGAGTTCGAATGCAATACACAGTTCCAAGTAAACAAAACAAGTTCACTTTACTTTTCAACGTTTAAATAGTTTTAAGTTCTAGGAACAATATTAAAACAGACTCAAGAGAAAAATAATACCGCGTTGTTTTAAGAAACTTTTATTTGGTTAATAATAAATAAAAATGTAATATTGAAGACAGGAGCTTATTTATTAGAAGAACACATCAAATATCAAATATTAATGACGTCACGACTTTCACATTCCAAGTTCCGCGTCATCTCAAAATAGCACAAAATTATTACAAATCTCAAACTGCTGACATTTGCGACTATTAACATACAAAGGGATTAAAATATTTCTGTCCGTTGTAATTTATTTTTATATGATCGCATCAATCTTCGTTCGTTATTACTTTTTAACATCTAAGAGACAATGATTTATTGATATAATATCTTAATTTGTATTCTTTTGATAAATTATAATTTTCGTATGTAAAAAGATAATGTACCTACTTTATGAGTAGGACTGATAGTAGCCCGAATAATGTATTAAAGTAATATTTTCGACAAACAGACGATAGTTATGATTAAATATTTTTGTTATGGTCCTATAATACAATAAATATTTAATTTTTTGCATGTGCTTTAAATTACTGAAACAAAAACTAAAGACTTTATTTTACAAACCTTAATTACGATTCCAAACACATCTAAACATTATAATATGCTGTAATAGGTGGTAGCTCAGGTTAGTAGCTAACTAATAACAAAATAACAATAAACTCTTTAATCCGATGTCATTTAGCTCTTTATAAATATTACCTTTATTGGAAACGAAACGTAATTACGTAATCGCGTAAATCTTCGATGTAGAAACGAAATACGTTTACGTTTAGGAGTAATCGCCTCGTGAGAACAAAATTGAATGTGCTGGACCGAGTATTCTAAAGCTCTTTTGAATGGACTCAATTAGAAATTGCGCCTTTTCAATTGTGTTTTTTAAAACTATCGCGAGTCTAATATTTGTTTTTGTAAAGTATTAGCAGTTTATCCATTGCTTTATTTGCAATGAAATGATTTCAAATGCAAATTCATTTTGATAAAATTTAAATACAATTGAACGTTAGATAAATACGACTGCATAGGTTGCCAGATACCTAGGTACGTCTTCTTTTAAATATTATTAGAGGGCCAAGGAGGATAATATCTCTATCACTACTCAAGGTTTACCTCCACTACCCTGTACACTTCCTTTAACAACATCGAGGAACCAAATATGAAAAAAAAAACAGTTGACATCAGAACCGGTTAAATAAATAAATATACTCTAAGATAAAACGACATAGAATGAGAATAAAATAAAATATATTCTCAGTCCTGTAACACGAAGGGACCTGCCCCACTGTCAGTTCGTCGGTACCACTAGATATAGTTTACTGCAGTTGTATCTCCTACCAGATTTATTGAACTGTTACCTAATCATATATTTCCTCGCAGTAGAAAGGTTTTTAATTTATAAGCCGGATCGAAAAATAAAAAATGAATATTTTAAATATTATTTTCTTTACATATAGAGGCCTGCCCTAGCTCGCTGAACAAACTGCCCACGGGTACCGGGAACATCTAATCCACGGGAATTAAGAACTCGATTTATAAGGGAGGGAGTCAATAAACAGTAAACCCTGAGTCACAGGGTTCATGGGTGGCTGTGATTGTTTACAATCAGATGACCCGTTTGCTCGTAGCCTTCCTTAAAGAAAAACAGATATTTTTTGAAAATCCTTTGTTATGAGATGAAAGAAGTTTCTATTTTATTTTTTTCTTATGAAAATAGTTATAAAGAAGACCTATTTAAAGAATCATATGCGGGATATAAAAATCCATTAAGTAGAAACACCGAAATTCCAGCCGAATGAAATCAGAGCGGACCAGCTAGCGTTATGTATAATATATGTAGGTAGTGTGTAGGTAGATACCTACTCAGGCTACAAGACTGTAGTTACAAATACACTGAGAGCCCAATGCTATTCAAATCCAGGCAATATCTCGGCTGCTTAGCATAATCTAATAACAGCTTGATTCCGTTTACGTGATAGCGGCTGTTTATTTGCGAAACTATATTTTATCAGATTTGAAATCATATTTCCTTTGTATTCTCAATACAATACTGTGTGTGTGCGTGTGTGTGTGTGTATATGTTTGAGCTTTGATTTCTAAACTGTCAATTTTAGTAACCTACTATGAAGTTAGTTAAGTGGCTTTACCATTGTTTAACAAATCTATATGAAGTTATTTAGTAAATATTATAAATCATATTTAGTAAATTTAAAAGTAATGTTTATTTGATAACTTAATTATAATCAAATTATGTGTTTAATTGATTTAGCCCATTTCGTTAATTACCTTTGTATGTTATGAGTTATGACAATGTCATAAATATATTTCTTTAGAATCTATCCGCTTCCCATAATTAAAAAAAAAAATCTCAAATATTATGTAATTTTGAGAATATCTACCTATCTACTCTTTTATATGCTAAGATATTTTATAGTAAATCTTTAGTTCGTTTTTTTTTATTCTATAGTTATTACAACTTATGTAATCAGACTTATGTATTTTAAGCAGCAAATAAATCAATTGTTTCTCGAAATGGCAAAGCCATATATATCTTAATGATATTCATAATACGTTACTTCTTCTACTGTCACGTCGTCGGTAATTAATTGAACCAATTTGATTGCAGTGCACTTCATATTAAATATTGACCAACAGACACAGACACAGACACAGACAACCAACACAACCAACGGTACCCAACGAACGAAGTTATTTTTAAACTAACATTTATAGAACTTCGTAATTGTTTGTGTATTGCTAGCCTTAATCCACATATATTAGTTAAATGGAAATATCCATTTCTTGGCATTCGCTATTATTTTCATAAGCAATAAGGCCTTAGAATTTACGAGCACAGACTAAGAGTATGGGAAGATCAATTTATAGCGTAAATCATATAAACGATTATTGCCAATGTTTTTAATAGAATGCGATTATTGTATTACATATACACAAATTGTGTTACAAACATACCACCAGTATATAGACACTGGTGGTATGTTTGTAACATATTTTCTTTAGAAATATTTTACAACTACATTTTTCCCGCGGCATCGCACGCCTTAAATTCGTAGTAAAAAAAATCCAAGTTCCCTTTTTTGGAATTGGCTTCTATATGACTTATTTTAAGTGATACAATCAAAATTACGACATCGGCAGACATCACTCACTGTCAAAAGTATATTTAAAGTTTTTAATAAGAATACAATATTAGGTACTGTAATTATTTTTATACCTCTGTTGTTTTTACTTTAACGTCCATTTAAATACTTCTTAAACAAAGTACTTAATAACTATTCTAACCATTTATCTTACTTACAGGTTTTTATTGAACATAATCAAAATATGATCATGAGAACTTGCGGAATTCTGAGCTACACAATCGACGTTATTTTCCCCATTAACTTGCAGGTCTAGTTTTATTCAAAAAAAAAGAACCTATTTTAAATGATAAACATTCAGTTAGCTATATGCATTAACAAAATTTTCTATACTGAACATTTTTGAGACGGTTTGCACGCTTCCATACCAGAGTGCGCCGGTAGACCGTACCGCCGCAAACGCGAAGACCCTATATTTTAAACCGGTAAGAAGCAATGGTACGACAATAAGAGGTTATTAAGTTCTTTATTTTTAACCGATTGTTAAAAAAAAAAACAAAATATAAAGTGAATCTCATGACTATATATTCCCGAAAACTGCATCCAAATCAACTTTTCCGTTTCTGAGATTAGCGTGCACTAACATAGATATTTAGACGAACAAAATGAAAAAAACATTGTTTTGGGTTCTCTTGTTTATATAAAGGTCCCCCTGTATGAATTTTTAAAAATATTTTTTTTCGTGTTGTGTGCACAACTAAAAGACAAACAGATAAACAGACAAAGATTTTAAAATGCTGAAAATGGATTCTGTTAGTTATTACTTCACATCCTGGTATATCTTTTTTAATATTTTCAATGTACAAAGACTACTTCTTTACAGATTTATTGCATGTATAAAATAAGATTTACATGGTACCTACCTATTAGGTACGTGATTGACATAAATTCTCAAAACTTTTTTATTTCTTAACTTAATTTAATTTGTCATAACTTTTTCTTAACTTAATTTGTCATAACTTTTTTATTTCTTAACCGATGAAATAAACACTAAATGTTAAGTGAAAACTGTGATATTATATTTCTGAAAACCGCATTCAAGTTGGTTAAGCCGTTTCTGAGATTAGCGTGCACGAACATACAGACATACATACAACCAGACAAACTGAAAAACCATTGCGTTGGATTCTCTGGCTCTTATAAAGCCCCCCTATGATGTTTTCTTTTTTTTAATTCCATGTACATGAATGAATCAGTGACAATTTTATAATATTTTATAATATGTATGGATTTGACATTCAAATAGGTACATATACGTATTAAAAACATGAAATTGGCAGTGTATATCTTTCGATGTAAGGGAGACATTTTCAGAAAGACGGGTGACTAACGAAACAAAGTAGTATTATTTTAAAAAAACCTAGGAGGTACTGATAAATTATAAATAATTGATCTTCAACTCGCCAAGATAGCTTTTCAAGGAATGTAATTAATTGAGTAAAATTCGTCAGTTATCAGTTTAAAGAACCAAGTTGAGACTCGTAAACATGTTTTAAAAATTAAGTTAATTGTTTTATTTACCTTAGGTATCTACTGAACCAAAAAAAAACTCTCCAGGATATTAACACACCAGGTCAGTCAGTATATTTTTAAGTATAAACGCAATCGTGTAATTATAATAGATACCTATAACATATGTATATATCCTCGCTGTAGATAATTAACTACAGTTCATAGGGCACAGCTAGGACCGGGGCACTAAAGATGAGCGGGTTATCGGCGGGCGGCTGTTATACGAATCTGCATTTTATTCGACGAATGAAAGAGCTGGATGGCCAATTCTTATTTACATACTTCATGACTACTATCTCCAACTACACCACCCAACCATTAAATAGACCGTCTGCTCGCTTGCTCGCTAATAATATACAATAGCAATGTTAGCTAAAGATTTATTATTTCTCTCTTTATTTTTATTACGACATCTATAGTCGCTTCATGTCACAATATTTTAGTCTGGAGACGATCTAGATTGTACCTACTGTATTGTAGATTGTAATTGTACTATCATAGAGATATTAATGTCTTAGAATTGATTGGTCTCGTGGGTACAACCTTATCTCATTAACATTTTGTATATATCAATAAGTAATCTACTATCTTAACTCATCACTCTGATGGATTAAGATAGTTACTTAAAGTTAAGATTATATCTACACGAAGCTCTGCGAGTGTAATGTCTATTGGATATTGACCCATTGCAATAATTAGGAATAAATTGGGAAACAATTAGAACACACATTTTGGCTTTAAAAATAGATTTAGACAAACATGTAATAAATGACATCATTACTGGTTCGTGCTCCGATATTGATAGTCCATCAGTTCAGTGATGTACGAAAAGTAATAGCAAGAATATATTAATTGTATATCGACGATATACAAACGATGTATAAACATCGACGTAAGTGGAAGTGATTTTTTCGCCAGACATATCTTTTACAAGATTAATTAAAAATACCTCATGAACCTGCAAAATCATTTTTCTATAATTATTAGTATGTAGGTCAAGTGTCTTGTAAGTCACGCCACCCAAATAATTTTATTTTTGTACAATATTTCAAATCTGTGACAACTTTTAATGTAGGTATTTTAAATTACAAAAAATATAATGATTGTAATAATTACAATACGTAGATCATTATAACAAATGAAATTTAATAATTTCAAAGTGGATTTTTACAACGTAATGCTGTTGATTCGATACGAGTTTTCTTTATCTTAACGGCATTGTTTATACTTATACATATAATAACATATTTTTCCTAATGTTAGATATCTAAATATCGTATACCCGACCAATCAGAATGAGGAATTTCTTGGCGCTATTCTAACCACGCCTCTTGACGTCGCGTGCGCATGACTCACTAAGATGTGACAAATTGTTAGTATTGAAGCTTTAAAGCTGCTAGTTTTTATTTATTTACTAGACATTTTGTCTCTTCTAGAAATACTGCTTTGATATAGTAAATATATCATTCAATGATCACGCTCGGCAATTGGTCACTGAGGAGGAATCGAGTTAATTTTTCATATGTTGGGTCAATAAAATTGTTTTTTTTTTAATACTTTGTTTAAGTTAGCACAGCAGGCCTGTGATAATACTTATAGAGAGGAATGTATTAACAAGTCAATTTGACTCCCATCGACGTCAGATGAACGATGAGCCAGTAGTTGAAGCGGACATAAATACAATAAACAGTTGGTACTTCAATTATATTACAAAAAAAAAAGATTCAACATTGGTATTATCACTTCCTACAACTGCCTCGTTTTACAACCAAGAATAATAATGTGCAAGGAACTGTGGCCATTATTCCATGCGAACATGATAGGTATTTACAACGACTTACGGTAATAACACAAATTAGACTTTATTTTAAATACTTTACTAGTGATATAATTTACAGCTTTTAATTGATATTTTAAAAAATATGGATCAAGTCGTCTAGCAAAAAAAATCTTTGATCTAGAAAAATTACTGAATATACTAAGGTATCATGTTACAGTAACGAAGAGATCTTTCGGTTTATATTATTATAATATGGAACATAAGTATGTATATGAAGTTATGAGACTGCCAATGCAGCTCAAACTAAAATCTAATCTAGTTCGAGTCGCTTTGATTTTAACTTCACAAATACCTGGACAATTTTAACCACATTCATTTCGGCCTAAAGGCAATTCAAATAACGTCTAGTAATCTAACGTACCAACGTAAATCTTCGTATGGAAGGACGCTGGCGCCTTCTAATTTACATAGGATTATTATAAATAAAATATAAGCTTCATCAGATTACCATATTATTATAAGCCCCACTTAAATTTTCTTTGACCTGTCGGTTGTTTATAATTAAGTTGCTTGGAAAATATAACATTTTAATTTTGTATTTAATTAAAAGAGATTACATTTCAACTTGTTGCTACCTACAACTATACCCAAATTATTGTGTGGCTTCATTTTTATCACTGCAGTATGTTATGTACCGTATACGTATATGTACCTAACACTAAGATAAGATTACACAGTTTGTTATGATATGAATATTGCAAATTATTCTTTTTATATAATTCTACATAACTATAAGAAAATATTTTTATTGCAATAGTTTACCTATTTTATATAGAAAATATGTTTAAGAAACTTAAATAAATACATTCAGAAGCATTTGCGTTTTTTAAACTTATTATTTATTTTACTATAAGAATAGTTCCAAATAAATAAATGCCAACCCAGCATTGTTACTGGCGTTCGGAATTAGCAAATTTTCCCGCCTATCACTGCTCTAATGACCGACCATGTCAATCACAATAATTGACAGTCCGGCATTTAGCTATTTTTGTATTCCAACGAAATGTGAACACAGCCTTGCCGCAACAGAAACGAGTGTTACAATAAAACAACTATTGTCACCTGTCAATACTGTAACCTCAAATTGAACATCAACAATCAAACGTGGATACGTGAACTATACATAAACTAAATTTAAAATGCATAACCTACACTATCTCCTATTGTTTTCGTACTATACAGTAAAACCTGACTAAATTAAATCCGTATATGTATAGCAAAACATGACGGAAGATTCTGATAAAACACGGCCATTTTCATCTAGTTGTATGTGGAGTGTGATTATTGAATACGTACTCTTTCTACTTCAAGATCGGTGCCCGTGCATAGTCTTTTGCCTCCACCACCGTTGTATGCCATTGTACACCACAATACAAACACAAATCACACCGAAACGCGTTAAGCATAAATCGAATACGACTATACCACCTCCTCCAGAGGTTGAGAGCAGACTGAAAGAATGAATGCCGAATGGTATTAAAACAAAACTAGAGTGAACAAGGATTGAGAGTCCAGACGGCGCGAAGCGCTTGTACCATAGATAATATTTGATGGATATTTTGTGATTGCATAATATATTATTGAATGCTATCCATATGCTCATTAAATTAAATTACAATAAATTATTTACTGTATAAAATTAAAAAAAATCGTACTTTTATACAATAAAATAAATTTTTCATAAGCTCTTCTTATTTTTTTTGTCCAAATACAGCTTGTTGGTTAAATACATTTGAACCATTTATTTTTTGTTGTACAGTGCATGTCATGATTTATGAGAATTAACGTTAATTAAGTAATTCTTTTACTTGAGCTACTCAAAAACAAATAAAATTGTTAAACTTTAAATACAAATTGTCAAATTCATATATTGACAATAAGTGACAAAGCATTAACTATAGTACTCTGTGGTATTGGTAAAATTGGAAGTATCAACAACAAAGTAAGCGTTGAAATTAGAAATACAAGCTATTCAGATTTCCTAACAAAACATATGTATCCAATAATTTGAAAAATAAGTATATTTTACTTAATTTAAACAAAGATATGGGATAAAAAATCGCCAACGTTACGAGCGTTGTAAAGTTGAAGTAGAAATCGAATGTAAAGTTCTTTGTTTACATATTATATACTTCATAAAAATATCTTAAAATGTATTTAAATATAGTAGAAGAAATGGAAATAAAAGTAGAATATACTAATACAAAGGAAATTGACCCATTGCAAGTAGACGTGTTTCAAGCATCAGAAAACTCTGTTGAAAGTGAGAAGGTAAGATATTTCTTTTCTTTCAATTTATATTAGGGTTTAACAAGTGACAACTAGAACCAAAAAGTCATGCCTTAATACAGACTGAAGCTTTTAAAATTTTCGAGATACCAAGGTTGTTTAATGAATAGCAATCTAGTTAGTTGAGTAAGGCTATGAGTAATGGTCCAATTTTAGTAGGTATACTGTAGTAAATTAATGGATATATTCAATATATTAGTAATTTGTTTTTTAAGTCCACTACAATCATATTCTTAGTACATATAAAAGTGCAGTAGCTATTTACATAATTGAAGTAAAATAGATTAAGATTTATGGCAGTTTTGCTTCTAATTTTATTTCAATAGATAATAAACATTTTCCAGGATCTGTAACACCAATCTTATATTCTAAAGACTTTACATGAATATAATACAACTAAGAAATACAATCTAAACAATTGTAATTTTGTTAAACGGGTGAATTTTTAACATATTTATATTCAAATATGAAGTCATTATGAAGAAAATGTAATGTTGTATTTTAAATATAGTGTTTTATTATTGTTGCAGGAATCCCCAATTATAGCTTGGTATAATTCTATAGATAGCAATGGTAAACTTTTGTGCAAGTTTTGTGACTTAAGATATTCAACAACACAAACCCTGAGGCATCATGTAAAAGCAAAACATCCAAATAAAGCCAAAGATTTGAGAAATAAAATAATAAAAAACAAACGAAATTGTAAATTTTTATGTCATGTTTGCAAGAAACGTCAGATAAGTCTTATGAATTTAAAAGACCATCTAAATAATAATCATTCTATGGAAGCTTTATCATTGTCTTGTTTATTTTGTGATGCAACATTTAATGATAATGGAGAATTGAATAATCATATGCATTTAATACATAATAAAGTGTGTAATGTGTTCACTTGTGATATTTGTGGGTATCGTACAATAAAAAAATCACATTTTGTTAAGCACACAAAATCTCATGTACTTGAAAAGTCTTTTTCATGTTGTTACTGTGATTATTCAACAAATAATATTGGAAATCTAAAAGTCCATGAACATATTCATACAAATAACAAACCTTATGTTTGTAATTATAAGAGCTGTCAATACCGTAGTGCGGCTAAGTCTGGTTTAAGAAGCCATCAATTAAAGCATTTTCCCGAACTAAATTTGTTGTTCTGTGATAAATGCAGTTATTCAACGGTATATAAACAATCATTAAGGAAACATATAGACGGTCATAAAAGAATAATTAAGAAAATTTTATGACACTACAGAAAGAATAGTAAAAACTGTTTACTATTAATAAAATTTATTTACACACTAATCTAAGATTTATTGTACAGAACATTTCACTATACATATTATTTACATATAGTTATTATCATAACCTTTTTATCATACAACAATTATAGGTTTGGCAAAAAAATTGCTAACAGATCAACATATAGCAGCCAAATAAACTATATTACTAAGTTTGTGTTTTATTTCTTTAAGTATTGTACTTAATAATGAAATTATTAGTATGTATTCAATGAGGTGCTGGCTTGTGGCCATCAACATAGAAGTTCCTAGTTGCCTTTGGTAATGTTAGCTCCATCCCTTCCATAGCTTTTGTTAATGTTATTTGGCAACCTGAAAGTAAGATTAAAAATAATCATTCATTAATTAAAAAAAAAATAACACTCCCTTTTAAAGAATATAAGATGGTTACAAATCATATTTTATAATTTACTGAATCATATTAACCTAGTCTAGAATTTTCTTTCAAAAATGGTGCCATGTCCAATAAATCATCTTCTTTTTCCTCAGGTTCAGGTAATGTTTCTAGATACTTCTCATGTACATAGACATGGCATGTTGTGCACGCTAATGAGGCCTCACAAGCACCTGTAGTAATGTACTGTTTTAGATTATGCTTACACCAAATAGTCTTAAAACCGTGGATCTAAATTTAGAGAAGTAGTCTTAAAAATAAGTATAAACTACAATTAAGATTTCTTTTATGAAATAATTCCAAATTTGACAAAATTAAATGACACAGTATTTACCTTCCATTTCAATTTCATATCTATGAGCTAAATAGAGAACATTGTCTCCAATTTTCCCTTTAACTTTAGTCTTTTTACCATCTTTATCTATGTAATATATATTTACTCTGAAACAATAAATGTCAGATATTTTAAAACACTTAAAATGTAAAAGAATTTATAATGAAAACTTAAATTTAAACAACTTATCGCCTTATATTTTTTTTATTCCAGTTTGTATAACTGAACTAATCGAAGTTTAAACATAATTTTAAATTTCATTTTTATTTACATACATATATATATTTTTACTTACACTTCATCTTCTGATTTTGGATCTTGCCATTCATATTCTCCATGTCTTAAGCCTAAACAATATCATATTGTAATTTTTTTCTTTTTTTAAATCATTATTACGAAAATAAAAAAAAATGATACCTGTTGTTACGCCGAAAAATCTCTTATGGATTGAATATAACACTTTTGAAGACTTTGTAGTTTGGTTTGCACAAAAAAATTTTAACGTTCGAAACATTTTAAAAGCCAATGTATAGGGTCATAATATTAAAACTGAACTTAAAATGTAAATATTTACGTATCACTATAAAATATTTAGGTTAGAACTTAGAAGTAAGAACTTTCAAATTACAATTAATTATAGTACTCTGTGGTACTCTGTCTCTGTGGCCTGTGCTTACAAACGTTAAAAATATGATTACAGATTAATACTTTGACATATAAATAATATTTCTTACATTTTATTTAACTAAAACCTACCATAACTTAAACTTTTATTCTTAGAAAAAGATCCTATAACATTTATTATAATCTTTTATAACTTTTAGTCTCACACATATTTAAGTTCATTTAAATACTACAGTTATAAGAAATAGAAAACAGCAACACTAATTGAACGTCATACATTCTTGAAAAACGTCAATAATCACAACCATATTGTCCATTTATAGAATTATTTTAAATAAAATAATTATTGATTTTAGCTTCAAAGGCGTAGGCGACCATAGGTTACTTTATAATGAATTTAAATTAAAATATTTTGTACGAAGTACGGCCATAGTATCTTATGTTGTGAATTTTGGTGATAGAATTTACTTAAGGTAAGATTTACGATCAAATGACGTGTATTTTGCAATATCTCAAATATGAAGGACTCTGATTTTGTCATATTACTTTATTTTATGATTTATACCGCCTTTTGTTAGTGCACAAATTCTTTATCGCTAGATATTCGTACAGTATCTTTTTTGTTGACATTGATGTCATAATATATATAACCATTTGGAGCACGCTGGGTTCGAATAAATATATTTTTGTGGTCCGCTGCCTTATCAGTGGGTTATCAATTTTTTTCTACAACCTACATTTGTATTCTGTGTAAGCTCTATTATTTTGAAGAAATTGTTTTTCTACCAATCAATTTAAGCATAAAATATAACATACATTAGAAAATAGATCAAGTTATAAATAAAGTAGTGAAAATTTTTTCTAGTATTGCTTATTTTGTACATCTTCTGTTGGTCAATTTCAAATATGACTAAGGTTAGGTGCTTAAAAATAATAGCAGGAAAATAAACCACAATGGATTTAAAAATGCTAAATGTATTTCTTCAATGAAAGTTTTTTTTTTTAAGTGTTTACTTATACAAAGTTGAGACAGTAATATTGCATTAAATAAAAATACAGTGGAAATATATCTTACATAGAAATTGTTTTTATCATTTAAAACTTTACTTTAACAAAATTATGTTTTTTTAATAAAGGTAATTGTTTGCTCTATACTCTCTATGATGAATATTGATTAAGCCAATTAAGCCAAAAATATAATAAGCTAAAGATCAAGATATTAATCTGATCCACTGTGTACCTGATCTGATCTCGTTTGTGACTTTTCGTGCTGGTGGTAGCTAAGACAATGAAAAAATGTTTAGTTTAAAACTTATTTTTCACTTCTACTTTCAGATTAGAAATTATTATTACTATGTCAATAAAAAGTGATGTCAAAGACATAAATGTGGATAAAAATGACGAAGACAGAAAAGATCCAACAACCTTTTTACCTGAAGAACCTATGACATATGAAATTAAAACTAAAAAGAAGAAAAAAAGAAAAAAACAAGAAGATCCATTTAAAGACATTGAAGAAAAGGTTCCTTTAACCACTGTGACTGTGTTTGATCCTACATTGGATATAAATTCCGAGACAGTTCTTGATCCAGAAGTCAATATAAAGGTGGAAAATATAGAAGTTGAGCTAGATTTTAATGATGTAAGTATTTTAGAAAGAGCTTATTTGTGCTCTGTATTACTAATTCTTAAGGATAAAGAAAAACAAATAAAAAACCTGCTTTTCCCAAATTGTATTTTCAACAAGGTCCTATAGAAATATATATCTTTTTTATATACAGGGTTTATTTAAATTAACGCATCACCTCTTGCAGGCCTCCTCGTTACCTCAATACCAACAACATTTTACAATTCTTGATAAATAACACAAAAAAAAAATCAGAAAAATGTTTGCTTAATTATTTATTACTCTGTATTTTGTAAGAATTACTTAAAATAACAACATCCGGACGCCATACCTACGCTCAGAGTTAATGCCAGTTAAAAGACAACAAATAAATTTTGTATGGTAAAACTTAAATTTTTATAGTTATTCATTTCAAAAGGTTGTAGTACAAATGTTGTTATGATTGATGTAGAGATGCTGCCTGCAAGAGGTGGTCCGTTAATTACAATTAACCCTATATATAAATATTATAAAGAATTGAATATGTATAAATTATTATGTTTTAGTAAGTGACTTGGTTTCATGTTTCTATTTCAGTTTGCGAATGATAATGGGTTAATGTTAGAGGGGCCACAAAGTGAAGATAGTCAAGAACAGGCTGTGAAAATTGAGGATCAAAGTCACGAAGCAGTGCTTTTAACCTTCGAAAGTATAATCCACGACAAAAATGTCTTAGGTTTCGGGCCAGTGACCGCCCCTGCAACGAATTACGTTTGCAAAGTCTGCCATCTAGTCTTCCAGTCTACTAAAACACTTAGGATGCATCAAAAAAGGAAACATAAAGCTTTCCGAAAATCCTTCAAGCATATATGTGATTATTGTGGGATGTCGTACGAACAAAAGAATAGTCTGGTCGCCCACATTAAGAGGAAACATGGTCCAAATGCAGTACCTGATGATGGAGAGGAAAGAACTTGTGATGTTTGCGCGTTGGTCTTCAAGGGAATGACGAGATTACGAATGCACATGAGACGAAAGCACGGATCCTTCGAAGAATCTTTTAAGCATGTTTGTCAAGAATGTGGCCTCACATATGACAAGTATAGAAGCCTTATTGTGCACGTACAAAGAAAGCATTCGAACGATAAAAAACCTGTATTGGACACGTGGTATAATTGTCCATTTTGTCCCAAAGTTTTTACAAAAAGAGAAACTTACGCCAGACACGTCCAAAGAAAACATCGAATAAGTGATGAAGATGAAATCAAACCAGATGAAAATTCTGATGATTTAGAAAATTGTAAGAACGAAGCTACAGGTGAAGTTACTTGTAAAGAATGTCCACTAGTCTTTTCCTCCCTAACCTTCCTTAAATTGCACATGAGGAGGAAGCACAACGCACTCAAAGAAGATTTTAGACTTAAATGTAGGATATGCAATTTGTCATATGATAAAATAGAGAGTTTAAAGCGACATGTGCGGAGGAAACATGATAAAAGTTCGTATTGCGATGTCTGCGACAAACAGTTTGAGACTAGAGAAGTGTATCTCACTCACACGCATAAAAGAATCGTTCAAGAGTGTTCCGTCTGCGGATTGATTTTCGCAACTAATAGAGGTCTTTGTAAACATTTACGAAGTACCCACAAAATCGAGCTTCCCAAGACTGTTTTCTGTGATTTATGCAACGAAAGCTTTCACGATAAACGACAATTAAAACCTCATTATATGAAAGTACACTTAAAAGCTTCCTACACTTGTATTTTTTGCAAGAAAGTTTTTAAAGCAAAAGAGAGTTATCGGCGCCACGTTCTTCTCAAACATCCAGTAAATAAACAAAATACATCACTGCAAAAATGCGATCAATGTTCGGAAAGTTTTGCAGATGAATTTGATTTGTGCAAACATATTAACATGGCGCACAGAAAACAGCCGGGAGAAATGGGTCCTCCAACTTTGATAGAAATTAAGAAGGAAGAAGTGGATATACTAGAAACATTCCATTGTACAAAATGTCCAGACACTTATAACAACTGGGATCAACTAAAGTTACATTATGAGCAAAATCATTTGGCGGTTTCCGAAACCCAGTGCCAGATCTGCGGAGAACTCGTGCCGGGTAACGAACTACAAAAGCACATAAAAAACGTGCACACAGATTCGTCTGTGCGCTGTAAATATTGTGAATTCCAAACGAGCAATCGTGCAAGTATGACCCAACACATGTTGAGGCACAAAAACGCAACAACTCTGCACTGTGACTTCGCCGACTGTAAATATAAAACGTTTTATGAAGGCGCCATGGAGAAGCACAAGAGGAGACACAGAGACCAGGGAGTTAAACTGCAATGTTCTCAGTGTCCCTTCCAAACCATGGGCAAGTACATATTAAAGTACCACGAGGAAGCCCACGCCACGGGCAGGAAGCGCTACTCGTGTGACCAGTGCGACTACGCCACCATCCTGCCCGCTAACTTAGTTCAACACCGATACAAACATTCCTCAGAGAAGAGGTTCAAGTGTGAAGTTTGTCCGTTCGCTACAAAGTACAATACATCGTTGCGTTTCCACGTTAAAAAGAAACATTGTGATCTCCCAACATTCAGTTAATGTTAATGTTTTTGAAAAATTTTAATATTTTGGTGTTATGTCTTTTTAAATTGATTTATTAAAAAAAGTCTTTTACATTTTACTGCTGGTTATTATTTAATTCAATCTTATCCACTTTGATCAGTACCAGAGATCGCTGGTGTAGGTCAGTAGGAAGTGTCGGGAGGGCCTATTTAGACATCGTATTTATCGAAATTTTGTGTATATTTCACAAACGTTTATAAAACTTCGTGTCCAGCATGGCGAGCATTCACGCAAACAGCATTTGTCCACTAGCAGCAAAGGTGACTCGTCACTATCATCGCTAAATTATAGCTAAATAGTAACGGTACCACAAGTAGCTAGTTCTAAGGGAAGCCAGTTGATCGAAAAAGAGTTAATAACGATTTCAAATAAATTGCGTAAGTTATCACTTAATCGCCAAAATATAATTTATTAATAGGCCATCATCTTTCAGACTATTATCGGTCTTTTTAATCAAATTATTTAAGTCACGGCGTTCACACCCACCGTTACTAATTATCATAACCGACAACACGGCCATACTGACGAGTCACACGTGCTCGAATGCATATGTATCTGCAAACAAAACAATATACATCTGTAGACGTCTCGTTTTGTCCTCACCTTTTATATCAGACAAATCTAACTCAGTACAGGAACATGGTACATCATTTAAAGGAATCTGTCGCATACGATCATGGGCATACTTCTTCTTCTTAATGTGACCATAAACCACATGTGATAAACCACATGACGCTGTGATAATACTTGGTCGCCACCGTTGTTTTCGTTTGTACTAGAGTGTGTTAAGTAGAATCTGTTGTCTCCAAAAGTGAAACAAATAATATTGTTCTTCATGTCAAGAATTGCTATCAGCGAACTCCTTATAGATGCACTTGAAATCTGGTGTTCATTAAACTTGACCCACCTAGCAACATAAATTGAACTTCAAAATTCAGATGTTGCTGGTTAAAAACGCTTGTTATCCGGTACTTTACTGTGACGAACCTGTAGTGTGACTTAATTTCTTGGGTACGGCTTGATGTGAGTTCGAGCATCACCATTTTTGTTTTTGGAGTTCAAATATTATCCGCCAATGGCTCTCGTGGATAGTTGCGATGCTCGAGTGAATCATATTTCTGATGACTAGATTAGCGAGTAGCAACACCTCCGTCTTTGGTAGGAGCTTCAGGTATAGGGTTCATCGCGAAGGTGTCAGACAATTAAACCACTAAGATACAGTATGAAAATTCTTGAGTTATGTAGAGGTAATCAGCAATCACAAAATACCGAGTTATTTTTTTAGAAAAGTACTATAACTGATATTCGATTTTTTTACTAAAGTTAAAACCCAATTAAGTATTTTTTTAGGGTTCCGTACCCAAAGGTTAAAAACGGAACTCTATTAGTAATACTTCGAAGTCCATCTGTCCCTCTTTTTATGTGGTACGGAACATTTTGTGCGCGAGGCGGACTAGAACTTGGCTAGACTAGATTTTTTGGAACGTAGTTCCTTATCGCGCGTTGTGAAAGGGGGCTAGACGGTAAAAATTCTTACCAAAAGTTGGCACGACATGTTTTGCTATCTCTCTCTCTCTCTCTTATAGAAAGCAAGCGAGATTTTTTCATTTCTATCATTATTATTTTTTGTATTATATTAAATTGCTTAGTAGTTCTTTATTATTTATTTGATATTGGAGTTTGTTCTTTTAGAATCAATTTGCAATAAGACAGTTTAAATGGAAATAATAATACAAATTTGTGATCAAATATACTCGTAATGTTGTATTTATACCTTAGGGGAACATATCCACATCTGTTATATACATATATCAGTACAAAGTGAAACCGCATGGTGGGGAAAATAACTCATGGGTTTATTGATTAACAGTTTTTAATTTAGTTATTCATTTAATTTATATTTATTATAAATTATAGGCGAAATATCATACAAAAATAGTATACAAATATTATTCATTAGCATAATAGCTTATATTAATATTTTTTTTTTTTTATAACAATAGGTAATATACATGTTTTTTTTGACGTAAATTTATCATTTACCTCTATATCGTAGAAAAAATATAAATAGGCTTGAAAAGATTTTAGTTTTTTTTTCAATGTGAAAATTAAAACATTGAGTAAATTTGAGTCGTTTAAACGCAGTCATTTTGCGCGCGCCTTGCGTGACGTCAAATGACACTTCCAGTGAATGTTTACTATGAACTTTTTATTTATTCATGGAAGAAGACAAAAACCATCTTACAAGTATTGTATAATACCGGAGTGCAAAAATAGTATTAGAAAAACACCCGACAAAGTGTTTTTATATTCCAAGAGATGGGAAAATACAAAAACAATGGTCTATGGTAATTAGAAGGGATAATATATGTCTTAAATTGTGTATATATTGTTGTAAAGATCACTGTTACATTTATCCTGTACACAGAAGCAACTTTCCGCCGAGGGTGGTAAGTGCGTCTGCCCAAATAGCGCAACCATACATCAGTACTGATGTGACCGTTGGTCGAGTGGTAAGCGCAGAGGCCTAACGTGTCACGGCGCAATGGGGCTCGGGTTCGATTCCCGGCAGAGACGGGCATTTGTGTGATGAGCATAGATGTCTGTGTTTCTGGGTTTGGTCGTTTATTAAATATATTCTCAGTATTTATATGTGTATTTCTATGTATTTGTATCGTTCTCTAACACCCTTAACACAAGCAAATAATTTGCTTACTTAGGGGTTAGATCAATGTGTGTAATTTGTCCCGATATTATTATTATAATTATTATTATTAATCTTCTTCCCTGTTTAGGTCTACCAACGTTCGGCATCAGTCGAGACAGCTTAGCAACCACGGTAGTTGCTTTTGACGCAGCACGTTTCACGTGTTCATTGAAGTTGAGACTTGCGTTTATCATCACTCCGAGATAGCGTGTAGATGGTTGTGTTGTGAGGGTATGGTGTTCAACTCTTGTTATTGTCTCGGTCAGCGGTCTGTTTTATACTGGTAATAAGGACGGCCGCCGTCTTGTGTTCTGCAAGTTGAAGCCCAACTTGTAGCATCCAGTTTCGAATGATTTCATGGCTTTGATCGAAAGCCCAGTTGATCTCCTCGATATATTTAGCCACTATTACGATAGCCACATCAACTGCGAACGCAACAAGTCGTGCCTCCGTTGGAAGTACTTGTTTCAGCAAAGTGTCATACATTACATTCCAGAGCAAAGGGCCTAGTAATGATCCATGCGGAACTCCTCCAGTGACCTTGTAAGTCTTAGGTCGGACATCAGTATCGTAGCTAAGGACTCGGTCTGTAAAGTAACTCGCTTTTATATTTTGTAGGTAACCAGGAACGTTAAACTTGGCCAGGGCTTTCATTACTTCCCATCTGGCAGAGTTGAAAGCATTTTTGATGTCAAGTGCTGCGACCAGGCAATATTTTTTTGCGCCTCCTTTCCACCTGGTTCCAGCGATTGCTCGCTTTGCTGTGTGAATAACTTGATCTATAGCATCTTTGGATGATATAGATCAAGTTATTCACACAGCAAAGAAGATCGTCCTTTTCGGAATCCATACTGATTATCGGCCATCGATCGGGTTCGATAACAGATTCAATTCTACCGTGGATGATATGCTCCAGTATTTTCCCCGCCGTATCCAACATGCACAAAGGCCGGTAAGACGATAGCTCTCCTTTTGGTTTGTTTTCCTTATGAAGAAGTACTAGCCTTTGCAGTTTTCATCTCTTCGGAAAAGTACCCTCATGTAAGTATGTGTCATAAGTGTCCAGGAATATTTCCGGAGCACTTTCGATGGCAGTTTTTATTGCCACATTTGGTATACTATGTGGTCCAGGGGCTTTATTGTTTCCTATTTTAGAACAGGCTCTTAGGAGTTCATCCAGAGTGACAGGTGGTATTATTTCAGTTTCGCCCTTCTTGACTGTGTAGCTCAGCTCTGTTTGCTGAGGAAAGAGCACTGTTACTATAGTTTTACTGTTACTATAGTTTTCAGCAGTTCCGGGTCGGTCGCATGACTGTTTGTAGGGCCTTCCCCAAGGGTCTTTTTCTACCTCTTTTAGAAGACCAGTCCAACATTTCCTCTTGGTGTCCCGAATAGCATGTTTAAGCAACCGTTGTGCTTTTTTGTATGTCAGTCCCGCAGCTTCAAAGCTGCGAGATTTCTTTCGGGCGCGTTGAACTAATCTTTTTGTCTAGTAGTAATCTTTTCTAGTAGTGCCAGACCTCTGGCTTTTGTCCGCTTGCTACCCCAGTCCGTTTCCCATGCATTGAAATCTCCTGCTATAGCCACAGGGAAGTGTTTCTTGACGTCGTCTGCGAGAGTTTCCAGAAAACTCGTATAGTCCTCCAGTGTAAGACTTGGAGGCGCATAACAACTATAAAAGTGGATATTCTCTACCTTATCTCTTACGAACCCGTTATATACAGCCACTTCCTGTAAGTTGCAGGCAGATATGGCAGCCTTGTCTCACTTGTATCATTAACCCATGTTCGGTTTTTAATTAGCCTATATAGTTCCGAAATTAAAACCAGGTCCAATCGAAGTTCTCTTGCCGTCTGAGTAAGTAGGTAGGACTCGTAATGTGCTGACTCTATATACCGAGTTGAGCTTACGTCGCGATTCTTCTTTCTGCAGCACATCAGACCATATAGGCGCCCCGTATAAAAATGACTATCTGTATAGATGTGACTATCGACGCTAGCAGCCTCCTTCGGTTCTGTCTGGGACCTTCAACATTGGGCATGAGCCTAGATAATTTGGCTGTTACTAGGGACGCTTTGGTTGCAACACAATTCACGTGATCCTTAAAGTTCATCCTGTGGTCGAGCATTATCTCTAAGTATCGTATCGAGGGTTGCGTTACGATTTCACTGTCGCCTACGTTGAGCGTAATGGTTTCCGCAATTTTCCTGCCCGAGACTAAGACCGCCTTCGTTTTATGTTCGGCAAGTTCTAGTCCAACTGACTTCATCCACTGGCTTATAACCAGGAATGATTTATCGAATGCCCATTTTATTTCTTCTAGGTACTTGGCCACGATTACGACCGCCAGGTCATCTGCAAATGCGACGAGTTTTGTTTCGCTGGGTAGGTTCTTTTTCAGCAGTCCATCATACATGACGTTCCATAAAAGTGGGCCTAGAATTGATCCCTGTGGCACGCCCCCGGTAACTTTGTACTCTTTTGGTCCGTCTTGTGTAGTGTATGTAAGAACCCTATCAGAGAAGTAACTAGCAACCATATCGCGTAAGTAATTAGGTACATTCAATACGCTAAGTGTTTCCATGATGAGTTCCCATTTCGCCAAGTTGAAAGCATTTTTAATGTCCAACGTTGCTATCAGACAATATTTGATGGAGCCTCTTTTCCATCTAGTACCAGCGATTGCCTGTTTAGCTATACTGGTCACTTGCTCAATAGCGTCCAGCGTAGACGTACTACAAGCCTCTGGCGCTTCCATAGCTTCCATAGCATCTAATGTAAATAGGTTTGTCGCCAGTATTAAGTAGTGCGATATCTAGTAGTGACATTGCTTCTAGCAGCAGGTATCCTCTAGAATTTGTGAGTTTGCTGCCCCAATCCATTGACCAGGCATTAAAGTCTCCTGCAATAGCCACAGGGGAGTGTTTTAGAGCATCCTCTACTAACTTGTCTAGAAACTCATCAAACTCTTCGTGTGTCAGGCTAGGTGGCGCATAGCAACTATAGAAGTGAATACCTTCTAGTTTGGCTCTATAAACCCGGAACCATTTTCATGTGTGCCCTGAAGAGGTATTGTGCCGCATGTCCAAATAACAGTTTTTTTTTGCGAATCATGGGCCCATTGCACATCGTTGAGCTGTTTGTACGGTTCTGAAACTAGAACGATCCATCCAGCAATAGCTCTCTCGCACGGTCTGCATCAGTAAGTCTTGGGCAACCTCACAGTGGTTCAGGTTGATTTGTAATACCTTAATCATTTTGGAGGTTTATTCGTCACCTGGAGTGCTCTTTTGTAGACAGGGAATTTGGCACAACCTGCCGTGTGAGCACAATCTTCAAAATTGTTATTTTCGTCGCAGAGAACACAGCGGGCTTGCTTATTACAGTCCCTAATTTTGTGCCCAAGTTCTCCACATTTAATACAGGTTTTTGATCTATCCTCTTTGTAGCTACATTTACTTGCAAGGTGGCCGTAACGCCAGCACTTGTAGCATTTGAGAGGCTTTTGGATACCTCTTATTCTGCAGCCTTTTCTGATCTTACTTAGCTCTGTTAAGGTTCTTGCCGGCCGGCTTCAATTGTAATTGATGCCGTAAGTGTGTTTCCGTAAGCCTTGCGCAGTGATTTTATGGCATCTTCCATAACTTGACATCTTTCGCCAGATACTTTCTGGAGCGCTTCAACTATTTCGGGCTTCGTCGTGGTTTCGTCAAGGTCCTTGATTTCAATGTCCTGCTCACGTACCTTACTGACCACCGTAGCATCATCTCCAAGAACCGCAGAGATTATACTGTTGATCTCCTGGGTTTCATCATTTTTGTTTTTTGCTAAGATAAGTAGCATATCCGTATAAGTAGCATATCTGCATATGTATGTCCGCAGCTGCAACTTTCTTTAATCCTTTGAGGATTTCAGAATACCGTTCCTTCTTACTTAGGCGAATAATTAATGCACTAGGACGCATAGCCATTTTGTTTTTCTTGAGTGGCTGTTTCTTTTTTAGCTCTCTCCATTCAGCGTGATCTTGGGGAGGAAGCGACTTTGCTTCCGGGTCAGGCCTAGGTTTAGCGACCGGATCCATTGCGTTTATTTTCCTAAGCTTCGGTACTTGGCTTATTTCCTGTGAAGAGAAGCGTTCCTTTCGCTTAGCTTTTGGACCTTTTCGGATCTTCGGTGTTCCGAATTTGCCGTCCTCTTCAGTTTCAGAGTCCCTTACTGTAGTCTCCGTAGTCTCCGTTCAAAACAGTGCAGGTAAGGTTTGCACTTCCCTTACTGAGGTGACCTTGGGTTTTTCGACGAAACCTTTTCCGATTTCACTAGAGATTTTTTAAACGAGGTACCAAATAAGGCAACATACTTCCGGATCTCTAAATGTATATTTGATCAAATTCAAATTCAAAGTAAATTCAAAAAATCTTTATTTAAGTAGGCATTTACAAGCACTTTTGAATCGTCAATTACATTAAATTGGTCAGTATAGTCAGTCTGTGAGTAAGCTATCACCAGCTCGGAATGCTGTTCTGCTGAGAAGAGCTGGCCAGAAACTCAACAGTTGCTCTTTTTAAATGAAATTTAACAATGTTTGACTTATACATTATAACATCAACCCTGCAAATGAGTCAACGACCCAAGTTCCAGACATTTCGATCAACCAAAAACTCTTGAATGTTATAGTAAGATTTATTTAATTATTATATATGCGTATACTCAAGCCCATGAAGGATTTGTTAACTGTTTGAAGTCGAAATTTAGCGTTACGAGCCTATTTTTATTTCTTGTATTGATCATATGTCTGTCGCTGTTTTTATTATAGTCATTTAAATTTTGGCGTATATATAGTAAGTTATTAAAAATGTATTGAGAAGCAACTGTAAGAATATCGATTTCTTCAAAAACTTCTCTTAGGGAGTCTCTAGTTTTTAAGTTACAAATAGACCATATAGCTCGTTTTTGTAAAATAAATATAGAATTAACTTCGGCAGCGCTGCCCCATAGTAGGATACCGTAAGACAATATACTGTGAAAATAACTAAAATAAACGAGTCGAGCCGTATTACCGTCTGTTAATTGTCTTACTTTTTTAATTGCAAAGACGGCTGAGCTTAGTTTGCTTGCGAGTGTCGAGAGATGGGGGTTCCACTGGAGCTTTTTATCTAAAGTTATACCTAAGAAAGTTGTCGGGTCAGTCAGTTCTAACAGTTCATTGTTAAGGAATAAACTACAATCTTGACTTTTTACATTCGGATCTTCCCTGATCCTGATGATCTAAGATTTTAAAGTCTCTTAAGTTTATTAAGTTGGTCTTCAGATATACTAGGATATCTTGCGTCGGCATAGTCAAGGATGGAAAGCAATAGAGATTGGGAGAGCATAATTTTGGTAGGAATTGGTAGAAAATTTTCTAATCGACGCAATGAAGACATAGCAGCAAATGTCTTCCTGGTAACTTCATTTAATTGGGTCGTCCAAGATAATGTTTTGTCTATATGTATTCCTAAATTTTTTACGTTATCGCTAAAGGAAATTTCAACTCCATCGAATACAAGAGGAGGCAAATTTGCCCAGTCTAGTTTAGCGATCATTCCTGGAGATCCAACAATAATAGCTTGACATTTTGCAACATTGACATTAATACCGTATGACGCACTCCAACTTTGTATCGAGGTTAGATCTTTATTAAGTCTAGTAATAGCACCGTATTTAAGCCAAGCGTAATAGCTTTGATGTTCATCTATGCTAATTCTTTGTGTTCTTTCGCTTAAGTAGGATTTGAACCATTTGAGAGTTGTGCCTCTTATTCCTATTTGTTCAAGTCTTTGGAGAAGGACACTTCTGGACACGGTGTCAATGACTTTCGTAAGGTCTAGGAAAACTCCTGTGCACTTATTTCCTTTATCTATCTTAGTCACGATAAAGTCAACTAGATTGGTCACTGCGTCTTCCGTCGACTTATTATTGCGAAAGCCATATTAGTTGTCTGATAGTATGCCGTTCTTCTCAAGGAAATGTAAGAGTCTGGTATTCATGATCTTTTCGAGGATCCTTGTTAGCGATTGTCCTTATTTTGTTATTTTTTTTTTGCTTCCACATGCAAAAGATCTCTTTTCCGGATACAGTTCTGTAAACTTTTAGTTAGCCATGGCTTTTTTTATACATTTTGAGTTTCTAACGGTATGTGTGCTTGTGAAATCTTGTACTATTTTACTTAACTTCACTGAAAATCTGTTAGTGCTTTGTCAATATCAGAGTATGAATAAATAGAGTACCAGTCACAGTTAGTAGTTACAGTCAGAAACAGCTTTTGCCAAACTAACATAGTCTATTTTTTTTTAGTTTGAGTTTCAGGTATAGAACATGATTTCTGATTTGCAATACTCACGATGACTGTGTCATGGTCATTTATTCCCGAAGCACATATGTCTATCTTAGTTGCTGTTTTAGTTTTGGTCATTGCGTGATCTAGGCAAGTTTGATTGTGTGTGGTGAGTTGGTGGCCCGGATAGTAGCCATAGTGACCTGTTATATCTAGGTAATCTTAAGCACGCCTATCTCTAGTCTTCTAGAGATAGGCGTGCTTCCGATCTTCACCCTCTTGGGTGAAATATCAATATTTATATCCCCTTTAATGATACTATTTGGGTATGAACATGTCTGCATAAATTTTTATAACGAGTCAAAAAAATTCTGGATTATGTAAGTAGATGGGGACCTATAGATAGCATATATTATGTACTTTTTCCTAACGTGAAAAAGAAGACAGTTGGCATGTTTAAAATTGGGCTCTTCAATTATTACACGTAACTCGTAAGGTACTTTTATAAAAATGGCAATGCCGTCATTTTGATTTAGGTATTGTTTCGAGTAATGACAGGTTGTTGTTAAGATAAAGAAGTGGTGTGGTATCGTTTAATCGACATTCCGTTAGCACAATTATATCCGGTAGAAATTTTAGTTTTGATAAGAAAATTGTAAGTTCGTCAAAGTTTTTTTGTATACTGGGAATATTTTGACTTACTATTATTAGTTGTGATTCTGCGTCTCCAATGTCAGCTAAACATTCTTCAAGGAATTTTCGTTTGGTGCTTAAGATAATTTCAGTCTTGTAGAGGTCTTCACTCAAGTTATATTGACTAGCCATAAATAAAAGTAATTGTAAAGGGTTGGAGTGAGGTACGAGTCAGAGTCTTTTTCAAATGTGCCTGGTAATAGATTTTTATAACTATTTTACTAAAAACATCATTATTTATTTTCGAGTATGACAAAATATTCATGCAGTGTTGGTTGTTAGACGTTTGTAACTTGGTTTGTGAGGATAATGCGCAGAGTGTTTTTGTGTGTAGACTTTTTATATGAGAGGTAATGTTTTGTGAAGATTTGTAGGTAAGTAAAAATGAAGTTAAGCGTGGATTTGAATATAATTTTAACATTACAAAATCTGATGGGGTAAAGTTATTTGTTTCTGGTTTTGTAGGTTTCACGTAGTTGCTGGAATAGAGCTCATCAGAGGTTTCCTTGGATGGTAATCTGTAGGCATCTTTAATTTCATTAGAAGGGCAGTCAGTAATCCCGATGTTTTTAATTATACTCGTGACCATATTTAGTAGGTATTCTTTCTTTTCCTTCCTTCTTTGTAATTGAACAAGCATTGAAATTAGGGGGAGGGGGGGGTGCATCCTGCTGCTTCATCCACCTAGAGAACACATCTCTCGTCTCTTCTTTGAACAAGTCTAGGCTGGTATATTCAACATTGTCTATCCAAACACGTTTAGAGTTACCTCTTAGCGTGACGTTAGTAGTAGGTGTTGCAGCTTCGTTAAGCAGCTGCCAACGATCTTGTTTATGTTGGAGTCGGAAGAAGATAAAACCCTGCGGCGGAGTACGTAACGTATTCATATTATTGTTTTTTTTTATATTTTTTTTTTATACCACTATGGTGGCAACAAGCTCATGGCCCGCCTGATGGTAAGCGGTCACCGTGGCCTATGGACGCCTGCAACACCAGGGGCATCACACGCGCGCTGCTTACCCTTTAAAAATCTATTTACTCCCCTTTTGAAGATCCCATACTGTAGCCCTCAGGGAAAACCTCGGCAGGGAGTTCATTCCACAGCTGAAGTGTCCGTGGGAGGAAATTCTTCTGGTACCTGACTGTACGGGACCACTTAGACTCCAATGTGTGAGGATGAATTCCCTGTCGATGGCGAGCGGTGCGGTGGTAAAAAGTAGCCGTGGGCATCATGTCAAATAATTCCTCGGAACACAACCCGTTGTACAAACGGTAGAACACGCATAAAGAGGCAAAATCTCTCCTTAGGTTTAAGGGTTCAATACCGTTTGTGAGATTGGGATCGTCGACTATTCTCACAGCTCGTCTTTGGCCCGAGTTGAGTGGTCCAAGCTGGTATCCAGGTGCTCCCGCCCAAAGATGAGAACAGTACTCCATATGGGGGCGAACTTGCGATTTGTATAATAGCAGTCTTTGCCCCGGTGTGAAGTACCGCTTCGCTTTATTAAGCACACCCAGTTTTTTGGATGCCAGCTTGACCTTGTCCTCTAAGTGACTTCGGAACTGGACGTCACTGGATATGTCAACACCAAGGATCCCAATACTCTTAGAGATGGTGAGTGTTGTGTCCTGGTATTGTGGAGCCACAGTGAATGGGGTTTTCTTAGCGGTGAACGCACAAACTTATGTCTTAGAGGGGTTAAATCGGACCAAATTGTCCCTACCCCAATCGGAGACCTTGGATAAGGTACTCTCGATTTCCGACACAAGTTGTTCGCGACTTTCTTCCACAATGGAACGAGGGATATTCGCACGGCCTGTATTAAATGCGTTTCCGGTGCTGTCGTCCGCATAGCAATGAATGCCATCAATAGACAACATATCATTGATATGCAAAAGAAACAGCGTCGGAGAAAGTACAGAACCTTGCGGGACGCCAGCGTTTATATCCAATTTATCAGAGCAGCTACCGTCTACGACGGCTCTTATGCATCGGTCGGATAGAAAGCTGGCGACCCATTTGCACAACCCCTCGGGCAGTCCGTATGTTGGTAGCTTCGTTAGAAGACCCCGGTGCCAAACCCTATCGAACGCCTTCGCTATGTCCAGGCTAACTACCAATGCCTCACCTTGACTCTCGATGGCTGAAGCCCAACGGTGTGTGAGATACACTAGAAGATCACCAGTCGAGCGACCGTGGCGAAAACCGTATTGCCGGTCGTTGATCAAATCGTGTTCTTCTAGGTATCTTAGGAGCTTCGTGTTAATAACACGTTCCACCACCTTCGAGAAAAGGGAAGTTATAGCGATAGGCATGTAATTCGACGGGTCTGATCTATCGCCCTTTTTGGGCACCGGGTGCACATGGGCGGTCTTCCACGAAGACGGAACTAGCCTAGAGTGGTAAGAAAGTGCGAAAAGTCGCGTTAGCATGGGGCACAATTCAGGAGCACACTGTTTGAGCACCACTGCTGGTATGCCGTCGGGCCCACTCGACTTATGGACATCCAGACCGAGCAGCTCCCGCCGAACATCTCTCTGCGAAATGTTTACTTCCGGCATGGAGTGGCCGCAACATGAGATATTAGGCGGCACGTTGCTTTCGTCATCGGCCATAGTCGAATCAGAGGCAAAGAGGAGATACCCAGGAGATCGGCTTTCTCTTTTACACTGTGGGCTAAATTGCCTTCGGCATTCTGCAGTGGTGGTAAGGACGACTGACAGAAATTCCCCTCGGCAGCCTTATCTAGCGACCAGAAGGCACGACTCCCAGAGGGGTGGTCAGCCAGTTTCTCGCCAATTCTGCCGATGAAGTCGAACTTAGCTCTAGCAATTGTTCTTTTACTGGACCTCGAAACAGCGTTTAGCTTGCGTTTCACATCAGGCAAATTAGGATCCCGATTGGCTCGAGCCGTGATCCAAGCCGTATGTTGAACGTATGTTCAAGTTTGTAGCCGGGGTAGAGTAGGTATGATATGTCGGCCGGGCAGGATATCTGCGTCTCCGTGAGAAATAATAAGGGCGGCTGCGCAGTCTCAAGGTGTTGATGGACTGCGCTTAGGTTTGCGTGTAGTCCCCTGATGTTACAGAAATCCACTTGTGTGGATAGGGGAGCCGCTGTACAAAATCTATTTCTTTTCTTTGTTCTCATGTTTATTTTTATAAAAGGGGGCTAAATAGGTAGAGGATTTGCTGTGATGATAGCTAGGGGACAAATTTTATAATGCTGACTAGTCACTGAGCGGAATAGGTAATGCGGTTTGTCGGCGCAGCGTACGAGAGGGCCCCCGGTCCCCCCCCACTGCAGCAGCCGGGTCCACTCCGGTCTCCTACTCCGGCACGGCTACAGCAGCAGGGATTTTTCGCGGGTTGGCAGTTCAGCCTCCCAGGGCGGAGATTAAGTGATCCCTGGGTTCGGGAACTCTACTGACCCGCGGGCGGCTAGCGACGAACCGTTTCACCGGGTCTCACTGACCGCTGCGCCCATACTCCGCGCCTACACCATTCAGTAACCGCATCACTTGCATTACCGGTCCTCCGCTATCAACACAACAAACCCTCCGGAGCTCTGGATACCTTACTCACCACAGGAACACAACACCACTAAAGAGCGATGTCATTTGGCTGCGATCGTCTGTAAGGCGGAGGTATTTCACCAGTCGGGCTGCTCCAAATTTGAGTGAGGTAAACCCCACTGTGCCCTACCTCTCTCAGGATAAAAGTAAAATAAGAAAAAAGGACTCGCTCTTTGTAGGCGGTGGTGTTATGGTAACAAAACCACTCGTAGCGCTGACAGGTGGAGGCTCCGCGAAGCTTAGCAAGCCGAGGAGCACAGCAGGTGGTGTCAGTTACGTTGAGTCGTAGCACGTGGACAGTGACGTTGGTTTCGCAGCAAGCGCTACGCTGCCTGCCTGCCGTCAGCCCCACGTAGCATGCAGAGACAGAAAGCAATTATGGCAGCAACTGCTGTTCTCCTCGCACAGGATATCTCGCTTTTAATAAGTTAACTCACTAAATATACTTCCAAATTTAAATAATTATATTAAAACAGCGACAGACATACGATCAATACAAGAATTAAAAATAAACTTGTAACGCCTAAACTTCGACTTCGAAAAGTTAACAAATCCTTCATGGGCTTAAGTGTAAGCATATATAATAAGGTTCCACAATATATCTTAGATCTTCTTTTTCTTAGTTTTAAATCTAAAATTTAAAGTATATTATTAAATAAAACTTATTATAACAATCAAGTATATATTTTTGGTTGATCTAAATGTGTGAAACTTGGGTCCTTGACTCATTTGCAGGGTTGATGGTATAATGTGTAAGTCAAACATTGTTAACTTTCATTTTATAAGAGCAAATGTTGAGTTTCTGGCCAGATCTTCTCAACAGAGCAGCATTCCGAGTTGCTGGTGGTAGCTTACTCACGTACTGACTGATACTGACCAATTTAATATAATCATTGACGATTAGAAAGGGCGTGTAAATGCCTACTTGAATAAAGATATTTTGAATTTTGAATAGTATTTATTCAATATTCTTATCCCCCGACGCAACGACTTCAGTAAGTACATAATAATAATATTTTTATCTGTTTTAGAAATCTTTTGTATCGAGGATTTTTTTAATTTAAGTTATATATAAAAAAAAACAATCAAATTTTGGTTTCTTTCATTTTAAACAAGGTTTGTTATGATTTTATCTTTTTTTGGCAATGTTAAATGAGTGATGACAATCAGAGACAATTTGAGAGGGCATAGTTCTTGCTGTCAATATTGAATTGTCAAATTTGACAAGAGTCTATAAATTTTATATACACGCCCTTTACGAAATTGTTTGACGGTTCTTTTACTCCAAGGACACCTTTCATAAACCAGTAAAGGATGCAAAATGTGTGACTAATGAGTAAACTAATTAATAAACTCTTCTACCGTTTTGTAAAGAAACATCACGAAAACAAAGACGAAAACTTACCTAATTAAAACTTTGTTATTACTAGACTTGATGAATAAACATCGTTACAAAACAAATACTTTCTTCTTAATTTTCAGTGTTTTCATGTGACCGTAAAGGATATTAGTGAATTTTAATTTTAAAATATGACTTTGCTCAGTCTACCCGTTCTTGTAATTGAGAATATATTTTCTTATTTATCGTACGATGAAATCGCTAAAAACAGATTGGTAAGTAGTTTATTTATAAAACTGACTACAAACAAACCAAAAAACACTAAGTCTTTAATATGCTATAATTAACATGATTGTATAATCTAGTCATATAGATATATGGAATTGTATAATTAACAAAGATCTTAAGCAAAATAGTAAAAAAATATTTATTTTAATACTAGGCATTAAGATATACTTCACACTATGATAAATGACCATGTCATAATCTTTAACTTATTGATATAGATATACAAATATATTTAAATAATATCTAAACTTAAATATTGAATTATTTTTTTAATACAACTATGTATGTTATTGTTTTTAGTACCTTAATTACAAACCTTTAAAAAATAACTGTTATATGCTAAATTTAAATAAAAAAAATAGTCTGCATTAATAAATAACTGAAAATAAATAAAATATAGAATAGATGTGTATGTATTCAGAAATAAGAAAAACTGATTATAAATCTTGATTAAGAGTAAAATATAAAATTATATCCTATTATTTTCAGTGTCCAAAAGACATTTACCTACCTTTTTTATTATTTAAAAACATAATAGCTTTTTACATGAATTAAAATATTTTTGTTAAATAAAAATATGCTTAACTTACTATTAATTTAATTTTAACACATTTAGTATGTATTTGCAGGTTTCTCAAGCATTTAATGAGATATGTATGCGTATTTTAAATCGAGGGTTTCTGGTCATAGAGAGGCGACATGCCATAGCCCTAAAGAGTGTAAAAGCCCAGCTGCCACGGAGAGAGTCAGAACGCAGGTAAAAACAGTATCTGTATTTATTCACTAAAAAGGTTTTTCTTAGACTGAAAATAGTTACTGGCAAAAGGTTTCCTTGTAATAAATAAATAGTTCGTATGGTTTGTCTATTTCTTAATTCATTTTTATAGAACTACTTTTCAGATACCATCCCCTGGCACGTCACTGTGATATACTCACCTCCATAGAGACTCGGATATCCATGCTCAACATGACATACTCTAAGTTTATCGATATTGGTATATGTTGCTTTATCCCAGGACGGGTAATTATTGTTTTTTTAGGCTTTGCAAAACAAAAAATATTTTTGTATGTAACAAAAATATTGTCTTTTTTACCTTTAATTTGATTCCTGGTAC
The DNA here is from genome assembly GCA_959347355.1 of Napeogenes inachia. Taxonomy (NCBI): domain Eukaryota; kingdom Metazoa; phylum Arthropoda; class Insecta; order Lepidoptera; family Nymphalidae; genus Napeogenes; species Napeogenes inachia. The sequence goes on along the minus strand of OY365796.1, from coordinate 995,719 downwards.
CCTTAAAAATATATCAGCAATACTTTCAGGTAATAGATGAAATAAAACGCGTGCTGGCCATAGTGGAGGGACCGCAGACACCACCGAGGGTCCACGAAGTGTTACAGGAGTTGCGCGATATATCCAGCATGGCCATAGAACACTTCGACGATAAGATATCGCCGGCCTTCAGGAAGCGCCTTCAGGACGGGGTTGCGCCACCGGCACCCAGGCCACCACAGGGTACGTGCGATACTCGATCTTCAACGAAGGGAAAGGTTTTACTTTAATTTGCGGTTACAAGATTAAATGTAATAAATAGTTGGCAATTATTTATTAATATTTATTATCAAATAAATTTCTCGATTAACATTGAACAGGATAGTTTCACATTTCGTAAGTTGTAGACCGTGTTCATAGAAGGTCGAGTGTAGTTCGTAGGGCGGGTGGTACCACCCTGCCGCTGAAGGTACGCGTGACGTGACTACTGTAGTGGCGTGTCCTTCGGGGACAGAGAGCAGTACTCGGTCCTCGTATGTACTCTTACGCAATTGCGAAACTTAATTTTTCACAATGCCATAAATCTTATCTTTACCTTATCTACAATGTGAATAACTTAAATCAATGACGATTTTGGAAGGAGAAAAATTAATATGTATTAGAACTCTGTTACTGCAAAGAATCACCAACGATAGTCGTTCTATTCTTTAAAACACCTTATTGGCACTGCTCACAAACACTAAACTGTTTACTATCTTAACTCTTTACTATCACTGTTACTCTTTGTTATACTAGTTCTGTTACACAACTTAGTCTCTCGATCACACACTCTGTCTTGTCTTACCTGAGGGGACGATTTAAATATACATACACTACTTTTAATCAAATCGGTGTCCAATATTACAATTATTTATTTAGTCAATTAAACTTCTATACAAACATTACATGTTTTAGTCATACCTTCAACTGATATCTTTATTTTTTTTATCGAAACCTACCCTCCAATTATAGGAAAGCTAACATAATATGTACTTATATAAAAAACATATTTTAATTGATTATAACTATAAGATCCTTTTTAAAAACACAAACTTTAGTTCTCCCTTCCCCGGCAGTGCTGGCTCCGCTGGCAGTGCGGCAGGAGATGCTGCATCTCCGCAGGAGGTCCATCCTCAACGCCAAACTATCTCTCTTCTTGGCGGCTCAGTATAAGAACTTCCATAAACGGGTGAGTTATTAAACATTTTAATTATTAAGATGCTGCGACTACCGAGCAAAGTTGCTCCGAGATCGATCCAAAAAAAAAATGAATGTAGAGCACCAATAACATCTTTATTGAATCCTTTTGCATTTGTTATTATGTGTTTAATGTTCACAGATGTTCGAGTACAGGAAGATTGCGGTGAGACAGAGAAAAACCATCCGAGCAATGTCCAAGAGACAAAGAAACCAGGACAATGCAATAGGTATATATTAGAGATAATAAAATAATACCTCATTATCCGTTAAAATATATATTGTACTCAATTTAATCTCTCGAATGATATTACTCCTTAAGCGTCATTAATATATATTTTTTTAAATATAGCGGATCTCAAGAAACGTATAGAAGAATGCGACATAAAGTACACCGAGTTGACGCACACCAACCAGGCCGCCGGGGGGAAGGCCATAGCGGGTATATCATTATAGTAATTGACTAATATGAACGTTGAAAACAATAGTGCATAACTATAAATGAGACTCCCACCACTCCGTCTACTGAGCCATCGTGTCGCTATGCAGTGGCGCCTGGCGGGCGGCTCCCGGTACTAATATAACTCACACATTATTACCATCCAGCCGCGGCGGGGTGTGAAGGAGGCAGTCCCTCGTCACAACCTCTCCGTCACTTCGGAAGTCAGATCAAGTTGGATCTGTCCGTGTTACCCATCGGGACTTCCGAGAGGAACCAAAATAAGTGTGAGATTTTAATACATTTTATTTTTTATTCCCTTATTAACCAACTATTTCTCGGATTATAAAATGAAATATCAAAGGATTAATATAATATAAGTTAGGGACGTTCGACTTCGTATCAACAATATCTTAACAAATAAAAAATCTTAAAAAGAGATGTAAAAAATGAAATAAGCGTTAATTCAAAACAGTGTTAAAAAGTATGAAATAAAAGGATGCAAATCCGTTTATTTCCTAACATAGATAGTATTTTAAACTCTATTTCCAGTACTTCCAAACATGAAGCCTCGCAAGCCTCTAATAAAGTTCCCGAGTCTGTCCGAAGACCGGGAGTCGTCAGAGCAGAACCCGGGACCTTCCGTCCCTCCCAAGAGCAAGTCTCAGTCCACGCTCGCCAAGATCCGCGGCATCGCCAACGAGATCCGCCATCTCTCCAACCTGTCCAAGACCCTCGACAACAAACTGAAGCGACCTCACCCGGACCCCGACGACACCGACGCCAAGAAATTCAAAATTGATTAAACTTACTTATATTTGTATGTTTTATTTTCCCTAATGGCGCTTGACGTTTCTTTATATATCTACATTGTATCGATGACGTCACACTAAGTAATTATTGAATACGTGTTCATTAGTTATAACTTATAGTACTTGAGTGATTGAGTTTTATATCCAGTATCATTCAGTATCATCCAGTATCCTCCCTCTCCTGTGCCGACGTGTGTTTGTGTTATTCACTTTCAATGTTTTATAAAGAACCTGCTGTAGTTGTGAGGACGCAAACGTTTATTATGTATGGTACGTGTATTTCGTCTAAAAAATAATTTGAAATTTTCGAAATATTTGGTAAGACTTGGAAGTGATGGTATAATTTATGTAAGGTATGGTAAAACTTATTCGTGAATGAAGAGAAACATCACCGTCAGAGATCACGTGTAACGAAACATCGGTCTGTTAAGTTTATTCAATTATAATTAATATCTGCTAAAATATGTTTAAATAATAGTGAAAACTATGTAAACCTTTATACCTATATATATATATATATAAACCAGTAAGAGATATTTGTTAAATATATTGAAGTAACACTTGGTATTGGGTCGCAATCGAAGTGTTACCGTGATTTCTATCTTTAAAACCTAATAATATATGACGATACATTCGGTATTCAATATTGAGTAAGGTCAATGCACCCGTGAACATGCAATAAATCGTATTGTAGTGATATTTAAGTTGTTTTATTTAAGGATGCGATTAAAATTACGTCAAAATAATGTTTTCGGTACATATTGCAACAAAATTATCTTATAGTTTATTGCAACAGATAGAATTTTTAGAAAGATTCTTATTTTTTTATAATTATAGAATGATAACAAATCGACACGGGTAGGGTTCTTAGATTCTTAGGACTTTTGAAAGATGCCTAATAGGTAGATGTCTCGTCTTTATCTTGAAGTTCGTCCCGATAAAGACGATCACATAAAGAAAGCCACCGAGACTGACAGCGATACGGTAGCTCAATTGGTACATGTTTATACCTACATAGTTATTTTCAAACATGTTTCTTATTATTAATTATTTCATCACACATTTCACTAAGAAAACATACCGAATTATATATATAAATATTCATATAGTTCGGTATGTCTTGATCTGTTCTATATTCTGTCCTTATGTATATATAGTTCAGTAGTGGATAATAGTGTAAAATGAGAAAGACTTCATATGATTTATGAAAGCACGAAGTCAACATACAATATTCTTGAAAAATATAAAGGTTCAATATATAATAATCATGTCACATAGCCACACAATTAAAATATTCATTTAACACATAAAAAAGCTAAACGTATCTAACCTTTATCATGCTTAACTACAGTAACTTAGGTCGTAAGGCGCATTGCCCTAGCAACCTATTCACTCTTCTCTTGGAGACACCCACATTGTATTCGGCCGGAAATACCGACGCAGACAAGCTGTTCCAATCTTTCGCTGTACGAAGTAAAAATGACGAAGCAAAGCGCTTCGTTCGGACAGGTGGAATGTCCATAACAAAAGGATGGATACCTGCCGTGCGTCGGAACGCCCGTGATTGAAGGGGGCGGGGGGAATAAGATCGTGTAATTCCTGCGCACACCCATCAAAATGTATCCTATAGAATACTGAGAGGCTAGCAATTCTACGCCTGTGTTCAAGGCTTAGGAGGGTGGCTTCGAACAATTAGGGTTCGCCTGTAAGCCTCTTTGCTCGCTTCTCAATTGAGTCCAAAACCGCAAGATGAGACTTTGCGGCACCAGCAAATATTCCTTCGCAAGAACGGCAAGCTTTGCTGCTGCTGCTCTTCCTCTGGACTCAATGAACCGACCAAAGTTGAGGTTCGAGGACATCTCTAAGCCTCACAACTGAAGCCGGTCACTGTATTCCAAGGATACATTCTGGAAAGTAGGAGCCAAGGTGAAAGGGCTCCTTTTGGCGGTGAACAGACACGTCTGCGTTTTGGTGGCGTTGAATTTGACAAGATTGGCATTACTCCATGCGGAGACTGCCTGAAGTTTGTCATACAAACGTTGCACCATGACTTCCCTTTCAGACTGTTCTTGATACCGGGCTTCAACAGATCATTAAGGTGCAGCAGAAAAAAAGTTGCAGAAAGAACGGACCCCTGTGGCACTCTGGCATTTATTGTCAAGAGTGCCGAAGATCACCCGCTAACAACAACTTGGAACGATCTTGGGCTCAGAAAGTTCGTTACCCAGCCGATCAGACCAGGAAATATACCGTACACTGAAAGCTTGCTTAGAAGGCTCACATGCCAGACCCTGTCAAATGCCACGAGACGTCCAATGCGACGGTAACCGCTTCTCCGTTCTTCTCGATGGCCTCGCCTTATATGTATGTACTAGAAAGTCCCCAGTGGACCTATTTCGGTGAAATTCGTACTGTCGGCCCCTGCTGAGACCGTTACCTTCTAGGTACGCTGGAAGGCGCGAGTTCAATAAACGCTCCGTAATCTTGCAGAGTATGGAGGTGATTGAAATCGATCTGTAACTGACAGGGTCGGCACGGCTGCCCTTTTTGGGCATGTGTTGCACATTAGCAAGCTTGAAAGAGAGGTGATACAGACGTGTCAGTACAGGAGACAACTCAGCTGCGCATGTCTTTATTCACATCTAAACGACACAATGTTCTCCATACCTCATTGTTAGTGATGCGGATTTCAGGCATTGAAAAACCGCAGTGAGGAAGATGTGCTGGAGAAGCATTGCCAGTGTCTAGATACGAATTATTAGCAAACAGAGAAACAAATACATTCGCTTTCTCAGTTGCTGTGTGGGCCAGGGATCCATCCGGTTTCAGCAGAGCAGGCAGTGAGGGTTGGCAAAAATTCGACTCGATTGCTTTCGCAAGAGTCCAGAAAGCTCGACTGCCAGTTGGTCTGACAGAGAGCTTTTCCCATTCCTAGCGATTCGATCGAGACGAGCCTTCCGCAATGCCTTTTTATAGGACTTGGCGGCTTGGTTAAAGGCTCTCTTCTTCGAACTTACATCCGGAGTTTTGCGGCTTCGAGCATCAGCCCATATGAGATATGCCGAATATATTCGGTCTTGAGCATGACGACATTCGGCATTAAATCATGGGCGAGCTTTGCGGCCGATGGGTACGTCAGCAAAAGGAATAAGCAAAATACTTCATTGCCTGATGCACCACATCGGTTATAGCATCCGCGCAACTCGACAGATCCAAAGAAGAGAAGCAGACCTGCCACCAAGGATAAGACGCAAAAAAGTGCCGCATATCATCCCAATCTGCTGACTTGTATTTCCATACTCGCCTAACACTATGAGGTTCGAAAGCTGGTGGGGAATATGTAAACGCAGATTTCACCAGACAGTGATCGGAGGTTCCCAAGGGGGAGGTAACAACCTCTACACGATACCTGTCCGGATCAGTTGTCAGCAGAAAGTCCAGGCAATTGGCTTTATGGCCTACCACATCTAGTACTCTCGTCGCTTGCTTTATCAGCTGAAAGAGGTTCAAGGACAACGCAAAGTTCCGCGCTTCTCTTCCAGCATGGTCGGTTTTCGGGTACGGGAACAGCCAGTTCTGATGACATTCATTAAAGTCCTCCAGAAAGACGAGCTACGCTGAAGGGAATTAATGCAGAGCCATATCAGCAGCCTCACCGAGATACTCAAATAATCTATTTGTCTCCTGGTCACCGCTGTGCGGACGGTAGACACAGGAATACAGGATTTTTTCGTTTCCTGTGTCTACTAAAACCCATAAAGAAGAAAAAGTGGGGTATTCAAGGTGACGGAGACGTTGAATACAGAGGTCGTTCCGGCACGTGAGCGAAAGTTGTGCTCTAACGTGTATCCGGGATAATCCAGTTGCGCAACGCTTAAAGGACATTGTATCTGAGTCTCCGTCAAAAAGAACAGGTGCGGTTACTCTGTCTCAAGGTGGTGATGGACAGGTAAGATATTAGAGTGCAAGCCCCTAATATTACTGAGGTGCACTTTAAATGAGGAGTGCAACCGCTGTACAAACTTTTTTCTTTTATGGTTTTTCTTCATGATAAAAAATAATAAAAGTGAATAGGGATTGGAAATGGCACTTGAACGAGGCGGTACGTATCGAACCCAACGTCGAAGTTGATTAAGTTATGCCACTGGGAGGCTAGCCTGGAGACTGCGGGGACGCCTGAACCCCCCCAGGGATCGCCGGATCGCCATCGGGCCTCCTCGTCTGGTCGCCAACCAGCACGATGGAGCCACCCTGGGAGTTATCGCAGCTGGCGGGGCAGCCTTTCGTGCGTGGCTAACTCACTAAATGGGCCCCCAATTATCTGCGGGCGGCCAGCGGAAAGCCGTCGCTTTGTATCCCGGTACCTTCCTCGACTAGACACCCGACAAAACAGACACCAACTCGACGTCAACTGGTTTGCCAACGTACCGCAGTTGTTCAGACCCATTTCCCATAAACGGCTTCACCGAACAACGTGCCGGAACAGTCGTGTTCCGGCACGTTGTTCGCTTTGCGGCACGACCTTGCCCGATGGGTGGTAACTTTGCCGGCGACCCGATGTTATGGGTAGACCTTTTTTTTCATTTTTAAATCGTTGGAAAAATGCGTTACGCATCATCCCAGCGGCCAGGAAGGTGATGGCCGAGGGGCTATGTGGGACTAACCGGCAGGATAGAGGACGCTGCCATTTTTAAGGCTATCCATTAAAAAACCAACGGTTGACCTCATCGCCATAGTGGAACGCCACGGGATTGCTTTCGACCTAGAAAATATATGTACTACTATTTTCTAGTAGGTAGGCTCTAAAGTGTTTTTAATTAGACGTCCAAGTAACTGATTACTAAGCATCCATGGCACGTTAAATTAAAAAAAAAAGAAAAATAAATTCTTTCTTGGCTATTTCTAGTATGTTTCAATTTTTGCTGGCAATTTAATATGTATTAAATTGGAATTTTTGTTAAAAGTGGGCAAAATAAAAGGATTCGTAACTAGGCAAATAATTGTTAATTAACATATTGACGAATGGAACTGGGTCCGTGTATAGAGTTTAGGCTCGTTTTGTTAGTTTGATAAGATCTTACTGTCAAAATTTATTATAGGTACTAAGTAGGTGAAATTTATTATAGGTACTAAGTAGACCCGTCAAACTTAAGCATTTGCCAGCTCCCTGGTTGACAAAAGATATCAGAATTCTGATGGTCAAGCGAAATAAAGCCAAATCAAAATTCAAACTTAACCCCACTGCTGAAAATCAGGACAAATTTAAAGCTTTGCGTAACAAGTGCAATAAGCGATGCCGAATTGCTCAGCGCGACTAGATACACTCTTTCATAGAAAACCGTGACTCTATAAAAGTGTGGAGATTTTTAGAAACCATGGGTATTCGTCGAGATCGCAAACCCTCTCTTATTTCCTCCAGCATTGATATTGAATCGCTAAATAAATATTTCACATCAGTTCCGTTATTGGATAACCGTATTAAATTAAAAACTATAAATTCTTTAAATTCACGACCAAAGCCTAATTCCTTATCTTTCAGTTTTTCTCCCTGTACTGTTTCGGAAATTAAGAAAAATCTTTTAGCTATTAAATCTGATGCCACCGGAAGTGATGGAGGGAGCCGTTAAATGATCCTACTAGCTCTTGATTATGTACTACCAATTATTGCCCATATCTTTAACCATTCTCTCTCTTCTAATACTTTTCCTAATACCTGGTGCTTTGCTCATATCATACCTATCCCAAAAATCACAAATCCTTCAAATATTTTTATCTTTAAATATATTAATTATCCCATTATAGACCAATTTCAATACTCCCCTTTCTATCAAAAGTACTTGAACGTCTTGTACACGGTCAACTTTCGCTATATATTTCTAGATATAACATTCTTAATCCCTACCAATCTGGTTTCCGCCCCGGGCACAGCACGGTAACGGCGTTAATAAAAATTTGTGACGATATAAGGTATGGGATTGTTAAAAAACAAGTGAGTATTTCTTCGCTGCTAGACTTCTTGAACGCCTTCAATACCGTAGATTTTGATCTCCTTTTGGCAACTCTTCAATCAATAAATATATCGACCAAAACAATTAACTGGTTTCGTTCCTATCTTAGTTATCGGAAACAAAGCATTCGATTGGATGATAAACACTCGTCATCTTGCCAACTTAAAGCTGGAGTCCCCCAGGGAAGCGTTTTGTCTCCCCTTCTATTCTCTATCTTCATCAACTCTATAACAGATATTCTTTCCCTTTCGTTTCATTTATATGCTGACGACCTGTAAATTTACACATCATCGTCCGTTGATGACTTGCACGGTGCTATAGCAAAATTAAACTCTAACATCAATTCTGTTAGCTCCTGGAGTAAATGATTTGGGTTGTTTGTAAATCCAAGTAGGTAAGTCACAAGTTTCTTTATTTTGGTCATCAATTGTCAAAAATTAACCTACTATCTCTTCCAGCTGTAGTATTCGAAGGCTCATGTTTAGAATATCAAAATTCAGTCAAAAATCTGGGTCTTGTTATGGACAATTCTTTCTCCTGGACACCTCAAATATCTGAAATCAGTCGTAAGATATATGCAGTGATTGGTAGGTTGAGGAGATGTAAGAATTTCTTACCCATTCAAACTAAAATATCCCTGGCTCAAGCTCTTCTACTACCTTTAATAGATTATGCAGATACATGCTATTCCGATATATCACAAATTCATATTCATAAACTTGAACGTCTGCAAAATATGATTATAAGATTTATATTTGGACTGAGAAAATTTGATCATATTTCACAATATCAGGTCCAACTGAAATGGCTTACCATAAAGCAAAGACGTAATCTACATATCCTCACTCTTCTCTACACCATCCTTTTTTAATCCTTATATTCCTCCCTATTTAAGAGAAAGATTCAGTTTCCTAGGAACTAGCCATCGTCTCAATCTCCGTTCCAAAAACGATAACATGTTAGCGTTACCTGTTAGCCACTCTCAAAGTTATGGGGACACTTTTACTGTCAAGATAGCAGTATCTTATGGAATTCCTTATCCCAAGATATCCGACAGTCAGAGTCAATTCATTTTCATTCATTTTCATTCATTTTCATTCAGTAACTTTTTTTTTTAAAAACGCCATAAAAAATACTATCTCACACTATAAGTTTATGAGTACCTATAGTATCAATAAAATTTCTCCTTCTGTATTTAATATTATGTTTTGTATATTGATATATATTGTATGTATCTATTGATATATATTTATAGTTTATGTAATTTATCGTATATATCTTATCTAGGTATAGATATAATAATGTTTATTGATATTTTCTTTGTATAATTTTTTGTTCCTTTTACTGTATTTTTTTTTAAATTTTTTTATTTTGTTGAGTGTAATAAAGAATTTTACTACTACTTTTACTACTAGGTGTAATTGAAAAAATATTACGTTTAAATATTATTCAATTCTAACCTTCCAACAATACCAACTATTAAAATGGTTTCATTTACACCTGATTCCCGCACTATATTATGTGCATAAGTGTGTGGAGCACTGCTTTGTCAATATCGTGATGCATTTACCTTTCTGTTTTAGAAACGCGTTCTTAATGGACGAAGAGTAAAATGAAGCAAATGTTTTCTCAATATAATTAAGTTTAAATTTCAAATAGCATAACTTACATACATACTATTTCTCTACCTTCTGATTTAAGGAAATGAGACTTTCAACGTTAAAGACAGTTGTTACCCTCGTCTAAGATGCATGTTTGTTTGTTTGGATGCGAGTATATCTTCAAGCAAGAAAAAAACTAAAATAAAATTAATTACCAATTTCATCATTTATACCTAGGTAACACGAGTTAATAATTTTACAAATTTCTAGAGCGGTCTGTACATTTTACATTATTAATAACTAATAAGTAATTACAGAAATATACACAAACAGTTTACTTGCCAAAATACTTAAATTTTATTAATTTGTCATGAAATTAAAAAAATCGTTTATAAAAGCATAATAAGAAGATTTTATATAGGTACATATATGTATTTTAAAATATTATTTAATAAATATAGAGAAAAATAAACGACACCCGGCTCGTAAACCTTTATTTTTATTCTATATTTATTAAATTATAAACAAGCTTAACATGGCCATACATGTTCATAGATATTTTCAAAGATTTTATGTAAATCATGTTACACGAGAAATTATGATTCAATTATTAAGGAAGGCGTTTATTACAGTGTATTGCACGTGACCCTTCAAAATACAAAATGGAATACACAAATAAAATTGAAAACAAACATAAATATTTATACAAAAATATATATTATTTTTTTGAACGTTCTAATTTTGATTATGTATTAAGAATTTGATAGCTAATTTTTTACAGAATGTTACACAACAGACTATACAATATCACACTACGATGATATTTCAAAATATTGAAAGTGCCATCCTAAGTGTAACAGTAATCCAGAATGGTGGTTATCCTTTTTAATTGTCGGTTCGTTGTGACAGGCAGTACAGCAGACGAATAGCTAATTGATACCTATAATATCTTATTGATCTATCTATTCTATCTTAAATCTATAAATAAAAATATTGTAATACTAGATATTGTTATAACTTACATAAATAAAATATTAGGATATCAATAGGTATAATTAATTCAAATAATTTTAAATGTTGTAATAACATTTGATCTGTACGTATCTCTTTATAAAATCGTTTGTCCTGACTGACCATAATATAAGAAAATAAATTACATCTTTAGCATATATTATATTAAAATGTTTAAGATTGCGAAATGTCAAGTGTCAAAACTAAATATTACACTTTCTAGTTTTCACTTTTGGCACTTTGGCGGGAAAAGTGATATAAAGTATAGTCGCACAGCGTACCCTGCCATTTTGTATCAAGAGTTCTCTGTGACCGCAGCACTTAGTTTAAAATAATTATTTAAATAATCAATGTCTAAAGATTTAGATAGTAAGCTTATTTTTGTATTTTTTTAATAAATTATTACCTTTTGTGTCTTTTATTTGTACTAATACATAACATTAACATAATGATATTCTTAGGTCTTGTTGAGTATTAAAACCGAGAAGTTCTTAAGTTTAGCACCATTCTTAGGTTCATAAGCACCGTCTGTTGAGACTAGATACCGACTGATGTATTTTCGACTAATGTGTTTTATCATACGAAATATCAGCATGGAAACCGTCCGGTCCGGCGACATACTTCACTTGCTGCATCCTCCCGTCAGGTAAGAGGACGTGATACTGGCCTCTTGTCTTCTCTCCATCTTTGGCTTCCCTATGCCCGTAGTAGTTGGCGCTGTCCACATCTCGTACTCTGTATCCGAATTCGTAGTTCGCTGCGTATTTAAGCTGAAAAAAGTAATAACGACATAATAATAGTACCTAAATTAGTTTTTTAATTTAGATTCAGAAAAAAAGTCAGGTAAAGCCTGAGTATTCTACTCAGAAACGTATAAGTGCACACAGATGTAACATAAAATGAAACTGTGTTTAAGGTTTAGTTTCCTGAAGAGTCCTATTTTATTAGTTTTAACTTTTATTTTACTACATAAAAGAGAGAGAACAGCAATATTTCTTAAACAGCGATACAAACTATTGTTACAAGTTAGCCGCTGCACTGTAGGTAGGTATCTTATCTATTATATATCTAACCACCTTGAGCGACACTGTCATAAATGTGTGTGTGATTACGTTAACAAATTAACTACTTGTGAAGTTTCACGCATTCTCTACTGTATTCAAATAAATTGCACTTTTATTCACTAACAGAAGCTACTTTATATACATGTATATAATATAATATTATATTAATAAGTAAGATATAAGTATGTCCAGACCCAGCATTACGCAATTCTCAAATCTTCCAACTTTCTGTATTAGTTGAAGATCCAGGTAAAATAGAAAGCAGATTGAGGTCTCAGTCACGACTCACGACGCTTATACAAATTAATTTAGAACTACTAATGACTGTGTTCGCCAGAGATTAAAGTATTTATATTTATTATATGTGTGATGTACATTTTTCTTTTTTCTAATTGTAATTTATGTAATTGTAATTTATGTCTTTTTAAAAATAACAGTGATTTTTAGTCTATTCTACCATTTGTATACCTCATTTGGCCTCATTTACTTACGGGTTATTCAAATAAAATTACATAATTGTACGATTTAGTTTTAATTACATTTCATTTCATAAAATATTCTTAATTGTGCAAATAATGAGTAAATACGTCTATCTTAACAGTTTCAAAATGCTAAATGGTGTTTCTAAAAGATTACGAAACATTCATATGAATATTGGTCAATATATTTTAATTGTTATAACAATGCAATCTGAATTTGTTTTATTGCTCTGTACCGGGTCACGGCTAATTGCATTTTTGTGTGTTTTTATAATAATAATATAAGGACAAAATACACACATTGATCTAACCCCTAAGTAGGCAATATATTTGCTTGTGTTAAGGGTGTTAGACAACGATACAAATACATAGAAATACACATATAAATACTGAGAATACATTTAATAAACGACAAAACCCAGAAACACAGACATCTATGCTCATCACATAAATGCCTGTCTCTGTCAGGAATCGAACCCGAGCCCTATTGCGCCGTGACACGTTAGGCGTCTGCGCTAACCACTCGACCAACAACGGGGCGGTAAATGAAGTTAATATAATAATATTTACCCACAATTCTAATTAAGTAAAGATTTATTTAATTATATCTGTTTAACATATTATGGTTAATACTTTAAAGAACTCGTGGATATTGAAATCAAGCACTTTTATTACGTGTAAGTATGTATGTATGTAATAAGTTACTTGCAATGCAAAACTCGAGCGACAAACAAACAACAAAAAGGTACCGAATCAATTTTAACTTTGGGTATTTATAAGTATGTACAAGTAACAATCGTATTTGCCATAAATTAATAAAAGTCATAAATAAAGCAATAATTAGTAGGTACGTGTGAAGGTATAATAAATAATTTATTTTCTAACAAATTCTCAAACTTAAGTTATACAAAAAATAATGTCTAATATATTAATTTATAAATTGAATTTGTTTAATTTATGTAAATTATTTCTGACATGTCTAAAAGGATATCTCTTGTGATACTGTCTTGGGTAATATGGATATTTCCTTCCCTTATTTTCTTTTGCAACTTGGTAGACGTCAAGATGTTCTATATTCAAGTTATGATGACCGACCAACTCTTTTAATTGTGTTTGTGTGAGCATGTACACAGGTTCTATAATATTAGGGTAATGGCTTACAGACGGTAGTTCTAACTTGGGTGGGAGAAATGTTTGAGCTGAACTAAAAACAGAAGTCCCATATATCGGAACACCATAAGAGGCGGCTGGAGGATTTCCATAGAGCTGGGATATTCCTGGACTACGAAGAAAGTGACGCAATTTGGACGGATGACCTTTAGATTCTGATCGGTACTGGGTAGGGTAATTCTGATACTGGTTAGGTGACTTAAACTCGTAATCAGTGGAACTGAAGTCATCATAGTAGTCTTCTTCGTAAAATGGTTCGAGTTTTTGCTTCGATCGCTTAGAATTTATTAGTGAGTAATCGTAGTCATCATTATAGTCCGTCGACTCGCCGATGGGAAAGTTGGGTGACAAAAAAACGTTGAAATCGCTTACTCGTTTCTTGGAAAACGGATTTAACCTAATAAGGGATTCCGATGTGTGTGTGTCCGTGCAATTATCAATACTTGGTTGTGTAGTTGTTTTCTCATCAGTTAAAATGAATGGTGAAGTATCCAACTTTGAACGTTTACTACGAATGTGTATTGATATAGATAGTCTATTTTTGGACATACTTACATTATCGTCTCCAAACGCCGAGACTTCTGTACCGTCCCCTGACAAATGTTGAACTCCGGTGGGCTTAGAATTCATGTGTAGGTATTGTTCACTTTTTCTTTCATCTTGTTGTCCATATGACGGGCCATAGTGTGAAATTTGGTAGGTTGGATCGTTTAAATAATCTCCATCAGGTTTCGATCCAGTGATAGTTTCGCTTGCAACTTCAACTTTGTAATAATTGTTGCTCTTAGTTGTTGATACTTCGCTTGCTGTTACCTTGGTAGGAGGTACTGGTGGAGTATAATATTGCTGTGGCTGTTGACCTTCAATCGGATTTTCAATATCATCTACTTCTTCCGTTATTGGTGTGTGATCTTTTATATTATAATCAGATCCACCAGAACTGTCATATGGAATGGGATTCTGTGTGTATTTCAATTGTTCGTAATTTTGAGCTAATGTTTGGGTTTTTGGATCTTTTAGATAAAAGTAAAGATCGATAGGCAACTGCTGATCATTTTCTTTGTTCCTGGCAGCAAGCAGGGCATTGAACTCTGATAATTGCTCGATTGGATTTTTATTTAACAATGAGTTAAGAGCTTTAATATCTTGAGCAGAATTCAAGCTATGGATTTGCATGTATTGTTTCGGATAAATATACTTAGTATCACTTGGAACGGCCTCGGTGTATAATTTACTTGGTGCTTTACCTTGCAAGTGCGCTAAGCCAACATTTCCATTTGGTTTTATAGTCACACCTTCTTCATAATCCGGCACTGGAGACTCGTAAACAGTTTTATACTTTGGTGGTTCTAAGTGCTGCTGGTAATCAGCGGAACCATATGATCTATAATTTCTATTTCTACTTTGTATCGCATCATTCTTGGTAATTTTAGTGGGTTCCGGTCCCGGCGATAATGTGCTTCTTTTTGGAAGGTGTTGTCTCCGACTTTGCCCTCTATTTGTGACCGTTGGATTCAATTTAGATAAATCTTGACTAGAGGCCAAAGTTGGGCCTCTTTTTTTAATCTGTACTCTATGTTTCTGGCGGCTCTGTGATCTAATCGGGGCATTCGTTACTGGAGTATCTTTTAATGTGGCCTGTTGCTGTTCAAGAGCGAGTTGATGATTTTCTTGCGATTCATGATATGCTTTCATATAACTATCTATAACTCTAGGTACATTGGTCTGTCTTTGTAATTGGGCTTTATGCTGCCTTATTCTTTCTGCGTTGAACATGGCTTGCTGATTACTGGCGTGTAATCGAGCATTTTGTTTGGAGTTACCAGCTAAGGGGTTGCCATACGGCAGTATACCGGGACTGCTGGATATTTTGACTCTATCGTCCATTCTCGATTGTTCGTTAATAACTTCGTACACTGGCCGGGCGTTTGGTTTGTTTGATGCTGTTAATTGCAGTGTTATTATTAGAATAGCAGCTGTTAATTTGACATGTTGCTTTGGATGTCCCATTTTCTGTAAATAAATGATGCTGATTATTATTTTTATATACTTTTTATTAACTCAAATACGTAATTTATGATTATAGAGTGTTTTTAATACTTTATAAGAATTTTAAAGAAAGCTCACACTACACGAGCGCTCGTCAAATTAAGTAATACAAAGAAAGCGATGGTAAGTGGTAGGTACTTATAGAAGATTTTAGCAAGTCATTAAAACAGTTATGTTTAATATTACGTTTTATTACCACGCATGTAACCGACTTTACAAACAAAGAGTTATGTTATTTACAATATATTATGTACAAGATAGAGAAAGTTCGGAATTCGGTTCGGAGTTCGGAAAGATGCGTTTCCAAAAATATTATGAAACCCCACGATTAACAGCAGCTTATTTATAACAAAAGTTGGTAATATTTTTATTAGACCCATGGAGGTTTTATGAACTTATCTAAAAAAGGGAAAAGTACCTATTGATTAGATAGTAGCCGTTACAATTCTCAGAATTAAACAGTATTCTGTCGTCGTTTTTATAGTTACAGTTAATTTGATTAGTGTTATGCAATAGTGGAAGATAAACATTAACATACTGTATGTGTATCTGTTACAAACTTTCTCCGTACATGTCACGTGTACATTGTGATTTATAGAATTATCGCGAATTATGCAAATTATGTAAGTAAGTTGTAAATACTTAAATACATAATTATGAAAAAATTGATCCAACGACAAAAAAATGTTATGTACGTATACATGATTCAATCTTCATAAGTTTCTCATTGAACACATCTATGAAATACTATGATAAGTTTATTTTGATTAAATCACTTATATTGATGATATTATCTTAGCAATAAATTAATATTATTTAATATATTTCTCTTGCTGCATCTGAGGATTTACGAGACCATTTCTTGTTACTACTGAGTGGTATGTATATACAGGTACTGGTATGTATATACATATAAGTACAGGTATGTATACATACGAGGGGGGGTCAAAAAGTTCGCGGAATGAGGGGTATGGAGGGGGAAAAGGCAACTTTTTACTACCTGCACTACTTGTGACACTCATTAAGAGTAAAAATAGTAAGTTTCAAAACAATTAGGTCATAATTCACTGAGCTACACGTCAATCAACGAGTCAATCCGGAAGAATTTTTGCAAGCAGCGGCGAGTTGAGTGTTGTCGCGAGTTTTTGGCGCTCTGTGGTGATCAAAAGGATGAAATTTTGAACCGAATTGTGACTGGCGATGAAACTTGGGTTCATCATTATGAGCTTGAGTCTAAACAAGACTCCATGCAGTGGCGCAAAAAGGGCACACCACCCCCGAAGAAAAAATAAAGTGTAGTGTGTAGTGTCTCGGTCGGCTGGAAAACTCAAGGCTTCTGTTTTCTGGGAATCGGAAGGAATCCTCCTTATTGATTATAAAGAAAAGGGTGTTTCTATAACTGGGAAGTACTACGCTATATTATTAGAACGTCTGCGAGTTGCTGTGAGGGAGAAAAGTCGGGGAAAATGACCCAAGGTGTGCTCCTTTTGCACGACAATGCACCTGTGCACAAGGCGCAAGTTGCGATGGCTACTGTTCAAAGAATGGGCTTCGAAATCTTAGAACATCCTCCCTATAGCCCAGATCTAGTCCCTAGTGATTTTTATTTGTTCAGAAAAATTAAAAAATAGCTTCGAGGGAAGAAATTTTCCAGTGATGAAGAAGTGAAGAGCGCTATTTCGGCCTATTTTGACGACAAAGAGAAATCATTTTTTTTCGATGTTATTAATAAATTAATTGATAGGTCTAATAAATGTATTAGAGTTAAAGGGGAATACATTGAGAAGGATAAATATTTTTTGTTTTATTTCTTACTTTTTACCCTCCATTCCGCGAACTTTTTGACCCACCTGCGTAGGTACCTATAGTAGCTATAGGTACCACTGTCGTACTCACTGTGAGACGATAACAAAGGAAGGTTGTTTTGTCTTAATTAAGGTAACGAGAGTAGATGCTGTTTCTCAACTTCAGAGATCGTCTTTTTAGTATTTTCTAAGACTTTCACGAGTACTATACATTGAAATAAAATATTGTTTACGGATTTAACTCGCGTATAATTAATTACTACGCGAGTTAAATCATTTTAAATTACATATTAAATTACATTTTAAATTAAAACGAAATGGAGGACACCTCCATCTCGTGAACTTGCTGCAAAGCATTCAAAACGTCGCGTCGGGTTAAATTTAAAATGTAAATTTAAAATTAAGACGAAGCTTCTTAGCATTCTATGGATTCACCGTGCGGGTGCCTGGGACTTGCGAACCAGGAGTAGGTTTAAGGAGCCCCTTTATTATGCGCAAAAACGCTCGCCTTCACCCTCCACACTCCTCTCTCTACTTAACCAAACTTGGAAAGAACCTACTAATGCCGCCTTTGAAATACGTTCTAGAAATGAACCGATGCTTGTTCTAGAAAGGCCAAGATCTTTAAGTAGGCTATAGAGAGATTTTGCTGTTATACCTCTCGCTCCCACTTCTACCGCGTACAAACTAACTATAAATTTATTCCTGATCAGTTCGTTGGTTAGTTCGTAATACATATTGAGCTTGAATGTGTGATCCCTTGGGATGTTTGTTTCCCAAGGAACAGTAAGCTCCACAAGTATCACGCGCCTCAGATGTTTCGAATACAGGAATAAGTCCGGTCTGGATGACGAAACACCAACATTCCCGGGATTTGTAATGCTTTTCATACGTGTCCATCATGAGAATCCAATCAGGAGCCGCGCCTAAAATTGAATAAGGCTTCGCTTTTGATTTTTGGAGGAGCCTTATTTTACGAATTCTACAGATCGTTTGGTGGTTGTTATACCCTTCCGTGCCGCTCTTGCTACTGAAAGACTAACCGCTTCCCGTATTATTTCTAATACCTTATCGTGGCGACGCGAGTATTGACCTTTATCTAGATTTTAGAAGTACCATACACCCTACTAATAAGTGTTTCGCGGTTCCTATTGCCTCCCCACAGATGTTGCAAGACTTTTCGGTGGCTTTGCCCCATCTTACTAAATTACTTTGATCTGGGAGAGTCATTTGGAATGCATTAAGATAGAATTTTAATAATGCTGGGGACCAATCATAAATTAAGGTGCGCCACTTCAAAGCTAGTGGAATACAAAAATCTAAATCCATTCCATCCATCCACACAATTATACGTAATTTAAATCCGTAAAAATTGTTTTAATTTGATGTCTTTGTAATGTTACTACTGTGTCCTCTAAAGGCTCTAACACTCCGTACGATAAGACGTGTCTTATCAAATTATTAAAAACTTAATAAAACTAAACTAATACAATTAATTATTGTACGAATAATGATATGAATGTATGTATGTCACATGAACATTAATTAATTATGTAAAATCGTAAGCTCATTGACTTTCACTCTTGTATGTATGTATGTCCATCCGTTCCGTTATAGACATCGATATGTTACACCTTCCTGCGTTTACTTCAATAAGCTTTTTATGTGCTAGTGGGATTAATGACACATGTTTTGAATGTGTGTGTGTGTATGCAATATTATACAATTTGACTTTTACGAACTAGTTATATTTCTTTTTAACTTGTTTATTAGATATTTTCTACATTATTAATTAATCAGGTATGAATTATTGAGTATACCTACTGTAACAGTTTAAGTAAATTACTATTTAAAAAAATATCTCTTAAAAATGGAAAATTTGTTAAATATTTACTGTTTCTAATAATTATTATTCACTTTCACTGACTTATAGCTTACTTAAATGAAACAAACTGTAAAAATTTTATCAGAATTATTATCAATAGGTAAATACTACTAAGTGGTCCCAAAAAGTCCAAGCAATTGTTTTTAGTTTAAGATGATATCTTGAGATAAAAGCTAAGTAAAAACTAAGTAAGCTAAGTAAAAACTAAGTTAAAACTAAACTTAAAACTAATAACTAAAAAACTTAACTCAAAGTCGTTCCTATGCTTAAAATCAGTAATAGTAAGGAAGTCGGAACCAGTTTATATAAATTAACTCTTTTACCAAACCCATATTTATAAAGACAACTTTTTATTAGTTAACACACACATACTTACGACCTCAGTACTAAGGTATGTTAAACGTTCATCACTCCGAAGAATAATTTAGGTAAAATTGATTTGACAGTTATTTTGAGAGCTGATTGGATGTCTATCACGACACCACACTGTCAACCAATCAGGAACTTTAATATGCAAATTACTTTTTTAATATTAATCAGCCTCCGAGCAACCGGATGTCAATGTCGCGATAGTTTCAGTTTATTTGTTAATTAATTAATTTTGTGAACGGTCGTGAATACATTTTTTATAGTTTATTATGTTATGACTAACAATAGTTATTTATTTTAGATGGAGTAGTGTTAAGTATTAAGTAATTTGTTTGTCTCTCTGTAGTAGTAGTGTGTATGTGTAATGTATTATTGTGTATGTGTGTAGTATTGTTTGTTTTATTTTGTGTACTACGAGTTGATAGAGAACGTACTGATATTATAGGCAATTAAAATGTTAAATATGTTTATACCTCCGTAGCTACCTCCCCACATAAATTATTTATAATTATCTGCGTGTTTTAAAAAAAGCTAACCTCTTGATAAATATATATATTTGTATTAATAAGTGTAGCTAGTTAATATTATTATTTAAATAAATCTACGTTTATTATTAATTGACTGACAACCTCACTATTATATGTTATGTGTACTTTTCCAAACTACAAATCTGATAATAACCTTAACTACGAAACACAATCTAAAAAGATAACCGTTAATTAGAGCAGAAAACATTGAACCAAGTGTATTTTGCAATAAGTAAGTATATTTGTGTTTCCATTTGCATAATTTGGGAAATAATCTCGTCTATGGCGGCCACGTCGTGTAGGTAAACAATAGTACAGAATTATGTGAAAGTATAATAAGGATTGATTATATATTATTTTCAGGTTCAATCACTTTGTGTGTTTTTGTAAAAACGGTTAAATATTTTTGCAGTTCAAAGTATCCTACAGGTTACTGATTACTCGAACAATAAGTGAGCATAGTATTACCGAATCCTATAGCGAGCGAGACGAGAGTAGTAGTACTAGTAGTAGTAGTAGTAGTAGTACCTACCATATCAGATCGACAAAAGTCAATTAGTTTTTTAGTGACCCACGAACAAACAGACATACAATCAGATCAATGCACCAATAAAAAAACCAGACAACGTTTTTGAATAAGTATTATTTTGAGTTCTGTGCAAAGTAGGTACTGAACAACTACTTTGATAAAATTTATTTAATGAAGACCTAAAAGTTTTGGAAGAGATTAATAAATTAAAACGATAAAGATTCAGAATAGTATATAATCAATAAACGTATAATTTTGAAAGTTTGAGCGTGTTTCGTCTCATGGTTCCTCAGTACCGCCATTATCTACAATAATGTTAAATTACATCTATAATACTTACCTACTACAAAAGAAGTAAACTAATACTTGTTCCAGACTCACCTATTTTGTTTTATTCAGAAAACAACTGTTTTAGAATTACCATAGTTTAGATTTTAGTTTTAAAAGCATCATTTAATATGTTTTATTATATTTTATAAGGTCGATATAAACTGCATACTAACTATAAGTTTATCAAAGTTATTTATTCAGCGAAAGAAAACAGTTAATTTATCAAGACCGTTTTGAATTGGATCCAAATTAGGTATTATTTATTAGTGTTGGTTATGTTTATTTAAATACAATTAATTCTAATGTATTTTTCAGTAACCAAACTTTAACGTTAATGGCTAGATCTAAAATCAAGTCCAAACTGGAGTATAACTTTAATGAGCCACTAACCATGAAATTAGTAAGAAAACATTGTAATATAATCCTAAAACCAATTCCGAAAAACAAACGTGAGAACGTTTAGGTCTTTGGTCGCTGCGACGCCATTGTTGTGTGCGAACTGCGACTTACGAGGTTACGTCTTTTTTAATAGTGTGTGTGAATTGAGTTCTTGGTAACGGACTAACGGCTCTTGTACACTGACTCAAATATTTAAGCATATTGTACTGAGTTATACGTAATAACATTTTGTTGTGACTCCTAAAAAAAAAATGATAGTCGAGTCTAATAGCTTAAATATTTTGATGATCAATACTTAGTCAGGGTTTTTGGAACTAACAATAGGTTGAGCGAGCACTTCATATTGAAAGAACTATTAACTGTATTGTATAGATGATATATGGCCGTTACGTAATCTGTGATATAAGAGATTCAGTTTTGGCGCGTTTCCGGATTTGAAATTGGAATGTAAGTTCACACGCGAGTTAAAAATTGAAATTATATTATATTGCCTTTCACCCTGATATGGATCTTTAAAATACATATTAAAATACAAATGAAAATAAATGTAAGGTAACGAGCCGTAACAATGGCCACAAAATAAACTTGCGACGCCTGTAGGTAGGTATCTCGTGATCTCGAGAATAGGATTTATTGAAATGGTTAAGATGAATTTACAAACTTTTTTTTAATTGATCTCTGGTATTTATTCAAAGTGGAAAGAAGATAACTAAATAATATTTAATCGAATGTTTCAGTTCAAATGTTTATTTTTAGATTTTAATAATTAATTTATAAATAAGTACAATACTACTAATACAACTATTTAGTAAATTCCAATTAACATACGACCTTCATGTTAGATACTTGACTTGTTTGTTCTAGTTCTTTTCAATATCAGAACAATTTATCAAAACAGTTTTAATTAACAAAAAAAAATAAAAATAATGATATTATAATATACTTATGGATATATAAAATAATAAAATGTTAATATACATTTTTCGTATGATAGGAAAGTATTGAAATTTAAGCAGTAGGTTTTAAAAGAGGCATTATGGAAAGCAGAGCGGTGAAATTGTTTTATTTTTGACAAAAGTACATTATAATATCATCCGGTCAAATAATATTCGTATTATTAATTGGTTCCATTCATTTTAATAATTATTTAATTCATTCATTGTTAGTGGTATTCGGTATTATAATCGAACCCGCGTTCAAGGCGCTCAACTTTCGCGTAAACTTTAACATTAATATAATATGGGTACAATTAATCAGTTAAATCCATTTTTGGTATAATGTCAGTGTGTTAGTCTGTATGACACAAACACTTATTTCTCAAGAGTTACTTTAACTTAGTTTATATTTTTTAAATTTCGGCAGTTCTTTTTTAAAATGTCTCTGTGACATCTCAGTGGACTATAAAAATAATACTTGGGATTTAGTCTGTTGTATTTATTACTCTCGTTTAAATAGTAAGCTAGTATCGCTTAAGACATTAAATTTAGGTATTTATTTATTCATTTATTATAAAAAAATGCACTAATCCTGCAAAGGTAAGGATAATGCCACGAGCATTATCTTCCAGCAAACCATCAAATAAACAGAAAATACATCTGGTGCATAAAAAACCAAAATAAAATAGTAATATGTATACATTTCTGAAATAAAGAATGAAAGGATAAAACCAAATTTTAAATAAGTAATCGATTTTACAAAGTAATAATAATAGCCCCAGATATTATATCTTTTTATTAGAAAGGCATTTGAAAATATAATATTTATTTATAAATAATTGTTTTTAATATATTATCTTAGATAATAAGCCAGTGACAACAATTTCAAATACTATGTTATAACATAGTGTTGTATTATGTTTTGAACTCGTAGCAATCTGTATTATAAAAAAATATTTAGAAATCGTTCCTTATACGTTTACGTCTTTTTATATCTTTTTTTTTAATTTTCATATATTTCTTTTTGATTATTTTACTTTTTTCTAGATTGTTGTAAATTAACCTACGAATACATTAATTTCACTTTTTTAGGTTCTTATGGTCAATAATGTATAGGAATCTTTCACCAGCACCAATAAAAGCTCAATATCTTTGAGACGACGAAATCCGTTTAAGCGTTTGGCTGCTACGTTACCACAGACAGACACACAGATACACAGATACACAGTAAAACTTATAACCTTATAAACCCTACCCAAAAACAGGGTCTGGGTTTAAAAATACAAATATTAACTTAACAATAAATCGAAAACTTTCCTTATCTTTCCTTTTTAGGGTTCCGTACCCAAAAGGTAAAACGGGACCTTATTACTAAGACTCCGCTGTCTGTCTGTCTGTCTGTCTGTCTCCAGGCTGTATCTCATAAACCGTGATAGCTAGAGAGTTGAAACTTTCACAAATGATGTATTTCCGTTGCCGCTATAACAACATATACTAAAAATTAAAAATATATATATATATTAAGGTGGGTCCCCAAACAACAAACGTGATCTTCTATTATAGATGATAGTACGGAACCCTTCGTGCGTGAGTCCGACTCGCACTTGGCCAGTTTTTTGTTCTTTGTTATGTTTTTAAGATCTATGGGACTTTTCTTAGGTTACATTTTTAGAGAAGTAACATAATAATCATACTTATAAAGGTTTTTTAA
Source organism: Napeogenes inachia (assembly GCA_959347355.1). Lineage (NCBI taxonomy): Eukaryota > Metazoa > Arthropoda > Insecta > Lepidoptera > Nymphalidae > Napeogenes > Napeogenes inachia. The sequence continues at coordinate 971,381 of OY365796.1, read as the reverse complement.
TTTTAAAGATACTATTACAAACGTGACAAAGAGCTAGGTAGGTATATTTTTTATTAACTAAATAATTAAACAGATTTTTTTAAATTGTATTTAAATGTTGGCATATTCAATAAATATTTAATAAAAAAAGCAAAAAGGGCAGTACATTATTATTATTTACAAAAAAAAGGTATAATATGTATATTTAAAATTGTAAAAATATGTACATAATTATTTAAATTAATACTCACTTGAAAATTTGCATCCAATAAGTACACAAGCGTTCCGAATTCTATGTTCAAATCTTATTCACGCATGCAGCCAACATAAAGACAAAAAAATATCAAAGAGTTCACTCTATAATAAAGTATATACTAATCCAAGGAGTCCACTCGGTAAGTTTCAAACACGCACTGGTACGATAGAGACAGTCAGTTTGGTTTTAAGTCGACTGCGGAGCGGTGGGCGTTCATTATAAGCAACGGCTTTGGTAAATAATTATTTAAGAGATTACTTTAACGATCAAAATAATAATATTCAACATTATTAAATAAAAGTAATTATTTTTTTATGAGTTTATGCTTTCTACTACATATCTGTTATTAAAAGTGTTAAGTATATATACATATATGTATATCATGGGCCTTCCTTAGATTATTTTCAATATTATATCACCACCGTAAAAGATCACCGAAATGATAATATTTTCAAGTAATTAAATGAAGACAATAGACAAAATTGTAAGTAATGTTGAAAGTACGTACCTAAGTAATCAGATCTATAATCTATCATCTAGATTGGCTGTGTAAGGTTCCCAGCCTTCATTGATCACAGATACAAATATATTTTTTGTTTAAATTTCTCTTCAAACAATGAGATGAACTGTTGTATCATAGCTTATGTAATTTTCAATCAGAGAAAAGTTTTGTGTCTAACGTCTGTATTTTCATTGAAATAAATATCAAATTCTAAATTATTAAAATCTCAGTTTATATATTAGGCAGTTCGTTACACCCGTGATCCAACATAGGTCATCAAAACTACAGATGGAGCCCGGGACAAAAAACAGCGATGTTAATATTAGCTACAGTTTTGTAAAAGACTAGGTATTCCAATATATTGATATATTTTTTCAGAAAAGATTTCCTGAACAATCCTTTTTCTTAACAAAACAAAGTCTCTCAAGTTTTTTTACCTAATTTCCTCCAATTACATGAGTCAAAATTAATTTCTCGATGACAACGTATTTTTTATGTATTCTTGTATTTATTAGTTGTATTACTTTTATATATTTTATAAAATGTATATATATTTATTACTAGTAAGTAATTGTGTGTAGTTATTAGTAAATATTTTTATTGACACTAACACTAATGTTAATAACTTTTTTAATTTGACTAATGGTAGGTATTCCCTTTTTTCATAAACTTAGTCTGGCCATAAATACTGTTACAAATGAGAATTAAAAAAATATTACGTTTGAATTTGGAATCTGTCATTTTTATTTTTGTCCATTTCGTATTCTCATTTTGGCACCAATACATTGTACAATATTTTGCGATATTAAAATGGAATGGGGTGATAAAGAGAAAAGAATCGTTGTGTTTGCATTACACAAAGTAGGTATGAGTATGGAGCCAAATGTAATTTTTAAAACTCTCCATACAACATTAGTCAAATGTTTGTGTACCGGGCTATTAATAGGTACAATGAGACTTCTTCTGTTTGTTACAGAGAAAGATCTGGCCGTCCACGTAGTGCTAGTACGAAAAAATTATCTCGGGAAATGAAGATAGCACCTAGAACCATGTCGAGTAATTTAAGAATGACTTAGAACTTGCAGCCTATAAGAGATGCACTGGTCATATCTCAACTGATAAATTAAAGATGAATAGGGTGGTAAAATCGACACAACTATTGAAGCGGTACGCAAAGGGAGGTCACAGAAAAATTTTGTTTACGGATGAGAATATTTTTACAATTGAGCAACATTTTAACAATAAAATGACCGTATTTGTGCTCAAAATTCTAAGAAAGCTTCCCAATTAGTCGACAGAGTGTAACGTGGGCATTATCCGACTTCAGTGATGGTTTGGTGGGATGTTAGCTATGAAGGAGTGACTGAGCCATATTTTTGAGAAAAAGGTATCACAACATCGGCACAAGTGTATCAAGAAACCCCATTCTTTAGAAGGTGGTTAATCTCCTTAATAACACCATGTTCAATAACCAAGTATGGTCCTTCCAGCAAGACTGGGCGCCGGGTCATAAAGCTCGGTTAACGCAGTCTTGGTTGGAAGCGAACGTCTTGGACTTCATCACAGCTGAAGACTGGACGTCGTCTAGTCCCGATCTTAATCCGCTGGATTATGATTTATGGTCAGTTTTAGTGAGTACGGCTTGCTCTAAACGCCATGATAATTTAAAGTCCCTAAAACAAACCATACGATTGGCAGTGAAGAAATTCCACATGGAAAGAGTGCGTGCTTCTATTGATAGCTGGCCTCAACATTTAAAAGATTGTATTGCAGCCAATGGATACCACTTCAAATAAGCTTTTTATATTTTAATTGTTTTATATTTGTGTATTAAACTAACACACACACACTGTAAAAGTAATAAAGGTTATTTGCAATGTTGTTTGACGTGACAACGTCTTAAATTAGGTTAAGCTGGGAGTCACTTATGAAAAAGTGTAACGCCCGGTAACGTAACGATGAGTCACACACACATAGAATGCCTTGCGTCTCTCTCCCACTCAAACATGATCGGTCCGCCGAGCAATGTTTTGATTTTCAAATTGATTCTTTAAAATTACAAATATTAAGAAAAAGTGGCAGATATAAGAAAACTTGATTTAAAATGTGTTGAGCAAGAATTTTAACATCTAATTTAAGTAAATGTTTTAATTTTCAACTTCATTATTTACAATTACAAATTTTAATTAATTTCAAATTTATTTAGCAAAAATTTGAACCTTCGATCTGAATAAGTGTTTTGATTTTCAAATTAATTCTTTAAAATTAAAAATATTAAAATATATAAAATCAGAAGTGACGTCACATAACATTATCTGTACTTATTATTATTTAATATGTAGGCCAGTACATGTGACCATACTTGGTAGACACAATTGGAAATAGTATTTTTTTATAACTGAAAAAAATAAATATATAAAATACTGGTAACAAACAATAACTTCAATGATCGATATCTCCGCAACTAATTGATGTATCGAAAAAGTCTGTAAATAAATTTTGTAAAAAATAATAACATCAATAATATAATATAAAATAAATAATATATAAAATGATTTTACGTGACAACGTCTTCATCGTCCTATCCTCAACAAAATCACTCAAATTATTAAAATATTGTGCAATTTAATAATATTCATATCAATAAATATTCTACCGAGAAAAAGACGTGGTCACGTAAATCTTCGCCCGTAAAACCGACTTTACAGGCAACCATATTTCTTTTAACATACTTCAAAATGGAGGAGGTTCTCAATTCGGCCGATATATATATATATTATTTATGTTTGGCTTATTTGGCTTATATATATATATATATTATTATGGCCGATTTCTCCGAAGTTTCTGAACCGATTTACGTAATTCTTTTTATGTTTGATGCGGAATAGTTTTGAATTAGTCCCATAAAAATTTGATTCAGGTAGGCTTATTAGTTTCTATTTTATGAGCATTTTTGTCCAAGTTTTGTACTATCTTCTCCGGAAGGAAATCAAAACGTGCTGTGACTAATGACATCTGTTATTTTGGATATAATAATTTCTTACCGACTGTACATGGTCCTTCAGCATATTGATTTATGGTGGTTATAAAATTAAGCTCATTCATAGTACGAAGTCTTTATGAAGTCTGACGCATTGCTGCTAGCCGGTTTTCACGTTCTCTAAACGCTCATTAATGAGACCAAGTCTATGAGCACTCTGCTCAAAATACTCATTCGCAAGATGCTCTTGGATCTTACCGAGTCTAGAATTATGCTGATCAAGAATTTCTTGACGTAATCGTGATTTCATATGTGCCTTTATGGCCAACCAATATTTTCACGATCTTTAATAGTCTCACAAAAACGTGAAATTTTGTTTCGAAGAGCATTTTTACGGAGACGATTACTTTTATCCGTTCCAGTTTCTTGAGATTCCGGTGCCAAGACTTGAACAAATAATTATATTTAACTTCTTAAATGAATACGAGCAAATTAATACAATAAAATGCCTATTTTAATGAGAACGATACGTAAATTAACATAAGAAAAAGCAATTAAATAATAAGCAGCTCAATCAATACGAAGAATGGCGAAAAAAAAAACCAAAATTATGAAAATTTATTCAAAAGAATTTTTGAACTAAATGGACATGTGAATTATGAAATGCCTCCTTCAAAAATTAGGCTACGTAAATAAAGCTATAGGTAAAAGAGTAATTAAATCTTAATATGATTAGTAGTTTGAATCGATACGAAGAAAAACAAAAAATAAATAATTACGAAAATTTATTCAACCGAATTTTTATACTAAATGGCTAGGCACCGACTTAAAACCTATTACTCAATAGGACATATAAATTATAGTTAGTATATAATAAATATTAAATCTTCATATTGTTTTACTTTTTATTTTTAAAGTCGCTTTTTTGTAACGTATACCTACAATGTAATTGTATACCCACAATTGTAGTTTTACTGTAACTATAACCCAAACCTAAAGTAATTCTACCAGTTGGCGTAAATAATAACAAATAAACCAGAACATTATCATTATCACAATATTAACATTATACAAGGCATGTCTTTTAAGTCCGTATCCAAGGTAGCATAGTAGGTAGGTAGCATAGTAGGTAGGTAGCACAGTGAGTAGGTAGCTTAATATATGTATGTATGTAGTTGCGACTCTTAAATCAAAATATTAGCAGGTAGTACTTAGTATCAATGTGATGTGATGTGATGTGATACAGACAGACGCAACAATAACAATAATAACGATTAATTCAAATATCATTGATTTCTTTTCTAAAACTATAGAATAGTAAGTATTGTAATCGTAAAATGCGTGTAATAATAAAAACAACCAAAAAATACGTATTCATTTAAAAACTGTAAGAACAAATAGTACTTAGTTGTCGAGTCGAGTCTGAGTGTTTTTATATTTATTGAAATAAAAGACACAGAGTACTGTTTGCCCGCGACACAGATAATTTCTCTAATGCGGAAGAATAAAAAAATATATTCTTTATTAATAACTAGTTTAAGACAGTTAATTACTTACCTATATAAATATTTTGCCTATATAAATACCTATATAAATTGCTACTTCTTATTTTATAAGAATATTAGATGTTAAATGCCAACAATGGAAAGCGGGCTTCACCCATCACGCTTAAACATGGGTTGGCGGGTTACATATAGTACAATACATATAATACAATATCTATTTGTGACATCAATTGAAGAGCAGGCATGAATAAACTAGTATATACGAGATATTATTTGGGTCCAGCGACCAGCGTCGACTAACAATACATGCTCTACTTGATTAGTTTATAACCAGTTTTTTGTTTAAGAAGTGGTGAGAATGAAGTCAAGGCATCCCGATCATTGCCAACACATGCATAGGTATAATGTGACCACGAGCCACCACCTGCCACCACCAGCCACCACCAGCCACCACTCCGCTCAGATATTAAAAAGCAGTGTTGTTTTTATTATACAGGCGCGATCTACAAGATAGTATTATGTTGATATTTTTTGTAAAGTTAATTAGTTTCTAATTTTTTTTTAAGTTAGTCGTTAGCATTTCTAATAAAGATTTAGATATTTGCGAGCTAAGCAACCATAGTACCAGTGGCGTAACTACAGGGTGGCAAGCCGGCAAAATGCCACGGGCCCCCAGCCGGAAGGGGCCCCCGATCAGAGGAAAATCCCAACTCCCAACATTTATTATTTATCATACATGTTTAGTAAAAAAAAGTTCTCTCTTTGATTTATTTCTATTACCTACTCAGTTGCATAATAAACAAGTTAAAAATGCATTACAAATTCAAAGAATTTGTGGTAAATGATGCAGTAACAAAGGTCATAGAAATACAAAGATTATTCGAAACTGTGCAACAAATTTTTATATATTTTTTTGCCGTAGTATTAAACGATGGAATATATTATCTAGTTTTCTGACAGTAAATAAGAAATCGGAGTACCATCAAATTCAGTAAAATAAAACTATGAATCCAACTAGATGGGCAGGCCGCTTTGATGCCATGTCTACTTTAAAAGTTCGGTTTGTTAATATTCAAAAGCACTTACAAAAACTATTTTATTAAATTCCAAAACAGACGAGAGAAATGAAGCTATCTTGCTGAAGAAGAAGATAGAAAACTACAATTTTATTATGTTGTTGGTTTTCCAATGCAAAGTCTTACAAACTATAGACGCGGCTTCTAAAGCCATCGATCTTTCAAATGCTTCAAAGCGTTTGCAAGTCTGTCTAGAACAACTTGAAAAGTATCGACATGAATTTGAAGATTTAAAAATGGAAGCAAATAGTATTGCAGTGAAATGGTCTATAAGCCCTGAATTTCCTAAAACTCGTCAGAAAAGTGAAATGTCATTTTCATGAAATTTGTGAAGATGAACGTCTCCAAGATCCTGAAAGCTTGTTAAAGTGAACGTATTCTATCGTGTATTAGACATAATCATCAATCAACTGAGATCGCGTTTCGTTGGAATGAATGAAATTGTTTCCAATTTCAGTGTTTTGCAACCTGCCACTTTGCAAAATTTAACAATACTGATTTATTTACGCATTTTCCAAGGAAATTCTCAGTTTTCGATCTTCTTTTAGACACGAAAGAGAAACATCATCTTCTATGAGAAAACTTGTTGACTATTAATAATAAAAAATCATTTTTATAATTTCAAGCTTTCCTGAAGGTGCACTGCATTTCTATTATTTCTCACCATTCCTGCGACTACGGCTAATGCCGAGCGATCGGTTTCAAAACTGAAATTGATAAAAACTTATTTAAGAAATTCTTGGGACGAGAGTTTAAGAAATTCAATGGATTAAGCAACTTGGCTATTCTATCCATCGAAAATTCTATGGCCCGAAATTTGAACTTTGATGATGTTATTACCACTTTTGCTGAACGGAAAGTCCGGGGGAAGGAATTTTAATAATTAACATTTTATATTTTGAACATTTTGTGTGCTTAAAACAATATGATTATTCGGACTTTATATATATATCACATTGCTTTTTTGTTTTCCATATCATTTTGACTACTCTATGTGCCCATATCTATTAGATGCTGACTGTACTTTAAATTAGACAATCAAATAAGTACCAAGTATAATTATAAAGCTTAAATGTAGGTATCTACTTAACATAGTGTTTTATTATTGTACTTTTAGAAGTAAAAGTGTATAAATAAGTATTATAAAAAAAATATTATCGTTGGTTCAGCTTTTGTATATTGGGGGAAGGGGGCCCATCCGATGAATTTTGCCACGGGCCTCGAACGGTATAGTTACGCCACTGCATAGTACATAGTCGACGTTCTTGTTGCTAGCGGCTATATACTACCTATATACTATATACTAAATAGTGCTTAAGAAACAATTATGGTAAATGACACGATTGTTACATGAAGAACAGACAGAAAAACATTGCTGCTTAAAAGATTCACTTTGACTTGATGTACCTACTATTAAAAAAAGCCACAATATGGAAGGAAATAAATAGTTAAAAAGATAAATACACGCTTTTATAACAAAAATACTTACAAGGATATATACTTAAAAGGACTACAATTGAAAGAACTAGGTACCTATATTAAAAAAATGTATTTAATTGTAAAAAACAGTATGGGTGTTTTTTAAGATATTGTCAATGATTGTCTTTTTTAACACGCTTTTATTAGCTTCGGATGTATCTATCTATCTATCTATCTATCTATCTATGAATGTAATGGAATCTTTGAACGTGATTTTGACCTACTTTGAAATGTCGGATTAATTTGATTTTTGACATACTTATCAAGGAGCGATGACAATGCAATAATTTAATCAATTCGTCCCGTTATCCTTGCCAGGATCCTCAGGATAAGCGCATTTTAAGTAAAAAGAGACAAACATATATCCATAGCGTGCGCCTTGTACATGCAATAGAATGAAATAGAATATACTTTTGGAGTCTCCTTTTTGTGCAATGCTTTATCTCTCTACTTAATCCCCCATCACTGGACTGGTCCGAGTGATGAATGAGTGTATTTGTATGTATGTGTGCCTCTGTGTATTGCGAAAGTGGAGTTACTTGTATACTCTTGCTGAGTATTGTGTATGTATGCTGTAATAAATGTATTTAGTACCTAGTATTCATTGGGCTCGTTTAGTCAAACAAGATCTGAGAAGTCTAAGTTGAACTCAGTAGTCTTATCATTCTGCTATATTAAACTATACTTAATTTAGATTTTACCACTAAATCAAGAGTACCACAATAGCAGCATGAATGCTTTGACCAAACATAGTACCTACAACTTAGACACCACAGACCTTAGTTTGTTTTATTTTGTTCTCACTCAAAATACCTACCTATGTGTAAAAATGATCTTAACGAGGATAATGAATTAATCTTACCTAGTTATTGTACGGTCAATTATCTTTTAGAATTTTTAATGTTTCAATAGGATCTGACCACCTAAAGTAAGGCAAAATCGAGTTCAAACAATGAATGAATGAATTAATGAAACAAGACATACCTATGGCACAGAGCGCCCTACTCTTTTTTCCGCAATAATTTTATTATATTTTGCCCATTATTCTCATATTACGAATTATTTTTTACTATTTAGTTCGATTCATTTTTAAAGCGTGTTTTTAAGTTTTTATTTAACTATATTTATGTTTATATCTGTCAATAAAATATTAATAACTATCCACACCGTGTTGGTTGCACCAATCAATAAAATATTGTCATAATATATCAATAAACATAATTATTAAATGCTATGTTATACTATTTCCGACTGTCACGTAGTGGCTCGTTGGTCTAGGGGTATGATTTTCGCTTAGGGTGCGAGAGGTCCCGGGTTCAAATCCCGGACGAGCCCAAAATTTTTTTTTAAATTTAATATTTTTATTGGTGTATGAAAGTTTTATAGAATTAAATAAAATTTTACTTCTGGTTTTTATAAGATATTTATTTTTGTTAATACCTATGTAATTATTCCATTACCAGTGCCGGGGTATTGAATAGAAAGTATAAAAGTATGTAATGTAATAAACTATGTATTAATCTTCTTTATTATTGATTACAACACTATTTAGAAGAAGATAGTTTTGTTGTTATATATATATTATATACCTACCTAAGATTTAAAGATGATTCTGTGGCGGTGTTGTCGCTATTGTATTTCGACTGTTACTTATTATTATTATAATGTTTGTAGCCATACTTATTATAAGCAATATTATGTTTTAAGGTTTCCGTATAATATTTTAGAATATTTAATATATACAATATGAACAGATTTCATATTATTTATATTTTTAGATCATATTATTTATTTTTAGAAAGTAATCGTGTCTTAGTATTAGATCATGATTAAGAGGAAGGGATCATACGATGTGCTCATTATCTTATTAACAGTATACCTACTATTGAAATTTTGACAAACAATAACGTCATTGAACACTTTTGAATATTTTTATTTCATTTGAAAAATAAACAACAATCATAAGAAATTAAATTTATTGTATATTTTAGATTAAATACTGGTCATGAAGTAATCTTCCGGGGGGCACGGGTCGTTGGTATCGATTGGTTTGTATCTATAAATCTTTCCTTTTGTACCAATTACTACATTATTCCTATGATCGAACGCCATTCCGGTTATTTTAAAGCCGAGTTGTCCGATTTTAACGGGCAAAATACTTTTAGTGAAGAGTCTAAAGAGCGATCCTTTGACGGCAACGATTGCCTCATCGTTGTTATTTAACCTGAGCACATATTTAAGTTCTCTCGTGAAGCCTTTGTATTGTATAGGTTCATAGAAATCATTAGAGAAAAAGTACAATCTGCCGTCGACGTATTCGTAAAACGCATTACCTTTGCTATCCAAAATAAAGCTGTACGCTTTAGGTATCTTTTCGTAGCGCTTTACAGCCGCTGAGCCATTAACAAAGCGGAAAATTTCGTGATTTGATCCAGTAGTTATGTACATTTGATGATCTGTTTTATCAATGAATATACTTCGCACGTCATCGTCTCCAATGGGTCGTTCCGCTGTGATTTCTGTTCTAGAATAGTCGTACGTGATGAGTCCTTGGTTGGTGCCAATATAAATAATGTTATTTACACCATCTATTCCCACACACTGGCCAACTACGTCGTCTGAAACCGGCAACTCTTTGATACCCAAAGATCCATGTTTTAAAAGGTGGATTCCTTTTGTGTAATTTCGTTTGTGGAGGATAAAGAATATATTTTCAGTTAGAGGGTCGACTACAATTCCCGTGGGATAGCCGTCGATAGTAGCAATTAACTGGCGCTTGTAATATTCGTTACCGATTTTAGTTCGTTCACATCTGTCCGCGGTCACTTCTGCAATAACGCCTACAGATAATATTATAGCAATGACGCGGTTTAGAACCATTCTGGATTCATGTCAGGTGCTGATTCTCTGAAAAATAACAAATATATTATTCTTGTATATATTGTATAATAATTATTTTAAAGAGTTAAATTAAAAATAAAGAACCAAGTTTACCTTATATTACAAAACCGACTAAAATCTGTATTTATATAAATATAGAATAAAAAATAAACCGATACGGGCAGGGATGCGAACCCGCAACCTATGGGAAAGTGTCCCGTCGTCTACCAATTGAGCTACCATAACCGTTTATTTAAAATATATATATATATATATATATATATATATATAAAGAAATATATATTTATATAAATTTAAAAAAAGCTTAACATGACTATACATGTTTCTAGACATTTTCAAACATTACAATCTGTATATTGTTGGTGTTTGCCTAATAAAACTAAAAGTATTCTGTACTAACAAGTAATCAAATATATTATAAAAGTAATAAGTTTTATATCTAAGTATAATAATAGCGAAATAGATATTTACCTGTGCGAACGGTTCTAAGCACAAAAGTATAGTGGCAGCCTGGACGCATTGAGTCTTTTTAAAACATACCTATTGTATCGGTTGTCTGTGTGTTTGTAAACATTGGATACGTAGCTTGAGAACTATACAAAAGCTGATTCGAAAATTATGTTGAATGTCATTGCACATTATTTAAGTCATTTTGGAGTTTAATAACCTCCTCCGTAATCATATTCCTCAATAAAATTACAATTGCTCATAGTACAGATAGGAGGTACATAGTATCATCTTATATTAAATATAAAACAAACATTATTTAACTAAACGGTTAGTTTAGTTGTATTGTCCTATTTAGTAAACTAAATTATATTATTTGGACAAAAAATAATAATAAATATAATTGCGTGTTAGAACCGAGACACCCTGTATACTAAGTATTAGAAGTAATAGACATCAATGATGTAATGATTATTGTAGATTATATATTTTGTTAAACAAAGGGAGATGAAAGACTTAAAAGAAGTTTACGCCCTTCAAATGTTTTTAATATCAACTCGATCGTAGGACCTTTGAGAGGTAAGTTTTTATTCATGACATTTATTTTCAAATTACCGACTCTCGTAGACTTTTTCAAGAACCCATTTAAAATTATATCTAACTATTTGTAATAGTTATTACATCTGTTTAGGTTTGAATTAATTAAATTAAATTAATATTCCATGATATACTAATATGAAATAACGGACAAATAACCAAACCCGGATATATGTATGTATGTATGTATGTATATTTCTCACAAACGGTATTCGTCTACGCAACACCGAATTCATATGAAACTACTCAAAGCCATGTTGAAAAGCAATTAAATTTAACGATTAAAAAATTGTGATTGTCATTCAGTACGCATTAATTTCTGCATTAATTACTGGAGCCTTTTTTAACGGACTTTATAATTGGCTAAACTGTGATTATAATTATTGAATAAATCTAAATGGTGTTGATATCTCTTAAGGACGCGTTTACGGTTATGCCCAAAATTATCAACTTGTCGGTACATAATGCTACAAAATCAAACTTAATATAGTGACACCAATAATTGCAACGCATAGAATGTTTCTTAATCTTTAGTGTCCTCAGAAAAAATACTGTTTCTAATATTAAAAAAACCATTTTCCGCGTCACGTACTTTACGAAATCGGGAGGTGTTTAGGTACATTTTATAAATATTGTAATATATTTAAGCATAAAAAATACCTTAGGTCAACTGAAAATTATGAGAAAAAGACCTTAAATAAGTTACGTATTAAATCAGAAAATAAATAAAAATATTTTTAATTTTTATCACGTATCTGTAGTTACACATCATTCTTAATGTATTTCATTAAGGTTCATTTTATGTGCTATTTTAGTTGATCCTTTTTATCAAATATTTCGAAAATTCAATTATCTGTTATCACCTCAGTCGGCGTGGGGCCGTTGTCGGTAGTGGTTACTGTATCGCTTGTTAGCAAAAATGTCTATCGACAATGATCGCTCTATGAACACAAAATATGTCATCAAAGCTAACTTGATACTTTACAGTATATTTTTTGTCAATTTTTCAAAGTGTTTTTTTTTGTATTTAATTTTGCTTCTAGTACGTAGGTACCACTAGCTGATTTAGGTTTGAGGACGCCCTAGGCCCGAGACGATATGGCGCCCTTTATCTTTTGTAACAGTATATATATATATATATATATATATATATATATATATATATATATATATATATATACTTTCTTCTTCTACTACTTTAAAGCCAAATTAAATACTTCTTTAAAGCCAAATTATGTTTCTGTAAAGTATAAAGTTTATTCTTTAAAAAAAACACGTTAACAAACTTAGCCTAATAATACAAAAATATAGTTGACAGGATATTTACTAACCTGTACAGTATAAAGAAACAACATTAAAAGCCTTTACTTCAGGTCTTTAACAATTAATAACTAATTTTAATATTTTATAATTTCAACTAACCAAACTTTTCTAACTTTTATTACTGAACATGATAATGGCGTCACTCTCAATGTTCTCACTTGTCTCCCTCACTCATAGTTCCGTTCTCCTTATGTCACTTACCAATACAGATGATGTTTAAATATTATCATCAGGTAGGCTTGATGGTATTAACGCGGCAAATTCAAATAATAATCTGAGGAAACTATATTAGGTAGTTTTCCTTACATATATATAATTTTTAAGATGACTAAAATTTAAAATCGATTGGGTTTTCTGTAAACTGCAATTATATTTAATTATTTTAATTATTTTATACACACACACACATATATGTACATATAAGTGTGTGTGTATAAAATAATTAAATATACTTGCAGTTTACAGAAAACCCAATCGATTTTAAATTTTATTATAATTTAAATCCGCTAATGGTAGGTACGGATTATTAGCGATTTGTCTGGACTAGACGGAGTGACCCAAGGGTAATAATTTAAATGTACAGAGACGAATTACTCTACAGATTTATTACATGTAGGTATAGAAGAAGATTTGCTTTGTACATATTACGTGATTGACATAATAGATTAACCGATTTAAATGAAAAAAAAAACACTAAATGTTGACTAAAAAGTGAAGACTTGAAAAAGTGAAGACTATTGCAATATATTCCTCAAAACTGCATCCCAATTGGTTAAGCCGTTTCTGATACAATAACAAACTGACAAACATACCCATAAACAGACAAAAATAAAAACCATAGTTTGGTGTTCTCTTGCTCTTATAATGGCCCCCATTACATTTTTTTTTAATATATTTTCCCATGTACAGACATCGCTCACTAACAGTTATATTATATTTTTTTTTTTACCAAATCCTACTTTTCGGATACTTTGCAGCAATTGTGTTCACAGTAAGACGATATGGTGTGTCTAAGTAAGGCAATACTCAGTTAATTATTCGTATACCTCCAACGGTTCCTAACGTATAGTTTATGCTATAACACTATTATAATAAAAAAATGTTGCTGCTGTAAACAAGACTGTCTCTCAAATTGTGCTTTGGTTTAGTGTTATCAACCTGTTGCTTAGTAAAAAAAAGTTAAAATTTTTCAATCTTCATCAAATGTAAAATAGGTGCAAACTAATGTACCTACTTTTAAATGCTAAATTGAAATGGTGTCATACATAAGCATTAGCAAGTTTATCACAATAGTATTCCTCACTAACGAGACTACTGACAAGTTAGATATTATAGTTATTTTTTTAGCATAATGTGGTATGGGCTGGGACCCCATACCATACGGAGTAATTATCAAAAAAATTGTTATCCCTGCATTTTAAAATCTTGACCCTAGAGATTCCTTACAAAATGACCATATATTATTGAAAATCTAAATATATTTTATAGGAATACTTATAATTTAGTGTAGTAATATATTCAATGTAAGTACTAGGAACAAACATCAGTTGAATTACCTGTTACAGAACTAAAATATTTCCGAATATTTAGAATGGGAAACTCTTTGTGGCTGGTGCTTTGGAGGCTGGGTTGATATGGTGAATCCTTCGAATATGGCGAATGGGTCATGGCTGATCCTTGCGCTCGTGAACACGTGCTGCTTACGGTGACTAAATTCTACTATATACTCACTAAATATAGATGTTTGTGAGACTGTGATGAAAATAAAGACACAAGTGATAGCTGTTATTGATTTAAAGTGGATAAACAAATATTTTAAATTTAATTTGTTTTAAATCATAAAAATATGAATAGTTTATTTGAAATAAAACTATTTCCCAAGAATTTCCACTATTTTCCACTTCAATATGAAAGAACTTTTAAATAGTTTAAAATTAGATTTATTTCAATGTGTAGCACTCGTAAAACGCTTAGAAAATACTAATAGTGGTTTATAGTAAATAAAAGACCATAACTAATAATTATATACTATTTTAAATATTCGCAATCGTCACCATTATATTCGTAAATAATTCCACTTGTAGAAAGGTAAAAGTTATCTCCTTTGAAAGCAATACCGGATGGCACTATATCTAAATTCATCATCTTCTTAGGTATGACGGAGTCAAATTTCAGCCAATACAGGCCATCGTTAGCTGCTAGAATTACTTTGTTACCATCATCCACAGTCATAGCTCGAGCCGTATTTTTAGACAGCCCCACATATTCAATGGGTTCCGTGAAATCTTTTAATAAAACCTTCACATATTTGGAATCACATTCATAATAAATATTCTCTCCAGCGTCCACAGCAACTATGAACGCACATGGTATGTTTTCGATCTTCTTTTTCTCTTTTCGTATTAAGTCTATTTCATAAACGTCGCTATGTGGGAACAGAACCGCGTACAACTTATCATTATATTGCGGTTTGAACAATTGTGTTATGTCTTCTCCTTTAAATGCAACGAAATTAGCTTTGTAGGTCGCGTTCAGTTCAGTTAGGCCATCATCACTGGCTATGTAGACCTTATTACTCCTGGTATCTACTGCAGCCGCTTGACCATGCACGTCATCAATTTTGACAGGTTCTCCGTTTCTTAGAACGTACTGATCCATTTTTGTTTGTACGTCGTCGTTTTCTAAGGATTCAATATCAATAACAGTAAAATGTAAGTCTTTGGTTTTTGGATTATACACTAAATTTGTTGGAAGTCCTTTGATTGTGAGTATTGACTTTCGCGAATACGGCATGCCGTCAAAAAAATGAGAACAGTTTTCCGCAAAAACTGAAGTAATGATGAACAGGATCAATAATGGCAGCATCTTGAATCCTAAAAAATAAATTCATTTACGTAATAAAAATATATATACTGTGTTACTAATAAATGAAAAAGTAATAAATATATAGTACATATACACGGTTACTTTTAATTAGTTGACCACCTCTTGCAGGCAGCCTCCCTACATTAATCCCGACAACATTTGTTCTACAACTTTTTACACATCTTGATAAGCAACACAAAAAAACGAAACAAAAAAAATGTTGCTCCCACTTTTACTTATTACTCTGTACTTTGTAAGAAGTACTAAAAAGGTCAACGTTCAGGCGCCATACCGACGCTCAGAGTTAATGCCAGTTCCAAGACAACAAAAAGAAGTTTTATGAGAAAATTTTAATTTAAAAACTATTGATTTTAAAAAGTAGAACAAATGTTGTTGGGATTGATGTAAAGAGGCTGCCTGCAAAAAGTGGTCAACTAATTATACATAACCCTGTATATATGTAATTTTTATAATTATATACGAATACATAGGTATATGAGCATTCTCCTAAAAGTAATATTCATTGAAAATAAATAAAAGTAATGTTTTTTTACCACGAATATATATTTTTCTATTTATGTATCCGTCTTTGAAATGTTATAGAAATCCATAATGTACTTTGGACTTTTTAACGTTCTTTTCAAACTTACAAACTTTTAATATTACTACGATAATATTTAACTAGTTTCATAAAAACTGCTGGAATAACTTTGATGAACCTTATAGTTAAATGGCGCATTGACCAAGCGTTTATTAATTGGCGTATATTAATTTATCGTATTAACTGAAAATGACAGTTTTTTTTAATATTAATTAACACAATTATTGGTTTAAATATTTTGAATAATTATTGATATTTCATTAAAGTTATTGTAGCGGTTTGTGTTCAATACTTTTTTTAAATAAATAATGCAACTCAGCCGACGCTAGTGTTAAATCTGAATACAAATTACAATTTATATGCATATTACACAGATGTATTAAAACAAAAGGTTAGCGTTTCAAGAATGCTATTACATATTTAAAAACTTGCGTTAAAAATAAAAAAAAATAAGATTTATTTTAATTCTTAATAGTCTGTTCATAAAAAAATAAATAATGCATCTAGAAAAAATTTTGATCTTTATATGATTTAAATTATATATGTTATGTTACTTATAAAATACGCTGACTATAATAATTATAATATTTAACTGCAACTCACTTGTTTCGCGTCGCTGTTATTTCTAAAGTCCGAGACGACACTGACAATACTTATAATGATATTAACAGAGAGTTCAATGAACTCCTTATCAATTAAAAGGAACTAAATATTGACATGTGTATGTTATTGTCGGTTTGTTTGTAATATCATCGCACAGACGATTGGTTCTATTTAAATATTACAAAAGGAAGGAAGGAAAGCAACGCAGTGCACGGTTCCACTGTCACACGACTTTAATAATAATAAGATCAACGTCGTCTCGATGAATCCTTATTAATTATAGTATTTAACATAAATCTTTATATTTTGTATTCTAATTTTTTAAACGTTTAAAGCATTATAATGTTATAAAATATGTTAAACATAAATGATTAAATTTTTGATGTAATATTATTGTAGAGTCGGTCGAATTTATTTTAAAAATATCTTTGGGAGTTCTTCGTTTTTTAAATACAAAAAATCAAATTCTTAATAAGTAATTATTCAAAATAATTTTTTAACCCTAGATTTAGTTAATTTAATTATTTTATAAAAAATAAAACAACAATTATAAGGTTGTTTTTATTCAAAATTATTATGGAAATAAATTCTGACCACAGCCACACACACCTGCCTTGGGGTTGAGTTACTTATAAATAATAACAATCTTAATACAGATATTTTGTATCTACTATAACTAAACTAAGACAAAACTGCACATAGGTACTATGTAGGCGTTTTAAACACTGGCAAGTTTTTAAAGTAGGTATTACAATGTATACACTTATGTGAATCCAAAACCAACCTAACTATTAAATTATCTTCTTGACCTGTAGTTCCGGAGATAACCTCCTTCAAACAAAATAATCTTTTCAGATTGATTACATAGCATATATATATAATATAATATTATATAAAATGATATCAAAAATTAAAAAAAAAAGAAATACGCATTCTTTATTTATGTACCAAAAAAAAAATACTATACAAAAATATACATTGAAAAAGTGTACAAAAGCTTAACTTATCTCTTTAAGTCTTAAGAGATCTCTCCCACTTATCCTAAGGTGAAAAAGGGGTTTTATTAATATATATGCGGTCTGGTATTTTAATAAAATAAGCAATAGAAATTAATAAAACCCCCGATACAAAAAGACCTCTAAAAAGTATTCAAAAAAATATTATGTACTTATTGAAGTCGTTGCGTCGCGTCGGGGGACCGTTGTTACACCGTTGAGCAGTCGACCGGGACACATGTCCCTCTTATCTGCTCCGCCTATTCGCGCCACCTACCTGGGCCGTCACGCTGACCGCCCAGCCACCTGCACCGACCACCTGCACCGACCGTTCGTACACCTGCGCCAGTCAAGATAACGACCTCCATTGTGTGCAAGCCAGCGGTGTGATTGTGTTTGTGTGTGAGTCATCGCCGCAAGCACACCTGCGGGCCTGCGAGCCTGCATAGGGGTCCAACAAGTCCGACGTCGCCCTAGTTAGGGTACGAAACGGAATTCAAAGACTTCGTCGTAATAGCCTGCGTCGTGTAAGTACACAGTCGTTAGGGTATTAGGCACACCTCTGTCACCTACTGACAGAGATTCGATAGGGTTCACGTTAGGCACTCGCCTCCCTGCTCACGCAGGGAGGACGGCTCATATCTCCGGGCTCCACCATGGACCCCAAATCCGCGGCGGAACCCGAAGATCTGTCCAAGTCGCAGTTCTTTGGTTGGGTCCACGGAATTGCGCCTGAATTATGCCTGCGCTACTCTGTCTTGTTAGGCATCGAGTCTCCGCCCTCGACCTCGCGCGCCGCGATCGCGACCGAGAGCACCTCCGACATGGAGGTCGAGGCCGCCACTCCTACGGAGCAGACGGCCTCGGATTCCGAGTCGGGGAGTTCGTCCCCTTCCTCGGACGCTGACGAGGACGACGGTTTCACGACCGTGCAGACCAAATCGGCCAAGAGGAAGGCGACGAAAGCGCTCTCCTCGAACGTCCCGCGAAAACGGGCCTCAAAACCCGCTAGTAGCGAACCCGCGTCGCCCGACCGTTCTTCGGGCCCGGGCCCGACTCGCGAACGCGCGCCGATCGCGTCCGAAGCGCCCGCGTCCGCGTCGCCGTCGTCCGCGCCTTCAGCGCCCGCGGAGGCACCTTCAGCGCCTGCGCCTTCAGCGCCACGGAAGTCCCCCGCGCCGCCGCCGCTTTACATAAGGGACAAGTCTAAGTGGGACACTCTGTCCGCACTTATGACGGAGCACAAGCTCCATTTCACGTCCGCCCGAAATACCGCCGACGGTATCCGCGTTCAAACCGCGTCTTCGTCGGACCACCGTGGTCTGACTCGTCTCCTCCGCGAACGTGGTTACGGATACCACACCTACGCGCTAGAGGATGAACGCCGCTTAACGGTGGTCATCCGAGGGCTCCCCGTGGAGCTCACTACTGAGCGGATTTTCGAGGACCTTAAGTCCCAATCGTTCCCCGTCATCTCGGTGCACCGCATGTACCGAGCGACCACTAGGGTCCCGTTCGATCTCGTTCTCGTCCATCTCGAGCTTTCCCCGGAAGGAAAGCAAATTTTTAACGTTAAGGCAGTCTGCCAACTCTCCGGCCTTAGGGTCGAACCTCCACGCGGTCGCGGTTTTCCTGGTCAGTGTCATCGCTGCCAGCTCTATGGGCATTCCCAACGTTTTTGTCACGCGCGTCCAAGGTGCGTCAAGTGCCTGGACGACCACGCGACAGCCGACTGCTCGCGGAAGGGACCGGTCCCTGAGGATCCTCCCAGCTGCGTCCTGTGCGGACAGAAGGGCCATCCTGCGAATTATCGCGGGTGCCCCAAAGCGCCGCGCAGGACACAGCCGGCAAGGCATCCTCCTCGGTTCGCACAGCCTCCATGGGCTCCTCTAGCCCCTAGGAGGCCCGCGGCCCCTCAGGCATCCCAGGCCCCTCAGGCACCCGCGAACGCGATCGCGAACGCTTGGGTGAAGCCTCCGAGGATTATCCCACAGCCCGTCCCCCAGTCGTTGCCGCCGCCGCCGGTTCGTAACTCCACCGACGGAGTTGCGAGTTCGCTCGCGTGCGTCACGAGCCTCTTCGGTGTAATAGACATCGAAGAGCTCCTAGTCTTTTCGAATGAAATGAGGGATTCCGCGCGGAACCCTCCCGCGAGGATGGAAGTGCTCCTCAAGCACGCCGTCCTAATCAAATCGATATACGAACACACGATGTCAACATGATGACATCGCGTGGAAGGGTAAAACCTCGCTCTCTGACTGTCGCTACATTCAACGCGAACGGGCTACTTAAGCAGATAGATCTAGTGCGCGACTTCGTGGTCACGCACCAGATAGACGTCCTGTTAGTACAAGAGACCTTTCTGAAGCCGTGTAATCGTGATCCGCGCATCGCAAATTACCGTCTCGTTAGGAACGATAGGGCAACCGCGAAGGGGGGAACCATCATCTATTACAGAAGGTCTCTTCATTGCACTCCGCTCGATCCGCCCCAACTAGTCAACGTAGAAGCGTCATTATGTCAGGTGGGTATGACCGGCCATCAGTCGATCGTACTAGCATCCGTCTATCTTTCTCCCAATAAAGCCTTAGTTGAGAGGGACCTTAAGTCCTTACTCCAATTAGGTAACGCAACCATTCTGGCCGGCGACCTAAATTGCAAACATCCCCGCTGGAACTCCACTGTCGCAAACAGTAGAGGAAATCTCCTTGATAGGCTAAGTTACAAGGCTGGTCTCGACTTCGAGATCACCGCGCCTTTGAGTCCCACGCGATACTGCGACACAGACTTCCGACATGACAGACCCGACGTACTCGACATAGTACTCTTGAAGGGCGTGACACTCCAGTTACGTTCTATCGAGACGCTATCCGAGCTAGACTCTGACCATCGACCGGTCCTATTTCAGCTAGGACTTCCTCCCCTTAGGGAACCCGCGACCAAAACAATTATTAACTGGACGAAGCTTCGAGAGCAACTCCATTCCCCCGTACCAGCGCACCTCGACAAAATTCCTGACCAGCTTACATCGGTCGAGGACGCTGTCTCAGCCGCGACTAACTTCACAGAACATTTGGTAGACAGCATAGGAAAGTCCTCGAGGGAGGTCCGAGTGAACTTCGAGGGTTACCGAGCACTCCCTCCGGACATTAGACTTCTCATCACCCGTAAAAACGCCGCGATTAGAGCCCATGACCGATACCCGACAGATGACAACCGACGGAGGCTGCGCCGTCTTCAGAGGGAGTCGAGACAAGCTCTCGACGACTTCAGAGATAGCGGCTGGGATAGGACGCTTGCGACGCTCTCTCCAACACACCAGGCATTCTGGCGGTTGCAGAGAGCGTTGAAGGCGGACACTGTCTCAGATATGCCTCCCTTGGTTGGACCTAACTCCGCCATCGCGTTTGACGACCCTGACAAAGCTGAGTGCTTAGCCGACAGTCTAGAGAGCCAGTGCCGTCTGTCTGCTCAATCCGTTGATCGCGATCATGTCGAAATAGTCGACAAATCGGTCAATATAATGTGTTCTCAGCCACCGGCCGGTCCGCCAATCAAGGAAACGAACCTAGACGAGGTGACGTCCATAGTTAGGGCGCTTCACGTCAAGAAATCGCCAGGTCCCGATAGGATCACTAACAAAGTGATAAAGCTTCTTCCGCCTCCTTTAATTTACCTATTGGTTACCATTTTTAACGCTCTACTGGCCGGTTGCTCGTTTCCGGCCCAGTGGAAAGAGGCCATAGTGATAGGGTTCCATAAGCCGGGCAAACACCGGCATCTGCCTAGTAGTTACCGTCCCATTAGTCTTCTTAGTTCCTTAGGGAAAGTATATGAGAGAATCATCCTCTGTAGACTTAGATCGGAAGTCGAGAGACTCAAAATCATCCCAAATGAGCAGTTCGGCTTTAGAGCCAACCATTCATGTTCCCATCAGGTGCAACGCCTTACGGAGCACATACTGATAGGGGCCACTGTGAGGGCCAAGAAGCATAGGACAGGAGCGCTCTTTCTCGATGTAGCTAAGGCGTTCGACAGGGTCTGGCACAATGGACTGGTGTACAAGTTATACCAGTTCAAGGTGTCGGACAGACTCGTACTCATCATACGGGACTACCTGACGAATCGCTCCTTTCGCTACAGAGTGGAAGGCGTCTTGTCAACCCCCCGCCCCATCAGGGCGGGTGTTCCCCAGGGTTCAGTTCTCTCGCCCATCCTCTATTCCATCTACGCTAGCGATATTCCTAGACCGCGATCTAAAGTGCACCTTGCCATGTACGCAGACGATACCGCGCTTTACACGTCCTCTAAGGATCACTGGGAGATATACCAACGTCTCCAATCCGCAGTCGACTCTCGAGGTAAACCCTGAGAAGAGCGTTTCGGTGCTTTTCGAACGGGCCCCCCAAGTATCCTCCCGCGAATCAAACTCTTTGATAAACCGATACCTTGGAAAGACGAGGCAAAATACCTAGGAGTAACGTTAGATAGAAAGTTAGTTTTCACTGCGCATATTAGGACCGTTCGTAGCAGAGCGGCCTACATATTAGGTCGTTTATATCCGCTGTTAGGCAAGCGGAGTAAAATGTCCCTTCGCAATAAGGTGACACTTTACAAAGCTTGCATACGTTCCGTCATGTCCTATGCGAGTCCCGCTTTTGCGCACGCTAATCTGAAACCCCTTCAGGTGATTCAGAACAGGTTTACACGGATTGCAACCGGGGCGCCGTGGTTCGTACGCAACATCGATCTCCATAGAGACTTGAACCTTCCGACCATCGCTCAGTACTTCAAGGGGCTTTCCCAAAAGTACTTTGAACGTGCTGAGCGACACCCGAACCCACTGGTGGCTGACGCCGCAGAGTATAGACCACGTAAGACTACTTTAGTCAGAAAAAGAAGACCCAAGTCGGTACTCGTTGACCCCGACGACGCGTTCACAGTAGGTAATAACGTGTACGCGTAGGCATAATTGACACCACACAACATACAGACACACACCGTCTGTACCGGTATAGACGAGGTCCCAACTGAGTAAGTGCTCCGTTGCTCCGGCGTTCTGCCGTCGGAGGACGCTAGTGTCCAAATTTCCTTAGCTTCCCTCCTGACTAACGACGCCCCGAGCCGAGGTCCGTGTCTCAATCTGAGACGCCCTCGGGACGTCGTTCCCCATGGGGGCCCATCTGGCCCCCCCTTTTTAAGGGTGGGTCTCCTGACCCACCCATTCCCCCGGTGACGCTGTAATAGCCAACAGGGCTAACAGCATAGACAGACAAAAAAAAAAAAAAAAAAAAAAAAAAAAAAAAAAAAAAAAAAAAAAAAAGGGGACCGTTGTACGTACGTTGACGATGGTGTCTATTTTACAAAGTTAATCATTGAGGACTTACACTATACGATTCGATGTCATAATTTTTTTATGTGAATTGTTAATTTACTTGCATTTTAATTTCTTCCTCTTTTAAATGGCCCCCCGACGCAATGACTTTAATGAGTACATAATATATTTTTTAATACTTTTTGGAGGTCTTTTTGTATCGGGGGTTTTTTTTCTGCTTTTTAAAGTTCTGTTACTGATTTCTTAATTATACTAAATGAACGTACAGACACACAAATTTTCAGTCGTTTAAGTATTTCTATTAATGTATCCTAATATTATAAAGAGAAGATTTCTTTGTTTGAATTGAATAGGCTCCGACACTACTGGACTGATTTAAAAAAATCTTTTAGCATTAGGATCCTACATAGTCCCAGATGAACATAGGCTATATTTTATAATCATTAACATCATCATCATCACTAATATTATAGAGAGGAAAGATTTGATTGTTTGTTTGTTAAATATATTTTTAACAGCCTACGTGGACGCAGTCACGGACTATCCCTAATAAAGTAATTTAACTGAATAAATAAGTGTAAAAAACTTTTGGCCTACATAACAAAGCTTTTTTGCTGTATAGCGCGGGCAAAGCCGTTAGGTACAGCTAATTATTGCATAAGAAACTTTCACCAATAAAATGTCAATAATTTGGAGAGGACAGTTTCTATTTCGACCAATCATAGCTAAGAACCATCTCGACAAACATAGCTTTTATTTAAAAAAAACCGCATTCAAATTCATAATTATATTTATATATACTCACACAAATGCATAACATTAAATATCGTATATTCATTGTGATATAAAAGACCAAACTTGAAACTCCATTGCTACTAATAATTAGTTACTTATTTCTCACTAGTATAACAATGGAAACATACTCTAAGTGAATACAAGTATGGTGCAGCAATGCTCGACGCGGCTAGCGTGACTTGATGAATTAAGATTATATAATGCCTTATACTCGGCCGTAAGAATCGTTAACTTTACTATTTTAAACTTAGCCTCACAAAAATATTGATTCATTTCAAAGTCAGGGACCGGATACAAGATATACCTCAAACTTAATATTTCTTGCATATCGCTTCATTGCTTTATGAAGTACCGATCTACCAAGGCTTCGTACGTCTGTAACAGGATATTATTGTATTTGTATTTTTTAAAAGTACGTACTTTCCTGAACGATCTATCATACATGCTGCTATGCAGGGTTATTTGTAATTAGTTGACCACCTCTTGCAGGAAGCGTCTCTAGATCAATTCTTCTCTAGATCAATTTGTAAAAAGTTGTACAACAAATGGTGTTGGGATTGATGTACAGACGCTGCCTGCAAGAGGTGGTCATCTAATTACAAATAACCCTGTATATAGCTTATTTTAAAATCAAAACATGCCTTTTAAAATGGAATAGTGGTTTACCAATATTAAATACTAGCTGATTTCGATTTTGATGAAACGTACCCTTTGTAGGTACTTACCAATGTATGTAAAAACTATAAGCCTTCAAAGTTTCATCAAACTCAATCTATCATCAAAATTTCTAGTTTATTTATGTTTATTGTTTAATCACCGATAAGCAGTAATGGTACGAAAATGAAAAACTATACCAAAATTAAAGCCATAGCTTTGGGTTCTCTTGCTTATATATAGGTTCCTCAATGTGATTTCTTGTAAATATTTTCCATATACAGACGATCGATCTATCACAGCTTTATTTTATGTATATAAATACATTTCATGAACACTTTAAGGACATTTATATGTATGTAGAGTGAATAGTGTGCAATGAAAGTGAAAAACTAAATATTATTCAGAGTGACGTTAAATTTTTATATATAAAAGATATTAACATTGGCCATATACTTTTTCGTGTTGCGTGCACAACTAACAGAGAAACAGATAAACAGACAAAAATGTTAGAAATGGTTTCTGTTAATTATCTATTCACATCCAGGCTATATATTTTTTTAATATTTTGAATAAACAGAAACTACTTCTATACAGATTTATTACATGTATAGACGAAGATTTGCTTGGTATGCTATTACGTGATTGACATTATTTAAAATAACTTTTTTATTTCTTAACCGATTTAAATGAAATAAACACTATATGCTCCTGTAAACCGCATCCAAATTGGTTAAGCCGTTTCTGGGATTAGCATGCACGAACATACAGACATACAGACAAACTGAAAAACCATTGTTTTAGGTTCTCTTGCTCATATGTTTTTTTTATATTTTCCATGTACAGAAATCGATCAGTGAAAATTCATCTATAGATGAATGAAATTTACTTAACTTAATTCATTTTGTACTATTTTTAGTTAGTTTTTTTATTTTCAATAGTCTGTGCTTATTTATATTAAAAGAACAACCTAGTGTTGTTAAACACTAAATTGTTTCTTGTATAAATCTGGTTCGAACTGAACTTCTATTGTGTTCACATATAAATATTTTCCGTAATAGTATTGAATTGTGCAGTAAAATGTTTTTTTAAAAAACCAACAATTTATTTTTATGTTGTTTTTCGTTTTCGTAATTTGTTGTTTTTTTAATATTATTATATTGTTGTTTTTTTTTCAGAATGATGTCGTCACAATTTTGGAATCCAATCTTAGCAGTATGCCTTTCATCAATCGTTGTATCAAATTTTGTAAGCGTTAAAGATACTTACAAATCCATGTTTCGACCTGAAGAGGTTATATTTACCTCTAATTTTAATATAACCAGACTTTTAGTTCCTGCTGATGGAACTTCATACATACAAGAAGATGTCTCGGGTATTCCATCAATTTTTTTTACAATATCTGATACAAGACTAGAAGGAGGCAGCTGTATATATGTACTGGAGGATTTAGCAGCATATGAGATCCTGGAAGGAGGAAGAGATTCTTCATCTGATTATAGCACTGACAAAAATGTATATTTTGGTGCAAAAGATGGAGTCTATAAATATGATGCTGAAAGTCTATCTGCTAAAAAGTTCGGGCCTTTTAGAGATGATATAATTCAAATACAAAAAGCCAATGGGACTGACACTATTTACTTCTTAACGTCAAGCAAAAAGATATTTAAATTGAATAAAAATGGAACAGTAAAAACCAAAGTTTCGACTGTGACCTGTGCGCTGCAGTTTGTTTTGGATACTTCAAACAATATTTACTTTATTTCATGTGAAGATGGCTTACCTCGTGTACTTAAACCAGATGGGAACTTAGTCGATTTTGTGTCCAGTATTACAGAAGATTATAAAGATGTGAAACTTTTGCGACCCGCCTTTATAATGGAGAAATGTATTCCATTTGTTGCTGATGGTCAAATATTTGTACTTCATTCTAATGGTACGAGTGAAAAAAAAGATATTTTTATTAAGGAACATCCGACAGCTTTTAGTGTAGATGCTGCTCTATATTTGGTTGCGGCTTTAGATGGAAAGATTTATGAATTTAATGTAATGGAAGTTATGTTGAAGTCTATGTTTAGTTTTACATCACAATGGCCTACTGACCTCTCCAAGATAGTGATGTCTATAATAGAAACAGCGAAAGATGGAATTTATAAAGATTGGAACAGTTTTTTCGATAATTAATATTTCTAGATTTTAGATAATTTAAAATCTTATAATAGTAACATTATGTATATTAGGATGATATATTAAAAGACTGAAAATAAGTTTAAGATTCATAATAATAAAGTCATATAAATTGATAGAATTTACAAATCACTTCCTCTTATTCTTTGAAGTTTAGGAAAAATAAAACAGTTATATACTAATTATACATTGAATAATATTATATTCCATTCGATAGTTGATGATAATAACTTATTCCTTTTTAGAGCCTAACGTGGTTTTAGTTCTTTCAGCTGTACTACGAATAGTTTCAGTTTTGTCTTTGATACTTTCAAAAATGTCTAGGCTTATGAGTTGAAGTACATTGTATTCATAGAGTCTCTTATTAAAAGCGTAGTATTGAACTAAAATGGCCTCCGGTCCGTAGGCAGTAGGTCTTGCGTCGGGACTAAATCCTAGTTGAGATGACTCGCTGGTACCGTTGGCGTAGACAATGTAAAGAAAGTCATCAATCATTAATGGTACACTGTCTTCCATAATGAATGGTGGTCTTATCAGTTTAAGGGTTTTGGGATTGGGCGGGAGATCTTGAACTTGAATAACTTTATCAACAGTACGAATGAATACTTCCTTGTTGGAGTTATAATAATAAATATTGTTAGAGTCATCTAAAACGATTTCTTGAACATCATCAACGTTGTTTATGAGTTTTTTAGTTTCACCATTGTTTGTTACCTCGTATAATTTGTGATCTTCAGTTACAATGAAGATGGTTTTCCCAATCTTATCTGTAGCGATGCTTATAATACCATCAGTAATTGGTCCGTATTTAACAGCCCAATCGGAATCCAAATCGTTAATATACAGACCATCACTGGCCCCAAAAAATACTAATTCATTATCATTGGAAGAAGCAGCTGCAGTTCTTCCGTCTATTAAAATAAGTTTAGCATGTCCGTTTTTATATCTGTAAAGACCGTGATCTACACGTTTTCCGTGTTTAATATCTGCAACTACAAAGAAAATAGTAACATCTTTGCTAAGATCTTCATTAGAATTGGATTTACTATCACTTGAGGAATCACTCGATGATTCGTCAAAGTTTAGGGCGTTTAAAGGTACAAGGATATCAACAATATCATGCTTGGCCCGATATTTGATGAGTGATTTATCGTAAAACCTTTTTGGAATTATAACCTTTTCATCGTCGTCATCGGTGGCTGGCGCAGCGTGCAATACACCAACGAGACAAATTATACCGAAGATTACTAACTTTCTCATCTTGGTACCTGTCACATCTGTAATGCAAAGGAAAAACTATTAAATAACCATAATACTTAATAAATATTTTGTCGTCTTCAAAATAAAACCGTTTTTTGTTTAGATTATATAGTTCAGTATAATGTTATGTATGTAGTATATTTAGAGTTAAGATAACTTCAGTTTATCTGAAAATAAATGTTCCATGTCATAAGTCACTGATAGTAGTTTGATTATTGCCAACAAATATTTATCTCCAGTTAATTTTATAAAACCAAACATTATTTTTATATTATTAATGCTTTTAAAAAATGATCAGAAGGCTTCATAGGAATTTAAGTTTATTTTTTGAAACAAATGTTTAAATAAAGTTTAACATATTTGTCGTAACTGATAATAGAGTAAATCTTTGATATGAAAACTTGTGTTTTCTAGGGTTTCGGAGTCTATTATTACACTTTTAAAAAATACATAAGCATAATACATGTTTATAAAAAATGTTGACAAGGACGAACTTATCTCTAAAACAGATTTCTGCTAGTCGTGCCAATAGATTCAGATGGCAAAACCTAAGCGAACGAATTCTCAGCATTGTTAGTAATTTAATTCTGCTTAGCTTTAGGTAAATATCATAAAAAGTGTTTTTTACATGGCATGTAAATGAGAAGGTAATATTATTTTCTCAACAAGGACGCTCTCCAATAATATCATCGTAGTCAGAAAGTATCTAAAAGTTGTTAAAATAACACAAGACTGTGTCAAATGTCTATTTAAAGGTTAAGAAGCTGCAATTCGCTATCAACGATGTTTAAATGTTAAGATATAACGACTTGAACTGTTATTAGAAGCGTTGCTTAAAGTCAAATCATAATTTACTATTCCTCACATAAAGAAGGCTTCACCGAGAGTGACGGAACGGTTTCTTCCAGAGGTAGAGTGTTCGAATCCCTGCCCGTATCGGTTTATTATTATTTTTATAAATTTCATTTAGTATTATATATTTTTTTGTTTTGTTTTTATAATAATAATATCAAATACTAGCTATTTCCGAATTCTTTCCTGTCACGTAATACAAAAACAACATTTTTGTTGTAATTATAGCTGTATTACACGAACATTTCTGTTTTTTTGTAAAACGAATTACGTAATTTTAATAATTAATTTATAATATTATTCTATCAATTATTGATATAATCTGGTTTACTAATTGCTACATAGCTACGGACCCACACACATCAATAATGTTTAAATTATGTTAAATAGATATATAAAAATACACTAATAACTTTAAAAAAATACTAAATACACATAAAAATAATAGTTTATTAAATTGTAAGATTTGAAGATACTTTACTTTACTAAAAGAGAATTGACGAATAAAACAAATCTCGTTAATAACCATAATTAAGCAACACATAAATTAAATAATGAAGATATACATTTAATACATAAACAGTTTTTTTTTAATTTTAATTTAGTTAAGTCGAACGTATCGGTATACCAGATTATATTTTGTAAAATTTAAAAATTATATATTTTTAATGAGAATGTTACACTTACCAGCGACGTCAACGTAATGAAGTACTCTTTAAATCATATTAATATTTATAGAGAATCAATTGTATGTATAATTTGGTTATCAACGAAGATATTAACTTAGACTTTTTTGATGATCACTTTATGACCCAAGTAGAATAGATAACCCTAATCTTACAATACACAGGTTATACCGTTACCAATCAACTTGATACTAACTTATTTATTATCAAAGAGCACTAACATCAACTAATATCACTGAAAGGGTTTAATTTGAATTATTAACGTAGATGTAAGTCTTAAAATAAGTTTTATTTATCACTAATACTACGGCCTCTATCTGTGTCTTTAAATCTATTTTAACCTCTGCTTGTTTTGATAATTTGTGAGTAGGTTTCATTAAGTATTTAAACATTTAAAAGTAATACATATTTTTGTATTTATCATTAAAAATAATAATAATATATAAATAAATTAAATATATATAATTAAGTATAAGGATCTTAATCTGAATCCGCGCCAGCCGTAATGGTTGAATAGTAGTACCCTTTCGCCAATATTGAGTCGCAAGCTGTATAGTGAATGGTATGGTGGACTGTACATGTTATCTCTTTTAAAATCCTAGTATCTAGGTTGTTAATTGACTTGGCACGCCCGGTTCAATGACCACAGAGTAAATGACCACAGAGATCTCAATAAACTTCATAAAGAATAAACCTAGTTGCAGTGAGATTTAGGGTAAATCTTTAAAGCCGGTACGCCTTCTGGAACTCTACATACAATTACCTTCCGACCATCGCTCAGTACTTCAAGGGGCTTTCCCAAAAGTACTTTGAACGTGCTGAGCGAGACCCGAACCCACTGGTGGCTGACGCCGCAGAGTAATGAAGGTTACATGCTGTATGAATTTTTGAAAAATTTTTTTTTTCGTCTTGTGTGCACAACTAAAAGACAAACAGATAAACAGACAAAGATTTTAAAAATGCTGAAAATGGATTCTGTTAGTTATTACTTCACATCCTGGTATATTTTTTTTAATATTTTCAATGTACAAAGACTACTCCTCTACAGATTTATTACATGTATAGAATAAGATTTACATGGTACCTATAACGTCATTGACATAAATTGTCATAACTTTTTTATTTCTTAACCGATTTAGATGAAATAAACACTAAATGTTAAGTGAAGACTGTAATAATATATACTTGAAAACCGCATTCAAATTGGTTAAGCAGTTACTGAGATTAGCGTGCACAAACATACAGACATACAGACATACAGACAAACTGAAAAACCATTGTTTTGGGTTCTCTTGCTCTTATAAAGCAACCCTATGATGTTTTTTTTTAAATTCCATGGACAGGAATGGATCAGTGATAATTTTATTATATGTACAGATTTAGGATTATTTTAATTACCAAACTCTTCGTTTTTATATTTTGCTTCTATATTTTCCACAGGCGCTACTTTCTTATAAATGTAGTATTTTAGATTATTGTTTTTATTTAAATTGAGGTAGAATCGATTGAGGTCAACTATATTACTAAATAAATGATTCAGATATCTTCCTACGACTGATATATTGGGCAGTTAATCTGCTCATAAATATTTTTACAATTTAAAACTTTTGTATGTGTTTTATACCTATTATCTCTAAATTAAATAAAAAAAATACAATAAAATGATATTTGAATGATAGTTTGACATATTTTAAGCTGGTTATTATAAAGTAACAATAAGAATAGTAAAGGCAAGCTGTATTAGTTCTGTAGGTGGGTGGTGGGTGGTGGGTGGTGTGTTACAAAGTAGGTATCGTAATGGAGTAATTTCTTTGGTTTTGCTGTAAATCCAGCAATTATATAATCGGCAGTCCTAAATTATACGCGCGTATCATTTGAGATATCAATAAGGATACGGAATAATACTATTCCATATCCTTATTCATCTTGTCGTCTTGGTATATAGTCTCTTTTTGTTTTGATTACGTGATGAACATTTATTTATATAATTATTTTTTATGTAATATTCACAAGTATATTAATATAAGATTATGTGTATTTTTAGTTTCTTATTAGTATGTTCTGAGAAGATCTAATTTATTTACTTGTCTTTTGTGCTTCTCCTAAATTTTTAATACCTTATTTATTTATTATTATTTCTTTTCTCTTTTGTTATTCCAACATAAGCAGGCAAGCAGATATTGCTTCAGCGATCTGTGATAAGGCCGCCTTTTTGTGTCACCATAATATTTATATTTTATTTTATTATCATTGTTTTATATTTTCTGTTTATTGGTGTGCAATAAATAATACTTATTATTATTATTATGAAACTTTTTTTTAATATTTAGTTACACTTAAGCCACGACCAACGCTACTTTAAACCAACAGATAAAGTGGTCGGGCGGATAACAGGCCCGCGTCAAAGACAACAATATTCTAGGTTCTGTTGCTTGTAGACAATAAAACAATTATCTGAAATTTAATAATATTTATGTTATTTATATATACTTAGTTAGATCTTATTCTATAATCTAATTCTAAACTAATTTATGCCCTCTTGAAAACTAATATTTTTTAGTTCTGGTAGCTTTACGACGGATGGTTTCAGTTTTTTCTTCAATGTCTTTAAACATAGTCTGTGACATGATTTGCATAAAGTTGTATTCATAGATTCTCTTGTTGAAAGCGTAGTATTGTACTAATACCGCCTCCGGTCCGTAGGCAGTGGGTTTTGCATCGGGACTGAATTCCAGATCAGTTGCTTCACTGGTGCCGTTGGCGTAGACAATGTAAACCGAGTCATCAATTATTAATGGTACACTGTCTTCCATGATGAATGGTGGTCTTATAAGTTTAATGGATTTGGAATTCAGCGGGAGATCTTGAACTTGAATAACTCCATCACCAGTACGAATGAATACTTCCTTGTTGGAGTTATAATAATAAATATTGTGGAGGTCATCTAACATTATTTCCTGGGCATTCTCAACGTCATTTACTAATTGTTTTGTTTCACCATTATTTAAGATCTTGTATAATTTGTGATCGTCGGTTAAAATGTAAATGGTATTATGATCTTCGTCTACAGCTATGTTTATGATACCATCAGTGATTGGCCCATATTTAATAGCAGAATCGGAATCAGCATCATAAGCGTACAAGCCATCGCTTGCACCGAAATATACATCTTTTTTATCGTTTGAAGTAGCTGCTATTGTTCTTCCTGTTGGTAAAATGTTCCTGGCATGTCCGTCTTTGTATAAATACAGACCGCGGTCTACACGTTCACCGTTTTGAATGTCGGCTTCTACAAAAAATAAAATATTATCTTTGACAAAATTTTCATTAGAATCACTGTTACTCTCCGAGTTACTAAAATAGTCGAAGTTTATGGCGTTTAAAGGTATCAGAATTTCCACAACGTCGTGTTCTGCTTTATATTTGACGACGGAGTTCTCGAAGAGGCTTTTCTGTATCACAATAATATCTTCGTCATCGTAAGTGGTCGGTGCAGCGGACGATAGTCCAAACAAACACAGTGCACTGAAGAATATTGATTTTCTCATGTTGGTGGCTGTAATGCAAAAGATAAATATTTTTTATTTATATTTCAAGCATTGTGAGTAATTTCATTTCTATCTATCTGCCTACTAATAAAATGTGTTTTGATTTACTTTCGAACGCTTAGCTTACTCTGCAGCTACTGGGGTTAGAAAGTGACATGACTGTGGTGAGAAAAGTAATACTCTAGATTCCTTTATGAACGTAGATTAGTGAATCAAGAACAGAAAATACAAAATTATATGTTTTAAGAATTTTGGGCAATTCCTACGGAAAACCTATCAGGATTGATCAGTTCTGGTTCTGATCACGTGTTTATATTATTTTTCTAAGACTTGCCTCTAGTTATCAGTGTGTCTCCAGCTCTATGTAACAGTTATCTTACAGGTCATGTCACTGATTAGGGTATTTCAAAGGTCATTGATAAAAATATAAAAAAATACATGTGCCAGTATCTAAGTGGGTAATTCCCAAGTAAAGTTATTATAATTAATAAGTATTCTTGTGTTAATTATATTTTGTTACCAATTAATAGTCCAAATTATTTAACTAATGTCTGAGTGTTTTTTTCCTATTTATTATTTGATAGCGGTCAAGGCAAAATATGCCCTGCTCTGAAATAAATAATATATAAGAATATCTGACTAACTAAATAACATATAAGAATATTGTAGCTTACGCTGGAAGGTCAAAAAGATCGCGAAATAGAGGGGTTGGTGGGGGTAGATTTACTCTTCCAGATAGTCCTTAGTTGAACATCTCATTAATATTATATTTACCAAGTTTGAACCTAATCATCCTAGAAGCAACTCAAATACACACAATAACAATCATTAAAATCGGTGACGTCGTGTTTTAAATTTTAGAAGAACTAAAGAAAAGCTATTGTGCTTATATATCTAAGTATGTAATATAAGCTCTCTGGTATTAATTTAATAATATAAAACTTCAAAAGCTATAGTACAGTACCTACCTGCCCTATTACAACTTTTGATACACATGTAAATTTCTCATTTACATATTTATTATGTACATGAAAAGATATTGGAAATGTATTGATTATACCCAAAAAAAAATAAATAATATATAAACAAATACAACAATGAATGACATTAATCAGTCCAATAACTACCATATAAAACAGATTTTTATTTAAACGTTCCCTTGGGGACTTAGTAAAAAATGATATGTCAAAAAATTTTGTTTAATTCGGAGCGGGATGGTTTCCCCGAGTTGGCAAGATCGTATCCGACCTGTGTGAATTAAATTGACCGTGGCGATCATTTCATTTAAAATTGATTAAAATCACGGCTGGCTAGTTACACTAGAGGTCTATCTATTTACCTCAAGTATGTATGTTAAACATATACTACATAACAATATGTTACACTTACCGATGAGTTTCACGATATGAGCTCGTCCCATTCGCAAGGAATTATATAAACAGTTTATGTACTTTCCTTATCAGAACAATTGTAATTCCAAATTCCCGGTGAGTGTTTGTTATTAAAATAATTTCGATTACTTATCTTTATATAATAATAATATTCTTCATTGCACACCACATAAAGGAACGTTACATATAAATTCTTTATACGAGGTATTGGTAATACAACAAGGCGGTCTTATCGCTAAGTAGCGATTTCTTCCAGACAACCTTATACTGGTGGGAATGAAGAAAGAGAGTACAGAGTGTTACATAAAATATATATCAAATTTAAATACATGTAGGGTTGATTATACGTACAAATAGTAATATGTATATATTTATATGTAATAGGTATCATCATTACATATAAATATGTATATATTTATATGTAATGATACCTAAAAATAAATACACTGACGGACACATAAACTGCATCAAAGTTCATAAATACTTTTGAATCAATATTTTTGATAATTATTCAAATTTTCTATACAAATTTAAATTGAAACCTATAGTTCGGTTCGTTACCTTTATAACAGCGTATCATACCATACCTTTAAGTATATGTTTGTGTACTGGAATTGAATGGTCCTCAATTTGTTTGAACAAAAAACGATAAATGTAACAAAAATTGGTTTTATTTAAAAATGGTTTTTACATAAAAAAGAAAGTTTCAGCACCGGTTTTTTTTTTAGTATGGTAATAGTTTTTTTAAATGTGCTATAAGAGCACGAGACGTAATACAACCTCCACGTTCTGTTATTACACATTCTAATCGGCTCCGCATAGATCTTATTAGGGTTATTAATCGGTCTTGTGGAATATTGTTTCATTCTTCTGAAATCGTTGTTCTTAGTGCTGCTACTGTTGTGGGCACAGGATTTCTCGCTTTTTTAAAGCTGTCCCAAACATGCATGATTACGTAGGGAAGTTGAAACAATGAATCGGTCGTCACGAGGAGTGGTGGTCACTCTTGTTCTGCCAGTACCGGGTCTCCTTTTGTGAGAACCTTTCTCTACAAATCTTCGGTATACTCTAGAAACCGTTGATTGGTTTAAATTTCTGGCAAATTCGGGCATCCCTGCAGTTTCCAGACTTGCCTCCCAGTGGTAAGATATCACCAATTTCGACGTCGGCTTCGATACGTACCGCCCCGTTCAACTGTCATTTCCCGTTCTATTCACTTATGAATTTGTTATGAAGAAGGACAATAAAAAGAAAAAGTTTTTACAGCGGTTGCACTCCTCCTCATTGAAAGTGCACCTCAGTAATATCTTACCTGTCCATCACCATCTGGAGACAGAGCAGCGGCGCTCGTTCTTTTTGACGGAGACGCAGATGCAATGTCCTTTGAGCGCTGCGCACCTAGATTATCCCGGTTACTCGTTAGAGCACAACTTTTGCTCACGAATGTGGTCATGCTGAAGACCGAAAAGATTCGGCATACGTCATTTGGGCTGATGCTCGAAGCCACAAAACTCCGGATCTAAGTTCAAAGAAGTGAGCCTTTAATCGAGCATCAAGTCCTACAAAAAGGCACTGCGGAAGGCTCATCTTGATCGAATCGCTAAGAATGGCGAAAAGCTCTCTGTCAGAAAAACTGGCAGTCGAGCTTTCTGGTCTCTTCCCAAAGTCAACGAGTCGAACTTCTGCTAACCCTCACTGCCTGCTCTGCTAAAACCGGA
This sequence comes from Napeogenes inachia, assembly GCA_959347355.1. Lineage (NCBI taxonomy): Eukaryota > Metazoa > Arthropoda > Insecta > Lepidoptera > Nymphalidae > Napeogenes > Napeogenes inachia. The sequence continues at coordinate 934,846 of OY365796.1, read as the reverse complement.
TGGATCCCTGGCCCACACAGCAATAGAAAAAGTGAATGTGTTTTACTTCTCTGTTTGCTAATCATTTGCATCTAGACACTGGCAATGATTCTCCAGCACATCTCCCTCACTGCAGTATTTCGATGCCTGAAAACCGCATTACGGACAAAGATGTATGTGAAGTTTCAAGAACATTGTGTCCTTAAGATGTGAATAAATCCAGTGGTTCTGGTGGTATACCAGCCATGGTGCTCAAGATATACGCAACTGAGTTGTCTCCTGTATTGACACTACTGTATCGCTACTCTTTCAATAATACTGGAACAGTGCCGAAGTCCTGGAAGCTTGTCAACGTGTAATCAGTGCTCAAAAAAGGCAGCCGTGCCAATCCAGCCAATTATAGACCGATTCGAATCACCTCTATACTCTACATGATTATGGAGCTTTTACTGAACTCGGGCCTTCTAGCGTGCCAAAAAGGTAACGACCTCCTCAGTGACAGTGAACAGCGATTTCGCCAAAATAGGTCCACTGGGGTCCACCTTCTAGTGTACGCTCCACACACTTTAGGCGAGGACATCGAGAAGAACGGAGAAGCGGTCGTCACTCTGGACGTCTTGAGGGCATTTGACAGGGCATGCGAGCCTTATAAGCAAGCTTTCAGCGTACGGTATATATCCTGGTCTGATCGGCTGGGTAACGAACTTTCTGAGCCAGAGATCTCTTCGAGTAACTACTCGACAACTGTCAACGGGTGCTCCTTGGAACCCTTGACAATAACTGCCGGAGTACCTCAGGTATCCGTTCTTTCTGCAACTCTTTTTCTGTTGTCGAAGCCCGGTACCTATGGGTATCCTGACGACAGCCCAGTTGTAGAAAGCTATCAGCAAAGAGACCGCGAAATCGCAGACATCTCTTCGATGATTTTTTCTTTAATTTGACGGAGTGTATTCGGTTTATCAATGTAGACACGACTCTTTAAATAACCCCATAAAAAGAAGTCTGCTGGGGATAGGTCTGGACTTCTGATCGGCCATGGGATGTCACCTCGTCTGGAAATCAGCTTTTCCGGAAACATTTCTTTGTCCACCGGCAAAGACTAGTTCGATGTGTGACACGTAGCTCCATCTTGTTGAAACCATGTGTTACGATTATAGCCAAATTCCAGTAGCATCGGTGCTAAAAACTTCCGTAACATTTTCACATACTCGGCAGAATTAACAGTAACTGAACGGCCTCGACAATCTTCAAAAAAGTAAGGTCCGATGATTCCTTTTGCTGAATTTGCAGCCCATACAGTTACCTTAGGAGAGTGAAGTGGCCTTTCATGTTTAGCTTTGGGATTTTCGCTGCTCCAATACCTGCAATTCTGTTTGTTTACATGTCCATTTAGGTGGAAATGGGCTTCGTCAGAGAATAAGATGTTGTCAAAATTACTGAATCGAGTTAACATTGTTTCGGCATATGACTTACGCAAGTTTAAATCATTAGGTTTTAGTTCTTGCACTATCTGGATCTTATATGGATGTAATTTCAAATCTAATTTCAAAATACGGCGTAATGATGTGCGGGATAATCCTAATTCAGCCGAACGTTTGCGCGTCGATAAATCTGGATCACGTTGAACAGAAGCGGAAACTTGCTGCACGTTCTCTTCGCTTCGAGAAGTCCGCGGGCCGCCGCGCCGGTTTGTTTCACATTTAGTGTAGATCCCGTCTCTTCGAACTTCTTACCCATTTCTTTATTAAAGGAGCACTTGGACACTGACTTAAGTCGTGTAAACCATATTCAACGCGAAATAAGCGTCTCACAGTAATGAGCGAAAAGTTGTTTAAATAAAACTGCTTCACACAGTAAGCGCGTTGTGGCCCCGTGAAGCGATCCATTGCGACTAAATTTCCAAGAAGCGAGCTATTGCCCCCGCCCGCGCCCGCGCCCGGTCCCCGCGCGGCAATAGTTTGCGTGGTAAGTTACATTTAAATGTTAACGAATTCTTGGCCCACCCTGTATATCAAATCGGCCATCATAGCGTGCCGCTAGTGTAGCTGACACAAGCCATTGTTATATTTTGTGTATTTGAGGTAAAAAAAATAAATATTACAGGTACAAAGACCTGTCTTTGACCGAGATAATTTCAACCAACAAATTTGTTAGCCAACAAATAAAATACATGACAATAGTTATCCATAGCAAGTTGATTTTTTTTATTTTGTTAAACAACCTTAAAGCTTTTTAGCAAAGAGAAAATAGTTTTTTTTGATAATTTAAAAAATAACTAGTATTATTTAAACCGTTATTGTCAGCGAATCTATCTACTCCTCCTCCATCCCCAATAATAAATTGTTCGTCTTTAAATGCTATACCTATTTAGTGGTATATTATAAATCTGTAGATTTTGTCTAAACATATATATATTTTTGTATATGCTTATGACACATGTACGGTGTCATGAACTTTTTGAACGTCTGGAATATACTATCGGTAGACGCTACCCCGTAACCCTCGTAGTGGGGTGCCACGGGATAGCTATTTCTCTGCTAAAGCTGAAAAATTATGATCTGTATTTGTGTGTTGTGCACAAACTGTATTTTTAAGAACATGCAATTGTTCAATTGATAAGCCGTAGGTATATATCTATTATTGATAAGTTTATCATAAAAATATAATGAAAAATAATTATTTCTTATTTACTTTGTAGGTGTTACAACAATTATCTTGAAAATAAATTAGTTTTTTTCTATTGGTAGCCTCTCAAGTAACAATGTTTAAGAAATTATTTTAATTTTATCTCTTTATGCTCTCTGCAGGCGCTGTTTAAAACTCTAAGGCGCATTAACTAAGAGTCAAGAGTAAGAAATGAATTAAGAGTCGTCTGATTAAAAAAAAAAAACAAAAAGTATATACCTATAACATATATTTTTTATTCTTATTAATTTGTTATTATAACATCTATAAAATAAAACAATTAATATTCTGCAATTTTTTTGTGAAATTAATTATTATTTAATCATGATTGTATACCCTGTCCGTTATCAGTCAGTGTTTTTAGTTATGGTGCCCAGGTTTTCAGCTTTTTCCCTGATTTCTTCAAATATCGGAATTGTGTCAATGGTTCGCAAATTATATTCATAGAGTTTTTTATTAAAAGCGTAGTATTGCATTAACGCTGCTTCTGCGCCATACGCTGTTGGTTTGCTTTCAGAACTAAACTCTATATCAAATTCTGCTGTCGTACCGTTAGAGTAGACAAGAAAGATGGAGTTATCGTATACTAAGCCAACTGCATGTTTAACAACGAATGGTGCTCTTACAAGTCTTATCGAACTGGAGTTGTGCGCGAGACCTTGAACCTTATAAATTCCATTAGCGGATCGAATAAATATTTCGTTATCAGAAGTATAGTAATAAATATTATTGGAGTCATCTAAAATAATATCTTGAGCATCCGCAACGTCATCTATAAGTTCTTTAGATTCACCGTTGTTAGTAACCTTGTACAATTCATGAGCGTCTGTTAAAATATATATAGTATGTCCTGTTTCATCTGTAGCAATACTTATGATGCCATCAGTGATGGACCCGTACTTTTTAGCTGATTCGGATTCAACATCATATACGTACAAACCATCACTTGCTCCAAGAAATACTAAATTATTATTATTTGCAGAAGCTGCTGAAGTTCTTCCTGTTGGCAATATGTTTTTGGCTTTGCCATTTTTATATACGTATAGACCGTGGTATTCATGTGTACCGCCATTCAAATCGGCTTCTACAAAGAAGACAGTAAGATCCGTAAGAAAGTTTTCATCCGTGTCAGTATTATTATTATTGTCAATATCTTTTGCAGCGAAGTTGACGGCATTTAAAGGGACATGAATATCAACAATGTCGTGATTGCCTTCATATTTCACGAACGACTCATTATATACACTCGTTGGAACTGCCAGTTTCTTGTTCTCTTCTTTAGAGAAGGTGTCCGCTCGCGACGCTCCAATCAAACAAAATACACTGAAAATAAAAAAAATCCTCATTTTCGTACCTGTAATGATAAAAATATATTGCTGAGATATTTGTTTTGCTTAAAAAATATAAAAATATCCTGACTAATGCTGAGTTAAAAGTCTTGGTTTATAAAAATAATATGAATACAAAAAATCATTTTCTCTAATTGTAAGTAAAACATATGAAATGAAGTGAAATATAATCTAAATAATATTTTAAGCTGTAGATGTAATATCTCTTACCCGCTAGTTAACCCTACGACTATCAAATGTAACTTCCCTCATCTTTTCCGTATATATAGCGGTGATGATTATTAAGTTTTCTTATCGGATTGTCATAAATCTCCTCTGTTTGTTTATCAGATGTTTTGTCAAACATGCAATATATTTTTAATAGCTGACTTTTGATATAACAAAGTTATACGTGGCTAGTAAGGTCTAGTCGCCGGAATTCAGGGGTAATTTATTAAAATTTATTAAAGTTTTGTGGAAAAAAGTTCAATTCTATAATCATTGCATGTAAGTATGTTAAGAGTCGTCGCTAAGAACTTCAACGACAACGAATTTTAATATATTAGTAAAGTTAAGTAACGTATTTTATTATAAATTATTAAAGTCGGTTTTTGGTAGGTACAGCTCAAACCTCTTGTTATATTATTGTATGAGAGAACTATCCGTAGTATTCTATTTTCGGACAATAATCTAATAATCAATATTAAGTAGTGAGTGAGTGCGGACGTACAGACAAACAGACAGTTGGTGTCATGTATTAATATAATATGTATGTATAGACGTTTTCCGTGACTGTCTCTGCTCTTTGCTCGAATCGATCGAATATGAACGTAAATAATCTATACCTATATAAGAGAAAGTATGTTTGTATATTCCGGATAAACTCCGAAACGGTTTGACAGATTTTAACCAAATATTCTACCCAGCGGGTAATCCTGTAAAGATTGGTGACGATCGAAGCATTTGTTATGGAACTGTCAGTGACAGTTTTTTTACTAGTGATATTGTTTTTTACATCAAACTATTTAAGGTCAGTTATAACGTCATGACACTATCCATGTACAAGATAGAGAAACGAGTACAAGAACATGAAATTCAGGTTGAATCATAATTATTAACGCGGTGGTAAATTCTAATAAGTTAATTCTTATATTCAATATATTTTTTTATTCTGTACTTTGAGTTAATACATCTTTAAATTAAGCCCTCGAAGCGGGCTGGATATGCTAGTTAACATATCAATGCTTTTTAATGAATAGGACTCTGTTTTTTAATAACAATAAAAACATTAAATAAAGAAATAAATCGACCTTTCCTTTCATATGTCGTGGTCTTTCAGAGTTCATTAACAGCTTGACTCTAAATAACACGGTTTGCTTTATTTTTGTTACTATCAACAAAGCTTTTGTTTTTAAGAAAACGAAACAAAGACATCCATGATACAACAAGTTTTATGAGAACACTGTTAAAACTATATATGTATAACGAAGGTAACTCTGGCCCCTCACTATCTGGATGGTCCAACATGGCGGTAGGCTTAAAATAACAGTCTCAACACGTAATACAATAGTCTATTTATTCACTACACGGCACTGATTACAGAAATTACAGAAACTACACACGATCAATTAGTTTTAATTAGTCTGATTAGAATTGGAAATGAGATGAATTCGAAGCAACGGGGTGACTTTACTTTTACGTCTTAAATCAACAACTTGCGCTCGCGTTCCCTCCAAATGTGTCCCTCTATTCGAAGCTATTCAGTAAACTGACAAGTGACATGTCATCTGTCAGATGACATCGACAGCTATCCAATCAAATGTCCTGTCACCGCGATGCATCGACTACATCCAAGCATACTGCTTGACATTTCCAATAAGTGTTATTGAGTGCCTTTTATTATTTTAATCCCAATAATTAATTAACAAGTGAAACTGTAGATGGCGCTAAAATACTGACACTCCGACACGGCCATCTTGACAACTCACACGTCCTCGTGTGATGGTTCGGCTTCTGAAACAAGATTTTTTTTTGCACAGAAAAATTTTCTTTGTTCGGCCTTCCTGACCGAAAGGAACAGGGATAATTAAACTCTGTTACATAATCAAACTATTTTATTTCGATACAACGTCTATCTGTGTATAAAAATTGGTACCTTAGCTATACTGGTCATCTTAAACAGTTTCATCTCAATCGTCCAATTTTTCACAAAACAATACAACAGTATGTCAATTTCAAAACGTTCTAATCAATCTAGTATGCAATACTCTACAAATCAATACATTGCCTCCATCCGGCAATCACCAGAGTAACCTTCATTCGGCACCCATTTCCAATACAAAACATTGCCTCCATCCGGCAATCTGAGTTCCCTCCCTCCGGGACTCAGTTTTAACACTACACATTGCCTCCATCCGGCAACACAACGACCGCCTACATCTCCAAACCAAACGCAAGCCACTCACAGTCGTAGCCGCACTGCGACGGGATATAATGCCCGATATTACGCCTACGCTACGAATGGCATGGAGATGCATGCCATCTGAACGACTTGCATACTGTGTTACAACTAGTGACACGAAGGTCCATCCCCTCCGTGATCACCTAAGCTCGTCTCGTCAATTTTGCTACAGTCTGAATATAAATCATTGTCGTCGAAATTGTCATTGTCAGGCATTTTACGTAGTCGGTCATGCGCGTATTTGTAAGTCCGGTTTGAGTTCAAAGCTTTAAGAATATAGCGATCCCCCTCTAGCAACTCAGCAATTTTAAAGGGACCCTTATATTTGGGATCAAGTTTCGTTTGATTTCGCTCTTCGTTCTGCAATAAGACAAAGTCTCCCACAGAAAACCGTTTTATCTTGGCCTTATTAGAGTCAAACCGTACCTTATCATATGCAGAACTCTTTTCCATGTTCTCCACAGCCTCCGATCTAACCGCTTCGATGTCAACTTCCGGATAGTTGTCAACAGCGAGTAGCACTTCTAAAGGTCTAGCTACCTTACCGATAAACAGTTCTAGTGGACTAGCCCTCGTAACTCTGTTCATGGTACAGTTGAGAGCAAGTTGCACATCTGGCAGAGCGTCCTGCCAGGAACGATTACTTGTTTCTACAGCTGTCAGCATATTTTTCAGGGTGCTCATGACGCGCTCTACTTGGCCGTTGGCTCGCGAGCTACCCGTGGCTATTAGATGGAGCTTGATACTTACAGAGTCGCAGTAGTCCTTGAAATCTCTGCTAGCAAAGCAGCGTCCCTGATCAGCGATTATACGGTAGGGTGCGCCAAATAATGCAACACTAGCTTTAAGGGCTTTAATACTGCTGGCTGTATCAATATGAAGTGTGTGTTGTAGAAATACGTACTTGGTGAATGCATCGATCAGCACGAAGACATATTCCTTCCGATCGTTTTTACCGCTTAATCTCCCGGTAGCATCGACATGTATCGTGTGCCAGGGTATTGCTACCTTTGGAATAGGGTGCATTTCTGCTTGTACCTTGCCAGAATGCGCCTTTGAGATTTTACAAGTCGCGCAATTATCTACGAACTTTCTTACATATTTCGTGATGTTTTCGAACCAATAAAGCTCATAAACTTTCTCCAACGTTTTCTCCCATCCTAAATGTAGCAAACCCTCGTGCACGTTATTAATAATAGACCATCGAAACGACCTGGGTACAATTGCCAAGCATCTAGTTCTACCACGCCGCTGAATTTTTCGGTGCAAGATACCTGATCGAAGTTCATAAGTCTTAGCGATATCAGAGGATAGATTCCTCTCTTTGAGATCAAACATCAGCTTCGAAAGCTCCTCATCTCTCTGCTGTTCTGCTATCAGCCAGTTGTCAGTGAGTTTAGTAAGATTAATTTGTTTGGGCCTTACCTTATTAACCAGGTTGTTCTCTTTGTCGACTGGTAATGGATTTCTTGAAAGGAAATCAACATGAGACATTCGCTTACCGCTGCGATGTACAACATCAAAATCAAATGCCTGCAGGAACGCCCACCACCTGTGTACGCGCGGTGTGAGGTCTAGTTTCTTCCGGGTGGACTGGAGTGAACTACAATCGGTCACGACATCAAACTTGTGACCATATAAGTAGTGCCGGAAGTGTTTGACGGCGTTGACAACTGCAAGGGTCTCTAGCTCGTAAGAGTGATACTTGGATTCTGCGGCTGTAGTGCGTTTACTAAAATAAGCAACTGCATGCGATTTACCTTCCTTCCGCTGAATTAGCACAGCGCCGTATCCTATTGCACTCGCGTCTGTGTGTAGCTCCGTCTTGAGAGTAGGGTCGTAGATCATAAGGACTGGCTCACTAGTTAAGATAGAAATTACCTGCTGCCTGATGGACTCATACTCAGGCTTCCAATCTATCTTGCCATTGCTAGAAGTCAAAGCATATAAAGGAGCCATCAACTGAGAAAACTTTGACACGAACTGGCGGAAATATGACGCCAGACCGATAAACTGACGTAGTTGTGTCACTGTTTGAGGTGGTGGCAAAGCGGTCAGAGAGTGAATCTTACGAGAATTAGGGCGTATTTGTCCATGACTGACTTCGAACCCGAGATATTCCACTTTCTGCTTCAAGAAAGCGCACTTTTTGTGATTGAGAGAAAATCCCTTATCGACAAGGACTTGAAGTACTACTCGGAGTCGTTCAAGTGCCTCCTCTACACTGCATGCAACAATTAATACGTCATCCATGTACACCACGACATAGGTGTTCACCAGGTCCCCAAGAGCGTGAATCAGAGCTCTTTGAAAAACAGAAGGTGCATTTCGGAGCCCAAAAGGCATAGTCAGATATTCAAATTGCCCATCGGGCGTTACAAAGGCTGTTCGTTCAATAGATTCAGGCTCAATACGAATCTGGTGAAACCCTGATGTCAAATCTATAACAGAGAAAAATGTACCGCCATGTAATCTGGCAATCTGGTCAGATATGAGAGGTAGAGGAAACCGGTCTGGAACTGTATTGTCGTTCAATTCACGATAGTCCACACACATCCTGTCTGTTCCATCCTTCTTTTTCACAAGTAGAATAGGACTTGCAAACGGCGAGGAACTACAACGGATTATCCCGGCCTTGAGCAACTCTTCAATCTTACCTCTCACCACCTGTCGCTCTTCCGGGCTTAATCTATAGGGGCGCCGATAAACGGTTTTGTGGGGGTCGATAAGACGAATCCTCATAGGCTCAGTGTCAGCGGGGGAGGTAGGAATACCAGTAACAAAATTATTTTTAAAAGATTTCAAAATGTCTAGCAAATGTTTTCTGTTCTCGGGGGGAACATCAGTGTCAATGGAGTCAAAATCAATTTTATTGTCATCAATTACATCACACACATTAACTACTAGAATCTTTTCAAATTTCAGTTTGTCTGATGTCATATGAACTGCCAACCCGAGTGCTAAAACTTCCCGCCCTATCATAATTTCGTATTGCAAACAATGGTCGGGTAAAACATGTAAAAGAATTTCAAAAAGTATTCCGTCAACTTCAACGGTAGACAAAATCTGTATAGTCGAATATACAGAGGTCTGCCCAATGCCTGTCATTGTCACATGGTCATAATTTCGCTTACCCCTAAATTTACATGAAACAGATTCTTTAATTAGTGAACATTCTGCTCCCGAGTCGTAGTTGAAAGAAAATTGCTCACCAAAATGACGTAAAAGTCCAGCAGGTGCTTTCAGGACGCATACATCCACTCGTTTTTCTTTTGTTGAGCTGACCGCAGTGCTGCTGCTTGGCTCTTTACTGCTCCGCCCCGGGCAGTTAGATGCATAGTGTCCTTGCTCGTGACAGTTGAAACAGGTGATCCGGTTAAGTTTTCCAGCTGACTGGTTACTCGCGTTGTTGGGCGTCTTCGATCCAACTTTATCTTTCTGTAACTTTATATCCCTGCTTTGACGGCAGTAAGTTGATTTATGCCCTAATCTGCCGCAGTTGAAGCATTTGAGAGCAGTGAAGGGTGCACTGGGTCGAGTTTTCTTAGCGTCGGGACCTTCACGTTCATCACTAGATGGATTGCTACGTTTTAAGAAAGAAACAGCCTTTAGTTCCCTTTGTAGTTCACTACGTGTCTTTATGTCCGTGGTGAAGGATAACCTTTGAACACGCGGGTCAATTTTTGCGATATTCGCTAAGACTGTAGCAATAGCAATCTGTTCTATAGTAAGGCCGCTCCACCTAGACATTATGGACGTCATGAGGGTAGCTGCATATGCCGCCAGACACTCATTATCTTTCGGTTTCTTGCTGTTCAAATTTACTAAAAAGGAGGCGGTAGTCTCTGGACAATCGTATCTGGCAGTGAACAGCTCCTTAAATGCACCCCATGTCATCCCGGGGTAAGATACAGATGATAACCAGGCGGAAGCTTCACCTTTGAGCGCGCGACTTAACGCGATCATAAGTGATGGTCCTTGGCGAAGTTGATTGGTCACACACATGTCCGCAGTCATCAACCAGGCGCGTGAATCTATGTTTCGTGTTTCGGGATCGAAATTCGGAAGGCGAATATCGGTACTAGAAGAAGAGGCCTGCATTGCCTGCACAATAGCCAAAAAGTTACGGTTCTGTTGTTCCAACAGTAAACGCCATTTTTCGTCACTTGTATCACCTCGAAATGTATGCGTGTAATTGCCATACCCATCTTGATTCGCGTCTCCGCCTGCACCACGTGGGCCGGTTGGGTTACATCCCACTTCTGATAACGAAGGTAACTCTGGCCCCTCACTATCTGGATGGTCCAACATGGCGGTAGGCTTAAAATAACAGTCTCAACACGTAATACAATAGTCTATTTATTCACCACACGGCACTGATTACAGAAATTACAGAAACTACACACGATCAATTAGTTTTAATTAGTCTGATTAGAATTGGAAATGAGATGAATTCGAAGCAACGGGGTGACTTTACTTTTACGTCTTAAATCAACAACTTGCGCTCGCGTTCCCTCCAAATGTGTCCCTCTATTCGAAGCTATTCAGTAAACTGACAAGTGACATGTCATCTGTCAGATGACATCGACAGCTATCCAATCAAATGTCCTGTCACCGCGATGCATCGACTACATCCAAGCATACTGCTTGACATTTCCAATAAGTGTTATTGAGTGCCTTTTATTATTTTAATCCCAATAATTAATTAACAAGTGAAACTGTAGATGGCGCTAAAATACTGACACTCCGACATGTATATATTTTATATACCTAAAATAATAATTACCTAAAAGATAATAAATGGTAAAATATACAGAACCAATTTTTAAAAAATCTAGAAAAGCCACATTATAATCATCTTGTTCATTAATTTCGGAAAATAGATAAAACGTTGTACCTACGTATTATTGTTATATATTATATATTGTTTATGATAGCCTCGCCTGCACTCAGTCCAGCTTCATAAATAATCTATCAATTAAAACATGTACATCAGTATGTTATACATACACACATATTATATATATAAATATAATGTATGTATGTAATGTAGAACAAATGTTGTTGGGATTGATGTAGAGTGGTTTCTTGCAAGAAGTGGCCAATTAATTAAAAATAAAAAATATTACATATGAATTTGTCATTTTTATACGATTGTTCATTGTGTTTTCTCATTTTGGCGCCAATATATTGTACAATATTTTGCGATATTAAAATGGAGTAGGGTGATAAAGAGAACAGAATCGCTGTGATTGCATTACACAAAGTAGGTATGGAGCCAAATGCAATTTTTAAAACTCTCCATACACTTGGTATTAGTCAAATGTTTGTGTACCGAGCTATGAATAGGTACAATGAGACTTCTTCTGTTTGTGACAGAGAAAGATCTGGCCCTCAAAATCGCCGAAAAAGGTGGTCAAAGCAGTAAGGGAAAGAATTCGAAGAAATTCTGTCTCAAAGCAAAAGGTTTTATCTCGGGAAATTTGACGGCACGGCGATTTCATTCTTAAATATTTTACAAACTATGTTTTTGTTTCTTTTTATATTTTATTACTTTTCCTGATTTGTTATTGTTAGCTTAAATCCATTTATAAAACTATTAATATATATGTAGTTTACGAGATTCCTTTTCAAATACCTACTAAGACCGCACACCGTCAATGTGACGGCGGCGATAAGAACTGTAAACAAAGTTTTCTACGAAGTAATGAGGGTACTTTTGTTTTATTTATTTGAGTTCTCAGTAAGTTGTTATTGCACGCCTTGTTTACATTACACTTAGTAGACGCTGGATTCATTTAGTGAGCAGCCGTGATTTGTTATAAAAATGCGTCGCGTTCTCAATAGTTCCCAAATAGAAAAAGAACTGTCGCAATATCGTGATATACAACAAGATGTGTCAGGTGATGAAAGTGGTGACGATTTATCAGACAATCTTTGTGAAAACCGTGATGCTGAATTTCAGCCGGAGCAGGTCACTTCTTCATATGAAGACTCCGAACCAGGTTCCCTTGCTACGGATAACATTAGTATTGCAAATTTGCGCAGAAAACGCGGGGTATCTCGTAGATCAATTGGCGGCGTAAGAGCAGGGCGTGGTGGACGTTCAGCTAGGACATCTTCACTGCCAGAAGTTGGTATGTTACAAGTAGCAAGTGACGGCACAGAATGGACTTGTATTTCTGCAGACGCTAGTGAAGTAGGACGTCGAAGTCAGCAAAATATACTTAGAGAAATGTCAGGGACTACTCCGTACTCCAAACGATACGTTGAAAATAAAAAGCCAATTTCTGCGTGGAGGCTATTTATTCATGAGTACATTCTTCGACGTATAAAAGAATGTACTGAAAAGGAAGCACATGACAAGAATCAAGATGACACTTGGAACTTATTCCTGGACGAGCTAGATGCATTTATTGCTTTGATTTATGCCCGTGGAGCCAATAACATGAGTCACCTAGATTTGGACATCTTGTGGTCGCAGGATTGGGGACCACCCGTTTTCAAAAATACTATGAGTAAAAATAGATACAAGGAAATTATGAAATACTTACGTTTTGATATGAGAAGCACGCGTTCTGTTCGTTTAGCTAATGATAAATTTGCGATGATTTCGGACATATGGAACAAATTTATAGATAATTGTCAAATGTGTTACATTCCTGGAGAAAATTTGACAGTCGATGAGCAGTTGTTTCCATCAAAAACTCGCTGTCCATTTTTACAATATATTGCAAACAAACCTGATAAATTTGGCATAAAGTTTTGGTTGCTCGTGGATGTCGAGAGTAAGTACCTATGTGGAGGATTTCCGTATCTAGGAAAAGACGAGAACCGATCCAACGATATTTCATTACCCGAATATGTGGTTTTGAAATTGGTACAACCCTATTTCAAAAAGGGCCGAAACGTTACAACTGACAACTTTTTCACGTCGATAAATTTGGCTAAAAAATTGATGGTCGAAAAGACTAGTATTGTTGGAACAATGCGGCGTGCAAGACGAGAAATACCGCTTTTTTGTAGAGCTATTCGTACTACAAGATACGAAACGTTTATAATGAAAACAGAGACCAATACAACCCTTACTGTTTATCAAGGAAAACCAGGAAAAAATGTTATTATTTTGAGTACTTTGCACCCCAACGTGAGCATAAATAGTGATGGAAAAAAGCTGCCCGAAACAGTTAAATTTTATAATGAAACGAAATTTGGTGTGGACATCATCGATCAAATGGCACGAAAGTACACCGTAAGAGCTGGAAGTCGGAGATGGCCTGTTCATGTTTTTTACAATATACTTGATTTATCAGCTATAAACTCATGGATTCTGTACAGAAAAGTCACCGGAATAAATATTTCTCGCCATGATTTTCTCCTTCAACTAGTGAACGACCTACGTGCAGAGTATGTGAAAAAAATAACTACTTCAGCTGCGGCGACTCAAATACAAGAAAGTAATTCTGAAACAAGTGGACAGTGTTCTACAAACCATAAGAGGCGGCAATGTCAAATCAATCATAATTGTAAAAAAAACAGAACGTGTGACAACTGCACAATCTGTAAAAAAGCTGTTTGTGGAAAATGTATAAAAGATTTAAAAAAAACTATTATTTGTTACAAATGTTACTAAGTATAAGTGCTAAAATTGTTATTTTTTAATAAAAAGAATCAGGAGATATTATTTTTGTTTCATTTTAAAGCGAAATACGCAATAATTGTATGAGTAACCTGATTGAATCTCTAGTACCGTTAAATTGACGGCTGTGGTCTTTAAAGGTATTTAGGAAGCCCGACCCTTCTAGTGTTAAAAGATGACCTAGGACTTGCAGCCTTTCGGGGCGTCGCGGTGAGTGCGAAAGCGATCCCGTGGCGTCCCATTGTAGCGATGAGGGCAGCCGTTCGTTTTTTAGTGGGGTACCTTAAAAATGGCAGCGTTTCCTATGCCGCCGGGTGTCGCACATACCGCCCGGCCATCGCCTTCCTGGCCTGGGTGATGATGCGGAAACGCATTTTTCCAACGATAAAAAAAAAGGACTTGCAGCCTATAAGAGACGCACTGGTCATTTCTTAACTGATAAATTAAAGATGAATAGGGTGGTAAAATCGAAACAACTATTGAAGCGGTAATCAAGGGGAGATCATAGAAAATTTTTGTTTACGGATGAGATTTTTTTACAATGGAGCAACATTTTAACAAACAAAATGACCGTATTTATGCTCAAAGCTTAAAGGAAGCTTCCCAATTAGTCGACAGAGTGCAACGTAGGCATTGGTGATTGGTGATGGTTTGGTGGGGTGTTAGCTATGAAGGAGTGACTGAGCCCTATTTTTGTGGAAAAGGTATCAAAATATCAGCACGAGTGTATCAAAATACTATTGTTCAAATTCAAATTCAAATTCAAAATATCTTTATTCAAGTAGGCATTTACACGCACTTTTGAATCGTCAATTACATTAAATTGGTCAGTATAGTCAGTCTGTGAGTAAGCTACCACCAGCTCGGAATGCTGTTCTGCTGAGAAGAGCTGGCCAGAAACTCAACAGTTGCTCTTTTTAAATAAAATTTAACAATGTTTGACTTATAAATTATAACATGAACCCTGCAAATGAGTCAATTTTATTTATTTTATAAACTTAAATGCAATTTTGGAACAACTAGAACCGTCGCAATCAATCGGAAAAGAAGCCCAATGATTTCAGGCAACGAAAATTAAATAGTAATAACAGTAAATACATATATATATATATATATATATATATATATATATATATATATATATATATATATATATATATATATATATATACATATATATATATATATATATATACATATACATATATATATATATATATACATATACATACACATAAATCTTCGGCCTGCCACACAACCAGTCACCGCAAGCAGCACCCGTTCACGAGCATAACACAAGAGCCAGCCATCACCCCCTTCGCACATATTTGAGGGAGGGAGGCAACCCGACTCCCGATGCTACCGCAAGTAGTGACTTCTAAGGAATCGGTGTGATGCAGAAGGTCGATAAAGCAAAATTAATTTACAATAAAAAACAAATTGCGGAGATTACTAGCTATTCGCAATACAATACAGATTTATGACCCAAGATTTATGATACAATGACCCAAGTTCCACACATTTCGATCAACCAAAAACTCTTGAATGTTATAGTAAGATTTATTTAATAATATACCTTTAATTTTAGATTTGAAACCAAGAAAAGGAAGATCTAAAATATCTTGTGGAACCTTATTATATATGCGTATACTCAAGCCCATGAAGGATTTCTGAACTTTTTGAAGTCTAAATTTAGGCGTTACAAGCCTATTTTTATTTCTTGTATTAATAGTATGTCTGTCGCTGTTTTTTTTATAGTCATTTAAATTTTGGCGTATATATAGTAAGTTATTAAAAATGTATTGAGAAGCGACCGTAAGAATACCGATTTCTTTAAAAACTTCTCTTAGGGAGTCTCTAGCTTTTAAGTTACAAATAGCCCGTATAGCTCGTTTTTGTAAAATAAATATAGAATCAATTTCGGCAGCGCTGCCCCATAGTAAGATACCGTAAGACAATATACTGTGAAAATAACTAAAATAAACGAGTCGAGCCGTATTAGCGTCTGTTAATTGTCTTACTTTTTTAATTGCAAAGACGGCTGGGCTAAGTTTGCTTGCGAGTGTCGAGAGATGGGCGTTCCACTGGAGCTTTTTATCTAAAGTTATACCTAAGAAAGTTGTCGAGTCAGTCAGTTCTAACACTTCATTGTTAAGAAATAAACTACAATCCTGACTTTTTACATTAGGAAGTGTAAATTCCATGCATTTAGTTTTCTTAGTATTTAATACCAAATTATTAATTTCAAACCAATGAAGAACACGTGACAGAGCACAGTTAACTTTGTCAAAATTAGGTTTATTACGATCAACTTTAAAAATAAGTGAGGTATCATCAGCAAAAAGTACAATGTCACATAGTCCTTTTACATAAAAGGGCAAATCATTAATATATAGTAAAAATAAAAAGGGGCCAAGAATAGATCCTTGTGGAACACCCATCTTTAGGTGAGAACCAGCCGATTTACAATTATTTACATCAACCGTCTGAACTCTTTGATTTAGGTAAGAGGCAATAAGATCAAGCGCAGCACTACGCACACCATAGTGGTTAAGTTTGCATAGTAATGTTTGATGGTCTACGCAATCAAAGGCTTTAGATAAATCACAAAATACCCCGATTGCATTCTGTGACTTCTCCCATGCGTCGTAAATGTGCTTAAGAAGCGTGGCACCCGCATCAGTTGTTGACTTGCCTTTGGTGAAACCAAATTGTTTACTATGCATGATTTTATTGCTGTAAACGAATTCTGTCATTTGGTTGACAATAATTTTTTCGAAGATTTTACTTAAGGTAGGCAAAATAGATATTGGCCTATAATTTCCCGGTTCAAGTCTATCGCCGCTTTTAAACAAAGGAACTATTTTACTATTTTTCATTAAATCTGGAAATGTACCGGTTTCAATACATTTGTTAAAAATTAAGGATAATTGGGGAGCAATGTCATTTATAACAGTGGTAAGTAATTTAACTGACATACCCCAGAGATCCCCTGTTTTTTTCATATTTAGGTTTCTAAACGTTTTAACAATTTCATTTGATGAAACAGGTTTAAAAACAAAACATTTGTCACTGACTCTTACGTTATTCGTCAGTTCCGCAATTGCATCAAATGGTGAAGAATTTAGATTCCGCGTGACTGTTACAGGAATTTCTTTAAAAAAAGTCTCAAAAGTAGCCGCAACATTTGAATCTGTATTTATTTCAATATTATCAATTTTTAGCTTAATAGGTCCATGAACAGCCCTAGTTTTCCCAGAAACGCTAGATATAACATCCCACGTTGCTTTTATCTTATCATCAGAGTTTAAAATTTTATTTCTAATATAAATCGACTTGGCATGTACGCAAACGTTTTTAAATATTTTAGAGAAATTTCTAACTCTATTAAAGAACACGGGATCATGATTCCATTGCCTCTCACCATACAAATCATATAATTTTTCTCTACTTTTGTATATTCCCGGGGTAGCCCAATCACTAAATTTAAGTTTTAGGTATTCAGTTATAGTTTTTGGTTTAAAAATATTATTGAATTCTTGTAACAAAAAATCGAAAACTTTATTATATAAATTATTGGGATTGCCATCGCTCATGTCTACTTTATGCAGTTTTTGCGCAACAATATTCTTAAAAGTATTAGTTCGGTTTTTTGTTATCGGTCTGCAAGTAAATTTTTGGGACTTTTCATTTTCACGATTGATTAATATAGAAAATTTTTGACCACAGTGGTCTGAACTTAAATTTGTCATTATCGTCTCTTTATAAATGTTACAGCGACAGAACACATTATCAATACAAGTCGAGGAAACACTAGTAATGCGAGTAGGTTCAAAAAATACGTTCAATAAGTTAAAAGATTTAAACAAATTTAATAAACGTACACTAGACGAAGTTACTTGTAATATATCTACATTAAAGTCACCGCACACAATCACGGACTTGTTTTTATGACAAAGTTTAGTTAAAATATCCTCCATTTTGTTTTCAAATTCATCAAAATCACCAGAGGGAGGTCGGTACACGCATAAAATAATATGTTCATTGAGCTCAATGCAGGATAGTTCAATAATTCGCTCGACAGAGAGCGCCACTATGTCTGATCGAGACTTGAACACTACATCGCACAGTGTGTCGTCTAGAACAAGCTAGCTGGACAAAATTATTTTTTAATGGATATAGGTTGCAAAGCCTCTCCTAGATACTAATATAAATGATTTTATTAATAAAAATACTTGGAAACCCATAAAAGATGCAAAACCCAAAAATAATATGCATTCATTAAAAATACTGGTGTTTATTGCACGATTCGTAAGAAATATCAATTAAACTAATAGGTATTTAAAGCTAAATACATTATCTAACGATTAAACTAATATTATAAGAATAAATAAAACTAATTAATATTTACAACTTTAATTAAAAATTAATTAGTACACAATAAACCTATTAAATAATGACTAAATTATAACTTACTACTAAAAAAAGAATATTCATTGGATTATAATGAGGACAAACTTAGGAATTATTCATCATCACTAAGTTCATCCTCAGAAGAATCCTCTATACAATAATCTTCAGTATTAATATTTACAGTATTTACATTTTTTATGCGTCTCAGTTACCGTCACATGTTCATCTGGTGGCAAACAAGCTTTCTTGGCCTTACGAAGACTATGAAATGATGGAAATACCTGATGTCCAGCCAGCATACTCCACTTCCGCGTCTGTTTGTAGGCGTGACTAGTAGATTTAAGAGTCTATATAACACGCAAGTGCCTCATCACTTGTAAGGCACCTTTGCTGCTTGAGGTCACTCGACTTTCGTTCACTGAACTTTTCAGGATTCTCACTAACTTCTCGAATTAGTTTTGCGACGTTGCGTTTGCCTGATTGTCGAGACGCTATTTCAGCAGCAACCAAAAGCTCCTCAGAGCTTCGTAACTGAACCAAATCATCGACACGTCGCCGGTTGGTTTTGGCACTTGCGTTTGCCAGGTCCACTGGCGGTCTCCCGGGACCAGGCAGTGAATGTGATGACGTTGATGCTTCTGCAAGGTCATAAGACACATTAAACTGTAAGTTTTCACCTTCTGGCCACTTAGCATTACAAGCTAAGAAACGATCCCGTATTCGGCTAGAATTCTCCCATTTCTCCGAAAGTTTCGAAGAAAAACGGGAAATTATAGTCTTGATGTCCTTCAAAGATGCTTCAGTTATGCCACTGAGGTCATGTTCTTGTAAAACAAACATGAAAAGCGCCTTATTTCGGTCACTTTTTGTATGTTTCACCCATTCTTCGAAAATATGCACTTTTGAGACTGTAAAACTGCTACTTGAAAAAAAATTAATTACAGCTTTTGAGCAAAAAGTAGCAAAAAAAAAAAGTTTTATTATAATTAAGAATAATGTGTCTATCAGCTGAAAAAAATACAGACCGGGGATACTGGGGGGTTTTTAGTAATAGTCTTTTGAATTTGAATTTTCGACGACTAAAAGGAAAACGCAACTTGCGGCGCTCAGATTCTAATTTAGTATGAATATAATTTTATTGTAACTACATAAAAAAAATGTACATACCCTTAGTAATAGAATCCATCACTAAAATTTACCACAACTACTAAAATAACCTTGGGAGACGCAATCGTGTCAGTAGCAAAAATGCGAATAATATTATGCATTTAACCCAATTGTCTAATATACTACCCTCATTAACGATGTTATGTATGACTTATGCCAAAACAAGTGTTGTTGGTGTAATTACCAACTAATACCCTAATTACCCCCACTAATGTTTCTAGGAAATCTTAAAGTTGTTTTTGTCCAGCTAGCTTGTTCTAGACGACACACTGTGCATCGTTACGAGCTAAGATAAGTGAGCCACCGCGAATAGCTTTCTCTCTACAGAACGAACTTGACAATTTATAATTTTGTACATTTATAATATTGTTATTCTTTAACAACCAGTGCTCTGTAATGCATAATAAACTAATGTTATATTTTTGAACAAACAGTTCCACTTCCGATTCCTTGCCACCTAAGCCTTGTATATTTTGATGGACAATAGTAAACAGCTTAGGCTTTGTCTTAAAATTTAGTTTAAAGTGGAACGATTATGTTTTGTCAGTACTACACTATTTAAATTACAATCATTTTTCGTTAAATCTCTTATAACGAAGTTTTTTAAATTAAATGCTACTAAAGTAGCAATCTGTTTTTTGTTGAGAAGGCAGTCCGTTAATAACACCATGTCCAATAATCAAGTATGGTTCTTCTGGTTCCTATGTTTCATAAAGCTCGGTCCACGCAGTTTTGGTTGGAAACGAACGTCTCGGAAAGAGCTGAAGACTGGCCTCGTCTAGTTCCGATCTTAATCCGCTGGATTATGATTTATGGTCAGTTTTAGACGGCACAGCTTGCTCTAAACGCCATGATAATTTGGAGTCCCCTAAAACAATCCATACGTTTGGTAGTGAGGAATTTCCCCATGGAAAGAGCGCGTGCTTCTATTGATAGCTGGCCTCAACGTTTAAAAGATTGTATTGCAGCCAATGGATACCACTTCGAATAAGCTTTTTATATTTTTAATTCTTTTATATTAGTGTATTAAACTATCACACTGTAAAAGAAATAAATATTATTTCCAATTAAAAAAACATTTTTTTTTGTTACTGTAATATATATATTCTGTATTGTCACGACAATCAGCAAAATCTTAATGCTCAGATTATATAAGTATTAACACTCTCTTCCTGCAATGAATCGTTAATGACAGTTGTTCTATTCTTTAAAACGCTTAATTGGCACTGCTCACCAACACACTAAACTGTTCACTATTAAAATCTTTACTATCACTTTTACACTTTATTATACTAGTTCTGTTACATAACTTAGTCTCTCGATCACACACTGCCTTCTCTTGGCTTGAAGACGATATATATATTTACTACTCTTAATCAAATCAGTGTCCAATATTACAATTATTTATTTAGTCAATTAAACTTCTATACAAATATTACATGTTTTGAACAAACCAACAACTGATATCTCTATTTTTTATCAAAATCAATCATACAAAAGTTAACATAAGAAATAACTAGGTTTTTTTTAAATTAAGTATGTATAAAACAACAACGATAAAATAGTAATACTGAAGAACAACAATATGTGGGAGCTGTCTAAAAAGAGGAGTTAAACTAATATATGTAATAATAACATGTTTTCTTACTATTAATTATCGTCTTTTTTTTTTGCTTTTAAATTATTTGCAAATATATACAAATATGCATTACAAATACTGAGAATATATTTAATAAACAACCAAACCCAAAAATACAGACATCTATGTTCATCACAAACATGCATGACCCTGTCGGGAATCGAACCCGATCCCCGTTGCCCAGCTCTACGTGTTACCTACACTCGCACCTAGCTCAGGAATTGCTAACCAGGAATTTCATCATCATTGAGCTCACACGTAGTTAATAACGGAGATGAGGTGGATCGCTGATGCAGCATCGACCCAGAGCGTATTGCCTACGCTACAAACTACCACAACGTAAGATACCAGGTGTGACCCAGTTTTCTTGCGTAAATTCATAATATAGTTAATTTACTGTTCGTTCATTCTTCGAACAACTGTCACCTCTTAGAATCTATACATATAATAAAATTGTCACTGATCCCTTTCTGTACATGGAAAATATAAAAAAAAACGTCATAAGGGGTCTTTATAAGCAAAAGAACCCAAAACAATGTTTTTCATTTTATCTGTTCATCTGTAGGTCTGTATGTTTGTGCACGCTAATCTCGGATTAATCGGATTAAGCCATTATCAGAAACGGATTAATCAATTTGGATGCAGTTTTCGGGAATATATTGTCATGGGATTCACTTTATATTTTGTTTTTTTTTTAAATAATCGGTTAACCAATAAATAAGTTAATAATCTCTTATTGTCGTACCATTGCTGCATACCAGATTGAAGGTTTATAGTTTATACATACATTGGTAAGTACAAAGGGTAAATTTTATCAAAATCGAAATCTAGAAGATCTACGAAGTCGCAGGCAGACAACCCCCGATACAAAAATTACTACAAAAAGAATAAGAATAACATTATTATTTACTTAATGAAGTCTATAGTGTCTATTTTACGAAGTTACGAGGGTTTAGACTAAACGATTTGATATCGCAATTACTTTATTTGCCTTAATAACTTACTTCCATATCATTTTGTACCTTTATTTAGCGTTTCCCCGACGCAACGACTTGAATAAGTACATTATAATTTTATTTTTATTCTTTTTAGACGTCTTTTTATGTCCGGGGTTTTTTAGTTTTTATTATGTTTTCTGATTTTTAAAATTATGTTACTGGTTTCATTATTATACCCGGTGAACCTACGGACACATAAATTTTCACTTGCTTAAGTATAAATTTATATAAATATAGAATGAAAAATAAACTGATACGGGCAGGGATTCGAACCCGCGACTACTGGGAAACCGTCCCATCCGGGACGCTTAACATGGCTATATATGTTTATAGATATTTTCAATATTGCATAAGAACCTTTTATAAATTTCCATAAAACATCAATATCTTAGAGACGACTGCTTCTATTTGAACCAAACATAGCTAAGAACCATCTTAATGAATTAGGCTTTCGATTAAATAAGCAATCAAATCTATTCATGTGTTTGGCAACATTGCCACAGACAGACACACAGATACACAGATCGACAGGTCAAACTTATAACACCTCTCTTTTTAGTCGGGGGTTAATAAACTGTAAATCCTACAGGCCAAGACTACTTGACGGTGTTTGATGTAAACTTTGAAGGTTTATAGTTTATGCATGCGTATGTACAAAGGGTACGTTTTACAGAAATCAAAATCACAGGCACAGCTAGTAATTAATATAATGTAGTAAGTTAATTAAATTTTCAAAGTATATTGATTATATATATATATATATATATATATATATATATATATATATATATATATATATATATATATATATATATATATATATATATATATATATATATATATGTATATATATATATATATATATATATATATATACTTTGAAAATTTAATTTAAGTACGTTCAAAAATATTAAAAAATGTTTAAATAATTTGAATTACATAAAATCAGCACCAGAAACAAAAATGCCATACCCAGCACTAGGCTCCATAAGATAGGTAACTCCTTCAGGGTAAATAATATATATTTTTTACAATAAACTCGCAAAACAAAGCCTTGAGCAATTTAAATACATTTACATCATACATTAAAAATATTAATAATGATAAAAAAAAATATACAAAAATTAAATTAACGACGGTATATTACGCCCTAATTTTAAGTTGGTGTGTCTCTACAGGAGTGTGTCTCTACAGGAGTGTGTCTTTACAGAAGGATTTATTTCGATAAGTACGGTATCAAAATAGGTTCTACTGATACCTCCATTTGAGATAGACAAGTGATCTCTGAAATTGATATAAAGTGGAAAAGATATTAACAAATAAGTACAGTTAAGTTATTAAAATATTTTCTTTTTTAAGCTAAGTGATTTCAGTTTTTATCAGGACGTGGTGGATGAGGAATGAATGTCAATATTTCGTTACTTTGCATTATATATCTTTTAAAATCATTATTTATTTTCATTAACTTCATTATTGTTATTTCGAAATATTTTTTTATTATTTTTGCAGAACGTAAGATTTCAAAGGATTTTTTTTTAAGCCATTAGCTGTTACTTATACCAAGTGTGATGTACAATAGTTCTTTAGCTTTGTTTCATTGTAATTCCAACCTAAACTAGTTTTTTTTTCTCATAATAAACCAAGAGTTTTCTGAAGGTCAAAGTATATTGTAAGTAGTTATCTAGAGTTCTTAGTTAGAGTCAGAGTATTATCTATAACAAGAGCTATCAGTATTTAAAGCAATTTACTTAGAGATAAATGAACGAATTGTTTATAAAGTATAGTGTTTGGAAACTGTATTATATCCCAATACGTAGTAATTAATTTGTTAAACAATATATTTTCCTCTTTTATTACCTGAATATTACAATCGTATGACAATAATAAAATTTTAGTTAAAGTATTGAAGACGAACCAGATATTTACGGACCAATATTAAAACCAAGTACTATTAATAGAAGAAATTTTCGAAATTCTCTTTCTTTTGAACAATTTAAAAAGACTTAACAAATTGAGAAGCAATCAATATCTTATACAGCTCACACTAATAAAATAAGTATGAAAAGGAATAATTCTCTTAAAAAGACTTCAATAGTGCGTATTGTGCGATCAAATTTTTTCGACATGATTACGATGAGTTTTTTGTTATTTTGTATAAGAAAAAGTTAAACCCAAACATTTTATAACGCCAGAAATATAGCCACTAGTAAATACACTATATCTAACGAAAAATATATGTACGCAATTTAAGGTAAATTTGCTTGAAAATGAAACAAGTATTCCCATCAAATATATTAAACTTTTATTGAATTACTCATTATTCATACTTTCTTAGCTCCCAATTTGTGTTTGATTTGGTCTGCGCTGTTGCGGAGAGCCTCAGTTTGTTCCTTGCGGCTTTCAAATATGGTATTCGCCATTATTGCAATTATATTATATTCATAGAGTTTTTTATTATGAGCGTAGTATTGAGCGAAAATTGCTTCCGGAGCTAGCGCCGTGGGTCTCGCTTCGGGACTGAATTCTATGCCTAATTCTTCGGATGTGCCATTAGCGTAGACAACAACCACTGAGTTGTCATTAAGTAATACAATAGCATCGAAAAGAATGAATGGTGGCCTTATTAGTTTTATCAATTTGGAATTAGGCGGAAGAGATTCAACTTTATGAACTCCATCATCGGTCCGTATGAATACATCGTTATTGGAAGTATAGTAATAAAGATTGTTGGAATCATCGACAACAATTTCTTGAGCATCTACAACATCGTCAATTGCTTCTTTGGTTTCACCATTGTTAGTAACCTTGAACAATTTATGATCTTCGGTTAACATGTAAATGTATTTCCCATCATCGTCTGTAGCAATGCTTATGATACCATCAGTGATGGGTCCGTATTTAATAGCCGATACGGAATCAACATCATAAACATACAACCCATCGCTTGCTCCGAAAAACACTAGTTTATTGTTGTTTGAAGACGCCGAAGCAGTTCTTCCTGTTGTTAAAATTTTTTTCATATTGTTATTTTTGTAAACATATAGACCGTGGTCCACACGTTTCCCATCACTTACATCCGCTTCTATAAAGAAGACAGTGACGTCACTCAGAGTATTGTCGTCAGTATTGCTATCAGAACTTGTATCAAAATTGATATTATTTAATGGCAACTACAATATCAACGATGTCATGGTCGGGCGTATATTTGATGAAGGAGTCATCATAGACTTCCTTTGGAATAACAACCTTCTGGTCATCGGAGACTGGTGTAGCTCGCAAGACTCCAAGGAGAGAGAGTACACTAAGGATTGTCAAATTTCTCATTTTGTGTAACCTGTACAAAAATAAAAAAAATCATATATGTATATCAAACATATGTGTATAATAATTATATATATAATGACTTTTATAAAATGTAGTGTTTCAATTTACGTAATGTATAGGTGATGTTAGATTTCTTGATAAGTGAATAAACAAGCAGACATTTATTGAGCATAATTTTTTTTTTTTTTTTTTTTTTTTTTTTTTTTTTTTTTTTTTTAGTGGTTCGTCTGGTTTCTTCCCCATGGGAGGAGGGAATCCGTGTTCGGGAAATAAGTTTTTCAGTATTGTAATTTTTATTTGTGGGTGATGGTGAGTCTTGTGGAGTAATGTGGTAAATATGTATATGCGGCAGTTGCTATGGTATATTGGTTCATTTTAAGTTTTATTTATTTTATAATTGTTTGTAGTTATATGCTTTGACTTACTGGTTAATTTGATAATATTATGCATAGTTTATAAGGTCGATCCAGAATAACTGCCGCATGGTATTGTTACTATTATTGAGCATAATTAGATAGATTAGATATGTAAGAAATCATATGTAACCACTTATTTTTTTTAAGCATTGAAAAAACCTTAGCTTCTAATAAGGGCGAATGCCCTTTATAGAAGCTGAGGTTAAATTAAATTAACTGCTTAAATTTGGTTGCAATTTTTTAAAATAGGAACATAAAAATAATGAATTTGTACAAATGATCAAATAAATAAAATAAAAATTAAATAAGCAAATATTTTACTTATAATGATAAGATTGATAATGCGTTGAACTATTTAACAACTGTCATGAAACCAGACATTAACTCATTTACCGAGAACAGAAATATAAAATGATACTGAAGTACGGAAATAAATATAATTATAACTAATATATAATCATAAACAACCTCACTCACCCGCGAGCTTCTCTCAATGTGACTTCTCTCACCTTGTCATTTATATATGAGGGGTGTTATTAAATAATCATAAATCCTATATCAGTTTGGTGTGTGTTTAGTAAATAATTATAATATTTCCGATCCGATATAATGTTTATATTACCGTTTTCAATGCCTTGGCTTTTGAGAATAACAATATTATATTTATTTATCGTTTGCGCAAGGACTACGGTTATATAACGAGTATTAGTAAACCTTTGTTATTAAACTTTTGACGGCACTTTAAGAGTGTTATCTATCCTTCCTGAACAGTACTTATGATGATCGTTAGACTAGGTAGGGTGAGATAATATTCAAATAAAAAAAACACTTGGCCATTGCCGCGGCAAAGCTATTGCATAGAATTTTTAATCAACTTATGCAATTATAATTATTTATTTATTTATGTAGTTGTTTTTTTTCTTTGATATTAATGCAAGTTTTTTTCTTTGATATTCATTAATGTTGTGTAACTTGCGTGTGCTTGGTGACCTATAACATCACATTTTTTTTTCTTTTAGTGAATAAATGACTCATTTATAGGGTTTTCGATATATCGATATTTTTAAATATATAAATTTTAGGGGTTGGAATTTTAAAAAAATATCGATATTTCGATACATTGGCTTTATTTAAAATAATTATTGTAAGTAATGTTAGACATGCAAGATGGTATTGAGTTGTAAATTAGTTGTATTTCCGCTGCTTTTATATTTTTTCCCGCATAAGTTGGAACACTTCTTGTATCAACTTTTTTAAAATACATACCATAAAACGGTAGAAATGGTTGAAGAATATATATTTTGGCACTGAACTATTTCTATAAAACTAGATATTGAATGATTTAGTGTGAATAAATTAGCTTTAACCGCTACGATAAGAGGACTTACTCTTTTTCACTTCGCTCACTGTTAACAGTGATACCTACCAATATATTAATTTGTAGCGCATTTAACACGAAAAAAGACGAAATTATCCACTCCTATAAAGTAGGTACTTCTATTTTTTTTTTTTATTATTATTTTTTTTTTATTTTTTTTTTGTTCTGTCTATACTGTTAGCCCTGTTGACTATTACAGCGTCACCGGGGGAGCGGGTGGGTCATGAGACCCGCCCTTAAAAGGGCCAGATCTGCTGCCATGGGGAACGACGTCCCGAGGGCGTCTCAGATTCAGACACGGCCCTCGGCTCGGGGCGTCGTTAGTCAGGAGCGAAGATAAGGAAATTTGGACACTAGTGTCCTCCGAGGGCAGAACGCCGGAGCAACGGAGCACTTACTCAGTTGGGACCTCATCTATACCGGTATAGACGGTGTGTGTCTGAATGTTGTGTGGTGTTACTTATGCCTACGCGTACACGTTATTACCTACTGTGAACGCCTCGTTGAGGTCAACGCGTACCGACTTGGTTCTTCTTTTTCTCACTAAAGTAGTCTTACGTGGTCTATACTCTGCGGCGTCAGCCACCAGTGGGTTCGGGTGTCCCTCAGCACGTTAAAAGTACTTTTGGGAAAGCCCCTTGAAGTACTGAGCGATGGTCGGAATGTCTAAGTCTCTATGGAGATCGATGTTGCGTACGAACCACGGCGCCCCGGTTGCAATCCGTGTAAACCTGTTCTGAATCACCTGAAGGGGTTTCAGATTAGCGTGCGCAAAAGCGGGACTCGCATAGGACATGACGCAACGGGTGCAAGCTTTGTAAA
This sequence comes from Napeogenes inachia, assembly GCA_959347355.1. Lineage (NCBI taxonomy): Eukaryota > Metazoa > Arthropoda > Insecta > Lepidoptera > Nymphalidae > Napeogenes > Napeogenes inachia. Next base: position 906,597 of record OY365796.1, on the reverse strand, counting down.
GTGTCACCTTATTGCGAAGGGACATTTTACTCCGCTTGCCTAACAGCGGATATAAACGACCTAATATGTAGGCCGCTCTGCTACGAACGGTCCTAATATGCTCAGTGAATACTAACTTTCTATCTAACGTTACTCCTAGGTATTTTGCCTTGTCTTTCCAAGGTATCGGTTTATCAAAGAGTTTGATTCGCGGGAGGATCCTTGGGGGGCCCCGTTCGAAGAGCACCGAAACGCTCTTCTCAGGGTTTACCTGGATTCGCCATTTCCGTAGCCAACTCTCGAGGGAGTCGACTGCGGATTGGAGACGTTGGTATACCTCCCAGTGATCCTTAGAGGACGTGTAAAGCGCGGTATCGTCCGCGTACAAGGCAAGGTACACTTTAGATCGCGGCCTAGAAATATCGCTAGCGAAGATGGAGTAGAGGATGGGCGAGAGAACAGAACCCTGGGGGACACCCGCCCTGATGGGGCGGGGGGTTGACAAAACGCCTTCCACTCTGTAGCGAAAGAAGCGATTCGACAGGTAGTCCCGTATGATGAGTACGAGTCTGTCCGACACCTTGAACTGGTATAGCTTGTACACCAGTCCATTGTGCCAGAACCTGTCGAACGCTTTAGCTACATCGAGGAAGAGCGCTCCTGTCCTATGCTTCTTGGCCCTCACAGTGGCCCCTATCAGTATGTGCTCCGTGAGGCGTTGCACCTGATGGGAACATGAATGGTTGGCTCTAAAGCCGAACTGCTCCTCGAAAATCCGATCATTAGTGAGCTCCAGGAGGAGCTCAAAAATTTATTCGTAATAAATATCGATACATCGATATTTTATAATTAAAATCCTATCCTATCTATATTTCTCATTTTAAATCGGACAGCTAAAAATGTTTTCAACCTTAAGTCGCACTAATAAAGTTCAATTACGACTGTTAAATTCATGTAGGTACTCAAGGTTTTTAGTAACACCATTACAGAAAATCATTAAAATGAAAAGGCTTGGTGAAAAAAATACATTTGTACAAGTAAAACATTTATTTTAAAATAAAACTTAACAAGTAGGCAATAAAGTTCATAATACATATTCTCAACTTGGCGCTTACGCTATTTTTTTATGATAGGTAAATTTAAATACTGGTGTGTTAGGTTATTTTCGTTACGGAATTTCTGGATTCGGTCTCCACGCTTCTCCGTTGCTCCGGCGTTCTGCCGTCGGAAGACGCTAGTGTCCAAATATACTTAGCTTCTCTCCTGACTAACTACGCCCCGAGCCGAGGTCCGTGTCTCAATCTGAGACGCCCTCGGGACGTCGTTCCCCATGGGAGCAGATCTGGCCCCCCCTTTTAAGGGCGGGTCTCCTGACCCACCCGCTCCCCGGGTACCGCTATAATAGCCAACAAGGCTAACAGTATAGACAGACAAAAAAAAATGATCTCCACGCTCAAGGCCCGCGATGAAAGCTATGCAATAGCTTAAAAACATTGCAAGGCAAGGCAAGTATATGTATATTCAAATTAAAGTAGAAGCGTAAGAACCGTACGCACCGTGCGTACACAATATTGCTTAGGATACTAAACATTTTGGATTTATACATTTGGTCTTTATCAAACCAGTAACGAGATAAGAATTAAGATCCACTAACAACGTATATATTGGAAGATGTAAATAATATTAACAGGAAATATAACAAACAATTATTTGAAACATATTATTAATATCAGCATTTTATTTTCATACTAATATTATAGATTCGAATTTAATTTATTATATAAATATAATATATTATATAAATATATTCGATATAATATATCGAATTTTATATATGTATATAATTTAAATTTGACATTATATAATTAATTTAGCATACCGCCATAGTGACGCATTCTTTTATTTTGATGTAAATAAATTTGTTTATAATAGCTTTAGGATGACAAAAGGTACAAAAACAAATCGCTACTTTAGTAGCATTTAATTTAAAAATTGGTTCGGAATTAATAATTTGGTCTTAAGTAATAAGAAAACCAAATGCATGGAATTTAAACTTCCAAATGTTAAAAGCCAAAATTGTAGTTTGCTCCTTAACAATGAAGTGAACTTTTAAATTTTAGCGGTACTTGTTTGAAAGTGCATTATTTTTAGTTAAGTTTAGTTTATATAGATTTTTTTTTATTTCTATTTAGCCAGTCTATTACATTTGTCAAAGATTGATTTATTTCATGGTCAATATTAAATTTATTTTTACACTTAATGATAAATCTGCGACCTCCGAAAGGTGAACGCATAAAAAACCGACAGACAGACTGATTTTTATTTTTTTAATATTAGTTTGTACTTTAATAAGGATTAAGGACTGGTATGGAACGATGACACCACATTTATAGAACTATATAATTTCAAAAACGGCTACCAATGTTATTTTCATTTAGTTAAAATTAAACAACATTTAATTCCAAAATAGTAAACAATAAAAATTAAAAATGTAAACTACAAGAAAAAATAAATTGCTTATGTCCTTATTTCATTTAAAGCGCATTCAAGATTAACATACTCTAATTTACTAATATACAAAGATAAGGGAAGATGCCTATAAAAGTTGTTTAACATACTTTGTAAGTATGTTCGTGCAAATAAAAAATAAAAATATAGGTGTAGCTTTTATTGTTCTCTCATAAAAAAATAAATTTAATCACAATAAATACCAGCAATACGAATTGTTTAAGATTTTTTAGTTCCTAATGTGTTTTTGGAGTTATTTGCAGTGTCGCGGACGGCCTCGGCCTTATCCTTAATGTTCGCGAATAAATCATTTGCCATTATTGCTAATAAATTATATTCATAAAGTTTTTTGTCGTGGGCGTAGTATTGCACTAAAATTGCTTCGGGGGCTAACGCAGTCGGTGTTGCGTCAGGGCTGAACTTTAATTCGAATTCTTCGGTTGTTCCATTAGAATACACAGCATAGATGGAGTTATCATGAAGAACTCCAATACCACCAGAGAGTATAAATGGTGGTCGTATTAGTTTTATAGATTTGGGGTTAGGCGGCAGAGATTCCACTTTATTCACTCCGTCATCAGTCCGGACGAATACTTCGTTGTTGGTGGTATAGTAATAAATATTATTGGAATCATCGACAACAATTTCTTTTGCATTCTTAACGTTCTCTATTTCTTCTTTGGTTTCACCGTTGTTCGAAACCTTGTACAATTTGTGATCTTCCGTTAAAATGTAAATATTGTTTCCATTTCCATCTGTAGCAATGCTTATGATACCATCAGCGATTGGTCCGTGCTTAACGGCTGAATCAGAAAGAACATCATAAGCATACAAACCATCACTCGCTCCAAAAAATACTAACTTGTTATCGTTCGTCGAGGCCGCGGCACATCTTCCTGTTGGTAAAATGTTTTTGGCCTTTTTATTTTTATAAACATATAAACCATGATCTACACGTATATCATCGTTCAATTCGGCTTCTACAAAGAATACAGTAAGATCTGTCTGAATTTTCTCATCGGACTGAGATTCACTGTCAGAATCACTTTCAGCAAAGTTAAGGGCGTTTAAAGGTACAAGAATATCAACAATGTTATGTTCTGCCTTATATTTTACGAACGATTTTTCATAAACACTTTTGGGAATTTCAACCTTTTCAACCTCATCATCAGAGACGGGCGCGGCGCGCAACACTCCGACGAGACAAAATACACTGAAGATTGTCAACTTTCTCATTTTCGTACCTGCAATAAAAAAGAATAGACATTTACTATTTAATAAGTAGCAAATAGTATTAAATTTGTTCAAGTACCAATGTAACTACATATTTGTCAAATTATAATTGAAAACTTCTTTTATACACAAAATGCAACCAGATCAACTGCATTTGATCGGCTCTGTAGATTTTAAGTTATATAACAAGTGGGGAAAAGACGGTACCAATGTATGATAAAAAATATACGATATATAACAAAGCTGTGGAAATAATAGAAGAAAATAAGAAAAATAAACAAATACTTGAATATCGCGTTATTAAAACGCGATATTCACGATAGATTATGGAAAATTTTAATAACTATGCTTTTGTGTAAACAACCTGACTTACCCACAAGTTTCAATAAATGTGACTTCTCTCACTCGGTCACTTATTTATAGGCCGACCTTTACCGTCTTATTATCAGATAGTCACAATAAATTCATCTTTATCTGTTAAATCCTCTATATTTTGTTTTAATTTAATAAGTAACACGGCTTCTGATGTTTTCAATAACAGATTTTTGATGTTGGTATATTTCGATACGAAATCTATCGAACTATATCTAGCTTAGAGATAGGCAAGTAAAGTCACTTTCTCTATGAATATTGAAAAAATATTTGATACTACAGACAGGATCCTTAAGACAATAACCAATCAAAAAGAATTACAGAAACCGAACCTGAACCTTCAATAATGCAGAGAGAAGCTGGACAGGCCTAACCGGGCATTGTTTAGCTCACACCAAATACCATTAAGTAACTCAATTGTTTTTTTTAAGTTTTTTTTATTATATTGACAATATTAAACACTAAATAACACATACTGCCTCTGAAAAAAATGTGTGAAGTTCTTGACCGTATCTGTTTATAATGAAAGAGTTACTAAATAATTATCTTTTATCAGGTTGATATTATCAGGTAGTTATCATAAATTTTGTTTTCTCTCTAGTCTCGAATAGTAATTTAAGTTTTTATTACAGAATGTTCTTGAATAAATTGTTTTCAATAATAATATAATATTTAAACATGTGTGATATAAGATCATAGGCCATATTAGACGATTATTGTATCAATTCATGACATTGAGGTCATATTCAATATATATACTATATATACTAATATATATTTGAGTGTTCCGTCATGTACCTATAATGTTGAACGAGATGAATTGAACAGCAAAGGAATGCTCCATAATATTCAAATGACAAAAAATAAAAATCAAATCTTCAACTTAAAGTAAAAATTTATTTATAAAATGAAATGCTCATTTGACAATAATATATAAAACTTCGTAAATTCACATTTTAAGGCATCGTGTACTTTAAGACGTAAATGTTTCAAGAGTCAGCCATTGACTTGATACATTTACGTTGGTCCGCAATAAAAATATATTTTTTGAGAAAGACGATGATTTGGGCAATTATATTTCATCGTAATTCTCAAAATATAAACAATTAACAAACCCTAATTATTGAAAATTAAAATTTATATTAAATTGTTTTCTTGAAACAAGTAAATAAATCAACTTAATTATACTTAACTAAGGCAGTAATTTAAATAGATATATATTATCAAATCCACATAATATCATTATTCGTTTGGCACAATAATATTCATCTTTTTTAAGTTTGTGCTAAAAATATATAAAATGGAATTCTTATTATGGTGTGTAATTTTTTTATCAAACATCATTTATCAAAAGTTACTTTGTATATAATAAAAATAAGGTAAGCAAAGGAAAAATAAACTAAGGTTGAAACAAAATAAATCAGCTCAAAATTGATAAAAAAATATCGCATCAACAAAAATCAAATAAGAGATATTTCTTTTTGATTTTACTAAATAATTCTACTTACATAAGTAATAACGAGGAACCTCATTGAAATATATTTTTAATATAACTTATTATTGTTTAATATAATTAATAGAACTTGTTAAGTTAATCAAGAAGGGGTAAAAAAAATTATGTTTTTTTTAAACAAACAATGGTGCAATTATAGGATAAAGCCAAAATAAAAAAACAATAACAATGAAAGAAAAAATAAAATCAAATAAACACAAAAAATACAGCCAGTTTAAGAGAGACCCTCTATAGGGCCACTTTAAAAAAAGAGGATCATCCATCATCACCGTCCTCACTTGGAGTGCACGAGATTGAGGAACTCCTCCCTGGTCTTGGGGTCGTCCCGGAACACCCCCAGCATCGTGGACGTCACCGTCTTGCTGTTGATCTTCTGGACTCCTCGCATCACCATGCACATGTGGCTGTGGGACGATGTGGTCACTTTAAGAGCGTTGCATTACCGAGACCGATGGATTTAATATTTATTCGTCAAGGAAGCAGATCACCCGCCCGACGGTAGGTGGTCACCGTCGCTTGTGTACAAACTGTGTTGAAAATTTATATTTTTCCAAGTCGCAAAATACATATACTATACATTCTGGACTGCTCTTCTCAGGAAGAAAGTTTCCGAATAAATATTTTAGATTATAACAGAATGAAGAGCTTAAGATGGAGAGTTCCACGGCTAGGATTTAAGGTAATACTTCTGTTTCTAATCCGTACAAATTCTACAGGTCGAAGACGTTTCCTGCCATAAGATTAGCAGTAGGCTCCCCTTCTAGGGGTGAGTTTTTGAAACTATTTACCTAACTCACTCCCTCTCCTTTCTCTTCCTCCATACTCACACTCCCTCGACGACGACGGCGACCCCTGCGGGCCGCACGGCTTTGGTCACGGCCACCGCGATCTGCTTCGTGAGGCGCTCCTGGACCTGCAGCCGTCGAGAGTAGATCTCCACTATTCTGGAGAAAGATTGTGTGGTTAGGGGCAGACTTTAGTTATCCGGGAATGTGCTGTGATTTTTATTTTTGGTACCGATGAATGGATAATGCAATCAGGGTAAAGCCAGGGTAACTAGGTGAGGCATATCATTACATAGTATAAAGCAAAGTAGCATTTCGCGTCTGTCCCTATGTCTGTATGTACGCTTAGATCTTTAAAACTGCAAAACAGATTTTGATGCAGTTTTTTTTAATACAGTGATTCAAGAGCAAGGTTTATATGTATAATCACATGCTTTATATATTAGAGAACCACTAATATTTTCAAGATTTCTAATGCGAAGTCGTAAACAAACCCATTGTTTTGCGCTTACATTGCAAACGCTGGCTGAACTTTACGAGATAGATCAAAATGATGTACTAAGTATTATAAAAACTTCTACAAGAAAGTCCGCGATGGTATATGTTTATCTCTTAGGTATAACTCACAATAGCCAGTTCTTATCCTTTACTTTTTTCAGTGGTCTTTCCAAACTGTTTGAAGAGACACTAAGCAGGAAACTATAGTATTCTCTCTAAAGCTGTTTGTTTCGTATAAAGACAACAGGAAGCAGGTACTGGATGAAAATTATATTTTAGGGCCATTTCGATTTTTAATATTATGCATAAATGATCTACCGAAACAAATTAAAAACTAAGAGTTAAGTTATATTATTTGCGGATGACACGTCACTATTTACTGTTGTTAATGATGATAAACCATTCTTTTATAAAAATTGTTCATTGGTTTAAAGTAAATAATTTATATTTAAATAACAATAAATCAAAATGTATTAAATTCTTAACATCAAATGTAAAGAAACCCAAACCCAGTGTATTGTTAGAGAGTAAACATTTAGATCTAGGCATTACCCTAGATGAAAGAGTTCCATAAGGTTACATATTACTAAACGAACTAAACTAAACTAACGAATAGATTAAGTTCAGCAACTTAAAAAAATACGTCACCTAACAGACGAAGTTCCAGCGCGTCTTCTTTATTTCAGATGTTTTATAGAAAATTACAATCTTGACATTTCCGTGACAATATGTATTAGATAATTGAATGTACTTTCACAAAAACGTAGGAAAATATAAAGAGAAGACTTTAAATACAAGAAATAAAGGCAGAAGTTTCTATGCCTAGATGCTATCGTAAGCTCAAGTAATCGAACGGGCTTTTTTTTACAAATCAAAATAGTTATATATTTTTTTTAATATTGGCAATATTTATTTCATTCTGACGTGTTCAAATACATGTAAAACATTTTCTTGAAATAAATAATTTTACTTTGACTTTGATATATATCTAAGGTATGATAAATGTTGGATACCTGGCCAACTTGCTCAATCCTAGGATCTTTCCCTGGGGGAGATACCCGATGGATACTTTTCCGTAAAACGGTACCAGGTGATGTTCGCACATCGAGAACATTTCTATGTCCTTAACGACCACCATCTCGTCGGTATCTTCGTCAAATATAGCGTTATTTAACACCTCTGAAATATAAAAGTGGGTTTTATATAAGAGAAATATATGACATCCTAATATTATACTTATTTAACTTAATTTACCTTCCAGGCTTTGGTCATAACCCTTTGTAAAGAATAACATGGCCTTAGCGGCTCTTTCTGGAGTCTTCAGAAGACCCTGTCTCTCTGGGTCTTCACCTAAACCTACAAGTATAAGAGTAATAAGTATTTTTTTCTTGAAATATTTATCGGTGTGGCGTGGGATCGACTGGTTTTGGCTGACGCCTGACACTGTGATTTATTTATTTTAGTAGTCTCTTATTTGTCGGCCGTTTCGTTTTTTAAATCCAGGTTTACTCCTAAAGATAAACAAAAATAGAACAAAAGGGAAAAGAACTTAGTCATTAAATCTTGTAAATAATTTGCGGCTTATATAAAATTTCAATTCAAAAATACAGGATATAATAATAATAATAACAGGACAAATTACACAAATTAATGTAACCTCTAATAAGAAAATTTTTGCTAGTGTTAAGGATGTTAAACAACGATACAATTACTTAGAAATACACACTATCAATACTGTGTGTGTCCAACCTCAGAAATACAGACATATATGCTCATCACATACTTACCTATCCCTGCCGGGAATCGAACCCGAGTCCCGTTGCGCAGTTAACGGTAGGCGTCTGCGCACTGCCAAGTAATCTGATATTTCGCTTTGAATTCGTTTTTGTTAATTATGATCATTAATATTACCAGTGAGTAAAAGCCGGTAGGAGCTGGCCATGTCTGGAAGGAGCGCCTCCCTGGTTGGTGGTCGGTGGTCTAGCTCCAAGTCGTGATGGAAGGTGCAGTTCTCATGACCTGGAATAAAAGAAAGGAGACTATGAGTGGTGGTTTTTGTAATACCTCCAGAAGTAGGTACAGAAACTTCGTTAAAAGAGGGGTAAAGGTTGACGACCCCCTCAAAAGAAATCTGCAAATGCTAATTGCCAAGTGCTCGAAGCATTAAACATTTCTTATTTTTTGTCTGTGTATATTTATAACAGCTAGTTTGATAAATAAAGGATGTCTTTGGATGTCTACCTAAGTGAAATTAGTTTAATAATACAAATATTAAACCTTTTTGAGATTTTTTTATAAAATATTTCAACTTTTATCGTTATTATTCCGTGCTGTAATCAAAAGAAATTAAATGGGTTTTTAAAGAAATATAAATATGCCGTTGTAACAAAAGCTATATTAAATATTAATAAAAGTAGAAAAGTGTTCTGTACTGCTTACAATGATAATAATCGGCTAAGCATCTAGGTCTTAAATAACATTTAAAAGTGTAAAGTTATATAAAATACACTGTTTCTCTTGTATTAATAATTGTGTGGTTTTCAAAAAATAACAAACAAACCAGGTGTAGTCGAAGTTCGAGGAGTCATGGGAGTTCCTGGAACCTCTAATTCACTTTCGTCATTTATGTGAAAATTCTTCAAAGCTTCAGGTGTTTTTTTAAATTTGCTGACAAAGGAGCTCTTTCCCTGGCAACAGTCGCCATTTTCTTTATCTTCCGAGATGGAGGTTCGAATCGAGCGCGAGCTCACTCTTCGGATGAGTGAGGAGGGCGGCACTGTTGGCTCTGATATATCTTTTCCGTTAACCGCCGCCATGTCTCTCTCATCAACTCTAAAAGATGTTGCAATGTTGTTTATATTTCTGTTATATTTGTTATCCGTTTCGTCTCACTCTCGGCTGGCGGGTTACTTCGTGATGGTGATAATAGTGACTTCTAAGAATGAACTGTGAGGTTATCTGCTCATATATAATATTGTTGTTATAACTTGTTAGAGCTATTGTTTTAATATGTTTCACCATTACATAATAACATATTTTTAATATTAAGATAAATCTTATAAAGATAATCTTGTTTTCGTAATATTTTAAAAGTTATTTGATTGTATGGTTTAATTTATTATAACATATAATTTAAATAAATTGATTATTGTACTTAATTAATTTACATTGTTGTTAAAACTAAATTGTTGTTTTAGTGTAGAGCTTAAAAACTTTTTTATTATAATCAAAGTAGTAATGTTAATTGGCTTTAGAAGCATTATTAATAATCATTAGTAATTGCTTATATAAAAATAGAGCACGATAGTCCACTGTCTGCAAACAATTTTCTATATTTTTCGGCTAGGTAGCAAATAACGAATTTTAATATTCTCTTTTTAAAATAAAAATCATCATACCAAACTATTTTCTAATATTGTATATACATATAAAATATACATATAAAAGTGTATGGAATCAGATATACCATTAACGAATATATAAGTAAAGTAAAATCAATGATTGAATTATGAAAATTATAATTTTCTGTAATGTGCAATAATAATTATAAGTAAAAGATAAAGATAAGTAAGAGGGAGTGAACCAGGAATACACCAAAGTAAGAGCAATCAACATTATCAGACAATTACATACAAATTTTCAAAGAACTTTTTATTAAATCATTTTAATATAATAATTAATTGTGTCATTTGTAGTGTCATCGTGTGTGTTCATGATTGTGTGTTTGCATGTTTGCGTGTGTTTGCATGTTTGCGTGTGTTTGTCTGTTGTTTCGTTTTTCTTAAAGTTTGTTGTATCAATTTGTTTCGACGTTATGTTTGCAGGACTTATCGATTTCCCTAGTTTATTACAAATACTTGTGTAAGTGTAACTTTTACAGAAGTTAAATATTAAAAAATCCAGATACTTACTTACTTACTAACTGCATAACTCACTTCTTAAACTATTAAATAAAACAGAAAACATACACTGTATTAAATGACTGAGAGAGAGTGAGTTAGATCAAGGATGGAAAAGACAATAATTAACGATTCAAGGAAAATTAAATGATTCATATTAAATTTGTTCAAATTGTAATTTATATATTTTTTCCCTGATTAATTAATCACCACTAGCGGGATTCGAACCTGAGATCTCTGGGATTTCGTTTCCACCACTCTACAAACTGTTCCGTCGCATCGTCACTGACTCTAATGTAAGTGTAATGTACTTGTGATTGAGATAGATGATAACATTGTAAAGATCACGAACGGAATTAATGTTTTAAATTATCTTTAATATTATCAGGTCTACGATATTTATATTCAAATTCAAAATAACTTTGTTCAGTCTGAGTAAGCTACCACCAGCTCGGAATGCTGTTCTGCTGAGAAGAGCTGCCCAGAAACTCAACAGTGGCTCTTTTAGATGACATTATTTAAAGATAATAGTGTAAAAGTTACTGTTCAATGAACACTTAACTGTTCTGCTTCCGACATACTAACATAAAACTTGTATTTAAAAATATTTTTTTAATAAAGACATTTTAATTTAAATTAATTTGTTTAAATACTTTGTAGTTCTTGTAGAAGTTATAGGTTAGTTATAATTAGTCTTAACCTTGATAACCTAAACTCAGCAACAAGGTGGTTTAGATATAATTTAGGTCGTTCTCTTTTAATTTATGATTGTACATAATTATTCTTTATGTACGTATTTTTTCTATATTCGAATTAATTTAAAATCATTTTATTATAAAATATTACAAGTAGGTATGACGTTATTATTACTCTACACTTCAAACAAAATAAACACGCCCAACAACTTTTTACATATTTACTTCTGATAATAAGAAATGATACATATTTAGTATTGTAAGATTCAAATGACTTACTAATACATACAACGAGGTGTGACCCCTGTTTCAGTAGGATCAGCGAAAAAATTATAATGTATATTTAGTATTAATCAAAACTTTTAAGTTGTTGCCATCATCGCAGCTATTGTTATCATCTGATATACTTTAAAATATAGGTGAAGTTAATATTATTTAGTAAATACAATTATATACATACATACCATGTAATATTAACAATATAAACGCTAGACTTTAAGAAAGTATTTTTCGATTTTTTCGCAGTCTATACAGACATGAACAACACAATGAGGTATTCGAGAACACAATAGAATGAGACCACAAAAGTGGCTTCACAGATATAAAACACTGATTAATGTAAAAATTATATTATTATTTTAATACAATAATTATAGTTATTTTTGGTACTATAAAGTAAAATAGAAAGCAAAAAGGAAAGTGGACAGACGACTGAGAACGGAATTTAAATCGTTTTTTTAAATTAGGAACGAATTCAAATGAATATTGCGGCCGATGGAGATTAAGAATAAATGTAATTATGATAGTAAATGAAAAGGTTAATGTAGGTCTGAATGAACGTATATTATTATAACATATACTTTATATATATATAAATATACACAAAATAATAAATTGAAATTGTTATTTATTTTCATGTTATTGATTGTAGAGCTATTAAGAAATGAGTTAAATAAAAAATAAATGTAAACATGTTTTATACTTTTGTATAGATTGTAGATAATATAATACTATGTTTATTAAATTATATAAAATAAAACCTTAGGGCGTTTATAATTAATGGTAGTTCCTAAGTACTAAGCGACCTTCCGAAGTGAATGTTTGTCCTTATTCTTACTATAGTTGAAAGGACATAAAATATTTAAATTAACCTCGAAAATATTTAGGTAGTAAAAAAATGTTAATATACAAAAGATTAATCGTTTTTATTGTTACTTTTAAATATTTTACAAATATGTAGGATAATGTGTTTGAAGATAAATAAGTTATTTGTGATTTAGAGTATTAGAAATATGTATATACTTGATGGAGGTGTCTGTCAGTAAGTCAGTTAGATGTATATACCTACTTATTACGCTTTAAAAGAATCTAAGGAAAATTATAAATATCCTTTTTTTTTAATTTGTTCCGTTAAAGAAAAAGTATAGTAGATTTTTTTATTTTGTTAATAAATTTAATTCATACTAAAAATAAATATTTTTTGTTTCAAAATTTATTTGACAAATATTATAAAACAGCGACTACTTTTCAGTCAGCTTGAATATTTGGTACCTAACCTAACCAATTAACAGTTTTTATGGTTTCTATTTTTGTAATTATACAGAAAATATCTCGATTTAATATTATAACAACAGTAATTATGTCTATTATGCAATAACGATAATAAATAAAAAAACAAAGTACAAAGTTTACAAACTTTTTCGCTGCGCGAGGTCACGTTTTTAAATTACTGCTTAAAATATATAAATATAACAGAAACCATCACGAAATCCTCCGCACTTTGAATAACCACTTACTATATAATAATAAATGATATAAAACGAGCGTCCGTACTAATACCTCGTGGCTGACTGACTCTGTACTTGATACTTGCTAGTTGGTACTATTGGTAGTTAAGTGCGCGAGGTTGGTGCGCCTGGATCTCGGAAATCAATACCGAGTACGTCAGAGATGAACCTGTTGAGTTTCGCGGGTTTTCTGTTTGTTTTGATCAAATTTACAAGATATTTGAATGTCTTAAGTAGAATTTGAATATAACAGATTTTTTGCTGTTTTTATTTTCTGAGTCCAGATATGTAGTTAGTAAATATAGTTCTTGAACATTACTTAAACAGAATACTATTTAAGATAAAGATAAAATAATATTAGAGTTTGGCGTTTACTATTTATTTAAAAATAATAATAATAATAATAATATCAGGACAAATTACACACATTGATCTAACCTCTAAGTAAGCAAATTATTTGCTTGTGTTAAGGGTGTTAGACAACGATACAAATACATAGAAATACACATATAAATACTGAAAATATATTTAATAAACGACCAAACCCAGAAACACAAACATCTATGCTCATCACATAAATGCCAGTCTCCGCCGGGAATCGAACCCGAGCCCCATTGCGCCGTGACACGTTAGGCGTCTGCGCTAACCACTCGACCAACGATAAATGAATATGACACAGAAATCTGTTTATTTTAATAAATTATATAAACATAAAACCCAAACGTTTATTTCTCATAGTAATAGACAATATTAATTTAATTAAAATTGATGAAAAAAATATATCTTATTTTTCCCGCTGTTAAGTTATAAAAATGGCCTAGCTGTTAAATCGACACTTTACATTAAAATAACAAGTCACTTTAATAACAATAGAGAATTTTATAATTGATTGAATAATGTAAAACATATTCCGCACACAGACAGACATCACATTAATACACAACAATTACATATATTAATAATAGATGAGGTCTCAGTTACCATCCTAGACAAGGTAATAAACTTACAATAACCAGTGGTTTAGTTAAAAGATCATATTGTTCTTTTTCATAAAAAATGAGTTTATTTCAGGAGCAGTGATCCTCAACAGCTTTTATGAACTAGGGATTGCAATCCGACGTCATTTTCAATCCGGCCGGATTGGTCCAGTCAGGTTGATTGCCACTTTTTGGTTCTGTTTGGTCTTTTTGGAAATGAACTGTTAGTAATTAAACAAAGTGACTATACTTAATAAAGGTGGTTTAGAATATATAAGTTCGGATGAATGGATGTTTGTTAGTCAATCACGCCAAAACTACTGAATGGATTTTGATGAAACTTTGCAATATTGTTGCTTGTATAGCAGAATAACACATAGGTTATAGAAATTCTAACTTTTGCAGGTGGTTTTGTCTGTGACATAATATAGGTTGTAATGCGATTACGTAATTGCCACGGGAGATCCTGTATTTAATTGTTTGGTTCACTGAATTTTACAAATAAATATATGTGAAAACCCTTCTTATTACCTGACGACTTTAGAAGAAGTATTATGTTATTTTGTCTTTTTTTTTAGAGTTTTTTGACTCTTATCTAAATCAAAGAGTTCAGACGGTTGATGTAAATGATTGTAAATCGGCTGGTTCTCACCTAAAGATCGATGTTCAACAAGGATCTATTCTTGGCCCCTTTTTATTTTTACTCTATATTAATGATTTGCCCCTTTATGTAAAACGACTATGTGACACTGTACATTTTGTTAACAATGAAGTGTTAGAACTGACTGACTCAACAATTTTCTTAGGTATAACTTTAGATAAAAATTTCCAGTGGAACCCCCATCTTTCAACATTCGCTGGCAAACTCAACTCTGCCGTCTTTGCAATTAAAAAAGTAAGACAATTAACAGATGTTAATACGTCTCGACTCGTTTATTTTAGTTATTTTCATAGTATTTTGTCTTACGGCATTTTATTATGGGGCAGTTATGCCGAAATTAATTCTATATTTGTTTTACAAAAAAGAGCTATACGGGCTATTTGTAGAGCTGGTGGTAGTTTATTCACAGACTGACTATGCTGACCAATTTAATGTAATTGACGATTCAAAAATGCGTCTTAATGCCTACTTGAATAAAGATATTTTGAATTTGAATATAAATATGCTATTTGTAGGTTCGCTGCTACAGCCAAAACTGCTTAATTTTGGTGTATTATTGTGTAATATTGTGTACTGATTTTGACGTATGACGTATCGGTAGTTACGTCTCGATGTTACGTCTTGACGCAAGTGACACTGGACTTATTAAAAAAATAAAAATTGTGGATTTTGGACTTCATATTGCGGGGTCTAAAAATGTGATTTTCAAGCAAACACATCAAGGGGCCTATCAAAATGCAGTGCCTTAGATAGCGATTTCATAAAATAAAATTGTAATTATGACCTACCTAGGATATATATTTTATGTGGATATATGTTTTACTAGCTGTTGGCCGTGACTCCGTCCACGTAGACTGTAAAAAAAATTATGGCTAGGAATATAAGCCACATAAATATAATTATGTCGAAGTCACGGGCAATAGCTAGTAAAACATATATCCATATAAATCATATATCCATATAAAACATATATAAGAATTTTCATAGGCTTGAAAATTCCTAGTAGCGTCCGGTAGCTTAATACCAACTTAAGTCTGGGAAACCCTCTTGGTACAACGACAAGACATTTTGTGGTTGCGGGTACAAATCCGTGCCGGGACCGGTATTTTTCATTATATATTTATTTAAACTTTTAAATTCACAGTTCCATTACAGCCAATTTAAATAAAAATAATAATATCAGGACAAATTACACACATTGATCTAACCCCTAAGTAAGAAAATTACAGAGATATCTATGCTCATCACATAAATGCCTGTCTCTGCCGGGAATCGAACCCGAGCCCCAGAGCGCCGTGACACGTTAGGCGTCTGCGCTAACCACTCGACCAACGGGTTGGTTAAATGAGTATAAACTGTCAATCAAGTTTTTATTTAAACCCAGATCTATTGAAGTTTTGTCGATACACATTTTCAGCTTATGAAATCTTTCCATAATAGACAGAAGAGTTGAGAATATTTCACAAAAAGCTAGCAATGGATCCGGTCAACTCATAAAGATGCCGGATCCGCCGGATTAAAGGATCTGTTATCCGGATTGCAATCCCTAATGAACACTGTTCTTTACAAAATATATGCTTTTTTGTCTATTGGTGGTTCTATTTAAAATGAATTATATAATAACGATACTGATGATGGCAAACCTGTGACCTGCGGGGATCATGGATGGATTACTAATAAAGTAATAAAGTAGCAACAAGTTAACTAAACGAAAAAAATGAAACAATATGAATTTAGGTCACGACCACATGCAGTTGTTAAGTTATCAAAAAGCAGCTCGCTCCTTCATGGGTATTAGCTTGAGAAGTATTGGTATCGGTAGTAACTGACAGACACGCCTACACCTAAAAATAACCTGACTTACATCTGGAAGAAATAATAATAATATGTAATCACTCGGGTTTTCTTTATTAAATCAACTGACTGACAAAGAATTTTAATACTGGCAAAGGAGCGTGTATACATTTTATAAACTAGTGCTATGATGTCAATGAAAATATAATCGGACAGTCTTTGAAAATATAATATTAAAAAGTTTTTAAAATTAAATAATTGAGTAAAATACCTAATATTTCGTTGTTTTAACAAGAAGAACAACAACAAAACAAGATGCATTGCAAACTATACAATATACATACATACATACATACATACATACATACATACATACATACAACAGAGTCATTGCATAAAAAATGTATCTATTTCAAATTTGAATTTAAATTAAACTGGTTTATGACAATCGTTTTATTTATAGAATTTAAGTTTTAAGTGATTGTAATTTAACGGAATCCTTTTATGAATGCGAACCGTAAAAATCCCCCGGACTTCCCGCCCGGTGACAACGGAATTATGGGACTATGGGAATCCCGAGAAGGTAAATTGTTCATCAGAGAAACGCAATGATACATACAGTATGTAGTTGGAAATGTTGACGTCATGAGGCACCTAATAATAATAATATATGATAGTGTTAAGAATTATTAAGTTTTAAAATGTGTAAAAACAAGACATTTAAAAGACTCGTAACTAAAGCGAGTCCTGTTTTAAAAGGTATTAAAACATTTAGAAAATAATTACATTTTAATTTGAATTATGACTCAATAATGAATTTGCAATTTTCGTTAATGTTCTGTTATTTTTTACATCTTAAATATTAAATGAATGTTGCAGTAATATTTAATATTTATACCAGTTCCAGTAAACACCAACTGGTTGCGGGTGGGGACAATGACCCCGCTCTGCTAAGTTCGTCCAAAATAAATGTCACAGTCATAATTAAAAAATAATTTAGGTTATTTTTGGGTTTTAAAATAAACCATGTAGGTTTGTTTTCTTTCTTAATTAAACGTGATATGGTGACATAGTAAAAGAATTCCTCAGAGAGAAACGACGCAAGGAAAAGTGTCAAAAGGAGGATGTTTTAAATTTATCTCATACATGACGTTGGAACCTCCGTATATTTATCTTATAAAATAACTCGCGGGTTTAATATTTGCTTCTTCTATGACACAGCTCAGTTCTCGCTAAAATCTCCGACATACGAAAATGTAATAAATTATAAATGTATTAAGTAACACGATTCAAGACTTTTTCATATGGGTAGGTAGATACGTAGGTTTCATAAATACGAATATTAGTAAATATAAACATTTAGAGTTAAAATGATTTATAATCACTTATAACACTATGATGAAGGGATTTATATTATCACTAGCTGTTGTCCGTAATTCTTTATGACTACGATCGTAAGCTATATAAATATATTTTACAGTCTACGTGGACGCAGTCACGGGCAACAGCTATCCTTAATGAAGTACTTTACCTCAGTAACTAAGTATAAAAACCTTTTCCCTTCATAACAAGGCTTTGTTTCCTATATAGCGCGGGCGAATCCGCTGGGAACAGCTAATTAATATTTAAATAAAATAAATAATTGCATAAGAACCTTTTCCCCGCACGAATAAAACTTCAATATCTTGGAGACGACTATTATTATTTCAATCAAACACGGATAAGAACCATCTCGACGAGCATAGCTTTCGATTAAAAAAAACCGCATTCAAATCCGTCCACGCGTTTGGCTGCAACATTGCCACAGACAGATACACAGATACATAGATCGACAGGTCAAACTTATAACACCCCTCTTTTTAGTCGGGGGTTAAAAAACAGTGTATTTGAAGTTTTAGTTCTAGAGGAATAAATGATATTTCATTATCTAAGGCATATCCCTGTCATGGCACTAGTATTGGTATACGTACGGCTTATGGTTAAGCTTATAAATAAATAAATATCTCAAACATAAAAGCCCTCGTCTGAAATTACATCAGCGCCAGGTCTTAGAGGCCGTACAGAAGTGATTTTATAAAGAGTATTTTAACCCTTGTATGTTTACTTTATACAAAGTTAATAGGTTTCCCTTGCTGTTACAAATAACTTCTCACCACCGGCTCTGGTGCGATGTTCTGGGACAATTTTTTGAAAAGCAGTTTTGATATTATTACACAGACCACGATCAGGAATGAAGTTTTATATGTGAAGAATACATATAAAACTTCATTTTGTATAACAATCCAAATGCTGTATTTATAAATGGAGTAATTAATGTTGATTGAATTAATTTGATGTTTAATATAATTAAATAACGATTTAATAAACTGTCTTATAAATGATTCGATAGTTTTTACCTACTTCCGGTTTTAGACTAGTGTGTAGTGCCGGCTTTGTGTTAGTAGTTGTGTTTGTTTGTGTATTATGTAAGTACCTATGTACTGATGTGATCATCAATAACGGAAAGACTGAAAACTACTAAATTGTGTTTATAAAGTTATAATAGTTAGGTTGGTTTATATATATACAAAGTTATTTGTAATTAGTTGACCACCTCTTGCAGGTAGCCACTCTACATCAATCCCAACAGCATTTGTTCTACGACTAAACTAATGAATAAAACTAACTAGCTATATATATAATACACTATATCTGAATCCATTATCTGTCTGTGTACAAACCTAAGTGTAATCGCTCCGGCTCCGCGAAGATACAAACATTTCATCTTACGTATCTACATATTAGCCTTTCCTCTCTAAAAGTATTTGAAAGACTTTATTTTATTGAGATATATATATATATATATATATATATATATATATATATATATATATATATATATATATATATATATATATATATAAGTCCTAAATTTAATCTTTGTACTGGGTAATTCAGATAACTGAGTGTCGTGTTGTCTGTCGACGGTAACAGTTTGAATATTTAAATAAACAAGTCAGGGAAACGAAGTATTGTGTTTTAACAATAAAGTTGTTAATTTAAAAATAATTACCTGTTTTTATGATGATCATTAAGGTTGCGTAGGACGGCCATGATTTAATGACATCAGAGATAATTGAGTAATATGGATTATTTATAGGTTTGTATTATTTATAATACATAACATACTAAAATACTATAATAATTGTCCATACATTGTATAGTTTGTACGTACAGACAGTCGTGAGTGGAAACAAATAATAGGTTAGTTGTTTTCTTATACACAATACAAATATGATTTAGGTATAATCTAAATATGTAGGTATGTCATCATGCTTTGAATTATTTTAAGCTCTTCATCTTATATTTAATATATTAATGTTCTATTATTATTAATTTGTTTAAACCTTACGTTAACCGTGGCTATTGTAATCTTTAAGGCAATGAGGAACTTAGTCTCAGAAATAATAAATTTCACTTAAACTATCCAAAAAATATTGTGACCTCATTTATGGAAGGTCGATATTTTCGAAAATATAAGGTGACCTCTCTACGGTAAATTTCGAAAATATAAGGTAACCTTGTGCTTTTTTTTAATATTTAAAATAACAGTTTTGCTATCAGAAAGACGAAAATTAGGAGGTCTATTAGTATTATTACTAACACCATTTATAATTTATAATTTTCTTTTTTGAAAGTGTCAAACAAATGTCAATAAGAAATCAATAATCAGATGACATTAATATAAAATGGAGCATTATACCAGTAAATACCTACCTGGTATAATGCTCCTTCTAGTACCACTACCACTCACTCAAATGGCGGAACTGAAAGTGCAAAATGAAAGTATATTTAATGTCAATGATCTGTCAATTAGTTTGTCCTTGAACCAGAACTCACGTACAGTAACAATCTTTGTTTTTCTTAATATTATCTGTTCCTGCTAGCGGGTCAAGATAAGTTTAAAAAAAGAACACGTGTGTTGCTATCTATTTCAAATATATCATTAATTGAATTCTAATTACACTTCATATGTATATGTATTAATAATGATTTATAAGTAATTATAATGCATATTATATGAGTCCAATATACCTACGTCTCAATTTGTGAACGAAGGTTACGTTTGAAAATTCTAAGACATATTGCGTATTAAAGTTTAATTTAATTTATCTTTGGGTATTTTGTTAAAAAACACTTTTGCATAAAATAAAAAATGTTGTGGGTTAAAAATATAATGATGTTTTTTTTGGTATTGTTCATATTTGATTCTATAATGTCATTTATAAATATATATTCTATTTACAAAAACTGATATTTTATAAATATTAAATAATGAAATATACATAACAGATATGTCACAGATTAAACTAACTAACTCTGCTCGCGTTCATGAGTACTGATGACTAGGTAGGCAGGTAGGTGGTACCTATCATACATTTTTCCAAAAATTTTGCGATAATTAAGTCATTTCAATGAATTGAAGAAAAAAGAAACATGAATTTATTATTTAAAGAGCTAAATAACTTGTAAAAACAAATTAACGAACCGAAAATAAGAAAAAAAAATGGTGAAAAGTTTTGTTTCTGAAATAAAAATATATATATATATATTTACTATTTATGATTATATCTTTATCTATATAGGATTATCTTAGCTGTATTCCGATTAAATAAAGTACTAAATCCACCAAGGGTGGTAAGAACACGATAACTCAGTTGGCAAAGCGACGGGAACGGACTCTCAGAGATATAGATTCGAGTTCTGCCCGTGTTGACGAATGTTTCATTGTACATAATATTAAAAATATATTTATCTTTATAAAACGTATATATATACATCATATTTTTAATTCTAACATCAACAAATATATTTTTAAACTAAAAATATTCTTTGTGAAGAAGTGAAGAAGCTCTTCTCACATCAAATTATTTACATTGATACCAGTTCAATACCCAAATTTATTAAAACTATTTTTTGGAAATCTGTTTGTATACAATATTATATATATAATTCACTGTTTCACTTTCTCCAATTATAGTTAGTTAAGCAACTTTTAACTTTAAAAGTGATAAAGTTATAAATGGATATTGACTAGTTAGTTATAATAGTAAGTACTAAAAACACTACAAGTAATGGTCACTACTGCGCCGTTGTATTTATAATTACTAAGATTATTCAATGAAGCCTTGATATCAAATATAGCACATGGAGTGAGTGAAGTGAGCAGACACAGACAGTGACAGACCCTGGAGGTAACTAGGCAGAAACTTGCGAATCACCTCAATAATGATGTTTGAGCGAGGACATTAACTACTAACACTTTATAATATATACATATCTGAGACGAGACTTATTTTATGGTTTTGCTTGCGTTTAAGGTCTTTATAGAGTATTGTGTTTGATATTACAACAGTTTCGTTCAATAACATCAGGGTAGAACAGATTATAATCAACATTATTTCTTTATTTAACGAAAATGTATTTCTTTTTTCTACACATAAATACATATACACATATCTTATAATATTTTTTTTAAAATTAATTCAGTAGTTTGGAAATATTATCGCATTTCTTTATACTTGACGACAAAATTTTAAATATACTTTTGAATATTAGATTTTTTTTTAATCTAGATATATAGACTGAAAAATAAACCGATACGGGACGGCCTTCCAGAGGTCCCGAGTCCGAGTCCAAGTCCCGAGTCCCGTTTTGGTTTATTTTTCATTCTATTATTATATATTCTTTATTGCACTTTATAAAAAAAAACAATACAAACATGGTTTTAAAAAATGTTGGCAAGGGCGAACTTATCTCTATAAGAGATTTCTGCCAGTCAACCCCATAGTAGAGAAAAACATGGTATCGCGGGTCATATGAGTGCAAAAATTAAAAACAGTAAGGAAAAATATAGTACTTAAATTATACCAAAAAAAAAAAAATTAATAAACTTAACATGGCTTTAGATATTTTCAAGTATCAAATTTATTTCTTTTGATGATTCCATAATATCTACACACTTTTAAAAATATAAAAAAAAATCTTATGATCACGAAAATATTTAATATGATTGAGCACCTTCAATAAAATATTAAATACTAATAAAACTTAAACTTACCATTTTCCGACTTCTTCCCATTCTTTGCCACCACGGTACCCACGGTACCATTCTTCTCCAAGCTGGTGGAAACGGTAAGCTCCTTCATTTTCGCTTTTACAATTAAAATAACCGCCAAAAGTGTGTCTGTTTCGCGCTCTTTCAAACGTCACTTGGACACAAGAGCAATTGGCAATGGCAATTGGCGGTTATTGGAGCACAAAACCTGTTTGTCTTACGGCCAAGGTAGTCTCGATTAAAAAAATAGAATGTTTTACAAGCAATTGTTATATTGTGTTAAATAAAATGAAGCGTCTGTACCCACGGTCGGACAAGTAATGCTATGTACCAAGTAATTTGAATCGTTTTTAAACCATATCAATGATTGTTTAATATTGTGTAATAAGTCGTACTGATTAGTATTGTCCCCTAGTATTATATAATTGTAACTGTCATTAGACGAGAGGAAAAATTATAAAGATAACATTGTGGTATTATTTTTTAATATTAATCGGCCATTAACAATAAGAGATATTATTTTTTATTTTTGTGTAAAGTTATATTTATCATTTAGTACTTTTATTATTGATGTTTTAATAAAAATATTTGTTTTCCTGAATAAACATCCTGTATTATCTTCTAGTTAGTAGTAGGTACTAGAGTAGTACCTTAAAGAAATAAATATTACTTTATAAAGTAAATATAATGAATTAGATATAAGGAGCATAGCAAAATATTTTATAATTTTAATAAATTCCTAATAACTAGACTTTTATTTTGTCTGAAAATCATTAGGCAATTGTTAAATTAGATATAAAGTAGTTAAAAAACTACAGGCTGTTTATCAAATCAGCACCAGGCGAGTGGGCATTGCTCTCTAAAATCTCTTTTTTTATGTTGTTAAATTCTTTTTGAGGAAACCAAAACTAAATAAAATATACAATAAAACAACCATAAATTATTCTTCACTAGATCGCCTCAACGGTCAAGAATAGATTTTTTCTCCTTGTTCGCTTCAAATTAGACCATAAAGAGAATTTCCCAAAGCATAGAAAAGCATGTCTGTAGATCTAAAAAAAATTAAGACTTTTTATATCTTTTTTTAAGCGAAGCTAGCATTTTGTACAAATAAATATGATTGAATTGTTATTACGAGACAATTAAAACAAAACTACAATTCTTGGAAAGATACGAGAGGAATGTGAGTTATGTTCTTTACCTTAATTATGTAAAGGTGCATCCCACATTACGTTATATATATATATATATATGTATATGTATATATGTATATGTATATATACGACACATCCCATTGACCGCGGCGTGTACACAGAGAAACACGTCATTATTCTATTGACCTTTGTACATTGAAAAGTTAGATATCTGAGGATAAGATGTTTTTCAAATGTCAATACCTAATTCAATTGACATTTATTTTAATACGGAGAATATTAGAAATCTACTGCACTAAAATTACAACTAATGTCAATACTTCTAATCGATAATCCGTTCTTCTTGCTGTTACTCAGCTGCTGCCAGCGACATTAATAAAGTGAAAAGTGTACATTTTTTTTTTATTAACAGGGACATTTATAAATAAATAATAATTATTGTTTGGAGGTCTGCCGTCTGTGTGTTGTCTTTTACACGTCATTATTTTTTTTATCATATATTTCATATATTTCGCGTGAAAACTCAACGAACAAACTTACGTTAGCATTTATAATATTAGTAGGATGTCCAAAGTACAGTTTTTATCTAATTCCTAGATTTTTCTAATGGTTTTAAAATGTGGAGTTATAGGTGATGTTAATGATGGTTGAACTTGTCTGTTAATACTTAGCTTATTTAGAAAGGTTGCCCGCGCGGATTGAAATGTTAATAATTAATAAGTGTTATTAATGAAATAAGCATCTACAGAAGCTTTACAAATCCGTAAGCCCTTATGTTATGTACGATATATAACGCAGTACGAGGATAAATAAAAAAAATAATTTCATTTAAATTCTTGGTAACACTGTATGGATTTAGATCGATAAATCATTTTGTCCGCAAATTAGCGACGCGACAAAATAAAATAAACATATATTGTAGGTATATGAACTAAGAGGTCAGTGTATCAAGTAGTTCAGAAGTTACACGAAGTGATAGACGTACCGGCGACTAATAGTTAATAATTTTTAAAATGTTACATGGGTCAAATGTTCGAGTCGTTCTCGTGTCGTTGAATTGTTGATTCCATATTCAACCTTGCCAGCCATGTTTCATTCACTTAGTCTGACAATAAATACTGTTACAATTAAAAATAAAAACAAATTACATTTGAATTTGGAATCTGTCATTTTTGCGCCAATACATTGTACAATATTTAGCGATATTAAAAAGGAGTAGGGTGATAAAGAGAACAGAATCGCTGTGATTGCATCACATAAAGTAGGTATGGTGCCAAATGCAATTTTTAAAACTCTCCATACACTTGGTATTAGTCAAATGTTTGTGTACCGAAGTATTAATATGTAGGTACAATGAGACTTCCTCTGTTTGAGACAGAGAAAGATCTGGCCGTTCACTTAGTGTTAATATGTAAACGGTGGTCAAAGCAGTAAGGAAAAGAATTCGAATAAATCCTGTCGAAAGCAAAAGATTTTATCTCGAGAAATGAAGATAGAACGTAGAACCATGTCGCGCTTTTTAAGATAAGACTTAGGACTTGCAGATATGTCAGACGCATTGGTCATCTCTTAACTGATAAATTAAAGATGAGTAAGGTGGTAAAATGGATATTTCCACTACTGAAGCGCTACGCAAAGGGAGGTCACAGGAAAAAATCGTTTACGGATGAGATTTTTTTTACATTTGGGCATCATTTTAACAAACAAATGACCGTAATTATGCTCAAAGCTTCTCAATCAGTCGACAGAGTGCAACGTGGACATTATCCGACTTCAGTGATGGTTTGGTGGGGTGTTAGCTATGAAGGAGTGACTGAGCTATATTTTTGTGAAAAAAGTATCAAACCATCGGCACAAATGTAATACCATTCTTGAAAAGGTAGTTAAGCCCTTTAATAACACCATGTTCAATAACGCAGCATGGTCCTTCGATTCGGCGCCGGGTCATAAAGCTCGGTCCACGCAGTCTTGGTTTGAGACGAACGTCTCGGACTTCATTAGAGCTGAAGACTGACCTCGTCTAGTCCCGATCTCAATCCACTGGATTATGATTTATGGTCAATTTTAGAGAGTACATCTTGCTCTAAACGCCATGATAATTTGGAGTCTTTAAAACAACCCATACGATTGGCAGTGAAGAATTTCCCCATGGAAAGAGCGCGTGCTTCGCGTGCTATTGATAACTGGCCTGAACGTTTAAAAGACAAATTACAATTAAACTAACACACTGGAAAAGTAATAAATGTTATTTGCAAGAGAAAATATCTTTTTTCTTTGTTACAGTATTTATGGCAAGACTAGGTATATAAACATACTTTGCTAGATTGTTAATCATTTTCATGTAATGCAAATTATTATAAATAAATCTAAACAGAAAATATTTATGCAATGGAAGTTGCGAGAAGCGTAGAGAGTCTAAATGAATTACTGACACTAATAACTTTTATCTCTCCTTAATGGCCAAGTTGAGTCTAACCAACCAATCAGGGTTGTGATACATATACGAGGACGATTGCTATATTATAAGATGTAATATATTGCGAGATACCAAATAGAGAACGACTTCAAAACGGATCAGCGTTCTCTGGTGACTATGTTGGCAAAGCATATCTATTGATATTGTTTTAGGAACTGTAAATCTTTTTAAAGAGAGTTTGAATATAAAGGGTAGAGTGTTTGAATATGAAGGTAGGATGTGTAATAATCAGAGTCCAGAATACTGTCAGAGTATTCTAGTTTGATAATAAGGTAATACAAGCAAATAAAATAATGTACACCACCTAGACGGGTGGGACTGGGATATGAAACCATGGCAGCGGCTGTTCGATAGAATATATATTTTTAAAATAATTTATAAGTTTACTCATTCCTTTTTTTAAGTATTAAAATGTATTTTGTATTTGTATTTTTACGTTTTTATATCATTTCTAGATAATCGAGATGGGCCTTAGGAATGTTTGGTGGCAACAAAAGCATTGGTCTTCTCTTATTTAAAATAGTGACTTTGCGATGCTTGGTTAGATATTTTTAATTTCACATTCGTCCCTGTATGTATATAAACGTGCTCATAGCGTCGGTCGCTGTCTGTTTGTTTGTCAACATCTATTTTTTTTTCGAGTTTTTATTGTGGCATTTTTTTATAATATTGAATACTTATAAATCTTTTATTTACTTATTTTTTTTTTATTTTTATGTTATATTTGTTACGTTTCATAATCTTAATAGTTTAGCGGTTTAATTGTAATAATAATAGAAAATAAATGTTTTGGTTGTAATAATAAATAGTAATAAAGCATTATAATAACAATGCTTTGTTTAATAAATTTTTGTCACAATAAAAACTGAGATAAGTTTTAGTCGCTATATTTTATCTTTAAATTTAATTCTGTATGTGTAATGAAAGTTATGTATAAAGTAATTAGATAAGAAAAATAATTTAGAAGCACGTGGAGCATGGAGATATATAAATAAGAATTTAAATTAAATATAAGTAATTTTATCATCCACACATTGTTATCAACAACACACGATTCATTAACATCACTAATTTACGTAATTTTATAATAAAACTGGTAATTGAACAGAAAAAAATCCAAAATTAAATAAAATTATCAATTATTTTTCGGTTAAACACAAGACGAAGCCATCATCAGGTACGTCGTTATACATGTAATTTAATTATGTATTTTATTGTATTATACGTAATATAAGTATGTATATTACAGTTTTTGTAAACTATAATAAGCGCAGCGCCTAAAGAGAACTACTCTAGTCTATAACTTCTCTTCCATAAACACATCACACCTTTTTTTTCCTGATGATAAATAACTCGGCCAGATTACTTCCTCGTACAGTCTTATAAGCCTGTTCTTTAAGTCTAAACCACCGTCAAAATACTATATGCGTAGTGTGCCATCGACGACATCGACGAGGGATAGGACTGAGGCTATCTGGAGTGAAGGGTTAGGTCCTCTCATTCGCCCTACTGCTATAAGTTCATCAGGCTGCAATTTACTACACACAGCCGAGCAAGATCGAACACGGGCTCCTGCTACTTCCGACAGTTACGAACTGTATTGTTACTTGTTGTATGAAGTCACACAATTGACTATTTAGATACTAGCTGTGCCTGCGACTTCGTACGCGTTGATTTTGATTTTGATATAACGTACCCTTTGTAGGTATAATCGATAAACCTTTAAGGTTTCATCAAACTCTGTCATGTAGTTTTTGCGTGTAAGAGTATTTTTTAGTTTATTTTTATCTTTTTTTTGTATTTAATAACAGATTTTTTAACAGAGTACTTATTCCGATTTCATATTTTTTTATTATTCGTAAGCGTATTATTATTCCCTGAGGGGAGGACCACTTTTTCAAATTTGAAAAAAAGTTTACCGCAGTGGTACGAAAATAAGGGATTATTAACTTCTTTATTTGTTTATATGAAAAAACACTAAATGTAAAGTGAAGCCCATAACAATACATTCCCAAAAACTGCAACAAAACCGGTTGATCCGTTTCTGAAATTAGTGTGCACAAACGTACATACAAACATACAGACGAACAGACAAAATGAAAATCTATTGTTTTTGCTTGCTTATATGAAATCCCCAGCATTATGAATTTTTGAAAATATTTTCCATGCGCAGACAGCAATCAGTTCCAGTTTTATTATATGTGTGATTTGTTACATGTATAAAAGAAGATTTGCATGGTACCTATTACGTGCTTGACATAAATTGAAATAACTGTTTTAATTCTTAATCAATTTACTTGAAGAAAACATTAAATATTAAGTGAAGACTACTACAAAATATTACTGAAAACTGCATCCAATTTGGTCAAGTCGTTTCTGAGATAGCGTGCATAATTTTATTATATGTATAGATAAAATAAAGATAGCAGTTAGCTGATACATTTTTTATTACGATTCCTTAAATAAACAAATTATTAAAAAAAAACATTTTATGTACATTATAAATGTCACTCAACAATTATCGCAATTAGCTAAATTATGAATTATAATTTATTTTTATTGGCCTTAGATATGGTTTCTACAAACAGATAACTGATTCGTATTTACAAAATAACATTAATATTTTTCGGATTTTTATAAAAAAAAAAACTACCAAACAATCACATTTATTACCTCCCACTAATATGTATATTAACATTAGTAGAAAGTAGAAACTTAAATAAAATGTTTTATATTTATACAAAATAAATACTGTCGTTTGCAAAATGAGAAAATAGTTTATGTGGTGTGAACCTAAACCATTGAAAAATAATAATTAATAAAAATAATTAATAAAAATATAAATGTTAATTACATTTATCTTTTTATCAAACGAAAATGGAACTATAGACAATGAAAAGTCGTAGGAGGTAAAAAGTAAATTTATTAAAAGGAAAACCACAGATTTAATTTTAATTATTTTCTCAGAGTGGTGTTATTATAATTTGGGTCAATAGTTGCACGAACCAAGGTCTATGTCGCGTGGTTCAGTGAATTACCTGACGAAGTCAGAAGGTATACTTATATATCTGCTTGTAAAAAAAGATATGAACACAAAAGTTATTCCAGGTACTATAACGCGAATGGTATTTCGTGGTTTTTTCATATCGTAATAACTTTCGGTAATAGTTTTCGGGATATTTTTTTTTTATATTCAACGTACTATTGATTGGGAGTCTAGTGATAAATGGTGACTGCTCAGCCAAGGTAGTGGGGTGGATTCCAAACGACTTTTGGTGACAAATCTTATTATTCAGGAATTATTTTTAGTATGCACATATTTGTCATAAAAAAAAACTAAAACTCCAGATTTTTTTTACACAAACATCTTTTTCAAAAAATATTTCATATTCAATAAATCTATACATTTTTCTTATTCTATTCAACTTCTCCTTAAACATTCGCATGTACTACAACTTACCAAAGTCTGTGGCCTGATAACTCTTAACATTCATTAACTCTATTGCGTCATGTTTTCGTTTAAAACAACTTTAATCGGAATTATTTTTGTATTTAACTTTTTCATCAATTTTAAGATATATTTTATTTTCTACTAACTTAAGTTATCATTTTAACTAATTTTCACAATACAGTTAACTTAGAATACGTACGAACAAGAATATTCATAAAAGTAACTACGTTAAAAAAAACGACTTTAAAACTAAAAAGTATAAAATGATGAAAATTTAATATTTATTACTAATAGGTTTGAAATTGGTGCCAAGCCATTTAGTAAAGGAATTCGCTTGAACATTTTCGTAATTATTTATTTTTTTGTTTTTATTTGTATCGATTGAAGAATCATAATAAGATTTAATTGTTCTTTTATAGTTTTATTTACATAGAAAAATTTTTGAATAAGGCATTTCATAATTCACATGACCATTTAGTTTAAGAATTCTGTTAAATATATTTTTATAATTTTGTTTTTTTTTTTTCAATATTCTTCGTACTAGCTGCTTATATTAATAACATTTAATTGCTTTTTATTATGTTTATTTACGTATCTTAATCATTAAAGTAGGCATTTTATTGTATTAATTTGCTCGTATTCATTTAAATCGTTAAATATAATTCTTTCTTTAATGCTTGCACCGACTTCAAACTTATTAGTAAGTAGGACATATAAATAATAGGTAGTATATAATAAATATTAAATCTTCATTATTTATGACTTTTTAGTTTTAAAGTCGGTTTTTTTAACGTAGTTATTTTTGTTTAATGCTTTTTAGTTTATTGCTACATTGTCAGTTAGCCATGGGTAGACCTATAAAAGGTGCTGCGCGCCTTAAAAAATACAGATCTCAAGAAACGGGAACGGATAAAAGTAGTCTTCTTCGTAAAAATGCTCTTCGTAACACAATTGTACGTTCTTGTGAGACTATTAAATATCGTGAAAAACGTTAGTTGGCCATGAAGGCATTTATGAAATCACGATTACGTTAAGAAACTCTTGATCAGCATAATTCTAGACTCGGTACGATCTAAGAGTGTCTTGCGAATGAGTTTTTTGATCAGAGAGCTAATAGACTTGGTCTCATAAATGAGCGTTTAGAGAACGAGTCGACTGAGCAGAGAGCTTATAGATTAGAAGTGATACGAAACCGTACAGCAACCGAGTCTGCTCAGCAACGTGAGAAACAAAACAATAGATGTCATTAGTCACAGCACGTTGCCTATATTCATCAGAGGGGTAATGTAGAATTCTGATGGATTTTTTAAATTTTAAATCGGTCCAATAGTTTTGGAGCCTATTCAATTCAAACAAACAAATAATCAAATCCTTCTCTATGATGATGATGGTGATGATTAAATATAGCCTATGTTCATTAGATGGATAATGTAGAATTCTAATGGTAAAATATTTGTTTAAATCGGTCCAGTAGTTTCGGAGCTAATTCAATTCAAACAAACAAATGATCAAATCTCTCCTCTTTATAATATTAGTATAGATAGAGTAATTAAATTAGTTTATATGTTATAACTTAACAAATTAAAAGAGTAGTTAAACTAACAATGATAACTCAAAGACCATGTAATAGTATTTTGGCCTCTAAACTTAGCATTGGTTGTATTATGTAATTCAATGACCCTGAAAACTAAACAATTTAATAAGATTGTACTTACATTATAATCGGTCAAACGTGACCTAAGATTCAATGTTATAATATTTGAATAAAACTTTAATAAATAAGTATAAATTAATAACTATATCAGTAAAAAAAATCATACCTTTGTGGATAATACTTGTGGATATATCCTTGAGAAACATTAATATTAAAAATCATAATAAGATCTTTGATACTATTATTAAGTGGATGAGAAAATTACGATACTCTCTTGTCCTTAGTATTTCACAGTCAGTGATCATTTAACACACACCGCAGTCGTGGCTTACACACACACCTACATATTATGTTTAATGTGTGGAAACTTTTCTTGAATAGCACTTTGGATCTAGAAGTGTAAAAAGTCTTTGATTAAAGTCGATTTTTTTTTTAACAGATATTTTATCTTCTGGAAACTTCACAGAAAAAATATTTAAATGTCTTTCTGACATAAGAGATTAACAGTATTTCTTCCTTACAGTTTTGGATTATTATTTTATATTATTTTTTTCCAAGCCGATTATTAAGTTACACAGAATGCTTGAAGTAGCCTCGTGTTCTGATTGTAAATTAGAAATAATACAACAAAAATGGACAAAGTTACTTTTAAAGTGGGTGCGTTTTAAATATATTTGTAATTTTTAATTTATTTTAATCTTACTTAATATCGAAAAAAAATGATGGCGGCTTGCAGTGACGCTTTTCGTTTATAAAAACTTACTTTTTTTAGCTTAACACGTGTATTAAATCCAACGACTTAAAAGATCTCAATCTTAATATTCTAACTGATATAATAGATAAATACAAGGAAGACATATGTCAAGATGATTTAGATAGAGCTCTGCTAAACTCTGAGGATGTTGAATCGTTCATCAAATACAAGTTTCCAATTTTACGTCTTAGGTTAGTAAGGTTGTTGTTGTTATTTTCACAGGAAAATGTATTTTATATTCTACGTTTAATAACAATCTTTGCGAATAATAAAACTGTCACTGATCGAAAACTGTACATAATGAAAATATTTAAAATTCATGATCATGCCTTTACGTATAAAGGGTAAATGGGTACTCTTTCTCGTAAGAAAGAGTACCCAAAACAATGGTTTTCATTTTGTCTGTTTGTCTGTATGTTTGTGCAGTGTTCGAATTGTGAATGCAGTTTTGGGGAATATACTGTAATATTCTTCACTTAATATTTAGTGTTTATTTCATCTAAATCGGTTAAGAAAAAAAAGGTTATGTTAATTTATGTCAATCGCTTTAAAGGTACCATGCAAATCTTATTCTATCTATATATGTAATAAATCAGTGGAGATACTCTTTAAAAATTGAAATAGTGATCTGATTGATAGTTAAATATAAAAAATATATATAAAAATAAAATATAAATACTCCTACACAAAAAAACTATTTGCCGGTGTTTTGATGAACGTTTTATCGGAATCGAAATGTATGCGTACGAAGTCGCAGGCACAGCTAGTACAACATAAATTGTAGTTGATAATTTTATTTCTTTGTCACTGTTTATGATAAAAACATTTGTTTTATGAAAAACACGAGTTTATTTTTAATTTTAAGATAGATTTATATTGAATCAGAAACTTATTTGAAGCAAAAGACTATCCTAAAAAGCTATACATAATGACGTCAATGCTACTTTATTATTGCTGTACTAATTCACGCACTGGTATGGTTGATGCAGACATCTGCAATAATTTAGATGAAGAAGAGCAGATGATGATTTTAAAATTTTGTGAAGCGTTAACAGAAATGGAGGCCACTATTAACAATGTTGATAGCGCTGTCAAAGGTATTATAAAATATTATAAAGGTATTTTTATTTTATATCTAACCCTAACAGAGAAATATAAAGTTATTCATTTGTTATGGTTTTGTTTGCATCTTATCAACTTTAGTATTCTTATAATTCACAGTTGCTATCTCTTGCCAAAGTCAAGACCAAGATAAGAGCATTATTCAGACCGGTTCAGATTCATCAAAGCAATACAACTCTTTTATCTCTGAACGCCCAGAAATCAAGAGAACACCGATATTGCAATTTAAATCATCAATAACAGTCCTTCCATCAGTGATCACTGAAGCAT
Organism: Napeogenes inachia; assembly: GCA_959347355.1. Classification (NCBI taxonomy): domain Eukaryota; kingdom Metazoa; phylum Arthropoda; class Insecta; order Lepidoptera; family Nymphalidae; genus Napeogenes; species Napeogenes inachia. The sequence goes on along the minus strand of OY365796.1, from coordinate 872,918 downwards.
CAATATCTAGAGGTTCGATTGAAGAAGGCTCAGATAGTTCTGAATGTAGAAGCGCTATTTTACTTGTGGAAAAGGAGATAGGTGTACCTTCAATTTCTAAAGATATGGTAATGGAAACTCAAGGAGTTCAGAAAAATGATTCTGAAGAATCTTATCAATTGAGTTCTAAAATCCAAAATGAGTTTAATTCGATAAGTTATAACCAAACTTTTCAAGGTAAAGTTCATCAAAATTTAATTTAAAAAGTTATACCATACAATACATACCTACATACATACAATAATTTTTATTTTGCAATTCGATGAAATTGTTTCTTCATTTCTCCCTTAATGCAACAAATTATATTTTAACAGAATCAGACCATAGCTGTCAGCCTCAATGTGTATGTAGCAGATGTAGTCGACAGGGTCCAAGTTGTGGTGACCCTGGATGTACTAAAGACCTTTGTGATAATACTTATGAAAATGGTAAAATACAGAAGTAAGTAAGAATACCTAAGATTATGTCTCATTAAGACATAAAAGGTAAACAAACTGTAGACTTCTAATTATGTTTTTTTTAATTGGTTTTAATAATGTAGTTTCTATTTCATCTTTTCATTTTCTTACGTAACAGGTCAGCCAGACTGAAGTGGATATTTTGCACATTAATCTGTACAATTTTATTATTAACATTAATATTATTTCTTGCTACTATACCAGTATGGTTGCCTAAAGATGCAGAAAAGTTCAAAATTGATCGATTTCGTGAAGAAGAAAGGTATTATTACTTATTTCTAGACGCAGTGAACCCCAAAGGCTTTTAATGCTAGCATTAAGGTAAACTGCGAATTATATAGATTAAAGAGTATAGTGCAATAAACCAAGTATGTACCTAATATTAAACACTTTACAATTCTTGTAATTCAAGTCTTGATTGCATATATTTTATATTCCGAAAACATGTATTGCATTTACAGCCCAACATTTCCAGACTGGACATGGCAGTGTCGAGACAAATTTTGCCATAAAGTATTTCGTCCTACATCAAACAAAAGCTTATTTACGTCATTGAGTCGGTGTACTTTGCTATGTATGGGGCCACAACTTTGGCCATACCCTATAGGCTACACATATTTTAGTAAAACTATTATAGCTATAGCCACACATAAATTGGAATACAAATTTCAATCTATACCTTCAGAAACCGTTCACCAATACCTTGCAGAAGCTTTAAAGTTGTTTCTAAAAGATCTAGCAAGATTAGAAAAAATAGATACGAAATCAAGTAATCGAACTCAGGATTTGATAGTAAAGAGGATGATTATTCAAATCGATATTGAAAGTGACCCTGATCCTCGATTACGTGTTAATACCGATGAGGGGTATATGCTAAAAATTGAAACTAATCAAGATCAAGTACTGATAAAAGTGAGTGGTGTATCATTTTGTGGAGTGCGTCATGGTTTTGAAACATTGAGTCAGTTAATCCTATTGGATCAAAGTACTGGTTATCTCATCACCCTATCTAGTATAATTATTAAAGATGCTCCATCGTACAAGTATAGGGGTCTAATGATTGATACAGGTAGAAACTATATACCGGTTGTTGATTTGATGAAAACAATTGACGCTATGGCAACTTGTAAATTAAATACCTTTCATTGGCGAATATCCGATGTTACAAGTTTTCCATTAAATTTAATAAAATTACCACAGTTCTTGGAAACAGGACCGTACGATAGATTAATGATTTATACGAAGGAAGATGTAAGGTCCATTGTGAATCGAGCTGGTATTCGTGGAATAAGAGTGTTGATTGAAGTGGCAGCCCCAGGTCCTGTTGGGAGACCCTGGTCTTGGTTATCTTCAACGACTTGCCCGAAAAAGAATCTCAATTTTACTTGTGACAATTTTCTTTGCATGCGACTTTCAATGCAGGATACTGCTTTTGATATTCTTCAAACAATTTACTCCGAAATTATTGAAATGACGAATGTTGATGATATTTTTCACTTGAGTGACAGCGTTTTCTCGATGACAAATTGTTATTATTTATTTGATGATCGCGAAGGGTTTTTAGATAAAGCTTTAGTGCGCTTAAAGATGGCGAATAAAGGGTTTCTTCCAAAACTGCCAATAATTTGGTACACTTCACATCTGATGAGAGATTTTGATGCAAAAACTTGGGATAGACTTGGAGTCCAAATTGAAGAATGGGATCCAAACCCAACTCAGTCATATCTGAGTAAATTTAGAGTAATACACTCAACGAAATGGGATTTGTCTTGTGAAGTGACAAAGCAGAGATGCACAAAGTATAGGTAGGTAAAGTTTTCCTTCTCTGATATCATAATTGTTTACAAATATGAACGTATGTGTGTGTGTGTAACGTGTGTGTGAATGTATGTGTCTAGAATAACATATTTTAATCGATTTGTAGAACTTGGCAACAAATGTATGCGTGGAAATCTTGGAGAAATGTTGACGTATTTACTATAGAAGGAGGGGAAACGATTCTATGGACCGATTTAGTTGATTCAAGTAATTTTCTGTCATTCTTTTTACTGTTCCTATATTTATAAGATTTACTGAACATTAACATTCAATAATAACCGCTATGCCGACATAAAAGAAAAAATATCACTAAAATTGCATATTTAATAAATAACATTTATAAAATTTGCAGCATCAAAAAATGAATCCAACTTTATTGAATATAACAGAAAAAAATAGTAATGACATTAAGATGTAATAATTAAAATATATAAATAAATGTAATTTCATAAGTATAAAATTAAAGGACATTATCAAAAATAAAAAACTTATTGGTATAAGAAACTATTAAGAAGGTCCGACCAAATAATTTTATTCCAATATATAAACTGCGGGAATACTTTTTTTAAATGAAGTCAGAACAGTTCAATTCATACGTCTATAATCGTCTCAAATGTATTTTAACAAAGATTGAAATTAAATGATCAAGAGTTTGATCTTAAAAACTAAGCAGTAAAAGACGAAACAAAAATAAACAACTGAAAATTTCAGACCCCTTATCAAAAATTCGTTTGACTAAAAGAAACATTTGACGAAACCGATAAAATAAAAATAATAAAAATAAGGTTACATCGAAGTCACTAGTTTTTGAACATACCATGGACAATTCCATCTTTTGTCTGATTTATTAAATCAACACTAAGGAACTTCCTAGAAAGCGCGGGAAATCTTAAACTTGGCGGTTTTGTTTTTTGTGGTTCAATGTTTTAAAAATTAATTTAATTATCAGTTGGGTACTATTTTCATATCTTTTATAAATATTCATTCTTATTTGTATATTTTTAGTTAATAGTGTTCGAATTTCCTGTTATTGGTGAGTGTTTTATATCTTTTTGCCCCCCCCCATGAACGAGCCTCCCGATGATCCGGGGGGCTTCGTCCCCCCGGTAGCCAGTTATATTACCATCCAATCAAACGAATCTGGAATGGAAACAGATACGTCTTCTACAACCCGTACTTTAAAAAGATGTAGACGTAATATTTGTAAACATTGCAATAAAAAAAGAAGGAGTCGTCATGGTTCAGAAATAAAATCTTCAGATTGCAATTGTCATTCTGAAACTCCTATTATTGACTCTCAGCCTGTAAACACAGCACCAGAGGTTACTCCCCAGTCCACCTTTCTTAACAATTCTGCAAATACAACAAACAACAAAAATATAACTTTCTCACCTGTTAGTAGAACAAATTACTGTGAAACTGATATTGCTCCATTTATTTTACATATTCAAAAAAACATAATTTCTCCCGATGACAAATCATCCATACATCCAGTTATATTTGGTAATTTTCTTAAAAAGAACAATTTTAATAACATTGTCAATGGTAGTGTCAAGAAAATTGGTAGAAATAAAATATCAATAGCTTTTTCTAATTTTAAAGATGCAAACAGTTTTCTTAGTCATAAAGCCCTTGAAATTAATAACTATAAAGCTTTTATTCCAACATTTAATATCACACGAATGGGGTTGGTAAGAGGAGTTCCATCAGAGTGGTCTCCTGATGAAGTGAAGGCAAATGTATCTGTACCTATAGGATGTGGAGAAATAATAAAAGTCAGACGTCTGAATTATAAGAGCTTTATTGATGGCAAACCTACATGGAATCCTTCACAAACTATTATAATTACCTTTGATGGTCAAATTCTTCCTAAAAGAGTCTATCTATGCTATAATGCTTTGAATGTAGATTTATATATATATCCGACAATACAGTGTTATAACTGTTGTCGTTTTGGACATACAAAAGTACAATGTAGGTCAAAACCTCACTGCTACAAATGTAGTAAGGAACACTCTGGAGACTCTTGTGATTGTGTTGAAGATGATGCTTGTTGTTTTCTGTGCTCTGGGTACCATTTTGCAACCAGCAAAAGTTGCCCAGAATTAGCAAGACAAAAACAAATTAAAGTTCATATGGCCCATAACTGTATATCATATGCTGAGTCAGCAAAGTTGCACCCTCCTGTGTCCAAATCATTTGCAGATGTTTTAGCATCTAGACCCACTCCACAATCTGCAATGTATAGTAATAAAAATCATATTAATTCATCTCAACTTAATAGTCCTGTTATAAATTCTTATAAAAAAACTACATTTTTGAAACCTCGTAGCATTCCAAACTCCGGTACTGGGTATAATAAAGCAGCACACAATGCTATTATTAATGATTTCACTATCCCATTGCCAAGCAATGGATGTGCTTTACAACACACTGCTCAAGATAAAAAAACTGACTCGCATATAGAACTAATTACAGCTCTATTTAATCTCTTAGCTAAGTATAATCTAATCTCACCGTCCAACGTAGCACCATTAATAAAAAATATAACTAACCCTCAAATCATAAATAATGAATTCACAGATAATCATTCAGTGGAACACTCGTAGTGTCATATCTAACAAAAGTGATATTATTTATTTGACTAACAAATATAAACCCATTGCTTTTGCAATGTCAGAAACGTGGCTTAAACCTGATAAAATTTTTAACATTCATGGTTACTCCTTAATAAGGGATGATCGGATAGACAGACAGGGTGGTGGGGCAGCAATACTTATAAAAAAGACATATCCATTTTCTCCAATTCCTCTTCCTCCACACACCTCAGACATCTCTATTGTGGCTGTAAGTGTAAATAATATCTGTTTAGTATCCATTTACATACCTGAACCTTCTTCATCTATTTTAAATGAATTAGATAGCATTCTTTCTAAAATTCCCAGACCATTTCTAATTCTTGGAGATTTTAATTGTCACCATAATGTTTGGGGAAGTTCTCACTGTAATTATTTAGGCCGAAAATTAGTTGACATTATTGACACCCATAAATTATGTATTCTTAACACTGGTAAACCAACACGTTGCACTGATCCCAACCAAAATAAAAGTGTAGTAGACTTATCTATTTGCACTCCAAATTTTGCCTCTTCCTTGTCTTGGGATACACATCCATTTACCCATGGCAGTGATCATTACCCTATACTTATTAAATTATCAAACAATCATTTAAAGCACATCCGAAATATTACTTTAAGAAAATTTAAGCTACCTCATAAAGAACACACCACCTGGGAAACCTTCAAACACAATGTTGAAACTAAAGTAACTTCTCTCCATCATATAAATAAAGAAAATGACATAGAATGTGCAGAGGCTTTTACTCAAATCTTAATTGAAGCTGCTCACGAAACCTTTCCTACTAAAAACACTTCAGAATATATTCCATCCCCACCATGGTGGGATCAAGAATGCACTCAAGCCATTCAAAATCGTAAGAGTGCAGAAAAAAAATATTGTACAGACATGACTCCTAAGAATTTCGGAATTCTTAGTGAAATACGATTGAAAACTAAAAAATTATTTAAAAAAAAGAAATTTGAAGGGTGGAGAAAATTCTGTGCCACTATTTCTCCAAACACAAATCTGTCAATAGTATGGAACAATATTAAACGATTTAGATCGGCTTTTAAGAAATATTCATTTCCTATACTTCCGTCATCACTCACTAATGAGTTTCTCGATATATTAGCTCCCCCGTGGGTTCCTGAAAACCCTATAAATTTGCAATTGTCACCCATACCCCTCACAGATAGTTCTAACTCTTTAGAAAGTCCTTTTACTCTATATGAATTAAAAAGTATAATCAACAGCGTTCGAGACTCTTGCCCTGGTCAAGACGGAATAACTTATAGTTTTTTCCTCCATCTTAATGATATTAGTCTGCCTTATTATTTAAACGTCATAAATAGTGTTGTAACAACAGGTAACATACCTTTATCATGGAAGTCACAGATAGTATTGCCAGTGTTAAAACCAAATAAGTCTGGAAATGAAGCCTCAAATTATCGTCCCATATCTCTATCCTCTGTTCTAGTTAAAATCACTGAACATCTTATAAAAAATCGTTTAGAGTGGTTTGTCGAAAATAAACAGGCGCTTTCCAAAAGCCAATATGGTTTTCGTAAAAGTAAAAGTACAATAGATAATATAAGTATACTTACAACTGACATCCGATTAGCTTTTACGTGCAATGAATCGGTGGTTGCAGCCTTTCTAGATATAAAATCTGCGTACGATAATGTTTTACTTCCTACCCTCAAATTAAAACTCGAGGCATTAAGTGTTCCACCTAGGTTTTGTAATTTTATCATTAATTTATTATTTGAACGCACAATCACTCTAGTTACTGACCCCGATTCTCATAACCCTAGAACTGTTTGGAGAGGCTTGCCGCAGGGATCCGTGTTGAGTCCTTTATTATATAACATTTATACCCATGATTTAGAATTCATATTTGAAAATGATATCAAACTTCTTCAGTATGCAGACGACCTTTTAATTTACTCTACAAATCGATCAGTAGATAGAGCATCAAACATAGTTTCATCTGCTTTAAATAAACTTAACATATGGTTAGATCAAAATGGATTAAGCCTTTCAGTCACCAAAAGCGCGGTAGTAGTTTTTTCCAGGAAACGTAGCAGTGCCCCATTTCATATCATTTACAATAACAGCGCCATTCCAATTTATAACAACTTTAAATATTTAGGTATTATTCTAGATTCAAAACTATCAGGTGTTGCTCATTGTGATTATATTATCAATAAATGTGAAAGGGTTTTAAATATTATTAGGTGTTTATGTGGCGTCTGGTGGGGAGCTCATCCATTCAACCTTAAATTAATATACAATTCTTTGATACGTAGTCTCTTAGACTATGGTACTTTTCTATTGGAACCTATTAATGTTACTGTTTTGAAAAAACTTGATCAGATTCAATCAAAAGCCCTAAGGTTAATAACGGGAGCTATGAAGTCGAGCCCAATTAATGCCTTACAAGTGGAATGCTGTGATCCCCCTTTAATTTTAAGACGCCAATATTTATCCGACCGATTCCTTTTTAGATCCCTCCAATTGGCAAGAAAACCCTTTATTGACTCTTCTACAATCTCTAGCAGAAAAAATAGATTTCTCTGATTACTGGCGTCACAAATCTACTCCATGTTTAATCAGTAGTTACAAAAAAATTATAAGCCTGCCCTCTCCTACGCATCGTTCATGTTTACTTCCTCCTTTTGAGGTTAACTATGAATCCTTAATATTGTGTCCAAATATAATTCTCAAGTCCATTAAAAAAGATTCTAACGCAAATTTAAATTTTAAATTTTTACTTGATACTTTATTTAATAATCATAACCATATATACACCGATGCGTCCAAACGTGATTTATTTGGCTGTGTGGGGGTAGGTGTATATCATAGTCAATACAATATTGTCCAGAAAATTAAACTCCCACCAGAAACATCCGTTTTTACCGGAGAATGTTTTGGTCTTTTAAAAGCTATTGATTATATTCTTATCATGAAACTTAAAAAAACAGTTATATTTTCTGATTCAATTAGCGCTCTTCAAACACTTTGTAAATTTCCCTTGAAAATGAAAACATATTTTCCGGTTATTTTTGAGATCAGAAAAAAACTTAATATTTGTATTAGAAATAGCTACGATGTTCAATTTATGTGGATCCCTGGCCACTGTGACATTGATGGGAATATTATATCAGACAGGTTAGCTAATGAAGCTGTGCTTTGTGGGGATATGCATCCATATAAAAATTATAGCCATGACCTTTTATCACTTCCTAAGACTGACCTTCGTCATACTTGGTGCATAATGTTTGCTCTCCCCAACACCTTGCAAGACTTAAAATTATAACAAGTGATTTATGTGATTGCGACATGGTTAGTGTTGGTGATCTCAATCACATTTTTTTCTCGTGTAAAAAATATAATTATTCCACTTTTTATGAAAACTTGATATCCCTCAAAATTCCTTTTCCAACTTCGATAATCTCCTTACTCCTAAATCCTTCCGCTTATAGAACAATTGCATCTTTTATTATTCTCAACAATATAAAGTTATAATCAATATACAAATAAATTTCCTATGTCATCCAATTACTTATCCAAGAACGCTCACCTCATCTTTCCTCTCTTATTTTATTCTACCCTTCTGATATTCCTTATTCCAAATTCCGTTTCCTTAATTATAATATTATTTTCCCCAAGTTTCCCTACCTTTTAACAAATTAATACAACAATTGTCATTGGCTAAATGCACAAACCGTGCGAAGCCAAAGAACTAAAAGAAAAAAAAAAAAAAAAAAAAAAAAAAAAGGAACTTCCTTACTTCGGAACGCCGTTCGTTACATACCAAGAACTGTTGGCGAGGATGTTCATTCTATATTTATTTAAATTTAAATAAGCTTAACATGGCTGTACATGTTTAAAGATATTTTCAGATACACGAATCTATTTGCTTCTCTGTTTGCTGATAATTCGCATCTAGACACTGGCAATGCTTCTACAGAACATCTTCCTCACTGCGGTATTTCGATGCCTGAAATCCGCATCACTAACAAAGAGGTATAGAGAACAATGTGTCGATGATTAAGATGTGAATAAAGACAGTGATCCTGATGGTATACCAGCCATTCTACTCAAGACATGCGCAGCTGAGTTGTCTCCTGTATTGACACGTCTGTATCGCCTCTCTTTTAAGATTGGAATAGTAACAAAATCCTGGAAGATCCTGCCAATTATAGACCAATTTTAATCACCTCCATACTGTGCATGATTATGAAACGCGTATTGAACTCGCGCCTTCTAGCGTACCTAGAAGGTAACGATCTCCTCAGTGACCGACAGTACGGGTTTCGCCGAAATAGGTCCGCTGGGGACTTTCTAGCGTACACTACACACATTTTAGACGAGGTCATCGACAGGAATGGAGAAGCGGTTGCCGTCCGTTTGGACGTCTCGAAGGCTTTTAAAAGGGTTTGGCATGCGAGCCTTATAAGCAAGCTTTCAACGTACGGTATATCTCCTGGTCTGATCGGCGGGGTAATGGACTTTCTGAGGCAGAGATATCTCCGGGAGTTGTCGACGGGTGTTCCTCGGAAACCTTGACAATAAATTCCGGAGTGCCTCAGGAATCCGTTTTTTCTGCAACTCTTTTTCTGCTGCACATTAACGATCTGCTGGAGCCCGGTATCTATGGATATGCAGACGACAGCACAGTTGTAGAAAGATATCTGCCAAATAGTCGGGCTAGTAGAGATCAAGTACAGTCTAAAAGAGAAACCATGGTGCAACGTTTGAATGTCAAACTTTAGGCAGTCTCCGCATGGAGCAATGCCAATCTTGTCAAATTCAACGCCAACAAAACGCAGATGTGTCTGTTCACCGCCAAAAGGAGCCCTTTCACCCAAGCTCCTACTTTCCAGAATGTATCCTTGCAATAAAGTGACCGGCTTCAGTTGTTAGGCTTAGAGATTTCCTCGAACCTCAACTTTGGTCGATACATTGAGTCCAGAGCAGCTACAGGAAAGCTTGCCGTTCTTGCGAAGGTACGACAGTACTTTACACCGGGACAGCTACTTGTATTATTCAAAGCATAGATCCGGACGTGTGTGGAGTACTGTGGTCACATATTTGTTCTATAACTCATAAGTCTCATCTTGCGGTTCTGGACTCAATTAAGCGAGCAAAGAGGCTTATAGGGGATCCCGAATTGGTCTAAGCCGACCTCCACAGCCTTAAACACAGGCATAGAATTGCTAGCCTCGCAGTATTCTATAGGATACATTTTGGTGAGTGTGCGCAGGAATTACACTATTTAATTCCCCCGGCTCCCTTCAATCACGGACGTTCCAACGCACGGTAGGTATCCATCCTTACGTTGTGGACACTCCTACACTGTGTCCGAACGAAGCGCTATGCCTCGTCTTTTTTAGTGCGCACAGCGAAGGATTGGAACAGCTTGCCTGCGTCGGTATTTCCGGCCGAATACCATGTGGGTGTCTTCAAGAGAACTGAATTTTAACACCGGCTTTAACGTTTTTGTCTTCTTCGGTAAAGTGTCGAATAGTATGGTATAGTGACGTGTACCCAAAAAAATAGAAATACTCGAACCGAATATATTTGGCATCAAAGCCGAATAATTCAGCCTAATACGAATTGCGAAAAAGATGCCGAATACACTGAATACCGAATACTTACCAAATATTCGGCGCATCTCTAATTATTATTATATTACTGTATAAAGCATTAATGGTAGTATAAAATTAGTCATAGAGGTAGCCATGTTCTTTTACAAATTGCATCTATGTAAAAAAACATAGTTTGTCTCGTCATTATTTTTAACCTCCGACCCTAAAAGAGGGGTATTATAAGTTTGATCGGTAGATCTGTGTATCTGTGTGTTTGTGTATCTGTCTGTGGCAACGTAGCAGTCAAATTTGAAATTTGAATGAAAAAAGAATTTGAATGCGGTTTTTTAATCGAAAGCTTGGTTCGGCGAGATGGATCTTAGATATGTTTGGTCGAAATATAAGCAGTCAAAAGAACATATAGATACATAGATGTATAAATAAGATTGTATATTGTATTCACAATGTACATCAAACACACCGAAAACACGGGCAAACATACTGACAAAAGAAAACATACTGAAAAATTATTTCGCCATTACACAGACTCCGACCTACCCAATCGGAGGAACATTTGACCACGAATAAATATATATATATATATATATATATATATATATATATATATATATATATAGTCGTCTCCAAGATATAGAGCTCTTATTGGTGCTGGCGAAAGCTTTTTATACAATATTGTTATTATAAAACCTAAACAAGTAATATTAGTATATTCTTAAATTCGTTTAGTGCAGCATAGACAGAAGTAAAATAATTTTAAAAGGCGGAAAAAAAAATAAATAACCCCCTATACTAAAAGAATTCTAAAAAGGATAATAATATTATTATATATTTATTCAAGTCGTTGCGTCGGGAGACCTTTGTACGTACGTTGATGATACTGAACTTAGCTCAGCCGTCTTTGCAATTAAAAAAGTAAGACAATTAACAGACGTTAATACGGCTCGACTCGTTTATTTTAGTTATTTTCACAGTATATTATCTTCAGTATTTTACTATGGGGCAGCGCTGCCGAAATTAACTCTATATTTATTTTACAAAAACGAGCTATACGGGCTATTTGTAACGTAAAAGCTAGAGACTCCCTAGGAGATGTTTTTAAAGAAATCGGTATTCTTACGGTCGCTTCTCAATACAGTTTTAATAACTTACTATATATACGCCAAAATTTAAATGACTATAATAAAAACAGCGACAGACATACTATCAATACAAGAAATAAAAATAGGCTCGTAACGCCAAGTTTCGACTTCAAAAAGTTAAGAAATCCTTCATGAGCTTAAGTATACGCATATACAATAAGGTTCCACAAGATATCTCTTAGATCTTCCTTTTCTTGGTTTGAAATCTAAAAATTAATGTATATTATTAAATAAATCTTACTATAACATTCAAGAGTTTTTGGTTGATAGAAATGTGTGGAACTTGGGTCATTGACTCATTTGCAGGGTTGATGTTATAATGTATAAGTCAAACATTGTTAAATTTCATTTAAAAAGAGCAACTGTTGAGTTTCTGGCCAGCTCTTCTCAGCAGAACAGCATTCCGAGCTGGTGGTAGCTTACTCACAGACTGACTATACTGAACAATTTAATGTAATTGATGATTCAAAAGTGCGTGTAAATGCCTACTTGTATAAAGATATTTGGAATTTTGAATTTCTTTTTTTTTGATAGTGTCTATTTTACAAAATTTTCGGAGCTAATGAATGATCTAATAAGTATACGATAATTAATTTATAGAATATGTTGGTAATTCTTGATGGAACTGCATTTTTAATTACGATTAAGAACACAATTTTTTCTTGTACAAAGTTCCACTATATTTAAATATGCGATACAACTTTATTTGCCACCGGTTTCGTACATCATCATCAGGCGACTACAATTAATTAGAATTAATATCTACCTACATAACATAAAAATATATAAACGGTACAATGTCTCTAAGATTCAAATTAATGTCAATATACAAATATAATAATATAATATAATTATAATATATATACAATATACTAATATAATATAATTATGTCAAAAGAATAAGTGAATAAATAAATTTCTAGTTATTTAAATAAAATTAAATGTAATTAAAATACAATAATAAGGGTGGATTGGACAGGTGATCTTGTTCGTTTAGAAGTATTTCTGGTTTATCCTTATGCTTATTTACTTCAAGTGCTTCTAGGGAATTTAATTTTCTGCCTTTATTGCATACATGTAATATTTTAAAATTCTTATCTGGATCAAAGTTATGGTCCAGGTATATTAATAATATAATAATAATATCAGGACAAATTACACACATTGATCTAACCCTTAACACAAGCAAATACAAAACAAAAAAACAAATACATAGAAATACATATATAAATACTGAGAATATATATAATAAACGACCAAACCCAGAAACACAGACATCTATGTTCATCACATTAATGCCTGTCTCCCGCCTGGAATCGAACCCCATTGCGCCGTGACACGTTAGGCGTCTGCGCTAACCACTCGACCACGGGGCGGTTCAATATTGTAACGTTTATATATTTTTATGTTATGTAGGTAGATATTAATTCTAATTAATTGTAGTCGCCTGATGATGATGTACGAAACCGGTGGCAAATAAAGTTGTATCGCATATTTAAATATAGTGGAACTTTGTACAAGAAAAAATTGTGTTCTTAATCTTAACTATACGATAATATCGAAATATTGTTATTTCGTTATTTGCCTTGATAAATTTACTCGCATTTTGAATTCTTCCTTTACTTAGTGGTCGGGGGTTTCCTATTTTTTATTTTTTTATTTCTCATACCGTTTCTTTTTAAATAGCTTACTACAATGTAATAGGTATATCAAAAACCTTAGCAACAGCAACGCGTGGCCGGGTCTGCTAGTTAACTATATAAATTCTAGCACACATGTATAAACATTACTAAAGATGCTCCGAGCCGAGGTCCGTGTCTTTGTCAGGAAGTTGTTCTCCATGGGGGCCCATCTGGCCTCCCTTTTTAAGGGTGGGTCTCCTGACCCACCCACTCCCCCGGTGACGCTGTAATAGCCAACAGGACTAACAGTATAGACAGTTAAAAAAAATGTATTTAAAACACTATAAAAATAAAAGCTAGATATTACATAATGTGCTTCAGCTTTAATACTTATTCATATTATGTTAGTTTATTAGTTGTTTTCTTTATGTTTATCTTTCGTTTTCTTATTACAAAAAAAAATAACATAATTGAAAAATTTTAAATGGTCTCAAATACTTTTTTTTCGCATACTTATTATAATCTTATTATAATAAAAACATGTTTTTTATTTACTAATCATTTAAGGCCTTAAAATAATTTGTGAAAAGTGTAAATTTTGGGAGCGAAATTCAAAATTCCAAAACGCGCCACCATTGGTCGAAAGGAAATGTGACGTCATTTGACACGCCATTCAAATTATCCGCGTCGAAGTTCATACTGTGGTACTAGTGTGACTGAGAAAAATAAATAATTTAAAACTATATTTTTGTGCTTAAAGGTTTTATTAAATGATACGATTGTTTAGGTAATCATTTTCCACTTCACTTGACTTAGATAAATAACTTTGTTGATAATCAGCAGATATAGAAAATATAAGATGCTGTAGAAGTATTATCAGCTGTGTTTTCAGTAAACAATTTTCTTTTTAAAGCATAGTTTTAGTGGTAAAGTAAAACTATGTAAAATAGTTAAGTTTTACTGGTAAAGTAAAAGTATTGTGTGTTGAATGAGGAAATGGTAACAAAGCTACATTTTGTTTTTAGCAGGTATATTTACATTGACACCTTTACTTCTGTAGGAGGGTTTAATATTAACTTGCACAGCTTAGTCACTTGGTAATATATCTTTAATATGCGAAAAGCAAGGCTCTGCCTTGTGATCACATTTAATATTGTCTTGGCTGATAAAATTCACAGACATTTGTATGGGCAGTACTAGGACTTACTTACTATATCACTTCTTTGTAAAGGTCACCAATTTTTTTAAACACTACTTTTGATAGCTAAACTCTGAAAAGGCTTCATTAACCGATGTCAATCTTTGCCTTTTGACTATGCACATTCTCATTCTATCAGCTGGTGTTTATGCTATAAAAATATATGAGGAACAACTCCTTTCTTCAAACTTAGATTAATTTTTTTTCCTTGTTCTTTCGTTATACATATAATATTAAATATTATTAGCTGTATCTTACTTAATCTGAAATAAAACGACAACCATAAAAATTTCGCAAAACCAAAAAAAAGGAATACGGTTTTTATAGGAAGTTACACTGAACTTTTGTAAACTAGGTTAGGTTAATTTTAAACTTAAATGTTTAATAGCTAATGCAACTATAAATTTAAACTATTAAATTAAACTTATTAAAATAAAGTATACTTACGTTAAATTGATCTTCACAACAATATAAACACAATTTAAGACATATATTATCTCTTTTAATTACCATAGACCATTGTTTTTGTGTTTTCGCATCTTTTGGAATATAAAAAGACACTTTGTCGGGTGTTTTCCTAATACTATTTTTGCACTCCGGTTTTATACAATACTTGTAAGATGGTTTTTATCTTCTTCCATGACTTGTAAAGCACTTAAAACTTAAAATATGTATGAAGTGAATTAAAAGTTCATAGTAAACAATCACTGGATGTATCATTTGAGGTCTCGCAGGGCGCGCGCAAAATGACGGCGTTTGAACGGCTCAAATTTACTCCATGTTTTAATTTTCACTTTGAAAAAAAACTAGAATCTTTTCAAGCCTATTTATATATTTTTTCTACGATATAGAGAGGTAAATGATTAATTTACGTAAAATAAAAACATGAATATTACCTATTGCAATAAAAAAATATTAAATTATTAATATAAGCTAATATGCTAATGGATAATATTTGTATAGTATTTTTGTATGATATTTCGACGATAATTTATAATAAATGTAAATAAAATGAATAACTTAATTAAAAAATGTTATGTTAAAATAATATAAAATGTTATGTTAAAATATGTTAATGAATAAACCCATGAATTATAGTCCCTCACCTAGCGGTTTCACTTTGTACAGATATGTTTATATAACAGATGTAGTTTGTTTGTTTGTGTTTCCCTAAGGTATAAATAGATGACGTTGTTACAAATGTTACAAATACACAAAGATCACAAATTTGTATTAGTATTTTCATTTAAACTGTCTTATTTGCAAATTGATTCTAAAAGAACAAACTCCAATATCAAATAAATAACAAAGAACTACTAAGCAATTTAATACAATACAAAAAATAATAATGATAGAAATGAAAATATCTCGCTTGCTTTCTATAAGGGAGAGAGAGAGATAGCAAAACATGTCGTGCCAACTTTTGGTAAGAATTTTTACCGTCTAGCCCCCTTTCACAACGTGCGATAAGTAAAAATATTTTCTAATAATTTTATATGCTTCGTGTAATTAGTTCA
Source organism: Napeogenes inachia (assembly GCA_959347355.1). NCBI lineage: Eukaryota > Metazoa > Arthropoda > Insecta > Lepidoptera > Nymphalidae > Napeogenes > Napeogenes inachia. The sequence continues at coordinate 856,893 of OY365796.1, read as the reverse complement.
GATTTAATTTGTAGACGTCGCTACATGTTCCAAATTTTCGCATTCATGGAAGAGGGCTCTCTTTATCCTTATATTTATAATACTCAATGGCATAGAGTATTATAAATATAAGGATATAGAGAGCCCTCTTTGAAGATTTTCATGCGGAAATTTTGAAGTAGCGACCTCTGTAAATTAAATCCGAACTATTCCATTAAAGCCTATAAATTTACCTGAAAATTGTTATTTTCTTAATTTATTAAAAAAAAAAACTTTTTGCAATAACAAAACAAAAAATAAAAATACGGCAAACAACTACTAAACTAACGACATTTGAATAAGTATTTAAAATGAAAAACATCATGTTTTATCAAACTTTAATTTAGTAATTATAATAATATACGTTTGCTGCAATTTATAGTTAATATTCTTAGACAGATGTCTAATCCAGTTATCCACCAACAAGACAGACCCAAGCCATTGTTCGCTTAAGAAACTAGGATTTTTAAAAAGATGCGTAGGAACACCTGAAAACAATATTGAAAATGTATTTTTTTATTAATTTCATTCAAATTATAATATTTTGTTAATTCGTCGTAATGTCGTGAAAATAGTATTGTACTAGTAATATTTAGATCTAAGTATGTGTAAGGTAGAGTTAAAAATAATGCACTTAGGTACGTCTTATACCTAGTACTCTGCGTCTTACTACTAGGCGAACACGGAACATCCAAATAAGCACAACTTATAAGTTTTCCAGTAGAATACTTTTTTTACTTATAAACAACACAAAAACTATGTCTTTTCATTACATTGTAATACACCAGCTCGAATATAGTAAAGAGGGAAAGCAAAAGAAATTCGACTCGAACCCTTGCTTGCTAAGTTTCATAGCCACAATAGAAATTAAAAAATGGAAAGATCTTGAATTGTTGTGATGTTTAGTAATCCACCATCTTTCGAGAAATAGCAAGAATTACAATCGTAATGTTTCTAGATTTCCAGTACATATAGCGACACTCATTTGAAGAATTTCTAGTACTAGGTAACTGTCTGATGTCTCCCCCCTGCTCATTGGTTTCTACGGTCGTCAAGCAGTGTAAACGTGTATCGTTGTTCAAGTGAACATTTGTGTGTACGTTGGTTCGGCTTTTTTTATAGGTTCCGGTATCCGTTGGTTCGACTTCTTGTATCGGGGGTTTTTAAAAATTTATAATTTTATTTTTGGTATTTGATTTTATAGTGGCAACAGAAATAAATCATTTGTGATAATTTCAAGTGTCTAGCTATCACGGTTCATGAGATACAGCTTAGTCACAGACAGGCAGACGGACAGGTGTACCGCCTTAGTAATAAGGTTCTGTTTTTGTCCTTTGGATACGGAACCCTAAAAAGTCTTGTTTTTAAACTTATTGTTTTGAAACGATATCAGGGCAACTACAAGTAGCATTAAAAATTATCGATAACATTTGTTTTTGGCAGTATGATAACTACATAAAATATATCTTTTGTTACTTTATACAGGTAACCTTGAATATCACCTTTGGCCGCGGGCTGCAGCTGTGGCAGAGCGGTTGTGGTCAGACGTGGTTGCCAATGCCAGTGCCAATAGATACGTTTATATGCGGTTAGATACCCACAGGCAAGACGTACTATTCTACTATATAAATATATTTTCATCGAATAATTCTATGATCAATGAATATGGGAAAAATCATGATTTATTTAAAATCTTATGGACTGTTTTAAGATGGCGAATGCTTCTTCGTGGAGTCAGAGTCCAGCCAATTTGGCCAGCCTGGTGTAGTTTTAACCCTAGTTCCTGTCTTGAAAAAATGCATTAAAATTATAAAATAATTTAAGGCTTTTTTCTATTTATCGAGATTAAAGCAATTAACTTTCACATATTTTACTTAAGGCATAGTGTTTCAAAAAGATAAGACATTGTTACAATATGCTTCCGGATGTAAGAATACAGCTATCTTTATTTATTTTAAATTATTAAAAAGCCCTAAACGCTTGGTATTGAAATAATATCTTAATGGACTATATAACGTTTTTTCTGCATCTAATGAAAATATTATTTTATGTAGTGACTTCAATGTAATCCCACTAGATATTTTTCCTTGATTACTAATATTATATAACCTTTTGAACTAATTCTTAGATCCAACTAGAATGACTGAGTTAATTTCTACCCGTGTTAATAATATTTTAACAGGTTTTATACTTAAAGAAATAAATATATTGAATTTTGACAATAATGAGCTATCACAAAATTAAAAAAAATAACAATGGTAACCTTAATCTTCATTTAGTAAAATATTGGAATAAAAATATATAATCTACGACTAAATTGTCTTATTTTGAAACGTTTCTGTTCAAAATACTTTTCTTTATAAAATATCTAGATAGTAATATGTAAATAATAGGTTAAATACGGTACATCCCATTAGGATAGGTGCAGTTTTCCATTGAATCCTTCTTATGTGCAATGGTCGATCATCAGGCGATCTTCTGGTATATCTAATACATCGATAAGTATTTTTAATAGTGTTTGAAATAGGGCGCTTTCCGTGAGCTTAAGCAAATAGATAACCACTTTTCTTTCTTTGTGTACACATTTAAGATTAAGTACATTACTTTGCTTAAACTTATATCGTAAAGTATCTCTAGGGTTCAGATTGTAAATAGGGAACATTCATGTAATATTTTTTTGACGTAAATTAATCATTTACCTTTCTATATCGTAGAAAAAAATATAAATAGGTTTGAAAAGATTCTAGTTTTTTTCCAAATTAAAAATTAAAATATGTAGTAAATTTGAGCCGTTCAAACGCCGTCATTTTGCGCGCGCTTTGCGTGACGTCAAATGACACATCCAGTGAATGTTTACTATGAACTTTTTAGTTACTTCATACATATTTTAAGTTTTAATTGCTTTAGAAGTCATGGAAGAAGATAAAAATCATCTTACAAATATTGTATAGTACCAGTAAATATTGTTTTGTTCTGTGATCTATCCAAGGCATTTGATTATGTTGAGCATGGAACATTGATCAGGAAATTGTACCACTATTGCAATTTCTTTATTTTTGTTTTATGGGATTAGGAGACAAACGAGCAAACGGGTCACTTGAAGGGAAGCAACTTCCGTCGTCCATGAATGTCGGCAATTCAGGTGTTACAAGGACTTTGCAGGCTGTTTAGAAAGGAGTACGCTGTTTTCTTAAAAGTTTGAATATCCTACCGGTTAGGAAATACCATTAAGAATATTGATTTCAAGCTCTTGATTTCTTATTTTTTTAATATTATTCAAAGGTTAGAGGTGAAAAGAAAGAGACCGGCTGGAGCTCCGATTGATATGGATGCCCCTCATGATTCAATCTTAGGCCCATTACTCTTCCTTGTTGATCTGCTCTCTTTTGTATATAAACATAATGAGATAGTATTTATAGTATTTGGGAAGCGTCTTAATAAAACGACATGTGAATAACGACTGGTATATTCCTTATGAAGCCATGCACACATACCCTCATATATTATTATAATGATACCCACTACATCTCCCCCTTTTACACAAGGAAAACACTATATTATTTTTCCAGAAAACATAATACTATATTTCCATTATTACCCCCTTAAAAATTATGAAAAATAAAAAAATAAAGAACTTATTTTATAATGAATTAATAACAGTAAAAAAAATATATATATATAAACATATTTATATATTTTAATTTCCAAAGATTTGAAACTAAAACTCAATCATATCCAAATCGAATAGGAGGACGAACAATCCTACCACTCTTAGTCTTTTTTAAAGATTGTGGGGGTGGTGTCTGCACCGCACTTGGACACTTAGTGTTACTGTTACTGCCTGTTGCTATGTTATGGTCAGAATCAAAATCCCATTCTAATTTATTAAATGGATCTGAATGAATGTTCTTGTGTAATTTAAAATTTTGTGAAAGCGGCGTTTTTATGATATCTTGTCTATTTCGTCTATAAACTCCCCCATTTTCAGTTTTTACCCAGTAAGAACGATCACCAACAGCTGTACCTAAAATATAAGATTTTACCCATTTGTTTTTCTGTTTGATTCTTACAAAATCATTCGCTTTTAATGGAGGCAACGCCTTACACCCTCGGTCATAATAGGTTTTATAAAAATGTATTCGTTTTGATCGGTCTTCGATTACATTTTGATATTTTATAGGCTCTGGTTTAAGTTTTGAATGTTTAACTGGTAATCTTGTGTTCAAACGGCGACTCATTAGTAACTGTGCAGGTGACCAATTTTCCCCTGTAATAGGCGTATTTCGAAAATTTAATAGTGCGAGTTTCCAGTCCTCCCCACTCTCATGTGCTTTACTCATAATCAACTTAACTGTTCTTATATTTCGCTCAGCAAGACCATTAGATCTCGGATACAACGGAGAACCAGTAACATGAACAAATCCCCAAGTCTTTGTAAAATTTTTAAATTGTTCAGACGTGAACTGTGTACCATTATCAGTCACCAATTTTTTAGGTATTCCAAATCTACTGTAAACATCTCTAAAAACGTTAATTACGGACTGACTTGTTAAGTTTACTACATTAAATACCTCCACAAATTTTGAATAATAATCAACCACTAAAAGATAATACTTTTGATGAAATTCAAAAATATCCGCTGCTATAACTTCCCACGGCACAGCAGGCACGGGATGCGGCTTCAACGGCTCCCGCGGGTTGTCGGCGCGGTGCCGCTGGCACGTGTCACACGCTTGCACTATATTCTCAATATCAGAGTTCATTCCCGGCCACCACATCACATCTCTTGCACGACGTTGACATTTCTCGATACCCATGTGACCTTCATGTATCCGTCGAAGCATTTCTTTACGAAGAGATTTCGGTATGACCACCCTACTATTTCTAAATAAAATTCCTTTAATAAAATGAAGATCACTCCTAACTACCCAATATTGTCTTACATTTTCTTCGATCTCCCTTTTGTTATTCGGCCATCCCTTAGTATACTAGCTATAAATATTCGTTAATACGGCATCTTTGGCACTTTCATCCTTTATACGGTTTAACATTTCTGGCGAAGCTTCTACGTTTTCATACAAAGAGTTTGCATGAATCATTACGTCCTTACAAACATCCTCATCTGTTCCTTTTTCCTGTGCAGCGCGAGAGAGTGTGTCCGCTATAAACAATAATTTTCCAGGTTTGTATATTAATTGAATCGAATAATGTTGTAATTTTAACAACATTCTTTGAAGACGGGCAGGTGCATCGTTTAATGCTTTTTTAAAAATTGCCTCTAAAGGCTTATGATCACTCTCCACAGTTATTTTATCGTAACCATAAATATACTGATGAAAACGTGTGCAGCCGAAAACAACAGCGAGTAATTCCTTCTCTATTTGCGCCCATCGTTGCTCAGTCGGTGTGAGCGTGCGCGCCGCGTACGCCACTGGCCGGCCCGCTTGCATCAAGCACGCCCCGAGACCGTGTGCACTGGCATCCACTGATACTGTCACGGTCTCTTTAGGGTTAAAATATTTTAATACAGGGGCCGAAGAAATTTTTAATTTTAATAAATTAAATGCAACATCATGATATCTCAACCATTCAAAGTTAACATTTTTGCAAAGTAATTCACGTAAAGGCGACGATAGTTCCGAATAATTAGGAATAAACCTAGATAAGTAGTTTGTTACTCCTAAAAATCTTTCCAATGCCTTTTTATCCATCGGTTTCTGAATATTTAATATTGCACTAACTCGACTTTTTTCTGGTAACATTCCTTTAGAACTAAAAACATGTCCTAAGAATGTTACTTGCGTTACCCCGAACTCGCATTTATTTCTATTAAACTTAACCCCATTATTTTTCGCTCTATTAATCACCTCATTTAACCGTCTATCGTGTTCTTCCTTAGAACAACCCCAAATCAAAATGTCATCTATGAAAACCTCCACACCGTCCATTTTAAATATCTTACACATTTCGTTGTGAAACATTTCTGGAACACAATTTATTCCAAAAGGCATTCGCAGAAATCTATATCGCCCATAGGGCGTCGAGAAAGTACATAGTTTTGAACTATATTCATCTAAATTCAGCATCCAGAAACCATTTTTAGCATCACATTTGGAAAAATATTTAGCACCCGATAAGTTACTCGCAATTTCATCTAGGGTTGGCAACTGAAAATGGCTTCGTTTAACAGCCTTGTTTAAGTTTCGTGGATCTAAACACACACGAAGTTTTTTATCCGGTTTTTCAATTACCACAATATTTGATACCCAGTCCGTTGGTCCATCTTCCTTCTTAATAATATTAAACCTAACCATATTTTCTAATTCCACTTTTAACCGACTTTGTAATTTAATGGGAATTTTTCGAGATACGCTAACAACAGGCAGTACGGTTTTGTCAATTATTATTTTACAAACAGACGGCAAACTCCCAATACCTTCAAAAATTGACTCAAAGCCATTCCTTTGTGATGACAATTCATTTAATCTACATATAAGCTTTAAATTTACACATGCCTTTAATCCGAGCAAGTTGTTACAATCGTTATTTAAAACATACATTTTTTCACACCACTTGTTATCATTAAAGTTTAAGCTGGCATTAAAATATCCTATAACAGACAACTGATTTTTACTGATTTCTCTTAAAATTGTTTTACATTTAATTATTTTGTTTATTTTAAAACCGGCTTTTTTAAATGTATATAACGACATTACCGATGCCTCAGCACCACTATCTAATTTAAATTTAATAAAAACTCCATTAACATTAATAGTTTCAGTCCATGAACAACTCGAATCACTCGAAGCTTCAATAGAAATATTATCCATTAATAACTCACCGTCTCCGCTGTAAAATTGTTCATCACTTTTTACCTGTTCAAAACAATCATTATTTTGGTTTATCGTTGAGTCATTGACAATTTCCCGCGTAAATTTAATACGACAACACTTAGCGTAATGACCGATTCTATTGCAACGAAAACATTTAATCGAGTACGCAGGACAACGCACTTTATAACCGTGTCGATAACCACACTTTGCACAAACACTTTCACTGAACCGACGAGAGATGTCAGCGGCTTGCCCGCGTCGCTCCTGCCAACCGGCGTCCACAGCGCCCCCAGGCGCCGGCCGGCCGCGTCCACGCCGCACCTGCTCCAGCGCCGGCGACAGGTCGGCGCGCGCACTGCACGCCGCGGCTTGCTCACTCGCTCGCTCCGCCGCACGACACCATGCACACGCCTCTTCTAATGTTATTGATGATCGCGCTAATAGTTTTTCACGCATTTGTATGTCTTTTAAACCACGAATCATTTGTGTTAATATTAGACTATTCTTCAACGTATTGAACTCACAACTCGAACTTAATCTTTTAAGCGATCCTACAAACTTGTCGACTGTCTGATCGTTTTGATATGTCTCGAAAAATGTATGACGTTCATAATTAATATTTTTTTTCGGATCACAGTATTCACTATACTTTTTTCGTAATATTTTGTAATCACTTTTCTCGTGGTCTTTTATTTCAATCTCCTCTATAATTTCTCGGCCAAATGTTCCTATGCAATGCATAAATAGACCATATTTTTCTTTTTCACATGACGATTCCTTTCCCGTAGCAATTAAAAAATAGTCAAACGCCGTTTGCCACTCCCTCCAATTAGTAGCCATATTGCCATCTTGTCTCATCGGTGGCGGTTGTTGTATCGCCGCATAAACACTTTTATCACCTTTACTTTCGTACGCCATTATTTATAAATACATTTAACCAAAACATATAATCAATTTTCAAAACCGTTTGTTAATTTACTCGAGAAGCCACACCTGACACCATATAGTATTTGGGAAGCGTCTTAATAAAACGACATGTGAATAACGACTGGTATATTCCTTATGAAGCCATGCACACATACCCTCATATATTATTATAATGATACCCACTACAGTATTGTTAGCTGATGATACATCTTCGATATTTAAAGTAAAAAGGCACCGGATAATGTATGACGACGTAAACAAGGCTCTCTCAAAAAGTGCATCGGTTTAGTGTTAACAGCCTGTGGCCGAATAATAAAATACTAAACTACTTAGATTTTCAACTTCTAATATTTAACAAGTGCAAACTAATATACCTTTAAATGTGGAAGCGATCGATGAGGTGGAATCCGCAGTTTTCTAGGTAAGCAGGTACTGTTGATGCTTATCCACAATGGAGCACTCAAAAAGCTGTTGATTAGTACCTAAACTTAGCTCTGCCGCGTACCGCGTACGTACTCTGTTAAAAAAATAGAATCCCTAACTTACGAGTCTACTGCTAACTTAGTTTAATATAGTTACTTTCATGACATAATGTCTTATGCTATCCTATTGTGGGGTAACCTCTACACGATACCTGTCTGGATCAGTTGTCAGCAGAAGGTCCAGGCAATTGGCTGTATGGCCTACCACATCTGGTACCCTTGTCGCTTGCTTCACCAGCTGAAAGAGGTCCAAGGACAACGCAAAGTTCCGCGCTTCTCTTCCAGCATGGTCGGTTTTCTGGTACGGGAACAGCCAGTCCTGATGACAGGCATTAAAATCCCCCAGAAAGACGAGCTGCGCTGAAGGGAACTGATGCAGAGCCATATTAGCAGCCACACCGAGATACTCGAAATCTAGTGGTCTCCTGGTCACCGCTGTGCGAACGGTAAACACAGGAATACAGGATTTTTTCGTTTCCTGTGTCTACTAAAACCCATAAAGAAGAAAAAGTGGGGTCTTCAAGGTGACGGAGACGCTGGATACAGAGATCGTTCCGCGCATACACGCAGACTCCGGCACGTGAGCGAAAGTTGTGCTCTAACGTGTATCCGGGATAATCCAGGTGCGCAGCGCTTAAGGGACATTGTACCTGCGTCTCCGTCAAAAAGAACAGGTGCGGTTGTTCTGTCTCCAGGTGGTGATGGACAGGTAAGATATTAGAGTGCAAACCCCTAATATTACTGAGGTGCACTTTAAATGAGGAGGAGTGCAACCGCTGTACAAACTTTTTCCTTTTCTGGTTTTTGTTCATGATAAAAAAAAATAAAGTGAATAGGGATGGGAAATGGCAGTTGAACGAGGCGGTACGTATCGAACCCAACGTCGAAGTTGGTTAAGTCATGCCACTGGGAGGCTAGCCTGGAGACTGCGGGGACGCCCGAACCCCCCCAGGGATCGCCATCGGGCCTCCTCGTCTGGTCGCCAACCAGCACGATGGAGCCACCCTGGGATTTTTCGCAGCTGGCGGGGCAGCCTTTCATGGGTGGCTAACCCACTAATTGGGCCCCCAACTATCTGCGGGCGGCCAGCGGAAAGCCGTCTCTTCGGATCCCGCTACCCTCCTCGACTGGACACCCGACAAAACAAATACCAACTCGACGTCAACCGGTTCGCCAACGTACCGCAGCTGTTCAGACCCATTTCCCATAAGCGGCTTCATCGAGCAACGTGCCGGAACACGACTAGGTCGCTTTGCGGCACGACTTTGCCCGATGGGTGGTAACTTTGCCGGCGACCCGATGTTATGGTCTACCACCATTCGTGTGCGAGTCCGACTTCCAGCACTGGGCCCGTTCTTTTCCCTTTTTATTTATGAATTGACATTTATTGTAACACTGGCACCAGATGTAAATATATTTTAAAGAAATTAATTATAAAAAAAATAAAAATATCCAACATTTTTTTCTTTTTCGGACTTTTTGGCGCCCTTTTGTGGTTAGCGCCCGGGGCATGCCCCTTGCGCCTCCCTCACTACGCCTCTCACCATTCCTCTGTCCATCTTCTGTCTGTGTCATTCCGTCCCCTGTCACCATTGCTTTTCAATATTATTATACAAATGATTTGCCAACAAATTAAAATTGTATTCATCTCGCAATATGATGATGACTTTGTGTTTAACATGCACCATAAAACCTTAAGTGTTTGTGAACAAAATTTCCAAGAAGCCTTAAATACTATGACACCTTAAATACTACTACAAATTTAGATATTATAGGTCTTCAATTATCTCTCAGTAAAACAAAACTTTGTATATTTGATAGAGTACTCTCTGAATATAGCAGTGGTCTACAGCTTGCTTTTAAAATTTAAAAAAAGATATATGAACTTTATCATAAATCTGAGATTGCAGTGGGTTCTTTCTCATATCGGTTTAAGAGGAAATGAGGAGGCTAATGAATTAGCTTAATTAGCAATCATTGTAGGCACAGAATCTCTGGTTCTTCATTTTTTTTTACAGAAATTGTATATAACTTCAAAATTAAATGTTTTAATAAATTTAATGAATATTTTAATCTAAGAAGTAGAGATAAAGGAATCTGGTATGAAACAATACAAGGTCAGCCTCTACGTTTCCCCTGGTTTTACAATATTAAGTTTAGCAGAAAAAATATAGTCGTAGCTCATAGATTACGTTCTGGACATTATCCTTCGAACAAATTCGAATTTCTAATAAAAAAAAAAAAAAAACTCAGCCAATTGTGCTACTTGCGGTACGACAGATGATGTCCAGTACTTATTTGTATAATGCAATAAATATAGCACACAAAGGGGAACACTTCTGCAAAAATATTGTATTAATAGATATGATGTAGGCAGTTTTGCATATCTTCTTAGTGAACCGACAACAGAAAGTTTTAAGTCTGTTATTGAACTATTTCTCCACTAATGCTAAGGCAGTATATACATTGAAAATGAAAGCAAATAAACAGGAGAGAAGTATACCTGAAGGCTATAATGGATACAAATTTACCTGAAGAATTTCAAAAATACAATATATTTAGATGAAAGTTACATACACTGTAGCTATAAAGTTAAGATATGCAGGCAGTCTCTTGACACAGAAGGTGTAACTTCAGATATTTCCATAAGAAAAAGATGGATAATAGTCCATGCTGGGGGTGAAAAAGGCTTTGTGCCTAACGCACTTTTAATATTTAGTGGCAATATTATCACTCCGAAATGAACCATACCAACTTTAATAAATGGATGACTGAAAAACTCATCCTAAAAATCATATCAATAATCGTATAATAAATATCAATTATCGTAATGGATAATACGCTATATCATTATGTGGTAAAAAATAAAGCGCCAACATCAGCATGGAAAATTGATTAAATCAAATTATGACTGCTACAAAACAATGTTTCTTTCGACCTGCATTTAAGGGAACCCTTTCTTGTACAACTTTTAAAACGACATAAACCTAATCCAGTGTATGAAATTGATGAGATTTTTTGGCAATACGGTCACACAGTGGCAAGATTGCCACCTTATCACTGTGATTTAAATACGATAGAGTTGTTTTCTGCAATAGTTAAAAGAAAGGTCGCATTGCAGAATGTAGGTGCCAAAGATATAAAGGATGTGGCTGTAGACTCTTTTAACTCCATTACAAGTGAGGATTGGAAGAATTTCTGCGAACACGTAAAAAAAATTGAAAAAGAGTATCCTAATTGTGGCGGAACATTATATCATGACATAAAAAGATTATTTATTCAAGTTGATGAAGATAGCACTAATGATGAGGATACAGATAGCTATAGTGAATAAGAACCTATATCTCAGCTAAACAGAGGTGACTTCAGTCTAGGTACATTAGTGCCTAGATTACCATTACTACAAATTAATCCAAATGAACCCATTGGAGGTGTAAAGTATTTAGATTTAATTAAGTATATACTTTGTACCTAAGTTTATTTTTTGGTAATATTTTTTTTATTATTATTTTTTTAGTTACGTTGTTTTGTTACATCTTAAAGCACAGTATTCTAACTATTTTTTTATTTATTTATTTATTTAAATGTTTACTAACTAAATTTATATATTAACACAGAAGTAAAGTACCTTCAATTATTAAAATCATTTTTCTATATAAATTTAACTTACAAGTATGCACATCACTAACGTTATAATTGTTTAAAACAAAACTAATACAAACTAAAAATATACAAACAAAAAACATATAAAGATCACCAAGTAAAAATTAAAACTAGAAGAATTTGCACCATAATTATTTTTTCTTTGTGGTATATATAGTGGTATATAATTATGTGTTCTAACTGAGGGTCGCGTCACGTTTATATTTATTCTAGATAATAAAGATGAACAATTAATATGGCTGTTAATTATTTTGAAAAGGAACATAAGTTTTAAAAAAATATTTCTTTGGTCTAAAGAACTCATATTAAAATATTTAAATTAATCTTATTTGCAATACTCATTGCAACGAGAGATGTTAACAAGTCTTTTGATGATTTTTTTCTGAACCTTTTCTATTCGTTGTATATTATTCTGACATCTAGGAAACCAAATTGGACAACAATAATCTATCAAAACCAAAACACTTGCGTGTTGTAAGGTTAGCCCAAGTTCTATGGGCCATCAATATGATATCGAGATGGCCCAAGTTCAACTAGCCAATGAAAGTTGTGATATCGGATGGCCCAAGTTCATCGGACAAATTAAAGTTGTGATATTAGGATGGCCCAAGCTTCAAGTTTTTTTTTCAACAGAACTTGGTGTCGGGCCGACACTAGATGAGAACTTGACAATAGGTAAAAAAGTGTTATTTTGATGAGAACTGAGACTTGGCAAATTTTACTACTCTCTGTGTGTTTGTCACATGGCTAATGCAGCCTACCGTACACACTACCGACACCAAGTTCTGTTGAAAAAAAAAAACTTGAAGCTTGGGCCATCCTAATATCACAACTTTAATTTGTCCGATGAACTTGGGCCATCCGATATCACAACTTTCATTGGCTAGTTGAACTTGGGCCATCTCGATATCATATTGATGGCCCATAGAACTTGGGCTAACCTTACAACACGCAAGTGTTTTGGTTTTGATATCAGACTATTTTTGTTGGTGTCTAGAATTTACGACTTTCATTGCTAATGATGCTAGAAGAGTTGTGGTTTCAAACGAAAATTGAAATCAAAAATTGAAATTTTAAAAAAGAGAATCCATTTTTGATGAAAATATCTGTTTTGGCCTAATTGTGACTTAACAAATAATCTAATCAAAAATATTTGTAAAACATTTTTATTGCACTTAACGAGACGAATCTTTTGATATGCGGCGTGTTGCAAACTTCGCATGTCTATGTTTTAGACCTCTTGGGCTTATAAATTATAATTTTGAAAGTTTTCGATTTTTTTTGGAGGTTTTAGTATATATTAAACCTGCCCACCGAGTTTCAGCGTCCTACCATACCTGGAAGTAGGCTAGAATTTACATCACTTATGAATAATGAATAAGTACGCGAAATAGGGCCGTTTTGGCCTATTTTTCCCTCCGGTTTGGCTAAATGCAGACATCTGATTTTTTTATATTGGGAAGACTTGGGTAAACGCTGCTTGTATAAAAAATTTGGTAGCTCTAAGTCATAGGGGGGCCTGACAGTGAAGGTAAGAAAAGGCCGTTTTTGGCGTAAACTAGCCGTTTAGATATACTCTCTTGCGGCAGCTCAGTTGGTCGGCCCTAGAACTTGGGTCGCGCGCTGCCGCGCGCGTTGATATGGCTACGAACAAGGCCAAAATATAAAGTTTTTAGACCAGCTACCGATTTATAGTCTTTGGTATTACGGTTAATAAAACCTAGCATTTGCAGACTTTTCCCGATCACAGAATCAATGTGGCTGCCAAAACGTAAATCCTTATCTATTAAAACTCCAAGATCTTTTATTTTATATACCTGATTAAGCTTTATTCCATTGATAGTATAAGAAGTGTCCAAGTGATTTCTTTTTCGCGAAAACTTAATGTGAAAACATTTTTCCAGATTAAGTTCCATGTTATTATCATTACACCACGTATATATCTTATCAATATCATCTTGGAGATTTTGCTTGTCAGATGTCGTTGAGATATTTTTATATAATTTTAAATCGTCCGCATATAGTTCAAATTTAGAGTAATTTACACATTCTTTGATGTCATCAATAAAAGTTATAAACAAAATAGGTCACAAATGAGATCCTTGAGGGACACCTGAGGTTGGAATGAATTCGTATGATTTATACCCATTTACAAATACTGCCATGCTTCTTTGAAGTAAATAAGACTGAAACCATCGTAGTAGTGATCTATAAATGCCAAAGTTGTCATGTAGCTTTCTCATCAATGTATTATGGTCAACTTTATCAAAAGCCTTTTTAAATCACAATAGATAACATCAACCTCCTTACCTGTAGGTACTCATGGCCTCAATCGTTTTTTCAATAAAAATTGTCAGGTTAGTGGCAGTAGATCTATTTCGGAGAAATCCATGTTGATGTTCACTGATAGACTGCTTTATATGGCTATTTAACATAGGGCATATGAGAGATTCAAAAACTTTCCCAAGGACACATAGTATGCTTATGGGACGATAATTTATTATATTTGATCTGTCACCAGATTTTAGTACCGGTATCACTTTTGCTGTTTTCCACATTTTTGGAAATACGCCATCTTGTATTGACTTATTCTAAATAATGAACAAAGTCTTAGATAAAAGTGTAGAACATCGTTTAAAAAAAACTGGTGGTATATCATCATCGCCAGCACCTTTACCTTATTTTTCCGTTTCCGCCTGTGATAACAATAACACGTAGTACACACCTGTGTCGTTTTTTAAATAGCAAAATACCACAAAAGTGCCATTAATAACTGTAAATCACTAGAACTTAGAAGATAACGTCACGAAATGCAAGTTTAACATAAAACTAAGTGAAATTAGTGCTATAACCATATTCTGAAATATAAATCATACAAATCTACAATATACAATTTTGACAAGGATTGTAGGAAGCATAACGAAGTGAGTCAACAACACGTACGTAATGCCAACCACACGGCACAGTTAAAGCTGTGTTCCAGACTCACATAGCAACGTTCCGTTACACGTATTTTATATAAAAATTCATAAAAGATGGACAATCTTCAATCATTTCTAGACCAGATGAAAATAGAAATGGCAAACCAAACAAAGACATTATATTGCAAATGGACGATAAATTATTACCTCTCACTCGCGAAATTGCCGAGTTAAAATCGGGAAATCTTATTTTACAAGAAAAAATCACCAAAATCGATGTTTATAACAGAAAAAAACAATATTATAATAAATGGAATAAAAGAATGTGAAAGTCATCCTTCGATCTCTTGGAAAATATGACAGAAAAAAATCAAAAGAGACCTTAATATTTCGCTGGAAAAGAGGGATATTGATGTAATTCATCGCATTGGAAGTAACGACAGTAAAAACGACAAAGGAAGACCAATACTAATTAAATTTGTGAATAACTGGAAGAAAACAGAAATAATTAAGAATAAGAAAAAACTTAAAGATTTATATAAATATAGAATGTAAAAAACCGATACGGACAGGGATTCGAACCCGCGACTACTGGGAAACCGTCCCGTCCCAGTAGTCGCGGGTTCGAATCCCTGCCCGTATCGGTTTTTTACATTCTATATTTATATAAATTTAAATAAGCTTAACATGGCTATACATGTTTAAAGATATTTTCAAAAATTAAACTTAAAGATGCTTATGCTTCCGAGGATTACACAAAAGAGGTAATTGAGAAAAGGAAGCAGCTACTACCGAAGCTCAAAGAAGAAAGAAATAAGGGTAATTATGCCATCCTAAAATACGACAAACTTATTGTCAAAGAGGGAAGCTCTGCTATGGAAAAGAGGAAGAGGGACGAGTCCATTTCGCCCATTACATCAAGCCAGCCTCGTAAGCAGTATGTAACCGCTAAAACCAATAGAACCAACGCATTTGACATAATGCGAGTACGAAGCAACTCATTGACAGCAAAAACCTCTTCCTCGCGTGAATAAAATTTAGGATGAGGTCATCAGCCGCCGGAACAAAGTAAGAACTAAGCCAGAGCCATTACTTAATACAAACGATGAATTTCCCAAGACGACTGGTCATCGTGGGAAAATAGACCACCACCCTCCATCACACAACATCACAAATAAAAATTTTAAATATGAACAAAATAAAACCTTAAAAGTTTGCACTTACAATGTGAAATCCCTATTGTCAAAAGAAAGATATTTAGAGCTTACTTACGCACTTGAAAGTGTCAATTGTGACATCTTAGGGCTCTCCGAAGTCAGAAAATTGGGCTGCATGATAGAAGAATACCCCGACTATATTTTCTGTTACATCGGTGAAACTAAAGGTTTATATGGTGTAGGATTCTTAATCAAAAATTCACTTAAATCTAATATAAAAAAATTCACTGGTATCTCGGCAAGGGTAGCCCTTATACAGATGGATTTCGATGATATGAGCATTACGATAATTCAAGCATATGCGCCCACAGAACAATCCAGTGAGACAGAAATACAAAATTTTTACACTAATCTGAAAGAAGCACATTCATTAGCCGTTGATAAAGTTGGTAATTGGAGACTTTAATGCAAAAATAGGGCAACCGAGAAAAGATGAAAATGTCATTATGGGAAAGTACGGATCGGGCAAACGAAACGAAAGGGGAGAACGCCTGATAGAATATGCATACGAATACAAACTGTGTATAATCAACACCTACTACAAAAAAAGATTAAATAAAAAATGGACTTGGATATCTCCAGACCAAAGTGTTAAAAATGAAATTGACTATATAATGACAAATATTCCGAAACTAGTAACGAATTATGAAGTTTTGAACATGATAAAGTTTCCATCAGATCATAGACTATTGCGGGCAACTTTGCAACTAAGCAATCCAAAAAAAAGCAGGCACAATTTCAAAACTCCACTAAAAGTTCCAGAAACAGATGACGAAATAAACCTCTATAGACACTGCCTTAATAGTCGCATTGACACTCACTATTTAAAAGGAATCACAAACCTTCAGACT
The DNA here is from genome assembly GCA_959347355.1 of Napeogenes inachia. Classification (NCBI taxonomy): domain Eukaryota; kingdom Metazoa; phylum Arthropoda; class Insecta; order Lepidoptera; family Nymphalidae; genus Napeogenes; species Napeogenes inachia. The sequence goes on along the minus strand of OY365796.1, from coordinate 839,981 downwards.
TACTACGACACATTGGAAGAAGCAATAACACATAGCCTCAAAACTATAACTGAGCGTGATAGATATTATAAGATTCTACAATTAAAAAACCACTGAATTAATATAGGTAGTATAAATTATTTAATCGAGCTACTTCATACTATTAATATGATAATATATTTCAATGCATTATTTGGATAAGTTTAAAGAAAAGAAAAAGCTAAACAAATATATCATTTAATATAACAAAATGACTCCCGGTACATGAATATAATAAATACAGTAATATAGTTATTACTGTGTAATTATTTAGTCACATTTACCAATAACTCAATACGGTGAAATACCCAACAACAGTTATTACACATATTATAAATAATGTAAGTATAAGAATCACTTATCTTGCCCGTTCTTCAATGCAGATTACCTTAATAGAGGCTTACAGCCATATTTATAACATAACAACATCGACAGAAGCGCCAACGGCAGCTTCTGGAGACAAGTCATATTCACAACTTTAAACATCTCATAATAACAATATAATAGTACATAACCATTTTAAATGTCTAGCATATTTATAACAATCTTATATCTTTCACACATTTATGGCTTACCTAATAAGATATGTAAATACAATATATTTAATATCTTCAGGCTACTTCCGATAGTTCGTCAAATCAATATCTTTTACTACTTTAATAATGTACTAGTAATAACAATGATATATAGTTCTAAATAAGTCTAAACTAAATAAATCTATTGCTACAACAATATCTCGCATATTTATTGTCAACGGTATTATGTAGTTTCATAAATAATAATATCTTTATTGTACCTACATACAGAATTACAATATAATAACAATATTATATGTATCAATATTACATATATATAACACGGCCATACTGACAAATACTTCGCTCTCGAAGTATACACACTTACTTAAATACATATATTTTTATATATATATTATATATATATTCCTTTTTTTTCTTATATTTTGTCATTTTCCTAGACTCGTCAAACCCCTTTACATAAACATGTTTTTTACGTTTTGTCACTCGTCACATACATTTTTTTTTAATGTTTTGTCAGTTGCCTAGACGTGTCAAATCCCCTTCACCCGCTGCTAGTGACCTAGATTTGCACCAAGCAAAAGACCGACCAGCAAAAACTTACTAACTGATCTTGTAACTTAGACCTGCTTCAGCGCAGACTTTCAAATCAACCAACTTTATCCCATTAAATAAAAAAATATATAATAGTATATATACAATATAGTAGTAAACAATACATTATATGTATATGTACAATAGTATATATAATAAATATATAACAATTTAAAAAAATAAATATAATAATGATAATAAATAAATATTTGTCTTATTATTAATAGGTTTTTTTTTCTCAACTTTAATTTTTCACAATAACATTTTTTTTATCAACCTACTCCAGGCCAGAAATGAGGTTTTCCTTTTCGATAACAAGATTCCTTAAATTTCCCAAACCTTTTATAGCCTAGCGATCGTTTAGACATCGATGTTAGAGGTTAAACTACCATTGTCAAAACATTATTTAGACACGCTTGTACAAAAAGTATCGTTTCCTCTAAGGCTAAGCACAAGATTTTTTTAATGGTTTTATATTGATCGATAGATTGCACAAACCTTGTAAAACCTGTTCGGCCTACCTGACACAATATTTCACTATTTGACATTAATTTACCTAGAAAACGTATCGTTACTCTTACACATTACTTTTACACATATTCAAATATTTAAACTGCTAGGTAAGCAATGTTCAAATATACATAATCTAAAAACTTGGTAACCTACGTTTTCGTAAAGTGATAATCACGATATATAATTAAGTATTGACGAATGAATTTGGTTATACCGTTTATACATTAAAAATAAACAATATTTTCTAACATTGTTATCGTTGTTAGGTTTAACCTAGAAAGCGAATAAGTACGCCGGGTTTCATATAATTAATACGAAATATTTAGCTACCCTCACTAAGTATTAATAAACAATACATCCGAGTATTACTAAAAACATTACACTTTTTGGTAATCCCAACTTTTTTACAGATGAAATATTTTATATTTGACCGAAAATCTATTTTAGAACGTTGTAGGTACTTTTTGCTCTTACGATTTTTCTTATATATGCGATATACGATTTAAATAAAATTATGTTAACAAATTGTAGGCCGTTTTAACACTGCCAAAGATGCCATTTTGGTATTAACATCCGATATACTATTACAAACTAATTCAAAGAATTGTTATTCACTAAAAGCTAATTTTGTACAACACAATCACTTTTTTTTAAGCATACTCACAATAAGAGTCCTCTTAAACGAAAGTATACAGAATTGCTTCTTAGGTTGTCTCCGATGTTTTCTTTTTCGTTTCATGAGTTTTTTCATGACCTTCCTTGTAATGTCCCAATATTTGAATCACAATGCAGACCCCTTGAAAGGCCTTCGTAGTAACAGTTTCCATTGCAACAATAGCTCCAGTCAATTCTTCAGGGATGGCATTCCCGTTGCTGCACCAAAATTCAGCACCCAGATCACTCCTTGAATCGGAGATGGCAGTGTAGCAAATTCTTCAGTTCTATAAAAAACAGAAATTAATATTATTATAATTCCTGTGTCCCGGACGTTCTAGTTCCTGATACTCCTCAGAATCGATGAGTTTCAACGTCACAAAACTCGGTAGCATCGGATGCAACAAGATCCACAGTCTCGTTGTCCTCCTCTCCTCGGATCTCTTTCGAGAGACTCGAACAACGACATCAGCCAGGCGTTTCGCCTTTGTGATCGCCGCTCAGGCATCTGTTGTATTAGTGTCCTAGATACGCCATGTCGAACCGCGAAATGCCACAGAAGTAAGTCCCGACCGAAGTAAGATCTCCAATGTTTGCTGATCCTCTGCCCCTCGTCATCCAAGAATCCTTATGGCCTTATTGATGGCCATGGAATTCCCTTCGGGCATAGATGTTGGAGGAGACGTACTGGAAGCTTCACCAGTTTTTACGCGATCCAGTTCAATGAGCTTCAGCTGAAACCGAAGTTAGTAAATTCCACCGAGTAAGTTACGTACAATCCGATAAGAGTCGTACGTCTTATAGTAGTTCTAGTTGACCTGTTGACTTAACTTTTAATAACAAACAAGATAAATAAAAACGTTGAATTGACAATAGTTTTGTTGGTTCAGCTTAACTTGACTTTCATGCATCATCACATGGTCATGGTGCATCACGGGCTCGACACTGCACCGGCGAGAGCCATACTGGGTCCGCAGACTCAGCTGGCATGGCTGCGGTAATGCAACCGCGCGGTCCCCATCGCCATCACGACGCCGAATGGTATAGTTCGTACGTAACATACAAACCGTGAATTAAATTTAATTCGTAAACCACTTCGTAATAAGAAATCACTCCGCCATTTCCCAAACTACGCCTGGACATCGTAGAGGTGATGGTACTGCGACGTATTAGCGATGGCAGCGTGATTTACCCGGCAAATTAGGTTTTCAACATATTAGTAAAGTTTAAATCACACAATATGGAATATAACAAATTAACAAATACAATAACAACAATGTGGGTATTTTTGATTTTATCCATAAAATATAGTTTCGGCAATCAAACTGTCGATAGCGAGAACCGGGATGATCCCACTTCTGATGATAGATATTATAAGATTCTACAATTAAAAAACCACTGAATTAATATAGGTAGTATAAATTATTTAATCGAGCTACTTCATACTATTAATATGATAATATATTTCAATGCATTATTTGGATAAGTTTAAAGAAAAGAAAAAGCTAAACAAATATATCATTTAATATAACAAAATGACTCCCGGTACATGAATATAATAAATACAGTAATATAGTTATTACTGTGTAATTATTTAGTCACATTTACCAATAACTCAATACGGTGAAATACCCAACAACAGTTATTACACATATTATAAATAATGTAAGTATAAGAATCACTTATCTTGCCCGTTCTCCAATGCAGATTACCTTAATAGAGGCTTACAGCCATATTTATAACATAACAACATCGACAGAAGCGCCAACGGCAGCTTCTGGAGACAAGTCATATTCACAACTTTAAACATCACTAAATATCTCATAATAACAATATAATAGTACATAACCATTTTAAATGTCTAGCATATTTATAACAATCTTATATCTTTCACACATTTATGGCTTACCTAATAAGATATGTAAATACAATATATTTAATATCTTCAGGCTACTTCCGATAGTTCGTCAAATCAATATCTTTTACTACTTGAATAATGTACTAGTAATAACAATGATATATAGTTCTAAATAAGTCTAAACTAAATAAATCTATTGCTACAACAATATCTCGCATATTTATTGTCAACGGTATTATGTAGTTTCATAAATAATAATATCTTTATTTTACCTACATACAGAATTACAATATAATAACAATATTATATGTATCAATATTACATATATATAACAAGCGCAGAAAAAATATTAATGAGCACAAAATTTTTAAAAAAGAAACAATAGCACTAATAAAAAGACGAACTGAATTAAAATTCCAAAAGAACAAAGACAAAGAAACTAGAGAAAAACTAAGCAAATTATACAAAGAAACTAGTAAAGCTATCAAAAAAGATTATAACAATCACAGACAAAATATCATAACACTAAACCTGAACAAATTCAGAAGCTCAAAAAGAACATTCAAAGAGCTAAACCTAGGTAAAACATGGATATACAAGTTAGAAAATAAATCTAAGGAAACCAAGACGAGACAAGATATAATAGATCAGGCAACAACATTCTTTCACGAATTGTACAAAAGAAGAAAAGAAGACACCAATTCAGAGGATGACATTGAAGACAATGTCCACAGTGAAATGACCAAAGAAATAGATGAAAAAGATATATACGAACACATAAAAAAGCTAAAAATAGATAGGAGTCCAAGACCAGATGGTATAACGAACGTAGCCCTGAAACTCGGGGCACCTGTGTTGATTAGCCACATTACTCAGCTGTTCAACACGATAGTTGAGACAGAAAAGGTTCCAACCCAATGGTGCTCGTCAGATATCATTCTCCTATACAAAAAAGGCAACCCACTAGACATTGGAAACTATAGACCAATCAGCTTACTAGCGAACATGTATAAACTTTTTTCTTCTATAATTCTGAAACACGTAACCAATCAAATCGATAGTTTCCAACCAATGGAGCAAGCAGGTTTTCGCTCAAGCTTTAGCACAACAGACCACATACAAGCTGTAGAACAGGTTATCGAAAAATATAAAGAATTTAATCGTCCCTTGTATATGGCGTTTGTTGACTATACTAAGGCTTTTGACAGTGTAAGCCACAAATCAATCTGGCATGACCTTAAACTGTTTAATGAAGATACAAAATATATTAACATCATAAAAAATATATATGCAAACAGCATAAGCAGGATTAAACTTGAAGTGAAAGAAGGGAAAGAGATAAAAATAGAAAGAGGAGTCCGACGAGGAGACCCATTATTCCCGAAACTGTTTATTGCTGTGTAGGAATGTATATTCTTAAATCTACAATGGGAAAATAAGGGCTACTAATAAATGAACGCAAATTAAACCATTTCAGATTCGCAGATGACATCGTGGTGTTATCTGAAACTTCAATAGAATTGGAAGAAATGCTAGAGTCTCTAGATCAAGAAAGCAGCAAAGTGGGTTTAGAAATGAATTCCTTAAAAACTAAAATAATGACAAACAGCACAAAATTGCCAATCACAGTAAGAGGTAAAGAAATAGAGTACGCTGATAGCTACATATATTTAGGTAAGCAGTTAGCATTCAATAAAGCTAATATTGGAGAAGAAATTGATAGAAGAGTTAATATAACTTGGAGAAAATTTTGGAACTTTAAGGATATACTGAAAGCAAACTACTCTATAAGCTTGAAAAAGGTAATATTTGAAACATGTCTTCTGCCCTGTTTATTATATGGTTGCCAAACGTGGATTTTTACAAACCGAGTTAAGAACAAAATTCAAACAACCCAAAGGAGCATGGAGAGAAGTATGCTGAAAGTAAGGAAAAAACAAAAAAATAAAAGCGAAGTAATAAGAGAAAAGACCAAACTAACGGATGCACTCACACAAGCTTTGAGACTGAAATGGCAGTGGGCCGGTCACATTGCGCGCTTCACCGACGACCGATGGACCATACACACAACAAAATGGAAAGGACCGGTAGGAAAGAGAAAAGTAGGCAGGCCGAACCGACGGTGGGCTGATGACATATCAGAAATAGGAGGTATAGATTGGATGATCCATAGCAAAGAAAGAGAGAAGTGGAAGAAGATGGAGGAGGCCTTTACCCAAAAAGGGGTCCATATTCCGAAATAGTTTTTTTAGGTTCTTTTTTTTTATCTAATAATATTATTATTAGTGTATGACTAAGTCAAAAAGTACTAAAAAAAAACCTACTAACAACATTTGCCATGTAACATGAGGATATGGAAATAAATAGGCTTTATTATTATTATTATTATGATTATCACTTTTGCTGTTTTCCACATTTTTGGAAATACGCCATCTTGTATTGACTTATTGTAAATAATGTACAAAGGCTTAGATAAAAGTGTAGAACATCGTTTAAAAAAAACTGGTGGTATATCATCATCGCCAGCACCTTTACCTTATTTTAGATTCTTAAGTGACTTTTCAATAGATAATTGAGTTATATGAATATAACCAGAGCATTGGTGATTACAATTATAGTTATTATTAATTAGTTTCGGAGTTATATTGTCAGGATCTACTGGATAAGAAGGTAAATTATATATAGAAGCAAAGTTATCTGCAAATAAGTTGGCTATAGCTTCGCCGTTATCGGCAGTTTGATTATTTAATTTCATCTTTTGTGGTATGTTATGACCATTTTTATATTTAGTCCTAAACTATGACCAAAAATAATTAAAGTCCTTACATATATTACTCTGCACGCATTCTACGAGTATATAAATAGAATAATCAATATCCATTTTATTCTTGGCTCTTTCCTTTAAGAGTTCATATTCAAATCTATCCAAATCATTGTTGAAGATTTTCGCTTTTTGCCTAAGCTTTTCTTTTTCCTTTAAGATTTGAATCAACGAAGTACTGAACCACACTGGGTATTTTCTTTTAAAATTCTTTTGAAATGGGACAAACTCTTTTATAACGTGTTTCAAAATTTCATAAAACTTTCGGACTTTTTCGTCCACTGTAACACAGTTTGAAAATTCCACTGTCCAATTAATTTGGACTAAATGAGAATTATTTTTTTTGTAATCAGCCTTAAAGAATTTGAATCTGGCATTCGGCTTTGGGATCAATATTTTTGAAGATCCAGTTGCAATTTTTACAAGCAAAGGAGGATGATGTTTATCAACCACAGATATAATTTCTTCTGATTTGAAGACTGAAATCAATTCAGAAGAGTTAGACAAAACTAAATCAAGCATTTTAGTAAAACCGTTAAGTATATGATTACACTGTATAAGACTGCTAGACGACAGGAAATCAATAAAAACATTTTCAATATGGTTGTTATAATTGCTCGGAATGTTATGCATATTAATATGATTTAGTGTCCACGCAATTTTACTCATATTAAAGTCACCTATAATTATGACTCAATCCAGTTTGTTTATAAACGTGTTCACTTTTTCAACAAAATGCTGTAGGTGATTCAACTGTACTGGTGGAGGTAAATATACGGCACCCAAATGAATTTTTCTTGTAGACGTAATCTCTATAGTTATCCAAAGATCCTCGCAGCGGCTTTCATATGTGTAGTTACGAAAGAAATTTAATGATCTAAGCACAGCTCTAAGTACACCACCACCCTCCTTACTCTCCGAAAAAGTTTGATGTTCTCTATCCCTCCTAAATACCTGGTATCTATTGTCAAATATTTCAGAATCAAAAATGTTACTATTAAGCCAGGTTTCAGTTAAAACAATGACACTAAAATCAACGCGCGCGGCAGCGCGCGACCCAAGTTCTAGGGCCGACCGACTGAGCTGCCGCAAGAGAGTATATCTAAACGGCTAGTTTACGCCAAAAACGGCCTTTTCTTACCTTCACTGTCAGGCCCCCCTATGACTTAGAGCTACCAAATTTTTTATACAAGCAGCGTTTACCCATGTCTTCCCAATATAAAAAAATCAGATGTCTGCATTTCAAGTTTTTTTTTTCAACAGAACTTGGTGTCGGCAGTGTGTACGGTAGGCTGCATTAGCCATGTGACAAACACACAGAGAGTAGTAAAATTTGCCTAGTCTCAGTTCTCATCAAAATAACACTTTTTTACCTATTGTCAAGTTCTCATCTAGTGTCGGCCCGACACCAAGTTCTGTTGAAAAAAAACTTGAAGCTTGGGCCATCCTAATATCACAACTTTAATTTGTCCGATGAACTTGGGCCATCCGATATCACAACTTTCATTGGCTAGTTGAACTTGGGCCATCTCGATATCATATTGATGGCCCATAGAACTTGGGCTAACCTTACAACACGCAAGTGTTTTGGTTTTGATTGTTATTTAAAATATTCCTATGATTTTCTGACAGCTTGGTACGCCTCTAATATTTTGATAATACAAAGATATTTCATTGAAAGTTTCGGATATAAATGTAACTACATTAAATTATATATAGAAGCAAAGTTATCTGCAAATAAGTTGGCTATAGCTTCGCCGTTATCGGCAGTTTGATTATTCAATTTCCTCTTTTGTGGTATGTTATGACCATTATTATATTTAGTCCTAAAATATGACCAAATATATATATATATATATATATAAAAACAAATAAAATACTAATAAAAACTTAAACAATTGACTGCAGACAATCCATGTGAGTGATTACTCAAGTGGGTGCATTTTCATCTTTTCGAATGAAGATCTTCCCGCTTCGAACCCAGACATTTCTATATTGCTTTTCTTTAGCCTTAATTCTGGTAGCTGCATGTAACTGTCTGTTTGTTTTTGTGAGGTGTTCAGATACGTAAATTGGTGAGCTGTTATCTCCAAGTCCTAATAGCCTAGAGTTTAATCTGTCATTAGGATGCGATTTGTTTTATCTAAAAACAGCCGCGAGAAAGTTGTCACGTTGTAATCTGTTAGTTAATATACATATAACTGTCCAGGGTTTAGTCAATTTTTTGATCTTGTTTTCTCACTCAGGAACATGAACATGATTAATGTCGTTTTCGGCGATTGGAAATGATATAACTTTGCCAATATGTTGTAGAATTTTAGCTAGGTTTTCTTGCTTAGACTCGGAGAGACATTGAATTTCTAAATTGCATTGGTAAGATTCTTGTTCCAATATTAAGACCTTCGTTTCCAAGCTTTTTATTGTTATTTGCAGGTGAACGTTTTCTTTTTTAAGTTTATTTGCATCATTTTTAAACTGAAGAACAGTGTTGTGCAAAGCATCAAACTGCGCGTTGATGAATTTTATCGACTCTTCGAAAGCTGACATGTCTTTTTTAATCCTTCCAAATTCCTCTGTTATGGCCTCACGTACTTATTGCCAATCGTATTTCTTGTTTAATCAAATTAGCTATTGCAGGTTCAGGACTATCACCTGATGGCGGACTATGTGCCACCTAGTTCATTGACACGATATTGTCACTGCACCTCACAAACTTAATCACTCAACGAATTTATATTCTGTATTATGGTGATTATATCACTTTATATCAGTTTATATCACTATGTATGTTAGAGTATTTTCTGGGTTCATGATTGAGTAGTCGTACTTTTCACGTTTAAGTATTTATTTAACTATTTAAATAAATTGTTGCACACAGAATCACGTTTTTTTTTGTGAAATAGCCTGAAACAATATTAAAATAACAGTAACACAATTAAATACAATATTAATAATTCAATAATTAAATAATCTAAAACAATATTAGTAATATAATTATTTTAGAACTCAGAGAAGAATATATTTTCTTGGTGGTAGACCATAACATCGGGTCGCCGGCAAAGTTACCACCCATCGGGCAAAGTCGTGCCGCAAAGCGACCTAGTCGTGTTCCGGCACGTTGCTCGATGAAGCCGCTTATGGGAAATGGGTCTGAACAGCTGCGGTACGTTGGCGAACCGGTTGACGTCGAGTTGGTATTTGTTTTGTCGGGTGTCCAGTCGAGGAGGGTAGCGGGATCCGAAGAGACGGCTTTCCGCTGGCCGCCCGCAGATAGTTGGGGGCCCAATTAGTGGGTTAGCCACCCATGAAAGGCTGCCCCGCCAGCTGCGAAAAATCCCAGGGTGGCTCCATCGTGCTGGTTGGCGACCAGACGAGGAGGCCCGATGGCGATCCCTGGGGGGGTTCGGGCGTCCCCGCAGTCTCCAGGCTAGCCTCCCAGTGGCATGACTTAACCAACTTCGACGTTGGGTTCGATACGTACCGCCTCGTTCAACTGCCATTTCCCATCCCTATTCACTTTATTTTTTTTTATCATGAACAAAAACCAGAAAAGGAAAAAGTTTGTACAGCGGTTGCACTCCTCCTCATTTAAAGTGCACCTCAGTAATATTAGGGGTTTGCACTCTAATATCTTACCTGTCCATCACCACCTGGAGACAGAACAACCGCACCTGTTCTTTTTGACGGAGACGCAGATACAATGTCCCTTAAGCGCTGCGCACCTGGATTATCCCGGATACACGTTAGAGCACAACTTTCGCTCACGTGCCGGAGTCTGCGTGTATGCGCGGAACGACCTCTGTATCCAGCGTCTCCGTCACCTTGAAGACCCCACTTTTTCTTCTTTATGGGTTTTAGTAGACACAGGAAAAGAAAAAATCCTGTATTCCTGTGTTTACCGTTCGCACAGTGGTGATCAGGAGACAAAAAGATTATTCAAGTATCTCGGTGAGGCTGCTGATATGGCTCTGCATCAGTTCCCTTCAGCGCAGCTCGTCTTTCTGGGGGATTTTAATGCCTGTCATCAGGACTGGCTGTTCCCGTACCAGAAAACCGACCATGCTGGAAGAGAAGCGCGGAACTTTGCGTTGTCCTTGGACCTCTTTCAGCTGGTGAAGCAAGCGACAAGGGTACCAGATGTGGTAGGCCATACAGCCAATTGCCTGGACCTTCTGCTGACAACTGATCCGGACAGGTATCGTGTAGAGGTCACGTTCCCCTTAGGAACCTCCGATCACTGTCTGGTGAAATCTGTATTTACATATTCCCCACCAGCTTTCGAACCACATGGTGTTAGGCGAGTATGGAAATACAAGTCAGCAGATTGGGAAGAGATGCGGCACTTTTTTGCATCTTATCCTTGGCGGCAGGTCTGCTTCTCTTCTTTGGACCCGTCGAGTTGCGCGGATGCTATAACTGATGTGGTGCATCAGGCAATGGAGTATTTTATTCCTTTTGCTGACGTACCCATCGGTGGCAAAGCTCGCCCATGGTTTAATGCCGAATGTCGTCATGCACATGACCGAAAACATTCGGCATACCTTATTTGGGCTGATGCTCGAAGCCGCAAAACTCCGGATGTAAGTATAAAGAAGAGAGCCTTTAACCAAGCTGCCAAAAGCTACAAAAAGGCATTGCGGAAGGCTCGTCTCGATCGAATCGCTAAGAATGGCGAAAAGCTCTCTGCCAGACCAACTGGCAGTCGAGCTTTCTGGTCTCTTGCGAAAGCGATCGAGTCGAATTTCTGCCAACCCTCACTGCCTGCTCTGCTGAAGCCGGATGGTTCCCTGGCCCCCACAGCAACAGAGAAAGCAAATGTATTTGCTTCTCTGTTTGCTGATAATTCGCATCTAGACACTGGCAATGCTTCTCCAGCACATCTTCCTCACTGTGGTATTTCGATGCCTGAAATCCGCATCACTAACAAAGAGGTATGGAGAACATTGTGTCGTTTAGATGTGAATAAAGCCAGTGGTCCTGATGGTATACCAGCCATTCTGCTCAAGACATGCGCAGCTGAGTTGTCTCCTGTACTGACACGTCTGTATCGTCTCTCTTTCATGACTGGAATAGTGCCGAAATCCTGGAAGCTTGCTAATGTGCAACCTGTGCCCAAAAAAGGCAGCCGTGCCGTCCCTGTCAATTACAGACCGATTTCAATCACCTCCATACTCTGCAAGATTATGGAGCGTGTATTGAACTCGCGTCTACTAGCATACCTAGAAGGTAACGATCTCCTCAGTGACCGACAGTACGGGTTTCGCCGTAATAGGTCTACTGGGGACCTCCTAGTGTATGCTACTCACATTTTAGGCGAGGCCATCGAGAGGAACGGAGAAGCGGTTGCCGTCTCTCTGGACGTCTCGAGGGCATTTGACAGGGTCTGGCATGCGAGCCTTATAAGCAAGCTTTCAGCGTACGGTATATCTCCTGGTCTGATCGGCTGGGTAACGGACTTTCTGATCCACAGATCTCTCCGAGTAGTTATCGACGGGTGTTCCTCGGAACCCTTGACAATAAATGCCGGAGTGCCTCAGGGGTCCGTTCTTTCTGCAACTCTGTTTCTGCTGCACATTAATGATCTGTTGAAGCCCGGTATCTATGGGTATGCAGACGACAGCACAGTTGTAGAAAGATATCTGCCGAGTACTCGGGCTAGTCGAGATCAAGTACAGTCTGAAAGAGAAGCCATGGTGCAACGTTTGAATGACAAACTTCAGGCAGTCTTCGCTTGGAGCAATGCCAATCTTGTCAAGTTCAACGCCACCAAAACGCAGACGTGTCTATTCACCGCCAAAAGGAGCCCTTTTACCTTGGCTCCTACTTTCCAGAATGTATCCTTGGAATACAGTGACCGGCTTCAGTTTTTAGGCTTAGAGATTTCCTCGAATCTCAACTTTGGTCGGTTCATTGAGTCCAGAGCAAGAGCAGCAGCAGCAAAGCTTGCCGTTCTTGCGAAGGTTCGGCAGTACTTTACACCGGGACAGCTTCTTGTTTTATACAAAGCACTGATCCGGTCGTGTGTAGAGTACTGTGGTCACATATTTACTGGTGCCGCAAAGTCTCATCTTGCGGTTCTGGACTCAATTGAGAGGCGAGCAAAGAGGCTTATAGGCGATCCCGAATTGGTCGTAGCCGACCTCCAAAGACCTTGAGCACAGGCGTAGAATTGCTAGCCTCTCAGTATTCTATAGGATACATTTTGGTGAGTGTGCGCTGGAATTACACAATTTGATTCCCCCGTCCCCCTTCCATCACCGGACGTCCCGACGCACGGCAGGTTTTCATCCTTTTGTTGTGGACATTCCACCTGTCCGAACGAAGCGCTTTGCTTCCTCATTTTTACTGCGTACAGCAAAGGATTGGAACAGCTTGCCTGCGTCGGTATTTCCGACCGAATACAATGTGGTAATTTTCAAGAGAAGAGTGAATAGGTTGCTAGGGTAATGCGCCTTACCACCTAAGACTACATTCCACTTACCATCAGGTGGAATGTAGTCAAGCATTGCCCTAGATCATATAAAAAAAAAAAATGTGAATTTTGAATAAAATTAATGAATATATGAACTATGTTTATATATTTATTAATTTTATTCAAAATGAGTTAATAATGCGCAAATATTAAAACCGTTTGTCATTAATCTAGCATTATACTACTGTGTTGCCAAATGATCGATGGTGGCGCTCTCATTTATTTTCTGCTCTTTTGTGTCGTAATATATTACCGATTCGATGACAATCTAGGTTGCCATCATCGTTTAGTTCACTTCTTGCGCTTGATGGTCATTAGAAAAGTCAAAGTTAGCGAATAGCCCTGCTGCACAGTTTATTTTAATACTCCTCTTTACATAGAGGGTCACAATATCTTTACGTTCCTTAAAGTGTAAATAATTGTTGGCAAGTACTTAAGAATCACTGATTGTGACATGCACCCTGTCGAAAGAACTAGCTACCTGGTGATTGTTAAAATTAAAATTGTTAAAATTAAACAACATGGTTTTTAAGCCAATGCCAACATACTTTATATTCATTTCGTTAGTGTTCAAAAAGAGCTCAATTTAAATTTCTTTACTCAAAATACCTTGAAGAGTCTGATAGGCCAGGTGTATTCAATTACTCACATTATTATTGGTATTTGATTGATAAGTGAAACATATTGAAATTGGCTTACGCCGCTGATTTCCACCATCGCGCTGCACACAACCACCCATAATTTCAATCCCAAAACCTTTTTTTAAAATCGGTTAACAGCCTAGCGAACAGACATACGGGCCACCTGGTGGAAATGAATCACCGCCGCCTGTGGACATTCGCAACAGAAGTCGCCAATGCGTCGCCGGCACAGAAGGAGCAAAAACCTCAGACGGCTGTTCTCCTTCACTTGAGCCCGAGGGGTATTTGCACGGCCTGTGTAAAGTCCATCTTCTACTATAATCCGCATTACAATGCCCCAGGTTTGCTGTAGCATGTCATTGATGTGCATAAGAAATAGCGTGGGAGATACAACAGAACCCTGGGGTACGCCAGCATTTCATGAATTTCATATCTGAGCAACAAGCGTTGATGACCTTCATATGTCGCTCATACATAAAGTTGGCTACCCTAAGTTAAGTCTCGGTCAGTGTACTCAACTCCACCGGCCGCACGAGCACAGTTTATGCAAGGTAAGTTTATTTTAAAAGTTTTAATAATTAATGAATTTCAATTAGCCTACAGTTAGGTTTGGTTTGTCATAATGGATTCTAGTGTTATCTATGCAAACTGATATTTGATTGATCAATTCATAACTTTATAATTTATAGTTGTTGTTATTTATGCCTAAAAGGCAAAACGGATCTAGGCAAAACGGACTGGTGTACCGTTTTGCCTCTGGGGTACCATTTTGCCTTCATTTGCATCACGTGGGTACAAATACAAATGAAATGAAAATAACTTAGAGTACCTGCGATAAATGTAATTATTATTATATCTTTTTGTATTTGTTTTAGATGGTAAATAATTATAAAAGAAAATCCAGTCGTAATTTCTGGGATGAATCTAGAATGAAAAATGCGATTGAGAAAGTGTTCGCCGGCGAAATGGGGCTCAATAAGGCTTCTGTTCAATTCCTGGTACCAAAAACTACTTTAAAAAGAAAACTGGAGAAATATAAGTCCACCCAAGATATAGATAAAGCTGCTGAAAAAAAACTGGGTAGATTTAAACAAGTTTTTTAGTAAGGCTCAAGAAACTGAATTAGCTCCTTATATAAAACAGATGGAACGACGCTTGTATGGGTTGACGACAAAAGATTTACAAATGTTGGCTTATGATCTGGCGGAGAGAAATAATATAAACCATAATTTTGATGGTAGCACAAAAATGGCTGGAAAAAATTTGGTTAAATAATTTCTTAAAGCGTAATCCGGACCTCAGTCTACGGAAACCTGAACCAACATCTACAGCCCGGGCAGCCAGCTTCAACCAAGTTGCAGTTAATATTTTTTTGATCTGCTGACTCACGCAATTGAAACTTATCACCGGACTCCAGATAGAATCTTTAATGTAGACGAGACGGGTATGACAACAGTCCCAAAAAGTATGCCAAAAATAAAAGGAACTAAAGGTTAAAAACAAATTGGCTTATTAACTTCTGCTGAGCGGTGTTAACTGGTTATTGTAGTGTTTTGCATTGGAGCAGATGGTTCTTATATGCCACCTCTATTTATATTCCCAAGGAAAAGAATGAAGCCTGAATTGATGACAAATGCACCTCCTGGGTCTTGGTCTGAGTGTCACGAAAGGCTGCATTCAAAAAGATATTTACCTATACCTCTTGGTTTAGGAAATTCATAGTTTTCTCGAGAGCTACCAAAGTCACCCCAGTGCTGCTGATACTAGACGGACATAAAAGTCATACAATGAATCTTGACATTATCGATCTAGGTAACCCCTGCACTAGTAACCCCTCCACACTGCACTCACCGCCTACAACCGCTGGATGTATCTTTTATGAAACCTTTGTCCACTTATTATTATGAAGCAGCACAGAATTGGTTGAGGATGAATTCAGGTAGGGTCATTACCCAATTCCAGATTATAGAATTGGTTAGTAAAGCTTTCCAGAAAGCAGCAACGATGACAACCGCTTTTGATGGCTTTTGTGCCACCGAAATTTGGCCTTTGAATGGTGATATATTCACAGAGGCTGACTTTTTAGCAGCAGCAGCTACTGATATCGAATTAGCGTGTCCAAGTCCAAATCCATGTTCATCGAGGGATCTAACTTTAAGCCGCCAAGATACTCAGCCTTTAACATCATGACCCAACGAGGTATCAAATATTGATAAAAATACATCTACTAGATGTTGGTGTATTCTACAACCACAATAATGGACATTGACGAGCCTCAGTCAAGAGTTTCTTCGCCGTCTATTTTAGATGCTAATCAAACTAACACTGAACCTGCTACAATCGCAGCAACAACAATCTATGGCGATTTCAATATCTTTCGTTGTAATAAAAATAGATAGAGATAGATATCAAAAGATATAATGCCTTTCCCGAAAACTACGCAGACCAGACCAGACAAGTGTCAGACGGGGAAAAACAGCAATTATCACCTCTTCGCCATATCGTCTGGAACTTGAATCTTCTCAAAACATACAGGCTCAAAAGATTAAAAAAGCCCTTAGTTTCGACAGTAATATGGAAAAGAAAGGAAATGCATAAAAGAATAAAGAAATGAGGAGAATCAAGACAGAGAAAACTGACAAGAGTCAATCGGTTTCAAAAAAAGGGAAAGCTAGAAAGAAAAGTGATGGATCAAAACCTAAGAAAGAAGACAATTCATTTAAAGATGATGACGCAGGGTGTCTGTACTGCTCTCATATGTTCTCAGAATCAAGTGGAGGTTGGGTGCAGTGTCCAAATTCCGTTTATGGGCACATTGCGCTTGCGCAGGATTAGAGGACGAAGACGATTGATTGATTTATTTTATATAAGTCCGTTTTGCCTTCTTGCGTGTTCCGTTCTTCCTCACTCATGAAGGTAAAACGGCACAAATAAGGGTATTAGAAATCATCTAATACCTTTACAATCTATGATTTTATCCAAGTCTGATTCGTACTTAACATAGAGTTTACATTGTTGATTAGTTTTACTATTGAAGAACTTTAATATAACGTTTAGTTTTTTTTATTCATTTGCTTTTTCTTAAGTGGTCCGTTTTGCCTTCCTTTCTCCTACTATATAATAGTATCGAATTTCATTAGTTACAAGGACAAAAAATAAATTAAATATACACAATACTGGCTTTATTCGATAAAATTTAACAAAGTATACAATATATTTAAAAAGAATAGTTCAAAATGATTCACTTAAGAGACCTTTTATATTAGTGTAAGTGCCGACAATAAAAAGAGTAAAACCGAAAGTGACTGTGATAACGAACTTCCAAAACCTCCACATCATGACCCCTAGCCCTGGATCAGTCCAATTCAAACAGAGTTCTATGAAAGCTGGGTAAATGAAGCCCATATTTGAAATGCAGAAAGATCCCAGCTGCGGTAAAGAAATTTTTATTATATAATAAAATAAACAATAGTTTAAAAAACTAAAAAAACACGCTCTTATTGCTAACCGAACTAAAAACTACAAAATATTTTTTAATGACAAAGAGTATAAAATTACAGTAGTAGAAGATCGTACAATTAATCATAGTGAATCGCCTTAATATAAAATTATAAAAAAATTTAAGTTATTAACAGAATAATTCAATTCTGAGTTAAAATCGTGGGGTGCATTTTACTGTGATTCATAACTATCCTCTCATAGATAGTTGCTAAGAGAATGATTGTAATACCTTAAATATCGAGCACCCCACGCTTTTTACTCAGAATTGAATTATTCTGTTAATAACTTAAATTTTATTATAATTTTATATTAAGGCGATTCACTATGATTAATTGTTCGATCTTCTACTACTGTAATTTTATACTCTTTGTCATTAAAAATTATTTTGTAGTTTTTAGTTCGGTTAGCAATAAAAGCGTGTTTTTTTAGTTTTTTAAACTATTGTTTATTTTATTTATTTATTTTTTTTTTTTTTTGGGAAACTTTTATCAAATTATTGCATTGTCATCGGTCCTTGGTACGTGTGCAAAGTTTCAATTTAATCGGATCGCTGGAACCTGGTGAAAATTAAGCTCGAAGATTCCGTTACATTCATACATACATACAACCCAAGCTAATAAAAGCGTATTAAAAATACAATACAATTTATACATATTATACACATACAAAACTTATCCTTAACCTATATATATATATATATATATATTGTTAGGAGTCGAGGGTATTTCTAAATAATTAGTAGGCATCAACTCCTATAAATTAGTAAGCAAGTGTTAGGTTTATTATCGTGTCATAGTCGTTTGAGAGCGGAAGCTCTGCAGGTGTGAATAGTATATGTCATAGTTTTATTACTAAATTAGTTATAACGTCGTAATCTGGCTTTCGTAGTATTAAATAGAGTGAAATACGTGAATTAGACAATGACTTTGAATTCTTATTATTTTTTTTAAATAAATTTCTACATGAATCCCTAGAATATATATGTTAAGGATAAGTCGCTCATAGTAACATATCAAGAAATCAGATATCACACATAGGTAACACACCAGTCCTAAAAATTTCGAGACATTTGGGAAAGTAGTAGCAATAGCCGTAATCATGCAGATGAAGATTGCTCTGTAAACTCTTTCCCAGAACCAGAACTTGGAAGGATCATATTTAACTTTGATGTAGAACCACATAAGATCGAAAGGGAAGAAAAAGTTAAGGGCAAATGTCACGTAGATCATCAATCCGAGCAAAACTTTGAGTCCAATTGGAAATCTGTAACAAATTTTCTTAAATTATTATAATTTAAAGAAAAAAAAACTAAAAATGAGTATAGTACCCGGCAATAAATATTGCACATCGACCTTTGGAAAGAGACAATCGGCTAATTTCGGCTTCATAGAGCGTTATCACTGTCACACGAAATACAAACATTCCTGTATATATTAGCTGTTAAAACAAGTATAATTTTCTTCTTTTCTAATTATATTTATTTTTTGTATAAAAATCATTTTTTTTTCTATAAGTGGTCATATTTTCTTTCAACAAAACGGAGAAAATATGTAAATAACTATATGAATTCGTAAAGGAAACTAAACAAGAATAAACCACTGACAGCCGACATCAAACACAACCAAAATATGTAAACGTTGTCCATACCCAATAAGTCAAATGTAAATTATACTTTCCAATTTATCATTATAATGGTGACTAAATGGTGATCAATTGACGTTATAAGTGTGGACTGTGTTCTGACAACTTTATATTTGTTTCTTTCATCATTATGTTTTCACAGTATGAAGAAAGAGGACACCTGTTACGCACAATTTAGTCTTCAAATTTTGGCTATCCCTATGCTTTAGTTATTGTCCTGAGACCTATGTGAAGTTTTGTCAATCGTTGTTTAAGTGCGACAGCGTGCGTTTGCTTCGAAATATATATTTAGAGTTCTAACACCTACAATTTTTAATAATTTAAAGTTGTACTATGTAACCTATAGGAAAAAGAGGGACCCCTTTACAAGGTCAGTCCGGCGAAATTATATACAATGTTTTTAAATATTTTGTAACTGAAGCTGACAGATTAAAAAAAAAATTAAGATGACAATGTAAGTTGTTATTTTAAGAAGGTTCAAGAGCGAGATGCAAATGCCAGTGTAATTTCAAGAAGAACTTTGAACAATATATTAAACGAAGTCAGTACTGAAACACATTCGACTGAACTTAAGTTCAGTACTCCAAAAAAAGGGAGACCAAAAAGGAAGTTTTGTTTGGATATGGATGATTTTGATTATGATATTGTTCGAAGAATGGTGTATGATTTTCACTTACGATTTAATGAACTGCCAACAATAAAATCATTAAAAGCTAAATTATCTGAAGCTATTAATTACAATGGGTCCGAAAAGACCTTAAGAAAAATACTTCACGAGATGGGATTTCGGTTCACTAAAATGGAAGACAATCGAAAAGTTCTAATGGAAAAGTACGATGTAAGTCTCAAACGAATGGAATACCTTGATGAAATAAGCAAATTTCGCGAAACAGGTAAAAATATCGTCTACAAGGATGAGTCTTACATACATACATCCCAAACTAAAGGGAAATCTTGGAGTGATGATAAGAAAAAAGGAGTAAAAAGGCCAATTTCAAAAGGTCAACGTTTGATAATAGTTCATGCAGGAAATGAAAAAAGGTTTGTACCCGGTGCTTTTTTAACGTATAAAACCACGGACACTACAGGTGACTATCACAATTAAATGAATTACGATAATTACGAGAAATGGCTGGTTAACCAATGAATCCCAAATATACCTAGCAATACTGTTCTAGTTATCGACAACGCACATATCACAACAAATATGTTGAAGGACCCCCCATTTCAAACACTATTAAACAGGAAATGATTAACTGGTTAAAAAGAAATGAAGTTCCAGTTGATTCAAATTTAACAAAATCCCAAATTTACGCTTTTATAGGTCAGCACAAGGAGAGGTATACAGAGTTTTCCGTGGACAAAGTACTTTCCGGTCATGGGCACACTGTGTTGCGACTGCCGCCATATCATCCGAATTGTAACCCAATTGAAAATATATGGTCTCAACTGAAAGGTTATTTAGCCTCTAGAAATATGGGTATGAATTTAACTACAGTAAAAACATTACTGACTGAAAAAGTAAACATGATCGGCGCTGAAGAGTGGAAAAAGGTTTGCGATCATTCAACCAAATGTGAAAATGAATATAGAAGCATTCAACACAGTTTAGACATTTACACTAATAGACTAGTGATAAATACAGCTGATAGTGACAGTGATATTGACCTCTTTGAGAGCACAGATGGTGTAATTGAAGTAGCTGAGAATTAGAATTATTATTATTACAATGTCTCATTTCAAGAATAGCTATAATGGTCTTTATTATGTACAGTTATAATCTTCCTAAATAATAAATTACGTGAACATAATGTAAGCATGTTAAGCTATTGCATGGCTTCTATCACGGGCCTTGAGCGTGGAGACCGAATCCAGAAATTCCGTAACGAAAATAACCTAACACACCAGTATTGTGTACCTATTACCTAGCGTAAACGCCAAGTTGATAATATGTGTTATGAACTTTATTTTCTACAGGTTAAGGTTTAGTTTAAAATAAATGTTTTACTTGTACAAATGTATTTTTTTCAACAAGGATTTTTATTTTAATGACTTTCTGTTATGGTGTTACAAAAGACCCTGAATACAAGAATTTAACAATCGTAATTGAACTTTATACCTGAGATTTAAGGTTAAAAACGTTTTAGCTGTTAATATTATTAACCTTTTTATGATATTACATAGCACTGATAATTTCTCATTTAAATAGGACTAAAATAGGAATTTAAATTGAGAAATTATACCATTCTTTTTTAAAATTTTATCCTATATAGCGTAGAAAAACCCTATAAATGAGAAATTTATTCACTAAAAGGAAAAAAAATGTTTTTTTATAGATCACCACGCACACGCAAGTTACACAACTTGAATTAACATCAAAGAAAAAAAAACAACTACATAAATAAATACCTGTATCGTAAATAACTATAATTGCATAAGTTGATAAAAAATGCTATGCAATAGCTTTACCGCGGCAGTCTCCGAGTGCCACACGTCTTTTTTTTATTATTTTATCTTACCCCAGCTTAAAGCCACTAATAATAGAAAAAATTGTGGCTTTTATACAAAGAATAAAAATAATTATCAATAGAAGGAAATTATACTTCTTTTAACAGCTCCTTACCAGACTGTTTCAATTTCGTGCGACAGAGATAACGCTCTACGATGCCGAAATTAGCCGGTTGTCTCTTTCCAAAGGTCGATGTGCAATATTTATTGCCGGGTACTATAATTATTGTTTTTTTGTTCATTAAAACTAAACAGCTAAGTCAGTCTTTTATGCTTACGGGTCCAATGGAAAATTTAGAGTAACAGGCGATTTAGAGTTTTCCCCAAAACCCCAATAACCAAAGAAGCCAATCGTAACAACTATGCTTACGACTATTGACATTCCTGAAATTTACATTTATGTAATGAGAATTTTGATGATAAACATATAAATCGTAAGACCACAAAGTATTCTGAAATAGCTTAGTCTTCCAGAGGCATAGTGTGGTCCGTTTATTTGTTATTGTCTGTTTCTATAACATGTTACCTCCAAAAAGAGCCAAACCCATCTTCTTAGGTTCTTCCATATTATTCTCAATAGCCATCACAGCTCCCAAACCTTCCATACTAAATATACAAACGCCCATGAACTCAAATAAACCAGGTACGGTTTTGAAGACTGGCATTTCTTGAGGACTTTTTTCGGCCGTTTTAACTGCGTAGTATACTGTTGCTAATGCCACCGTCACTAAAAGTTTATATTCTGATTTACTCAAATAGTGACTTCTGGCTTGGTATATCAAGATTCAGAAAAAGTTTTTTCCAAATGTTTGTAATGTTCATTTATAACAATCAAACTCACATATAATAAAATCAGCGGCAATGGAAAAGGGAGCTAGATATTTTAAGCTCGTAATCATGCCTATAAGGATGCAAGGAATTACAAGTACGATTATATACACCCTTAAAGGAGGATTTCCTTCCAAAGTGATTTCGTTTGTTCCTTCCACCAACTGCTTGATGGTACGAGCCATCATGATTTGATAGACACAGCAAGATCCGAATAAGTTGAAGCATATCGTGAAATCAACTAGGTATCTGAAAGTTTTCATAAAATGCACATTTGTTCTATTTATAGAGGAGTTATTATCTTGGTGGTGCAGCCGTGGTCTACGTACACTATACGGAAAAGCTATTACCTAAAACTTCTACTATACTTCTTTAGACGTTCAAAGGGTCCAGTCTCAAGCGTGGCTTCTGCTAAATCTGGATAGCTCATTTGTGGAACTTGTACCCGCCCGTACATTCTTTGAGCGCAGTGAGCTATCGTCTGTAAATTAAAATCCAAGTAACAAATAAACATTCTACAACAAAAAACATTCTTATAGGTAGAATCATTTCTTATTTACTCGGCCGTATCCACGTTAACTATGTTGAAACTTTGGCGGACCAGATACAAACCCATTCGGGGTTCTTATGAGTCATGAGTTCGATACATGGTTGACACGCGGCTCGAACTGATTTCTTATTAAAATAAGAAAACCTACTAATAAAAAAACATTCTCATTAGTAGAATGATTTTTATTAGTAGAATAAGAAATCCTGCTAACGACAAAACATGTTCGCTAGAACAGGGAAGAAAAAAGGTAGAAAGTAGTTTTTTGACAGCGGAGACTAAACTGTTGAAGAATTCTTAACCCTATACGTTATATATTGTAACAAAGCAAATAATAATAAATAATACTTACAAACATAGCATAGCTGATGCAGAAACCGAAGACAATAGTTAAAACAAAAGATGTCCACAGGCCGCACATCTTGTAGGACTCATGAATAGCAACCACCCCACCTCCTAAACAGGACTTGGCGAGATTTCCAATGGTTTCTATTAAACTGTAATATTTTATCACTTTATGCGTTCGCGACGAAAACTTGAACACTTTCAAACAAAGAATAATTACTGGAACCGAAATGCAGAAAACGGCAATAATACTTAAACAATTTTAATACTTAGTTCTTTTTTTAGGAGCTCTAGCAGCTTTGAAGTCATAGTTCTTGGCAGCCTCTCCAGTTGCTTTGATCTCAAACTTGGGATGAGCTGGAAGGGTCTCTGACAAACTACGTTGTCTACCATGTTTTCCAGCATTTATCTAATAATTATATAATCACAACATGGATTTTATGAGATTTATTTTATTTCGTTAACTACTGGATTAGTATATGTATTAAAAATGGTTAAAATTCGAAAAGACTTACTGACTCTTGTTCCATTCTCTAATAAATGTAAAGTATTTTATAATTGTATTCCGTACATCTTGTGAAACATATTAACCAATAATTCTGTAAAGACAATGATCTATAAGTCAATTTAAAAAAACAAGAAACTTTTTTTATGTTTCTCTACCATTATTGTTTGCTGCCAGTTCCAATTTTATTATTATATTTTAAAACAATTCCAATCAGTAAAAAGTTCTAATAAAAAGAACCTCTATAATAAAACATTGGTTACTGGTTCTTTGTGGATAGGAATAAGAGAAATGAGTAATAGAAAAAAGTATTAATATTTATTTTAACAAAATATATTAATGCTAATTTACAAACGCGTAATCAACAAACTAATATAAAAAAACAAAATAAAATAAAATGTTTATATAAAATAGAAAAAAATAATCGATTTAGAATATTAGAATACTTCTTTGATAAGTTCTTTAGCATTGCTGTAAGTGCCGACGATGCAGAGGATAGCACCAAAAATTAAGATAAAGACAAATTTCCACAGCCTCCACATCATAATCCCTAATCCAGGATCATTCCAATCTAAGCAGAGCTCAATAAACGCTGGATATATGAAGCCCATGTTTGAGAGACAAAAGGACCCAAGCTAGAAAAAGAATTATTATTATTTATTATAAAATTTATTGCAATCAATATCAAACTGCTAAGTTGTAAGTAAATACGTAAAAAATATTTGCAAAAACATTTTTATTTTATTACTTTTAGTATAAATTAAAGTTTTTATTATTTTATGTATCATAATTTACAACATGATTACTGCCAGAAATAAATGTCTTACTTTACCATATTATATTTAAAATGTAATACTTTTGACGAATCATTTTTTTATGATTGTGAATGCAAATTAAATTATACAACTCACCAATCCTATAAACTTTGTAACAGACGGAAAGGTAACTGCAATAATTGTAATAACAAATACAAAGAGACCTCGATACAGTCTCTCCCATAACCAGTACTTGTCGGGATCGTATTTTTTCTTGATGTAGTACCAGACCAGGTCAAACGGAACCCAGAAGTTGAGAGCAAAGGTCACGTAAATCATCAACGCCATTAATACTTTTAAAAAAACGGGAAACCTGTAAGATAAATACAATTAATACAATAATAATAATTAATACAATTACCTAATACAATTTGCCTGCGTCGGTATTTCCGGCCAAATATAATGTGGGTGTCTTCAAGAGGAGAGTGAATAGGTTGCTAGATTAATGCGCTTTACCACCAATGACTACATTTCACTTACCAGCAGGTGGAATGTAGTCAAGCATTAACCTAGGTTTGGATAATAAAATAATAAAAAAAGATACAAATGATTTTTATATATACAATATTATACAATTTCGCCAAATATTATAAATATTAGTTATTTAAAGCCTTACGGGGCTAAAGGAAAGTTAAGTGTTACTGGTGATTTTGATTTTTCTCCAAAGCCCCAATAACCGAAGAAGCCGGTAGTCAGAACAATGCAGATAACAATTGACATGCCTGTAACATAAAATTGTCAGCGTGTTCCAAGTAATTTATACAATCATAGTATTTAAAAAAAATATGTATCTAACTCGTAGATACCAATTAAACACATATGAATTGACGAGAGTAATTATTTATCCTCAGCCATAATACCAAAAATTGTTTTAATAAATATTAAAGCAGCGGCACGCATGATGGCCGATTTGACGTTTATCCGCTCATGAAGTTCCGTATTAACAAGTAACGACTTTGAAGAAAAGCATTGCGGTACTTTATAAATGATAGTGATGATTCATAAATTTTATGAATTGTAATTTCAGGATCCAAAAATATTTATTAAATTGATTTCTAAGTTAGGATCTCGCGAACGTCTATTTTTCTATTCTTATAAAATAATTGGTGTACTTATTTACCACACAACTCGGCATTTGGTTTTCTAAATAAAAAAAAAATAATGAAATCTCTTACGATCCTCACATAGGATCACATAACGCAACACTACTTCCTTTCGTGGCACCTTTTGTGGTGTTTTTTTTTTGTATTCATATGTTACTTGTGTGAATATAAAGTCTGTATATTCATTTTCATTCAATATTCAGTTCGATAAAATAAATTAGTGCAAATTTATAATTTTGTTTTAAAAGACCTTTTTCATTTAAATTTTTTTCAGGTAAACATTTAAATTTTTTTCAGGTAAACTTTCCAACGGGCTCTTAAATAAAATATAAATAAATAAAAATAACCTTTTTAATCTAGTACTACCTGCAACAAAACTTATAGATTTGTTTTTTTTTTTCGAGAATAAATGGACATTTCACATCACTATTACAATAATAATAATAATAATAATATAATAATATCAGGACAAATTATAAATTAAATATGTCAAAACGGCCATCATAGCACGCCGCTAGTATAGTGTATTTGAACCAGTCAGGCTCTAATTTAAAACGTCAAAGAAACCTATATCTTAGAACAATAGGACGTTATTTTAGCTCCATATATTTTTATATGGAGAAATCGCAACGTAAAAAAATAATTGCCTCCTGCTAGAACAATAGGAATCTTTCTTGGTTCTTCCATAGAATTTTCAATGGCCAAAGTAACTCCAACTCCTTCCATACTGAACACGCACACTCCCGTAAATTCAAAAAGACCAGCTACTGTTTTAAATACTGGAAAATCCAATGGACTCTCCGATGCCGTTCTTACAGCATAGAACACCGTTGAGCCAGCTACCAATACTGTAAAAATATATAACAAAATATTATCTAAGAAAATTGTATACTCATCACAATTGCAAGTACAACTAATTACAAAAAAGTAATATTACTAGACGATCAGTGTAGAGCGGAATGAACGAGCAGGAGGGGATGCATATAATTGGCAGGCAACCTTCAATCTTTCTAATTAAAAACTTTTTAGACTCAAAAGATGAATAACTTGTAAGAACTACAAAAAGTTTATTGTTTTTTCCAACGAGTTTGACCGATTTCAAGTTACGAATTATTGTTACTTTTATCTTTAGTTTTGAAGTTGTTTCACAAGCCCTATGTTGCTCTTTATGTCACCATCACAGCGCACTATAGAGTTAGAATAAAAAGTTTCATAAAATATTATTAAGAAGTGCAGTCTGTACGCGAGTCCCGAGTGCGTATATATTAGGTCATTACATATAAAATTCTCGTTTTTCGTACTGGCCACTCACAAATTTCTCCTCTTTGGTAAGGAATTCCAAATTCAATTTTTTACAGCTATTTACACATGTATTTTTGTTTCGTTGACTGTCATTAATTTGTTTTTTTTCTGTTTGCATTACTCGGTTTACAAAATGGAAAACTAAAAATTTCGCATTATTTACGAGTCTCGTATTCTCGTAAATAATCTCGTAAATAATCCACCGTAGCACCAGTGCTGCGGAAACGACTCGAAGGGTTCTTGATGTCTATGGCGGTCATGTTACAAAAAAAAAACACAGTTCGTTCGGATCCTTCGCAAACCACGTCCTAGTTAGCTACAGGCTGCGGTGTTAGTGATAAAACTATTTGAATCCACTTGTAGCAAATTGGGAAGATTAAAAAGCTTGAAAGGTGGGTACCTCATGAATCGACTGCTGCGTTACATTACTGAATCGGCACAATAATGAAGGGATTTTAAATCGAATCATTTCCTGTGATGAAAAATGGATTCTCTACGATAATCGGAAGCGCTAATCGCAATGGTTGGATCCTGATCAGCCAGCCAAATTCTGCCCCAAGCGAAAATTGATCCAAAAAAATAACTTGTAGGTAAGCGTTTGGTGGACTAGTGGCGGTATTGTTCCTTACAGTTTTCTCAAATCTGGCCAGACTATTACGGCAGATGTCTATTATCAGCAATTGCAAACCATAATAGAAAAGCTAGCTGCTTAACAACCTAGGCTGGTCAATCGCTCCACATCCTGCTTCACGACAACGTTAGACCACACACATCACAACAGACAACTACCATATTAGAAATCGACCGTACTCCCCGAACGTTGCTCCAACAGATTACCATTTTTTTCGAAATTGGGATAACTTCTTGCAAAAAAATAAATTCAACTCCGATGGGGCAGTCCAAATCACCTTCAAAAAATTTATTTTTTCTCGTCCGACTGGTTTTTTTAGTAAAAGGATCAAGGAACTACCTATAAGATGGCAAAAGTGCATAGAAAACAATGGTTCATACTTTGATTAATTAAATACATTATGTAAAAAATTATTCCACTGTTTGTTCCTCCCATACAAAACCCAAATTTCATATGTAAGGACCTAATATTTTCAAATTACAAAAGTATGTTTACCCTATTTCGAAATAATTGTCTTCGCTCGTTCTATCAAGTAGTATGAGTGATATCTAATTTAGGGAAAAAAAATCGAGGAAATGGTTATCATACCTATTATGGCATCAGCCACAATCGAAAATGGAGCGAGATACTTCAAGGATGTGATCATACAGATAAGCACGCAGGGAATCAAAAGTATTGCTACATATACTCTTAATGGCGGGTTTCCTCCACTTGTAACTTCATCAGTGTTTTCAACTAATTGTTTTATAGTACGTGAAATCATGATTTGATAAACACAACAAGAACCAAAAAGATCTACGCAAATGGTAAAGTCGACGGCATATCTGTGGGACAAATGTAGTTTTTTTTAATACTATTTTTTATATAGTGATCTAAAATAGACAGAAATGGAAAAGGTTAGAAGAGGCCTTTGCCAGATGGCAAAAAGACCTAGAAAAATAGTTAAGTAACGGCAAAGAATCGATTACGATTAGTTTATTTGTTGATCTGAATAAAGCGATTTATTATCATTATTATTATATTTTTTTTATCATAAGCTCACAATCATACCTAAAACACTTGGAATATTTTCTGAGTTTGACGAATGGGCCGGTCGACAAGGCAGCTTCAGCTAGATCGGGGTAGGACATCACAGGCACCTGGACTCTGCCGTACATTTTTTGAGCAGAGCGAGCGAGCATCTAATCAATATGAATTTTTAAGCCGATAAAATTACTCAAATTTAAATAATTCGTGTTTTTACGGTAATTGAATTATTTTATTTCAAAATATAATAAATTACGTTAATTAAATATGTAGGACACTTTACCAGCATTACATAACTGACGAATATGCCGAATACGACGGTAAGAACCAAAGAAGTCCAGAGGCCACATTGTTTGTAGCTTTCGTGAATCGCCACCACACCACCTCCAAGGCAACTTTTGACTAAATGTCCGATCGACTCTATGACACTAAAATACCCACACTCATTTATAGATTAGGTATATGATTATCTAATTCTATATTTTATCTCATATATTATTTTTCTCTAGAAAATAGAGCCTAGTCATTTTAGTACACTTCCTTTCCAAGTGAATTTAAATCTAGTCTGGCGAAACAGGGTGGGATCACCCTCTAACATAGAGCCAGACCAAAGTTTCTATTCTATATACCGGTTCGTAGGAAAATTCGTATTCCCAAATCTAGTTTACGTTATCCTAGTCTATATAGGTTTAGGTGGCAACGCAAACCTTACCTAAACATCGTGGTTAGGAACGCTTTAGAGAAATATCTTTCATATCCATACGATGCCACTTACTATCAAGTGGACAGTCGGCTCGTTTGCCACCCAATCAATTTAACATCAGTTACCCAAAAAAAAAAGTTTTTTTACGTAGTTCTTTTTCCCGGGGGTCGTTCATTTAAAAAGTCGTAATCTTTAGCTGCTTCTCCCGTTGCTTTTATTTCAAATTTGTAGTGACCACCTCGATGTACTGAATGACGTCTTCTCAAGTTGCTCTTAAAATAGAATAAATAACGCCCTAAACATTGAGTTCACCAAGCACGAACTTTATAAAATATTAAACACACTTACGGGTGCGTCAAACATTTTAATGTTGCATTTTTTCAACAAAATAACCTCAGCTAAACAAGCAATACGATTGACAAAGTTGATAAAATTCGATTTGACTTTTCGAAGACGTTGAATGAAGATGAAAAGAGATGTTATTTGACTGAAGCCTTTTTTTTAATCTCAACAGACTCCTTTAAATTTCAATGCTAGAATCTGTTGCCAGTTTTAACTACAACTAAAATTTCTTTACAAGCATAGAGTATTTAAGTATTTTTTGATTACTTATACTATACTACTATACTTACGCCCTACTGTGTCTAAAAGTGAGTTTTTTTTATTGTATAATCGAACAGAATTTTTATTTTATTTTGTAAAAAATAATCTGCAAAAAGCTGTACAAAAAAAGTAAAAATAAAAAAACAGTTCTGCAAATAATAATTGATTTTTAGTGAATGTTTAACTTATTTGTACAATTCTCTAACTAGTGAAGTTGTACTTCTTTTGTGCTACTTGTATGTGTTTTACTTTTTTTATATTTAGTGGTGTTCAATAAAGAATATATGAATGGATGAATGAAGGTGGTGGTGAACCTATAATTTTGGTGTGGGTGTCTTCAAGAAAAGAGTGAATAGGTTGCTGGGGTAATGCGCCTTACCACCTAAGACTACATTCCACTTACTATCAAACGGAATGTAGTCAAGCATTGCCCTAGATTGTATAAAAAAAATGTAACGTGTAGTATGATCGGTCAGATTAATATATATTTGTAATGTGTAGTTTTTTTTTTCTGTCTATGCTGTTAGCCCTGTTGGCTATTACAGCGTCACCGGGGGAGTGGGTGGGTCAGGAGACCCGCCCTTAAAAGGAGGGGCCAGAAGGTGCCCCATGGGGAACGACGTCCCGAGGGCGTCTCAGATTGAGACACGGACCTCGGCTCGGGGCGTCGTTAGTCAGGAGGGAAGCTAAGGAAATTTGGACACTAGCGTCCTCCGACGGTAGAATGCCGGAGCAACGGAGCACCTACTCAGCTGGGACCTCGTCTATACCGGTATAGATGGTGTGTGTCTGTATGTTGTGTGGTGTCACTTATGCTTACGCGTACACGTTATTACCTACTGTGAACGCGTCGTCGGGGTCAACGAGTACCGACTTGGGTCTTCTTTTTCTGACTAAAGTAGTCTTACGTGGTCTTTACTCTGCGGCGTCAGCCACCAGTGGGTTCGGGTGTCGCTCAGCACGTTCAAAGTACTTTTGGGAAAGCCCCTTGAAGTACTGAGAGATGGTCGGAAGGTCTTAGTCTCTATGGAGATCGATGTTGGGTACGAACCACGGCGCCCCGGTTGCAATCCGTGTAAACCTGTTCTGAATCACCTGAAGGGGTTTCAGATTAGCGTGCGCAAAAGCGGGACTCGCATAGGATATGACGGAATGTATGCAAGCTTTGTAGAGTGTCACCTTATTGCGAAGGGACATTTTACTCCGCTAGCCTAACAACAGATATAAACAACCTAATATATAGGCCGCTCTGCTACGAACGGTCCTAATATGCTCAGTGAAAACTAACTTTCTATCTAACGTTACTCCTAGGTATTTTGCCTTGTCTTTCCAAGGTATCGGTTTATCAAAGAGTTTGATTCGCGGGAGGATCCTTGGGGGGCCCCGTTCGAAGAGCACCGAAACGCTCTTCTCAGGATTTACTTTGGTCCACCATTTAAGCAGCCAACTCTCGAGACGTTGGTATACCTCCCAGTGATCCTTAGAGGACGTGTAAAGCGCGGTATCGTCCACGTACATGGTAAGGTGAACTTTAGGTCGCGGCCTAGGAATATCGCTAGCGTAGATGGAGTAGAGGATGGGCGAGAGAACTGAACCCTGGGGGACACCCGCCCTAATGGAGCGGGGGGTTGGCAAAACGCCTTCCACTCTGTAGCGAAAGGAGCGATTCAACAGGTAGTCTCGTATGATGAGTACGAGTCTGTCCGACACCTTGAACTGGTATAGCTTGAACACCAGTCCATTGTGTCCATTCCTGTCGAACGCCTTAGCTACATCGAGGAAGAGCGCTCCTGTCCTATGCTTCTTGGCCCTCACAGTGGCCCCTATCAGTATGTGCTCCGTGAGGCGTTGCACCTGATGGGAACATGAATGGTTGGCTCTAAAGCCGAACTGCTCATTTGGGATGATTTTGAGTCTCTCGACTTAAGATCTAAGTCTACAGAGGATGATTCTCTCATATACTTTCCCTAAGGAACTAAGAAGACTATTGGGACGGTAACTACTAGGCAGATGCCGGGGTTTGCCCGGCTTATGGAACCCTATCACTATGGCCTCTTTCCACTGGGCCGGAAACGAGCAACCGGCCAGTAGAGCGTTAAAAATGGTAACCAATAGGTAAATTAAAGGAGGCGGAAGGAGCTTTATCACTTTATATAAATAAATAATGAAAAATAAACCGGTACGGGCAGGGATTCTATAAAATATAAAGTTATATTTAAAACACTTAGTTTTAAAATTAATTATTTAAATAGGACACAGGGGAACATGTGAAGACAATCGTCAAAATAAAAATGATAATAATTTCTGTGAATGCTCCACGGCCGTGTTGACTCCACAGAGCTATCCTATCGTCTAATGAGTAGACGAGCGGTGGATGTGCGTCCATCGTACACGAACTCGCAAAGGAACCGGTTAGTACCTCCAATCGCGTAGAAAAATGTAAATAACTAAAATATATATATTTTTCAAATTCATTTAAAAGTACAACGTTACATGCAAACTTTTGTAATGCCCAGTTCGCTGTAGATATTCATATGTTATTTCTAAAATATTCATTTGGTATCAAAATGCACTGATAGATTACATTGATAGATTACAGCATCTGGCGAAATCTAGAAGGCCGATACACATTAGTTTGTGCTTAATCAGATTTCAAATTAGGTAGCATGTACTCGTACTGAGTGTAACTATCGCCCCCATCTGGATGTATCAGACAAACATACCTGTTACATAGTCTTCCGAGTTGCGAGAGGAGTTTGAATTTCGGACTAAAGTAATTAAACTAGTCTCTGAGCATATTTTAGGTGCTTAGGTGACAATGTATACCAAATTGAAACAGTTTATCCAAATCACAAGCAATGATCAGAATCCGAAATTAAAAGCCACAGTCGATATTATTTTATGTTTTTGAGTCTAGGTAATAAGGTAACAAACAGTATGCGCAAATATAAAATATAAATGCACCTATTGGTTATCTCCTCATCGGAGTCTGTACGAACTTTGTCATAGGTAATAATGAATGGGTTACCGATATTGCATTAGACGGTTTGTTTTGACTTTCCGGTAGAAAGAACTTTGTTAAAACTGTCATTTTTAACCTTCGATTAAAAAGAGGGGTGTTATAAGCTTGACCTGAAGATCTGTGTGTCTGTCTGTGGCAATGTAGCGGCCAAACGCGTGGACAAATTTAAATGTGTTTTTTTTTTAATCGAAAGCTATTTACGTTGATATGGTTCTTGGCTATGATTGGTCGAAATAGAAACAGTCGTCTGCATGATATTGACGTTTTATTGGTGCGGGTGAAAGGTTCTTATGCAATACTAGCTCTTCCCGAAGCTTCGAAGCTTTGAAGCTGGGCTTCGACCGCGCTATATAAGAAAAAGAGTCTTGTTATGTAGGCTAAAAAGGTTTTTACACTTACTTATAATATAATATCAGGACAAATTACACACATTGATCTAACCCCTAAGTAAGCAAAATAATTTGCTTGTGTTAAGGGTATTAGACAACGATACAAATACATAGAAATACACATATAAATACTAAGAATATATTTAATAAACGACGCAACCCAGAAACACGGACAATTATTGCTCATCACATAAATGCCTGTCTCTGCCGGGAATCGAACCCAAGCCCCATTGCGCCGTGACACGTTAGGCGTCTGCGCTATTTACTCGACCAACGGGGCGGTTACTTACTTACTCAAGTAAAGTACTTTATTAGGGATAGCTGTTACTGCATCCATGAAGACTGTAAAAATTATAATTATATGGCTTATGATCATAACCATAAAGAGTCACGGGCAACAGCTAGTGATAATATAAATCCCTTCATCATATTCGTATATTCCTATATGAAAAAGTCTTGAATCATGTTACTTAATACATTTATAATTTATTACACTGCCGAAATTTTTACACGGTTCCTTATTATTGTTCGAATTAAATATAGCCTATGTTCATCAGAGGGATGATGTAGGATTCTAAAGGTAAAATATTTTTTTAAATCGATCCAGTAGTTTCGGAGTCTATTCAATTCAAACAAACAAACGATCAAACCTTTCCTCTTTATAATATTAGTGATGATGATGATGATAATAAAATATAGCCTATGTTCATCAGGGATAATTTAGGATTCTAATGGTAAAAGAAAGTTTTTAAATCTGACTAGTATTTTCGGATCCAATTACATTTAAACAAACAAATCTTACCTGTTTATAATATTAGGATAGATTAAAAGAAATACTTAAACAAATGAAAATTTGTGTGTCCGTAGGTTTATTTAGTACAATAAATAGACCAGTAACATAAAACTTTTGGTATTCGAAATTATAAATCTAACTTTTATTCTAAATATTTCCTATTTTATTTATTAATTTGTAGAATATTAGAAATATCTATGTACCTATCTCTGCCCTCTTTAGCATTATCTCCAACACTCATGAGTAGCTGGAAGAGATCTCTTTGAAGAGATAAGCTCATCCTTTGTATATGTTTTAGCTATTATTATGATTTAAATAATTTTGTAACTAATTGTGGTACATAAATAAATAAATAAATAAATTTAAAAAACAGAAAAAAAAAATATTTAAAAACCCCCGATACAAAAAGACCTCTAAAAAGAATAAAAATAATATTATTATGTAATTATTGAAGTCGTTGCGTCGGGGGACCGTTGTACGTACTGTAAGGACTCCTCGACGATTAGGCTTTTAAAAAAAAGACTAATTTATTAAACACTGTGTATTCACTTGACAAATAAAATATTTAAACAGTTTATAAAATGAAGTGAGAGAATTCGGTAAAAGGAGTGTCACGTAAGAGAGCTGGGACTGAACTGAGGATCAGGGTGGTCTGATTGTGTGAGAAAGCTAGAAGCTGATTAGGCATTTATGCTGGGAATGGAATGGAATGCAGAGGTAGATGCTAGGTCAGCAATAGGGGCAACATTACAGGGTTATAACAACCCCCCGGATAAGATGAAACTTACGCGAAGGAGATCGCGAAGTTTCAGGAAGAAGTTCTTAAACGTGGAAGAGGAATTTCGTTTTCGTTTTCCACTTCTGTATTTTGGATGGAAGAGGAATTAAGGATTATTTTCTTACCGAATTTCTTTACAATTATGTAAACTAAAACTAAGAGTATTACAATAAAAGTACATATTGATATAATGGGATAACTAGAGTGATATTCCAATAAGTTCTTAGGTTCATTTAATATATTATTTAATTTTGGAATTAATTGATCAAATAAAGGTTCTAAACTTTTAAGTTTTTCTAATTTTAGATTTGTTAACTTAACTGGAGAATAATTGGAATATCTTAGCATAAAATCTTTATAGTTACAACATGTGTTATTAATTATATTAAAATCTGATTTTATTTCATTAACATATATTTTTACCTTAGGGGTGTTTAACATAACAGTATTTTTACATATGCCGGTACAGTTTTCAGGTAATTTAAAGATACCTGTTCCGTTAACATTAAAGTCTGTGATATTTGAATTACATTCCAAAGTTAACTTTGCAATCTGGGATTGTACATAAATATAGCGGTTATTTACTAATTTTTGCCAAATATCTAAATTACCGTGGATTGTTTTGGGTTTACACAACTCAGGTAACTTATTGTTTGTTACTTTTAACATTATATCTATTTCACAATTAGGAAAATTATCAATAGAGAATTCATCTTGATTTTTACAGATGTAAATATTATCTGGTAAGTTTTTACACAAATCAAGGTTATCTAAATTGGTATAGGTAAGTTTATCTTTACTTAAACAGATGTAATTACTAGATGGGATTAAAAATGTATAAATATTTCGATTTGAAGGATGAGAAACAGGAATAGAAATACTTTTATAAAGATTATACACTTTATGGTTTACGAGAGGAATCCTTAATACAAAAACGATTTTATTATCTTTAAAGTATACATTCAACTTACTTAAATCTAAAATTAAATGTATATTCTGTAATTCTAGATCAGTAGGAAATTGTTTAGAGTTAGGTAAGTATCTAATGCTATTAACTAGTTCTGTAAATAATTGAGTAGGGCTTAAAACAGAAGAATGCAGTACATGGCTCTTTGCAAACATTATAGCATTTTGCAAATCTTCTAATTTAAATGACAAAGTGAATAAACTGGTCGATAAAATATTACAAACTTGGTTTAATTTAGATAAAAATCTAGTTTTATTAAATGATTGATTCATATTATGTATATCTAAAGTAACTTCTCTTACAGCGTCATTCAGACGTTCTTCATTAATTGAGACAGATGTTAAAGTATTATTATAATTTTCTAATGCAGTTTTGGTAATAAAGATATTATCCTTTAGTGAAACAGCTAAATCTTTATTGTTCTCGTGAAGAGTCTGAATAGCTCTGTCATAATTGTTTGCATCATTTTCATCCATAGTGCCAAAAATGTGTTTTAGGACAGTGCCAACACCTGCCATCCAGGCTGACCTTTTTGATTTAAAATCGATGAGATGAGAAATGGCAGAGTAGTCTTTAATTAAATCATTAAATCTAACTGTAAGTGGTTCTATATAATTATTACATGGTACAGTATCTATTAAATTTGATTGATGACATAGTTGTCCAGTTGTAGTTAAAATATCTTTAATGTTATTAATATGGGGCTTAATGTAGGATATGTCAACGGGGATAAGAACGTGTAAGTAATCGTCATAAAATTTAACATGACCTATATGGTCAAAATATATTCCAGGGCTCTTGTAAATCGGTGAAATAATTGCGCTTTGGGCATTGCAAAAGTTCACAATTCCATATCTGCAATATAATAATATTATAGTTAAAGTAAGATTAAAATTAAAATAATGATTAGGATTATAAGATTAGAGATATACTTAATTTTTATTAACTTAATTCGGATGTTTCTGCTAATTTTAGCTCATCATAATGATGACGTACATGACGGCGATTAATTATAACAGATAACGTGTTGTTGCCATGTATTTTAATGACCTTATAAGGTCCTTTCCACAAAGGGGATAGTGCTTTCCTAAGTCTTACATGGTTTTTGATGTATACAAAGTCACCGACTTTATATTTTCGGGGCTTGGTCTTTTTATCATAATAACTTTTAGATAGATTTTTGGATTTGTTCATGTTCTCAACCGCCTTTTGGCGTGAGTAACTAAATCTCTGTTTAAGGACTCTTATATAATCTGGGTAGGTAACGTCTGGATTTAAATTGTAAATAGAACTTGGGAAGAATGCTTTATGACCATAAAGAAGTTCATATGGAGTGAAATTAGTAGTGCAGTGTACACTTGTATTATATGCTAACATGGCAGTATAGACGTATCGTGGCCAATTTGATTGATTTTCATTAACATATGACTTTAAATATTCTTTAAGTGTAGAGTGACTCCTTTCAAGGGCACCCTGCGTCTGGGGATGGTAAGGAGAGGACCAAAGCTGTTTTATCTTAAAGAAAGAACAAGTCTGTTTAAACAATTCCGCAATAAAATTTCTTCCCTGATCAGTAAGGATGTATTTAGGAAGTCCAAAAATAGAAATAAAATGAACTAAGCACTCAGAAGTGCATTCAGCAGTTGTGTTAGAAATAGGATAGGCGAGAGAGAATTTCGTAAGGTCGTCTTGTATAGTAAGAATGAATTTAAGATCTGCAGCAGTAGCTTCTGGTAATGGGCCAACTATATCTAAAGCAATACGCTCAAAAGGTTGAACAGAGGTGCTTGTTATTTGCATTGGAGCTCGATTTGTTTGCCTCAATGCTTTGTTAGCTTGACATTGAGCACACTTCTTTACAAAATTTTCTATGTCACTTCTCATATTTTTCCAATAAAAATTTTCCATAACTCTTTTTAGCATACGGGTATTTCCAAGATGACCAGCAAGAGGAATATCATGATTTTCTCTTAGAATTTTAGGAATCTCAGAAAGAGAAGGATATATTATTCGGTTTTTATATATATGAATATTTATACAAGTATTATTAAATAAATAAAGAAACATATTGTAAATTTTTATAAAGTGATGCGAGTCGAAGGGATTCTTGAAGTCTGTAATTGCAATATCTGAAATTGGGTTCTCGTTTAAATTAATAATTAATTCATTTCTGAGTTGTTTAAGACTTTTGTAAATATCTTCATAGTCAGATTTGTCAAAGTGATGAACTTTAGTGAATAGGAAATAATAAACTTTGTTTTCATGGTTAAAAGAAAGAAAAGAGTTTAGAGTTCTTTCTTTTGATAAAATTATAGAAGTATCAGGTATATTATCTATAATATTTTGGACAAGGTAGTTAGATTCATCAAGATCGATAGCAGTTGGGACAACAATGATTTTATACATAGTTTTAAGAATATCTGAATTATATTCACGAATAACTACATTTGATGTAAAGGTTTTATTATTTATTGTTTTTAGGAAGTTGGAGTAAGTGTCATCATCATTTAGGCAATCTAATGGGTCAGTAAAGAGAGAGTCAGTGGGATTTATTAAGTCTAACTCAGGTTGTGTTCTAGGAGTTGGAATGTCAATATTTTGAGTGGTAGGATTTTCTTCTGCAGGTGGTGATGCAAGAGGATTTTCTGATGGACTTAAATGAATATCTTCGTTATCAAAATCAGGATCAACAAAAACTGTTTCAGTATTAGGAATTTGGACGGGATTTATTAAGATGGAATTATTAACTGGGAAACGAGAAAGAGCATCTGCATTGCAGTTCATCTTTCCTTTTTTATACTGAATTTCATAGTCATACTCTTCTAGTTTCAGGCGCCATCTTACTAACCGTGATCCTGGATCTTTACAATTAAATAACCAACTCAGTGGCTTATGATCTGAGACAATTTTAAAACGATGACCAAAAAGGTAAGGTCGGAAAGTTTTAGTGCCAAAGATGATGGCGAGGCATTCTTTTTCTGTAACACTGTAATTACATTCAGCTTTATTAAGAGTACGGGATGCAAAAGCAATAGGAAGATCTTTCCCAATTTCACCTTGGGATAAGATAGCAGATATAGCGTAATTAGAAGCATCGCAAGTGAGGACAAATGATTGAGTAAAATCAGGATATGTAAGAATAGGAGCAGTTGTAAGTTTATTTTTTAGTTCTTCAAAACCTAATTGTTGGGCGTTAGTCCAATCAAAAGGTATATCTTTTTTTAGAAGATGAGTAAGAGGTTTAGCATGCTTAGAGAAGTCAGATATAAATCTTCTATAATAAGAAGCAAGGCCAAGAAAGGATTTTACGTCTTTAGGGCTTTTAGGTGTTGGGAAATCTTTAACAGCTTTTATTTTGTCTGGATTAGGCATCACGCCTTTGTCACTAATTATGTGCCCTAAATATGCGACTTCTTTGCGGAGAAATTCGCACTTATCGGGTTGTAACTTTAGGTTAAAGTCTCTTAACTTCTGGAATACTTGGGTAAGTTTTTTAACATGAGAAGGTAAGTCAGGAGAGTAGATTACTATGTCATCTAAATAAACGTAACAATGAATACCCTGTAACCCAGAAAGAACGGTATTCATCAACCTTTGAAAAGTTGACGGAGCATTCTTTAACCCAAAGGGCATCCTAGTAAATTCAAAGTGCCCTTGAGGGACACTGAAAGCAGTTTTCTCTGAATTTGACATTTTAATCTGGTGAAATCCGGAAGCAAGATCTAAGGTAGAGAAGTATTTACTATTGCCTAGTTGGTCAAGGATTTCATTTATTTGAGGTATGGGATATACTTCACCAATTGTAATATCATTTAGTTTACGATAGTCAATGACTATCCTCCACTTTCTTTGATTAGAAGAATCTATTTTTTTTGGAACTATCCAAATTGGTGACGACCAAGGTGATGTTGATGGTCTTATTATATCTTGCTCTAACATTTTGTTGATTTGGGATTCTACTTCTTTCTTATGACATTCAGGGAAACGGTAAGATTTAGTGTTAATGGGAACAGAAGAATTAGTTTTAATTTCATGCTCTATTGAATTAGTGTGAGATAATTTATCACCTGGTAGGTAGAATATATCTGAGTAAGTGGAACATACTTCATAGAGGGAATTACTTTCTTCTTTATTTAAATGCGAGGAGCGGAGCAGTGATAGAACTTGTTGTGTTCTTTGATATGTGTTACAATAATTGAGCTTATTTGAATGAGTTACGTTATTGATGTTATAAGGAATTATGTCATTGTCAATAATTGGTAAAAGTGTAAGTTTCAAGTCAAATTGAATTGTTATGGGTCTTTCAGACGTATTTACCACCGAAATGTTTGCACGTGAGTTTGCTTTTACTTTCACTACACAATTGGCTATAAGTATAGAATCTATTGGACTTTGATCCAAAATTAAACCTTCTGAAATATCAGAATTCAGAATTGTGCATTCAATTACAGTTTCTGTTCTTGGAGGAATTGTGTAAACTGGTTCATTAAATAATATTTTAAATTTAATATCATTAATTGTAAGAATGTTTTTTGTATAATCTATATTGCTTTTTGATTTGCTAAGGAAATCGGTACCTATTATACCGTGATAGGGAAGGTCAAGTTCTGGAATTATATGGAGGTCATGAAGAGTAGTCTTATTTTCTGATAAGAATGATACTGATACATGACCTAAGGTTGTAACACAGTTATCACTACTAGAATCGATGCCTTTAATCTGAATTATATTGTTATTTATTTTAGGCATTTTGTCAATAGAAGATTGTTTAATTAAACTTACAGAAGCACCGGTATCTACTAAAAAGGTCAACGGTTTATTTGAAACAGATGTCGGTACACAAATATAAGGTAAATATTTTTTTGTTAAATTCCTTGTAATTTCATAAATATATTCGTCATGTTTTTCTTGTATGAGTGTATTTGGAACACCTAATATGACGGGAGAAGAAGAATGATTATTATAAGCATTTCCGGTTTGGGGCTGGTTACCCTGTCGTATAATGCTATTGGGATTAGAAGCAACATTTCCTATTTGGGGCTGGTTACCCGGTCGTATAATGCTACTGGATTTAGAAGCAACATTTCCTATTTGGGGCTGGTTACCCGGTCGTATAATGCTACTGGATTTAGAAGCAACATTTCCTATTTGGGGCTGGTTACCCGGTCGTATAATGCTACTGGATTTAGAAGCAACATTTCCTATTTGGGGCTGGTTACCCGGTCGTATAATGCTACTAGATTTAGAAGCAACATTTCCTGTTTGGGGCTGGTTACCCGGTTGTATAATGCTACTGGATTTAGAAGCAACATTTCCTATTTGGGGCTGGTTACCCTGTCGTATAATGCTACTGGATTTAGAAGTAACATTTCCTATTTGGGGCTGGTTACCCGGTCGTATAATGCTACTAGATTTTCTGGTGTCGATTTTGGAATGCTGATGTCCCGCACGATACGACGGCGAGACATTTACTCGTTTAAATCTCCTTCAGTAAATTCTTGAGTATCATTATTTTCGTCGGAGGGATTTTCAAAAGGTTGAGGTTCTCTTTCTACATAATTAACGCGAGGGGTAAACTTTCTATTTTGGTTAAAAGTTTGATTACCCGGAGTAAATGATTGCGGTCTACCATATTTCTTATTATTTTGTTCACGTAAGATACATTTTTCTAGGGTATGACCTATTCTTTTGCAATAACGACAAAAGGGAGAAGAATTTATCGGTTTATTCTGTTTAAACAAAATCTGTTGGATCTTTTCTTCTGAAACTGCTAAATTTACGGCTTCATTAAAATTAGATGGATTTCTACATCTTAATATATTACTTATTCGTGAATGAAGCCATATACAAAAGGTGTGCAATGCCAGGTCCTCCATACCGGCTACACGACCTGGTAATTCTTCTTTCTTATAATTGGAATTCTGAATTTCTGTTAACAATTGAGAAAGACAAGTCTCGACTCTCAAAGCAAATTGATTTACTGTTTCAGAACTTCCTTGCCTACATTCTTGCAGGTCGGCTAGAAGGTGAGCTGAGTGCTTTCTCTCTCCAAATTGGTTCTTTAAAAAGTCTTTCAAGCTACTCCACTTATCGAATTCTTTAATAGAGCATGCAACTTAAGCTTTTCCTTCTAACTGACTTAAAATATATTTCAAAAGTAAATCTTCTTGTAAAGGAGAGGCTAAGGAAAAGGCATTATTACAATTGTTAATAAAAGCATTTAATTTATCTCTGGAACCATCGTAGGGTTTTATGAATTTACTTAGGAAATTTATACTTAAAATTGTATCTTCTGACTCTTCTTTAACCTCTTTTTTGGATTTAGACATTTTAAAAGAAATAAGAAGAAGAAGAAGATAATTTTCTTTTATAAAATTATATATACTATTTAATTGTATTGGTTCTTCTTCACTTTGATGGACTTTAAATTAGCAAGCATAAAATCACTTACAGTATATTGATGATAACTAAGGTAGAAAAGTTACACATTTCTTGAATTGTAGACACGGTGAGGGTGTTGGCGATCTCGTCGACAGCAAGGCCCTCGCTGAGGAGAGCAGATATCCGAAGATCTCCCTGAGACGGTCGCCAAGGTTCGGCGTAATATAGCCGGTTTGATGAGTTCAGCCCTGGATTCCCAAGCCGGGATTTTGATTTTTTTCTTATGACACTTGATTTTCTTGATTGTTAAAGTTTTTACCGATATAAAGTTTCTTAATCACTGAATTTAAAGGCGACCCCGAGAATAACGGAACTTTCCCGGGATCCCACCGCTGCCACCAAAATGTAAGGACTCCTCGACGATTAGGCTTTTAAAAAAAAGACTAATTTATTAAACACTGTGTATTCACTTGACAAATAAAATAATTAAACAGTTTATAAAATGAAGTGAGAGAATTCGGTAAAAGGAGTGTCACGTAAGAGAGCTGGGACTGAACTGAGGATCAGGGTGGTCTGATTGTGTGAGAAAGCTAGAAGCTGATTAGGCATTTATGCTGGGAATGGAATGGAATGCAGAGGTAGATGCTAGGTCAGCAATAGGGGCAACATTACAGGGTTATAACAGTACGTTGACGATGGTGTCTATTGTACGAAGTTAATCACTGAGAACTTAAGAGTATACGATGCGATATCGTAATTTCTTTATTTGCCTTGGTAACTTACTTGTATTTTAAGGTCTTTCTTTATTAAACGGTCCCTCGACGCAACGACTTCCATAAGAATCTTGTATCGGGGGTTTAATTTATTTTTTTGATATCATTACACAATAATAAGAACTAAAAAAAAATTAAAAAAGATGGTGTCGTTAATAACTATTTATCAAATAAACTTTTACATTTATGTAGTTGTTTTTGTTTTCTCATTTCGTATCAAATTATGGTTACATTTCGTTCGCAATTCGTAAATATTTCGTTCGCAATTCGTAAGTAGTGTACTGTATGTACTGTGTGATTTAATTAGTAAATAGAAACACAACAAATAAAACAACTTTTTCTTGTATACTTATTTACAAACATTAATCGTTTATTTAAGACAAAAAATATCACCTTCCGCGTTTTTTGAAGGCACAGACAGACATCTAATACATAATGTTACATATATATATATTATTTTATTAAATTTAATTCAAACAATTTATTTTACATCATGATGTTTACTGAAAATTATTTGCTCAAAATATATTTTATGTAATACATCGTTTTCGTGAAAATCAAAATAAAACAATTTGGTTCGTGATAATTTAGAAAATTGGAACAAATATTTAGTCAGCTTTATTATTAATAATAATTTATAAATTCAATCAATATATTAAAATTACATTTAAAATGGTATGATAGATATAATTTTAGAGTAACAGCATAAATATTTTTCGAGAGAAATTGTACTATTTCAGTAAAATAGAAGTTATTTGTTTAGTTTATTTTATACATATAAGTATATTTTACATTTACTACGGCCTGTAAATAATTAAAGGTTAATTAATATTGATTAATTATTTAAGCGATTATTTTAAAGACTAGCTGGTTATGGA
The DNA here is from genome assembly GCA_959347355.1 of Napeogenes inachia. Lineage (NCBI taxonomy): Eukaryota > Metazoa > Arthropoda > Insecta > Lepidoptera > Nymphalidae > Napeogenes > Napeogenes inachia. The sequence goes on along the minus strand of OY365796.1, from coordinate 795,835 downwards.
ACATTGAAATATCAAACATCTTTATAAATTGTACTTATTTATTATTTGTTTAAAATTTAAATGAAACCTACAGACATTGTCGTCTAATATTTCTGAACGCTCGTTAATACGCTATTACTGGAAGATTACGATTACATTAAGAAAGGTTTAGCACCCCTGGAACTATTGTAATATAGGCACGTTTTTTAAAACTATACTTAACTGGTATTAGTATTTATATTTCAGACCATTTTATTTCAATTCTGTAAGCCACTAGAAAATTTAAATAAGCATTTTATTACTAAGACTGAACCAACACTTATGGTAAAAACTTAATTACACTTTGGTAATAACTACCTACACTTTTATAAACTAAAAATAATTGTGAGAAAGTTTAAACATTATTATTATTTATATATATATAAATGGCCACCGCTTCAGAACTATTTATTATAAATAGACTTATTATTGTTCGTTTTTTCCAATTCTATAATAAGTCGTTAAAGTGAAATATTTATTAAACATACATTTGTGGTCATTTATAAATTTATTAGGTTTTATTAAATCATAATATTTACAGTAGTTTAAATATAAAGGTAATAATGATATTTTTTTTAGGTGCCGAGGATAACTAAGATAAGTAACTGGGCGCGTTAAACATTTAATTTTAAAAGGCTTTTTTCTAAATATCATAGCATTAATGTTAGTCAGCAACATTTAAAAGCGATATAAATTAGACGAAACGGGCCCTCGACGAGTACTCGATACTAATAATAAATAATTAGGCTAGTCCGTCCGTTCACATCATTCGAACCAACAGATACATGAAGAACGTCGTCAGCGCGATCGATCTAACGGAATGTGCGGAGTTGCCTCGGTACACTGTAACATGAAAACATACAATATTGTAAATCATGACTTACATAATATTTAATAAGTCGAAATAAGACTTTTAGTTAAATATCAAAACATATCTCACCGGACGCATGCTGAATGTACTGCGGCTGTTCTTCTAAAAATAAAAAAACAAAAAAAAAATATTAAAAAGAAAATAAACTAATCGAACGGATGAAGCGAAACGTAACAAATGAACCCAGCAGTAAAACATGGGATAAATATTAATTAAAAACCGCAAAACAAATAAATATTAAAAATCGAAGGTGAGTCTGTAAGGGCGCGTTACCTATCTCAACGAGCGTGCTGTCGGAGTGTTCGCTCCAGCTGTGGTCGTTCTTGGCGCGCGCGACCACCTCGTAGCGACCAGCCGGCGCCGGCAGAGTGTACACCACGCGACGACACGGACCCGACCCGACCGGCACAGGCACCGCCGCCGTCTGCCACGACGCGTCCTGACACACACACACACACACTCTGTAGCAGGGCACTTGGAATATTTTGATGACGATACGAGAGTCGAGTCGTGGTGAGCAGATGAGACGACGACAAATATAAATATATATAATTTTCGTCGTTTCGTCATAGTTGGTCTGCGATTTTCCATCTTTTTCCGAGACGAGTCGAGCGACCCGAGCGGAGAGGGAGCGAGCATGTTTCCTGTGAGCGATAAGGACAGCCGGTGACGGACGTCGATCCTTGACGTTCACTCGCTACACCGACGCGGCGTCGAAAGGTCATTCACTCCTCCCACCGCCCCCTGTACTGCAACTCGATGGCGTCAGCGGCCGGTGCGAGGTGACGGTCTAGTCTAGGAGCCACTCACCCCTCCCAGCTCCCTGTACTGCAACTCGATGGCCTCCAGCGGTTGGTGCGAGGTTACGGTCCAGTCGAGGCGAGCTCCGTCCGCATGCGGCGCCTCCACGGCCGGCGCTTGCACCAGCGACACCGAGCGGTTGTGGGCGCCGTACGTGTTCTCAGCCTGCGAAAGAGGATTAGTACTGTGCACTGGATGGTATGGTATGGTATTATGCGTTTATATATCGTTAATTGACAAATTATAATATTTCTGAAGCGTTTAAGTTAGTGTATATTTAATGGAATATTTAATTCGGGACGGTGTATGTCGTATACGGAGGGCATGTACGGTTACCTCGCATGTGAAGGTGCCAAAGTCCCCGTCGGTACTCGGCACGACGGTGAGGTTGGAGCGTGACCCGTTAGTGCTGATGACGTACTGGCGAGAGATGGTCTGGATCAGCTGACCGTCCTTGTACCAACGAATGTGGGAACTGCAATGATCGTTGGTAGTTGTTACGTGTAAAAATTAAAAGTCTCGACGACCTCAATTGTGACGGATAAGATCGGTTCCACCTTAAAGAAATACTCCATCCCGATTATAAACCGGGCATAAAGGTTCACAACATCGTAGGCACACCGAAGGATGTATTACCGCTACAAACTCCAGGTGTTCATAAAATAAATTGCAGCTGCGGTACTTCTTACATAGGCCAAACAAAGCGCTCTATTTTGGAAAGGATCAAAGAACATATTGCTTCTGTAAAAAACCGCCAGACGAATAAATCAGCGATCGCCGAACATGCATTGGAAGCGGGAACCAATTACTGGATTGATATTCATCGTACCCAGATCCTCTCCCCAGAACGACACTTTTATGCTCGAGTTGTACGTGAAGCGATTGAAATCAAGAAAAACAGAACTCTCAATCGGGAAGATGGATTTAAGTTATCGGGATCGTGGAACCCAGTGATAAACACCATAACTCGCTTTTTCAATTCAATTAAACACCTGGATAGGGATACTGTGAGTGTAGTTTGTGGCGATACGTGGCGGACAGACAATATTAATAATAATGAAGATGTGCGGGTAGATGAAGAAATTTCTTTCCCAAGGATTCGACGACGGAGAGCCTGCACCGCTAAGACAGTCAGCCTGTGACCACGGCCGGTGCAACCTGGTCGAAACGTCAGGTAAATAAAAGGTATGTGATACCTATTCTTACGCGTTAATTCCCGATTTTTTAAATAATAATATATAATGAAACGCGATGGTTTAAAAGTTAGGACCTCAATTAAATTTTTCAAAATATTTCTTCTTACGGAAGGTTCAGAATCAAAAGACCTATCGCTAGTGTGTCATTGGCTCACCTGGGCTCGTCGTGCACGGTGCACTCGAGGACGGCTTCGACGTTAATGGCAGAGTTTACGATTGTCTTGTGTACATGTACGCGCGGTTTACCTGAAAGCAAAGATAAGATGTAATTATTGTAGTATATCAAGGGATCATTATTAAAATATTGGATACACAGGGTTATTTGCAATTAGTTAACCACCTCTTGCAGGCAGGCTCTCTACATCAATCTTAAAAAAAAATGTTCTACGACTTTTTACAAATCTTGATAAACAACACAACTTACTTAAGAGGCCAACGCCCGGGCGCCATACCAACGCTTAGAGTTAATGACAGTTCAGAGGCAAAAAATAAATTTTGTATGGGAAAACTTAAATAATTAAAACTATTAATTTTAAAAAGTCATAGAACAAATGTTGTTAGGATTGATGTAGATAGCCTGCCACCAAGAGGTGGCTAATTCATTACAAATAACCCTGTATATTTATTTACATACACTGTAATGTATATTTAATCGATCACGCTCATCTTAACTTCTACTTAGGGTGCAATAACTAGTTGAAAAAGACATTGCATTAATCTAACACCTAATAGAAAATAAAACAAATAACAAGTAAATAAGTAAGTAACCGTTACTTACCGCTGACGGTGAGTGTGACCTCAGCCTGACTTGCTCCGATGCCGTTGAAGGCGTAGCAGTAGTACTTGCCGGACTCCTCACGTTTTATATTATCGATGTAAACTGAGTTACCGACAAACTCCCCGTCTTTCTCTTGCAGACGCTCATTCTGGAATAGAAAAAAAAAATAAAAATAGTATTATATTCATTTATATTAAGATTTTAAGATAGTTTTTTTTTATAAAAGTCAAATCATGTTTAACCATACAAGCTATTTTGTGAACCAGCTGCAACAGTTTTTTTTAATATAATATAATATGCAACTATTTTAATTTAAGTCAATGTATCTGGATACGTCATTAGTTCATTGATTATTTGACGTAGTGATTCGTAGACTGGATGGATTCAGAAATACAATGTGTCTTATTTGTATATTTTTAAAGAATTTCAAGCAATTAGAATCTTATTATTGTTAGGGTACAGTACATTTTGTGATGATACAATTGAAAAGTTTTATATACTCCACCTCATTGAAAATAACCCAATCTATCCCTTCGGGCTAAGTTGGTTACAGTGGTTGGTGGGCTACAGTTGGTTAATTTGTTATTGCTGCCTATCCTCGACTATGCTGAAGTGTGCTATGTCGACGCCAATGAAGTACTTCTAAATAAATTAGACCGCCTACGTAACACCTGTATCCGCTTCGTTTTCGGACTTCGTAAGTTGGACCATATCTCCGACTACAGGTCAAAACTAAAATGGTAAATCTAAGAATCCTATGTCTACTATACTCTATTTTGTTTAATCCTTCCACTCCTGTTTATTTAAAATATAATTTCTCCTTTTTAGGGAATGTACACGACAGATCGCTTCATTCTTCCAACAATTTATTGCTTCATATACCTTTCAGTCGTATTGGTTTCTTATCCAATTCATTTACTGTATCTGCTGTCAGACTGTGGAACGAATTACCGGAACATGTAAGAAAAGCCTCAACTCGTGAGTCGTTCAAGCGCCGAGTGAAAGAACTTTATCTCAAATAATTAATATAATATATATATATTTATACATCAATATATGTCATAATTATTATATATCATAGGTATTATATGCCGTTATTTTTATTATTATTATTTTTTGTTTATGCACACATACCACAACCTCTCCTGTACATCCTAGGGTTGGCTGGTAGAGAATGTCTACATTATTTTGTTTTTGTGCAATAAAGAATTAAATAAATACATAAATAAATAACAAATGAAACGATTTCGAACTGAAAAAATGTTCACCGTTTGAACACGTTCTGACTTAAATGTCACGAAAGTTGTATTTGGAACAAAAGCGTCCTTGACCGCCATCTAGTGTAATGTGGGGGAAGTGTAATGTGGTGGTGTACCGAGGTCCCGCACTCACCCCGTCAGCGCCGTCCCGTGACCACACCACCTGCGGTGGCGGCGACCCCGTCACCTCGCACTGCAGGGCCACCATGGAGCCCTCCTTCACGGACCCGTTGTTGGTCGCCGTGAACCCTGTGGAGTTTAGATGGAGATTATTTTATCTGGCTTGGGCTACAGTCTGCTAAATATAGAAAGAATTAATGATCACTCGTGGAAAGTGCACTCGGAACAACAATTTGTCGATCCCAAATCATACTACCCCATCGCTTATCAAACCGAGACTGATTGGTGGGATGATTGGTTTCATTGTAGTTGTTTCTTTCTTCCTGATCATGAAAATCATGAAAATATCATGATTTTTAAGGAAAATCTATGGGTTATTATTATATTCTTTTCATTGTTGATTTTCTCGGAGACCAGAAGAAATTATGAATTTTAAAAATGTTGATTTCAGTTCCATTTCATTTCATTCCATTACTATGATTGATAATTCATTGATCTGTCGCTCATATTACTTGTTACGTACAAATATCATTCATATTTGTTGGTAAATGGTAGTATGAGTGAAACACTTCATAAAAATATTTAACCGAAATTTACTTATAATTTTCGGAGATTCCAAAACGGCGAGGTTATGCGTGATTAACGGTCTGTCCGTTTGTAAGACTTCACACTGGTATGAGCCACTATCCGATGATGTAGTGCCGCGGATGACCAGGTCCGTGGAGTTTGCAGCGCTGAGGACAACACAGACAATATAATATAAGAGTTGATATTCTGGAGATAAATTATTAGGTTATTAATTACCTACTTCTTAACCTAAACTTTTTAAATAGACATTGCCCAAACTTACTCCAAAACTTATAAGCTCATACTAGTAAAATATCTCGGAGTTTTTATTTGTATAATTTCATAAAGTATAGAAATAAATATATGTGGAGAAATGTAACTTACATGGAGAATCTATGTTCAATTCCATAAGTTCCCAGGTTCTGTTCGTTGCTCCTCAATGTCCCCAGGAAGTACTTGTTGTTATTCCTGGTCCACTGTACCACCACGCCATCTGTATCATATAATATATATCACATTCTTACTGACTGACGCGGTGATGGTTGATTAGCCTGTTCATAATTCAAGTTTATGTATTGTTAAGTTTTTTAATTCATGAAGACGACACCTAAAAATTAAATGACTAAAAAATTATTAGAGTACGAATGGTTAGATGTAAAAAAGTAATGTAACAGTTTATTTTAAATAATTTATACATTTTAAAGAACCATTAAACCTAACACCTATCTAGTAACGATTACATAAAATGACGTTACAAAATGGCGGCTTTCCGGTGGCGCCAAAAGAGAACTTCCGGTTAACGGTGATGTTGACAGACAGCATGGCTGACATTATGAAGGAAGTATATATTTATAACTCATTGATAACCTAAAGGTTAGCTTTCGTGACAAAATTAATGTCTGAAGTGCCTGATTTATGACAATCGTCAAGATATCAATTTAGGTAGGTAGGTAAATAAATTTAATATATTTTGTAATTTTGGTGATAGTTCTGTTTTTTTATGAATTACTTTCTCTGAAATTATTTTGTCAAAGTTCTTGGATATGTCTTAAAAGTTACCTTTTAGAAATGTATAACTGATTATATTGGATAATTTTATAACTGTGGTGATCAGGATCCTAAGCGTTCCTTTGCATCACAAATCACAAACTATTTGCATAACACTTTTCCTTTCTCTGGTTACTTGAAATAAATATTATTAGGACATGACTTACTTGATGGTGACACCTTGCACTCGAGTCGAACATCTTTGCCTACATTAACACTGTAGTTGGATGACTTCGTGACTATACTAGCGTTGACTACTACATCGTCATCTACGTCGTTGCCTGCGGAATTATTACTTCTTTTTAGAAAACTAACCTTTAATCCGTGATAGTTTTGGGGTCTTATTTAAATACAATATTATACAGTTCAAAAACTAAAAAAATGGCAAGTAAAATAAAAATTGTCACCCTTTTATAAGCTACTGTTTCCTTTACGACCTTTTGTTTTATTATCTTCATGGTTCACGAAAGTTTAATTACAACAACCTCTTGGTTTATTTGGTCGGGGGTTAAAAGTATATAATAATAATACCTTCAGCATCATTCTGTGCTTCATCATCAGTAGCCTCGTCAGCGAGAACATCATCGTAGTTCACATCTTCAATTTGACGCCTGTCCATTGAATGTCTCGCTTCTGGGAAATAATCATTATTTATTAATAACAATAATATGGAAAATATTTAGAAACTTCACACACTTTTCTTTTTAACACACAAAGAAATTTTAATAAAAAATACCATAGTATTGGAAACGCCTTTAAGGGAAAGTAGTTATTGCTAATCTTAAGAAATATATAATATTTGTTTGCATTAATTTAAATAACAATAATAGTGACCTATTCGTAACACAGAACGATCTCTTCCTCAGTATTTATCAGCTTTTTGGATCCAAGACTCAACTACTAGGTTACCTATATGGAGGTAACCTTAAGAGATATTTGAACTATCCTCCTGCATGTCTTTTGATTTACAAGTCCTTTATCTTGCTACGAATAAAGGCATTAACATAAATACAGCCTTAAACAGTTATATAATGGACCTCTGCTTGGACAAATAACTTGCTTGTTATAGGAGAATAACTGTTAGCTCCAATGGTTTAGGATATGCCTCAAAAGAAGAGTTAGTCAGTACACATGCTCATTATCTAGTATATGTATATAGAGTCACAAATAACTTTTATTACCATTTTTACTATTAAAAAAAACCAGTTGTGATAATACCAGATTATACCTTTCCCTCGCTGGGACACGTATTACTAGTGAAGCCGTTTACGATGTTAATATTTTTGTGAATTTTACTCTGTATATTTAATAAATCTTATTCTTATTACTTTTCTATTCGTCCCTGTGTCCTTCTCTTTACCGGTCAAAGTGTGTACAAAATTTGTAAAATAATTGGTTTAGTAGTTTAAGCGAGAAAACATAAAAATCAAATTCACATTATATTAATATACCAATAATAACTATTAGATGGCATAGACTTATGGAATATATTCAAGTACGACATATTGCCAAGAAAACCGCTATTTTTTCTACTTTGCACCCTAACTCTAGCTCGCCTTGTACTGCGATAGTTCACCGATCACTGTTGATACAATATATTTAGCTTTACCTTTTATGGTTCAGCTACAAATTACTTCAAAGAATCAATATTTATAATATGTTTATGATACTTAATGATAAGTACATGTGTGAGGTCTCTGTTTTCTTTATGTTGCGTTAAAAAATATATAGATTTTAGACTATCCGACTTAATTGGATGTCTCATGTCAGACATATTTGATATAATATATTTACTTATATGTGTATATTTTTAAAATAATCATGCAGATAGTCTTTCATTTTTTTTGAAATACAATCTAGGTTAATGCTTGACTACATTCCACCTGATGATAAGTGGAATGTATCCTTAGGTGGAAAGGCGCATTACCCTAACAACCTATTCACTCTTCTCTTGAAGACACCCACATTGTATTCCTGTAAGGATGATTCCTGTAACCTGCTGTGCGTCGGAACGTCCGGTGATGGAACGGGGATGGGGGAATTAAATCATGTAATTCCTGCGCACACTCACCAAAATGTATCCTATTGAATACTGAGCGGCTAGCAATTCTACGTCTATGTTCAAGGCTGTGGAGGTTGGCCTCAAGCAATTCAGGGTCGCCTATAAGCCTCTTCGCCCGCCTCTCAATTGAGTCCAGAATCGCAAGATCAGACTTTGTGGCACCAGCAAATATGTAACCACAGTACTCCACACACGATCGGAACTGTGCTTTGTATAATACAAGTAGCTGTCCCGGTGTAAAGTACCTACTGCCGAACCTTCGCAAGAACGGCCAGCTTTCGTGCAGCTGCTCTTGCTCTGTACTCAATCCGACCAAAGCTGAAGTTCGAGGAAATCTCTAAACCTAACAACTGAAGCCGTTCTGACAACTGAGGAGGAGTGCAACCGCTGTAAATCTTTCTTTTTTCTGGTGGTAACTAGATATGTACCTGGAAGTGTATGGCTATCCTAGAAGTGTAGTATAGTAACTAGTAAGAAAATAAGGCGCCTAATCACCATACGAAATGCAGCTGCGAGTCTATTAACTGTTCTATTTTTTGAGTACCACCGAGTCTGAGTTGGTACCTGTGAAGTTGTAATCACTATTGAAACTATTTTTTTCAACCTTTTGAAAGTTTGAATATATTTGTTTCTTTCTGGGCTTGGTTCTTTCATAGTTAAATCGAACCGACAATACAAAATACACACGGAGTCGGAACAAATGTGTAGTGTATATTGATGAGAACGAGGAAGCATTCAGAATGCAAATTGGGTGCATTATGGAAAGACCGCGTGTCTATCCGTTCGTTGAATGCATACTGATGTTACGATAATTTGTAAACCTTTTTTATTATAACTTTTACAATGTACAGACAAACTTGTCTACAATATAATAATATATTATATATACAATAAATAAAATATTAACGAGGACTCAAACCTGCCACTTGTTACATGGTATTCCATAAACATATTTATTATAATTTTAAATGAAGCTACTGTTTAGGAGGAACCTGGAATAATATTATCATATTTTTTTAAATATTCTTCCCTTGTTGTGTTGTTTTTAGCAAGATGTGTCTTTGTCGGTAAATATTTTGGTTATTACGTCATTACCAATAAGTAGAGGCGAGCCAGCTCGACGACATTGCTGTTGGTTTGTCGCATGCATACAAATAAGTTTCGTATAGATTTTACATTAGAATGAATTCAACATAACCTGGGTTCGAGGTAGGGAGCGATGTGCCAAAGAAGGTTCCCCCTTAAGCACTCCTATTAATTACTTTTAAAGTAACAACATTGCTATGCTCTATTATCACGAAAAAATAATACAACTATGAAAAAAAAGCACATTTCGAACTTTAATTCCAAGGACAATTGTAAAAGCAAATAGAGATGCGGGACCTCAAGGTCTCATACATCAAGTACCTATATGATCATTAAATGGTACATAAGGAAGTGGGAAATAAACGGGTCATGGTAATTAAGATCAATTAACGACTAGACCTCGTCGCCTGGTACTGTATAAAACTTATTTAATCTGTTGTTTTGAATCTAAATTAAAATGGTCATTTTTTTTAAATAAGCAGTTTTATGTTTAATGTAATTTTTACGTTATAAAAATCTTAGAAAAGTATTTAAATTATATTAATGGTACCAAAATAAATATAACATCAGATATTCAATTAGCAATATTACACCGGTGTCCTTGCCCTCGTTACTAACTAATAATAGTGACTAATGTTCTGCTAACGGCGACTTTTAGGACATAATTATACTATTTACTTACTTAGATAAAATAACATACCGTCAAGTTTTCAGAGGGTTTTTAATTTTATTTTATATCTATATTTTCACATCTACCTACAAACAATAAAATATTAACGAAGCCAAGTTAGTTTATAAAATACATTTATGTAAAGTAAATAAGTATTTGGTACTCTTTTAGTATGTTATGTAGATCCCCAATCAAGAGATTTTGAAAATTTTCTCTGTTTATTTTGTTCGCGAATCACACAAAATACACTGAATGTATTTTGATGGGATTATAAATCAGCTTATTTTCTGAGTCAACATCTACATACTTTACTACGGTAATTTTCCCATTCCTATGAAAATAAATAAACAGTTTTAAGATATAATTAGTTATATACAAGAAAACTAGAACTGAATTGATATTATATATTATATATGACAGAGCAGATCCAATCGCGTGTAACAAACAGCTAACAGTATAATAACAGAGAGGGATATTCATATTTTTATTAAAACACCCGACCCCTTTTATATTTATTTATAAATCAATGAATCATACGAACACAGCTGGTCAAATATTACTTATAGATATTTTAGGAACGGACGGACGGACATGCCACCGACGGTGTTCGATCTGCGTACCGAACTAAATATACTCGCCTGTACGTACATTAAATAGTAAAGTAGTAAGATGTTCTTTTAATTTGGTTCGATCAGAAATATACTTAAAATATTATAGTAAAGGAAAAAAATATAATTAATTATGCTTTTCCTTTATTAGAGAGTAAAAGAGTAAAAGTTATGTTACTTTTGAAAGCTTCTATTTACTTCTGGTGTCTACTTTTGAAGTAAAAATTAGGTAGATGAGATGAACGGATAATACGATAGGTATAATCAAATGTATGTATGTATAAGCTTTATTTTTCAAACAATACACCTACATTACATTATTTATAGTTGCTTACATTGCAATTTAAATATATACATATGTTTTTAAAGTAAGTTTATGTTTTGACCCCAATATGGGTAAAAGCCTCCTCCATCCTTTTCCATTTTTCTCTGTTTTTAGCAGTGTTCATCCAGTTTTTACCAGCCACTGAGATTATATCATCCACCCATCGTTTCCTCGGTCTACCTATATCTCTTTTTCCCAGTGGTCCTGCCCATGTTGTAGTTTGTAGAGTCCACCTTTTGTCTGAACATCTAGCAATATGTCCTGCCCATTGCCATTTCATTTTCAATGCATATTTAAGGGCATCAGTTAGTTTTGTTTTCTTTCTTATTTCTGTATTCTTGGTTTTATGTATCTTTTTCAATTTAAGGATACTTCTTTCCATTGCGTGTTGTGTTGATAGTATCTTGTTCCTTACTTTATTTGTGTATGTCCAAGTTTGACACGCATAAGTAAGGCATGGTAATATACATGTTTCCATCACTATTCTCTTTAGGTCCATATTGTAATTTCCTTTTAATATATCTCTCCGCGCCCAAAAGGTCTTCCATGAGTTTGCTATCCTTTTTTCTACTTCTTCATAGTTATTATTAGCATTAAATGAGATCTGTTTCCCTAGATATAAATACTTGTTTACATATTCAATTTGGACTTCTTCTACTTTGACTGATTTTTGTCTACTGTTTGTCATTATTTTTGTCTTCTCGCCGTTCATGTGTAGTCCTGCTTTTTTGCTTTCAATGTTAAGATTTTGCATCATTTGTTCTAGCTCTTTGGAGGATTTAGCAAATAATGCTATGTCATCAGCGAATCTTAAATGGCTTAGCTGTTTTCCATTTAGCCAGATACCTTTATCTTTCCAGTCCAGTCTTTGGAATATCCCTTCTAGCACTGCTATAAATAATTTGGGAGACAGGGGGTCACCCTGTCTTACACCTCTATTTATCGCGATATCTTCTCCTGTTTTTTCCAATTTTATTTTGCTTGTACATTTCGAATAGATGTTTTTGATAATGTTTATGTATTTGTCTTCTGTTTTACATGCTTGTAGTGCTTTCCAAATGGAGCTGTGGGTAATTGTATCGAAGGCTTTACAGTAATCAATGAAGCCAATATAAAGAGGTTGGTTAAATTCATTGTGTTTTTCTAAGAGTTGTTCTATTGCATGAATGTTGTCTACTGTGGAAAAGCCTGATCGGAACCCAGCCTGTTCAAGTGGTTGTGTCACTTCAATTTTTGCCGTTAATCTACCCAGAAGTATTGAAGCGAATAGTTTATAGGTGTTATCTGTCAAGCTGATAGGTCTATAGTTTCTGATATCCTTATGATTCCCTTTTTTATAAATTAATATTATATCTGATTTGCACCATTGGATGGGTACTTCTTCTAGTTTCAGTACCATGTTAAATAGTTCTGTTAGGAAGGGTAGTAATAGATGAGCTCCCCACTTTAGAGCCTCACTACTGATATTATTTGGCCCGGGGCTCTTATTATATTTTAGTTTCCTAATGTACATACAAATTTCAACTTCTGTAACTTCTTCTATATTAATTCCAGCCTTGTCAGTACAGAGCATGTTTTCTTCATTGTTCTCTTCTGGTGGTTTTGCATAAAGTTGTTTATAAAATGTTGTGGCACTGTTTAAAATATCCTGCCTTGTCTTAGTATAATCCTGATTCTCACCTAAGCTTTGTATCCAATTTCTATGTGTGGTTAGTTCTCTGTTGGCTCTTTTTACACTTCTATATGTTGTTAAGTTTCTCTCTATGATTTCTTTTTTGTGGTTGTTGTAATCATCCCGAATTGCTTTATGGGCCTTTTTATATATGTCTTTCAGTTCATCTTTCATTGTCTTCGTTTTGTTTTTTGTTATCACTAATTCAGTGCGTTTTTTTATTAGATCTAATGTACTTTTTCTGAGTATCTTATGTTTATTCTGATTATCCTCTTTTTTTGACTTAATACTGTTTTTTATTATACTTTCAAGCTTGTCATAATATTTTTGGACATTATTTTGGTTGTGTAATGTTTTTGTTTCTTTTAACAAGCCTTCTTCTAAGTTTTTTATGTAGTTTTTAATGTTATGTTCTGTTTTTGGTATTCTTGTAATTTGTGTGAATTTATTTCTGCTTTGTTTTAGTTTTTCTATAATTAGAGATGCTCGAATAAGTCTGTGGTCCGATGGGAACTTTATTTTATTTAGGACTTCTATATTAGTGATGATTTTTGGTTTGTTGCTCATTACGAAATCCACCTCATTTTTCGTTTTTCCGTCTGGTGAGCACCAGGTCCATCTTTGACCTTGCTTTTTCTTGAAGTAGGTATTCATTATCGATAATTTATGTTCATTTGCATATTCCACTAATCTTTCCCCTCTTTTGTTTCGAGTTCCATAGCCATATTGTCCTAATATTAAACGTTCATGATCTTTCGGAGATCCAATCTTAGCATTGAAATCACCTATCACTAATACTGTTTCGTCCGCTAGATTGTGGGCCTTGTTTAAGTCTTCATAGAATTTTTCTATTTCTTCGTCCTTAGACGTGGATGTTGGTGCATATACTTGTATTAGCGATATTGTTTTGGTATTCGTTTTTATTCGAAGTATGGCTACTCTTTCTGATATGCCATGAAAGCTTAATATGTGTTGCTTTAAGTGTTTCTTTATTAGGAAGCCTACTCCATTTAAACCTTTTGATTCTCCTATATAGCAGAAAATATATTTAGAATCTTCTTGAATTTCGCATAATCAAATATCTAAAACAAAATGTCGTAGGCGAGACGTTACCGCTGCTTTGGTGTTGCCACTTACCACTAACACAGCACCTGCTGCATGTTATGTTATTATTATATTACAATTAAGATTTACTTTGAATTTAATTTCAATTAAGATCTCTTTTAGCATATTTTTAAGTTGACCATTTTTTTATTATTTATATATTTAATATTCAACTTAATATTCGATTGTATGTGACCATTAACGACAGTTTGAACATTATAAGATACTTATATCGTGGAATCTTTGTAGTACACGGTCTTTATTGATGAATGTAACTGAAATAACATTCATCTATGTCACAACGGACGTAATGTTAGAAAAAAACCGACTAGACTTTCTTGACTCCTCTCTCTCTTGGTATGTTTGTGTTATAAAGTTAAGGTTAGCTTTGAGAACGTGTCAGTTTATAGTGGTCGTTGGTGGCGGTACCTTTTGTAGATGTAATGGTCTTTTAATAGCTGGCATATTTGTCTGTGTGCGTTAATATACAAGTATATAATCGAAACATATAAATTTAATGGGACATACGTGTACAATATTATAATAGCTAGTTTTATGAATAGAGGAACATTAATTAAATTATACTATTATTTACAGGGTGGTACGGATTATTATTTATATATAAACAATAAAATAGAACACGTAAAGGAACCTAAATAAACCCAAAGGCAACTAAATAAGAATATTAAATCAAATAAAGAGCACTTTTCTCTTGACTTATCACGCAATAAGTTCAACTTAAACACTGCTTTTAATAAATTCAGGTTTAATTCTTAAATTTGCAAAGGCCATATATACCTACATAAGTTATTAAATTTAAAAGAGGTTGCTTCTATTTTTGGTTTCATTTGATGACTCACTAAACCCGTCTTGGAGAAAGAGTTCGACTTTCAAAATATTATTATTAAACGTTCTGGCCATAATTTTAAGATTTTTTTATTGTTTTTGTTGTCACCACAACGAGAAAAAAAATTGAGTTAAACATGAAATTACCAAAACCATAGAGACTGACGTTGATTGACGATTGTCTTATACTATTAGAAAATATTTAACCGGATCTGAACTGAAGAAAACCCTGACATCCTTAAAAATCTGTGAAAAAAAATATAAAATAATAGTAAAAATACGAAAGTGAGAGAAAAGTATGTTTTGCAAATCGACCTTGAGAATCCATCATAATAAGCTATCATCATCTTTTGGTATAATAAATACCATACGTATTATAAACTTATTTAATATGGGTCGGGCAGTTGTAAACATACATACATGTGCTGAGATAATAATGAATATTACAAATATTTATACTGTTTATGTTAAAATTTGAAAGTCAATCATTTATAATACATAATAATGAATTAACCGAATACATAATAATAAATTAACATAATACATGATAATAAATTAATAATGCTAATATACCTAAGCCTTGTTTGTTTCTTTGTAATGATTCTACTAATTATTAAGATTTTTGACACGTTGACATTAATGCAGAAATTGACACGGGGTACTAACCGGGGTACCTTTCAGACCGAAAGCAAATTGGCTGGCAAAAGTTAAAAGATGATGTCTAAGATTTGCTTTTCTAGACATTTTTACTTTTCTAGACATTTTTACTTATATTTATACTTTATTCTTATGATTTTGACGCAATATCTTGTGATTTAAACCAAAACCTACGCGTGGATTCCGTTCAAGTAAATTGTTTACTTTTATATTATTTATAGTTTAATATTGGAGCATTGTTCTTGACACACATTTTAGTTTACTCCATCTTTCATATATCATTCGATTTTTATTAACGTAACCTATAAGCGCCGTTACACAAATAAACGTTACATCAACTTATTTTAGGGAAACATGCCACAATTGCTTATTTGACAGAGACGGGGTGGTATTGCAAGTAGCAAGTTCAATCTTTAATCAAAATATTTCTAGAGAGTGTTTGAGAAAAATGTCAAGCAAAAGTCCAAATTCTGACATAAACATTAAAGTGAAGTTAACCATTGCGTGGCCAAATTACGACATTTACAGCACTAAAACATAGCTAACATAAAAAGCTCGTAAATATTACATAGGGAAATGACCCAAATTTAGTTTAGCGTTAAGTTCAGTAAATTTTATTTTAATATTATTATATTATATTATTATTAATTTAATATTATTATTAATTTAATATTATTATTAATTTAATATTATTATTAATTTAATATTATTATTAATTTAATATTATTATTAATTTAATATTATTATTAATAATATGAAGTATTTAATATCAAAGTTTTACTTTAAAAAAATTATCATCTAATTAGAATTTTAATGTTCAAAATGACTTTCCTAAGCAAACATTAGGGCAAAATCCTTAAAATTTTAAGGTTGGTAAAGAGTTTTTATGTGGCAACATTCTCAGCTGTCAAAGCTATTGACATTTGATTTGTTTCGCGCGTTAATTTCTAATTGACGGGTATAAAATTTACGATTATGACATCATGAGTGTGTGAACGGAAGTGGTGGTTTATTTGGTGTTAGCGAGATGAAAGATGATTCATTTGTTTGTAGTTATACATTCGCTGAATTTACCATAAACTGCTTGTCATTTAAGCCGAGGAGACGGAGGTAATGAAATTTTAATGATAGGAACATTTTAGAATGTACATTTATGTGAGCAAAAACAACAAACAATTTTATATTAAAAATATATTTTTCATGAACCTTATATGTTTTGTCTTTTATAAAATTTGTTTTTGTTGTCAATAGATTGTATTAGTATAAATTACTTTTATAATAATATTGTTTTTCAAATACTCGTTTTATATATATTGCAAAGGTTACAATTTAATTAAATTACATTATTAGTGTATACAAATATATACAAGTCATTGTTTTAATATGTAACCGTGCCCGGGTGGTCACTTTACTGACGCCGAAGTAGAGAACCTACTTATTATACGAATACAAAGCGATCAATAATCTATGGTGAGTCATGGTCTGTATTTTAATATTTGAAAAAACATTTTCTTTCTCATTATCAATAATGTTTTATATAATTATTGTTATCTTACAAGTAATATTATTACTAAATTAATAAGACATTAAATGTAACATTATTATGTTATAATTAAATGATTGTATTATAACAAGCCACTACATTGCACGACTGCCATTATAAGTAGCCTCATTATAATATCTAAACTTAAAACGAATTACGACGTCAAGATCACACGCAATGCTGAAACATCGCAGTTCAGTATTGCCAGCTCATAAATTCCAATTCCCCATCAACGTTAATTTTGCTCCAAGAACAGAATGGCATAAGTTTATTATTCCACGCCCATGTCTGACCTAGAAAACGCAAAAGTGCCATAAATCTCTTATTTAGGTTAGAATCTCATTTGGCCGTTATTAGGGACTAGTTCAATAATTAATTAAACTTATTTCAATAATTAATTAAAAAAATATTTTCATTGTATTAACACTAGCCAAAGTTTCTTTTAAACTACAATTTACTAAAGTAGAAACTTTACTTTACTTTACTAAAGTAGAAACCTAAAACTAGCAGACGGATTTACTTTCGAGTTAGCTTTAAATTAATTGGAACCAAAAAGCTTTGACAAAAAAAACAAAGACAAATCTTATTTCAGGAAAGTCTTTGTAATCCAGAAACATCCAGAACTTGCGACCTCTGGCATACTGCATATTCGAGTCCTGACCGTTTTGATCAATGTTTCTTTCTTATATTTTCCTAAGATTCAAACAAGCTTGCCATGGTTGAAAATGTTTATAGACCATTTCAAAGCTTATATTACTTTTAAGTAAACCCATAGAGTGTCTTATATTATATCAACATCGTTTTCGTAATATGCACATGGCTGTTATTTTATTGGACAGTTGTTGAATATAATTATATTTTTTATTACAACTTTCATTCCTTTCTGAACGTTTTATTCTTTTTTAACGGCCATTCATTAAAACAAGGAATCGTTAATTCTTTAGCGAGTTACGTCCTCGATTTGTCTCTAACTGTATATTATTAAATATTTATCTATTCGCTTCCTGATAATAAATGATGAAAAGATTTAAGGGGTTTTCATTTTAAGATTATAATTATTTCTTTATGTTGCGAAGTATATTTATAATATTTATAAAATAATGAATATCACTATGAACTATGAAATACCTACAAAATAAAAACGATTGTTGGAGACACACATAATATGTATAATAATTAAAACCTTCAACAGACTTCTTTAAATCCCCAAGAGTTCTAACGACATTGCCGTTATGGGTTCTTAAAGCTCATGACGTCATCATAGTCCTATGACACTGATGAGCTAATGTTACGTGTTCCATTAAACCTCTCACTCCTTGTAAGTAAGCCTCACTTGTAGTATTGAGAATTAATCGATATGCCTTTGAATGACCTTTTTGAGAGACAAAATGAATATTATGCCTACTGCTGGGTGATGGGTCGGGTCAATCAGTCAGTTGCCAGATCTGGTTTACATCAAACTTATTTCTACATACTTTCATTTCTTAAAATAAATGTGTTATGTTTTAACATATCCTCACGATGGATGCTATAAAATTCGCAGAATATGAAAATAGCAAAAACTGGTATTAGTTTAACTCCATAACTTTGTATTAATGTTGTAATAAGTAACTGAATATCATATTTTTTAAGTGTTATTTGGCAAAATGTTTGAGACATTATATGAGTATCGATAAAATAAACCCTCGTTGGCGCGATGCTTCTAAATAAACTGGGTCATGGATTGTCTACTTATGGGGTAAACCTTCAATTTTATTTACCCTTGCTGTAATTGAATTGAATTAGCACACATACGCACGCTCCATTCGTTTCAACTACTGACTTTTGAAATAATGACAAACAACTTCTCTAATAAGTATTTTTGTAGAACATTTGTCTTGTAGGTATACTAAATTGAAGGAAGATGATGTTTTAAAAATATTATTAACTAAGAAAAATATTTTTCAATCTCAAAGACTATTATATTACTAGACAACATTGGGACATAAATCAAATATTGGTACTTTCTTAACCTACATAGTGCAGAATTGGCCGCCATGTTGTGATTCTGATCTGTTTGACTAAAGGGTCACAAGTAGGTCGAGACGAGACTCGATGTGCTAGGATTTGGATGTTTAATTTAATTAATTTCTCATTCTAATTAATTTAAAATTTTGGTGATGTCATCATGGCTATCGCATTTAAAGAAAACCAAAACACAATATATGTATATCTGCAAGTTAAAGACAATAAAATAAACAAATAACGAATTAAAGGTCATTTACATGACCTACTTGACTTATCTTTGACTTCAAATTGCTGTACATCACATTTATTTTTTGTTGGCAAAGGACCAGGATAAAGATAAAGAATTTTTGTCATTGAATAATGCTTTTCATAATTGAGTATCAAATTGAGTACCAAAAGCACCTACTTTTAATAAACTTCCAATGTAATAAGAAACATCTGACTCATCATAAGTTTCCTCAGCAGGGACTAGGTCAGACACTTGAAGTTACAACTCAACAATTTTATATACGTTTTAAAAGAGTCGTAACTCAAAACATTCAATGAAACTATGTTCAGAGTTTCTGTTAGTTGAATATCATTAATTTTAAAATAACCGTATTTTATCAGAATTTATATATTTCTATATTTAGAAATCGTCAATTAAACCTCAATAATTACAACGTTTTATCCAACGTTAATATTCCTACGTTCCTAGAATTATTAGGGCTCTTGAGAATATCCTATGTATTAGTATGTAGTACCTAGTATATAGTAGTATATAGTAGTATGTAGTAGTATGTACGAGTAGACAGCGCCCGGTCACGAGCCGTGCTTCGGAGAATAATAATGTTATGAGCTCACTGCGATGAGCTTATGGATTAACTTAAATGGCCAATGAAATTGATTATAAATTATTTAATGCTCGTTAATCTTTATTTGTTTGAACTATTGTATTATTTATGGGTGATTCAAACAATTTGTACTAAATAACATCCGTATAGACTATTCTTATAAGAAGAATAAGGCTTTATTTATTTTATAAATCACAGCGTTCTTATTTCTAATGACTTGTCAGTACATACCTGTAGTGTGGGATCATTATTCATTAGCAATGCGGTGACCGGCTAACATGCAATTATAATTGTAAATAAACTATTTGCAATTACACCTGACGACACAGCACCTACTTACTTCAACCGTCTGTCCGTCCGTCCTTATATTCTGTATATCACGGAATATTAAGAATATGCACTGATTAGGAACATTGAAATGATATTATTATTATAGTCAAGTCAGAACGTGTTAGTTTATGTTATTTTTATTTCTATTGTAGAATGAACCAACATCAATTCCCGAGATGTCGTTATCTGATGCACTTCATTCAAACAATTTAACTTTAATGCTGACGCGTGACAGCGTTAAGATTACGCCGAGATAAGTCACAGGAGGTAGCGGATTACTCATCTATGCTAAAATGTTCAAATTTAAGTTATTTTTTGTTTATTTTTTGCTGGATCGTGTTAATCTCTGGACATACCGGAGTGGAATTAGTAGTCTGTCTTTCTTTGACAGTACATTTATAACAACAACCAACAACACCTCAATTACAAGTATCTCTCTAAATATATACAAGTATATATAAGTATATGCAAGTATGCAAAAAAAACTATTTGTTGTGGTTCGTTGTTTTCATTAGCGAGGTATTCTCATAGTTAAAATTAAAATTTGATAATTAAAGAAGTTATTAAGAGTATAATATGTATATGATTTAAAAATCAAGTCCTGTACATGCGTATGAGATGCACCACGCCCCTTTGATTGCAGACATGCAACTTTTCAATTGAGTCTCATTACCGTGCGTCATGGCGGAGGTATCCAGAGATTAATCCGGGAACATGATACATGATACTCATGATACATGATACTCATGATACATGTTACTCATGACATGTATTATTTTGTAAGGCGATATATTAACAGTCATCATTATGGTTTGATTTTGTGATTTATTTAGCAGATTATTGTTTTCGATCAAAATAAAACCATGTTGGTTTTGATAATTTTATGATACAAATTACTTTAATATGATTAAATGGGAATGCACTTATGTAACTGAAAATCTTGTGCAAGAGAACAATCACGTTACTATTACTTTTAATAATACACTCCACATAAATACAAAGTCATATTTCCATTAGCAAAGTACCAAGTCATTGCAGTCATTGTCACGTATTATATATCTTAAGCCCCGCGCTGTATTTTATATTCCGAGGTGTCGTTGACATCTATAACGTCTCACAATTGAAAACTATTTATCTCATTTTTTACTATTAAACTATTTTTTTTTTATAAAATCTTATTCTTTTAAAGATTTTTCCAAAACAAGGCGTAGCACGTAACTAAATAAATTTCCAGAAAATTAAAATTATAATAATTTATCGATGAACAATATTTAGAATTAGAAACCCATAGGTTAAATAATACGGATTATTAAGAAGTTAATTTCTTATATACGTAAACTTACTCTATTCTACGTAACATTATTTTTATATAAACAAGTAGTTTGGGAGAAAAATATTTGAGCTCTGATTTTATAATTTTTTTGTTTCATATGTAAATAATGTCTGTTTGTAAAGGACTTTTACGGTATGAAGGTTTATGGCTACTTTATCAAGATAAGAACTAGTTAAGATAACAGTTATACGGTTGGATATAAAATATATAGATTGTTGTAAAGATAATACTGTCTTGTAATTTGTGCTTTATATCGGACTTGTGTTTTTATATTTTTTATGTTAAAAGGCTTTTATTAATAATGGTAGACTTATGATTTAATATATTTGGAGTTCTGAGTTACCCGTCAAGAGTTCTGAATGGTTGTATATCACGACATCAACCGATCAGGAAGGTCAGTATGGGTTTCGACAGCGAATTAGTTATTCATCGGTCGCTGGTTCATAACCGGCTCGAAGGACCAAAACGTTGATCGTGAACTTGTGGAGAGAGGATCTACAAGTAATATTTATTATCACACAGATGAGATGTATTGTAAAGAACAGATGGAACATTATTATTAATTAGCCATCGAGAAACAGAACGAACTTCAATGAAACGATTTTATAAGGTTTATAAACACAGTTAAAAAAGTTGTTTTTAATTGTCTCGTAGTAAAAAGTTTTTTTGCTAACATTTGAAACAATGTTGTTAATATCCTTATATGGAGATTTAAGTCAAGGTTGTGAACAATTCTTGAGATCTTAAAAGGTTCTATGAATGAAGCCTCCATAGATAGATTTACTCCAGACTTTAAACAAAAACTGCGAGTCCTGAAGATCCCGGTTATTTGGTGATGTTCCGCTGCAGTCGACTCATTCGGTTGTTACTGAAGTGAGGTACAATTACTACAATTATATGATAATAAAAAAAAACTACGGAACTACAAAAAATATATAAAAATAATCTTGTTTGTATATATTATATAAATATATAAAAAATATATACTAATAATGTTACATTTTAAAATTCTATGCCGTTCTACGAAACAGTTAATTTAAAAAAAAATAACCTTACGTTTTATTAATTAGATATATAAGTCATTTATTTAAAATACTTGTAAGTACTCTTCGTCGGTGAAAAACAATATGATAGATGGTTGTTTTTTAAAACATCGACATAATGTATTGAACATCACTAGCACAGAATGCGGTGCAGTAAGTCGCAACGTGAATGAACACAGACGGAGAACCTCTCTCTTTCATACTTCCACTAAACCTCTGGGAGTGAAAGAGACAGCCAGTATTATAAAGCTGTAAGGCCGGGTAAAAAAGTTTAACTTATTTTATTTATTTTGTACGAAGATGGAATTAATCTTTGACTTTCGCCAGTTGGGATGTTACTAAAGTGAATGCAGGATTTAAAAGAGTTTCCTTTATAATTTCGACTGTAGTTTATATGAAGTGTGAACTATTAGTCATTTGAGAAAAAACATTTTACTATTGGAATGTTTCTGTATTTAGTACATCTGATATCTTTACGTTTAATAAGTAGGTATGTACTTTCAATATTAATCAGTTCACTACTGACTCTGAAATGTTTTTTTCACCACTTTATAGGTATACCTACAGATTTGCTTATAATGTACCTTTTCAAAATGTCTACATCATGATTATAAGTCATCATCCTCGATCTGTCATTTCATTGAAGTCACCCATACGTCAATGTCTTCCTAGCTCTTCTATTATACGTCATCTCAGTAGAGACTTACTTCTTTGGCATGCTTCTTTTATTAACATCCACATTCATATCTACTTATTAAACAGAGAGAAGATAAAAGTACTCAAATAACTTGAAAACAACTTTTAAAAAAAACAAGATATTATTTCATGATTTTTATACAAATTCTATTTTACGAAATTAGTCATTGAGAACTAAACGATTAACTACAGCAATTTCTTTATTTTTTTTTTCTGTTTTTTAAAGTTATGTCACTGGTTTCTTAATTGTACTAAATGAACTCACAGACACACAAACTTTCAGTTGTTTAAGTATTTGTATTAATCTATCCTAATATTATAAAGAGGAAAGATTTGTTTGTTTGTTTGAAATGAATAGACTTCGAAACTAGTGGAACGATTTAAAAAATCTTTTTGCATTAGAATCCTACATTATCCCTGATGAACATAGGCTATATTTTATAATCATCATCTTCATCATCACTAGCATTATAAAGAGGAAATATTTGACAGGCACACAAATATACAAATCGACAGGTCAAACTTATAACACCCCTCTTTTTAGTCGGGAGTTAAAAATACAGATTTCTTAGTATTTAAGTTTTATTGAATAAATTGCAAATGATTTATTTAACAAAGCTTAACTTTTAACTAACTTAACTCTTTTGATTGTAAGATATCAGTTTCTCTCAATTTTTCATGAATTGTATTTGTAAATGCCATGCTTCAACGAAGCTTCATTAATATGTTAATAATTGATATATAACTATCATTAAAAGTGTTAGTAAAATACTTACAAACATCTTGAGTACATAATTTACCAACTAGTTTTTTAGTTCAGGGTTTAATAAACATACATGTAGTTTCAAGTGAAGTACATATTAATGGAGATATTAACGTCCATAGAAGTTATTAAAATAAAATAAACAAAAATTACACATATGCATCTACATGATCTTCGTTATCACCATTCTTATGTTTATTGTATAAGATACCTACCTATATTTTTAAAAACGATGGCCTTAATGTCTTGAACTCAGTGCGACAGGAATTTACTTTGTTCAACATTGAGAACTGAAGATGCCAGATGATGCAGTATTATAGACACCTGTACCTACCTAATGCTTTTAAACGTACAGAACTACCTAGATACAATATTAGGAGACATTAATTTTGAAATACGAGCAATATATAACTAATTGTGTTGAGATTAATTAAGTACGAACGACATAAGATAATAAAAATAAAGTTATCACAAATACCTTAAGCCTCTCATAAATAAATCAAACAAAGTAACAATACAGACATGACTTGCACAAACTCTAACAAACTATTATATACCGCGGAATGGTAAATTATTTATCTCTAGCGAATACTAAACTCGTTCGTATCAAAGCTCTCCCGGTCAATGAACGCAACATGGCGCTAAAATAGAATCAAAGAATGCCCGCCATTTCAATTCTAACCTCCAAAGTACAAACTGTTTCACAACAACTTCACACTTTTAAGATGATGCTTTATTATTTAGTTTGAATTTAGAACGTTATTTATTAGTTATAAGAAGTTCTTATAAGAATATATAACTTTCTTTTTTCAATTTGGAATAATTATTAAATTAATAACAGAGAATTACTATTTTAAATCGATAACGATAAATAAATCGGATAAGTATTGAAAGACTCGACTATATTTTAATTAAGAATAAATATAGTAAAAGTAATGAGTTCCAAGTAGGGACACTTTCTTGTGACCTAGATGATTAGAGTAGTCGTGTAACGGTATTTGAATATCGATAAACAGTTTATTCGATTGTCACAATTATAACTATCCCTTCAGGTCAAAAAACTTTCAATTGGTAACATTAATGAAGGAATATAAATGTTCATGCGGGTTTTTATTGTCACTGTCAAAAGTCAGTTAGTGTTGTTATGTGGGGGTATTTTTATCGAAAGCAATAAAAAAAACTTATAGGTATTATGATAATTTTATTCGCAATGACATAACAATATAAATAATAACATACATAAAATATAGAATTACTGTAGATTGATACAATACTGTATACAAATTATTTTAAATAATGAGCACTGCACGAACAGGACTCGAACGTACCTACTCTTTTTGGAATCCGAGCTCATTTTAATAAATTAAATTTCTAAATTATTTAAGAAATGGTCCATATGTTTAAACTTAATTTAAAGTATTAGAATCAATATGTTCGAAAAATCTTAATTAAATTCATAAAACAATAATTTTCATTATTAGGTACGTACAATAGAATCACAAACAAATCAACTAATATATATATAACTCTATAAAACGAACGTTATGTTAGTTTTGTGAGCGTCATACATACATACATACAAACCTGTTATTTTTAAACACATGGGTGTTTAAAGTTAAGTCTATTAATCAAATAATTAGGTGATTAATTGGCTTATCTAATATGTATAATAAACCGTTCAGTTCACTCTCATGGTTATACGAAGACACTTTATTATTTTATAGCATTTAGTTTCAGATTAAAAATTGCTAGTAGGTACCTACACTACAATTCAAACTAAGTACCTACTATTTTAAAAGTATATAGGTACCAGAAACGCCTGTCGTCTTTAGGGTGGTAAATGTCGATTTGGACCGTTTAGTATTAAATAGGTTAATGTATTATTTGAACGCAATGTAACCTCTGCTCTCAACTAAGTACACTTAGTTGTGTATTATAATGTAATGTGTCGCGAGGAGAAGACAAACTTCTTTTAGATTTAATTTATTATATTTACATAGTATTTGTTTAATTAACCTAATTTATATACATACTTAGTCTGGCTATAAATACTGTTACAATTAAAAAAATAATAATATTGCATATGAATTTGGAATCTGTCATTTTTATACGATTGTTCATTGTGTTTTCTCATTTTAACGCTAATACATTGTACAATATTTTGCGATATTAAAATGGGGTAGGGTGATAAAGAGAACAGAATCGCTGTGATTGCATTACACAAAGTAGGTACGGAGCCAAAAGCAATTTTTAAAACTCTCCATATACTTGGTATTAGTCAAATGTTTGTGTTTGTGTACCGAGCTATTAATAGGTACAATGAGACTTCCTCTGTTTGAGATAAAGAAAGATCTGGCCGTTCACTTAGTGTTCATATGTAGCAGTAAGGAAAAGAATTCGATGAAATCCTGTCGAAAGCAAAATATTTTATCTCAAGAAATGAAGATAGCACCTAGAACCATGTCACGTATTTTAAGAGATGACTTAGGACTTGCAGCCTATAAAAGACGCACTGGTCATTTCTTAACTGATAAATTAAAGATGAGTAAGGTGCTAAAATCGAGACAACTACTGAAGCGGTACGCAAAAGTTAGATCACAGAAAAGTTTTGTTTACGGGTGAGAACATTACAATTGAGCAACATTTTAACAACAAAATGACCGTATTTATGCTCAAAGCT
Organism: Napeogenes inachia; assembly: GCA_959347355.1. Classification (NCBI taxonomy): domain Eukaryota; kingdom Metazoa; phylum Arthropoda; class Insecta; order Lepidoptera; family Nymphalidae; genus Napeogenes; species Napeogenes inachia. The sequence continues at coordinate 768,920 of OY365796.1, read as the reverse complement.
CTAAGGAGGCTTCTCAATCAGTCGACAGTGTAACGTGGACATTATTCGACTTCAGTGATGGTTTGGTGGGGTGTTAGCTATGAAGGAGTGACTGAGCTATATTTTTGTGAAAAAAGTATCAAACCATCGGCACAAATGTAATACCATTCTTGAAAAGGTAGTTAAGCCCTTTAATAACACCATGTTGAATAACCAAATATGGTCCTTCCAGCAAGACTCAGCGCCGGGTCATAAAGCTCGGTTCACGCAATTTTTATATTTTTAATTGTTTTATATTTGTGTATTAAAATAACACACTGTAAAAGTAATAAATGTTATTTGTAATAAAAAAAATATTTTTTTCTTTGTCACAATATTTATGGCAAGACTCGGTATATATTTAAGGACAGCCGACTCACGTTTTCTAAGACATAATATTTCTCATGCTGTATGCAGAGCTATTTGCTTCTGTACTCTAAAGATGTCTGAGGAAGATAAACGTCTCGGGAATAATTCATTTTACCCAAAAGGAACTGGAGAGTTACGCCCACGGAGATGCTATCTAGAGCTGCAGTAACATTGGAATTCTACGATTATCTATGAGAGTATTATTTGTGTATATATAGTAACTTAATAATACATAGTATCGGGTATAAAAAATACTTTAAGCTTAGAATGTAATTAACGCACAAAAGGTCCACATTTATAATGGGACCCGGCTTGACATTTAAATTAATTAATTAGACCGCTGAGGTCTCGAATTGAATTTAGAAGATTCCTCTAAGAACGGTTAATTTACAATAAATATACTGAAGTTAAACAGACCGGCACTTTGTAGCAGGCTGTTTATTTGCAGAGGGATGAAGGTACCTACTGGTCCTAGATTCGGTTCTCTAACATATTTGTATTAAAGTTTCATGAATATTACTACTGTAAAATGTTACTATTTTTTACCGCAATTTTATTTTCACAGACATTAATATCATAGAATGTTTTGAAATAGGTTATGTTTAGACTTACGAGGAATATAACTTCAGCTGTGACTAAGATGAATAGATGGACTTTAAAATATAAATAATATAAACACGTACAAGAAATGTATAAGCATAACTATTTTAGCTGTTGATACATGGCCGGCCATCGACGCTCCAGTTCATGGAACGCTTCATGCTATTAGCTTAGTTTAAGATCAGCATCAGCGAGTGTTATCTACTTTATATATTTACACTTCATATATTTATTTTATGAAAGTTTAATCATCACTAAAGACGAGGCAGACGTCAACCAGTCAACCTAGAGATTTAAATAAAATGCCTTAAGATAACAACATTAACGAGGAATCTATTTTTTTATTTAACTCCTAAAAAAGTGAAAGGTTTATGTTCTTTAGAAACTGTAGCTATCACACCATATATGATAACTTAAAATATTTGACTGTAGTTGTAGTTCAGGTACTTATAAGAAGAGTGAAATAGAGATTAACCATTGTGCTTTCAATAGTCTTCTTTTCTGCGACCAAAATAACATTAAAAATTAGGTGAAGTATATCAATTGTTCTTTAAGCTCACTAAATATTAATTCAATGCATTATATCCGAAGAAGTGTAATCGATCAATACATAATGATACATTTTAATAATTCTACTATCTTAATAAGTCTCTCGCGGGCGCGCCGCCGACGTCATTTTGGAAGCTTGGCAACAATTACCGAATTCCCTGCGCCCATATTGTTTTAGTAAGGGTTATTAACCTAACACTATTAGTGTTGCATTCATATCGATACTTCAATAACGATCTAACCATTATAGTGTTGAATAAAACATTGTTAGCGTTGTTATATTATATCTAATATTGGTCTAAAAATCAACTTCTGTGTCTATATAAAACAAAGTTCATTAAACAAAACATATAAAAACCTACTGTAATGATAGTAATTAGCGATTTTAGGAATGGACTAGGTTTTCATTCTTTTAGAGTTACTAAGACCGAAATTGTATTTAATGGTAAAAGTATGAAGTTTTAGCACGTTTATGAATCGACTTCTCCAGATATCACTTATCTATTTAAAAACCTACAATCTTTATTACAACAATAACATGTACCTTAATACCAATTGTACTTACGATAAGAATACAAACTATTCGAACAACTCACAACTGACCGGAATACAAAAACCGATCCATCGATACGATTAAGTGCCGATTTATATTTAGTCGCATCACTCAAAGGGATTCGTGTCTGCATTACGAGAATAATTTGCTTTTAATCAAATGTATTTTAACCTGTTTTAGTCTCTACGACTATAAAAATAAGATACAGATTTCCTTGACAGTACCTACTAAGCATGACATTTTTAAAAGGCGGGAAACACCAAAACGTCTGTCGATTCACGGAAGCCGTTTATTTTTGTCGAATCAATTAAAATAATTGATTTTACAGATGCAACGACGGTTCTAAAGTTATTTACTTGACGATACAAATTGATTTCACTATTTTTCAGTTTTGGAGGGAATCGGAGACATCAAAGTAGGTTTAATTTAGAAACTTGGTAAAGTATTATACTTACATAATATGAAACAATAATAATAATAATAATACACAAATTGATCTAACTAGCAAGTAAATTATTTGCTTGTGTTAGACAACGATACAAATACATATACATACACATTATAAATACCTATAATAATATAATATATTAAATATAAATAAAAATAATACAGTATATTCGTATGCAATACTGCACTTTCATATTCCAAGGACTTTGTGTATTAATATTCATAGACAAAACTTAATCATAATTATGAGCAAGCACTTCACTCACACCAGAGATGCTATCTATGCACTAATAACCAGTCTTACTTGGACTACTGTTACACGAGGAGCCTATTTGTATGTAGGTCTCTCTTTTGAACCTGGATAATTAGGATCTGTGAGAGTTTTTATATTATATCAAGAAAATTTTACGATACATTGTTTATATTAAGTAGACAATAAAACTAAGTTCGTAGGTCCATTGTACTGAGACCTTTGGATGCCTTAAATTAGTACCCAATTGAAGGTTAATTTATGTTAAAGTAAGATTGGACATATGATGAATAACAAATATGACTTCATTCAGTAAGTAATTATAATTCAAGTCGTATTTTAATATTACGATGAAAAAGTCCTACGCCTTAGAATGTGACTGGTAAGAGTGTTAGATGTATTAGTAAATATACTAACTGTACGTTTTCTGTAATATTAGCTATCTAGATGGTTTACATACCTGAAAAAAAAAGAAAAAAATAAGCCACATGAAATTGTAAAACATGTTTAATAGGCAAAAACATCGTATAAAATAATAATTTAAAAAAAAATCCATAGCACTAACAAAACGTAATAGTGTCTATGATATCATCTGTCATTGGTAACTTCCATTTCGCAACGTCATGTTTGCGCGCCCACTGAATCACGAGTTACGAGAACGTTAATATTTATTTTTCTCAGCAATCATTCCCTTGCTGTTTAAGATTATGACAAGTAATTAGAGGACGAATTACGCAATATTTTCTTTTCTTATTTAGTTATTGAGTCAACAGAAATACACGACATCTTAGATATAATATTTCGGACAAACAGTTTCTTACAAAAATACATTCATTCACGAATATGGGTCACGTAGCGTATTAAGCCTGCGTGTGTGTGTGTAGAATATAAGATTAGCTCGTGATTGTCGAAGAGAAACATCTACTCATTATGGCCAACTTTCGTGACTGCCCTACAGGCTATAAGCTATAAGACACTTATTTAAATTTTCATGATTTTTGAACATGACATCTTTCAGATTAAATTTAATTATAATTTGTTTATACATTCCGTTATTGAAATTACTGTATAAGAGTTCAATTTATTCCGTATGTGTTGTGCTGCTGCCCCTGCACATCTGTCCTTTCCTTCCTTCCTTTCGTGTCGTTGGACTTGGAGGGTAGGGAGGAGGGGGTGATGGGGGGTGTCTAAACCCATTCTCGTGAAGAAATAGAAACAAGAAGATCAAACCCTTGGAATATCCATATCATCATCTATACATCATACAATGCTAAATTGTGTGGAGCGACCCGGTAACTCAATTTGCAGAGCCTAGCCTAGCCAGTATCTTAAAAGGTGGCAGGTTCGTATTCTGTCGTGTTTGAGAATTTTTATTCCAAATTTATTTTTAAATTTTAATTACTACAAGTTTGTTTTTTTTTTTATTAAAAAAGTATAAGTTCTACGACCTGCTTTTAATACTATTATAATTCTACAAACCTAATTTCGGCCTTAAACACAAACGAATCCAGAAAATGGAGCAGACAATTGGAACCAGAAAAGTTTAACCCATTAGTTCAAACATATCCAGCGTGTCGACAGATCCTGTTAAAATAGTTGCCAACTATTTTACTACCAAGAGAGATTGATCTACGCGTCCATACAAATAATTCAGGAATCTGGTTCAAATTAAAATAGTATAATGGCATCTGTATTATAAACAGTAATATTATGTATTGTTTGTTTTACGTATTTCAGTAATTTATGTAAAGAGATTTAATTTTCGTTCTAAATTAAATTAATGTTTCAGTTCCCGAGAATTTGTTCTGGTTTTTTTAGTTTTTGTTCCAATTCCTATTGTTATGGCTTAATATACAAACATACAAACAACTTAAAAGGTCGATAGTTCATTTAATAATGATTATTTCTTGCATATTCGTACAAATATTATATATATATAGACATTATAAAGTCGTTTAGTCAAAGTAAGTACTAATACTAAAAATAATTCAAAGATTATAAAGATAATATTATCTTATATTATTTACAGCTCGATGACGACATATAAACACATCCACGTAAATTAACATATTTAGAGATTTGTTAATCTTACAGCATGTGTCAAAATCATGACATCATGTTCGGAAAAATCGCGAGAAGAAGAAAGACATCTTTATATTGGTAAAATGTCGTAATTATAACATTCTCACGTTGATACTATGGATTAAAACCACCGGATCTTCAGACAATAAAGAACGTAACCCGATTCTATTTCCGCAGACTCCGATGTCCATATTGGAGGCAATCCAAACATGCTCGTCTATTGCGTCTATATTTAAATGTTAATGTACGTTCAAGGCTTTTGATTCATTAGATATTTAACATGAATTTACATTTCATCTACTTAAGCCGTAATAGTTTATTATGCAAGTAAAACTATTTAATCATCAAAGTTCCAGCTTTTAATACTAAGTAAGAAGGTAATTAGAACACAATAAAATAGAATGTCCATAATAATAATTCTCCACGCCGGCAAAACTAAATGACAAATACTCTGATACACCGCTCTCTTCACTCTCTTCTTACAGAGATTATTGTAAATAAGATAAACGATTACAAATGACTATTTATAAAGATTACAGTGCTTCAGTTACGTTTCTGCGTAACGAAACCAAAATAACCGATTATAAAAACCTGAAACCCGGTTACGGAGTACTGTTTATTACAGGAAATACGTATTGAGGCTACCTACTACAGTCTAATTAATTTACTACAGAGATCTTTTAGATAGGACTTGCGAAGGGAAACGGGGAAGTATTTTTCGCTATGGCCTTTCAGAGCTGTTTCACTAATAATTTCATTCGGATATAATTTATATTTTATATTATATATTATACATTTATTCTGTTGTCATACTAATTTTAGAAAAAACTTCTCTCGAATCAAAAAGTAAAAAAGTATAAAAGAAGCTTATTTATGAAAAGCACGTTCCTGTGCTTTGTGTTCAAAATAACATGTTTTAAAAACACACACACACACATAACTACTTACACCAACACTTACAATAAATCAAATAATCTAAAGCATTATACTTACAAGGCACGAGCTGTAACTTGAGAGCAATCAAAGAACGCTTTCAGTGAACGAACCACATGTACATTCCTCGGATTTGTCCTTTATGCATATTGAAATCATTCATTCATTCATTCATATTTTGTATGGCAGGTGAATGATTTTGAATTTATGTCGTTAATACGGTTTACGAATTTTGGCAGGTGAAAGTTCCTTTTGTGTTTTATCTTATAGGATTATATTTCGAAACTATATATAAAAAATATTAGTTAATAAAAAAGAGTAGGTATTTTTATTACAGGATGATGATGATGGATAAAAATATACAAAGATAATTAAAAATAACATCTTATAGTAAATAACAATACATATAACAAATAAGCTTGTCCTGAATTTCTTTCTGATGAAGGTTCTTCTTTACGTGTGTAATTAATTAGGATTTATGACCCACTTGTCGTTATTTTAAGCTATGAAAAAAAATAAGCTAACAAAATCGCTTTAAAAGAACACAAACACATCTGATTATAGTATTTAATGATTGGTTAATATGAGGTTTATTATATTGTGCTGGGGAATTCAGATATTCAACATATTTTTAGGGCAGTCTTTAAAAATAAGATTTGAAAAGCAAGTAGCCTCTATTATTACTTTACAATTACAGTGCAACGAACGGACAATCCAACCGATATTAAGTATTTGTGTCATCTGACTTCTGCAACATATGGTAGTTGCAGATGCGTTATAATTTTGAGTCTGGAGGACGTCCGGAAGACAGGATACGAGAGAAAACTTACTTACTTCCAAGGTTAAGGAATTGAAAATACTTTAACGGCGTGATCTTGATGTATCATTGCTTTTATTAAAATATGTCAGAATTAATGCCACTTCATTGTTCCGGAACATAAAAAGTTCACATCAGGAAAATTCAACGCAAGTTAATTTACGTCTAAAACATTTTTTATTGCAATTATCATAAAGAAATTACACACAGATGGTCAGGTATGGTGGTATGTTGTGACTCTCATTGACAATTAATAAATGTGAATTCCTGTCGAGTCTCGCTGTATAAGGAGTTGGTCGTATTTGGATTTATGTCAGACGGTTACTAGTTGCAGACCAATGATGTGTTCTTGATATCGATAGTTTTATATTGATTGACATTGCAAATTGAAATACGTATATGTAATGTGTTATATCGAATGTAGCGAACCACTAGGTTTAATCTACATAATTCGAAAACAATATTTTTTTTTATTACATATTTTTTTTTGTCTTTGACTTTAGTCGCTTAATAGAATTATGCTTCATTTATAATCTAGAATTTTGGGTTAAGTTCCATATTCTTTATTTAAAAAGTAGGTACGGCCTTTATTTTATTTTTTAACAATAGATTTTTTTTAATATTATCGATAAAAACTGTCAACATCACTCCGGCTGTATCAAAGGTAAAAGCAGATCGTGTCCATAATCGGTGTGACACTGACGGACATTCCGTTAAGGCTGACTTTTTTGGATCGTACTTTCTCCAATGACTCATAGTTTTCACTCTGTTTTAACTTTACTGATATCGGATTTCGCTTCTCATACTTCTCTTCTGCTATTTATAAAACATTTTTTATTGTTTAATTTCATAATTTCACCTTTTTTTGTGAACGAATAAACTCAAAACCATCTTCTTTTGAAATAGGTAAGAAAGGGCTTGAAATCATTTGTTGAGACAAATAATTTTTCAAGCTGTATTTATAAAACTAATTTAAAAAATATGTATATTTTTTATATTAGTTTTATAAATAACTACATTATTTTACTATATATTATTTTGGAAATACACTTAACGAAAATGTTCCACACACGCGATACTTATCAAATGATGCTATGAGTACCTTCAGGTATTCAATAATACCTTATAGGTAGGTAGGTTGGTATACTTATAGATAAATATAAAATACTTATTGACTCAAGTGGTATAGGAGTGTATCTTGTCTTCAAGTACAGACTGTATGTAAAACCATATTTGCTAGAAAATAAGGTTTATTGATCTTTTCTTATTGTTTGCTCGTCATCGCGTTATTTACGTCATCATTTTAATATTATATATTTTAGTTGTTTGTCTCGATGTCGATTTATTTTATGTATAATATAAGTAAGGAGCAACTATTATCGTCTTCATTAGCTCCTAAATTAGACCTGATCTGTCTGTTTATTGCTTGTACTAGTTTCTGTTCTCAGGAGGTGATGTAACTGCTGTAACTGCTGTAACTGCTGTAACTCATTGGATGAACGCCAGACACTGTCGCAAATGACATTCTTCTGTATTTTACGATTCTTTGAGTTCAGTATTATATCCCATTCCAGATCATTTAGAACCATTTTAACAGGACATGTTAATATACATATATATATATATATTTACAGACTCCATAAATTTGTTTAGATGTTTTAATGCATATGTATATTACAATTAATAGTAAGATTTAAGTTACACTTAAATCTAACAAATTAATTGTTTTCTTTTAATTTATTGTAGTTTATGTAATTATATTTTACGGGCCTTACCTATGTCCTTACTTCTTACTTTCTCGGTTGTACTACTTTAACGATTTCTAAACTAGAGATTGCAATCCTAAGATTTAACCGCCATCTTTATAATAGTAATGACCTAATAGTTCCTGTCAAGGGAGATGAATGGAAGGCAAAAATTTGAGATCTACATTTATCTTTTGTGGCTGTCATGAGAAAGAGGGTTGCCGTACTTAGATAACGGACCTTTGAGAGTCGCAATACCACCATTGCAGCTACAGCAGACAGCCATGATGCACAAATAGTTAGGTTCTGGGTAAAAATTATCAATAAATAAACATTAATTTTTAAATTTAAGTCACTCTGTGTTTTGGTTTTAAATATTGAATAAGATTAATTTAACTTATCATTGTGTTATTAACTTTTTATAATTTAATTTATTTTTTTATACTTTGATGTGTAATTTTAATTTTTGTACTTTAATTAATAGTGTTATTTTTCGAAATATGGGTTGAGCCCGAAATAAAGTTTATTATTATTAGTATTATTATTATTATCTTAATCTAGACGTCATTCGCCATCTATCTATGATTTTATCTATTCATCTATCTATCTATATTCGTATGTTATTTATTAACCTTCAAACACTTTCATCGCTACAAAGTAAGAGCAGAGCTAAGAGGAACAAGGTTTCATAAACAATAACTGCGTCTTATACAATATGTTACGAGCTTTTGGATTGTGAAGTTATTTTCGTGTAAACTAAACTTGGCCTCTATTTAGAACGGTTTTAAATATTTAAATCAGTTTTAAATATATAAGTTTTAGTCTATATTTAAGATTGAGTAAATAATTTCTAAAATTACTAAAGTAAAATAAAATTAAATCTTCAACTATTATTCAATTTACACGTCATTTTATCTAAAACACACATACATACATATAAACAGGACATACAACATGCACGAACAGATCACTCTGAAGCGAGCATCCTGAAATATTTTAAAACTGCTACCTACATGCTGCGCAGGCGCATTGTTAGCGATATCGAGTTTAAAAATTGTGCAACGGATCTGTTAAAAATGATTTTGTTCCTACTGAAAGTATAAATTGGATTTTTATTTAACTTATATTATTTAGTTTTCAGTAACGCATAAAACAATAACGTAGGTAACTGTAAACAATTTTTTTTTTAATTTTGAACTGCTATTTTAAAGATAATATTGATGTAGTGCCACTGAAAAAAGAACTTGTTAAACCCTCTACATGTGCGAGATAACAGAACACGCCGCCAAATAAAACAACTGAAAATGGGTCATGCTTCAGTATCTGTACTAAATGTATACTAAAGCGACTTATAAAGGAATAGTGTTTTAGGCACGGACTACTTCACTGCTATAAAAATAATTCACTTTTCTAACAAAATAAGAGATAGCAATACATTTTTTATACCTTAATACAAAGTATTTGTTTTTGTATATATTACCTATATTTATATTTTGAAGGGTGACAATCAATTCACTACATAATTGATTCTTTACTATAGCTCAACCCGTCCACGTCGTTATGGTGGGGTGTCCATGTTTATTTTTAAGTTAGATGTTAGACTTATACCTATGAAAAAACTGTGACCCAACAAAGTTGGCCCAATAATAATATTTGCCGCCATACAAGTAAATATTCGAATAATTACACACATGGACACGGACACACACATTGTTACAACCGATAAAATAAAATACATAAGTGATCAATGTCCTAATAAGTAGATACTCAATCTTATTTATTACAAACTAATAAAATTGTTTTAAGTACATCCCGGCCGCCGGCCGCAGCATCTCTGCTACGAACAACCATATCAGCGGCTACTAAAGTTTAATTATTATTGATTTTACGAATCATTTTATTGATTGACTGCATTTTGACCTCGTTTTTGTTTCAGGTTCTTTTGTTATATTTCATGAAACAAGACTAGTTCCGTGTGTAGGTTTACAACATCGGAACTATTCTTATTAGGTACCTATATAATAATATTTTAAGGAAACACTCTAAATAATGTAGAGATGCAACAAGTAGTAACTGTATTATATTTGTATCAAACCCATGGTCACCGTGAGCACCACATGTCGTTCCGCACGGGAGAGCGTGTCAGCGACCTCTTTATGGTCAAGTTTGCCGCCAAATTTGGGTGCCATGGGGTTATAATGATAAACGTTTTAGGTTGTTGTCGGAATTTTGGGTTGGTAATGATGTGAATACAAAAAAGAATCGTTTTTTAAATTGTTTTATCTTGTTCATATAGCCGAAATTAAAAATATTAAGACATTTTAAAAGATAGATCTAATCGCCTATACAATCTTACTGATAATATTGATGTTGTCCTCTTAATAATAAAATTAATATAGTACGGGGCCTAATATGATCAGACCCAATCACTGATATATTATAACTTAATGGAGTATTTTTTTTGTAGTTTTGTTATTCATATATATATTTTTTTACATCATGCACTATTTTTCGTAACATAGATCTTAGAAACTTGCAAATCTCTTTCCTGTAAAAAGAGTTGTATTAAAAAAACCAGATCCAGTCGAGAGCTCTATTTTCCAGGGCTATTTATTATCTAGATCTAATTCTCAAGGCATGTTTAACTTCACCCACAATCAGGTATCCACTGTAGGTATTTATCGACCTACTTTATTAGAACACTTGAAATACATTACTATTAGTTTGTTCATTTGTTCCTTCAGATTAGACAATTAGATTGTATACAAAAAGAAGCATAATATGGTTATTAATATAATAAAAATAAATAGTATTTCTTTGGTTGAAATATATGTACATTCAAAGTAACAACTTTGTAAAGTCAATATCAATGTGAGTAGAATTCATTCGTTTAATATACTTTTATGTTTCCGTAAAAAAAGTATTTCAAACAAATGTATTTCTAAATGCATTTTTTATCATTCATCCAATCAGTTTAAATAGAAAGGGCTATGAATAGAATATTTAAATAACGAACAAATTTTTTAAACATTTTCGCTCTATTACCTGCGCGCGCGCATTGTCCAAAGTTAATGGACTCGTAAATATGGACACATTACTATAACTATTCTAAATGAGTGACAATAAGTTATTTAGTTTTTTAACTTACTCGTACTTAACATGTAGTTACTTTTGTAAATATATGTGCTACTAGAGATTATTTTGTTATCTTCATAAATAAAATGTAGTGAACATATTTGGCAACTTTTAAAAAATATAAATAGTAATAATCCCATAAGGTGTGGCCACTCTTCTTTCACTGCGGCATCAATTGTTTAGGTGATATAAGCACAAAGACTCACTAACGGTTGATGCTTTATACAGTCAGTGTTTCCGTTTTACGTAATTTAAATAAATTTTGTTACGATTTGTTAGTGTGAATGAGTAATTTGACATTATCATTTCAAGTACGCCTTGTTTAACAGATACCTTGTAACTGGTAAATTAATTTAATTTTAATTATTTTCTCTGAATACAATAATGAAGAATAATAATATCAGGACAAATTACACACATTGATCTAACCCCTAAGTAAGCTAATTAATTGCTTGTGTTAAGGGTGTTAGACAACGACACAAATACATAGAAATACACATTACAAATACTGGGAATATATTTAATAAACGTCCAAACCCAGAAACACAAACATCTATGCTCATCACATAAATGCCGGGCTCTGCCGGGAATCGAACCCGAGCCCCATTGCGCCGTGACACGTTAGGCGTCTGCGCTAACCACTCGATTAACGGGACGGTTAAAGAAGAAACTTCTTTGCGACAGAAATATAAATGAATAACCAACTATTATATTTTGGTAAATACATCAAAATCTAGTCTCTCTGCTATATGTTAATAATATGAAAATACAATAAAGACTTAATTATAATAAAAAAATGGATTTCATTTCAGACATTTCTATGGATAAACGACCGTGGTCTAAGTCAGATGTCTGATGGGTTGGACCTGGTACATTTGTTAATACTGTATGTTGATTTATTTAAAGTACAGATGTATTAAATTTATATAACTATTATGAGATCAATGATAAGACAATCACACATACATGTATGGACTCAGAAATGCAAATGTTAAATAAGTGAGTAGTCTAGCATCCCGTAACATAGCCGACGGGAGATAACAAGTGAGGTCCATTATGCAATTCAACTTTTTAAATGTATTTTATTAATACATGTACCTACCCACAGGAAAACAGAGCGCTGGTCCATATTCTTATATCGATAACCCTAGCTTTATCGTCAATATATCGCTGACCTCTATTCGTGATGTAGCGAGCTATTTTTCATTGTGAAAGATGTTAAGTGTGGTGCAAGTGATGAGATTATTAAACATAGCACTTGGGAATATATATTTTTCTCCCTACATTAGTATTTATTAGTAATAGCTTATACCTTATATGTCTTTTTACCTAGAACTCAAATAAAAACAACTTATTAGAGTAGTCGTTCGCAATGGTTTGCACTTTTCTGATTGGGATATACATTGAATGGATTATTTGTTTATGGTTCCAAATTCAATTTTTAATTTCAATTTTATTTATTTTAATTTTAATTTTAATTTTTAGTTATATCATATCTAGTGTGTATTGCGAATTTCGTAATGGAAATGGAATGGAATGAAGAGAGAAATATAAAAGATTTTGTCTTAAATTTTGCATCGTCAATGGAATTTCGTGTTCGGAGTCACGGAATATGTTACAGAAGGCTTGCGGTGAACCGACTTTATCAAAAACTCGTGCTTATGAGTGGTACAAAGCGTTCAAAACTGGTCGAAATGTGATAGAAGATTTGCCTCGCTCTGGAAGGCGGCCATTAATGTCTGCAGCTGAAGTTAACATGGCAAAAGTTAAGGAAATAGTAGCCAAAGTTTCTATATTTTTCGAGTCCATCCGTACCATTTTAACTAATCATTTGGTATGAAACATGTTGATGCTCGGCTAAATCCGGCTCCCAAAAGACCAGAATTTTCTCCAAAAACTCAATCGCATGAGTCTCGATGAGGACATGCCAGAACAAGTCAATTCCAACCCAACATTCACGAAACGCATTTCTGGTGACGAGACGTGGTTTTACGAGTTTGACAAGCGAACTAGTTAACAAGCTTCGGAGTGGCGACTTCCAACTGAACCGAAATCGAAAAAACCAAAAGTCGTTCAAAAGTCAAAGTAATGTTGACTGTTTTCTTTGACTATCGCGGTGTTGTGCACTCAGCATTCTTGCCGCAAGGTAAAATGGTAAATAAGAAATATTATTTGAGCCTTATGTGTTTATGAGAGCAAATTCGACGTAAAGGCCAGATTTGGGGAAAGAAAATTCTTGGATTTATTCTTCTTTTTTTTTATTTCTTTTCTTTTTTTTGACGACAATATGTTTTCGTTGTGAACGGATTTTTGAAAAAACACTCAACGAATACTATCGACTACCGTACTATCAACTACCGTATTCACCAGATGTGGCTCCAGCCGACGTTTATCTTTTTTAGGAAAAAAACTCAAATTACCAGTACGTGCCACTCAATCGTCGTCAATCGGTAAAAGATATAAAGGAGAATTCGCAGCGAGAACTGACCTCAGTTCCGGTAACAGCGTTTAAAAAATGTTTTGATGATTGGATTATTCGTTGGCGTAAGTGTATCGTTTCTGAAAGAGCATACTTTGAAGGTGTTAAAATAAATTTGAAGGAATAACAAACTGTTTGTGTATTATTGATCTCGTCGCGGTACTTTCTAGACAGAGTATTATTACAGTACAAGCTATCCCGCTAAATTATTTAACTTGAACCCGAACACGACACCGGAACACATCACCTTTGTGGCACTCACCGACCTAATTACACATTGCGCCATTAAATAACACTCATTAAGCCAGGCGGTAATCATTGAAAGTGCAGCCGCGCGGTAATCATTAATAGTAATCTAGCGCGTTGTATGTATTGGTTTTAATAGAGATATAACATTTTAAAAATGGTTATGATTCACTAGATAAAGCTAGTAAGGCCATTTAAGGTTTCTAAGATATATATTACAAGCACTATGATTTACCTAATAATAATAATTACACAAACTCCTAGGTAGCTAAATTTAATTTTAAAAAAAAAGACAAATCTTACTGCAGGAACTCATTGTTATTTCGGTTTCAACAAGAAAATAAAAGTAATTTTTAGACAATGGATGAAAGGGCAAAGGCCTATAAAGGACTTTACCGACAAGATCGCATCAATTTCGAAGAAGCGTGGGTGTTATTTTTTATTCCGATGCGGCTTTATTCCCTTGAATGAAACAACGAATGGGTTTTACTGCCCTATACAATCTGTGGTTGGTAATCATAAAATAGTTTAATGGCGCGACCTTATCAGATGTTCTCTTATTTTATCCAATAATGAAATAGGACGTTTATAAGGTTTCTACTGCAGCAGCTGTCTTTCTTGGCTGGTAGGTGTGCAAGTGATCTGACATTCCCAGAAGATCCTGCACTAGAGGATACCTGTAATATCTTTATATCTCAGATGTAAACAGCAGCCTTTAAGTTAAATCTCACACAGCGAAGGCTCTATCTCCATCAAACAATTATCAGTAAAAATCAAATCAACTATTATTCAGTGACCAATTCATCATTGAATCAGTTCAGGAGCAAAGGTGATTTTAATTTCATGCCTCAACGCACGAGATTAGAAATTGAATGATTAACATATTAATCCCGTTCCATTCGTGAAAGAGTGTATGGTGTTTAATCAATCAGTGTTGTCAGTAGTCTGGAGGTTTCCTTTTATACATGTTTGTTTGTAGAATTCATTTTAGGGATTTCTACATTACCTTTATCACGAAATAATTAGGTACTTGTACCTATTAAATATTTCATTGTACTTATTGTTTCTAGGCTTTTTTCTATAAAAATTGTAAATGTTTTCTCGGAGAAGTGTTTAAGCAATAAATGAATTAATAATTATACACAGATGGTGGATTCGAACCTATATCTTCTTAAAGGTCGACAAAAAGCATGTATATATTTTTAATAATAATTATATTCTGAAAATGAATTATATATAGCCTCAAAGGTCTAATAAAAGCCTCAAAGTTAAGTTATCTTTTTCGAAAAGAGCAGCGCGCCTACACAACTGAACCGGTTTGAATATTTACTATCCGGTCCTATGAGAGTATAATAGCGTATAATAAATAGTACACTACGTTTTGATTAAACATTTATATAATAAATTTGTTTTCTGGTGATATTGGACTTTTGATGAGCTAAATATGATGAGATGTATCTTTTATGATTGTTTCTTGTCGCATCTTTTCTCCATCTTCTTATAACAGTGCAGAGCGTTGTTTTATTGTAAAGTTAAATAAAAACAAAACCTCAACACTATAACTATTATATTATTATAGTGTTATAGTGGTAAACAAACGAAACCTTAATACTATAAGTGTTTCTAAACTGAGCGTGGATGTTAATCTTCGAGATCATAACACATCACCTTACGTAACAAACCTACACATATGCAAATGTACTTGTATTTCGACAAAATTTACATAGAATACTTGTAAAATAAATATTTTTCATTTTTGTATTTATTTGTGAAATGCTTCCGATGAGTAAGATAACTCCAAGTTAAATTTGCGCTTCTATCTTCACTTTATTTTTTAACCATATATGAGTTCCTCTTACTTCGTAATGTATTCAAGGTTAATTACATCTTTATTAGTTGTTCTATTTTTATTATAGACTGTTCATTTTATATTACCAGTATAATATAAAACCAAACTTGACGAAACAAAAATATTGCGTTAAAGTTATAGAGTTAAACGAACTATAAGACGCTGTACCATAAAGATGCATAAAGAGACCATCTGAAGGCCATTGTCTTCAGAGTAAGTGTTAGGTAACTGAGTCGCGTGGTCTATAAAGGGTCACTCTATTATATTATCAGGCCACAGTTATTTCACACATCGTATATTACTATCAGAGAGGCATTCGTTTCAGTAAAGTCTTTGTGATACTTTCGAGAATTAATGTCATTAGCGTTGAAGTTCAAGTGCGAGATAATGTGTTTTGTAAAATGTCTAGGTGTGAGTGAAAGAAGTTCGCTATGGATAGTATTACTATGAATAAATGTTATTATTTATGTTAAAATTGTTTACTTATTTTTTTATATTCACTTTGTTTTTTTTTTCTTCAAATTAACATTTAGACAATGAAGAACAAGTGAATGAGTGTGAATATCCACGATGACATCATACTCTTTAGAAAATAAACTATCGTTTAGTTAATAAACCTAATTAATTTATAAATAATCTTCTATTTTACAAAAAAATAGTACCTACTAGTACATAACTACATCGGTTAACGATAGAAAATAAATAATAAAAGAATTTAAACTATAATAACAAACATGTAGGTACGATAGCCACTGGAATACTAAGAAATGATTATTGTAGATCTGAACTAAAATTATTCCTATCGCGAATAACAAATATATTCCAACATACTAAGCATTTGTTATTCAGAAACGAATAGCAAAAAAAAACAGCTGGCCGTTATAATGTTACCTGGACTTCTCAGAAATATCTTATTATTTAGATTTTAGTGAATACTGACGTGAGGTCCAGGGTGGACGCTGGACCGGTGACCGCGTCAGTACATTCTTTTAAGTAGGTTTTGTTTGCTTCAATAAGAAAGTATTACACAAAGCATTAGAACAGTAAGAAGCTGTGACAAATCACAGGAAACTATTTTTTTAGATATACGAGACTAGCTTTTTGTGACTTCGTCCGCGATCACAGACAAGTAGACATACAGAGAGATATATATTTAAAGAAGTATAAAAACTACAAAACAGTAGATATTTGGTGTGATAAGTAAGTGTATAAGATCATTTTAATCCCATGTTCAATTAACCTTGCAAGCTGATCACTCGAGTTAACTAGTTCATGGTGTCGTGACGATACATCACGTCTGTCAGGTCGACATAACTGTGAGGAGTCTCGTGTGTTTGTGACATAACTCACGAGTCACCATTAAAATATTACAACTTTATAATGGACTCAAATCACAAAAAGATTAAGTACACTCTGAAACAAAGGCACTTATGTATAAGTCATTTATTTATTTATTGTTAAGGGTTTTTTTTTTCTAAAACTTAAACATGTTATGAAGAGATAAAATCCTAATAAGATCTGTATTTTCGTTATTTTATTATTTTGTAGGCGTTCCATCTTTACCTCCTTTCACATTTACATTTGAACGTTGATGTAGGTACATAATAATATATTCTATTGTAGTGGTAGTAGTGAGGTATCATATTACGTTTGTTTGTGTGTGTCAGTTATTTTCAAAGGTCATATTTCATTTCCAGTAATTTTTATTCTTAACTTTATAAGCAAGTCGTCGATACGCAGGGATTATCAAATATTAAAACAAAAGGAGTACATATATGTAATAATATACTTTGAACAAAAAAGTTAATGTGAAGAAGTTCATTACGCGATTATTAAAAAAGGATCTCAATACAAATACGTAAATTCTATAAGTTATATTGAATCACTTCCGCAGGCGGCTGTACCTACTGACGCGGACGCTCCGGTGGTCTGAACCCTTATGATCCGTAATTTGGAGTCATTATGTTCCAACCCACTGACCCGATACTGGACGGAACATTATTTTGGATTCGGGTATTAAATATTTATTACTCCATAGGACTTTTTTATGTCACTGTATTTACATAACAATGTGTACATTTCTCTCGCTCCGGCACATTACTTGTCATGAGCCAGATAAAGTAACCAATCGGCAAGTTTTTAATAATAACACAACTGTACTAAAAATATAATTAACGACTCTTCTCAATTCGTTTTGGATGTAATGTTGCGTGTGGTAAAGTGCGTCCACAGTACATCTCTGAGGTAGGTTAAGAACTACACATATATCATATAAAGTCAAATCTCAACAAACAAACAAACATTATTTCATTACTATTTGTATTTAAATCAATTAAATCTGCTTTTGATGTTACAGGTAAATTGAAGGATCGTACAATTCTCGACACGCCCGGATCTATTTGCTTATGTGATTCATACGAGTACGAGGTCAACCGATGTTCCGCAACATTACCGATCGGTTTGTTCTAAGACGATTTATATTTATGAATTGCATAAATATAAAGTAGTATATTAAAAATATTAAATCTACACATTATTAGGAGCCAATTATCTTATTCAATTTGCCTTAAAACAGGATTGTCGTTTATGGGAACAATATTTTAGAATGAACCGCGCAGGAACGCAATTTATAAACCAAACCAACCGAAACTATATTTCTGCATTACGGTAAAGCGAGGATCAAGTTGCCTAAACCGGGTTAATCAATTATGACCTCAATGTCCGCTTCATAAGAATCAATTTGTTTAGGACAGATGCAAATATAGCTAATAATAGGAGAGGCGCGTGTCGGTCCTCACCTGGCGGGTGTGTCTTTTGAAAAATAATGATAGTTCCTATTTTAAAAGCTGACCAAAATTACTGTGACAATAAATTTAAGTGCCATCAGGAATGATAAACTTCTAGGAGATAATATTAATAAAAAATAAGGACGGCTCATGTCGTGGCTAATACTAATACTAATAACAATATCATTTGTTTGTCTGAACTTCCATAATTTAACAAGAAAAAGATCGTTACACAAAAATCTATTGTTTAATTTGAAACGCATTAGTTAAGACTGACTGAGCTGCCAAATAAAACTAGGTCAAACCTTTTGACTCAAACTAAATTATAGTGAAGATTTCTATTGATATATTATGAAACCCTAACTATAAACATGTTTTACAAAGCCACGTGAAGGGCCAGGTTCGATGACCGGGTGGGTCATTGTTTACCAACAAGTATTTCGTTTTCAGTTTATTCTTGAATTTTGTAAGCGTTGAGTGAATAAAGCACCAGATATTACAATATTATTAACAAAAGACTAAAGCAATAGTGTAGGTGCGGGTAATCTACTGTTACCTACTGTTACCTAGGTACTCGTCAATGTTATTTAACGATAAAAAACGCACAGCGGAAAACAATATTCCATGACTATAATATAAGTAATGCCGAGTTTTAAAAACTGTTAAAATTAGAAACTTATTGAAATCTTATTTATCCAGAAACTTAATATTCTTCTTACATTAATAAGTGATACTCACACTACTCAGACCTCACGCCTCTCTATTGTTAAATACTGAACAGCTTTAACTGCAAGTGAGACTGGTGTATTTTTTTTTCTGAGGAATAATATATATTGTTTTTATTACTAGACGCAGACTTTGCTACAATTCGATTATTTATTTATTTATTTATAAATATAATATATAAAAAATATTTTCCTCCTTTATCACCACTTTCAACAGTTTAAAATGGCGCCAAAATTAAAAAAAGATTATAAACACGAGCAGTCCAAGTTCTAAACTAAACAAATTCAACTTTATCCGGTTATATTGAGAATACTATAACGTTTTCTTTCAAACACCTTCCCGCCAGGTATCCGCTAGGAATGTGTAACAAAAAATAACACAACCAAAAAAGTGCGGTTTCTTTGTATGAGGAGATTAAGAACAATGGCCAAACTTCACTGTTTGGTTCGGATTTTATCATCATCTCAAAAGAAACAATGCTGTTCAATAATTTGACACTGCTGTGACCAATCGTTTAGCGATTTTAAGCCTTAATGTACAGTAATAAGAGGGAGTTAAACTTCTTAATTTACTGGCAAAATTGTCAATATCTTCTTTATCTCAGTACGAATTGCCTTCGCTAAATGCTCATAAAAGTCTCGATGGCTTTCTTATGTACTTAAGAATGCTCCTACAGAGAGAAACCGACTGACGAAATTGGGTCGTTAAAGATTTTACACTGATAGAATAGTAAATGATATGAGAACACTTAATCCACTATTGGATGAAAAAAAGATATACAACATATATTTACTGCCTTGCTCATTTTCTATAAATTATCGTTACCGTTATGAATCTGCCACTTGCATTACTTTTACAATTCCATCCATATAATTCTATCTATGATGTTATCTTAAGCATCGGTGTTGAAATATAAAACCGAAAACGATAACATTAAATCATATAAACAAAGAAGTGATATGAAAACAAAGGAATTTTAAAATGTAACAAAAAAACTGGAAGTTTAACAGCATGTCTTAAAAAGCACTCTGCAGGTGGCATTGTAAAACTACACCTTACCTGTCGTTGATTTAAAAATAAAAATTATTGGTACTTTACTAATTTGTTTAAATTATTTTTGTATCTGTTTGGAATAATAAATATTTAAACAAAAAATCCACCCACTAACATTTATTGTTTATAAAAATGTAATTAAAATGTAATTAAAACTTATTAAACATTTTAACCTTTAATCTTATCTCAAAAACCTCTAAGAGCGCTAATTAGTTAACTAGCCCTATAAAGTTTGTTGAATGTAGCGCCCCTGTAGTAGGTATAGTACCTACAGCAGATGACTCCCGATGACTCCACACCGCGGACTGGACGCCAGATGTCTGATATGATCTTACGTAATTGTTTTTGTATTATATTCAATGTGTTCATATTAGTACATGTCATAATTTTAATGGAATATGGAAATACTTGCTAAATGTAGTATTATTCCGTAGAAACTCAATAAAACTAACCAGACGGCTGTCTATTCTTATTAGTATTCATCATACAATTACACTACTACACTATATCAGCTAAAGTATTAAAACTATTAATAATATTAAACTACCATTAGTACAACTAGTTAATTAGTTATATATGACTTACATCAAATTGACAAATAATTC
The DNA here is from genome assembly GCA_959347355.1 of Napeogenes inachia. Taxonomy (NCBI): domain Eukaryota; kingdom Metazoa; phylum Arthropoda; class Insecta; order Lepidoptera; family Nymphalidae; genus Napeogenes; species Napeogenes inachia. The sequence continues at coordinate 747,678 of OY365796.1, read as the reverse complement.
TGAAACATCACCACAATAGAGACATCTTCTGAGGGTGCAACCGATTTTTAGGCGCCAAAATTACTCCGGCGGTTGTCATGACAACCATCTCTCCTCCCCATAGACATTAGTAAGATAAACAACTAAAAAGATCGCTTATTTACTTCTCCGACAAACAGAATGTTTAACAGATAATGGTCACAGACCATATATAATAGAGGCATACATAATATAATATATAATAGAGGCTATTATAATTACAAACGAAATATATTTATCACAGAACCGATGTAGAGACAGAGGTGAGCATAGACTTAGCGACCGGTTTATAGCTTACTAATTAGTTAACTCCACCGCAACCAGACCAAAGGCAGATCACGGGAATCGCATTTCTATCTTTAAGCTTTCTTTATCTAGACCTTACTGCAAGTTAAATAAAATAAGATAAATTATTATTAGTTCTAGTTGTCTGACTCTATATTACCTGTTAAAATTTACAATTCATTTTCACATTAAAAATCTTTTATAAATACACCGACAGACGAGATTTACATAACACTTTGCATATGTATAGTCGTATGTCGGAGCAAAACTGTCCTTTATGAATTGTTAACGAAAATTGACATCGATTGGGGTCAGAGTCCTTTGCATATTCTTTATAATGCCGACAAAGTTGAATGATTTACTGCAACTTCACCCCCCACCCCCACCCCTGACACTACTAGCATAGGCACTACCAGTTTACACACAGTTTACAGTGATTATAAGAGTTTGTCGGTGTATCCAAATTCTTTAAATTAAAAAAAATGTAAAGAAAAAATGATTCTTTTGATGAGTGTTTAATGATCTCTTTATATATTTATATTATTTCAGTGTATTTACATTTCATAGAAAACAATTTAAAATATTCGAAGAATTTAATTCTATTACCTGTAGCCTCATAACTTACACAACTTATAAATACTCAAGATGTCAAAACGTCGGAAGTGAGCGAGCGATATATATTTGACGGTTACGAAACTTACAAAAAGCTCTTGACAGAATGTATTTTAAATTGGAATAGTTTAAAAATAAACATTCCACGCATTGTTTGCTTTTTTGTTGTGTAGAGTTTGATTTGTTTTATATTGTAGTTTGTAGTGTTCAATAAATAGGGCATATTATTCTAGTAGAAGACTTATTTAATTAACGCTTAATAGGGAGGTACATTCGTTGATATTCAAGTAGCAACAGTGACAGGCTGATATATTCTGCTAGAATGGCGTCCCTTCCTTTCAATGATCACAACTGGGTTCGAACTCGGGAACTTGTTATTCAGAGACGATATAGAATCACAACACACCAGAAAGTCTGTTGAATCTTGATGATAATAATGTCTCATTGTTTTTCTGTAATTTCTCCCGAAATATTTTTAAGTATCTACTAAAATTAACTTTATTAAGATCCTAAATTGATTTTAGGTTTCAATATTCACAGAAATATGAGAGTGAAATCTTACTGTTGAAGGTCGGCTCTACAGTGCATCATGAAGTGTGTTTACCTGAAACAGAGAAAACATTAAATAAGTAAAAATGAAGAATAATAATAAGTCAACTAAGTTAGATTACTATAATTAAAGTGAAGGATATTATAATATGAGGAAAAAATCAATATCGCAAGTAATTACTGATTGTTAAACTGTCGGAAAAACGTAGATATTTCCTGAACCTTTTCTAAATTTGTATAAACGATGTCATCTTGCGAGTTCATTTCCAATGGTATACTACTCTACATGCTGTTAAGTTCAAACCACTTTCCAAATTACTGCAGTTAGTAAGAATCGTTGTAATTTTGTTAGCAACGCTCTTGGATTGCTCTCTCATTACCGTCATTTGAACCAAAATTATAAACATCATACAAGATGTTTAAAAGGTATATAACAAAGTAGTTTAGGTTCTTATTTATTGAGTAGTTGTTATAAATATATAATATAGTCGTCTGACCCCTGACAATATTGTAATTAATATATTAATGTTAATAAAGTCAAGCATATTATGTTAATAAACATAAATATCCAATACAAGCAGAGAAAGCAAATGGCGTCTGATGTAGTTAGTTGAATGCTGATTGAGGACTTAAGCGTATATCATAATATCATATATCGTATCGATCGTGAAGGAGAATTGGCTTCAGCAACTCGATGACTATTTCCGCGTTCCTGACACAGATCTCTACTACTCGTATAAATAATACATTAAGAAAGTACATTTAAGTATATTTAACACCAGTTGAGACATTAGACTATTAGATTATCTAGACATTAGAACGTTTTGTTGATCGTAATGCTATAAAAAATGGGAAAAGTTGAGGTTTTTGTATAATACCAAGTAAATGAACAGAAGCAACCGAGGTAAGTCCCTACAGTCGTTTTTAAACCGCTGCAAAAAAATGAAATTACGTTACAATCCTCGACAATCAGGAATGGAGAAGAATAGGAGAAGAGAGGGTTGAGAGAGCGCTTCCACCTCTGTCACGCACTAAGTATACGAAATGCTGTAACATCTATTTTACAACGTTCTTCTGTGAAAGGAGAATACATATAGCCTGTAGGTACTTACCGTCCGTGCACTCTGTTCACTACCACTACCTCTCCGACAAACTCTTAATACTCTATTCTTTCAGACTTCATAGTGTGTTCTAAAAATAAAATGATATTTTCTTCTATATATTGTTGCGATAATTATTGATTTAACTACGATTGTATTGTAGTGTGAAGATATTTTAAAGTCATTTAAGTACAAAACTTAAGAAAGGCAAGAATTTATTTAATGTTTCTGAAGTTAAATAAATCTTCTAATTCCATTTAATAAGACGAAGCATCAAATAAACACGGAGAGTTATTCCCGTACTTAAAATAAGACGATAGACGGATGCTAGACGATATATTATTCTTATTGTAGGATTTATCAACAAAATGTTTTGTTTTTTAATCTTTAACTCATATGTAATAAGGTCCAGTTTGACTTGACAATAGTGCTGTAACTAAACGCGTGATAGAAGTATATTTACAATATCTTGAAATAGACAGACTACTTGTTTGTTTGTTTGTATGTTAGCTACTCTTATGACAAGATAAATATTTTGAAGTAAAATTGTTTTGAGTGAAAGTAATAATTCCGTAATTTTAATAATAATAATATTCCCATATAATTACAGAAGATAACATGTAGTCTTTGCAAGTTTAACCAAGCGTAAGGTAACTGATAACTTAAGAAACTTATTGAACATAAAAACTTTATAAGAAAACAAAATAACATAAATATTCTACGTACATTTAACTAATGTATTAAACTAATCTGGAACAATAAAACAAACAAATGTAAAGTCTTCGAATGAAAATTACAGATTTTATAATATCTAACTCTAGCTACAACTGTATAGTTATGTGTGTATATATGTACACAGTGAGGGTGTTTGCATTTTGATTGTAATCGGTATTCATTTCTTTAAGCAATTACAATCCCTAAGGAGTGGAAGATAAAGTTCAAATACCGTTGTCTTTACTGTTTACATCAAATTTAGTTATTAGAGGGTGTCGCTCGGTCAATAAGTTTTATTTAAAGCCAGTTTTGGCAATTTATGTTTAAACCATATTTTTACAATACGTAGTATTTACGGAAACTTTTCGATAGAACATTCCACAAGGTTTCACTCTCGGTCCGAAACTATACCATATATACATAACAGATAATAAACGAATGATAAATAAAACAGAGCTGCATCAGTAATCTACTGACCAAGTGAAACATATGGTCGAATGGTAATTTAAAACCGAACAGAATTTACAGGCAGTTATATTAATTGTTGAAATTGGCGGGAATACCCATATGCGGTCGAAATTATTATACACTGGACTTAAATTATTTTTATGAAAGTTAAAATTCTTATGATTCAATGGTTCATTAAATTAGGATTAGATTAAGACTAAGAGGCGAATTAAGATTTTGCTAAGCCTCATATTATGATAAAATTAACAGTCAAAGGTTTTTTACAAAATGGGTCCATTACATTTATGAACATTGAACAGTTGCAAGATTGAAACCGAGGCCGTAGAGGAACCGATAGTAAATAACATGGAATATGGATATTCTTTGAAATAATTTGTCAACTATTTAGTTAATATATTTATCTAAAACTAACAAAAATTGTAACAAGTAAGATTACTTCTGACAATATTACAAATTGTAATTGTAATTACAAAGTTCTGTTGTTGCCGAAATAACCGACACTCATCAACTTGTAGAACCTTGGTATCATAAGCTCGGATGTACGAAATAATCAATACTGTTGAATTGGCGATATCTTTAGATCTACTATTTGCAATGCTAAATAAATTGTAGCTACACAATATAGGGGCGGCTCCCTAACGTCTTTATGCATGGAGTATTGGATGGAAACATCAATATGTCCAATTAAATAAGCAACGTCAATTCCAAATACATGAGTAATGGACCTTACAGTACTTGATAGTAGAAACATCAACCGTGTATTTATTCAGTGTGTGTGTGTATGTGTAATTTGAATATTCTATCTCAAGAGAGACTTATCCAAAAGTGAAAACCTCAGTCCCAAGAGATCAGCGCCGAGGTCGCAGTCGTTGTTTATGAGTTTGAACTCGGTACCTACGTATAGTTTGTGAATATGGAAATGATATGCCTTAATATTTATAATAACTTAAGAGAAATATCTCCGAATAAAACTATTTTAAACGAATTTCGAACGAAATCTAAGGTTTGTATTGTTGTGGTTCTCGTTGAATGTTGTATTGTAAACAGTTCACAGTCAGTCTATAAGAAAGAGTACTACATCAGTTAATATGAGTTACAAATTATAAAAATATTTCTTTAGATATAAATATATGCTATAAAATTAAATATGTCATTAAATCTGTAAATTGCCTCTTACAGTTGTTTTACGAAAGAGCCATTAAGTATGTAGTAGTACGAGTAAGTCTTCATGGCCTCCTGTACTCGAGGTAATGCAATGTGTTTTTGTTAGATGAAGGCTACTTGTGGGTTTTGTAGTTTATATAAATTACTAACTTTAGTACTTTGGGTCTTGAGCACAACTACCTCTCCAAGGACTTGTCGATTATTTAATTTATTGAATTGTTCTCTTTAAAGATTTTAAAAATCATCTTAAATATATCTCATCTATAAAACAACCTATATTAAAACAAAAAATACACATATATTTATGGTCTACGTATTGACAGTTACGTCAATTTTGACTCTTAATAAATTCTCATTCGTAGAGGAATGAGCATAAACCTCTCCTCACCATAACACCCAATTAAAAACTCTACGGCGCGGCGGCCTCGTCATAGACAATAACATAAACAATACAAAATTCTTTCCCACGGTTCGCCTTCTCTTTCGCACTTGAATAAATAAATGAGATTCTGTATTAAGATAAATTAATGTGACTATTTGACAGCACTACTTTGTATCATTTAGACGACAAAATGAAAGAAGGTAATTGTGATCATTGTTTTAGTTTAAATACTTCACCGCTTGTATCGCTTGAAGAGAAAATAAAGTTTTTGAATTAATTCTTAAGGAGTTAAGAACCGTTTTATTTTATTAAACGATGCTATTTAAAACGATCAATAAAATTAATAAAAGCTATTCTGATATTACTTATTCATTTTCAGAATTGTGAATGATGACTTAAAATAGAAACAATATTTGACATTAACTGTAAAAGTAACATTTACTTTTATTAACCCCCGACTAAAAAGAAGGGTGTTATAAGTTTGACCTGTCAATCTGTGTATCTGTCTGTGGCAAATTTGCGGCCAAAAGCGTGGACGAATTTGAATGCGGTTTTTTTAATTGAAAGCTATGCTCGTCGAGATGGATCTTGTCTATGTTTGCTTGAAATAGAAATAATCGACTCCAAGATATTGACGTTTTATTCGTGCGGGGGAGAGGTTCTTATGCAATAATTAGATGTTCCCAGCGGCTTCACCTGCGCTATATAAAAAAGCTTTGTTATGAAGGCCAAAATGTTTTTACACTTATTTACTCTGGTAAACTACTTTATTAGGGATAGCTGTTGTCCGTGACTGCGTCCACGTAGACTGTAAAAATATATTTATATGGTTTATGATCGTAGTCATGGAGAATCACGGGCAACAGCTAGTGATAATATAAATCCCTTCATCATAGTGTTATTAGTGATTGTAAATCATTTTAACTCTAAATGTTTATATTTGTTAATATTCATATATAGGTATGAAACCTACCTATCTACCTACCCGTATGAAAAAGTCTTGAATCATGTTTTTTAATATATTTATAATTTATTACAGAAAAAATAAAAAATAAAAAATATGGTTGCCTGTAAAGTTGGTTTTACGGGCGAAGATTTACGTGACCACGTCTTTTTCTCGGTAGAATATTTATTGATATGAATATTATTAAATTGCACAATATTTTAATAATTTGAGTGATTTTGTTGAGGATAGGACGATGAAGACGTTGTCACGTAAAATCATTTTATATATTATTTATTTTATATTATATTATTGATGTTATTATTTTTTACAAAATTTATTTACAGACTTTTTCGATACATCAATTAGTTGCGGAGATATCGATCATTGAAGTTATTGTTTGCTACCAGTATTTTATATATTTATTTTTTTCAGTTATAAAAAAATACTATTTCCAATTGTGTCTACCAAGTATGGTCACATGTACTGGCCTACATATTAAATAATAATAAGTACAGATAATGTTATGTGACGTCTTCTGATTTTATATATTTTAATATTTTTAATTTTAAAGAATTAATTTGAAAATCAAAACACTTATTCAGATCGAAGGTTAAAATTTTTGCTAAATAAATTTGAAATTAATTAAAATTTGTAATTGTAAATAATGAAGTTGAAAATTAAAACATTTACTTAAATTAGATGTTAAAATTCTTGCTCAACACATTTTAAATCAAGTTTTCTTATATCTGCCACTTTTTCTTAATATTTGTAATTTTAAAGAATCAATTTGAAAATCAAAACATTGCTCGGCGGACCGATCATGTTTGAGTGGGAGAGAGACGCAAGGCATTCGGCGGGCCTCTCTCTCGTTCGGTGACTCATCGTAACGTTACCGGGCGTTACACTTTTTCATAAGTGACTCCCAGCTTAACCTAATTTAAGTTTTAAGACGTAAGAGTTAATTTAAGACGTTGTCACGTCAAAAATTTAAAAAACCCCCGATACAAAAAGTTTAATAAAGGAAGAAATTAAAATGCATGTAAGTTAACAAGGCAAATAAAGAAATTACGATATCGAATCGTATAGTTTAAGTCCTCAATGATTAACTTCGAAAAATAGACACCATCGTCAACGTATGTACAACGATCCCCCGACGTAACGACTGCGATAAGTACATAATATGTAATATTATTTTTATTCTTTTTAGAGGTCTTTTTGTATCGGGGGTTTTTTCATTTTAATTTTCTACATATATAATAATAATAATAATAATAATAATAATAATAATAATAATAATAATAATAATAATAATAATAATTTGTTTGCTCTGTAGTGTTCAATAAAATTAATAGTTTCAAATAAATTAGCTGATATGTTTCAAGAGGGGTTGTTTTGATATGTGGGGGTTGATACTACTGAGGGTGTGTTGTCAATTAATTGACTCGTTAGAAACTTATCAATTTATCAATATTGTATAAACATTAACTGGTATTAAAAATTATTAACAATACAGTTACAATATTAATATATTTATATGATTATAGTGAATATGAATAAATATGGCGGTGTGAGTGCGTCGTATAAGATCTAATGAGTTCCTGAGATAAAACATTATTAAATATTAACAACACGAAATTATATAAAATGTGTGATAAACCTATGAATTGTATTAAAATTGTATTAAAATGACCTAAAGTAGTAAAGTAGTTAAATTAATGAAACTACTTCTTCTTAGGTATTTGAAGCTGAAGGTATTTTCTTTGATAAATGTAATTTAGATGTAAGAGTGTTTTTTAATCCTATTTGACCAAAACCGGTCCGTATTCGAACCTGGGACTCGAATTTTTATCAATACATGACATTGATAAATGACGTGTTTCTTGGGAGTCGTGTTCTGATCTCACAAATTAAATGAGAGTTTTTATCTTTTTATATTAATAAAATATTTATCTATTACATAAGGACATCCTCCACTTAATGGAGGCCTCATTGGGTTTAAATAACTATGATTCTCTTGTTTGTCAAAAAAAAAATATTTTGAAAAATTATACAGGGGAACTTTATATAAGCGAGAGAACCCAAAACAATGTTTTTTCATTTGTCTGTTCGTCTGTATGTCTGTGCACGTTAATCTCTTAAACGGATTAATCGATTTCGATGCATTTTTCGGGAATATATTTTCATGGGATTAACTTTATATTTTGTTTTTTTTAACAATCGGTTAACAAATAAATAAGTTAATAATCTCTTATTGTCGTACCATTGCTGCTTACCAGTATGAAGGTTTATAGTTTTTACATACATTGATTAGTACAGAGGGTACGTTTTATCAAAATCGAAATTTACGCGTACGAAGTCACAGGTACAGCTAGTATTAAATATATAGAACTTTGTTTATCAAACCTTTGGGCCAATTTACGTTCTGCTATCCGTACATTGCCCATTATCACAAATATTTGACCCAAGCTACTACCTGCACATTTGACACTTACAAATATTGGTCCAACTCTGGTCTTTCTCTGAACAATAAATTTCAGATTCTCTCTGTCCAATTAATAGTATAAAAATAAATATTTTAATGACATATGGTGACTTGTGCCCATTATAACAAATGATATTATCTCCCATATATTTCATTTAGTGCAGTTTTATTAATAATTGTATAATGGTGTAGTATTTTTCACATCAGTGTACTCCCGGCCGGTCGCAGTCACGCATCGAAATTATCTTACATTCCGCGAGAGTGACTCAACCGAGTGACTTTAGATATTTAAGAAACTTACAATCTGAGACTTTTACTTTGTTATTTATTAAAAAGATATTTTTAATAAACTTATCGAAAGTTAATGAAAATTATAACCAATGTTTCAGAGTTCATGTCATTTTAAACTACGTTTGTGTCGTATACACTGAATACGAGCTTAATTTTTTTTTTAGTAATAAATCTTGTCACAAAACCAACAAAAACTTCCTCACGTTTAATTAATTTCTATAACTACCCTTATAAAAACACTTAACTGACAACCCTATAATAACTTCCTTCCACGTGGTTGTCTAATTACCCTCATACAATGTTTCGTCAACCAGCTTACAGACGGATTGACATATTTAAGGGGTGACTTATAAAAATATTATTCATAATTAGCTGCACCCTTTCATTATTCTTATTAGATTATTTTTTGTATAAATTTTAGCATAAGGTATACGTTATGGTGTTCGTCCTATGTTATGTTTAATTATTAATATCGAAGATTTAACAATTTTACATTTTTATAACAAACTCAAGCTGCACCCGCACCTCAAAGACATTATCTTATATGTATTTGTATCTACTGAGCCCTTGATTATACTGGCTGGGAAATTTAGGTAAAAACATTTCGGAAACATAGGTATACATCATTTTTAAATGAATATAACTTTTTTTTTAATGTTTTTTGGAACCATAAAATATTCATTAATTATGAAATATAAAATTTTAAACAAAAAATAATTTCTTTGTAGTTTTCTCCTAAAACTGTTAAAAATATAAGTATTTTGATAAAGAGATAAGTTAACAGTAACTTATAATAAAGAACAAAATATGACTAATATAGTCAGTTTTAGTTATAGATTATGTAAGGATTTACCTACAGTTCTGATGTTATATATATATTAGGTAAAAAAAAATATATAAAATACCATCGTATCCCGACAATAATATTTATTAGTGAAAGAAATAACTTTGACATTGACAGTCATAAAGAAGGTTGAAGCCAACCTTGATATCAATTTGAGGAACAATTTAGAAATAATGGTCGCAACTGCCGCGGCACTGACATTGAACTTCTCAATATTCTATGAATTTAACGCAAATTTAAATTAATTGAGGCATTGTTAATGATGTAACGTTATCGACCGCACGCAGCCTCACTTTAATTAACATACTTATCGTATTTATTTATCACATAGTTAAGAAAATATATATTTATTTGGTTCACTTTATTTTAACAATCATTACTAAAAAATAATAAATCATTGAACGAGAAGCTGAATCAAATGGAAGTAAACGATATCAAATGTGCCAGCTAACAATAATTCATTCATTAAATACGAACCGTAAACTGGTAATTTCACGGTTAAAGTTACCCCCTCAGAGGTAGCACATGGCGTCGGCCATCTTGGTTAGAGCTGTCAAAGTATAATTTACTTCTATATTAAATAAGCACAGAATGAAAAATCATCAACACAAGCAGGACCAACTAACTATACCTGTGATAATATTAGTATTCAGAAAATGGGGACAGAATTAGTATCGCTACTTTTTAAAAAAGATCAGATCTTTCTATAAAACTCCTTTATTTTTTCTTATTATTTTTTTTAAAGTAACACCTTGTAGATAAAATATATATATAAAAGACATAGGTTATAGATAAAAGATACAAGTATTATTTTTAGGAAACAAAAAAGCGAAACATTTAGTTAAATAAATCATGTAGTTTTTTTTTGAATTATATTAAAATGTGTTATATTCTATATTTATTTATATACATGGTTATACATGTTTATAAATAATTTCATTAAATTAAATTTCTTTATATCTGTACTCTAAAATACAGATAAAATTAAGTTAACATTGGTTATTAAAAATAGTAATAATAAATCGATTATTCGAGTCATCGGGGTTAAATGTACACCCCAATCACAGCTCTCTGTAAAGTGGTAGAGGTGGTGGTGGTTGTATTATGGTACCACGCTGTTTATATTACGAGCACATCACTTTATTTTTTTCAAGGAGACTTTGACGGCGTTTGTTTACTCCGAGCAGCTGGGTTTTATGAGTTTTTTTAAATTAAGCTTAAGGTAACCACGCGGAGTCAGTTAATTTATTTACGTTATTATAAATATGACATTCAATCAAGCTGATCAACCCTTCGGTTGGCTGTTTATATACTTATTTATTTAGTAAATAAAACCATTAAATTTGAATTTAACTACACTCATATTAGTAAGATTACAATTAAACTAAATATAATAATATAAATAAAATAAAATAAATAAAAACTAAATTATTACGTAATGAAACCTATAAAGACCAGCAACATGTAAACAACACACATACAGATATACTTGCTCGTTCAATCAATATTTTCACTTTCAACACACACGCTGTGTGCTGAGACGACGTCATCTAGTGACGCACTTCTTTAAATAACACTCCCTTTAACAACATGTTGGACAAACACATTTAAATTTATAAATTAACAAACAAATTTGTTGTCTGAAACTAATTGTGTTTAAAAGTGTTAAATTTTGACCAGTAGCTTTAAACTCTGAAAGAGATATCGAATATTAGATAGATTTTATACAAATACGGTCAAAATAATAGAAGGAAATTCCAAAATCCGTTGTTATACCATAAGTTATTTTGCATTGTGTGTATCTAAGACAGTGTATGTGTATCTTGTATGTGTGTCGCTTGAATATAACTCGTGAACAAAAGGGCAGAAAAAGTACAGCTTTAAGAGAAGCGGTGCTGGTTTAGTAATAATTACTAAAAATACATGCCCTCGAAGGGTTTAATGTGCGTGTATGTAGGTATATGTGTTTGTGTGTGTATGTGTGTGTATATATGAGCGTCATTTAGTTCTATCATGTTCCAAGAAATTAATATATATTAGAATTCTAAAACCATCAATATTACCTACTATAACATACGAACTGCAATTTATTGTAAAATCAAAAACTATTCTTAACTACGATGCCACTTATTATTTTCAAACTATTGTTTCACATAACAGTATATCAATAGTAAAAAGAGATATTTTCCTCCATTCTAAAACCAACAATATATCAAGTACTTAGCTCGTATTTCTTTAAAATGTGTTTACATTTTATTATCAAAGTTCGCGTTCTTGTGGCAACACTAATATTAATATAGTGACATAACAGTTGTGTAACAATAATGTACCGAGAACATCACCATTGCACCAATGACCAAACATAGGACTTACACTTTCATTTAATATACTATTATCTACACACACTACTAGACGGTGTTAAAAGATTACTTATGGGATATGTGTTTTCTAAATACACAGTTTATTATTGTTTCTAACACTTCTTTAATGTAATACGAAATTATAGACAACTAACTGCATTTTTTTTGTATATCATAAACCAAAAGTAGGTAATTTAAATACCCAATAATTACCAAACCAAAAGTAGATAATTTAAATACCCGCGCAGCATCACACGTGTCTTAAACTAGATTAATATCTTTTTCTATATCTAACTTCTTTTCGGATGAAATATGTAGTGTATATATCATTGTATCTGTCAAATCCCTCAGGAATTAAACGATATAACAGACTGTTCTGACTGAATTTTTGTCCCTACTTTTATATGCTAGTAAATATATTGGTACGTTCCCCGCTAACTCTCGAACAAGCAATGAGGATAGCGTTACGTAGACGCCGCTTATTGTGATTACTTTCAGCACAGCCCGTTTTGATAACAATAACCGAATGATAACATTATGCGGATGGTACTTTTTCATGCTTGTTGGGGGATTTTAGTGCACATAATAAATGATCATAATAATAAAATATGAATTGTAATAATTTAGAATTGATTTAAGTACTCTATAGTATATTTCGATCTCAGATCTGTTTTTTAAAAATTTACACAGGAGTGATTGAGAAATTCCCAGTTGAATCGCAGCATCACGTTGACTTATTATTGGTAATTGATCGTACTTTTCAAGAATTTGTTGTTTTTCTTCCTTTGTATAATCTCGGCGTTTACGCATGACTTTAATTTTAGTTAAGCACTTCGAACGATGATACTCACAAAATGTTTCAAAAACTGTCTCAGATACGATTACTTCAACTCTATCGGTAGTTTGAGGAGAACTGAGAGAAATTTGAATTTTCAAGCCTTTTATAGACAAATGCAGGACCATCGCTTAATTGTTTTCAAAAAGGTTTTTAACGAAAGGGACCAGGTGTTCTTTTCCTTTTAAAAAGTGAGAAACTTTTAATCGGAAGGTCGGAATTTGTACAATAGGTAAAGATTGTAAATTCAAACAAAAGGATTTTTGAATGAGGATTATCTTAGTAATAAATATTTCTATAAATAGCATTTGTACCCTTCTAAATCGATAACAATAAGCGACTTTTGATCACAATAAGCGGCTTTTTTCAAATGTATTTTTAAGGAGAAATTTGAGACCGACCATTTTCGATAACAATAGCCGGCTGATAACATTAACCGCGATCACAATAAGCGGCGTCCACTTAGGTTACGCTACCACTGGATCTGGTAAACTTTATAAAGATATACTCACTTGGTTTAAATTTATTACATAAAACAGTGTAATATTTTATTTTATAAAATATTACAACAATTATGTATTTAAATTTAAAATATAATTATCTGATCTCGAAGGTAACTCATCCTCGTAGTAGTGGATATAACTCGTAATGTGTCTGTGTTACGTCTGTGTTATGAAATTAGTGATAACTTTTTTTTTTGTCCAAATCGGAGTGTTTCAATATCAAGTATTTCATATTCAATTCCATATCAAGTATTTAGGCTTCGTGGTCTACTATTGAGTAAAAAACAATAATTAGACAGTTTTTAAAAAGATAGTAGTAAAACTATTGTTAGTATGAGAACACTTTTCTTAAATGAAGAATTATTACATAAAATATACTAGCTTTTGCACGTGCGATCTATTTTACACACCAACATCATGCAACAAACCACAATACAGTCTCCTCTCCGGGTATAATCTCTGTGGACACACGCTCATTTTCTAATCGTTTAATTTCTCACAACATACCCTGCGCTAAATGCTAAGCTTTTCGAAAACGAAAACCAGATTTTAAGAGGTTAAGTAACTCGTCGGCGGTGTTGTAAGTATTTCAAGACAATACAGATCCGTCCGCAGAACCACAGACAAACGAATACTTACATTATAAATATAACGATCAATTAACAAAGATAATTAAAATGTTTTTTTAAAGTTTTCTATTTTTAGGTACCGAGTTTAGTTCTGTTGCTATGCGTTTATTTACATAATTATGTGTACGATTCAATACTCAGTAAATACCTTATCACGATTGTGCAAAGCAAGTTCATATTAACAAATAACACCCGGGGTTATTGATTTATATGATCCTTAACATATTTTATAAACATTAAATATTCCAGATACAAGAGAAAGGTTGCGACTGCGGTCTCCCTCACTCTCCTTACGAAAACAGATATAATATTTGTCTATTTTCTCGGTTCTCGGTCGAGCCAGCCCGCATAAGACTTGCAGTTGGTTTGCTAGAGCTGCACTTTGCCATTCAGAAAATTTACGTTCAATAAATATTAAAATTTTATTATTATATATTATTATTTTGTTATTATTTTTTTAAATACTTCAAACCCTGACTAGAGAATAAGGTCATACATTTTCTCATATGAAAACCAGTTCCTTTCTTATCGGGCATTTGTTATCAGTAATGCAAGTGCGAAAATATTAGTATCAGGAATATTGACATCTTCAGGTCGGAACATGAAGTGTTGCGAAATATATAATAAGATAATCTACGGACGAGTTTTATAATTATATACAAAATATGATAAAATATTTAAGGACATAATATGTAAATAAAATACAAAGGTTAAAAAAAGAATTCAGAGTAAGTTGGTATATATATATTTAATAAGTATACTTATATTGAATAATAAAAAAGGCATTTGACAGAGGATTGGCCCATGACCACTCTTTCCCAGAGAGAAAACTTCCCGGAGTATATCTGATAGATCCGGTGTCTGCAAATGTCCAATGGTAGGAAAATCAACATAATTAATATATTATTAAAACCGGAAATCAATACAATATCAAGAATTAATTCAATCAATATCGTTTTTTAAGCTGCCAATATCTTATTTCTAGAAAATCTTCAATATAATAAGTAACCTTGATCGCACCTAGACCGTGAACAGTAAAACTACGCAATACCTATTGTTTGCGGCTCACTTCATACATATTATAACTGAGGTTCATTTTAATCAATACTTCATCATTTACCTATACGCTACTTACTGATTTCAGAGTGACATCAGTGAGTCTTCATTAAATGACACTGTGGGTTCGATTCGCGTTAGACACCACCACTATAGCGAGAGCCCAACTGCTAGTTTGCTTCTTTTATGACTTATTATATAGAAGTTATCTCTCCGTTATGACCTCTTTCTACCAAGCACTATATTGATGGGTGCTTGCTGGGGAAACGGTCCGAGAAGTTGCCTGTATTGATCGTTGCCGAAAGCGACGTCACGGATCTGTTTAGTGATAGTTAGTCTGGGCACGGTGGGTTCCCGACTTGTCGGCTTCGACGTCGGACCTTCGACTTTGTGTGGCCTCATGTTCAACTCCAGTGTGTGTAATGTTTCGAATGCCCATCACTGAGTCTTATGGGAGTGTGCTCTTCTTGGGGGCCAGGCCGGTGGTATCCTTTCGGGGATATAACCTGCGACCAAGCTGGACTCGAACTTAGATTCTGGGCCCGGACTCGGATCCGGGACAGGAATTCCTGTTTCTGAGTCACAGACTGGGACTCGGAGACCCGCACCTGAATGGTTTTCTCGTGCCCGGTTAGACCGGTGTCATTATTCTGGCCCCGGGTGCGGGACGAGAACTCTTGGTCTGGGGCTCTCTGGCAGGGGGTCGTTTCTGAAGCTGAACTTCTTAATTTATTCTGGGATCGGCTGGAAAGGAGCCTCGGCTCCCTTTAGACGTAGCAGGCTCGAGTGAAGAGAAAGGGATTGCTTCACAATCTATCAAGCAAAAAGGGAGGGTGCTTCTCGTTGCGGGGTGCCCATACCGTGGTTCATGTCGGGCATCGAGGTAAGTGTGAAAGGGATCCCGTGGTGTCCCATTATGACGGCGGCGGCAACCGTCTGGTTTAGTGAGTGAGAGTCTCACACTACCATCTCCATAAATAAAAAGTCACTAGTCAGATATTAGTATTCATAAGCTCTAGTTTGTCAAACTCGAGATAATTTTAAAGTTTATTAAACTACACACAAACAAGAATGGAAATGATAACGCAATCACACTGGGAATGCCGTCAAACTAGTTTTACATATTTTGTAAATCTGTACGCAACTGGTTGTTATCGTGGATTATGTTTTAAAATAATTTAATTATTAATTGGAATGGTTTGAACATGTATCTTAAGTGAAGCTAACCAGCCTCCACCAGTATAGGTATTGCCGCAACTACATCCTCACTTAGCTTTTGAGTAAAAAAGCAGTTAGTCGTTGAACATAAAGATCAAGTTATTTATTATTGTTATTTAAGAAAGGGAGTGAGGTCCTCTTCGCAGCGTGCCATTAAAATCCACGGAGGAGAGACGATAGGAATCACACCTCTTAAAAACACCTAAATATTGATATTATAGATGATTTTATTTTCATTGTATGGTAACATTATAATCAGTTGTGATATTGTTCAATCGGATATCATCAGATGATTAATTGAATGAATAGATTACAAAATGAATGAACTAGTGAATGAACCATTGTATTTATTCTGATGCTATTGTTTGTAATTTTGTAATCATCTAACATGAATAAGTTTAGCACAATACGAAAATAAATGTTTATTTTTTTTTTTTAATATATTTAATATTATCTATATATAAAGATATTTAATAAAGTTTTAATTAGGTAGTATACCTGTATGTTTGTTACAAATAAATCGAATTACTGATTTTCAAACAAATTATCGGTTTTCATGTTTATTTTCTTCTTAACACCGATAACATAACAGCAATATATATGAGGTATAAAATCTGTCGGTATTATTAGGTATTATTCATATTGATAATAATAATAGATGTTACTGAAAAGAACATGGTGTCAGCGTCAGTAATACCTACTTTATTTTTGTCCTTAACGTCCGCTACAATCATATACATGTTATTATTTATACTTAACATATTAATTTTCATTATTCAGACACTCTTCTTAGTTCTTTATTCTACTGCACCAAGATGGTAATTAGGGAACCAAATCGGAGATAAATTAAAAATACCGTCCCCAGAGACGCGATACACTTAAATATGAATTCAGTAATTGTATACTAATTAATAGGAGGTCGTTGACCCGATATCTACCTCAAGACGCGACTCGTTAATTAGACTGGATCTGCGAATTCGTGTTTATTTGATTCTCTCACGATATGTTATCGGTGAAAGTATTATTATTAAAAAACTTAATGATCATTATTTTAATCAAACTTTATTTATCATTCTTCTAAATATATATAAATGACACTGCAACTATTTTTGGCAATAAGATTGTTAACGGCTAGAGATATAATAAATCCTTCGAAAACATTGTGTAGCTTTTTTCACTAGATTTTTGAATTTAAATGTTGCACTACAAAAAGGAAAAATCCATACACAGAAACCAGAAAAACCGCTTGTAACATCAATCTTAACTCTATATAAACCTAACCGTTTAATCAATTTCCGAGGCACAAAAAAGACCTGACGAGCTTTGACAGCTGTCACTTTAGGCGCGCTTTGACACGAAATGTCAACGGTACAGATAATTACAATATACAGTTTAATATTAAGGAATGGGAATAGTATAAAACTTTTGTGAATGTTCATATGAATGAATACATTTCAAATACAAAAACTATAAATAGTTTAACAATCAAACAATCGATAGAATTCGAAACATGATAGGCAATAAGGACAGTTGTTACCGAAAATAAAATTAATGCCACGTCAGGTTAGTAACAATAGTTTTGATATCAGACATACAAAGACGCCCACTTTGCAATTTTTTATCCACCGCCTACAGTTCATTACAAACTACTTATTAGTAATTTTGACATTACTTTTAAAGACTTACATTATATATTTTTTTCTCAATACATTTTAATAATTGCCGCCGTCCTATACTTTTTTTTAAATAAAACTGGCTTCTTACGAAAGGTCGCTTGATAATTTTAAAATGTCGGTCACGTGTTGATTAAAGCAATTTATTTTATTCGTATATATTTAAAACGTCATGTACCGATTTCCAATAACCTAACTTAATATAGGTATTTAAACAAATTTAAAGAAATGTTATATTTTTAAAAAGTAGGTCGCTATTAGGTACCTACTGGTATTCTTTGTTAGAAAAAAATCCCAAGATTACCAAACGTCAAATAATAGTGTGAAGTAGGAATAAAGAAAATAACAATAACTCTTAACAGATTTGAAATTGTTGAATCCAAATCTGAATAAAATAAAAAAAATACATACCACTTTCAAAAAAAAAGAGTAAAGACAGATTGACGTAAATCTTCTTATTTATCTTTATAACATATCTATTTAAATAAATGTCAAATCATCTCTTTACAGTATGTGTTATTATCTTTGTTAAATATTGACTTATTGCTTATTATTAAATTGTACATCAGAGGTGATTAACATGTTAGAATTATGTTTAACAAATAATAGTTAAATAGACACGAGTCCTTACAAAATAATAAATAAAATAACATAATAAGATACAAGATACTATCTACCAGTAGGTACTTATCATATTAATATTAGTTTTGTGTGACCAGGTGACCTCGACAAAAATAATATCAGCGGTCTAGATCCATCGCCAGTGTTAGTCGTCTAGGTGATGCCTATTTCTGAGAATGACTAGATGGAGCTGTTTTTACATTCAAATAATAATAATAATGTGATTCGTTAAAACATACCGTATATTTTAATTTAATTATCTTCGCAAATCTTATAAAGTATTTTTGTTTTTAAAAATATTTTTATATTACAATATTTATTACCCAATTATGATTAGTATTTTTATCCACCAGATAAATGTATATTGCACCCTTTCCTTAGAACCAATTCATTAACTACGGAGATTTTTATGCTATATTACTTTATAGAAAAATAATTAAGAGGTCATGTTTTTACCTGCACATTGTGAGACGGCTAGCACCAGCAGCGCCAGACACACGGACAGCCTCGTTAACTCCATTTTATTAGCACTTAGTTCGAACACAATAATATTTTTATATAAAGATATATGTAGGCACTGATGACACTCAACACATCACTTTTTTAATCGCAGCCACTTGATTTTCGTTTTTCTGTGGAAAAGACAACAAGTTAATTCTTTCTATTAATTTTATAAACTCATATTATTAAGTTAAATATTATTTTATTTATCTGTGCGTTGTGTCAGTACATTGAATCCATAAAAAATTACTATTCAGTGAAGACTTATATAAAAAAATATACTTTCTCAAAAGCAAAATGTAGGTATACCAATTACATCGTGTTAGTTCATACACAGCCTCCTTATAAGGCGTTCCTCTTGATGATCTATCTTAAGACACGTCACGGAGATAAGACACGCCGGGTCACTTCATATGTATAGACATATTTGAATGTTTTCCTTTACAATAAAATATAACAAGTACAACAAGAGGCTGATACCAAATGTATGTCATGTGTATATTTGTTAAAACATTTGTTTCGTCGAAATAACAAAATCGAGAGTATATACATAGAGATCAAAGACGCGGAAGGAAGCTGCTATAATAAATATCTATTTTTAGCCCCCCCTCGTAAGTAGGGATATCCGTTTGATAAATGGGTTATTAAAAGATACCATTCATAATTAAACTTCACTGAGTACACTTTGCATTTTTTATGTTACTAATAAATTATATTGTGACTCAATCATTAATTGGGTTTCTTTAAATTAATCAATGGCTCCATTATGTAAAAAATATATGTAAGATAAAACATGATATTATATAGAGATACAACAATATAAAAAAATATATTTCAACGTAAGTTCAGTTTAACTAAAATAAAGGTTTATTATATTAAAACGTAACATAACACTAATCTCGTTATTTCAATGACTTACTACTACTATTATTATTGTAAGATGAACTGCTCATAATATTATAGTGTGTTTTTGCCACATCCACTTTATTAGGAGAAAAAAAAGAGCGCATGAATGAAAGATGAATGATGAAGATGAATGACGTTAAATTTACAGGCGAGAAATCCCAATCTTCTTTCCTCTGTCTTCCATACCTGGTTTCCTGACGACAGTTATCAGGTAGCAATATTCTTCAAATGGACCTGCCTGCGTCGGTTAGTTGCATTCTCGTGAAACCAAATATACAGGGTTATTTGTAATTAGTTGACCACCTCTTGCAGGCAGTCTCTCTGTTTCAATCCCAACAACATTAGTTCTACAACTTTTTAAAAATCTTTATAAACCAAACAATAAACACGAAACAAAAAATGTTTGCTCCCTCTTTTACTTATAACTCTGTATTTTGTAAGAAGTGCTTAAAGGGTCAACGCTGGGGCGCCATACCAGAGTTAATATCAGTTCAGAGGCAACAAATAAATTTTGTATTAGGAAACTCAAATTTTAAAAATTATCAATTTTAAAAAGTCGTAGAACAAATGTTGTTAGGATAAATGTAGACAGGCTGCCTGCAAGAGGTGGTCAACTAATTTAAAAAAAACCCTATATATGTATTTTAATAATTCAAAACAATAATTAAATTCAAGTCAATAAAACCAATAATCAAAACTATTATATAAAATATCATATAAAGTTATTTGTTAACGCATGTTTGTATTTATTTTTATATATAATAACAGCTTCCTGTACGTCTGAATGTATGTTGGTATGTAATGTAAGTCTGTTTGTCGATGTCACTATCAGATAAGCTATCATGTAGTGTGAGTGGCCGTTGATCTTCGTCCTGAGAGAACTATAAGTTCATTTATATTAAAACAACTACTTAACTAAGGATGCGCAATATTTTAATGTAATATCAAATAGGAAATGTATCTGAGTTATTTGTTAAAATAGTTCTTATACATATATATTTAACAATTTGTTTTTATCTGTATACTAAATTAATTATTATTTGTCTTGACCCCGACGACGCGTTCACAGTAGGTAATAACGTGTACGCGTAGGCATAATTGACACCACACAACATACAGACACACACCGTCTGTACCGGTACAGACGAGGTCCCAACTGAGTAAGTGCTCCGTTGCTCCGGCGTTCTGCCGTCGGAGGACGCTAGTGTCCAAATTTCCTTAGCTTCCCTCCTGACTGACGACGCCCCGAGCTGAGGTCCGTGTCTCAATCTGAGACGCCCTCGGGACGTCGTTCCCCATGGGGGCCCATCTGGCCCCCCCTTTTTAAGGGTGGGTCTCCTGACCCACCCATTCCCCCGGTGACGCTGTAATAGCCAACAGGGCTAACAGCATAGACAGACAAAAAAAAAAAAAAAAAAAAAAAAACAAAAAAAAAAAAAAAAAAATATTATTTGTATATAAATTTGTTTTTATCTGTATTCATTTTTTTTATTTATCTGTATTTAATACATATGCTCTACAAATATTTTTCTCGGTTTGTTAGTTTGCCAAATTATAAACAAAGCTGATTCAAAAAAATGAGATGAATTTATTATAACGTAAGAAACAAAAAGACTTAGTCAAAGTAAAATATAATGATTAGTTCGTTGGTGTTAAATGGTAATGCGTATGATAGAGGCGCGGCCATCTTTGATGTCGAGGGGACTCTAATAAATTAATTTATGATTTGAACTGCACGTTAGTTTTTTATTCTAACTAATGATTGTGGTAAAAAGCTTCCGTCAAGACTGTCTGTGAATAACCATTTGAGTTTTGGCCTTTAAATTAGTCAACATACAGACAGAAAAAAAGGATATAAACATTGAAATAAAACTATTTTTACGGATTTAACTCGCGTATATGGAATTAAATTTTAAATTTACTTTTTAAATCTAACCCGACATTTAGAATGCTTTGCTATATAAACATATCATACCAAACACCGTAGTCCTGATATTACTGGTATACTATAGATAATAATTATACATGATATAATAAAATACATATTATAATAAGTACATAATATTCATGATATCGAGCTCGGTGACCTGAGATCATGTTTCTGAATGACTGCTTATTGTCAATGGGATTTATCTTTTGAGGCCAATATTAGTCATTAAATTAAAGATTTTCCAATGAGTGAAATATAGTTTGAATGAAACAATAACAATAAATAATAAGTATGTACTGTTATATATTATTATAGTTTTAAACGTAACGTAGTCCGCTGTTTATAATTGAATGTTCTTTAATATTAGTTTATCAGAGTTTACAAATAGGCCGATGTTACTGTAATATATATATTATATATTACAGTATTAATTTATTAATATTATTTCAGATTGCTTGTTACCTGCTGGTGTGTGTGTGTGAGTGAGCAGATAGTTTATTATATAAAGTAGTGGAACGTTATCGATCTGTACTTTAGTGATGATAAGATAATACAAGTGTGTCCTACACTAACCACATAACACTCGTATCAAGGACATATTTCAAGTTAGTCTTATGCCTCGACTCTATCTCCTAAACATAAACTATGCTTTCTATTAAAGTAACACATCTACTCAGATAACATTTGTATGACTTTATTGTAACATTGTTATCATTTATAATTCTTACGACTATTATAAGATAAAGAACAACCGACACGTGAATACCGTAGTTAGGTACATAAATAATGAATAATATCAACAATTCAATATGTTATGAAAAGAGATACAAGACGTAGGTAAATGTTTCTATCTCATTCACTCTTATTCACAATCGCCTTTCTTTAATGATATCTTTATTCTCAATCGAGGTATTTCCAAAGATGTTAATTCCTGTTCTCTTATCAGCGCCAATTGTGTTATTATACAACACTGACGTAATACTGATAACATATTGATTACTCGCTCGTAACTACTTGTAGGTATATTAGCGAAAACCTTTTGAATGTTTTTATAACCTCTATAGATAATATAAAATATTGACCTCACCGTGAAGAACAAAATATTTAATGAAGATGCCGGAGGTGTCGAATTATTGTAAAGGTTGTATACCTATATTTCTGTTCGTCCGAAGGTTTTCTGAATTTCACCTTCCATTGTGAAGTGATAACTTTCCTCTCATATAAATATATATTAATACATTCACTGATATAAGAACTAGTTTCCAATGACCTTCATTAATCGAATTATTAATCTACTCGATGTATTTTAAGACAAAAACATGTTCCTACAACATCCTTTTGACGTATTTTTATTGTTTTAAGAAAGTCGAATACCTTGTTTTTAAAAGAGGTTAAGTACCTACAGACAACAGAGAAATTAAGGTAATCGAGATAATAATTTATTTTATATAACCCGACTATTCATATTGAAAAATTTTATTCATATACATAACCGATTTTGTAGAAACACTTTAATTAGAGCAACGCAGAGGCAGGTCAAAGACCGCACCTAGAAAGCTTAGGTTAAAATAATTAATCAATCTACAAATTATATTGAGATAAAACATTTACAAATAACACATTCGTTTCGTAATAAAATAATAATATGAATTTACTAAAATACATAAATAACAATGATTGTAACATAATTAAACCTAAATGATATTTTAAAAATATTTTTATAAATTATTTTTCTTCTGACGGTACAGACAGAGCAGTAATTTAAAAACTTGACAAACACTTTAGTTTTTATAATATTATTATTTATGAGCAAATGGTTTTATAACAATCAGTCTTTTCCCTTTGTATGTTTGTGCGGATCTCAAAGAAATTTGAGATATTTTTAAAAACTCATATTTATGAATATTCATTATTTTACACTTTCGTAATATTCAAAACGTTAGTTAAAAAATACGTTCGTTTAAAAAAAGATCGTTCAAAACTTAAAATTTAAAATTAAACGCGACAGTTGAAATCTACCATAGATTAAGGGACTCAGCTTATGTAGGAAAAAGTACGACGTAACCAACATCAGTGGAGCAACGTAGTGGGTACCGCCATTTACTGTACATCTCACTAATAATAACAATAATAGAGTTCATAAACTTGAAAATGATTTTGATTTATTATTGATAAAATATAAATTCCCATAGAGAATGGAGAAGACACGACTCATCAGAGGGACGGGGAAGACTGTTTATAGAAGTCGTCCTCTCCCTCCATAAGTAATCGTCCATAAGTAATACCGCGAAGGCAATCTCATTAAATATTATGTGTGTCTGTTGGTATGTTGGCGGGAATCCCTAACACTATCCATGTAGGTACTTAACAGATGAATCTGGATTATATTGATGCTCTATTTTCTAAGTTTTTTTTTGTCTGTCTATACTGTTAGCCCTGTTGGCTATTACAGCGTCACCGGGGGAGCGGGTGGGTCAGGAGACCCACCCTTAAAAAGGGGGGGCCAGATGGGCCCCCATGGGGAACGACGTCCCGAGGGCGTCCCAGATTGAGACACGGACCTCGGCTCGGGGTGTCGTTAGTCAGGAGGGAAGCTAAGGAAATTTAATTTCTAAGTGAATAGTTAAACAATGTTAGGTTATTTTTATATAAAAACATATGCAGAGGTTATAAATGAAAATTAACAAAAACTAATTTCAAGTAAAAAATGTGTTTCATCGCTGATTGGGAATCATTGAACCGACGAACAACCGTGGGATATTTTAACCTTGAAATATAATAAATAGACATTTAGCAAACAAGGGGACCGACATAATAGAAATATATAAAAAAATAAAAGGTGTCAAAATTAAACGAAGGGGAATAAAGAGTTTGGATTCTTTTATATACCGTGATTAGAATTTAAAATTAGAATTTGAACGGAATTGCTTAATCATTCACAAAGAAATAGACACGATAAAGAACCTTTTACTTTTAATTCTAGCCAATTATGTGCATCCTGATGTTGGCAATATAGAGTTGCCGTTTGGTTTAAAAAAAATCTTTATGATGCATCTGTTCTATTATATTAGATACACAATTTACTGAAACACTCATACAGGTATATAACGAGATATGTTAAAAAGCAATGTTATATAATATACTTTTTAAATAATATATTTTGATGTTTCTTTTTTCATATTAGCAATTGAAACTTTGTTCAAATTCACGGGACGCTACAATTGTTGACTTCCTTTTTATCATTTACGAAAGATATCTTATAATTTATCTGTTGATAGCCGCCGATACGAACAAATAATATACATTGACACATTTATAAATGCAACTATGTAGTCCAATATTGTAGTAAATATATTTTATTAAGAAAAAATAATAACTCTTATCTAGTGTTTCCAATATATTGTAGGTACTGTAGCACACTATCAAGATAGTTTTTTATGTGAGGAGTCGGATTTCCTAGCTATGAGGATAGTTTCAAGAAGTTGGAAATTGCTCATAAAAATGAATATACAAATGATGAACATAAATATAAATACACAAATATAAAAGAAAACTGTCGCAATAAAAGCAAGTAAGTAGTTACTGAATGTCAAGGTTAATGCATATCATACACACACATATACGTATTGTTAATAATATTCTCGTCGGTATACATTAATAAGACACCACTCCGTTTAAATAATTATACTGTAAAGGAATTCAACGAATATGAAGGCAATTTGATAGATTAAACGATTATGACCAAGGTCAGCCTGATGGGTGATCGATAATCTTCAAACACTTAACCATTATCAAGAAGATGAACCTCAAATGATTTTTAAACCGGAGATAGTTAATATATAACAGTCAGATAGAGATAAATAATAACCGGTAAGTAGAGGGTTTTTATTTGTTAGCAGAATATTAAAATATTTTTTTTTATCAAAAGTGCCTCGTGATTTTTCGATAAAAGTGATTGAAAGTATATAATAATGTGTTGAGCGACTCCACGTACGCACCTCTACATAATACCTATAAGATTAGAAAACACTAAATACCTAGTGATTAGGACATCAGTAGGACTGAGGACTGAGGACTGAGGACTGCAGCAGAGTGATCAGATTTATATTGAATCAAACCGGTTTAGACTTCATTCATATTTTTGCTGCAAAACTTCTGAGGTAATTGGTATTGGATTAGAGAAGTAAATGTATTTCATTTGCAAATTGAAAAGTAAAAATATTAATGTACCTAAGTATTGAAAAAGTTATTCATGTATCTAAGTAAGCAACTTATAAACATTTTTTTTTTTGTATCTAGACCGGTTTTATAATAAAAGTTATAACGACCATAATGCCGAATCACTGAATCACTATTCTCTAGGTCTTCAGAAAGACCTTGGAGATAATACTGTTATTAGACAAATAATTCTCTCAGAGATATCTGTTCAAGTAAACGACATACACTAGTTAAGTTTATAAAACAGCAACAGATATATTTATCACGATTATTTATTTTGTAAGTGACAAATATTTAATCAGATTAAATTAAAAAACTATCGATTTTTAAATTTCGATAAATACAGACAAAACTTAAAGATTATCTAAAATTACAACGATAACGGTCTCTCTCGATCTCACCCAGAATCTAAAACACTATCTGAAACTAGTCTAAACTTAATAATATAAAAAAAGTATTGAGGTCAATGATGAAGAAACCACTAGAAATTTAATTTTCACATAATATTAAAGTTAATAATAAGAAATTAAGTTTCTAAACATGTTTATCACGTATTAAAGTTAAAAGAATAAGAATATAAATAAATCAAATAAATATAACTATTTATCATATTTGTAATAATAAAAATACGTCTACGAATAACATTAAAAATAGTCATAAAATAAGAAAATAGTAACTTTTCGTGTAAAATATTTAGGTCCGCGGCGGCTGCATCTAGTCTAAAATAATTTCTTACCGCACCAAAGTTATTTTGGTTTTCGCAATAAAACCAACGCAACATTTAGTTTAACTACAATATATACCATCCAGACACAACGCACCGATCAAAAAACACACCACTTTACACTTAAATAAGTAAAATTAAAATATATTTTATCTATAAATATACTAGCGTTAGAAAATTTAATACATTTGAATATTGAAATAATTATTTAAACCAATTGGTTCTATTCCGAAATTAAAAGCATTTGAAAATTCAAAAGTTGAATCGAATGTGACACAATTAATTTAAAAATGGAACACATTGAAATTTCATAACTTTTTAATTTATATGACATACCGAGCGTCAGACGCGACTGTTCCGCCGCGCTCGCAAACTCAACTGAGGCTCTGTCTACTTTCGAACGTACAATTTCCGACGAAATTTCTGAACGGTATAGCATCTCCAGTATCCGTTGCCTTTGTGTGAGTCATAGTGAAGTAAAGACACAATATCGATGGTAACAAAATCGATAAAAAATATAAATACAACATACAAGCAATATAATTGCAATTATTTTCCTGTTTCCGAGAAGATAACTAGAGATAGACATAGCTTAATACGCATCTAAATGCAAATGTAAGAGAGATAACAATATGATGTTATATTTTTTTATGTTGTTATTGTATAATAAAGCAATTAACTCTAGCCACAACTCGGTTTTGTAAAAACAATCTTTAAATTCTATATCCACAGAAATTATTTCAAAGATATGGTTACAAATAAAACAATATATGTTTCTTTGTTTCAATCTCATATCCCAACACTTGCAGACTTTAACAAATTGTCTAGAAATTACATATTGCCTGAATCGACTGGGGATATACCACTCTCTCACAGAAGATTACCATAAAGGAGTCAATGTAGCTCTACCGCACTCTACTCTACGTGTTGAAAGAGGTACATTCAATACTCCGAATTTCTTCTTCCTTTTCTTAGTATAATTTATTCTCCTGCTTCTACCCTACTTTTTCCTGAAGCGATGACTTTAATAAAGACGTACTGACAGTATATACAGTATTGGCTGGTTAAATTAAAAACATTAATAGAAGCTGGATTTAGTTAAAAAAAATATTATAGCGTTAGCGTCGAATCACGAAAATATGTAAAAATAGTTTCTGTATTCTGGAAATATCGCGTAAGTTACACTGCATTACTTCACAGTTGTATTAAGTTTGAGTTGCTTATGTAGTCATTGAGATAGACAGACCCACATATAAAAAAAAATGTTTTTACTTATGGTTTTAATGGTAGGTCGATTTATAAATGTCATTTGTAAATAAAAAAAATGAATAAATTTAATAATATAATAGTCGATACTTTTAAGAGCCCTCATTATTCTGGAACATTATCCCTACGACTACAAACAACACACACAACGAAACTGGAGCTTAAAGCTTTTTCTATGAACATTAATGCCGACCTTATTTTAAAGTGCTTATGATTTAAAATCGAGTAAATTACTTCGGAAGTAGGTTATGTGACGACAGACTAAACATTGCAGCAATTTTTATTGTATAATTCTCTTATCTGGTGTGTCTTAGATTAATTTACGAAGAAAAGTAATTATGACATGGAGAAAAACGGCCTAGAAATACGTTTATTAACAATTGAGAAAAATAACAATTTTAAATGAAATTATATGACAACTTAAAAGTCCTTATTTAAAATAATAGTTATATGTATTATAATTATTACATTTTAATAATAATTAAAAAAATAAGTTATGTCTTACTTAATTAGGGTATTTTAATCGTTTTATTACACATGTACAACGAATAAATATAATATCATGGTGTAATATAATATAATATGTGTAAAGAGATCGTTTACAGAAGTTACTAGTCGTGATGAATTATATTAACTGCATATATACAGCACTTGATGAAGCTAAAATATGCTTTAGTTACTTAAATAACTTATAAGTAAGAAATCAGAGAGTCAAGAAAATATCAAGACAAGTTATAATTAGGACAAATTAGGGAATGGATTATTTTGTACATGTCAATGATTAAGTAACCAAATGAGAATTAAAAATATGTTTTGGAACAAGTCAGATATTAATGATTTGTACATAAAATATCCGATTATTGATAGTCATTATTATAGGCATTTTTATTACATATATTTTTCTGATGCCTGTTTGAATACATTTATTTTTAACCCCCGACTAAAAAGAGGGGTATTATAAGTTTGAACTGACGATCTGTGTATCTATGTATCTGTCTGTGGCAAATTTGCGGCCAAACGCGTGGACGGATTTGAATGCGGTTTTTTTAATCGAAAGCTATGCTTGTCGAGATGGTTCTTATCCATGTTTGGTCGAAATAAAAATAGTCGTCTCCAAGATATCGAATTTTTATTCGTGCGGGGAAGAGGTTCTTATGCAATTATTAGCTTTTTGACCCTTTGCGTCGCACGCAAAGGGTCCTAGCGGTGAGGGTGATCAGGGGGTACCGTACGGTGTCATACACTGCGGCCACACTCCTGGCGAGCGATCCGCCCTGGGAGCTACAGACGCGGGTCCTCGCCGGAGTGTATTGGCACCGGGTGGAAGCCCGGGTCGGGCGGGTTAGGCTCGAGGCGGATCGGATCAGGGCTCTAGCTCACCGAGCCCTGATCCGACAATGTAGTAGGGACTTAGAATCCCCGTCGGCCGGTCTTGCGACGGTGGGGGCTATCTCCCCCCATCTCGATCGTTGGATCGGCCGGCGGCACGGGACTCTAACGTTCCGTCTTGTGCAGGTGCTCACGGGGCATGGGTGCTTCGGTGAGTATCTGTACAAGATCGCGCGCAGAGAGGCGGTTCCCTCCTGCCACCACTGTGACGAGCCCGTGGACACGGCTCGTCACACCTTGGCGGAGTGCGTAGCCTGGGACCGTCAGCGCACTGAGCCGACGGCCGTGGTTAGCAGCGATCTCTAGTTGAGTTATTTCCGGGATGCTCGACAGCGAGAGATCCTGGGTCGCTATGGCCTCCTTCTGCGAGCAAGTGATTGCCACGAAGGAGGCCGCGGAGCGGGACAGAGAGGCAGCCTCCTCTGAACCGCTCCGTAGGGGTAGGCTGGGTCGAAGGAGGCGGGATTACGCCCGCAGCCTCCTTCCCCAGCTGTAGTGCCTGGACGGGAGAGGGGGGTGACCTCTCCCGCCCGTTATAGGCCTACGAGGTGAGGGTGTCCCTAAGTTGATCGGGGCCCCTCGCAGGGGGTTCCGCCGGGGCGTCACAGTGAGTGCGAAAGCGATCCCGTGGCGCCCCACTAAGGCGATGAGGTCAACCGTTGGTTTTTTAGTGGGTAGCCTTAAAAATGGCAGCATCTTCTATGCTGCCGGGTAGTCCCACATACCCCCTCGGCCATCACCTTCCTGGCCGCAGGGATGATGCGTAACGCATTTTTCCAACGATAAAAAAAAAGGATTCTAATACTGAAATATTTTATTCAATCGGTCCAGTAGTTTCGGAGCTTTTTCAATTCAAAGAAACAATAAAATCTTTCCTCTTTATAATATTAGTAATGATGATGATGATAATGATGATTATTCAATATAGCCTTTGTTCATCAGAGGGATAATGTAGGATTCTAATGCTAAAAGATTTTTTTAAATCGGTCCCGTAGTTTCGGAGCCTATTCAATTCAAACAAACAAACAAATCTTTCCTCTTTATAATATTAGGATAGATTAATAGAAATACTTAAACAATTGTTTTTTTTTGTGTCTGTAGGTTCATTTAGTAAAATTCAGAAATAATACATAACTTTAAAAAGCAAAAAAAATAATAATTAAATAACCCCGATACAAAAATACCTCTAAAAATAATAAAAATAATATTATTATGTACTTATGGAATTTGTTACTTCGGGGGACCGTATGAAAAAGGAAGAAATTAAAATGCAAGTAAGTTACCAAGGCAAATAAAGAAATTACGCTATCGAATCGTATAGTCTGAGTCGTCAATGATTAACTTCGTACAATAGACACCATCGTCAACGTACGTACAACGGTCCCCCGACGCAACGACTTCAATAATTACATAATAATATTATTTTTATTATTTTTGGAGGACTTTTTGTGTCGGGGGTTATTTAATTTATTAATTTATATTATAAGTATTGTCAAATGTATCAGTTAACCAAACAACAACACAGGACTTTGAGAAATAAAAAATAACAAATATCACTTTAAATATATGGAATTTACAATTTGGTGATTAAATATGTATTATAAAAAATCACCATAAAATCGTTACAGAACAAAATATGTAAATATATTATGTATTTGTTTACACGTTTGTGATTTGTGGTTTTTCTTGTGATATTATTGTAAGGAGGAAAACCATAGAGTTTTTCTCTTTAAACTTTTAAACTAGCAGTTGTTGGCGGATATGTTTGTGTTCAAATAATAAATAGAGATCACCTCCCAAGATCACAGTGGATAGATGTTTTTAGCAGCAGTGATTATAAAACTATGAATGACAGTCTTTGAGATTGAAAAAAATATTGAATCCTGTTTATATTAATAGATCTCCTCTGTAAAAAAAATACAGTCTGTCTTGAATATAGAATACAAGCAATCGTATTAATATTTTGTAAAAAATAAAGACCATCCATTCTCGTAATTATTAAAAACTAGAAATATAAAATAAAAAATGCGTAAGCGAATTTGTCATCAGTATATTTTATTATCACGTTGCTATATAGGGTGGTGGTGGGAGTACCAGTAACCAGATACACAAAAACACGGACGAACGATCTTACTGCTGAAAGATCAATAACAAGAGATTATTACAATAGATATTTAGGTATGTAGATATTTAATAAAAGTGTTCATTACACAGGCAGATAAAACTAAAGCTAGTCTAAGTGTGCTGCGTCATTGATTAAAGATCCCAGTGACCTAGATATGACTCACCCTGATGTAACGTTGACAAATAACCATGGAGTAAGAATGGTTTTTGAATTTCCCTTTAACCTATGGTTTAATTTTATTGAAAACAAGCTGGTAACCTCTTACGTGTTTCGATTAAATGTGTTTTGAGAATTTAAAATATATTCATAAATATTATTGTGAATAGAAATCCCGATATTTCTAAAAACAATGACTTAGGTCATACAGTATCTGCGTTATAAGACAATACATTTTCTAAACACCTATTTCTTATAAATAATTATTAGTCATAATACCACTAAATATGTGTGGAAAAATACATAGAGCTTTGACTATTATTTTAACTACTAAGATCATCCGTCTGTCATGCATTATAGTTTTGCTAAGCGTAAATTCTACATACTATACTTTTTTACATCGTTTCTTATTCAACAACGAAAAAACAACATATTCTTGATTTATATAAAGAGTCGACAACAAATTATAAGAATATATTTTTATATAATCCATAGTTTATTTTGTTCTTTTCTTAGTTACTGTTATATATTTTTATAAATTCTTAGTTCGCTTCCTTGGTTTCCTGCATCCAAGGGCAGTCCGTTAATGATCTGTGCCCTCTGTAATTAAAGAGCAGTTCTCATTTTGCTAACAGACTTGAGAAGGATAGAAGGATTGTGTCAAGGTCAAATACCATCGGAAGGTAGTGGTTAATATTATCTTTTTATCAAAATAACATACCCAAGATTAAAAGACATACTAGCGCCTGTATTTAAGAATATCATTTGTTCAAACAATAGGATCTTTAATGAGAATAAACAATAATAAGATTTTGTTTTTTTTATTTATTTGAAATGCCTGAATTTTGATCAATCACGAGTCTGCAGAGACATATTAATTATTCACGTCGTTCTATCTGAGCCGCTCGATGCTCAATGAGTTTGTCTAATTTTTATTGAAACTACGAGCTATTAGACCATGGCTATTAACATTTTGTTACAACAACTAAGATGAATCACTCGTATCTCTTTCTAGTCTCCTCTTAGAAGACTGATCGCACTGAGCAGGTGTATTATTTGTTTCAAATAATATAACTGCCTTGTTACAAACACACGGACATCACGTGCTTGAGAACTCTATATATATACTGTGACTGTAAATATTGCATTTACCTAAGTACATTAAAATAACCAAATGCAGAGTCATTGCATATTTTCTTCGTGTTATTATTTATATTAATAATACTTGTTATGACAGACTTTACTCAACGTATCTGCCTGAACT
The DNA here is from genome assembly GCA_959347355.1 of Napeogenes inachia. Taxonomy (NCBI): domain Eukaryota; kingdom Metazoa; phylum Arthropoda; class Insecta; order Lepidoptera; family Nymphalidae; genus Napeogenes; species Napeogenes inachia. The sequence continues at coordinate 714,449 of OY365796.1, read as the reverse complement.
TAGTTCACCCATTACGAAATAAATACGAATTTATAGATGACAGCTTTAAAATATTTAAATTATTGACAATTTGTCATTTTAGAAAATTAACTCAATTGGAATATTATTAGGAGGGATTTATTTTGAAATGTGACATTACATAGGTAGTGGTATTATAAAGACTAGACATCTGATAAAATGAAAACTGCGTCTCCGCCGACTAAGATCAGGGCGAGTTGGAGGAATGTATAGAGTCGACCTCTGTACTTTATTCTCTGTGCTTTATTCTCGCTGCCGCCTGCAGACTACAGTACGTGCGGGCTGGCTCGACCGGGATAGCACTATCTTCTACAGAAGAGCGACGTAGTAGTAAAGTAGCATTGATAACTGTTTTGGTACGCTTAACAACAGTGTTGAAGCGCTCCCTATTCCGCTACTATTATTTCTCCCTATACCTTCAAGTCATGTATTATATAGTATAGTACAGTATAATATTGCATAGTATAGTATAAGATGCAATCGGTTAATTACAACTGGACTCTATAATAAGATTTCATGAATATCATGTTTTGAAGGTTAGATTAATGGATATGAAACTAAATCCCAAACTTCAAACTTCCGTCAGTTAAATAAAAAAAATGTAATCGAGAGGAGATATCCCATTATATACGAAGTAACGTTATCTGTGTGACCTTAGAGCAATTGACTGTTACAAGGATCTATAAATGTAGGATGCGGTAAATAAACTTTTTATTACAAGTTGAAACCTATATCTATTAAATATTACTTTCCTAAATTTTGTATATGTAAAGAATGAAAAATATACCGATTCGGGCAGGGATTCGAACCAGCGACCTCTGGGAAAACGTCCCGTCGCTCTTCCAATTGAACTACCGTATCGCTGTCCGTCTCGATGAATTAAGCATTCCTTATGTGATCGTCTTTATCGGGATTTATCTATACTGCAAAGTTATAAACTTTGGTTAGGATATTTGAAGGAAGCCTAATAGATGTCACCACCGTCCCGATTCTATATTTATATTATTTTAAACAAGCTTAACATGGCTATACATGTATATAAATATTTTCAAACATTTATTACCTACATAAAATTGTGAATAAATTGCTCTTGTTACTATTATAGTTAATCTATTACATTTATTTTTATTGCATCAAAACACAGACAAAATTTTAAAAATGTATATTTTTTATGAATTTGGTTGACAAGCTCAACCAAAAGTGGTCAACCTGATGGTAAACGCGTGGTAGAACCATGAAAACCTCAGAAAAAAGAAACTATTAGCCATGAGGGTGATCGATTCTAGGACGAGATGAAAAGCAAGAGAGGGTTCAGGCATACGACTCTCACACTCGTTAAACGAAACGTGTAAATAAAAGGTACTCTAGACGATCTCCGAAAAGATGAAACTACCCCGGTCGAGCCAGCCCGTATACGAGTCGCGGGCAAGTAACTACAGCTATCTCTATCAATCTTACCGTACCTTAACAACAACTTTCCTAAGTGCATGTCGTGTTTTGTTAAAGATATAATATATTCATTACACTTGTAGATGATCTAATTGGAAGTGACATTATGACCCGACCTTATTCATTATTCATTCATAATTATTACAAACAGGAATATTTATATCGACCATTACATAAAATAGAAGAATATTGTACCTATTTATAATATTTTGCTATTTTTCATTAATATTTCAGAGATGGAATGGATTCCTCAATGTCACTGCCACTATGAGAGCGTGACCTTCAAATATTAAAATAACGACGTACCTACACTTTAGGTATAGACTCTCAGAAGTTTATTTTGGAGCGGAACTTGTATAGTAAATATATTTTAATTTATATTTGTGATAAATGTTTGTTTTTGCAAACAGTATGTTTCTGCTCCAAATTTATGATATTTGAAGTGCATACGTTTTCTTTTATAGATTATCCTGAAAGTATAACGGAAATGTAAATAATAAATACTGTGTAAATCTTGTCTATTTTTAGTATTATTTTTATTTAATAAAAAATAAATGCTTAGTTATATATGTACTTACAAAAGGAGACGGGGTTATCTGGGCCTAGTTGTAAAAGGTTGAGACATGGTTTAAAAAAATTGTAACATTTCTAATTCAAACTTTAAAAAAAATTGTTCTAGCCGCAATCAGAAAAAAAGACATTACGAAAATAAGCTTTGCTTCACAATAAATATGTAATCGATAAAGCTACAATCGATTTTTGAGAATGAATAAAATGGTAACAGGAGTTTGTAGGTCCAGAAGTACCGTCTAAAAGTATGTGTTGATTGCAAATGATTAATTTAAACAGTAAAAACATTATAATCATTTATTATGAAACTATCGATTTACGTTAAATTAGTTAATTTGGCATTTAAGTGATAGTCAAAATGTTCACTGCTTTTTCAGTCTGCCATGACAAGGCACCCTCAGAGGCATCTATCAATTAATGCATTCTAAAATCCCTGTTTTTAGTGTTCCTATCTAAATCACGTTTCTTGACTTGTAGTAGCTTGGAGGTTAAGGATCCGTCGTAATTTTTTTATTTATTTTTATTTTATATAATCTAGAGCAGTGTTTTTTAAACTGTGGGTCGCGGAGTCCTGGGGGTCGTGAAACTCTACTCGGGGGGTCGCCGGTAAAAGGAAAACATCATGGTTTACTTTTACAATCAATTAAAATACAATACAATTTCAATGAAAAGGATTGTTTATTTCTTGTTTATTTTTCATGAGATGTTCAAAACGTGCTATTTTTGAAATTTTGACAATCAAATAATTTTCTAATTGCAGTTTATTATTTTTTTAGTCTTAATGTCTACCATTGTAAAGAACGTCAGTTCGCAGAAATATGAAGTGTCGAATGGTTCTAGACGTTTCACGATAGAAATACAATTTTAATTTGCACCATACTAGTGAACTTAAAGCTTCTCTTGCTAGACGGATATTCTTCTTTTTTTTTCACATTTTGTGAATAAAATTCTAACTTAGGAATATCTCCAGCAGCTAAATCTATGAGGTTTTCGTTGCTTATTTGAAATAAGATCGACAAGTTCTAGTAACTTATCCAAGAAAGGGTTAAGAATTAATTTACGCCCATTGTCAGCTTCTGAGTGCAAGCCTGAAAAGTATGATAATAATTTTTCTTTCAAATTATGCAAGCTCTGTATCGTAAAAGGTATGTGCGCGCCTACCATAAGGCATTCGTCTGTTGTATTATCCTCAATAATCTTTTGAACACATAGCAATGATTCAAATAAAAATAAATAGCTGATAAATAAGTAGACTGGGGAAAAACAGACGTTCGACTCGATCGCTTTGGCAAGAGACCAAAAAGCTCGACTGCCAGTTGGTCTGACAGAGAGCTTATCGCCATTCTTAGCGATTCGATCGAGACGAGCCTTCTGCAATGCCTTTTTATAGGATTTGGCAGCTTGATTAAAGGCTCTCTTCTTTGTACTTACATCCGCAGTTTTGCGGCTTCGAGCATCAGCCCAAATGAGGTATGCCGAATGTTTTCGGTCTTAAACATGACCACATTCGGCATTTAACCTTGGGCGAGCTTTGCCACCGATGGGTACGTCAGCAAAAGGAATAAAATACTCCATTGCCTGATGCACCACATCGCTTATAGCATCCGAGCAACTCGACGGATCCAAAAAAAAGAAATAGACCTGCTGCCAGGTGCCAGAGGCATTGAAGTCCTCCAGAAAGACGAGCTGCGCTGAAGGGTACTGATGCAGAGCCATATCAGCAGCCATATCGAGATACTCATATAATCTAATCGTCTCTTGGTTACCGCTGTGCGAACGGTAGACACAGGAATACAGGATTTTTTTTGTTTCTTGTGTCTACTAAAACCCATAGAGAAGAAAAAGAGCGGTCTTCAAGGTGACGGAGGCACTGGATACAGAGGTCGTTCTGCGCGTACAAGCAGACTCCGGCACGTGAGCGAACATTGTTTTTTTTTTTTTTTTTTATTTGATAGAAGGCAAACGAGCAAACGGGTCACCTGCTTGTAAGTAACATCCGTCGCCCATGGACGTCTGCAACTCAAGAGTTACAAACGCGTTGCCGCCCTTTTAAGAAGGAATACGCTCTTTTTTTGAAGGTTTCAATGTCGTATCGGTCCGGAAATACCTCGGGAGACAATTTATTCCACAGATTGGCTGTGCGAGGTAAGAAACTTCTAGAGAAGCGCACAGTGGTGGAACGCCAGCCATTCAGGTAATGGGGATGGTGGTTCTGTCGCGATGGACGATGGTGAATATCTGTGGGTGGTATTAATTCGAACAACTCTTCAGAGCACTCCCCATGGTATAAGCGATAGAGGATGCAGAGGGAAGCTACATCCCTACGCAACGCCAAGGGATCAAGCCGATCGGAAAGATCTTGACAGTCGATGATTCGAGTCGCTCTCCGTTGTATGCGGTCAAGAGGAAGAAGCTGGTACTGAAGTGCACCTGCATAAAGATGAGAACAGTATTCCATCTGCGGCCGAACCTGCGCCTTATAAAGCTGCAGGCGATGGACCGGATTGAAATATCGTCTCGATCTGTTCAGTATACCTAGCTTCTTTGAGGCCAATTTGGCCTTGCCCTCAATATGACCGCGGAACTGGACCTCGCTCGATATATCGACGCCAAGGATTCCAATACTGGCTGCGGCAGTTAGGGGAGTGCTCTCAAATGAAGGTGATACGGCAAATGGTGTCTTTTTTGCGGTGAACGCGCAAACTTGTGTCTTTATAGGGTTAAATTGGACTAGATTAAGTCTGCCCCAATCTGAAACTTTTCCCAAAGTTGTTTCGATTTCAGACACAAGTTTATTTCGGCTCTCAGTAACGTTTTCCCGTGAAATATTAGTGCAGCCGGTATAAAAGGCATCACCCGTACTATCATCCGCACAGCAATGAATGCTGCCGCTTTGCAGCATATCATTAATATGCAGAAGAAATAGTGTAGGTGATAGCACACAGCCTTGAGGGACACCAGCATTGACAGAATTGGAGTTGGAGCAAGCACCGTCAACAACGACTTTCATGCTTCTGTCTGCCAGGAAACTGGTGACCCAGTTGCACAATTTCACGGGAAGCCCATAGGAAGGCAGCTTCGAGAGAAGCGCTTTATGCCAGACCCGATCAAAGGCTTTTGCTATGTCCAAGCTAACCGCCAAGGCCTCTCCCTTGGTCTCAATCGCCTGTGCCCAACGGTGACTTAGATATACTAAAAGGTCACCAGCTGAGCGACCCCTACGGAAACCGTATTGTCGGTCATTAAGCAGCTGGTGATCTTCTAAGTACCGAAGGAGCTGGCAGTTAACAATGGATTCCATTGTCTTTGAGAACAAGGAGGTAATGGCAATGGGTCTATAGTTGGACGGATCCGAGCGATCACCTTTTTTAGGGATCGGGTGCACTAAAGCTGTTTTCCAGCAGTTTGGGACGACGCCGGAAGAGTATGAGAGCCGAAAAAGTCGCGTCAAAACCGGTGCCAACTCCGGAGCACACGTTTTCAGCACAATGGAAGAGATTCCATCAGGCCCACAAGACTTGTGAATGTCCAGGAAAAGAAGTGTTTTACGCACTGAGCGTTCATAGAACCGGACTTCCGGCATGAAGCTCTCGCACTGCGGTATGGTCGGCGGTACGTTTCCCTGGTCATCCAGTGTCGAGTTGGACGCAAAGAGTTTGCCCAGGAGGTCGGCTTTCTCTTTAGCGTCATGAGCCAATGAAAGGTCTTCCCTGCGCAGAGGGGGAAGGGATGGCCTACAGAAATTTCCTTCGACAGCTTTGGCAAGAGACCAGAACGCACGAGTTCCGGAAGGAAGGCTCGTCAGTCTCTTGCCAATTCTGGCGATGTACTCCGACTTTGTCCTGGCTATGTCTCTTTTGAGGGACCTGGAGGCAAAGTTGTACTTCTTTTTTAATTCGCTGGTCTGTACATCCCGTGCCATCGCTGCATTTGCCCAGGCTTGGTAGCAATCCCGTTTTCGGCTATGTATCTGCGTCGCCGTCAAAAAGAACAGGTGATGATGGACAGGTAAAATATAAGAGTGCAAGCCCCTGATATTAATGAGGTCCACTTTAAATGAGGAGTTATGCAACCGCTGTAAAAACTTTTTCTTTTTTTTCTCTTTCTACATAATTAAAAAATAAAAAGTGAATAGGGATGGGAAATGGCAGTTAAACGAGGCGGTACGCATCGAACTAGACTTCGAAGTCGGTTAAGTTATGCTATTGGGAGGCTAGCCTGGAGACTGCGGGGACGCCCGAACCTCCCCAGGGATCGCCATTGAGCTTCTTCGTCTGGTCGCCAACCAGCACGATGTAGCCACCCTGGGATTTTTCGCAGCTGGCGGGGCGGCCTTTCGTGGGTGGCTAACCCACGAATTGGGCATCCAACTATCTACGGGCGGCCAGCGGAAAGCCGTCGCTTCGGATCCCGCTTTCCTCCTCGACTAGACAAACACTAACTCGACGTCAACCGACATCAGACCCTTAACCATACCATAACCCATAAACGACTTCATCGAGCAACGTGCCGGAACACTACTAGGTCGCTTTGCGGCACGACTTTGCCAATGGGTGGTAAGGTTTTTTCCTCCTGGGAGGGAAATTAGGCAGAGCCAAGAAAAACGGACAACAGATTCGGTCTCAGGGGCCTAAAATACACATTTTCCAAAAAAAAACAAAGTTAACATTCCCCCACTTTGTACCCTACGACCAAAATATCAATTGATCGCATAAAAGTTTACTCTTACGCTTTATTTACATAGCCTCCATTTTAGTGAGTATCTTATTTCTGTGTTTTCAGATTACCAAAATCGGAAAAAAAAATCGATAGTATACTACTATATTAACTATTAATTGCCACAACTTTCATCTTATTACAGTCTGGGCCCAAGGATGTATCCGTTTCCTTTATGAATAAGTTATTTATAAAATGACGCACGTATTACAACTCGCCAAAGTATAATTTATTTAATTTGGGAGCCATTGATCTAAAATATGGCGCCGAAATATTACGATGCCAAAACCAATAACTACTTAGTGTTAAACTGTATGCTAAAATAATCACGAACACAATGCATTGTTATATTTGGATGCTTAATTTTACATATTTTCGCGTAAATATTAATACATACATAGTACATCTTTATTAGTAGATACTACACATAAAATATTTTTTTTAACAATTATAATCATTACCGACGCCATCCTCACGTTTACAACATATTTCGGGACGAACCAAAAACAAAATTATTTAATAAAAAAAATATATATATATAGAATCGATAGGGGCAGATATTTAAACTCGCGACCTCTGAGAATCCGTTCCGTCGCTCTCCACATTAAACTACCGTATCGTTACCCGTCTCCGTGAATTAGGAATTCTATATGAGATCATCTTTATAGGGACGGTGGTGAAATTTGTCAGGCTTCTTTCGAAAATCCTAACCAATGTTTCTAACATTGTAGTATAGATAATCTTTAAAAAGATGCAGAAAATTGATGTAAAACATTAATGTCGGTTTAGCAGTAAGAGAAAAAGTATATAGATCGTTGTATGGGGAACCTCTGTACGTACGTTGAAGATGGTGTCTATTTTACAAGGTTTTAAAAGGTAATAAATTTATAATAATAAAGGATTTAGACTAGATTATTGTTATAGTGTCATTTGCCTTAGTAACTTATTTGCATTTTGAATTCTTCCTTTATTTAGTGGTCCTCCGACTCAACTATTTCAATAAGTACATAATAATATTAATTTTATTCTTTTTAGAGGTCTTTTTGTATCGGGGGTTTTATTATAAAAACGCAATCAAATCCGTCCACTCGTTTAGCTGCTACGATACCTCAGACAGAAACACAGACACACAGATAAACTTGTTAGACTTATTTTAGTTTTCACCCTTCTTTTTGAGTTGGGGATTAGATGTAACTTAAAAGCTAGAGCCTAAAATCGGTATTCTTACGGTCGCTTCTCAATACAGTTTTAATAACTTACTATATATTCGCCAAAATTAAAATGACTATAATAAAAACAGCGAGAGACATAAGATCAATACAAGAAATAAAAATAGGCTCGTAACGCCTAAATTTCGACTTCAAAAAGTTTAAAAATCCTTCATGGGTTTAAGTATATGCATATATAATAAAGTTCCACAAGATATCTTAGATCTTCCTTTTCTTGATTTTAAATCTGAAATTAAAGGTATATTATTAAATAAATCTTACTATAACATTCAAGTTTTTGGTTGACCGAAATGTGTGGAACTTTGGTCATTGACTCATTTGTAGGTTTAATGTTAGAGTCAAAAATCAATTAAATTTAATTAAAAATAACATCTGTTGGATTTCTGACCAGCTCTTCTCAGCAGAACAGCATTCCGAGCTGGTGGTAGCTTTCTTACAGACTGACTATACTGACCAATTAAATGTAATTGACGATTAAAGAGTGCTTGTAAATGCTTACTTGAATAAATTTATTTTGAACTAGCTGACCGGGCGAACTTCGTACCGCCTTAGCATTGCAATGATGCACTACTTTATTTTGTATAGCTGACCTATCTTAGGTATGAGTACCTATTCAATTTGAACTGAATCCTCCATATAAAAATGAATCCATAATTCCCTGGTCTCGCTATTCCTGAAAATGACTACTAATTTTACATTAAATAAAAAACAAAATATATATTTTCATAATAGTGTTTATTTCTTAGGATTCAATAATTTCACTAATATTTTTACAAATCGCTATTGAACAACTTTGCATTTTTATTTAAACACTAAGCTCAATACGATGCTCTTTCATCAATATAATCTATGGCTGTGAATGACATTGACATTTGTTACTCGCGTTTTTTTAAATATGCAAAATTAAATGTACATTTTTCAATATTTCTGAGAGATTTTCTTAATATTTTTTTACGTAAGAACCTTCTCCTAATAATAACAAATACAACAAAAAAAGAATTAGTGAAATCGGTCCAGCCATTCACGGGTGATGCCGTGACCAAGGAAAACGGGTTTCATTTTTATATATATAGATAGATATATAGATTTGAATTTGAATGGTCGGGAAAGAATGGATATTCAAATAAATAATGCTTAGACAGTGGAACCATGAGAAATCATTTGTCGCGTCGGTGTCTCCCTGTACATAGTGTATATTTTTAAAACATCGGATCCCGGCTTGGAATCAATAAAACACTATATTGAGTGACATCTATCGATCACTTTATTGCATGAACTATTTTATTTCAGTTTAGTTTTTTGAAACTGTGTCACTATTATGGTAATGTAATAAAATATTCCCGGTGGTACCACAACATATTTTATGATTGATTTATTGCGTCGTTAAACAATGGTTTTGTATTTAATATGTAGGTACGGTCGCTTTGAGGCCCCAAATATAATCTAGCCTAGAAAATAACTTTTTTATTGTTCGAAGAAATTTGCGAAAGTTAGAGCTCAAGTAGTTTATGGTTTGGGTTATAAATAGAAACGTCAAACCGTTATGAAACTTCTTTATGACATATATTTTTTGAAAAATAAATTCACTAATTACAACTTTACAGGAATGGCTAATTTAGTTAAATTAGATAAAGTTTAAGCAAAAATAAAGATGGCGCGTAACAGAAAAACGTTATAATTTTTTGACATTGCTATAAAATTTCTTCCATCCGTCGATAAAAAAGTTTCACTTCAAATATGGCGCGTAACAGAAAAATGTGACTTAGAAATAAAGATGGCGCGTAACAGAAAAACGTCATAATTTTCATTAATATTAATTAGTTAAAACGTAAGAAGTAAATCGACTGTTTCTGACGTATAATATTCTCATAAAAGAAACACATAAGTACCATAAAAAAACAGACAAATGTACACAATTCACTTTAATAATAATAACTTTAGACTTCTTAACATGTTGGATCGTCACTATATCACAAATAAAATTATTCTTCTTAATTGTTTCTGTTGTTTCGAGGTTTTGTTTGTCCTAGGTATAGCAAAACAGACCTTGTAAAGATCAGGACCCCAATGCTCCATTTCTCAGCCAAAACTCTTATTTCTTTTCATTCTTACTTCTTCTATTTCAGACAATCAATGTATTTTAAAAATATTATAAATTATATTTCATAATTTCTTCTTCATTTTATAATCTTAATTTATTTATTAGTCTCAATAGCAAGTCCATAAAATCGTATTGTCCAGTATATAATCACAATTCATTATTTAATTATAAGACTCTAATCCGATAATTTTATTTTTGGTTTGTTTGTTTTGAAATCCACATTCCTGTCATTTTAATTATTTATTATTACCATAGCAACATAGTCTAAAAGAGATGAAGCTATACGAAATAAAAGTGATGTCTCTTTTCCTCTTATTGCAGTAATAGAAAAGCATTCGTTCATTTACGTCACGTCTACGTCACTAAGCAGGAATAAAACAACATTGTTTTATAAAGTTCATGGTACGAATCAAAGTAATATTATTGTAATATTGCTACGAAACGTCTTAAAACTATGATAGTTTTTAAGAGTTCATGGTAGGCCCCTATATCACAAATAAAATTTTTCTTCATCATGGTTTCTGCTGTTTCGAGTTGTTGTTCATTCTAGGTATAGCAGAACAGACCTTGTAAAAGATCAGGACCCCAATGCTCCATTTCTCAGCCAAAACTCGTATTTCTTTTCATTCTTTCTTCTTCTATTTTAGACAATCAATGTATTTTAAAAATATTATAAATTATATTTCATAATTTCTTCTTCATTTTATAATCTTAATTTATTTATTAGTCTCAATAGCAAGTCCATAAAATCGTATTGTCCAGTATATAATCACAATTCATTATTTAATTATAAGACTCTAATCCGATAATTTTATTTTTGGTTTGTTTGTTTTGAAATCCACATTCCTGTCATTTTAATTATTTATTATTACCATAGCAACATAGTCTAAAAGAGATGAAGCTATACGAAATAAAAGTGATGTCTCTTTTCCTCTTATTGCAGCAATAGAAAAGCATTCGTTCATTTACGTCACGTCTACGTCACTAAGCAGGAATAAAACAACATTGTTTTATAAAGTTCATGGTACGAATCAAAGTAATATTATTGTAATATTGCTACGAAACGTCTTAAAGCTATGATAGTTTTTAAGAGTTCATGGTAGGCCCCTATATCACAAATAAAATTTTTCTTCATCATGGTTTCTGCTGTTTCGAGTTGTTGTTCATTCTAGGTATAGCAGAACAGACCTTGTAAAAGATCAGGACCCCAATGCTCCATTTCTCAGCCAAAACTCGTATTTCTTTTCATTCTTTCTTCTTCTATTTTAGACAATCAATGTATTTTAAAAACATTATAAATTATATTTCATAATTTCTTCTTCATGTTATAATCTTAATTTATTAGTTTCAATACCAAGTCCATAAAACCGTATTGTCCAGTATGTAATTACAATTCATTATTTAATTATAAAACTCTAATCCGATAATTTTATTTTTGGTTAATGTAAATTGTGTTTTATAATCCACATACTTGTCATTTTGATTATTTAGTATTTCCATAGCAACATGGTGTAAAAGAGATGAAGCTATACGAAAACAAGCACACTGTTAAAGAACAACAAACCACGCTGACATCTTACTAAAAAGCTGTAACACGCAGCCGCATACAGTGTAAAATAGTGTGTATATTTCTGTCTCATTCTTTACCGGCTTCATTCTACACATTTTTGTATTTGTGTCTCTTACCTGTCGTATTTTCCGTTGCATCAGGTTTGAAATCACAACGATTCTAAAGAAGTTTCACTTCAAAAAATATTTTTATGAAAGTTGTATAACATGATATTTTTTTAGTAAACAGTAGCCTGTAACCTGTAGCGTATCGGCTGATAATAATTTAATTGAAAGTAACATCAATGATAGAAAAGACGATAATTATTATAGTCTTAAATAAACGTAGTCGTAGTTTCATCGCGTAATGCAGAGTGATGAAAAGTATTTAGCGTATTTTTTTTAACGTTGTTCCTTATCGCGCGTTGTGCAATGGGGCTAGACGGTAAAAATTCTTACGAAAAGTTGGAACGACATGTTTTGCTATATCTCTCTCTTATAGAAAGCAAGCGAGATATTTTCATTTCTATCATTATTCATTTTTGTATTATATTAAATTGCTTAGTAGTTCTGTATTATTTATTTGATATTGGAGTTTGTTCTTTTAGAATCAACTTGCAAATAAGACAGTTTAAATGAAAATAATAATAGAAATTTGTGATACTCGTAATGTTTTGTAATAACGCCATCTATTCATACCTTAAGGAAACATTACTACATCTTATATAAACATATCAGAACAAAGTGAAACCGCTACGTGGCGCGACAATAACTCGCGAGTTATTGATTACCACTTTTTAATTTAGTTATTTTTCTTTTATGTTTATAAAAAATATTAAAAGCTTTTAAGGTAAATTTTTAAAATTACAATTCCTTCAATAATTAATCGAAAGAAACTTTGTTCCATCCGGGTGCCCCTTGACACCTCTTAGTTTTTTTTTTTTTACCAAAACTAGGTTAATGCTTGTCTACATTCCGCCTGATGGTAAGTGAAATGTAGTCTTAGGTGGTAACGCGCATTAACCTAGCAACCTATTCACTCTCCTCTTAAAGACACCTACATTATATTTGACCGAAATACCGACGCAGGCAAATTGTTCTAGTCCTTCGCTGTACGTAATAAAAAAGACGAAGCATAGCGCTTCGTTCAGACAGGTGGAGTGTCTACAACGTAGGGACGGATACCTGCCGTGCGTCGGGACGTCCGGTAATGGAACGGGGATGGGGGAATTAAATCGTGTAATTCCTGCGCACACTCACCAAAATGTATCCTATAGAATACTGAGAGGCTAGCAATTCTACGTCTGTGTTCAAAGCTGTGGAGGTTGGCGTCAACTAATTTAAGGTCGCCAATTAGCCTCTTTACTCGCCTCTCAATTGAGTCCAGAACCGCAAGATGAGTCTTTGCGGCACCAGAAAATATGTGGCCACAGTTCTCTACACACACCGGATCTGTGCTTTGTATAATACAAGTAGCTGTCCTGGTGTAAAGTACTGTCGGACTTTCGCAAGAACGGCAAGCTTTTCTGCAGCTGCTCTTGCTCTGGACTCAATGTACTGACCAAAGTTGAGATTCGAAGAGATCTCTAAGCCTAACAACTGAAGCCAATCACTGTATTCCAAGGATACATTTTGGAAAGTAGGAGCCAAGGTGAAAGGGCTCCTTTTGGCGGTGAACAAGCACGTCTGCGTTTTGGTGGCGTTGAATTTAACAAGATTGGCATTGCCCCATGCGGAGACTGTCTGAAGTTTGTCATTCAAACGTTGCACCATGGCTTCTCTTTCAGACTGTACTTCATCTCTACTACCCCGAGAACTTGGCAGATGTCTTTCTAAAACTGTGATGTTTGTTCGCATACCCATAGATACGGGGCTTCAGCAGATCGTTAATGTGCAGCAGAAAAAGAATTGCAGAAAGAACGGATCCCTGAGGTACTTTGTCAATTTTGTCAAGGGTTTCAAAGAACACCCGTCGACAACTACACGGAAAGATCTCTGGCTCAGAAAGTCCGCTACCGGTACGTGAGCAAAAGGAATAAAATACTCCATTGCCTGAAGCACCACATCGCTTATAGCATCCGCACAACTCGACGGATCCAAAAAAGAGAGACAGACCTGCCGCCAAGGATAAGACGCAAAAAAGTGTCGCATCTCATCCCAATCTGCTGATTTGTATTTCCATACTCGCCTAACACCATGTGGTTCGAGGGCTGGTGGGAAATATGTATATACAGATTTCACCAGACAGTGATAGGAGGTTCCCAAGGGGGAGGTGACCTCTACGATATCTGTCCGGATCAGTTGTCAGCAGAAGGTCCAGGCAATTGGCTGTATGGCCTACCACATCTGGTACCCTTGGCGCTTGCCTCACCAGCTGAAAGTGGTCCAAGGACAACGCAAAGTTCCGTGCTTCTCTTCCAGCATGGTCGGTCTTCTGGTACGGGAACAGCCAGTTCTGATGACAGGCATTAAAGTCCCCCAGAAAGACGAGCTGCTACGAAGGGTACTGATACAGGGCCATATCTGCAGCCTCACTGAGGTACTCAAATAATCGGGTGTCTCCTGGTCACCGCAATGGGAATGGTAAACACAGGAATACAGGTTTTTGTATCCACTAAAACCCATAGGATAGAAAAAGTGGGGTCAAGGTGACGGAGAGGCTTGATACAGAGGTCGTTCCGCGCGTACACACTAACTTAGGCCCGTGAGCTTTGCCGGCGACCGGATGTTATGGTCTACCACCAAGTATAATTATGGATGGGTGCATGAGAACGGGGTGACCGAAAGACTCAAGCGGAGAGCGTGAAGAATGACATGGTAGAGAAGCAAGTATCTAATGCGATATAAGAATGTGGAAGCTATGTTTATATTGCGACGACCCCAAGTACGGACAGAAAAATGACATACATATTCTTTAAAATCTAAACCTAGACTCAAATAATTACAAGGTCTTAGGTACTGATCGACCAGCCATTAATTAACCTTACACAATTAATTAAGAAGCTGAAAATAAACTGTTCTATTTAAATATAGCTATGTGTTCAGTTCAGGTTAGTTGTTTCTAAACCAACCAAGACTGGATGTCTGGAAAAGGAATAAAGTTTTTTGGCAAGACTTCCTTTATGATGTCACCTTTGGAATAAGTAAAATGTAATCAAACGCAAAAATAAACCATTTGGTTTCAAAATAATGATTTCCTTTGACGTGCAACGATTAATAATTCTAAACTATTGAGCAGGTTGAAAGGAACATAATATATTTAAAGTAGATACTTCTATTACCTATCATTTTTTTTTACTTTTTTTTTATTTTTAGCTCATTTTATGTTTCTCTGAGACACTTCCTCCAACCTCCATCAAAATCTTATCTAAGAAAGAAGACGATCCGAAGTAGCCATAGTAATACTTATATGAGTGGGAAGGTACTGTATGGCCATTATAATCCGAGGTACAAATTAGTGTAGTCGCCCTCAGGGTTTCAACTATAGTTGTGTTAACTCTGTGGTATCTGTAAGTCAGATACAATGTGAAGGTTCATGGTTTTAAAATCAAAATAGTCAGAGGCTAAATTAATTAACACTTCACGATACTACACTGTGGTCACAAAAAAAGCACAGTAACATTCAAAATATAAAGGTGCTATGCACGGTAGCTAATTTTTTACACCGCAACGTAGATTGTAATAAGGGTGTAATAACATTTGTGTTTCTTTCTGTGTATAAATTCATTTTTATGTCTGTTCGGGGCATCAAAACGGTCCACTAAGACACGACAGCGACACTGCCGCGGCGGGTTGATGAGACTGATAGTAGGGGAGGAGAAAGGGGATTTGGGGATTCACTCGAACGCGGCAGATTGAGATACAGGAGATTCCATGTACCCAGACGAGTACTATGCAGCAAATATGAGATACCTATACATGACCGCGCCTCAGATATAAGCGGTCAGATAAGTAAAAAAAAAGATTTATATAAATATAGAATGTAAAAAACCGATACGGACAGGACAGGTTTTTTACATTCTATATTTATATAAATTTAAATAAGCTTAACATGGCTGTACATGTTTAAAGATATTTTCAAAAAAAAAAAGATGTTTTAGTTTCAATTAACATCCCCTTAGAAAATCTGACAAGCTCGATAAAATGTATTTTTTTTATTTTTTTAACGACGTACGTCCACCTCTACTACGCAAATGATCAGATTAACATACGTTCTTTCTAAAATGTTCGGGGCACAGATGTTATCAACACATATCTGACCTTCGGCTCCCTGATGGCAGATTTTTTTTTATGGAAGAGGAGGGCAAACGAGCTGGCCGGTCACAAATGACTTGTGATCACCGCCACCCATGAACTCTTGCAACATCCGAGGATTTACAAGAATGTTGCCGGCCATATAGGTAGGAGTAGACGCCTTTTTTGAAGGTATCCATGTCGTACCGATCTGGAAATACCACCGAAGGGAGTTTGTTTCACAAGCGAGTGGAACGTGGAAAAAATGTCCTTGAAAATCGCACGGTAGAGGATCGCCACGCATCCAGGTGGTAAGGATGATATTGGAGGCGATGGCGCGTTGTGCGGTGGATAAATTCGGCGGCAGGTATCAGATCGAATAGTTCTTCGGAACATTCCCCGTTGTAAATGCGGTAGAAGACGCACAAAGAAGCCACGTCTCTACGCAATGCCAAAGAGTCCAGCCGTTCGCAGAGCACCGGGTCCCCGACAATCCGAACGGCTCTCCGTTGTACGCGGTCAAATGGTAGAAGCTGATATTAGAGTGATCCGGACCAGAGATGAGAACAGTACTCCATGTAAGGCTGGACCTGCGCCTTATAGAGCGCAAGTCTTTGGCCAGGTTTGAAATACTGCCTCCAAGGCTAACTTGGGCTTGCTCTCCAGATGACCACGAAACTGACAATCGCTCGAAATGTCGAGACCCAGTATTCTGATACTTGGCGAGGCAATGAGGGGAGTGCTCTCGAAGAGCGGTGATACGACAAATGGGGTTTTCTTAGTGGTAAACGCGCAAACTTGTGTCTTTAGGGGATTGAACTGAACGTGGTTCATTTCACCCCACTCAGAGATCAGCCCCAAGGAAGTCTCTATAGAAGACATAAGTTTCTTTCGGCACTCGTCGACGTTTTCCCGAGAGTGACCTGCACGGCCAGAATATACCGCATCCCCAGTGCTGTCATCCACATAACAATGTATGTTGGAGATATCCAACATACCACTGATTTGCAGGAGGAACAGAGTTGGGGATAGCACGCAGCCTCGGGGTACACCAGCGTTCACGGGCTTAGGGTCCGAGCAAAAACCGTCGAGAACGACCTGTATGCTCCGCCAAGTGAGGAAGCTGGTGATCCACTTGCATAAACTCTGGGGAAGCCGATAGGAAAGTAGCTTCGAAAGAAGCCCCCTGTGTCATATACGATCAAAGGCTTTCGCCATATCCAGACTAACTGCCAGACCCTCTCCCTTGCTTTCAACAACAGCTGTCCAAGGGTGTGTAAGATACAACAGAAGATCACCAGCCGATCGACCATGGCTAAAGCCATATTGCCGGTCATTGACCAACTGGTGATCCTCGAGGTAGGTTAGGAGCTGTTTATTGATGATGCTCTCCATTACTTTGGAGAGAAGAGAGGTAATGGCGATAGGTCTGTAGTTAGCTGGGTCCGAGCTATCACCTTTTTTCGGGATCGGATGGACAAGGGCACGCTTCCATGACACCGGGACAACGCCTTTCAAGTAGGAGTACCGAAATAGACGCGTTAGCACTAGTGTCAACTCAGGGGCACATGTTCGTAGCACAACTGGAGAGATACCATCTGGCCCACTTGACTTATGAATTTCCAAGGAAAAGAGGGTTTTTCGGATGAGTTTTTGTCGAAAAACTATTTCCGACATAAAGTTTGGACACCGCGACGGTATAGGCGGTGTCCTCCCCTGGTCGTCCAAAGTTGAGTTTGAGGGAAAAAGAGTGCCCAAGAGATTGGCTTTCTCTTTTGCCGTGTGGGCCAAAGAGTCGTTCCCAGTGTGCAATGGCGGCAGGGATGGCTGACAGAAGTTTCCCAGACTGGCTTTGGAAAGCGCCCAGAACTTGTGCGTGCCAGCTGATCCCCAATTTCGACGACATGCTTTAACTTTGCTCTAGCGATTTTCCGTTTGAAGAATCTGGAGGCACGATTAAATTTCCTCTTCAGAACTCTAGAGTTCGGATCCTTAGTGACTAACTCATTAGCCCAAGCTTGATAAGTTTTCCGGATTCTCTCACTCACCGACGAAACATAACCAAATGAATTTGGTTACTACACGTCGGTCTTCTGTGTGAGGGTGGTCCTTCCCCGGTCGAGCCAGCCCAATACGAGCTGCGGTCAGATAACTACAGCTAGGCGCTACCACCTATAAAGATATAGATTATATAACATTTTTTATCTTTTTTTCATCTACTCTTTGCCACCTTATAGATTACATGAAGCTCGATTAAATCCCCATTTAACATCGTGGGCTCCCCTGCTATGATGGTTCTGACATAGGTATCACTCTCGTTTCTTCTACTGATCTTACTTTCTTCACACAGGTTATTCTTATGTTAAACGCTAACGGCCTTACTTATAAACAAGGTTTAACATTTTAAACCAAATATAAATTCGTAATAAGGAAAATACTTACTAATAAACTCGGTGTAACTTAAACCTAGCATAACCTAGATTTAAAGTGCTAACAAATTTAAAACATCGTTAAACCAACTCTCACCCTACCCTGACAATACATCCTGACAATACCTTAGGACACACTGTTTATAGGAAACCCACACATACAGATAGGTACCTCAACGGTAAATCACACCACGACCCTAGCTAGTTAGCTACAGTTGGCAAATCTTTGTTTCAGAGAGCACATCACATCTGTGACGCTGAACACCTAGAGGACGAGCTGCAGCATGTCAAGCATGCCTTGTTCAACAACCACCTGCCCGTATCTCGCCAGCGTCGCAGAAACCACATCAAGCCACCCACAGTTGAGCGTCAACCGGCCCTACTACCATATGTGAAAGGGGTTACTGACAGAATCGGCAACATCTTAAAAAAGGTTTCTATTAGAACTATCTACAAACCTCAAAGGAAAGTGAGCCAATTCTTGAGACACATCAAAAGTAATATTCCTTTACAATGTGCTGGAGTATATAAACTTGACTGAGATTGTGGCTTGTCATACGTAGGTCAAACAAAGAGGAACATGGGTAAATAGTTAAGGAACAGGTATCGGATATCAAGCATAGGCTTACAACGAAGTCGGCAGTGTGTGAACATACCATAGACAAGCCCAATCATTATATAAGATTTGATAAACCCAAAATCCTCGCTAAAGAACAACGTTACAATGGAACCCAATAATGCCAATAAAGAATACCAAGAATGGTTCGTGAGGCTATTGAAATTAAAAAACATCCTAATTTTAATAGAAAAGATGGTTGGGGATTATCTAACACCTGGGACCCACTTTTGAAAAATATAAAATCCCATGTCTGTGACCGCACTGTAAGACCTCAACTCTTAGTGCGTTTTGTGTGAATCCTGAACTGTAAGCCCGGAAGCGTAAAAACCGTTGGAGGTAGATCACTAATTAACTGACTTACTGACAGACACCTCCATCTCGTCTTACCGTGAACACGATTGCTGCAAAACATTCGAAACGTCGGGTTAGATTTAAAATGTAAATTTAAAATTTAATTCAATATACGCGAGTTAAATCCGTAAAAATAGTTTTATTTCAAGTAATAATATTGTTGATTCAATGCAATAGTCTTGGAGAGAAACTAAAATATTAAAAATATTGTTTGGTGTTGATTGTTTGGTGGTGAAATAACAAAGGATAATCTTCACTGCTTCAGAGAGATAAGTACAGCATTAAGATATCGGGGCCGCAATCGAGTAAGATATACATATTTTTTACACAATTTTTAAATATAAATGTAAATATTCCAGAATTCATGTATTTTTTATATATTTCAGATACAAGGTGACGCTGCAAACATTTATAGGTTATTTCATCAGTCCGTTACTGGAATATTCAGGCGACTTGTTAAATCCATGTAGTCAAAAATATTACATTATATTATATTAGAATAGACTGCACTCACAATGCCTAAAGTGCAAGGTTTACGTAGTCAGTTCTATATACATTGTAAAAGTATTTGAATTGTCAGATAGCCTTAGCAGAGATGTAAAATCTACTCACCAGAACAAACCATTTCACTCAATCATGAAGAAAGTAGAAGACAACTAAGGACCGAAAATTTGCTAAGGCAAAACGGATACGAATGTATTTTTATTAATAATACAAAAAAATATTTGTCTATACCGACAGGGTTCAGAACTTCCTTCTAAAACACCAAAATGTGAATGGTGGCTTCAGCAGTGCTAATATAGCAATATAATAATTGTAATTGAAATAAATATATTGGATATTTAACTATCTGTTTTTTATTTCTTATTATAAAATTACAATAAATCTGAAAACGGAATTCTTGTATTGTAGCATAATACGAGTAGGTACCTACTATACAAAACACTAAAGTAAATGTTAGTAGAAAGTTTTAAATAGATGTACTTCTCAAAAATGTTATTAAATTACAAAAATAATGTACCTTTATTAAATTACAAAATTACGTTTAAAAAAAGTTTATAATATCTCCTCAACTACTTGAGTCCACGGTTTTAG
Organism: Napeogenes inachia; assembly: GCA_959347355.1. NCBI lineage: Eukaryota > Metazoa > Arthropoda > Insecta > Lepidoptera > Nymphalidae > Napeogenes > Napeogenes inachia. Next base: position 694,091 of record OY365796.1, on the reverse strand, counting down.
TTTCGTCTTATTTGTATTTAAATGGTTATTTTCTTTAATTAGTATTGTAGATTCAAAATTTCTCTTAGAAGTTGCTGCAATAAAAATATATTATAAGCAATGAGAAATACAAGAATTAGAATAGTAGGTAGGTGTGGATTTCATATTGTAATAACATTGTAATTATACCTTTTCCTCTTTTTTCGTATTTTTCAGTTAGCACGTGCGTTCTTTTTTATTAGTAATTTCATAATAGTTATTAAATAAAATTATGAAACGAATAATTTATTATTTACTTAAGTTATAACGTCATTATACGTCAACTTAACATTAAAGGTACCAAAGTATATCTACAGAAAAAACATAATTTTCAGTTTTTTTCGCAAGTTTGTATATGAATTCCGACGTTGCCGTTTTGAGCATTTGACATAATTATAGAATGGTTATGACAATGTTATACCGAGTTTATTAGTAAGAAATTATTCTAACGTTATTCACAGCTTAAACCGAATATTCATAGTTTATGTCATGCTATAACCATTGCATAGTATTTTTTTATAAATAACAGGGTTAGGGTATACGTGTTTTCATTTTCCTCTAAAAAGATTCTGGTTATATTGTATTATTAACTATGATGAACTTTCAGCTATGTTAAAAAATGGGTGTAGACTATGTTTAGTTTTCTGTTCTGAATTGAGTGTTAACAGAGTGTTTTTGGGTGATTCAATATATTATGCTGAAAACATAATATGAATAAAACTTTTATAAGTATATTAATAAGTATGTACATATATGCGTAAAGCAAGTCACTTCTTTGCGACATTTTTTTTTTTTTTTTTTTTTTTTTTTTATTTATTTATTTATTTATTATTTTATTTAACATAACAATTAATATGGCACATCACAAGTTTTATAAACTTTACCGTGTGTCATAGTCACTGATTTTTATTAATAGATGTGAGGGTAGACAAACATAAGAATTAATAAGAGATCGTCACTCGCATCGACCACTCAGCGTTAGGCAACATAACAACATTGAAAACCGGTTGTCTTAGAATGCAATATACAGGAGGTTACTAAAAGATTAGAAAAAACAGAATTAATTTAAGTTATTATTGTACTATATTAATAAAGTAATTTTTAAGTTTAAAATTTATATTTTTTTCATTCACTTCAGATACTAATGATGTTGGTAGTTTATTTATTAGATCTGGAACCAAAAATTCCAATGTTCGTTTTCCATACAAGTTATTATATTTGGGTACCTCCAGTTTAGGCTTTAATGATCTACGAGTATTGTTATATTTATAAATTAAAGGGGTTTTAAGTTTTTCGTTGAAGAATTCTTCCTTAAGTAAGGTATACTCAACTTTTTTGTGAATTGGTATCACTTTGCACTGATTAAAAAGATGGTGATAGTTTGTATCTTTATGTTTTATTTTAATGTAGTCAGGCACTATGGTTTTTAACGTTCGCAGCTGTAGTAAGTAAATATTGTCTAAATGTGATTTGTAGGTCCTCCCAAAACTAGATAGACCATATGAAATAAAAGATTCTACTAATGACCGATACAACTGGATCAGAGTTTTGTATGGGATTTTGTGCTTTATTATAGCAAATTTTGCTAGCAGTGCTCGAAGTCTATCACATACTATTTTAATGTGATCTTTCCAATTTAGCCGATCATCTATTAGAAGTCCCAAATAGGTCTGCGTTCTTACAAGCTCCAGTTCTTCACAGGTACAGGGTGGCATTGTGGTCTGTCTGGATGTTTTGTGAAGGCATTGGTGGTTATGCATGATTATTTTAGGTATAATGTTGCTTCTATTTCGACTAGTACTAATATACATTAACTTGGTTTTTTTATTATTAATAGCTAGTCCTTTGTCATGAGACCATCTAAGTAGAATATTGAACTCTTCCTGTAATATGCAAACACTATCGTTGATGTCTTTACCGGCTGCGATCAGACAAGTGTCGTCCGCATATTGATATATTTCGCAACGCTTAATAGTGTTTACGAGACTATTAACATACGTAATATAGTGCAACGGCCCTATTACGGATCCTTGTGCTGTACCTACGGAGATATCAATGTAATTGCTCATAGTGTTTCCCACTTTAACCGCGTATTTTCTATCTGTGAGATAGTCCCTACACCAAGTTAGTAGAGGACCTCTTATACCATTGTCATTTAGACTATCTATAAGCTTATCATGAGATAGAGTATCAAATGCCTTGCTGTAGTCGATGAATATGGCCAATACGTGTTTTTTTTCATTCAGATGTTTATAAATGCTATTAGTAAAAGCCGACAATAGCTGAGTGGTACTTTTTTGTGGCTGGAACCCATATTGTTTGTCCGTTAGTATATGATTTTTAGCATAAAAATTATAAATTTGTTTACATATATACTTTTCAGCTATTTTATCAATAGTTGGTAATATAGTTATGGGCCTATAGTTATTATAGTCAGACTGGCTGCCTTTTTTATGGATAGGTCTAACAATGCCAGTTTTCAGAATGTTTGGATAAATTCCTTTCTTTACACATGCGTTAATGAAATTTGCTATAGCTTCTTTAACCTGCGAACAGACTGTCTTAATGTCTATAGCTCTTATACCATCTATACCAGGTGCTTTATTATTATTTAAGCGTTTAATAATTTTTTCCACAGCAACACTATTTGCGGGCTTATATAGCATTGATAAATCAGCGTTGTCACTATACAAAGATTTTTGTAGTAATGGCACTTTGCAATCAAGAATAGATTTCTTAACATTTACGTTAAAGGTTTCCGCAAAAGAACGTGCTATGCAAAAAGGTGTGTTTCTAATACTATCAAAATTTTTCAGTATAATATCATCGATTGACTTCTTGATTCTACCTGTTAGTTTATTCAACAGTTGCCAAAGAGCTCTTGGATTATTTTGATTTTTGTTAATTTCAGATTTTAACCACTGATTTTTACGACGTAGGATTATTGAGTTAGCATAATTTCTTGCCCTATTGTATTCTTGTTTTAATAACATGTTACCGCTGTCTTTAATCCACTTATTAAATAAATTGTCCCTATATTTACATATCTGTAATATTTTTTTATTCATCCATTCATTATTAGCACGTTTTGGCTTTATTATAGTTTTAGTATCGAATTTGGATTTTTTATAACAGTCAGTAAAATTATTATGCAAAAAATTGTAAATTTCACAGGGACAACTCATTTCTTTTGTTTTTTCCCAGTGAACATTATTTAATAATTTTGTAAGTTTAACCTTATTTATGCAAGTTTTGATTCTAGGAACATCCTGTATATATGATCCGACGCAGGCAAATACTACAGTGCGGTGGTCCGCTAGTGTCGTGCCAATCGCTGATGTGTAGAGGTCCTGTGTATGAGATCTCGCATAAATATGATCAATGCATGATTTAGTGAGCCTACCGGCTGTTATTTCTGTACGCGTGTTATTAGTGATCCCACGAACAAGACCCCTACTATACAATGTATCATTGTACTTATGTTTTATAGGATTATCACAATTTAGATCTATATTAATGTCTCCTATCACAAACAATTCGTTATGGCAATGTAGACGCAATAAATTATCCAGTTCAGTGATAAAAAAAAAAAAAAAGTGTTTACTGTTATTAGGCGGACGATATACAGCACAAATATCTGCCAAATAACCCGACTGAGTAGTAATTGTGCATAAAATACATTCAAAATATTCCGTATTAATGTTCTTAGTTAAAATTCTATGTTTATTATGTATGTATATCGCAACACCGCCTCCTCTACGGGTTCTTCGCAGACAAGTTATCATTTGGTACTCATTTATATTAAATAGAATATTTAATGAATATGAAATAGGCTATTTAAAGATATAGTCATCCTTATACCTAATGGAGATGAGTATATATTTATATATTCTGACTTAGTCACATTAATGTAAATTAATGTAATATTGTGCAATTTAATAATATTCATATCAATAAATATTCTACCCAGAAAAAGACGTGGTCACGTAAATCTTCGCCCGTAAAACCGACTTTACAGGCAACCATATTTTTTATTAAATTATTTTTAACATATAATTTAAATTTATTTAATGAGAGGCTTAAGGCTTCATTTGGGAGCTTATTATAAAAACGTATACAATTACCCTTAAAGGATTTACCTATTTTATGGAGCCTAGTGCCGGGCATAGCGAGTTTATTTTTATTTCTTGTATTAATTTTATGTAATTCACAATTTTTCTTGAACTTTGAAATATTTTTATGAACGTAAATTAAGTTTTCATAAATATATTGATTATAAATAGTCATAATTTTAAATTCTTTAAATTTGTTTCTTAGAGAGTCTCTTGGTCTCATATTATATATTGCGCGAACAGCTCTCTTCTGCAATGTAAATATGGTATCAATGTCAGCCGCATTGCCCCATAAGAGTATACCATATGACATTAAGCTATGAAAGTAACTAAAGTAAACTAATCGAGCAGTTTCCATATTTGTTAATAGACGTATTTTTTTAACCGCGTAAGCAGCAGAACTTAGTCTGCTTGACAAATCAAATATATGAGGACCCCATTGCAATTTTTCATCTAAAGTAATGCCCAAGAAAGTAGTAGATTTGACCATGTCCAAATCCTCATTATTTAATTGTACATTGGTTCTAACATTTTTAACATTTGGTAAACTAAATTTGACACATTTCGTCTTTTTTTTATTGAGCAACAAATTATTGGCGTTAAACCATTGTACAACATCTGAGAGAGCATTGTTTACATCGTCAATAACAGATTGCCGTCTATTAACTTTAAAAGTAAGAGAAGTATCATCAGCAAACAATACTATCCCATGTTTTTCCCTCACTAGGTGAGGTAAGTCATTTATGTAAATGAGGAACAAGAAAGGCCCTAAGATAGAGCCCTGTGGCACACCTATTTTTACCAAAGAACCTGGGGATCGTTTTCCATTTACATCAACTTTTTGGATTCTATCATTCAGATATGAACTAATTAAATCTAGGAACTTATTTTTAACTCCATAATGTTCTAACTTTTTTATAAGGATTTCATGTTGAACGCAATCAAACGCCTTAGATAGATCACGGAAAATGCCAAGTGCATCCTGTGATCCTTCCCAGGCTTCAAATATGTTTAGTAATAGCTCAACACCAGCATCTGTTGTAGAGCGACCGGCAGTGAAACCAATCTGGTTTTTGTGTAAGAGATTGTTTTTACTGAAATATGCCACAAGTTGATTAAGAATTATTTTCTCAAAAATCTTACTAAAAGTGGGTAAGACTGAAATAGGTCTATAGTTACTAGGATCTAATGAACAGCCGGATTTGAATAATGGAGTTATTTTACTTTGTTTCATTAGATCAGGAAATATACTATATTCTAAACAATTATTAAATATTAATGCTAAGTCTGGCGCTACAATGTCAATTATGGACTTAAGTATGTCAACAGAAAACCCCCAAAGATCACTAGTCTTTTTAACACTAATTGATCTAAATACTTTGATTACTTAAATCATTTGGAATGCATTAAGATAGAATTTTAATAATGCTGGGACCAATTATAAATTCAGGTGCACCACCCCAAAGCTAGCGGAATACAAAAATCTCCTATGGTCACCCATTCGTTTTGAATTTCTAGGCTCATCGCGTGGATTCGGTAGTTATCGTTTTCGTCTTGTCGAATAAGATATTTTGTTGTGTCTATATCTTGAACTTTAATAATTGATCTTAGCCCTACTGTATTCGTTTGATCACCTATCATATATTTCTTATGGAATTAAAGTCGTGAATCGAGCTTTGAGGCAACTTTGTCTTTTGGGAGAGAAGTTACAGTATCATCTTTAGATTTTCCGATGATAGGTTTTTGGAAACTCTTAGATGTTTGTAGAGCTCCAATAGTTTCTTTAATTTTAACCCAAAATTGTTTCGGTTTCTAAATAAGGTTGAAGAGTCCGCTGAGTGCTCTAAGCCGAGCCATAACTTCAATGTCTTTATTTTTGTCATGCATCTAATTTTGACAAAAGGGTTTTATTGATATTATAAACGAGGAAAGGCCAATTTAGATCTGATGTTAAAAATTTTCGTAAATCCACGCTTTTTTGACGTTACTTATTGGTTGGTCGTCTACCTTTTTGAGATCATTTAAAAAGCTATCGACTATTACATCCAATGATGAAATACGGCCTTGGTAATCGATTTTATTTATAATATATGTCTTATATATGTCTTTTGGGAGAGAAGTTACAGTATCATCTTTAGATTTTCCGATGATAAGTCTTTTGGTAACTCTTAGATGTTTGTAGAGCTCCGATGGTTTCTTTAATATTAATCCAAAATTCTTCCGGTCTCTAAATAAGATTGAAGATTCCGCTGAGTGCGCTAACCCGAGCCATAACTTCAATGTCTTTATGACGCTTGCATCTAACTTTGACAAAAGGGTTTTATTAATATCATAAACGAGGAAAGCCCAATTTAGACGTGATGTTAAAAAAATATCGTAAATCCAAGCTTTTTTGACGTTACTTATTGGCTGGTTGTCTACCTTTTTGAGATCATTTAAAAAGCTATCGACTATTACATCCAACGATGGAGTACGGCCTTGGTAATCGATTTTTTTACCTAAAATTTAAACGGAGCAGCTTCCCTAACCGTACTAACGCGCTGACCGCCTATTATAAGACCCGGATCGTAAGAGGTATATTCGGTATTCCGTCTACCCAGACACAGACCAAAACATTTACTTGGTTTTGTCCTCAATCCGCCCGTCCACGTACAGAAATCCTCAACTACATTTAAAAGTACCTGACATTGTTTCGGATTACGTGTCAGTATCGCGAGATCATCTGCAAAAGCTAGTATGGATTCTGTGTATTTGTTGTTGAACTTAAACCGATAACCCCACTTTTTTTCATTTCTAATTAATTTGTCTATCAAAGTATTATTATTAAATATAATAGGAGAAATACAACAGCCCTGAAATAAACCAACGTTGTAATTAAGTGGTTTTGAATGATTTTAATTAAAAATGAAAGAGATTTTTAATTTTTAATAGTATGATGCAATTATGTCGCGAAACTACCGTATTAAAGTTATACCATTTGAGCGCGAACGTCATCAGTTAATGTCGTACCGACCCAAGCGCGTTCTCTAAGTCTATTCAACAAACCGTAATTTGTCTCTTGCTAGTTTTAGCATCTTTAAGGCTTGCCGATATTAACGTATTATGTTCCAGGCATCCAGAAATTTAGGACAAAACGGTTTCTGGTGATTAGGCCTTTTTTTTAATTGTTGGAAAAATGCGTTACGCACCATCCCAGCGGCCAGGAAGGTGATGTCCGAGAGGGTATGTGGGACTACCCGGCAGCATAGAAGACGCTGCCATTTTTAAGGATACCCACTAAAAATCCAACGGATGACCTCATCGCCTTAGTGGGACGCCACGGGATCGCTTTCGCACTCACCGTGACGCCCCGGTTGAACCCCCTGCGAGGGGCCCCGATCAACTTAGGGACACCCTCACCGCGCAGGTCTATGATGGGCGAGAGAGGTCAGCCCCCTCTCTCGCCCAGCCCAGCCCAGGCACTACAGCTGGGGAAGGAAGCTGCGGGCCTAATCCCGCCTCCTTAGACCCAGCCTACCCCGGCGGGGCGGTTCGGAGGAAAGCTGCCTGTCTGTCCCGATCCGCGGCAATGACTTGCTCACAGAAGGAAGCCATAGCGACTCAGCACCGCTCGTCGCCGAGCATCGCGGAAACAACGCTCGGCAACGAGAGGTCGCTGCCAATCACGGCCGCCAGCTCAGTACGCTAACGGTCCCAGGCTGTGGACTCCGCCAAGGTGTGACGAGCCATGTCCACGGACTCGTCACAGTGGTGGCAGGAGGGGGCCGCCTCTCTGCGTGCTATCTTGTACAGGAAATCACCGAAGCACCCAGGCCCCGTGAGCACCTTCACAAGACGGAACGTTAGAGTCCCGTGCCGCCGGCCGATCCAACGATCGAGGTGGAATGAAATAGCCCTCACTGTCGCAAGACCTGCCGACGGGGACTCTAGGTCCCTACTCCACTGGGGCTCGGTGAGAGCCCTGATCTGCTCCGCCTCAAGCCTAATCCGCCCGACCCTGGATTCCACCCGGTGCCAATACACTCCGGCCAGCACCAACGCCTGTAGTCATTGTGGCCACAGTGAATGACACCGTACGGTACCTCCTGATCACCCTCACCGCTAGGACCCTTTGCGTACCCTTAGCCTTGGAATCCGCGGTGAAGGCTCCCGACCATATGGGAGCACCTTACACCGTACGTAAGGCATTGGCGACCTTCAGCGTAACCGCCAAGACAACATCCCCCTCGGATATAGCTCAAGTCCTTCAGAGCTCACAGGACGTCGATCGTAGAACGACGCGCCCTGAAGCCGAACTAAGCGTCTGAAAGACCCCGACCCACCTCCTCGAGGTGATGGACGAGACGGGCAGAGATGACTCTCTCGACGAGCTTCCCCATCTCGTCCAGCGGCACGATTGGCCTGTATGCGGAAGGAGAATCGACAGAACGACCCTCCTTCCGCAACAGGCACAACCTGCCCTCCTTCCAAGCCTTCGGGAACTGTCCAGTGTGCAAACACAGGTTGAACTGTTTCCGAAGCTTGCCTCCCAGGTATTCCAGGGCGATGACCAGAACCTGCCCTGGAATACCTTCCGGCTCCGGCGCAGTGTTGCGGGCTCGCAGGCGATTCAGCACGACCTCCAGCTCGGCATCCGTGATGTCTGGGACAGAACCAGCTCCCCCCTTTGAGTGGGGGGAGCCATCATGGGAGGAGAGTGACCGGTGGAATCCGGGAAAAGTTCCTGCACCAGCCGCTCGAGAAAATCCGGCTGAAGGAACTCTATGACCGGGGCGACGCGATACGGTCGCTGCCATGGGTCCCTATCGAGACCGGCCAGGATTTCCTCCCAAGCCAGGTCCTTCTAAATCGCGAGCGAGGGTCTCCATCTCCGGGTCCGAGCCGCTTCTGCGGACACCGGAGGAAGACCCTATGAGCCCTGCAACAGGCCGCCCGAAGTTCGGCTATTTCGGGCGACCACCAGTAAACAGTAAACACTCTTGCGCCGGGGCCGGAACCCCACCCTTGGCCGCGTCGCATACCCTCGATAGGGCCCCGCGCATGCGGCCAGCCAATTCCTCGACGTCGGTTTCCTCTCTGGGGGGATCGGGAAAGCCCCAGCCCTGGACAGTGACTGCCTCGACAGCCATTTCGCTATCCAGCCGCTGGACTGCCCAGCGAGGAAACAGACTTCCCCCCCTTGCCAGATCCGGTCCTGAGGCAGAGATCTCAAATCGGACGTACAAATGGTCCGATAGAGTCTCCACCTCCGTCTCGACTCTCCAGTCGTCGACCATACGCGCGACAGCTGGGGTGGCGAACAAATCGTGAAAAAAATATATAAAAATTAACCCTTAAAACGCTAGGATGGGAGAACAACACATTGGAACGATCTTCTTGCTGTATCGATGGCTAGATACTCTTGTTGCCGTTTTGAACTGTCAGTTCGGATCCTTCAACGCGGCTTGAAAACCACAGGAACAGCTCCACAGGGTCTGGTCTTCAAAGGTGGAATATGCTATATAGTGCAGTCCTCGAGGATCCTACTGACTGCGCCAATTAGGTCAGGCTGACAAGCAGGACTAAAAAAACCGATGTTACGAAAGCAGAAATTTATTTATTAATTACAATTATTAATTATTTTGTATTTAAACTTCCGTGAACCATGATGATTATTAAATATATATATTTACCCGGCTATAATCATGTAGTATTAAATGTAATTTGCCGCGCATGGCGGACACGCCGCGAGTCCACCATGCTTTGAGCTCATGAATAGGAACCCCGAATGATTTCGAAACTAGTCAGGGAAATTCCGATTAATACTACATGATTATAGTCGGGTAAATATATATATCGGAGAAAAGGCCTCCGTTAGTGTTTTTAAAAGGTGTGACGTCAGCAGTAGGGTGGGATGATATTCCCGTGTCGGTATTTAAATTAGCCAAAAAATCCCTCATACCTGTCCTAAATTTCATATTTAATTTTTGTCTGTCCTCTGCTGTTTTTCCGGTAGCTTTTAAGAAGGCCATAGTATACCCCGTTTATAAAGGAGGTGATCAGAGAAATGTAAATAATTATAGGCCGATTTCAGTACTCAGTAAAACATCAAAAATATTCGAAAAAATTCTCAATAAAAGACAACAAAGTTATTTAGAAAAAAATATAATACTGTCACCGTATCAATACGATTTTAGAGCTGGTAGATCAACGAATGATGCGGTTCTTGATCTAACTACTACTTTCGTTAAAAATTTAGATCAAAAACTGAAAACATTATGTATATTTCTAGATTTGAGCAAAGCATTTGACACGGTTTCTATTCCAATCTTACTTAAAAAACTAAACAGCATCGGTGTTCGGGGTCTTGCTTTAAATTTATTTCGTGATTACTTGTCAGGCAGACGCCAAGTAGTTAAAATTAATGATTATTTCAGTGAAGAGAAGGAAATAACTTTTGGTGTCCCTCAAGGCAGCGTACTCGGCCCTACCTTCTTTTTAATATATATTAATGAAATTTTTGATTTAGCAATGGATAAATGTAAAACCATAATGTATGCAGATGATACAGCACTCATTATTGCAAACAAAACTTGGTCTGAAACCTTTTCACAGGCCGAAGTTGTGTTGACTGCGGTTTCAAAATGGCTTGCTAAAAATTTACTTACAATTAATTACTCTAAAACCCAATATATACCTTTCACAAACCGCACTCATGATGTTCCTTCAGTTTCCCTTACCCTACAAATTCATAATTGTGACAAAAATGTTCACTGTTCCTTTTCGTGTCCATGTCCTCAAATAGTCCGTGCGTCAACTATTAGGTACCTTGGTGTATGGATAGATAGTACCCTGTCTTGGAAATCACATATCCAGTGCACAGTTTCTAGAGTTAGAAAGCTGTTAGTAGTTTTTAAGACTCTTAGAAATTCTGCAGACATTCTATGTCTTAAGTGTGTTTACTATGCACTCGCACAGTCAGTTCTCTCTTATTGTATTGCATCCTGGGGAGGTGCGGCTAAATGTCATATGTTAAGGGTAGAAAGGGCTCAGCGAGCGGTTTTAAAAGTGATGACGTTTAAGCCTGTTCTTTTTTCCACTAAAAACCTTTACCTAGAGTGCCACGTTTTGTCAGTTAGGCAGCTATTTATACTCGCGGTCATATTGCAAAAACACTCTGAGCTATACTATCATGCCGCACTATCGAAACGTCAGGCCAATAGAATTTGTGCCATAGAACTTCGCAATTCTGTCTTAGCCAGCCGCCATTTTTATCACCTCAGTTGCTCACTTTACAATAAAGTTAACAAGGAATTAGATATTTATTCACTTACAAAATATGAATGCAAATTAAAGTGTTCCTCATGATTATCAACTCTATCTTATGAAGAGACTGAGTCTTTGATTTTAAATGTTAATAAATAATTAAATGACCTGGTGACAAAAATGACACAACATAACACACCAACACACCTACACTCAAACACCTACACGTACACACCCACAAATACATACACTTACACACATATTTTTACATGCAATATAATACCAATTTTAGATTTGTTTAGAGTTTATATATATATAATATGGAAAACTAATCCATAACTAATGTCAGCGCATTAGCGAATAGGTTTTGCTTTATATTCTTTTATTTGGAGCAATACTGCACATTATTAAATGGGCGTTGACGCTGCGCTACAGTTTATAACTTTTGCAGTTGTCAACTTGTAAGTTGTTTATGTAATACATGTTTGTTATTCTGTTTCAAATAAAAATTATTATTATTATTATTATTATTTATTATTGCTGTCGTCACTGTATTGTAGAATTCGTGGTGATGGTTCATAATAACGGTTACAAAATAAAATTGCACAAATAATTAAAGATTCGTTTATTCAACGGACAGCGTAACAGTATCCTTATAGAGATCCGCATAGTCCGACGACTCGAGCAAGACTAACTCTCGGACTTTTTTTTTTTTTTTTTTTTTTTGTAATGACTATGCTGTTAGCCAAGTGGCTATTACAGCGTCACCGGGGGAGTGGGCGAGTACTGAGACCCGCCCTTGAAAAACCCGGGCCTGAGGGGCCCGGGGGACACGTCTGCCTTAAGGGTGCCTATAAGAGGCCGTCCTCGGCTTAAGACAGCGTATTTATAGGATGGGATAGATGGGTATAATGACACTAACGCCCCCCGACGGCAGAACGCCGAGGCAGCGTGCGTTTAGGGCCTCGCCTTCGCCGGCGAAGGCGGTGTGTGTAGGTGTGTGATACAGTGTAAGCTAATCGTCTGTTGTCAGTCGTTATTTGGTCATCTGGGTCGATTAGAATCGACTTGGGTCTTCTTCTAAAAGCTAACGGGGTGACTCTAGGCTGGTAGGTGGTCGCTTCAACCACCAGTGGGTTCGGATGTACCTCGGCCCTATCGAAGAAGCTCTGAGAGAGCTCCTTGAAATATTGCGCTATTGTAGGTAAACCTAGGTCTCTATGGAGGTCTGCATTGCGCATATACCACGGCGCGCCCGTGGCAGTGCGCATGAATTTATTCTGAATCACCTGAAGGGGTTTCAGATCGGCGTGAGCGAAGGCGACACTCGCATTGGACATGACGGTGCGTATACAAACTTTGTAAAGTGTGACCTTATTTCTAAGGGACAGTTTACTCCGCTTGCACACGAGGGGATAGAGTCGGCCTAGAAAGAAGGCCGCTCTGTTCCTAACCGTTCTGATATGTTTGCCGAAAGATAATTTACTATCGAACGTTACTCCTAAGTATTTGGCTTCTTTTTGCCAGTCTATTGGTCGGTCAAAGATTCTAACTCTCCTTAGCACCCCCGTGTCGACCCTTACCCGACAGAAGATCACGGCGGTGCTCTTCTGTGGGTTTAACTCGATCCTCCATTTCCTAAACCAATCACCGAGGGTGTTGGCCGCGGATTGGAGGCGAGCGGCGACGGCATGAGGGTCCCTACCGGAGGTAAAGACTGCGGTGTCGTCCGCGAATAAAGCTAATTTGATACCCGGTGCGAGCTTAGGAGTATCGCACGTATAGAGCGTGTATAGGCTGGGCGAGAGGACGGAGCCCTGGGGGACTCCCGCCCTGAGGGGGCGGGGGGATGACAGTGTCCCCTCTACTTTGTAGCGGAAGGAACGATTCGAAAGGTAGTCTCGTATTAAAAATACGAGCCTATCCGACACCCCGAGTCGTAGTAGCTTGTACACCAACCCGTTGTGCCAGACCTTATCAAATGCCTTCGCCACATCGAAGAAGAGCGCTCCTGTTTTGTTACGGTTAAATTTACGCCTATGAGAAAGAATGTGCTCCGTTAGGCGGTGCACTAGGTGGGTACACGAGTGATTGGCACGAAAGCCGAACTGCTCATTTGGAATTAATTTTAACCTCTCGATTTCCCTATTGAGCCTAATGAGAACTATTTTCTCATATAATTTGCCTAATGTATTAAGTAAACTAATCGGGCGGTAACTAGAAGGGAGATTGCGGGGTTTACCCGGCTTATGGATCCCTATAGCAATGGCCTCCTTCCACTGATCCGGGAATGAGCACCCGGACAGTAGAGTATTAAATATTGAAACCAAAAGGCAAAGCAAATGAGGCGGGAGGATTTTAAGAACCCTGTTACTTACGCTATCTGGCCCTGGGGATTTCTTAGTCTTGAGAGACTTTATAATCGATCTAACTTCGCCGAGGTCCGTGTCCTCTAAAGGAGGTCCCACTGGAGGTTGAGAGCAACGGCTACGGACAAAACTATCTACGTGCGTGACGTGAGCGTCATCGCACAGCCCTGTACTTAAGGTACATTGCTCCTCCAAGCTATCGGCTAAGCAATCGGCCTTCTCCCTATCTTCGAGGGCTAATTTGTCGCTGTTAGGGATAACAAGCGGGGGCATTACTGAGACAGTATCGCGTACAAGGGCTCGCTCCAACGACCAGAAAGCCTGGTGCGTCGGGGCGAGTCCCTCAAGCCGCCTGTCCCATTCGCGTTCTCTAAAGGAAGCGAGAGCTTGTCTCAACTCCCTCTGAAGACGACGTAACCTCCGCCTGTTATCGTCGGTCGGGCATCTGTCATGGGCTCTGGTAGCAGCATTTTTCCTATTTACCATATACCTAATATCCGGAGGGAGCGCACCGCGACCATCGAAGGTCACCGGGACCTCTCTCGTGGATTTACCTATATTGTCTGTTAAATAATTAGTAAAATTAATTGAACGGGACTTGGCGGCCTCGACCGAGCTAGTAGTGCCAGGTATTGTGTCGAGATGCGCCGGGACTGGAAATTGTATAAGCTCCTCTAGCTTATTCCAATTTAATATCTTTTTAACTAAGGGCGCTGCTTGTGGAGGGGGTCCTAGCTGGATTAGGACCGGTCTATGGTCTGAGTCTAGCTCTGATAACGTCTCGATAGAGCGCAACTGTAAAGCTACGTTCCTCAAGAGCGCTATGTCGAGCACGTCTGGTCTGTCATTACTATTATCACTAAACGGATAGCGCTTTGGGTAAAGAGGTGCAATAATCTCAAAGTTGAGACGTAATGGATCTGTCAGTTTGTCAAGTACAAGTCCTCTACTATTATTAATAAGTGAGTTCCAGCGGTGATGCTTAGCATTGAAGTCGCCAGCCAGAATGGTGGCGACTCCCATATTGAGTAACGACTTAAGGTCGCTCTCTAATAATACTTTAGTAGGAGAGAGATATACGGATGTTAGTACGACCGACTGATGGCCAGTCATACTCACCTGACACACCGACGCTTCCATATTATCTAACTGTGGAGGAACGAGCGGTACACAATGAAGAGAACGTTTGTAATAAATAACAGTACCCCCGCCCTTAGAGGTTCTGTCATTTCTAACTATATTGAAATTCGCGATTTTAGGATCGCGATTACTAGGCTTTAAAAACGTCTCTTGAATAAGCAAAATATCGATCTGATGTGCGACTACGAAGTCGCGCACCAGAGCAATCTGACGTAGAAGGCCGTTCGCGTTAAAAGACGCGATTTTTAGGGAGCGGGGCTTAACCCTACTTTTGCTAGCCATTTAAGATGACATAGCGGGGAGATTATAAATGGTGTTTAGTAGCGCTGCGTGCTCTAAGAGCGCCGCGCAACGCGCATTTGGATCGCGTTCAGCATTTTTGAGTTTTTGAGACAACACTAGTAATTCAGGAGGGTTGATCGCTCCCAAGATACTAGTTATGTAGCTAAGAGAGCTACCTAAGGACGAGTCCGCCACACCCATAAACGCGCCCGCGCCACCGGCGGGGGCCGTCCGCGCCGGAGCAGGGGGCCTGGATACTAACGACGGTGGTTTGACCCACGCGTTCTGAGGAGCCTTAGGGGCTGAGACGGGGCGTGCCTTAAGGGCAGGATACGCATTGGGGTCCAGAGGGACCCAAGGCGGTTGAACGCGGCGGGAGGGAGCCCTCACCGGCTGCGGCCTGCGCGGCGCTCGGGGGCACCCGCGATAATTCGCGGGGTGTCCCTTTTGCTGGCACAGTACACAGCTTGGAGGGACCTCCGGGACTGGGACCTTACGCGGACAGTCGGCTGTCGCGTGATCATCAAGACACTTCACGCACCGAGGACGGGCGTGACAGAAGCGGGCAGAGTGCCCATATGATTGGCAGCGATGACACTGCCCTGGGAAGCCGCGACCGCGCGGGGTCTCGACTTTGATGCCAGATAGCTGGCATATAGTCCTAACATTAAACACCTCTTTGCCCTCGGGAGAGTGCTCAAGGTGTACTAGGACAACTCGTAAGGAGACTTGTCCTGCCGCTTGTACATGCGGTGAACCGCAAGTACGGGGAGGCCTTGGGACTTAAGGTCCTCAAGGATGCGGTCGCTTGAGAAAGCGACCGGAATGCCTCGGACGACTACCGTTAAGCGGCGCTCGTCTTCGAGGGCGAAAGTGTGGTATCCGATACCACGCTCGGTGAGAAGTTTCGTCAGACCCCGGTGGTCCGACGATGAGGTGCAAGACACCTTGATACCAAGCGCCGTCGAGCGGGCCTTGGTGAAGTTTAATTTGCGATCAGTCATCGCCGAGGAGATCGAATCCCAGGCGGACTTATCGCGAATGTACAAAGGCGGCGGCGCCTTAGTACGAGGGGGGACCTCCGCTGAAGAGGCGGAGGACGAGGCGACCGGGTTCGAACCGGAGGCCGAGGCGGAGGACGAGGCGACTGGATTCGAACCGGAGGCCGAGGCGGTCACTGCCGGCGGCGCTGGGCGCGCGGCGGGAGCGGCGGGCGTAACAGGCGCAGAGGGCACCCGCTTACGCGTAGTAGGAGAGGAAGGCGGGGACGCCTTACGTTTCGCCGATTTCGATTTGACGGTCTCGAAACCGTCATCGTCATCGGACGAGGAGGAGGAAGAGGGCGGAGGACACAAGTCCATTTTCTCCGAGCCGGTCTCGGAGGGATCGGGAGATAAAACGTTCGATTGACGATCGAACGTCTTCAAAACGTGGGGAAAAAGGGCTCGTAGGAACTGGAGGAGTTCCTCTAACATCGGGAACTCTCGGACTGTCGATCGCCCGTATTTATACTAAAATGACGACTGACATAAACAAATCTTGTAACATCATAATTGTTGTTTTAACAATGTATTTTGATCACTTCTTACTATAAATTGATTCTGTTACAAGCAATAACTAGTAAATCTAATAAATTATAATCCAATGTTCCTCTTTCGACGATCATCATTTTGTTTTATAAAGCCATCGCACCGATATATATAATTATTAATTATAATAAAATATTTTATCAAACAATAGGTGACAATTGTTTGATGAAATTTATGGAATAAATGCGGCAAGTAGCTCGTTCTCACGCGCCACTAGTTGCGGAGTCACCATTGCTTCCGTTACCGGGCTGATGCAATCCTCGTTGTTAAATATAATGTACTTTACTTAATCTGCACATTCTATTTATTGTGTGTGCTTAACACGACTATAACATTCTATGCTTACAATTTGCAGTTCTGTTTACAATAATTATCCGTTTACAATTGACATTTATTTGACTTTGACAAATGACGTCGGTTTATTCGGTGAAGTTTTTGAAGTATGAACAATAATCAAGTACAAGTAGTTAAAAAATTATGGACTTTGGACTTTTTGATACTTTTGATTACTGTTTATAGATTGTAATTTGTCAGCAAATTAATTTTAAGTTTTGCCCTTATTTAAAAATGATCACCACAATATCATTGCTTACGAAATCATTGGTTTTCTCTACTTCTGTAAAATGTATACCCGGTAAGTAACGAAAAACTAAAAATTAAGATTATTAACTAAACTAAATATGTAATTTAAATTAGAATAAAAGTAATCGTGTATTCTATTCATGCAAATGCAACATTTACATTTATATATAATATATAGAACATACTGGAATGTATACTGTACACTGGAATGTATATTGTACATATATCTGTATTTATTATAAATCAGTGTATTTTATGTATTTTAAAGGCCATTCAGAGAGTATTATAACTTTATTATATTGCTACATATATGTTTGACTTAATAGAACACCTTAAAAAATAAATAAGTACAACTAAATTAAAAGAAATATTGAAATGTCGACCTACAGGAGCATTCAACAGATTATATTCAGGTGAGGTGCCACAATTTGAAACCCTGGCCGTCACAGTGCCAAACAAACATGTCTACCATGTGGAGTTGAATCGTCCCAAACAACTGAACACCATTAACACAGCTATGTGGAAGTTAGTAATTTATTTATAACACTTTTGCTTCTGTCAATAAAATATATATTTTCAATGTTAAATAATAAATCAAAGAATGTTAAAGAATTAGTTCTGAGATTAGAATTATAATATTGATAAATTCTATGCTTAGGTAAAATTTTATAAGTAAGGTTTTGGGATGGTATTTTCAAAGATTTCTTGCATTTTCAAACTTTTTTGTGCCAGGCTTTTGTGAAAACTATTATCTATTGTTCCAGATGAGCTACGAAAACTTATCTAAGATTGTAAATATTTTTATACCACGCAAGTGTTCACCATTAGATTATTTACAAAATCATGATATTAGATTTGGAATTTACCACACATTATTTTAATAACTGAACGGATATTATTTTAAAATGTTATTTGTAAAGAAATTAGTCTCCATAGCATAGTTATAATATATATTAAAATTATGTTATTCTTTTGTGAGAAAAATATGTCAATGTTGAAAGTATTTGTGAATTTGACAAGCTCATTAGAACTTCTACCGCTATTCCATTTATAGTTACACCGTTATAGTTCCACTCACACCATTCTATCATAATTTTTCCACTGCTGACCGAGGACCATTCTAGTAATAGAAGTTACTAATTCTGAGCGGGTGAGAATAAAGTTTATTTATTCTGTTTCAGAGAATTAAAAAACTGCTTTGAATCATTAAGTGACAACCCTGAGTGTAGGGTCGTGGTGTTGTCTGCACGGGGAAAACACTTTACCGCTGGTAATTAAAACCATAATATTTTTATATAAAACAAACATCTAAGTATCATATGAGGAGTCACCGAATTGAAAGCTCAATTTAAGAAAAACATGAAAAAATATTTGATTAACAGGGTTTGGTTATAATTGCAGGCATCGATCTCAAAAGTCTGTTGGAAGAGAGCGAAAAGGCCGAAGAGTTCGACGACGTGGCCAGGAAGGCGAGAGTATTGGAGAAGTTAATCACTCACTGTCAGGTAACAACACGTCCAGCCTCGAACCGAACACGGTATAAGAGTTAATGTGGAAAAATATTACATCAATTACGAGGAATATTCTCTTAACAAATGTCACACAAGTCACAAAAGAACTTTAACAAATCGAATATTGCAATGATTATGATAAAACAAAACAGTATCGAGCGACCTTCTTGTTCGATCAACTGGATGCATCACACCCTTTCCTTCGAGGTCTCTAGAAGTCCAAGTCCTTAGAAATCGCTCGCGGGCCACGGTTTTTCTTTTATTATATTTAATTGTTATTATAAATTTTTATTCAGTTTTTTTATATAATTTTAAGTTTTTGAACACTAACCATAAGCTTTCCCATCGAATTGATCGCGATGGTTCCCGTTGCTCGTTAATCGTTTACAAAATATTGACACAATAAAAGAGTACCCGAGGCCGAGCTAGTAGGGTGGCTCCTCTCGGACCGGGCGCGCTCCGACCTCTCGTAGCTTTCATTTTAGGTCGGAAAGCATCCTCACGGAAGGGCTCAATTCTTTAAGTACGGTGTCAAAATAGGCCCTCCCGACACTTCCCTTTGACGTTCACAATAAGATCATCTCATAAAAAGATCATTATCTGCAGCGCCGACTTAGAAGCGGATCTTAAAAATATCGATGAACCTACGATACGTTCCTGTTTCATAAGATCAGGACGAGGTTTCGTTCTTAAAGACCTAATTGTCCGCTCGTTGAAGACTGCATCCGAGGAGCCCGGCCTGCTGGTGGTACGTGGTGTGTCTGTTCGCAGGATGGTATATCGTCGTTGGAACGCTGCGTGAAGCCGGTGCTGTCCGTGTGTCACAGCGCCTGCGTGGGAGCGGGCGTGGACCTCGTGACGGCCGCCGACGTTAGGTGTGTGTCCCAAGTGTGTCGCTAGTGTGTATCCCGAGTGTGTCCCAAGTGTGTCGCTAGTGTGTATCCCGAGTGTGTCACTAGTGTGTGGCTAGTATGTGTCCCGAATGCGTGTCGCTAGTTTATGATGTTTTTTCCCGGCGAGGAGGAGAGCCCTCCGCCCGGATTCGGGTCCGGTGGGTCTTCTCGCCAAGATGGTCTTCCGTGTGTCTCTTGTACCCGATCGATCGGTAACGAACGAAAGAAGGACTTAAATAAATACCTCCTCAAAAGATTACTTGCTAGTTTTATGATAGAAATTCATTTTCATCACTAAACATATTTTGTTAATTACAGATATTGCACCCGAGACTCCTGGTTTCAGGTGAAGGAAGTCGACGTCGGTCTGGCGGCCGACGTGGGAACCCTGCAGAGATTGCCTAAAGTAAATATAAATAATTAAATACATTATGGTAAATTATAAGTACCAAAATAAATATGCCAAAAATATTTGAAACCCAATAGTGTTTTTTGTTCTACCTATATTATATAGTACTGACTAGACTGTTCACATCGTTACTTAATTCGCAGGTTATAGGGAACGCGTCGACGGTCAGAGAACTCTGTTACACGGCTAGAAAGTTTGACTCGAAGGAAGCGAGCGAGCTCGGTCTAGTTAGTAAAGTTTTTGAAGATCAAGAGAGGTATAAAGAAGTTGTAATTCATAAAACGTCGGTTTTTCTGTTCATTAGAGTAGCTCTGACTGCAATTATAACTTATTTTCTAGTGCCATTCGAAACGTCTTAGAAATCGCTGTGACGATAGCTTCGAAGAGTCCGGTCGCAGTACAGAACACTAAGAAATCACTGGTGTACTCACAGAGTAGACCCAACGAAGAGGGACTTGAACACATTGTAAGTTAAAAAATATCGTTTAAATGTTGATAAAAGTAAATTCGAGTAATATTTTATTTGTAATTTATAACATATAAACTATCTTACTGAAAAAGATTAATCTACTCAAAATACCGCAAGTCTATAATCAGGTAGACCTGTGGTAAGTTTTATGAATTTAAAAATCATTTTTAAAATGGTATTTGTATTTTTAGAAAATCATTAACCAAGCCATGCTACAGAGTGAAGATTTAAAGAAGGCCGCTATCGCCCAAGTTACTAAATCTACAACGGAATATGATAATTTATAATTGTTTAATTAATTGAATGTAGAAATAAATTATTTTTTTATATTATGTCTTATATTGTGGATTATTTAAAATATAGATACCATATTTTAATAAAAAATATTATCGTTGTTTTCAAACATTTTTTCTTATACTTACTAAAAATCCCTCAATTAATAAATTTCAATTAAAGTAAAATTATCAATTATTACAAATAATATTTTTAACCATTTAAATCTTGTAACTAATTTTTCATAATTCTATAAAATTATTGTTGAACGATTGTAATTTTCATTATGACTTACTAAATATTTACTTAACATAAAATCAACCAAAATTTAATTGTTTTAGAAAAAATATTATTTAATATGAATTAGGTATATATTAGACACCTCAAACATTCCAACTTTGTATTTATTCACATTCATTATTAATTACGTCATAACATAATTCGTCCTTCCACTTAGCGCATGTTTTAACTCTTAACCTACACCTAATTTACCAAAACCGAGATATTGATAAAATTTATAAATTAGTAAAAAAACAATTATTCTTTTCTTTTTAGAAGTCTTAGTAGCAAAAATAGTTTTTAAATACTATCGGTGTCTGTGCACTGTAATAAAAAAATGTATTCAAACGTATTCCATATACCTAATTCATAAGATTTTACAAAATTTTGCTTTTGTCACTGACCTACATATTATGACGTATCCTTATCTTATCCAAAGGAACTCTTTTATAGAAACGTGAATAAGATAAAATAACTATATATAGATTATTAAATTAATTCCTACATTTTTTATTCTCACCTTCCCATAAGTTTAAAACTAAACAATGGCGTCTAAAATATAAATTTGAATTTCAAATAGATCTCTGACGTCACGGATAGCGGCGACGTCACTTCCCCGCCTATTAACTATGGGAAATCAGGTAACCTACTTTACGGAGGCTTGCATTTACGTACGAATGACCTGCCCAAATATAGAGCAGATATAAATAGACCCGGGGTTTCTGAATGCAACCTGCAACTAGGTTACACAGCACACTGCAATGATTTGACCTATTTATTTTTCAATGGTCGTGGCATGAACGGGACCGCTGGGCCGGGCCTTCATTCAGTAACAGTTAGAGTCCCGAGGCTAACGTGACCCAGTTATTTTTGCTCTGTACCGGTGTATTGTATTATTTAAGTGGAAAATCCTGATTTTTTGTAATCCAGATATATGGTGTTTGTTTAAAACGATGGTTGGCTTTTTGTTAAAATAGTAAATCAGTGTTGATAACACATGGTCACAAGGCGAAACGTTTTAAAAAAGCCGCTGCTTTAGATATCATCGGTATTGGTCTCACCGTTAACAGAGAGTTGTGATTGGTTGGGTTTTCGGAACTGACATTTTCAGCCAGTAGAGTTACGCGCCTTGTAGCAGCCACACGATCAGCGCGCCACCTGTCGCTCAAAGAGTTCGCATTCATTGAAAACCCGCCCGGACTGTTTTATTGACGCAGGCGCATTGAGGCCCAACAAAGGGCCGAAATAAGAACGGTTTGGAAGTGAAACTGATGTATTTATGTCTTAAAAATGGTGAAATCTGTGAAGTGGCGAGTAGAAATTAGGATATTCGACGTGTCGAATCATGACCGAGGCATCTGAAAAGTAAGTGGAGTCTCTGTAACACTCTATGTTGAAGACGTGTTTCGCCCTACACTAGGTAGGTAGGGCTTACCCCGGCCATTTTCAGAGCAGGGACTGAATATTATCGGGCCTTCAGTAATTTCTAGAGCTTAATATTCTATTAACAATCTCGGGCGAAAGGCATAGAAGAATTTACATGTTAACAAGTACGATAAACCTACGACCGCCGCCCTTAGGTCACCCTGATACATAAGTATAATCAATGAGTTGCCGTTCATTCACTATAATGTACATAACTTCTTTCGGGGTCATTTGAAGCCGTCTCGGCTCGTACTGTTTCGCTCAATGAAATACATAGGCGTTTAGAGTTGAGTGCAATTTTCTATGAATGAGAAATAGTTGGCTGGCAATAGAGTCAAGCTTTAAACTAGCTTTTTGTTGATTTAACAAATCTTATTAATTTACCTAGCCACTCGTAATTTCTTCTGAACCTATTTTTATTAGGTTTAATTAATTTTCGTAATCATGCAATGATATCGCATAATAATATCGCACATATTTCAAAAATATTTTTAAACCCGAAATATATTAGACTATTGATTATGAGACGTTTCGTCTAACTCTTGTCCGAAGCAAACTGACTCAATTATTTTTAAGTCACTCGGGGTTAGAAGTAGTTATCGTACGTGAGGATTAAAATCAAATAAAACATTTTTATAACATATAATTAATATGTATATTGTTCAAATGATTTTTTTGTACTATTATTACTTATAGTTGTTGTAAAAGTCTTTCATTGAATATCTTAAAATCTTTCTTTTAATTAGATCATATCCAATAAGCTAAAGTTTTTATTGTATAAATTACAAATTTACATTAATTTTGTAAAAGCCTCCGAAACTCTATTTGTATGTAGATAGTTGAAATAAGTAGAAAAACCTCATTTATGTAGATTGAAATGTACAATACTTTATATGTAATAAATTTGGTTTTTGGTTCTTAAGTAATTTCATAATGTATCCTCATAATATATCTCATCATAATATATCCATCACCAGAGGTCAATTGGTAATAGTGTTTGATTAAAATGTACCATATGTTTTAATATAACTTAGTTTACATAATCTAAATTATGTGAACCAGTATTGATTTCTCAATGTTATATTGCAAAAGCAAAAAATATTTTTATGTTCCTTGGAAAAGCTTTTGGAATGAAAATGTAACAAATATTTTTGTCTGCCTACTAATAACACTTGAAATATCCATTTGATAAAGCTAAATAATAGTTACCACTCAGTACATGATCTGCGCAATGAACTTTAAGGTTTAGATAACTTTATTTGGAAAGACTGACATATGGTAATGTCAGTCTTTCCATGTTCTTCATACATGACCTCAGTGGAGTTTGCTTCTTAGCCGTGTCAACTCATACACAAATACTTCAATGTATTTCTGTCTTACTATTTCCTTAAAATTGTTCTCATTCATACTTTAAAATAAAAACTGTCTTAGTTATATGCTTTTCATCATACATTTTAATGTTCACAATGATGACCAATTACAAAGACCTGTGTTGAAATCACTTGGTTAGGGTTTTAGCTTGCTGGGTGTCAGCATGCAATGGAGCAAAGTATGCTGAATATACAGACACTGGATAAAATAAGATATACCATCATATGAAGAACAAAAAATGCAACTAATGCTTTGTATTTTGGACAAAACTCAAACAAAAAAAAAAAGGCCATGTTGCCAGACTAGCAGACCAGAGGAAGCTAACAATAAGAATGAGATGGCTAGGCTAACATGAAAAAAACTAGGGGTAGACCATTGATACGCTAGGAATATGAAATCAAAAGGACAACCGGCATTCTCTGAATGCAATAAGGACAAGGCAGAGCCAATTGCAGGGCTATGGGAGGAGCCCTTTAGCCATCTGGGGGTTCCTATAAACTAAATAACCTTATAATATAAGATAATCATTACAAACTCTTATAATATTAGAACAATAGAACCTAAAATTATTACTAAAAGCCTACTGAATAAAACAATAATAATATTCATAGTAACACTTATAATATTCATACTACTTAAAATATATACTGTCTATACTGTAACATAGTGATCCCATGTATTGTAAAGTACACAGGAAATGATGAAAGGCTTTTTAAGGTTCTGTATCCAAAGGGTAAAAACAGAACCCTATATAACTAAGTGTTTGCTGTCCATCTGTCTGTCACCAGGCTATATCTAATAAACCTGATATTTTATGATGTATTTCTGTTGGCGTTACAAAAAAAAAATACTGGCAACAGGTAGACGCTTACAATATTTAGAGAATATTAAGGTAGGTATATATTTACTTCGAAAATAAGTATTTAAATTAAAATAAAATAAATATTTCAGAGGGGTTCCTAAATAACGAGCGTGTGATCTTTTGCCGTTTTTTATGTACGGGGATAACTTCATGTGCAAGTCCGACTCACACTGCCGGTGTTTTAAAATATTTTTGCTTTAGGTTAAGTCTATTGTATGTACTATATACCATAATAAATATAAGATAACTAGAGACTATCTATAACAAACAGATTAATATCCAAATAGGTCAAGTAGAAACGGTTTTATAAGAATCTTAAATGAAGATTAATTTAAATTATTTTCTTAACCCAATAATACTCTGATTTATGTAAGTGAATTTTAATTAATTTAAAAAACTTTAAACTTAGCCAGTAAATGAGGATAGGACATCAGTGCAAGGCAAGACAAGGCATTTGATACTTCCTTTCGTTGATTAAGTAATTACGCTTCATGACTAACTATCTTAATGTATGTAAGTGGCTACTTCATAAAAAACTTCTTGTTTTAAATTAGAAGCTTTAAATAGATAAAAAAAACAACAAATAGACACTGGTTTAGTGTGATCATTGTACGGACAGTATCCTTTTACCAAATCGTAAATATAGAATGATTATACATTCTAGGAATCTGATTCTTTTGACATACATATTTTTAAAATAATCTGTTAAAAATTACATTTATATTTAGATTGATTTATACAATTATCCTTAAGATAAGCTACGATGCTATGTAATATGTATAAATAAAATACATCTCTTAATAATATAAATACTTTGAGCAAACCAAAAGCACAAAGGAGCAACAAAATTGTAATTTATAACATTCTTGCTCTTAGCATGGGAATGCGGAGGTAGTTTTTATTTACACGACTATTAATAATCTGTGGATCTATAATGCTTGCGTTTGGAGATTTATTATTATTAGGTATACTCGATCTGTGCTTGTGACTAAGTAGCTAATACACACAACTGGTATGCATTAAATCTACAATCACAATATGTAGCTTGTAAATAAATATGCACAGGCGACATGCTTACTTTTAATCACGTTTGATTCCTAGCATGTCATGACTAAGACTAAATTATCTTCTAATTATGAAATAAATAGATCAAATTTACTAATTTCATATCTGAATCATTTTTCGGTTACCAAAAGCAAACGGCTGAAGGGTTTTTTTTTCACAATATGTCGTACTAGCTCCATATATATTTACTTATTCATACTAATATTATAAATGAGAAAGTCTGCCGGTCTGTCTGTTACGCTTTCACGGCGTCACCACTTGCCTGATTTTGATGGTATTCGGAATAAAAATATTTGAAGTGAATATTTAAAAATTTTGAAGGTTCAAACATAGGGTTCTTTTTTATATCACATATGTGTATAATAAAAATAATCTATTAAAAATACTAAAATGCATATTTGGTTATAATTATTTTATATTGTTTTCCAATGCTTAATCTACTAAAGTTGTGGTTCTCCTGACCCACGCGCTCCCCCAGTGACGCTGTAATAGCCAACAGGGCTAACAATATAGAGATTAAAAAAAAAATTCTACTAAATGCTTTATCTAACTACTTTTGAATAATCCTAACATTATAAATAGGAATGTCAGTTTGTTTATGTGTCACTTTTTTACTTCTGAACTACTCAACCGATCAACATGAACATTCTCACACAAGTTGCCAAGGTTAGGTACAGGAAAAAAAAGAAATAAGAAAGGAATAATTAATCCCCAAAAAAGTACCGTTCACGAGCAAGTAAGTGTAAAAATATTCCGTCCGACATAACAAGCCTGTTATTTTACCTATACAGCGTGGACGACACTGCTGGGAACATCTAGATACCACTAAACTTAGTTTCCTACTTCTATAGAATTCGTAGATACTACTGCTACACTAAATTATCATCATCCGATTGCCCTTATCTCAATTATTTGGGTTTAGGCGAACCCATATGCAACTAGGATCAGTCGCTTGAAATCAACTTCCGTGGGGAAGGCATGTTGGAGCGATTGGTGCAACCTTTGTGATAAATAATGTAGGATGGTATTCAGTTTTCTTGTCCTTGAGGCTCATTGCTCAATGCACACACAGTAAGAGATGGGGCTTAACTGTTAATCACAACCGCATAGCATTGTATACTTAATTAAATGTAATTTATTACTTGATGAGTATTTAAAAGTATGTATAATAAATTTTAATAAAATTATTTTACGAATTTTGAACTTGCTTTTTGCGTTTTGGTCTCATGGACAAATTCTTTACAATGTGCTTTCTTACTGCGACAAAGATAAATTATTATCCTCTATTTAAAAAGACCCTTAAGGATGAAATAAACAAATCCTATCTTAATAAGGGGAATACGTCACAAAACATTAAACAATCTACGGGCAAAACCTCTGAACCCATTGGCTATGATCATATGATAGATCAGTTAATAAAGAATCACAACTGAAAAATCAAAATCAAATAAATATAAAATATAAAAAAATGCAAAATAAAAATATATAATGTTACATTCGTAAAATAGGAAATAATTGTAAGTTTTCCATCTAGTGGCTACCTGGTGCGAGTTCGTGCTCAAGTAATGTGTAGAGATGAAGGCACGGGAGGTTGGATGGCGCTGGGCGGCGGAGGACTCGCTGACGTCATGGTGTGTCGTCGGGGACCCGGTTAGTACTGGCATTATTCAATTAAGAGTGTAATTATCGTCTTAGAGACTAAGTTTAGTTCGTTGTCGGCAGTTTGTCCCCTTCTTCTATATTAGTAACTCATTACTTAATAGCAAACCCCGGCATCTGCCTAGTAGTTACCGTCCCATTAGTCTTCTTAGTTCCTTAGGGAAAGTATATGAGAGAATCATCCTCTGTAGACTTAGATCGGAAGTCGAGAGACTCAAAATCATCCCAAATGAGCAGTTCGGCTTTAGAGCTAACCATTCATGTTCCCATCAGGTGCAACGCCTCACGGAGCACATACTGATAGGGGCCACTGTGAGGGCCAAGAAGCATAGGACAGGAGCGCTCTTCCTCGATGTAGCTAAGGCGTTCGACAGGGTCTGGCACAATGGACTGGTGTACAAGTTATACCAGTTCAAGGTGTCGGACAGACTCGTACTCATCATACGGGACTACCTGACGAATCGCTCCTTTCGCTACAGAGTGGAAGGCGTCTTGTCAACCCCCCGCCCCATCAGGGCGGGTGTTCCCCAGGGTTCAGTTCTCTCGCCCATCCTCTATTCCATCTACGCTAGCGATATTCCTAGACCGCGATCTAAAGTGCACCTTGCCATGTACGCGGACGATACCGCGCTTTACACGTCCTCTAAGGATCACTGGGAGATAAACCAACGTCTCCAATCCGCAGTCGACTCCCTTGAGAGTTGGCTGCGGAAATGGCGGATCGAGGTAAACCCTGAGAAGAGCGTTTCGGTGCTCTTCGAACGGGGCCTCCCAAGGATCCTCCCGCGAATCAAACTCTTTGATAAACCGATACCTTGGAAAGACGAGGCAAAATACCTAGGAGTAACGTTAGATAGAAAGTTAGTTTTCACTGCGCATATTAGGACCGTTCGTAGCAGAGCGGCCTACATATTAGGTCGTTTATATCCGCTGTTAGGCAAGCGGAGTAAAATGTCCCTTCGCAATAAGGTGACACTTTACAAAGCTTGCATACGTTCCGTCATGTCCTATGCGAGTCCCGCTTTTGCGCACGCTAATCTGAAACCCCTTCAGGTGATTCAGAACAGGTTTACACGGATTGCAACCGGGGCGCCGTGGTTCGTACGCAACATCGATCTCCATAGAGACTTGAACCTTCCGACCATCGCTCAGTACTTCAAGGGGCTTTCCCAAAAGTACTTTGAACGTGCTGAGCGACACCCGAACCCACTGGTGGCTGACGCCGCAGAGTATAGACCACGTAAGACTACTTTAGTCAGAAAAAGAAGACCCAAGTCGGTACTCGTTGACCCCGACGACGCGTTCACAGTAGGTAATAGGTGTACGCGTAGGCATAATTGACACCACACAACATACAGACACACACCGTCTGTACCGGTATAGACGAGGTCCCAACTGAGTAAGTGCTCCGTTGCTCCGGCGTTCTGCCGTCGGAGGACGCTAGTGTCCAAACTTCCTTAGCTTCCCTCCTGACTAACGACGCCCCGAGCCGAGGTCCGTGTCTCAATCTGAGACGCCCTCGGGACGTCGTTCCCCATGGGGGCCCATCTGGCCCCCCCTTTTTAAGGGTGGGTCTCCTGACCCACCCATTCCCCCGGTGACGCTGTAATAGCCAACAGGGCTAACAGCATAGACAGACAAAAAAAAAAAAAAAAAAAAAAAAACTTAATAGCAATTAATAATATTCCATAAATGTTCTATCTTGGTGATTTCAGGTGGTGCTGATAATGGCGACACTGCGTTATCAGCGGCTAACATTTTGCAGACAGAGTACTACATACACGGTAGACGGATCAACGATAACACGGTGCGTTACATATGTGATATAGTGATACACACGTAACAGTACATCCTTCACGTCGTCGTTTTAAAGGAAACTCAACCTAATAAATATTTTTTAATAACCTTGACGACATCAAAGCCTAACCTACCTAAAGAAATTATCCTTAATTTTTAACAAATGTATTGAAACCGGTACATTCCCAGATTTAATGAAAAATAGTAAAGTAGTTCCTTTGTTAAAAAGTACCGATTGACTAGATCCGAGAAATTATAGGCCTATCTCTATTTTTACTTACCTTAAGTAAAATCTTCGAAAAAAATATTCTAAACCAAATGACAGAATATGTTTATAGCAATAAAATCACCGAAGGCAAATCAACAACTGATGCGGGTGCCGCGTTTCTTAAGAACATTTACGACGCATGGGAGAAGTCACAAAATGCAATCGGGGTATTTTGTTATTCATCTAAAGCCTTTAATTACGTGGACCATCAAACATTACTATGCAAAACTTAATCACTATGGTATGCTTAGTGCTGCGCTTGATCTTATTGACTCTTACCTGAATCAAAGAGGTCAGACCATTGATGTAAGTAATTGTAAATCGGCTGGTTCTCACCTAAAGATGGGTGTTCCACAAGGATCTATTCTTGATTGATCTATGATTGCGAGTTTCTTGCCGACTCCATACAAATATATAAGAAAAATAAATTTATATTTTTTGATGATTTATTTATTAGATAAGAATGTATATATATATATATACATATACATATAAAATATATAGTTTTAGAATTCGTTTTGAAACATTCAAAAATCTAAAATTAAAAATTGCAAAAAAAAATATATAAAATTGTATTTATTATAGTTTCAAAACTAGAAGTGTATTCTGACCATCTTAATTCGCTCGCTAATTTTGAAAAAGTAAACAGTGCTCTGTCACGTGTTCTTCATTGACTGACTCACCAACTTTCTTAGATATAACTTTATATAAAAAGTTCCAGTGGAACCTCCATCTCTCGACACTCGCAGGCAAACTCAGCTCAGCCGTCGTTGCAATTAAAAATGTATGACAATTAATTAATTTATTTATTTATATCTTTTCCACTTAGAAGCGTAATCAGTGATCACTTGTGTACGTTAACATGGAAGTGTCAGGAGGCCTATTACTATACTAGATTTATCGTGATAAGCCCTTCTGTAAAAGCACTTTCCCTCTTAATGTTAAAGCTATGATGAGGGTTCCAAACGCATCCTGGTCTGAGAAGAACCACGAAACAAACTCAGCCGGATATATTTTTTGTTATTGTGATCCCTGTTTCACAAACGTCAATCTTAAATGTAATTTTGGAACAACTAGAACCGTGGCAATCAATCGGAAATGAAGCCTAATGATTTCAGGCAACGAAAATGTTAACAATAAATAAACAATAAATAAATTGATTCTATATTTATTTTACAATAACGAGCTATACGGGCTATTTGTAACTTAAAAGCTAGAGACTCCCTAAGAGATGTTTTTAAAGTATTTTTATTGTCGCTTCTCAATACATTTTTAACAACTTACTATATTTATTTACTTACTATATAGAATGATAAATAAACCGATACGGGCAGAGATTCGAACTCGCGACTACTGGGAAACCTATATTAAGATAGAAAAACCTTATAGATGTCACCACCGTCCCGATAAAGACGATCACATACAGAATGAATTTAAATGCTTATATTAAAACCAGCGACAGACATTCGATCAATACAAGAAATGAAAATAGGCTCGTAACGCCAAAATTTCGATTTCGAAAAGTTAACACATCCTTCATGAACTTGAGTGTATACATATGATAAAGTTCCAAAAGATATCATAGATCTTCCTTTTCTTAGCTTTAAATCTAAGATTAAAAATATGTTATTACACAAATCTTATTTTATCATTAAAGTATTTTTGGTTGATCGAAATGTGTGGAACTTGAGCTATTGACCCATCTGCAGAGCTGATGTTATAATGTATAAGTCAAACATTGTTAAATTTTGTTTAAAAAGAGCAATTGTTGAGTTTCTGGCCAGCTCTTCTCAGCAGAACAGCATTCCGAGCTGGTGGTAGCTTACTCACAGACTGACTATACTGACCAATTTAATGTAATTGACGATTCAAAAGTGCATAAAAATATTTTGAATTTGAAATATAAAAAGCTTATTCGAAGTGGTATCCCTTGGGTGCAATGTAGTCCTTTAATCGTTGAGGCCAGTTATCCAAAGGATTATATTTAGAGCAAGGAGTACTCTCTAAAACTGACCATAAATAATAATCCTGCGGATTAAGATCGGAACTAGACGACGGCCAGTATTCAGCTCTGATAAAGTCCGAGACGTTATCATCCAACCAAGACTGCGTGGACCGAGCTTTATGACCCGGCGCCGAGTCTTTTTGGAAGCACCGTACTTGGTTATTGAACATGGTGTTATTGAGGGGCTTAACTGCCTTCTCAAGAATGGTATCTTGATACACTTGTGCCGATTTTTTGATACCTTTTTCACAAAAATATGGCTCAGTCACTCCTTAATAGCTAACACCAGACCAAAACATCACTGAAGTCGGATAATGCCCACGTTGCACTCTGTCGACTGATTGAGAAGCTTCCTTAGAGCTTTGAACATAAATACTGTCTTTTGTTTGTGAAAATGTTGCTCAATTGTAAAAAAAATCTCATCCGTAAGCAATTTTTTTCTGTGACCTCCCTTTGCGCATCGCTTCAGCAGTTGTTTCGATTTTACCACCCGATTCATCTTTAATTTATCAGGTAAGAAATGACTAGTGCGTCTTTTATAGGCTGCAAGTCCTAAGTCAACTCTTAAAATAAGCGACATGGTTCTAGGTGCTATCTTCATTTCCCGAGATAAAATCTTTTGCTTTCGGACAGGATTTCTTTGAATTCTTTTCCTTACTGCTTTCACCACCTTTTACATAGGAACACTAAGTGAACGGCCAGATCTTTCTCTGTCTCAAACAGAGGAAGTCTTATTGTACCTATTAATAGCCCGGTACATAAACACTTGACTAATACCTAGTGTATGGAGAGTTTTAAAAATTGCATTTGGCTCCATACCTACTTTGTGTAATGCAATCACGAGCGATTCTGTTTTCTTTATCACCCCACTCCATTTTAATATGGCAAAATACAATGTACAATGTATTGGCGCCAAAATGAGAAAACACAATAAACAATCGTATAAAAAGGTTCCAAATTCAAATGTAGTATTTTTTTATTTTTAATTGTAACAGTATTTATGGCCAGACTAAGTATAAAGAAAAAGAGCCGTCAGGAAACCATAAGAATATATTTTGATAAAGATAGAAAAGAATAAAACAATCTGGAGAATAATAATGTTTTATTCTTTTCTTAGTCACTGTTATTTTTATATAGTTATATTTATACTTTTATATATATACTTGTAATTTTATCTATAGTCTATAAATATAATACATATATTCTTCCTCTAAAAGAAAAAAAAACCGCCTTGGAAGCTTTGGTCCCCTCCGGAGTAATAAATCCGGAGCTCTAAAGAGCCTCGGCCCTCGTAACAAAATAGCATCAAGAATATTCCAATTTCAGTTAGTACTGGACTGCACCGTGAAGGACGACTTCCACTACCACAAGGTGATGCCGACCTTCCACCACTGGGTGTCCGACGGGAAGCGCTACGGCCTCACCTTTCAGACGGCAGCCGACGCCAGGCACTTCGATAAGGGAGTGCGCGTCGCCGTCAATCACTTGTACCGTAAGTCACATACATACTGATACCACACGCACACACACGGACGCACAGGCCGATGCCAGGCACTTCGACAAGGGAGTGCGCGTCGCCGTCAATCACGTAGACACTCGTCACACGCACACACACAGACACGCACACGCGCCGTAGACAAAGAAGTACTGCTACCGGCGCGTCCCCAAGGTTGCGGATAGGGGCCAGCCCAAGGTTCGCATTGTCGACATAGGGTAGAGGTAAAATAAAATAGCCCCCGCGGACTGAACAACCCGACGTCAGTCCAGCGTGCACAAGACTAGAAGGCGACAGGATACCCTGTCGCCTTCGTCCCGACCACTTCCCTGCGGATACCAGGGTTGCCAGGTGTAAATAAGTGGACTTGATTCCCCAGGTTCTCGTGGGCGTCACGGTGAGTGCGCCCTATACACTAAGGCGATGAGGTCAACCGTTGGTTTTTTAGTGGGTAGCATTAAAAATGGCAGCGTCATCTATGCTGCCGGGTAGTCCCACATACCCCCACGGCCATCACCTTCCTGGCCTATCGTCCTTTCGGATGATGCGTAACGCATTTTTCCAACGATAAAAAAAAAGGTTTTCGTGGGAACAATACCAAAAAAACAAAAAAATATTGCAATTTCGGTAAATCCGCAAAATAAAGCGAAAGGTGCGTACTTGAGGGAGTGAGCAAAGCTACGAAAAAGAGGAAACATGAGGCTATTCCCATACCGTTACTGAGCAGTCAAGAGGAAAAGCCACTACACGTATTAGAATGGCAACCGGTGCAAAAGAAGGGACTAAAAAAGAAGAAACCTAATCAATCTTAGGGCTAATGCGGTGCTTATACGCCTGAAGGATAAAGAAAGATACGCCAAAGCAGCAAAATGACAAAGCAGCCGATATAAAGAATACAATTGCTGATATCCTTGGCCACGAGGCAATAGTAAAAAGTGAAGTGCCAGAAGTTGCGGTTGAAATTAGAGACCTATATGAAACTACCACTAAGTTAGAGGTATTAGAAGCACTACAGAAGGCTGTCAGTGGAGACAGCAGTATCGCTCTACATATAATTAGGCCCTTTCGGAAAACATATGCTGGGACTCAGCCAGCCACCATTAAAGTGGATGAGTAAACGGCTTCAAAAATCATTGGTGATTAGTGGCAAGATTAAGTAAGGCTGGGTGAATTGCAGAGTAAGGATATATTACAAATGCTTGAGATACGGGCACTTGGCAAGTAAATGCACAAGCACGATAGACCGATCTCAGCTGTGACTGAAATGTGGAGAAGAAGGTCATAATTACCAATTGTAAAAAAAGAGGCCTCCAGTGCAGTACACTTGAAGAGGGCAAAAATGACAATCCTAACCACATCGCAGGCTGCGGTAAACGCCCAGCTTTCCAAGCAGCACTTTAGATGGTCCGGAAGAAACAAAACTGACTGGGGCAGTAAAGGACAAACGCCAGAATATTAGCACTCCTAGAAACTATAACGTCCCAAGATGTTGTGCTACTCAACAGTGGATAAAAACCCACTTTTACCAGAAGACATTTAAGTTCTATCTTAGACCTAAATTTCGTAAGCATGAACTTGGCAAAAGGTAACGACTCTTGGAAAGTCACAGAAATGTACACGGCTAGTGATCACCAAGCAATATATTGGGAAGTCTTGCACACGATACCTAGGGTGCTCATCAAGAGGAGCAATACAATCGGTGGTCTTTGATCTCGAAACGTTTCAAATTGCATTGGATGGTAAGCCCACAGATCAAGTATATGATGCTAATAAAAAAGCAACTGTTGTCATCAGTAAAATTGCTTGCAACGCCTCTATGCCGCGGAAACGTTGGCCAAATATACTTCCTCCAGTTTGTTTCGAATTTCCTTCCTTTTTGGTGTAATGACACAATAGTCAAGCCTCGCAAAGAGTGCATCCAAGCAAAAAGGCTTACACAACGGGCGCGGAAGAAGGCTAACACCTGCTAGTACAAGGATGTAAAGGTATAAAAAAGCACGTCGATTGATCAAAAATGCTATACCCTGAATTGTTATAAAGTAATAGTCACGGCGCTATTTTCGCAACAAATACAGCAAACCTACACTGTGCAGAAAGAAAAAGATGACACAATACCACCAATTACAAATAAGGAACTCCTAGAAGCCTGTTCAAGAATAGAAAACATTAAAGCTCCTGGTTTGGATGGTTTCCGAAACATTGCATTAAAAGCTGCCATTAAAACAGCTCCAGACCTCTTCCTAGATACCTATAACACCTGTCTCCGAGAAGGTACCTTTCCAAAAAGGAAGGATGGAAGTTGCAAAGGTTAGTGCTTCTACAGAAAGAGAACAAACCAAAAGGGGAGCCAGCTTCATACCGCCCATTATGCATGCTCGATAGTGCTGGAAAAGTACTGGAGCGTATTGTCCACAGATGAATTGAGGCTGTTGTTGACCCGTAATTGGCTGACAACCAGTATTGGTTTTTGAAAACGCCCATCTTCGCTATATGCAATTGACTTGGTGGTCAATACTGCATATCGGGCAATCACTGGAAACAGATGGAGAGGAGGCACAAAGAAGTATTGCCTGGTTGCAGCATTACATATTAAATTAAATCAATGCCTTCAACTCAGCCAGATGGGATGTGATTACGAAAGACCTTGCCGAATTCCATGTACCTAACTACTTGCAGAACATAGTGGCGAACTACTTCACAGATCGAGTCCTTAAGTACGATACTGATACTGGGTCAAAAGTGTACCAAGTAAGTACCTCAAGGATCAGTGCTGGGCCCCTTGCTTTTGAATATCATGTATGACCATCCTTTCCTACAGAAGCACGTCTTGTCGCATTTGCGGATGATATCGATAATATTAGGCCGATGCCAGGGATTTCGACAAGGGAGTGCGCGTTGCCGTCAATCACTTGTGCCGTCTCGTACACACACACACACACACACACACAACACGCACGCGCACACACACACACACACACACGCAGGGGACTATGCAAGGCACTTCGACAAAGGAGTGCACATCGCCGTCATCCATTTGTACGGTAAGTCACGAACGCACATTTCACGCACACAGGCCGACGCCAGGTACTTCGACAAGGGAGTGCGCGTCGTATTATACGATACTTATCATATAGAACAGGGCTTCTTAAACTATGGGTCGGTAACAGAACGGTAATGGTAGGTAACAAAATTCTGCGGTCGCGGAAGATTCTAATGTCAAATATTTATATAAATTGTCATAAAATTGTTTTATATTTTAATTTAATACTTACTACGCAACTATTTGAATATATTTGAGCGAATTATGACGGTCAGAATCCACTTTAATTTTTGAAACTGTAATAAATATTATTAAATATATATGAGGGGGGGGTCAAAAAGTTCGCGGAATAAGGGGTATGGAGGGGTAAAAGGCAACTTTTTACTACCTGCACTAGTTGTGACACTCATTAAGAGTATAAATACTAAGTTTCAAAACAATTAGGTCCTAATTCACTGAGCTACACGTCAATCAACAAGTCAATCCGGAAGAATTTTTGCAACATGGAGAAAAGCAGCGGCGAGTTGAGTGTTGTCGCGAGTTTTTGGCGCTCTGTGGTGATCAAAAGGATGAAGTTTTGAACCGAATTGTGACTGGCGATGAAACTTGGGTTCATCATTATGAGCCTGAGTCTAAACAAGACTCCATGCAGTGGCACAAAAAAGGGCACACCACCCCCGAAGAAATTTAAAGTGTCTCCGTCGGCTGGAAAACTCATGGCTTCTGTTTTCTGGGATTCAGAAGGAATCCTTATTGATTATAAAGAAAAGGGTGTTTCTATAACTGGGAAGTACTACGCTACATTATTAGAACGTCTGCGAGTTGCTGTGAGGGAGAAAAGACGGGGAAAATTGACCCAAGGTGTGCTCCACGA
The DNA here is from genome assembly GCA_959347355.1 of Napeogenes inachia. Lineage (NCBI taxonomy): Eukaryota > Metazoa > Arthropoda > Insecta > Lepidoptera > Nymphalidae > Napeogenes > Napeogenes inachia. The sequence goes on along the minus strand of OY365796.1, from coordinate 657,059 downwards.
CAATGCACCTGTGCACAAGGCGCAAGTTGCGATGGCTGCTGTTCAAAGAATGGGCTTCGAAATCTTAGAACATCCTCCCTGTAGTCCAGATCTAGCCCCTAGTGATTTTTATTTGTTCCCAAAAATGAAAAAAGAGCTTCGAGGGAAGAAATTTTCCAGTGATGAAGAAGTGAAGAGCGCTATTTCGGCCTATTTTGACGACAAAGAGAAATCTTTTTTTTTCGATGTTCGATTCGATGTTATTAAGAAATTAATTGATAGGTCTAATAAATGTATTAGAGTTAAGGGGGAATACATTGAGAAGGAAAAATAATTTTGTGTTTTATTTCTTACTTTTGACCCACCTGCGTGTATATATATATATATATATATATATATATATTCTTTTTTTTTTTTTAGATTTTTGTATGTTTCAAAACGAATTCTAAAACTATTTTTATATGTATTATACATTATTATCTAATAAATAAATCATCAGAAAATATTAATTTATTTTTCTTATACTTTTATTTTGTTTGTTTTTTTTAGTGGGTAGCCTTAAAAATGACAGCGTCATCTATGCTGCCGGGTAGTCTCACATTCCCCCGATGGCCGTCCATCACCTTCCTGGTCGCTGGGATGATGCGTAACGCATTTTTCCAACGATAAAAAAAAGGCTAATTAATATGTAGACATATTTTATATTTGTAGGGGGTCGTTAATGACAATAGTTTAAGAAGCCCTGATATATAATATTAATAATTTCTGTCTTATTGAAGAGAATCACCATAGAGTAAATGTTTGAAAGTAGCTTTAAATATGTATAGCCATGTTAAGCTTAATTAATTTAAAATCAATACTTTAGTTAATACAGTTTAGATCCAACAAATGCAAAGTGTGTGCCAGCTATTAATAACAAGCATCCTAGAGGAAGCTTTAATGATTAAATGTTGACAAACTCCGTAAATGCAACACAGTTAGGTTAGGTATCGAAGGTTTCAAAAAAACTCTTTAATTCTTGCTGTGTGTACGATGTACATATTTTATACTGTTTTTTTTTACTCAGGATGAGCAAGCAGGTAAAAAGTGGTGTAGTAATGAAACGTTATATAATGTAGTTTTGTTTGCAGGGAAGCGGAACCTTCTGAAACCGAAGGAGGATGATGAAGAAAATAATATATTTGAAGTAAATATTTTATCACATTATTTTTATCAAAATTAGTAACAACATATTACCCTCATCTGTCCAGAAAATGTTAATTTAAATAACACTATCAGAGTAATACAAGTAACAAAAACAACATTGAAATTTCAAAAATAAAATTATACATTGCTACTATTACATCATCTTCTATACATATAATAAAATTGTCAGTGATCCATTTCTGTCCATTAAAAATATTTAAAAAATGTATCACAGGGGGCCTTAATAAGAGCAAGAGAACCCAAAACAAGGGTTTTTCAGTTTGTCTGTATGTCTGAATGTTTGTGTACGCTAATCTCAGAAACGGCTTAACCAATTTGGAATTGGAATGGAAAATTCATTTTGCATTTTGTTTTTTTTTTTAACAATCGGTTAACAAATAAAGAAGTTAATAATCTCTTATTGTCATACCATTACTGCTTATCAGCTTGAAGGTTTATAGTTTATTTACATACATTTACATACATTATTTACATACATTGGTAAGTACAAAGGGTAAGGGTAAAAGGGTTTTATCAAAATCGAAATCTACGTGTACGAAATCGCAGGCACAGCTAGTATTACATAAAATAATGATAAAAAATAATAATCATTTATTCATAATTTTAGTATATTAAGGTACTAATAAAGAAATTCTTAATAGTGCCTGAACCTCCCTTCCGAGTCTCGCTCTAGCTCGGAGACGTCGACTGCCTCCCGCCGTCGCGATGAGCCTTCACAGACGCCCATCCTGTCCGCCATCACGCTGCCTCGCCATCCGCTCACCGGTACGTACCACACACATCACGAGCCCCAGATCACTGGTACATATGGAGCACCACCACAAGCAACCAGCTCTACGGTTTGTACCAACAACTGTGCCACAGGCCTGCACGTACCAAACACTAATGATATAATATAACAGGACAAATCACACACATTGATATAACCCCCAAAGTAAGCCAATTATTTGCTTGTGTTAATGGTGTTAGACGACGACACAAATACATAGAAATACACATTATAAATACTGAAAATATACTTAATAAACGACCAAACCCAGAAATACAGACATCTATCCTCATCACATAAATGCCTGTCCCTGTCGGGAATCGAACCCGAGCCCCACTGAGCCGCTATACGTTAGGCGTCTGTGCCAACCACTCGACCAACGGGGTGGTTAAAGTAAGTAGACGGGCCATCCGCCAGCGTAGTCGCCGCCGTCCTCTACACTGAGTGGGTGCTGTGTTAATACTTACACGCCTTACCACCGAGGACCACATCTACACTTTCATCAGGAGGAATGTACTCAAGCATTAACTTTGGTTGTATAATATATATCGGAGAGAAGACCTCCGTTGGTGTTTTTTTGTAAGTGTGACGTCAGCGTTGCTGCCGTCACTGTCTTCTGTCACTGTCACTGTCACTTCTAATGACGTTTTCTAAATAAAACTGCACAAATAATTATAGCTTCGGACAGCGAAACAGTATCTTTATGGAGATCCGCACAGTCCGACTATTCGAGCAAGATTAATTCTCGGGCTGTCGACCGCCAGTATTTATACTAAAATAACGACTGACATTTACAAGTCTAGTAACATCATAATTGTTGTTTTAACAATGTATTTAAATCACTTCTCAAGATAAATTGATTCTGTGACAAGCAATAACTACAGTAGAGTACAGCAATTCATTTAACAGGTTAATCTAATAAATTATAATTAGGGATTGCAGTCCGGGAAACGGATCCGGTAATCCGGCGAATCTGGCATCTTTATGAGGTGACCGGATCCGGTGCTAGCTTTTAGTGGAATATTTTTAACTCTTCTGTCTATTATGTAAAAAAATATTAGCTGAAGATGTGTATCGATAAAACTTGAACAGGACTATACTCTCTATACTCATTTAAATCTGCTGAAAGGGACGAATACAGAAGAGATTTGAATTTAAAATGCTAAATAAATATATAATGAGAAATACCGACACCATACATATATTATACATACATACATATACATACAGATATTATATTTACAGTCTACGTGGACGACGTGATCGGAGTCACGGGTAACTTAACTTTTATTTTATGAAAACGCTATCTAACGCCATTCATTCTAATAGGGTCCTAGATGGATTTGCTTGTAAACATAATTTTAAGACCTCACAGTGTCCAAAATATGTGTTATTTAGTACACAAGACACAAAATTTACAAGTTTTATTAAAATCCGTTTATTAAGTATAGTCACTTAATTTAATGAAGAACAGCTCCGCTGGATTGCAATCCCTAAACATAATCTAATGTTCCTCTTTCGATGATCATGATTCTGTTTTATAAAGCCTTCGCGCCGATATATTTATATATATCACTCATACAAATTGTCGGAGTTTTGTTACTAGTATAATATTTTTTTCTCTATTTTGAAAGCTTTATAATTTACAGATTCTCTTAATCTTCAGTACGATGACAAGCTCGACGATTCAGAAAACGATCGCTGTCCGTACGTTCATCTGTCCGCCGTAAGCTAGCCTTCTTGATATTTTGATCATATATTTTGTTTAAATATATGTAGTTCTAGTAGCAGATTCCAGTCCAAATATCCATAAACAGTATTGTTCCACTGTCAGGTGCACGAGTACACGTACCCGGCAGTGTGTCCGGGCGGAGTCACCGGCGAGGAGAAGTCTTCTCCCAACACCAAGGCGCCTCCGCTCGGACGAGACTCGGGTACGATATTAAACGTTTTCTACATCCAGACCTCGCTCGCATTACAAAATTGGAACGGATCGTTGGAGGTGACCTCCCGCTGCATACTTAATGTTCCAGGATCGATGAGGAAGGTCCGCGGCCCGCCGCCCCTCCCCGACAAGAAGCTCCCCCCGGAGGCGTTCCGGGCTCGGCTGAAGTGCAGGTCACTATAACAGTATGTTCACCTTCGTTCGCCTTCGTTCGTGTGTCACTGCGTCTGACGCGCGCTCGTCCGCAGGCACTGCCACGAGTGGTACCTGGAGAGCGCCAACCGCGCCGGCGCCTGCGAGTTCGCGCCCGACCTGTGCCGCGCCTGCGTCGACGGAGCCTCCTGCGTCAAGTGCGCGCAGGTCAGTGACCCGTGTTTGGTCAATGGTCAATATTTGGTCGAAGTCGAAACAGTCTTATAGTATATTGAGATTTTATAGATGCCGGTGAAAGGTTCTTATGCAATATTGATAGAAATACTTTTTGATTTTCTATCGGGGTTTTTTTAATTTAAAAATTTAATTTTTACCGTGTCGTTTACCCGAGAGAATAGATTTCTTTTTTTTGGAAACAGATATATATACTTTAAACCGAATATAATCGACACCAAAACTACATAATTTGGCCGAATACAAGTAGCGAAAAGGATGTCGAATACCGAATGGTAATCGAATATTCGACGCATCAATAAATATATATACATAGAGTTATACGCAAATATGTATCGGCGTAACGGATACCGCATATGAATTACACCCATGTGTAACCGACCGTTACCTTTCCAGTGCATGCTGTACCACTGCATGTCGGACGCCGAGGGAGACTTCGCGTCGCAGCCCTGCGCCTGCGGGCCGCCCGGGGACGCCTGCGCCAAGAGGCGAGACGGCTTCCATTAACTACTCTCATAACATCCACGATCATCTATTTTATGATCGGAAGACGTCGGGGTTCGGTCTCGCCGACCACACGCCGAAGGGCTCACTAAATATTAGTTGAAAGTTATCGAACGATGGGCGGCGACGAAGGTCGAACGAATCGAGCTCCAAAACGTAACGAAAACACCGGTCTCATTAAAACTCAAAAACATTCTTGCTTTCGGATCGCTTCGATCCACGGCAATAGACGTCATCGCTCGCTCCGATCTGTCGCCGCCTAACGGTGCTCGTGTCCGCTAACGGTGCTGGTGTCTGCAGGTGGGCGGGGGTGGCGCTGCTGAGCCTGCTGGTGCCGTGCCTGTGCTGCTACTTGCCGTTGCGCTGCGCCCACGCCGCCGCCAGACGCGCCGGACTGGCGGGCGGAGCGCACGAGCCGGTGCGCCAGTGAAGCCGACATTAGTGCCGTGTCGTGGCAGTGCGAGACGCCCGTGGACGTTCCGTGCGACGATGAGGACGTTGTGCTAAATTATTACTGCGATTTATGTGCGGCCCGGTGCCGGGCGTCCGCTCGGTCCGACCCTCGGTCCGGAGTCGGTTCGTCCGGTCCGGTGGACGCCGGTGCCGTAGCGCGCGCGAGGACGTTCCGTTGCGTTATCGCTGCATATTATATGTGAAGGTTGACATATCTCATGTTTATCCTCGGTGCGATTTCCTTTACTTTTGAAGTTGCTGTATTTTTTACAAATATTTAATCGTGATGTCACAGAACTAACTTATCGTATATTTAACGTAAATCTGTCGATACCTTATCGTGTTACGTGAATGTTTATGTGAATCGTACGTCGCCGTAGGATGAGTCGCATCTCGTTCCGTTTTGACTCTAGTCCGTTTTACCTTTCGGTTATGAAAGACGACCAATCATTTTATAGAGAGTGATGCGAGACCTGTCGGGGTCGCGCGGGCGGGATGCGTCGCGCTCGTTTACTTCATCGCTGAACAATATTTGCTCTACGATTAAAAATATATAAAATCGTCACGGTTTCTGCGAGACGAGGGCTCACTTGCAGTGATTCTCGACGATTTTGTATGTCGCTTCCCTCTCCGGATGCCACAGTGGTGGTGTCTGGACGGCGAAGGTCGGGATCCAAACCTGTACCGTCCCCGGGGTCTCCAGCGCCCCGCCCCGCCCCGCCCCGCCCCGCCCCGTCCCGCGCCCCGCACCTCTCTCGTGTCGTTTCTCTGCATTACATCGTATTAAGAACTAAGTGAATCGTGTAAGTACTTCAGCCGTATTTCTTGATTTTCATTTTAATTAATATTAGAACATAAAGAGACTCCCTTCTAGATTCTAATTCTAATGACAAAGTTAAACTATGTGTTTTAGTGTTCTATACATTGTATCGTAAGTGTATTATTGGTCACCTTTGAATCAAAACCAAAGTAATTGATGTATGATGGATTAACCTGATGGTTGTTTCGAAGATGTATTGATATATTATAATAAATAATCGTACACCAATCACGACTCTTTATTGTTTGATCCCACTATATGACTGCAGTAGTGCGGTGTTGATAATGTATTTACAAACATTACTCTAAACTTTAAATGTTGAATCAATACATTAGGTTCAGACCGTAGCTAGTGGTCAATTGGTTAAGTTCAAAAACCATAACGAAACGTAAATTAGTTTTTTACCAGAGACTGCACTCCTTAAAAGAAAAATTAAAAATTACTAAGTACGTTATTTCCCTTTGTTGAAAAATTCGAACCCCAATATTAGGTATAATGTTTTTTCTATACTTTTATAAAATTATTTAAGTCAGTCTTTACGCCTAAATCGATTTTTGTTACTGATGCATTTAGTGGGTGGCCATCAGCAGAATTACTTAGAAATAGAGAGAAATCGTACCAACTATAACGGAAAAACATAATAATACTAGAGAAGAGTTCAGAAGTAGAGTTAAGTTACGAGTATATTCCAAAACATTTAAACACGAATGTAAAGTTGAAAAATCACTATATTATATATAAGTAATAAGATACAAAATAGCAATAATAAAATTTAAAAAAACAACTTCGAAAATAATTCATGATGAAAATGGAAGAACTAAGTCTTAGAAGTTCGATTTTAAATTAAGAGGTCTTTTTGTATCGGGGGTTTTAAATTTTTTTTTTACTCTTTTATCTGTTTTTTAAAGTTATGTCACTGTTTTCTTTAATATACTAAATGAACCTTCGGACACACAAATTCAAATTCAAAATATCTTTATTCAAGTAGGTATTTACACGCACTTCTGAATCGTCAATTACATTAAATTGGTCAGTATAGTCAGTCTGTGAGTAAGCTACCACCAGCTCGGAATGCTGTTCTGTTGAGAAGAGCTGGCCAGAAAATCAACAGTTGCTCTTTTTAAATGAAATTTAACAATGTTTGACTTATACATTATAACATCAACCCTGCAGATGAGTCAATGACCCAAGTTCCACACATTTCGATCAACCAAAAACTCTTGAATGTTATAGTAAAATTTATTTAATAATATATCTTTAATTTTAGATTTAAAACCAAGAAAAGGAAGATCTAAGATATCTTGTGAAACTTTATTGGAAGGACATGAAGGATTTCTTAACTTTTTGAAGTCGAAACTTGGCGTTACGAGCCTTTTTTTTATTTCTTGTATTGATCGTATGTCTGTCGCTGTTTTTATTATAGTCATTTAAATTTTGGCGTATATATAGTAAGTTATTAAAAATGTATTGAGAAGCGACCGTAAGAATACCGATTTCTTTAAAAACATCCCTTAGGGAGTCTCTAGCTTTTAAGTTACAAATAGCCCGTATTGCTTGTTTTTGTAAAATGAATATAGAATTAATTTCGGCAGCCGTAAATTTTCAGTTGTTGAAGTATTTCTATCAATCTATCCTAATATTAGAAAGATTTGTTTGAATTGAATAGGCTCCGAAACTAATGGACTGATTAAAAAAATATTTAACCTTTAGAAACCTAAATTATCCCTCTGATGAACATATTCTATATTTAATACGAGAAAAAATAAGGAGCCGCGTGAAAATTTCGAAAATGTAATAAATTATAAATGTATTAAGTATAAACGAATATTAATAAATATAAACATTGAGAGTTAAAATGATTTACAATCACTATCTATCACTATAAACACCATGATAAAGGAATTTATATTATCACTAGCTGTTGCCCGTGGCTCTTTATGACCACGATCATAAGCCATATAAATATTTTGTTTACAGTCTACGTACACACAGTCACGGGCAACAGATATCCCCAATAAAGTACTTTACCTGAGTAAATAAGTGTAAAAACCTTTTGGCCTACATAACAAGGCTTTTTTTCCTATATAGCGCGGGCGAAGTCCTGACAACAGCTAATTATATTGCATAAGAACCTCTCCCCGCACGAATAAAACGTCAATATCTTGAAGACGACTGTTTCTATTTAGACCAAACATAGATAAAAACCATCTCGACGAACATAGACGTCGATTTAAGAAAACCGATTCAAATCCGTCCACGCGTTTGGTCAGCTCTATCACGCTGGACTACGCCTTAAAAAAAACCTTACTTTTTTTCGTACATATTTAACCACAAACGATACTCATGATTGTAGTAAAGTTGTTTTTTTTTGTAGCACTAATAATTACGCCTCAAACCTAATAGGCTAATAAACACTGTTCTCAACCAGAAATATAAATAATACTGTTCTAAAAACTTTTGGAATACACTGTCAATCGCTTGTAGTAATAAGAAATAAACAAAAAATCTTACTTGGACTTTAATAAACTTTACTTGGACATCACATAGGTACATTATTATAAAACAATACAAAATACAAAGCATTAAAACAAAGACAATGAAATGAAGTGAAAAACAAATAGAAAGAATAAATATTTACTGCGACCTCCAAAACGGCTGTTGCTGAAATACCTATAAGTATATGACTCCAGCGCTGATGCCTGATCTTCAGTGCCATGACGTAACTAACACTAGTGACAGTTAATTAACCTAACAAAAAATAACTACGTTCAAAAAAACCGACTTTAAAATTAAAAAGTAATAAATAATGAAGATTTAATTTTTCTTGCTAAGGGTAGGCTTTCTTAAGGGTAGTAGTACCGCCTCGTTCAACTGCCATTTCCCATCCCTATTCACTTTTATTTATTTTTTATTATGAAAAAGGTAAAAAATAGAAACAAGTTTACACAGCGGTTGCACTCCTCCTCATACAAAGTGCACCTCACTAATATAAGGGGTTTGCACTCAAATCTTTTAGCTGTCCACCACCACCTGGAGACAGAGCAGCCGCACTTGCTCTTTTTGACGGAGACGCAGATACAATGTCCTTTGAGCGCTACATACTTGGATTATCCCGGTTACTCGTTGGAGCACAACTTTCGCTCACGGGCCGGAATCAGTATGTACGCGCGGAACGACCTCTGTATTCAGCGTCTCCGTCACCTTGAAGACCCCACTTTTTCTTCCCTATGGGTTTTAGTGGACACAGGAAACGAAAAAATCCTGTATTCCTGTGTCTACCGTTCGCACAGCGGTGACCAGGAGACAACTCGTTTATTTGAGTATCTCAGTGAGGCTGCAGATATGGCTCTGTATCAGTACCCTTCGGCGCAGCTCGTCTTTCTGGGGGACTTTAATGCCTGTCATCAGGACTGGTTGTTCCCGTACCAGAAGACCGACCATGCTGGAAGAGAAGCGCGGAAATTTGCGTTGTCCTTGGACCTCTTTCAGCTGGTGAAGCAAGCGACAAGGGTACCAGATGTGGTAGGCCATACAGCCAATTGCCTGGACCTTCTGCTGACAACTGATCCGGACAGGTATCGTGTAGAAGTCACCTCCCCCTTGGGAACCTCCGATCACTGTCTGGTGAAATCTGTGTTTACATATTTCCCACCAGCTTTTGAACCTCATGGTGTTAGGCGAGTATGGAAATACAAGTCAGCAGATTGGGATGAGATGCGGCACTTTTTTGCGTCTTATCCTTGGCGGCAGGTCTGCTTCTCTTCTTTGGATCCGTCGAGTTGCGCGGATGCTATAACCGATGTGGTGCATCAGGCAATGGAGTTTTTTATTCCTTTTGCTGACGTACCCATCGGTGGCAAAGCTCGCCCATGGTTTAATGCCGAATGTGGTCATGCTCAAGACCGAAAACATTCGGCATATCTCATTTGGGCTGATGCTCGAAGCCGCAAAACCCCGGATGGAAGTTCGAAGAAGAGAGCCTTTAACCAAGCTGCCAAGTCCTACAAAAAGGCATTGCGGAAGGCTCGTCTCGATCGAATCGCTAAGAATGGCGAAAAGCTCTCTGTCAGACCAACTGGCAGTCGAGCTTTCTGGTCTCTTGCGAAAGCGATCGAGTCGAATTTCTGCCAACCCTCACTGCCTGCTCTGCTGAAGCCGGATGGATCCCTGGCCCACACAGCAACAGAGAAAGCGAATGTACTTGCTTCTCTGTTTGCTGATAATTCGCATCTAGACACTGGCAATGCTTCTCCAGCACATCTTCCTCACTGCGGTATTTCGATGCCTGAAATCCGCATCACTAACAAAGAGGTATGGAGAACATTGTGTCGTTTAGATGTGAATAAAGCCAGTGGTCCTGATGGTATACCAGCCATTCTGCTCAAGACATGCGCAGCTGAGTTGTCTTCTGTACTGACTCGTCTGTATCGCCTCTCTTTCATGACTGGAATAGTGCCGAAATCCTGGAAGCTTGCTAATGTGCAACCCGTGCCCAAAAAAGGCAGCCGTGCCGACCCTGTCAATTACAGACCGATTTCAATCACCTCCATACTCTGCAAGATTATGGAGCGTGTATTGAACTCGCGCCTACTAGCATACCTAGAAGGTAACGATCTCCTCAGTGACCGACAGTACGGGTTTCGCCGTAATAGGTCTACTGGGGACCTCCTAGTGTATGCTACTCACATTTTAGGCGAGGCCATCGAGAAGAACGGAGAAGCGGTCGCCGTCTCTCTGGACGTCTCTAGGGCTTTTGACAGGGTCTGGCATGCGAGCCTTATATGCAAGCTTTCAGCGTACGGTATATCTCCTGGCCTGATCGGCTGGGTAACGGACTTTCTGAGCCACAGATCTCTCCGAGTAGTTGTCGACGGGTGTTCCTCGGAACCCTTGACAATAAATGCCGGAGAGCCTCAGAGGTCCGTTTTTTCTGCAACTCTGTTTCTGCTGCACATTGATGATCTGTTGAAGCCCGGTATCTATGGGTATGCAGACGACAGCACAGTTGTAGAAAGATATCTGCCGAGTACTCGGGCTAGTCGAGATCAAGTACAGTCTGAAAGAGAAGCCATGGTGCAACGTTTGAATGACAAACTTCAGGCAGTCTCCGCATGGAGCAATGCCGATCTTGTCAAGTTCAACGCCACCAAAACGCAGACGTGTCTATTCACCGCCAAAAGGAGCCCTTTCACCTTGGCTCCTACTTTCCAGAATGTATCCTTGGAATACAGTGACCGGCTTCAGTTGTTAGGCTTAGAGATTTCCTCGAACCTCAACTGGTCGGTTCATTGAGTCCAGAGCAAGAGCAGCAGCAGCAAAGCTTGCCGTTCTTGCGAAGGTTCGGCAATACTTTACACCGGGACAGCTTCTTGTTTTATACAAAGCACAGATCCGGTCGTGTGTAGAGTACTGTGGACACATATTTGCTGGTGCCGCAAAGTCTCATCTTGCGGTTCTGGACTCAATTGAGAGGCGAGCAAAGAGGCTTATAGGCGATCCCGAATTGGTCGAAGCCGACCTCCAAAGCCTTGAACACAGGCGTAAAATTGCTAGCCTCTCAGTATTCTATAGGATACATTTTGGTGAGTGTGCGCAGGAATTACACGAGTTAATTCCCCCGTCCCCCTTCCATCACCGGACGTCCCGACGCACGGCAGGTATCCATCCTTTTGTTGTGGACATTCCACCTGTCCGAACGAAGCGCTTTGCTTCCTCATTTTTAGTGCGTACAGCGAAGGACTGGAACAATTTGCCTGCGTCGGTATTTCCGGCCAAATATAATGTTGGTGTCTTCAAGAGAAGAGTGAATAGGTTGCTAGGGCAATGCGACTTACCATCTAAGACTACATTCCACTTACCATCAGGTGGAATGTAGTCAAGCATTGCCCTAGATCACATAAAAAAATAAAAAAAAAAAAATTTACTATTACTACCTATTATTTATATGTCCTATTTACTAATAGGTTTGAATTCGGAGCCAAGCCATTTAGTATTAGAATTCGGTTGAATACATTTTGGTAATTATTTATGTTTTTGTGTTTCTTCGTATCAATTCGAACTAGTAATCATATTAGGATTTAATTGTTCTTTTATAGCTTTATTTACGTATCCTAATTTTTGAAAGTACTCCTGAAAGTCGTGGTAACACAAAACTTAAATTTAATTGGTTTACGAGAAAAATGCAATAGAAAAAACGCCATGGAAAATAAACACTTTATTTTGCACATATTTACAGAGTATTTTTTACATGGGTTTTTGTCAACCATATTTAACCATTTTCAATACTATTTTATTAACAAAAATAAATGATACAAAAAATTATTGGATGACCAGTAAACCAGCAATGTAGTATTTACATTATAAATATTATTATTCATATTAAATTAAAAAATAAATATAAGTAATCAAAATTAAAGTACAGATAAAAGATGGCATTTGCCGCCTTACAGAATTTGACAGTTCGTCTAGTTTTTCAAACATCTGTGCTTGTGTAATATTGTATGCTTCTTCGGGTTCCGGGTCTTCAAGGACGGGAGTGAAGTCTGTGTAATCTGATGAAGGTGGAAGGATTCTGCCCGCTAAAAGAATGTTAATTTAATTATCAGAATATAAAATAATAACCTTGTAAAATAAAAGTAATATTAGTTAAAATTTATCATTTATTACCTCCAGGTTCCGTAGCAAAATGCAACACTGCAGAGGGCTTACTCCAACCAAATCTACATAAGGAACGGTAAAAGAATTAAAGCATATATTATAACAGGATATTTTTAACTCGATCTGTAACCCTTTACTATAGTACTTACTAGAGATGGCCGAATAGTGGTTTCACCGAATAACCGAATACCGGTTATTTGGCCGAATTATTAAGCTTACCATTTCAATGTTTGTTTGTCATAAACAGGTTCTAATATGTACAAAATAAACGTTGACTATACTAATAGGGAACATTCATGTAATTTTTTTTGACCTAAATTAATCATTTACCTCTCTTTATCGTAGAAAAAAATATAAATAGGTTTGAAAAGATTCTAGTTTTATTTCAAATTGAAAATTAAAACATTGAGTAAATTTGACCCGTTCAAACACCGTTATTTTGCGCGGGCTTTGCGTGACGTCAAATGACACATCCAGTGAATGTTTACTAAGAACTTTTTAGTTACTTCATAGTTCATACATATTTTTAGTTTTAATTGCTTTACAAGTCACTATACAGTACCGGAGTGAAAAAATAGTAATAGAAAAACACCCGACAAAGTGTTTTTGTATTCCAAGAGATGCGAAAATACAAAAACAATGGTGTATGGTAATTAAAAGGGATAATATATGTCCTAAATCGTGTTTATATTGTTGTGAAGATCAATTTACCGTAAGTATACTTTATTTATAATAAGTTTAATCTAATAGTTTAAATTTATAGTAAGTATAGAACATAAGAAAATTTTAGTTTAAAATTAACCTAACCTAGCTTATAAAAGTTCATTATAACTTTCTATAAAAACCGTATTCTTTTTTGGTTTTACGAAATTTTTATGTTTGTCGATTTATTTCAGGTTAAGGAAGATTCAGCCAATAACCAATGTATATAATATATGTATGTATTGAATATAATATGTATAACAAAACAACAAGGAGAAAAATGTAATCTAAGTTTGAAGAAAAGAGTTGTGTCTCATATATTTTTATGGCAAAAACATCACCTTGGAGAATTCTCATGAATGTGCATAGTCAAAAGGCAAAGATTGACCTCGGTTAATGAAGCCTTTTCAGAGTTAGCTATCAAAAGTAGTGTTTAAAAAATGGTGACCTTTACAAAGAACTGATATACTAAGTGAGTCCTAGTACTGCCCATACAAATATCTGTGATATTAATCAGCCAGGACTCAGTACTTCTATTGAATGTGATAATCATAAGGCAGAGCCTTGCTTTTCGCATATTGAAGATAAATTACCAAGTGACTAAGCTGTGCAAGTTAATATTAAACTGAAGTATGGAAGTGAAGGTGTCAATGTAAATATACCTGCCGAAAAACAAAATGTAGCATTGTCACCATTTCCTCATTCAACATACAGCATTGGTACACAACAGATTTACCAGTAAAACTATCTATTTTAAAAAGAAAATTGTTTACTGAAAACACAGCTGATAATACTTCTATAGCATGATTCTGATGATTTTCTATATCTGCTGATTATCAACTAAGTTATTTATCTGAGTCAAGTGTAGTGGAAAATGATTCAGAGGAAGAAACATTTTAAAAATGTAATGTGTAGAAGCTTGCTAACTGCTATTGAAAGAATTTGTAGGTGTTTGTTTTGTTAGAGTTGTTTGAGTATTGAAAAAATGTTTTTAGGATTACCTAAACAATTGTAACATTTAATAAAACCTTTAAGTACGAAAATATAGGTTTAAATTATTTATTTTTCTCAGTAACTTTGATACCACAGTATGAACTTCGACGCCGATAATTTGAATGGCGTGTTAAATGACGTCACATTTCCTTTCGACCAATGGTAGCGCGTTTTGGAAGTTTAAATTTCGCTCCCTTAATTTACACTTTTCATAAATTATTTTATGGCCTTAAATGGTTAGTAAATAAAAAAAATGTTTTTATTATAACAAGATGATAATAAGTAATCGAAAAAAAATATTTGAGACCATTTTAAATTTTATGCATGTTCCCTATTGTAGGTTAAAAAAATAAATAAATAGATTGATTTGAAATGTTTCAAAATAAATGTTGATTTAAAGCTTAATTGCTTTATATTATCAAGCTTTATTCAAAACATTTTTTTACAGATTTCTTTAACTTATAATATGACATAAATCTTTATTTTGTAAATCTTTATTTTAGTTTTTTTTGTGAATCTTAATTTTAGTTATTTCTAATCATCGGAAACATTTCCAAATATCTTTAGTAGAATTAAATATTTGGCCATTAGGTATAACTGAATATAAACCTTACGTAGGTATTAATTAATAACATATTTATTACGACATACATTGAAAATCTTATTACACAATACGAGATTAGGTTATACCTATATACCTAATAATTATAACAATACTATTCGAAATAAAAAAAATATATATTTTAGTTATAACAGTATTGCGTGAGTGACATTAACTACCGATTCACAGTTATATAATATACCTAACTAAATCACTTTAATTAGCACTAAATGTCCACTGATCTGTTCTACTCACCAACACAGAGGCACGTGTTGTTAAAATGTTACTGTTTGCCAAAAATATATATAATTGGTTAAATAAATGTACTGTTTACACGTATGTGACTGTTTTCACAAAAATATAAAAATAATAACCAAAAAATATAATAATATTTCACAAAAGACCAAAAAATGTACTTTACGGAACTGTTTGTACACATACAATAAATTGGCGGAGTTAGGTAAGAAAAGACTACACTCCGCGAGTGCTGTTTTTACACTGATTTATTAAATACTAGCTTTTGCCCGCCGCTTCGCACGCCTTAAATTCGTAGTAAAACAATTCAAACTTCCCTTTTTTTTGTATTGGCTTCTATATGACTTATTTTAAGTGAAACAATCAAAATTACGACATCGGCAGACATCGCTCGGTGTCAAAAGTATGTTTAAAGTTTTTAATAAGGATACAATAATAGGTACTATAATTATTTTTATACCTACCTCTCTTGTTTTTACTTAAACGTCCATTTAAATACTTCTTAAACAGAGTACCTAATAACCATTCTAACCATATACCTATCTCACTTACAGATCTTTGTTGGACATAATCAAAATATTACCATGTAAACAAATTTGAGGAATCTTGAGTTACACAATCAACATTATGTGCACCATCAACTTGCAGGTCCAGTTTTATTTTAAAAAAAATCTATTTTAAATGATAAACATTCAGTTAACTATATGCGTATATTTTTTAAATATTTTTAATGTACAAAGACTACTCCTCTACAGATTTATTACATGTATAGAATAAGATTTTCATGGTACCTATTACGTCATTGACATAAATAGTCATAACTTTTTTATTTCTTAAACGATTTAGATGAAATAAACACTAAATGTTAAGTGAAGACTGTAATAATATATTCCCGAACCGCATTCAAATTGGTTAAGCCGTTTCTGAGATTAGCGTGCACAAACATACAGACATACAGACAAACAGACAGACAGACAAACAGACAGACAGACAAACAGACAGACAGACAAACAGACAGACAGACAAACAGACAGACAGACAAACAGACAGACAGACAAACTGAAAAACCATTGTTTTGGGTTCTCTTATAAAGCCCCCTATGATGTTTTTTTTTATTCCATGTACAGAAATGGCTCAGTGACGATTTTATTATATGTGTAGATAGTATACTAAAGAGCTTGAACTTACAAAGTAAATATCGTTTTACCATTTAATCTTTTAAGAATTCTAAGGTTTTTAGTTGAACTGGTCTAATATTTCTAAATCAATAACTTTTGTTCCCACTTTGCTTCGTATGTCGATTATATTATGTAGACATTATTTTTATTAAAGCGTTTTTTTACTATTACTATATTTAAGTAAAAATAAACTTTAGAATATATATTCGGTACGACAAAGCCTCTAGAGTCAAGGGACGGAAAGCACTTGGCGGCATATTTTTATTATTATTATATATATATTTTTTTTTAATGTCTATACTGTTAGCCCTGTTGGCTATTACAGCGTCACCGGGGGAGCGGGTGGGTCAGGAGACCCACCCTTAAAAAGGGGGGGCCAGATGGGCCCCCATGGGGAACGAAGTCCCGAGGGCGTCCCAGATTGAGACACGGACCTCAGCTCGGGGCGTCGTCAGTCAGGAGGGAAGCTAAGGAAATTTGGACACTAGTGTCCTCCGACGGCAGAACGTCGGAGCAACGGAGCACTTACTCAGTTGGGACCTCGTCTATACCGGTATAGACGGTGTGTGTCTGTATGTTGTGTGGTGTCACTTATGCTTACGCGTACACGTTATTACCTACTGTGAACACGTCGTCGGGGTCAACGAGTGCCGACTTGGGTCTTCTTTTTCTGACTAAAGTAGTCTTACGTGGTCTATACTCAGCGGCGTCAGCCACCAGTGGGTTCGGGTGTCGCTCACCACGTTCAAAGTACTTTTGAGAAAGCCCCTTGAAGTACTGAGCGATGGTCGGAAGGTCTAAGTCTCTATGGAGATCGATGTTGCGTATGAGAGATATATGTAATATTGATACATATAATATTGTTATTATATTGTAATTCTGTATGTAGGTAAAATAAAGATATTATTATTTATGAAACTACATAATACCGTTGACAATAAATATGCGAAATATTGATGTAGCAATAGATTTAAGAGTTTAGACTTATTTAGAACTATATATCATTGTTATTACTAGTACATTATTAAAGTAGTAAAAGATATTGATTTGACGAACTATCGGAAGTAGCCTGAAGATATTAAATATATTGTATTTACATATCTTATTAGGTAAGCCGTAAATGTGTGAAAGATATAAGATTGTTATAAATATTCTAGACATTTAAAATGGTTATGTACTATTATATTGTTATTATGAGATAATTAATGATGTTTAGAGTTGTGAATATGACCAATCTCCAGAAGCTGCTGTTGGCGCTTCTGTCGATGTTATTATGTTATAAATATGGCTGTTAGCCTCTATTAAAGGTAATCTGTATTGAACAACTGGCAAGATAAGTGATTCTTATACTTATATTGTTTATAATATGTGTAATAACTATTGTGGGTATTTCACTGTATTAAGTTATTGATAATTGTGTCTAAATAATTACACAGTAATAACTATATTACTGTATTTATTATATTCATGTACCGGGAGTCATTTTGTTATATTAAATGATATATTTGTTTAGTTCTTTCTTTTCTTTAAAGCTTATCCAGATAATATTATCATATATATAGTGGGCAGAGCCTGATTAAATACTTTATAGTATATTATTTTAGTGGTTTTTAATTGTAGAATATTATAATATCTAACACGTACGAACCACGGCGCCCCGGTTGCAATCCGTGTAAACCTGTTCTGAATCACCTGAAGGGGTTTCAGATTAGCGTGCGGAAAAGCGGGACTTGCATAGGACATGACGGAACGTAAGCAAGTTTTGTTAAGTGTCACCTTATTGCGAAGGGACATTTTACTCCGCTTGCCTAACAGCGGATATAAACGACCTAATATGTAGGCCGCTCTGCTACGAACGGTCCTAATATGCGCAGTGAAAACTAACTTGCTATCTAACGTTACTCCTAGGTATTTTGCAATATCGCAAGGCAATATCGCTAGCGTAGATGGAGTAGAGGATGGGCGAGAGAACTGAACGCTGGGGGACACCCGCCCTGATGGGGCGGGGGGTTGACAAAACGCCTTCCACTCTGTAGCGAAAGGAGCGATTCTACAGGTAGTCTCGTATTATGAGTAAGAGTCTGTCCGACACCTTGAACTGGTATAACTTGTACACCAGTCCATTGTGCCAGACCCTGTCGAACGCTTTAGCTACATCGAGGAAGAGCGCTCCTGTCCTATGCTTCTTGGCCCTCACAGTGGCCCGTATCAGTATGTGCTCCGTGAGGCGTTGCACCTGATGGGAACATGAATGGTTGGCTCTAAAGCCAAACTGCTCATTTGGGATGATTTTGAGTCTCTCGACTTCCGATCTAAGTCTACAGAGGATGATTCTCTCATATACTTTCCCTAAGGAACTAAGAAGACTAATGGGACGGTAACTACTAGGCAGATGCCAGGGTTTGCCCGGCTTATGGAACCCTATCACTATGGCCTCTTTCCACTGGGCCGGAAACGAGCAACCGGCCAGTAGACCGTTAAAAATGGTAGCCAATAGGTAAATTAAAGGAGGCGGATGAAGCTTTATCACTTTGTTAGTCATCCTATCGGGAACTGGCGATTTCTTAGCGTGAAGCGCCCTTACTATGGACGTCACCTCGTCTAGATTCGTTTCCTTGATTGGTGGACCGACCGGTGGCTGAGAACACATTATATTGACCGATTTGTCGACTATTTCGACATGATCGCGATCAACCGATTGAGCGGACAGACGGCACTGGCTCTCTAGGCTGTCGGCTAAGCACTCAGCTTTGTCAGGGTCGTCAAACGCGATGGCGGAGTTAGGTCCAACCACGGGAGGCATATCTGAGACAGTGCCCGCCTTCAACGCTCTCTGCAACCGCCAGAATGCCTGGTGTGTTGGAGAGA
The DNA here is from genome assembly GCA_959347355.1 of Napeogenes inachia. Lineage (NCBI taxonomy): Eukaryota > Metazoa > Arthropoda > Insecta > Lepidoptera > Nymphalidae > Napeogenes > Napeogenes inachia. Next base: position 637,742 of record OY365796.1, on the reverse strand, counting down.
GCGCCGCAAGCGTCCTATCCCAGCCACTATCTCTGAAGTCGTCGAGAGCTTGTCTCAACTCCCTCTGAAGACGGCGCAGCCTCCGTCGGTTGTCATCTGTCGGGTATCGGTCATGGGCTCTAATCGCGGCGTTTTTACGAGTGATAAGAAGTCTAATGTCCGGAGGGAGTGCTCGGTAACCCTCGAAGTTCACTCAGACCTCCCTCGAGGACTTTCCTATGCTGTCTACCAAATGTTCTGTGAAGTTAGTCTCGGCTGAGACAGCGTCCTCGACCGATGTAAGCTGGTCAGGAATTTTGTCGAGGTGCGCTGATACGGGGGAATGGAGTTGCTCTCGAAGCTTTGTCCAGTTAATAATTGTTTTTGTCGCGAGTTCCCTAGGGGGGGGAGGTCCTAGCTGAAATAGGACCGGTTGATGGTCAGTCTAGCTCGGATAGCGTATCGATAGAACGTAACTGGAGTGTCACGCCTTTCAAGAGTACTATGTCAAGCACATCGGGTCTGTCATGTCGGAAGTCTGTGTCGCAGTATCGCGTGGGACTCAAAGGAGAGGTGATCTCGAAGTCGAGACCAGCCTTGTAACTTAGCCTATCGAGGAGATTTTCTCTACTGTTTGTGACAGTAGAGTTCCAGCGGGGATGTTTGCAATTTAGGTCGCCAGCCAGAATGGTTGCGTTACCTAATTGGAGTAAGGACTTAAGGTCCCTCTCAACTAAGCCTTTATTAGGAGAAAGATAGACGGATGCTAGTACGATCGGCTGATGGCCGGTCATACCCACCTGACATAATGACGCTTCTACGTTAACTTGTTGGGGCGGATCGAGCGGAGTGCAATGAAGAGACCTTCTGTAGTAGTTGATGGTTCCCCCCTTCGCGGTTGCCCTATCGTTCCTAACGAGACGGTAATTCGCGATGCGCGGATCACGTTTACACGGCTTCAGAAAGGTCTCTTGTACTAACAGGACGTCTATCTAGTGCGTGACCACGATGTCGCGCACTAGATCTATCTGCTTAAGTAGCCCGTTCGCGTTTAATGTAGCGACAGTCAGAGAGCGAGGTTTTACCCTTCCACGCGATGTCATCATGTTGACATCGTGTGTTCGTATATCGATTTGATTAGGACGACGTGCTTGAGGAGCACTTCCATCCTCGCGGGAGGGTTCCGCGCGGAATCCCTTATTTCATTCGAAAAGACTGGGAGTTCTTCGATGTCTATTACACCGAAGAGGCTCGTGACGCACGCGAGCGAACTCGCAACTCCGTCGGTGGAGTTACGAACCGGCGGCGGCGGTAATGACTGGGGGACGGGCTGTGGGATAATCCTCGGAGGCTTCACCCAAGCGTTCGCGGGTGCCTGAGGGGCCTGGGATGCCTGAGGGACCGCGGGCCTTCTAGGGGCTAGAGGAGCCCATGGAGGCTCGGCGAACCGAAGAGGATGCCTTGCCGGCTGTGTCCTGCGCGGCGCTTTGGGGCACCCGCGATAATTCGCGGGATGGCCTTTATGTCCGCACAGGACGCAGCTGGGAGGATCCTCAGGGACCGGTCCCTTCCGCGAGCAGTCGGCTGTCGCGTGGTCGTCCAGGCACTTGACGCACCTTGGACGCGCGTGACAATAACGTTGGGAATGCCCATAGAGCTGGCAGCGATGACACTGACCAGGAAAACCGCGACCGCGTGGAGGTTCGACCCTATGGCCGGAGAGTTGGCAGACTGCCTTGACGTTAAAAATTTGATTTCCTTCCGGGGAAAGTTCGAAATGGACGAGAACGAGATCGCACGGGTACATGCGGTGCACCGAGATGACGGGGAACGATTGGGACTTAAGGTCCTCGAAAATCCGCTCAGTAGTGAGCTCCACGGGGAGCCCTCGGATGACCACCGTTAAACGGCGTTCATCCTCTAGCGCGTAGGTGTGGTACCCGTAACCACGTTCGCGGAGGAGACGAGTCAGACCACGGTGGTCCGACGAAGACGCGATTTGAACGCGGATACCGTCGGCGGTATTTCAGACGGACGTGAAATGGAGCTTGTGCTCCGTCATAAGTACAGACAGAGTGTGCCACTTAGACTTGTCCCTTATGTAAAGCGTGGACTTCCGTGGCGCTGAAACGCCTCTGCGGGCGCTGAAGGCGCGGACGACGGCGACGCGGACGCGTGCGCTTCGGGCGCGATCGGCGCGCGTTCGCTAGTCGGGCCCGGGCCCGAAGAACGGTCGGGCGACGCGGGTTCGCTACTAGCGGGTTTTGAGGCCCGTTTTCGCGGGACGTTCGAAGAGAGCGCTTTCGTCGCCTTTCTCTTTGCCGATTTGGTCTGCACGGTCGTAAAACCGTCGTCCTCGTCAGCGTCCGAGGAAGGGGACGAACTCCCCGACTCGGAATCCGAGGCCGTCTGCTCCGTAGGAGTGGCGGCCTCGACCTCCATGTCGGAGGTGCTCTCGGTCGCGATCGCGGCACGCGAGGTCGAGGGCGGAGACTCGGTGCCTAACAAGACAGAATAGCGCAGGCATAAATGTGGCGCGATTTCTTGGACCCTACCAAAAAATGGCGACAGATCTTCGGGTTCCGCCGCGGACTTGGGGTCCATGGTGGAGCCCTGAGATAAGAGCCGTGTGCCTAACGTGCCTAACGTGAAAACCCTATCGAATTTCTTTCAGCAGGTGGCAGAGGTGTGCCTAATAGCCTACCGACTGTGTACTTACACGACGCAGGCTATTACGACGAATTCTTTGAATTCCGTTTCGTACCATAACTAGGGCGACGTCGGACTTGTTGGACCCCTATGCAGGCTCGCCGGCCCGCAGGTGTGCTTGCGGCGATGACTAACACACAAACACAATCACACCGCTGGCTTGCACACAATGGAGGTCGTTATCTTGACTGGCGCAGGTGTACGAACGGTCGGTGCAGGTGGTCGGCGCAGGTGGCTGGGCGGTCAGCGTGAGGGCCCAGGTAGGTGGCGCGAATAGGCGGAGCAGGTAAAAGGGACATGTGTCCCGGTCGACTGCTCAACGGTGAATGTGTATTTTTATTATTTTCATCTTTGCAGTTCCACAATACTCTTTTTGTATATTGTATAATATAAATAATTGAACATGTTGATTAATTTAAAAGTCCACGTGACGGACATGTGTTTGTATTTGTTTTATTTATCTAGGTATAATTCAACTAATAAAATAATGTTGAAAACTGAAACCGTATCCTGAAACATAATAAATAAAGGTGTCCAGATATCAAAGGGGAGTACTAACTTACTAACGACTTTCTTACAATGCGATAAAAGTTTAGTAGTAATAGACAATAGTTGACCTAGGTCCTACCGCTTAATAAATTAGATAACGAAATGTATGATATTTCAACTGTTATGAAACTCACTTCCTGCTTACATTTATAAAGATTTCCCTATTATTATTTTATTTAAATCTATACTGAATAAATATTTTCTTACAATAGATACCTATAGAATAAACAGCATTATATTATCAAAATACATTATATTACATAACTAGCTGTGCCTGCGACTTCGTACGCGTAGATTTCGATTTTGATAAAATGTACCCTTTGTATTACGTACTTACCAATGTATGTAAAAACTATAAACCCTCGAACTGGTAAGCAGCAATGGTACGACAATAAGTGATTATTAGCTCAACTAGACACCGGACACAAAAACACCAACTCGATGACAAACCGGTTCGTCAACACAACGCAGCTGTTCAGACCCATTTTCCATACAATACATATAATACCCATACAATAAATACAGCTTCATTGAACAATGTGCCGGGACACGACTAGGTTGCTTTGCAGCAAGACTTTTCCCGATGGGTGGTAATTTAGCCGGCGATCCAATGTTATGGTCTATCACCGAGAAATTTCGAGCATATCTTTAAATGGATTGTTTATTTAAAAAAAAAAATTCTAAATATCTTTATTCAAGTACGCATTTACAAGCACTATGGAATCAATCAGTATAGTCAGTCTGTGAATAAGCTACCACCAGCTCGGAATTCTGTTCTGCAGAGAAGAGCTTGCCAGAAACTCAACAGTTGCTCTTTTTAGTTACAAAGAATATAGCTTTTAAGTTACAAATAGCTTTTAAGTACCAAATAGCTTTTAAGTTACAAATAGCGTTTAAGTTACAAATAGCTTTTAAGTTACAAATAGCTTTTAAGTTATAAATAGCTTTTCAAATTCAAATTCAAAATATCTTTATTCAAGTAGGCATTTACACGCACTTTTGAATCGTCAATTACATTAAATTGGTTAGTATCGTCAGTCTGTGAGTAAGCTACCACCAGCTCGGAATGCTGTTCTGCTGAGAAGAGCTGGCCAGAAACTCAACAGTTTAAAATAAGTTATAAATTCTTTTAAGTTATAAATAGCTTTTAAGTTACAAATAGCTTTTAGGTTACAAATAGCTTTTAAGTTACAAATAGCTTTTAAGTTACAAATAGCTTTTAAGTTACAAATAGCTTTTAAGTTACGAATAGCTTTTAAGTTACAAATAGCTTTTAAGTTACAAATAGCTTTTAAGTTACAAATCGCTTTTAAGTTACAAATAGCTAACTTAACTAATATTATTGGTGGTAGAGCCTAGCTGTAGTTATCTGACTGCAGCTCGTATTGGGCTGGCTCGACCGGGGAAGGACCACCCTCTCACAGAAGACCGACGTGTAGTAACCAAATTCATTTGGTTATGTTTTATAGGTGAGTGAGAGAATCCGGAAGCCCAACACTCCCCCCCATGCCAAATATGAAAGCGATGCCTCAAAGAAAAATACCATAGGAAGGTACCGGCTTTGATGAAGCCGGGGACCCGAGCAAAGCCCTCCCCGAGCAAAATCGGGGAAATTATTCTCGGATTTTGCTCGGGCTGCCCGTCGTATCTGGGGCGTATCGTCTTTTGTGTTTCTTGAAGGCAAACGACGAGACAACGCAGCGGCACCCCGACCCACTCTAAATGTGGACTTTTGCAACATCCGGGGACTTCATTCCAACTTAAACGCCGTCCACTATCACCTAGAGACGGCGCAGCCGACCTTGTTGTTTCTGACGGAGACGCAGATATCTCAAACTAGCGACACAGCGTACCTATCATACCCCGGGTATAAACTAGAACATAATTTTATACCACACGCCTGGGTATCTGTGTTCGTAAGGGAGAATATCTGCTACCATCGCCTTCAGGTTTTTGATGGTCGGGACCTGTCTGTACTCTGGTTGTGCGTGGACATGGACGACCATGTTAGAGTCTACGCGTGCCTCTACAGAACCCATAGTGGTAATGCAGAAACGGATCAGCTCTTAGGCCATGTTCAGGCGAAGATTGACGATCTGCTTTCACAGATTCCCTCTGCCGAAGTCGTAGTCCTCGGGGACTTCAATGCGCACCATGCCGATTGGCTAGGGTCACGTGCCACCAACTACGCGGGGAGATCTGTGTTTGACTTTGTTGGATCTTTGTTGGATCTTCTGCTGACTACACATCCCGGAAAGTACCAAGTAACTGTCGAGGCTCCCTTAGGGTCCTCTGATCATTCTTTGGTACAAAGTGTAGCGCCCATGGAATGCCCAGCTTGCACAAGACTTGCAACTCGACGCGTTTGGCACTACAAGTCAGCGGTTTGGGATGGAATGCGATCCTTTTTTGCAGCCTACCCATGGGGATTGATTTGTTTCCCTTCCAATGATCCTAGTGACTGCGCTTCGGCTGTAGCTGATGTGATACTTCAGGGCATAGAACTATTTGTAACAAGCTCTGTGGTACCACTTGATGGCAGATTGCGGCCTTGGTTTGATGCTTTTGTCAGGGCTTCAGCAGCTGGCAAACGGCAGGCTTATCAAGCTTGGGCTAATGCATTAGTCACTAAGAATCCGAACTCTAGAGTTCTGAAGAGGAAATATAATCGTACCTCCAGATTCTTCCAACGGAAAATCGCTAGAGCAAAGATCAAGCATGTCGTCAAAATTGCGGATGATCTGGTAAAGTACCCACCTGGCACGCGCAAGTTCTGGGTGCTTTCCAGAGCCAGTCTGGGAAACTTCTATCAGCCATCCCTGCCGCCATTGCACACTGGGAACGACTCTTTGGCCCACACGGCAAAAGAGAAAGCCGATCTCTTGGGCACTCTTTTTGCCTCAACTTTGGACGACTTTGGACGACCAGGGGAGAGCACCGCCTATCATCCCGCGGCGTCCAAACTTTATGCCGGAAATAGTTTTTCGGCAAAAGCTCATCCGAAAAACCCTCCTTTCCTTGGAAGTTAATAAGTCTTTCTAGGTGGTAAACCATAACATCGGGTCGCCGGCAAAGTTACCACCCTTCGGGCAAAGTCGTGCCGCAAAGCGACCTAGTCGTGTTCCGGCACGTTGCTCGATGAAGCCGTATATGGGAAATGGGTCTGAACAGCTGCGGTGCGTTGGCGAACCGGTTTGACGTCGAGTTGGTGTTTTGTTTTGTCGGGTGTCTAGGCGAGGAGGGTAGCGGGATCCGAAGCGACGGCTTTCCGCTGGCCGCCCGCAGATTATTGGGGGCCCAATTAGTGGGTTAGCTACCCACGAAAGGCTGCCCCGCCAGCTGCGAAAAATCCCAGAGTCGCTCCATCGTGCTGGTTGGCAACCAGACGAGGAGGCCCGATGGCGATCCCTGGGGGGGTTTGGGCATCCCCGCCGTCTCCAGACTAGCCTCCCAGTGGCAAGACATTACCAATTTCGACTTCGGGTTCGATACGCACCTCCTCGTTCAATTGCCATTTCCCATTCCTATTCACTTTTATTTATTTTTTTATGAAGAAATTCAAAAAGAAAAAAACGTTTTTACAGCGGTTGCACTCCTCCTCATTTAAAGTGCACCTCACTAATATCAGGGGGTTTTCAGTCTAAAGTTATACCTAAGAAAGTTGTTGAGTCAGTCAGTTCTAATACTTCATTGTTTAGGAGTAAACTACTATTTTGACTTTTTATATTATTAAGTGAAAATTCCATGCATTTAGTTTTCTTAGCATTTAAGATCAAATTATTTATTTCGAATCAATTAAGAACATGTGACAGAGCACTGTTTACTTTGTCAAAATTAGATTTATTAAACTGAACTTTAAAAATAAGCGAGGTATCATCAGCAGTCCAACGTCACGTAGTCTTTTACGTAAAAGGGCAAATCATTAATATAGAGTAAAAATAATAAGGACCCAAGAATAGATCTTTGTGAAACACCGATCTTTAGGTCAGAACCAGCCGATTTACAATCCTTTTCATCAACTGTCTGACCTCATTGATTCAGGTAAGAGTCAATAAGATCAAGCGCAGCACTACGCATACCATAGTGATTAAGTTTGCAAAGTAATGTTTGATGGTCCAAGCAATTAAAGGCTTTAGAATTTAGATGAATAACAAAACACCCCGATTGCATTCTGTGACTTCTCCCATGCGTCGTAAAAGTGCTTAAGAAGCGCGGCACCCGCATCAGTTGTTGCGGGTGCCACGCTTCGGTCACCTAATCACCGTTCACTATGCATGATTTTATTGCTATAAACAAAGTCTGTCGTTTGGTTTAGATTATATTTTTCAAAGATTTTAATTCAGGTAGAAAAAATAGAGATAGACCTATAATTTCCGGGTTCTAGTCTATCGCCACTTTTAAAGACTTAAAGACGATCACATATAGAATGCTTAATTCACCGAGGCGGACAGTGATACAGTAGCTCAGTTGGTAGAGCGACGGGTCGTTTTCCCAGTAGTCGCGGGTTCGAATCCCTGCCCGTAACGGTTTATTTTTCATTCTTTATTTATATACATTTAAATAAGCTTAATATGCCCAGACATGTTTATAGATATTTTCAAACGTTTATCGTGTAGCTCAGAATTCCTTAAGTTTACAAGGTCATTTTTTGATTATTTTCAATGAAAATCTATAAGTGTGATATATGGTTAGAATGGTTATTAAGTACTGTGTTTAAAAAGTATTTAAATGAACGTTTAAGTAAAAACAAGAGGTATAAAAAAATACAGTATCTAATATTGTATCCCCTTATTAAAAACTTTAAATAGATTTTGACAGTGAGCGATGTCTGTCGATGTCGTTAGTTTGATTGTATCACTTGAAATAAGTTATATAGAAGCCAATACAATAAAAGGAAAAGGGAAATTGTTTTACTGCGAATTTAAGGCGTGCGAAGCCGCGTAAAAAAAAGCGCGGGAAAAAGCTAGTAAATCATATAACTTATTTCTACTTTTATAAATTCCCACGGTAGCCCAATCACTAAATTAAAGTTTTAGGTATTTTGTTATAGTTTTTGTCTTAAAAATATTATTAAATTCTTGTAACTAAAATTCAAAAACTTTATTATATAAATTATTGGTTTATCATCGGTCATGTCTACTTTATCCTTTTTTTGCTCAGCAGTATTCTTAAATGTAAGGATCCGGTTTTTTGTAATTGGTCTCTAAGTATTTTTTGGGCTTTTCATTTTCATGATTAATTAATAGTGAAAATTTTAGACCACAGTCTTCTGAACTTAAATTCGTCATTATCGATTCTTTATAAATGTTACAGCAAGAGAACACATTATCAAAACAAATCGCGGAAACACTAGTAATGCGAGTGGGTACAGAAGTTGTTGAAGAAGTGAATGTTGTTAGTTTATTTTTCATTTCGTCGCGAAACGGACTATATATCCTGACTACTCTTACTCTTGTTACCTATGATTGTCTCAAAGATCAAACCATGTATGTTTTTAAATGTGGCTCAATATTTTTTTATTAGATCAATTTAATATTAAAGTGAGTTTGAGTAGATGGTAGCTGCTCTAAAAAGAGATTCGACATAGCGTTTTAAAGAACGTTAAAGAAGAAGTACGGTCTTCATTCCACATCCGACACTTGTGAAATCTTATAAAAATGTACTTTCTATATATCTTCTATAAATTATTGAAATAATCGACATATAATTATTTCTTACAATAATAATTAATCAAGTGATACCTGTTCCGAGAAGTCACTACCGCTTCGTAAACGGTAGATGGAGTGAGGCCTCTGATAGTGTAGGTAGCGCTGTGTATTGGACCTGAAAATAAAACATTGTTAATATTTTAATCTTATTTTCAGGCTGATATTATAACGGAATACCTACCTAACTGTTCAGCCGATAGTGAAACGATAACACTAACTACCTACAGTTCTTATTCGGATTCGAGTTATGCGTCTGTTATCAATACGTACATAATAGGTCGGGGAAAAAGTCTTTTCGCATATAATATGTATAAGCTTGTAATAAAAATAAAGACAGAAAGACCATTTTTTTTCTCTCTGTCAATATGAGTGAATCTAATGTAGAAATTCGATACATTTTAAGGTTTTATTTATTTTAAATAGCGATGCAAGTCGTTTATGGACCTCATCATACAGTGTCAATAAGACTAGCACAAAGTTGGGTAAAGCGTCTTCAATCCGGGAATTTTGATGTCAAAGATGCACCTCGGACTGGTCGCTCTGTTATAAAAAAATTAACGATTTTTGACAAATTGGACCAAGAATTGAATGTAAGTAGTTATGACGTAGCTGAAGAACTGGAGTTTGACTACAAAGCAGTTTTGATTCATTTAAAAAAAGCTGTGTACACAAAAAAGCCCTAAACCTAACCTAACCTAACGAACCGTGTACTCATTTGCGATTCTTTACTAAGACATAATGAAACCGACCCGGTTTTGAAGAGATTGATAACTGGTTATGAAAAGAGAACCACGTGCGAAAAAGGTCATGGCCAAAGGTCAGTCAGGCTTCACATACTGTGGCAAAATCCGGGTGAACTCGCAATAAGGTGATGATGTGTGCATGAAGAGCATTGTTCATTATGAGCTTTTACCGCCAGGCAGAAGCATCGATTCGAATATTTATGGCTAACAGCTGATGAGATTAAAACAAGAATTTGAATGAAAGCGGCCGGAATGGATCAATAGAAAGGGTGTGGTAGGTGTTTGTGGTCTTTCATGTCGATAACGCTAGACCCCACACATATTTAGCCACTCAGCAAAAATTAAGAGAGTTTGGTGGGGAGGTGTCAATGCATCCGTCGTATAGCCATGACCTTGAACCTTCATATTTGTACCTGTTTAAGTCTCTACAGAATTCTTGTCAGTGTTGTTATCCTGAGATAACAACACGAGAGGACTCCAGAAACTACTTATATCGTTTTTTTGACCAGAACTTCCAAAATTTCTACAGCAACGAGATTATGTCACTACCTACAAGTTGGAAAATATCGAATATAATTATCGAATAATATCTACTATTATCGAACAAAATAGTACATATATACTATAAATTACTCTAAACGAACCTTGAAAAAAATTCTTGACTTTTCATATAATATGCGAAGATAAATTTTTCGCCCACTTTATAATAATTCTTACGTCACAAGAAAGGCTTTTGTTTTATAAATAACTAGCTAAAATCTGTCTACAAATTATAATAACACGGTTTTGCGTGCAGGGTTTGAAAGTAAGGAGGTCGAATCTGTAGATTAAATATTTTTTTAAAATGTAGCAGCAAATGAGATCGCTGACAATAGGTAGTCTCAAATATATTTAATATATTATACCGTCACTAGAGTCCCCGGGCACCACTATCTTGCTCCACAGGTTCACCGGCGCCTCCGTTGTAAAAGAGTCGGGCTCCGATACACGTCCGATGTATGGACGGAGCCACAGATTATACTCTGCTCAGGTAGATTAATAATCAGACTTCAGAGCACTTATAAATGACGATAACATACGTGTTATTGTATTACCTATATTCGTGGGCGTACCCAGATTCTATGCTAGGGATCTTGGGGGGCAAACCAGATTTCTTTAATATATTTTTGTAATTTTGGAGCTTTTGTAATTGGTTTTATTTTTTAATGTAAAATATCAATATTAATTTACAATAGAAGGTAGTGGAGAGCCCTGCCCTGCCCTGCCCTCCCGTGGTCGTCGAATAGCTCTCTAATACCTTCTATTGTAAATTAAAATTGGTATTTTACATTAAAAATAAAACCAATTAAGTTTTAAAAATTGAAGAAGGTTTAGAAATGCTTTCTCAGGAAGGTTAGTCGGAGGACAAGAAAAGTAACTTTTCCGTTGTTATACGAGTAGATCTATATATTACAAACAAATACAATTCTCTAGTTAAACTTTTAGCAAACACTTTAAAGTCTGAAATCTGCGAGATTCGGCAAAGACAATCACCAGCTTTTGCTCTTTCGTTGTTGAACCATGCTCAGAAAATTAAAATTACAACTCCAATATTACAAAAATATATCAATTAATTCCGGCTTGCCCCCCTCCTGGCACAGAATCTGAGTACGCCCATGCCTATATTCCATTATATTATTTGATTTATATTAAGGAAGGAAGGAAACACAAATAAATTAGCCAATGTTATAATGATATACGAGAATATCAATCACCATAACATTATTAAGCAGTTCTATTATCTTGTGTAGTATCGACTATACCTATAATGGTAGAGTAGCTGTCCACTTCCCACAGCAGCGTGTAACTGGTGGCGTCTGCCTTGTTCAGCGCGGGATCCACCTTGAACGACGCTATGTTGGACACACCTGGGATTCAATTAGTCACATTTTTATAAAAAGAGGAAACTGTTATAATGTTATTAAAATTATATGTTGAATCAATACTGAATGCAAACGGTCAGCAATAAAAGTTAAAACAATCGAGAGACATTTATGTAAAATAAGAAAATCATCGCAAATTACCCGTTAATTTAAACGAAACGTCTGCCATGCCGAGGTTGTTCTCAGCTCTGAAGGTATAATTTCCAAAATCTGGTTTTCGAACGCTTCTGAATATCAGTTGGTGGATATTATCTTGCACTATTCTTATGATCCTGAAATAAAATCAACATTAAATGCAGTTAAAAAATTAAAAACATAAAGTAAAAAAAATATAGTAAGTCTTAATTGGATATTATGTTTGTCCTTAAGACTTACAATAACTAATAAGTATAGTTGCGATGAGTGTGTATGGCTCACCTGTCGTCAGTACGCACGGGTTGTCCGTCCCTGTACCAGGCGGTGCGGGCGGGGGGCGCGGCGAACTCCAAAATGGCGGCCAGTACGGCACGCAGCCCCACGGCCGTGTGCACGAAACTACGAGATGTGGACACTACTGGAGCGTCTGTTGGAAGTAATAAGGCATACCTCTAAACTCTATTCTATAAATTTAACGTATTTTAGTAAGAAGGATGCTGGTACCGTGGACCGACGAGTACGGCATTTTTAACACGACGTAAAAACCAGGAGTCCAAAACATTTTGTTAGTTTATTCGTGTATTTAAGTATCCGCTTGTGGCATCGTAACTTAAAGACTTGCCTATATGTGATCGAATTAAAACATTCACGAATCATTCTTCTCCAAGATTTATTATGTCTCATTGGAACTTGTGACCGGCTCTCATGGAATATTCAGTTCAAAAAATTTATTTCTCTAAAAGAACATTACAAACTGTTCACATACAAGAGAAAATTAAAACTACAATAAAAATAAATAATTTTTACATCGGAATTTATAACACATTTCTAATAGGTATCTTACTTATAACATTTCAATATATTTCTCAACTATCGTAGTTCCAGTTATATATTTAATTTAATTTTAAAAACAATTAATGATCTTGAACTTTTATATCCATCGGTAAACTGTTGTATAACTTAACTCCTTCATGTTAGCTTTTATGTTGTAGTTTGGTTTGACTAAAAATAAAGATATAAATTGTTGATTTGACTAAAACAATTGAATCTCTGTATAGAAGTTTAATTGATAAAATAAGTATTAATTGGATACTGGTTTGACTAAGAATAAGAAGTATATAAATCGCAGCTCGGTTAAAAGAAGACATTGTGAAATTGGGAGTACAAGTTGTGTGGTGGTGCAATTGTGATAAAAGTGTAACAGTTATAATAAACCGCTGAGTGTGTGATCGAGAGACTAAGTTGTGTAACAGTGATAGTTAAGAGTTTAAATGGTAAACAGTCTAGTGTATTTGTGAACAGTGTCATAAAGTGCTTTAAAGAATAGAAGGACTGTCGTTGGCGATAGTTTGCGGTAAGAGAGCTCTAATATTCAAACTTATTATTACATTTCCCATACTTTGTTCATGTGTGATAAGTGTAAAGTTGTGTTAAGTTAAATATTTTTCTGCTTTTATACATTTTTTGTGTATATGTAAGTCTGTGAAAATAAAGTAGCGACTTTAATATTTCATCGTCTAAAGTATAAAGGCCTTGGCCGCATTTCCCCATATTTGAATGATATATTCTAAATATGACTTTACAAGAGCATTACATATAAATTTCCGGATGGAGTACTGAATGTACCTGGATATTCTTCGCACCACTCCAAAAAAGGTAAGGCACCAACCAATATTGAAGGTAATAATTCTGAATATGTTTTATTTCATATCATCGTAAAAAAAATTACAGTAGCATAATTTCCTGTTTACACGAATGTGTCTGCTCCCAGAATGTAGCAGCTGCCCCCCCCCCTCCCCTGGACTTCGTATATCCCTCTACTACCTTCTATTGTAAATAAAATTTGTATTTTACATTAAAAAATTAAACCCATTAAGTTTTAAAATTTGAAGAAGATTGAGAAGTGCTTTCTCAGGAAGGTTAGTCGGGGACGAGAAAAGTAGCTTTTCAAACCAATACAATTCTCTAGTAAAACTTTTAGCAAATACTTTAAAGTCTAAAATATTCATTAGAAGTGAGATTCGGCAAAGACAAATCACCAGTGTTTGCTTTTTCATTGTTAAATCATGCTCAGATAGTTGAAATGACAGCTCCAAAATTATAAAAATATATCAATGAAATCTGGTTTGCATCCCCAACCCCCCCCCCCCCCCCCCCTCCCCCTAGCACAGAATCTGGGTACGCCCATGAATGTGTCCGTGTAAATTTAGGTAGTAACACTTATCCAAAACCGTAAAGAGTAACAGCTTTTTTCTGTTTCTTTTAAGAATATTTTTATTTTTTTATGCTAAGACTTAGGTAGACTAAAGTGATTTCTTAAATTTATTAGTAGATCAAAAAAAATAGGTATATTAAACAGATAGGTACTTCCAAAGAAGAAAATTACCTTGTATAGTAACAGTGATAGCGGCCCTCACTGGGTCACCGACACCGTTGGTCGCTGTACACTCGTACACCCCCGCCAGCAGGCGGTGCTCTGCACGGAATCGAATTCGCGACCTATGTTCCAGTAAAGCCATGGATTCTCCCTAAAATCGTATATAAATTATTCGGACCTTACTAAGTATTATATGAAATGGCTAAAATGAATGCTTCTAATAAATATCGTTCTGCTATTGGCTTGGTTAATTAAAGTGTATTCTTAAATACATTTTTTCTCCAATTCACTATGGGAGACGGAGTGCCGGTTGTCTCACAGCCGATGTCCACGTAGTCTCCCTTCTTGACTTCCAAATATCCATCCTCAGGAACCGTCTTTACGGTAGGAGCGTCTGAAAGAACAGTGTTGTTAACTTATTAATAAAACTAAAATTGTCCTAATGTCCGTAGTGATCATATGTGTAACAGTCAACTAAGTCAATACATTAGAACTTTAATATTCTGTGAGTGAGTCAGTATAATATGAGATACTTTGTAGAATGGATATTTTGTTGTACAGTAAAACTACAAGTTAATACTAAGTATTCATAATATTATTTCATTAGCTTTTTTTTAAATTTTAACGATTTCCAAATCATCCCTCCAATATAATTCGAAAATTCCAATGTCAATCAACTTTACAACTTTAATCGTCAATACATACATTGCACTTCTATAGAGTGGGTCTGTCTAACGGGTCCCCAGGGCTCCGCTCGAAGGACCTGAAATTTGTGTAATAATTTTATTGGTATAATTGGTTTAATATTAATATAATAATAATAATAATAGTAATATTGGTTAATATTGGAAGAGCGACGGGACGGTCTCCAAAAGGTCGCCGTTTCGAATCCCTGCCCGCATCGGTTTATTTTTCATTCTAACTTTATATATATATTTCTTGTGTGCGTGTGTACGTCACTTAATTTCTCCCAAACGACTGGACCGATTTTTATGAAATTCTTTGTGTGTGTTCAAGGGAACTTGAGAATAGGGAACATTCATGTAATTTTTTTTGACGTAAATTAATCATTTACCTCTCAATATCGTAGAAAAAAATATAAATAGGCTTAAAAGATTCTAGTTTTTTTCAAAGTGAAAATTAAAACATTGAGTAAATTTGACCCGTTTAAACACCGTCATTTTGCGCGCGCTTTGCGTGACGTCAAATGATACGTCCAGTGAACAAGTCATGGAAGAAGATAAAAATCATCTTACAAGTATTGTATAGTACCGGAGTGCAAAAATAGTATTAGAAAAACACCCGACAAAGTGTTTTTTGTATTCCAAGAGATGCGAAAATACAAAAACAATGGTCTATGGTAATTAAAAGGGATAATATATGTCCTAAATCGTGTTTATATTGTTGTGAAGATCAATTTACCGTAAGAACACTTTATTTATAATAAGTTTAATCTAATAGTTTAAATTTATAGTAAGTATAGAACATAAGAAAATTTGAGTTTAATTTTCCTAACCTTCACAAAGAACTGATATACTAAGTAAGTCCTAGTACTGCCCATACAAATGTCTGTTATATTAATCGGCCAGGACTCAGTACCTCTCCTATTGAATGTGATGATGATGAGCCTTGCTTTTCGCATATTGAAGATAAATTACCAAGTGACTTAGCTGTGCAAGTTAATATTAAACCGAAGTATTGAAGTGAAGGTGTCAATGTAAATATACCTGCTGAAAAACAAAATGTAGCATTGTCACCATTTCCTCATTCAACACACAATATTGGTAATTTACGAGTAAAACTATCTGTTTTAAAAATAGAACTGTTTACTGAAAACACAGCTGATAATACTTCTATCGCATCTTATATCTTCTATATCTGCTGATTGTCAACCAAGTTTTTTTATCTGAGTCAAGTGTAGTGGGAAATGATTCAGAGGAAGAAACATTTTAAAAATGTAATGTGTAGTAGCATGCTATTGATAGAGTTTGTAGGTGTTTGTTTTGTTAGAGTTGTTTGAGTATTGAAAAAATGTTTTTAGGATTACCTAAACAATTGTAACATTTAATAAAACCTTTAAGTACAAAAATATATGTTTAAATTATTGGAGTTTACTCCTTAACCCGGCGTGAATGAGGTGGGGTATGTCATACCCGTGAAGTTTTAAAACGCAAATTGTTTAATGTTATTGTTGCTATGCAAGTCCCGCCATTGCAGTAGCTGGAGGTAAGGGTGTGTTGGGTGAGGTTCGGCATCCAGTTTAGTTATTCACCAATTGCGAATGGAAATATACGATTGCAAACTTCGCCAGGGTATGACATACCCCACCTCGTAGTTGGTGTCACATATTTTGAGTGACAGTAAGTTTATAATTTATTCTTATTTTTAGTATTTTGTGACTTATTTTAAGATTTATTAAGATGTATTATGAAATAGATAAACACCGGAATAAATACCCGAGACGTGAGAAAGAAGGTTGACAATCTAGCTGCAATATTATAGATAATTTAGTTGACAATATTAGTGACCCTTATGTGCCTTCCGAGAACTTTACTATTGATGAAATGTAACTATCGTTTCTTGTATAAATTCCTAATAAACCGGCCAAAGGTGGACTCAAATTTCAAGCTCAATATGCGAAAAAGTTTTACATTCTCAAACTGGAGCTATACGCAGGGAAATAACCACCTGAGTTATATGGTATACTCAATATGGCTACTATAAACTATCATAATCTACAGGGAAAATCACTTATAGGGCCAAAAACGCATTAAGCACCGTGATTATATTCGTAATTTAGGTTGAAGTCTGAACCTAATAAAAGATAGTTTTTGCAACATTCAAACTAAGTTTGTCTGCCAGGGGAAATACGAAAGAGAATTGCCGATCACCTGTGGAGAACTTTACCAGCAGTTCCTAAAAAAATGGTTAGCAAATATGTTAGATATGGTATAGCTGTCCTCAAAAAAGAAAGATAAAACATTGCGATTCTAAATGTATAAAGCCAATATGTATGGCACACGCGAATTTTGTGTGCGGACATTGTGCTGATTTTTAGGTGTAACTTTAGCGATATGTTACATGATCTCATAAGATTGTTCAGTACTTTTTTGAGTTAGAATAGTTAGAAAATAGTCTTTATATGTTGATTTAACAAAGAAGTTATAATTTTGGTAGATTTTTATGCAAAAAGTTAATTAACCACCGAAACTTGTATTTTTTTCATAGAATATTTATTAACATAGTTATTTTAATAGTCATTAAAACTGGTTGTACTTAAACCTCTTTTCTTTTTTGTAATCTTGTTTGTTTAAAATTGCCTTTTGATTGTTATATTATGTGTAATGAAAATCAAACGTTTGTATAAAAAAAAATAAGATTAAAGTTTTGGGTATCTCATACCCACCTCATAGTTGGTGTAACAATTAATCACCTCATTCACGCCGGGTTAAGAATCGATTTTTGTATATAAGGCGCCCGGTATGAGAAAAATATGAGGAGTAAAATCCACTGAACGATGACCTCGTTACGTTTTTGGTGCGCAACCTATCGTGCGCAACTAGTTTTGCCATCTATCGATGAATTGCAGAACTTTTAATGATTTCAAATATCACGCCTGTCTCTTTAGTTCACCAACTCGCCCTTTAGGGGGCATAGGTTGTATCAGCGTTACTGCGCATGCGTAATCCTGCATAATACTTGTACAAATATACTTTTTTCATCAAGGCCTTTAATTTTAATAACTTGCTGTTATTGTGTTACAAAAGACCCTAAGTACAAGTACTTAACAATCGTAATTGTTCTTTATTCACAGAAATAAGATTGAAAATAGTTTTAGCCGATATTATGAACCTTTTTATGATATTACAAAGCAGTTAAACTTCTCATTTTAAATAGGACTGTTGATAAAATATGTATGGAAATATCGATATTATTACTAAGAAATATCGATATTTATTACTAATACATTTTTGTACGATATATCGATACTTTGATATTGAAATTCAGGTATCGTGGTCGATATTTATTTCAAATATTTTTAAGTTATTGCATAGCTTATATCGTGGGATTGGAGTGCAGCGACCGAATCAAGAAATTTCGTAACAAAAAAACCTAAAACCCCCACTCCGCCTACTATGTAGCTCGGCCGAGTATTGCGTACATATCATTTAAAAATAGCTTAAGCGCCTTGTTGATACTTGTATTATATACTTTATTGCTTAATAGTTTAACAAACGTAATTAAACTTATTCGTGAGATTTAAGGTTGAAAATATTTTTGGCTAATGATAATCTTAACCTTTTTATGACAGTACATAGGAATGACAACTTCAAATAGTATTTTTTTTAATAACAGAAAAAATTGTTTTCTTATCGGTCACAACATCCAACTTCAATTAATATAAACGCAAAAAAAATAAGTGTGGCACTCGGAGATTGCCGCAGTAAAGCTTGATATATCGACATTTTCAAATACATCAATATTGGGGGTTGGAATTTCAAAATATTATCGTTATTTCGACATATTGGCTTTATTTAAAATAATTATTGCAAGTCATGTTAGACATGCAAGATGGTATTTATTTTTTAAGTGAGTTGCTAAATTAGTTGTATTACCGCTGCTTTTATATTTTTCCCGCATAAATTCGATGAAACACTTCTTGTATCAACTTTTTTAAAATACATACCATAAAATGGTAAAAATGATTAAAGAATATATATTTTGGCAATGTACTATTTCTATAAAACTAGATATTGAATGATTTAGTGTGAATGAATTAGCTTTTACCGCTACGATAAGAGAAATGATGATGATAATGAATTTGTAATAAATATCGATATTTCTAAGAAATAATATTGATATATCGATACATCGATATTTTATAGACCTATTCCTATTATGACATGATTATATATTATGAAATTATACTATTCCTATTTAAAATATAATCAGTTAAATAAGTTAAATAAAGTTCAATTACGATTGTTAAATTCTTGTACTCTGGACTTTTGTAAAACCATAACAGAAAGTTATTAAAATGAAAAGGCTTTTTGAAAGAAATTCATTTGTACCAGTAAAACATTTATTTTAAAATAAACATTAATTATTATCCAATAAAGATCATAATACATATCATCAACTTGGCGCTTATGCTATTTTTAAATTATAAGTACACAATACTGGTGTGTTAGGTTATTTTCGTTATGGAATTTCTGGATTCGGTCTCCATACTCAAGGCCCGCGATAGAAGCTATGCAATAGCTTAAAAACTTGAATTAACATCAATAAAAAAAAATACTACATAAATAATTATAATTGCAATAGTTGATAAAAATGCTATGCAATAGCTTTACCGCGGCAGACAACAAGTGTCGCACGTTTTTTTTTCATTTAAACTGTCTTATTTGTAAATTGATTCTAAGGGAACAAACTCCAATATGAAATAAATAATAAAGAACTACTAAGCAATTTAACATAATACAAAAAATAATAATGAAAATAATTAATTAAAACCTAAAATATTTATTATTTGTAATGTAAGTAAAGACTTATATTTCCATGTAAGGAACGATACATTTTTAATTTTTATGTTATTAAATTTTTAATATAAGCTAACATGCTAATGATTACTGATAAAAAAATATCAATATTAAAAGATGCCTTAACAACATAGTCAGAACCATAGATATTCATCGTATTAATAAAAGCGAATATGCTCATGAATGTTGATAAAATCAATGAAAACATTAAATGTGTGTATAGAGTAATGTATATGCTGCAAAGCGACTATATCTATATGTTATTGAGCTTGTTTATTTCTATCAGTATCAATTTACTTATGTTGCTGTTTTTGTTATATTTATCAATAATTAACATTGTTATTGTGAAGTTATAATCTTTATCATTATATTTGGCTAAAGTGAAATGCAAGTATTTCGAAATAAACTATGGCAGAAAGGGGTGTAGATAATATTTTATAAGGTATCAATCTTTTTTAATACGCTTTTATTAGCTTGGGTTGTATGTATCTATGTATGTAACGGAATCTTCGAGCTTAATTTTCACCAGGTTCCAGCGATCCGATTAAATTGAAACTTTGTACACGTATCAAGGACCGATGACAATGCAATAATTTGATAAAAGTTTCCCAAAAAAAAAATAAAAAAAAAAAATAAAAAAAATAAAAAAATAAAGAATAGTTTAAAAAAATAAAAAAACACGCTTTTATTGCTAACCAAACTAAAAACTAGAAAATATTTTTTAATGACTAATAAATAATATTAATTTAATAAATAAATATTAATTTTATTGGAAGAGATACAATAAAGTAGCCATAGATGCCTTTAGGCCTAAACATTCGATTTAGGCTTGTAAATTCTATAATATATATATATATATATATATATATATATATATATATATATATATATATATATATATATATATATATATATATATATATATAATATGGCTTCAATAACTGCACATATATTTCTTAAGATAAATAACAACATTGTTACAAATTCTCAATTTACGCATTACTCTTGTTGGTGAGCATTTGCGCGACCGTAAAGGCATCCTGCAGTTGCTAAGACTAATGTGCCAAACAATACGCAATTTTTTTAGGAAACCCTGTCAGGGACCCGTCTGCAAAGATACTGAAGGTCAGAAAAAGGTTGCAAGACTGTCCTGCCAAAAAAGACTGAAAAAGTAATTGAACTTGACAGAACTGAAACAAATATATCTGCACTAAGTTTGCAATATTGTACTGTAGAGACTGCGCATATGTAAGCAATGATATGACTGATTCATAAAACTAATTTGTAATTTTATTTGTAGTCTTATTAAATGTGATTTACATGTATCCTAATTATTAATATTTTAGAAAAAAAGTTTATATTTGGTTCAAGTTTTGTGACTTTAAAGCAAAGGTTGTTATTTTTGTTAATATTTTGTTCCACTATCATAAAAAAAATATTAAAAGGAAAGTTTTACTTCAAGTTCTTTTTACTCATACATGACCACTTAAACTATAGTCGTTTTATCCAATTACAGCCATATATTAGTAAATTTCTTGTAATTATTGAAATTATGACGATTTTCTTCACGGGTCTCCTGGACCCAACCCTACTATCGTTGTAACATATTTTAACTGTGCTGACGCCGGGTTAATGAATTAGACTTATTCCTAAGAGACTTCGACAGTAGAAGTACTAAGGGTCTATTGACAACTTAACGACGTCAATCTGGATTTTTCCATTAATTGGGAGGTAAAACTAACCACAATGATGAAAGTAAGTCCCATTGAACCTTGAGGGCGATTGATTTCGGATCAATGCCCGTTGATCGATCATACGGAGACCACTGAGTGATTCTTTCTAAAAAAATCTAAGTAATGAAATGATTTCTCAATTTATGAGTTTGTCACAGACTAAAAAATAAAAAATAAACAATAGTTTAAAAAACTAAAAAAAACACGCTTTTATTGCTAACCGAACTAAAAACTAGAAAATAATTTTTAATGACAAAGAGTATAAAATTACAGTAGTAGAAGATCGAACAATTAATCATAGTGAATCGCCTTAATATAAAATTATAATAAAATTTAAGTTATTAACAGAATAATTCAATTCTGAGTAAAAAGCGTGGGGTGCTCGATATTTAAGGTATTACAATCATTCTATTAGCAACTATCTATGAGAGGATAGTTATGAATCACAGTAAAATGCACCCCACGATTTTTACTCAGAATTGAATTTTTCTGTTAATAACTTAAATTTTATTATAATTTTATATTAAGGCGATTCACTATGATTAATTGTTCGATCTTCTACTACTGTAATTTTATACTCTTTGTCATTAAAAATTATTTTCTAGTTTTTAGTTCGGTTAGCAATAAAAGCGTGTTTTTTTTAGTTTTTTAAACTATTGTTTTTATTTTTTTTCCGTCTGTTTAGACAATTATACTTAAGGAGTAAACTCCAGTCGTGCGTCGGAGCTGACACACACATTTTTTTTTTTATTTTTCTCAGTAACTTTGATACCACAGTATGAACTTCGACCATAGAGATATTATACATAGAGTAGGGCAGTCAGCCTAATATGTCACCATCGGACTTAAAAGAGATAGGTAATTCGAAAACCCTATCTATCTCTACTTTTTATGAAATCTCGTGCTTCTTCGTCGTCGTCTCGAGTGTAATTCGTAGCAACTGTCATTTTTACCAATATTCTGAAAGCTAAGTTGTCATTTTCACAGTGTAAGATCAAATTTGTGTAATGTCAAAAATGTTTTACACAAATGTATCAAATGTTTTAAAAAGGCGCCATGAATATTTTTTTGCGCATGTGTAATAAGACAAAGACAAACAGTGTGACATCTTGCATCTTTTTTTAACTGTCTTTCACTGACGCTCATACGAATACCTATAGCTCGCCTATTCTATGGATATTAATTCTATGACTTCGACGCCTATAATTTGAACGGCGTGTCAAATGACGTCGCATTTCCTTTCGACCAATATTGGCGCGTTTTGGTAAATTAGCGTTAAGTATAAATTTCGCTCCCTTAATTTACACTTTTCATAAATTATTTTATGGCCTTAAATGGTTAGTAAATAAAAAAAAATATTTGAGACCATTTTAAATTTTATGCGTGTTCCCTATTGTTTACATTTACAATTTGGTCCACTAGAAAAAGGTTTTTTTATTAATTTTTAATGTGTAAGTAGGTGGTGATTTTGGAATGTTTCACATTGGTTCCGACGGACTGCGTTACCATAGCAATGTCAAATATTAAATAATGTTATATTTTAATTATAGTCTGCCCTGACAGTTGGCGTTGCGATAGAAATAAGAAAAATATTTTAGTACTAGCGGCCCGATATGTGCTTCGCTACGTAAAAAGTGAAATTTATAAAAAAAATATTGGAACAAATTCATTTATTCAAACAAAAAATCTTTATTTATATATTCATACGGTATCGATTGGTCGAATTATGATAAATGTACATGTAATGACGTTAGACATTGTGATAACTTTTTAATATTTTTTTTTTAAGTTTGATTTTTTAAATTAAGGACGCGTGTACAAGACAACGTCTGTCGGGTCCGCTAGTATTTATATAAATTAAAATAAGCTTAACATGGCTATAAATATTTATAGATATTTTCA
The DNA here is from genome assembly GCA_959347355.1 of Napeogenes inachia. Lineage (NCBI taxonomy): Eukaryota > Metazoa > Arthropoda > Insecta > Lepidoptera > Nymphalidae > Napeogenes > Napeogenes inachia. The sequence goes on along the minus strand of OY365796.1, from coordinate 614,445 downwards.
AACAATGGACTTTTTGTTTTAATTTTAGACGCCGTTTTTTGTTCGGTCGTCTGTCATTGTCATTAGGGAGACTTTAGAGTTATGCTTCATTTAACTTATTGAAATCAATAATGGAAACAGATATTTATTTATGATTAAAAAATCCTTAAAAAAAAACAAATTTAGTTAGTAACAAGTACATAAAACACGATTGTCCGTTACTTTTTCACACATATTGAAAGGAACCCAATTATTTTCGTCTAGATTCTAGAAGATTCAGTTACATCGATACACCAATATGACTTCAGGTCACTTCATCAAATCTGATGGTAAGATCACATCAAAACAAACTCGGCGCACGTGGTGTTTGGTCTTAGGAGGAGATTGAATAGCACCTATCTTCCTTCAGGTAGGTCCATCAAGTCTGACGATAATAAAAAAATACCGTCGATTATTATTTGATAAATATCAAAAATAACAAATCCTCGGCGCATATTATACTCGTTTAGTGAATTCGCCCTTAATTAGAAGTGTAGGTCCGCCTTGTTCAAATGTAATAATAATATGTATACGTACCGTTGTACGTACGTTGACGATGGTGTCTGTCTTTACGAAGTTACGAGGGCTTAGACTATACGATTCGATATCGTTTTCGTTTCTTTATTTGCCTTGGTAACTTTAACCGCCCCGTTGGTCGAGTGGTTAGCGCAGACGCCTCACGTATAACGACGCAATGGGGCTCGGGTTCGATTCCCGACAGGGACAGGCATGTATGTGATGAGCATAGACGTCTGTATTTCTGGGTTTGGTCGTTTATTAAATATATTCTCAGTATTTATATGTGTATTTCTATGAATTTTTATCGTTGTCTAACACCCTTAACACAAGCAAATAGTTTGCTCACTTAGGGGTTAGATCAATGTGTGTAATTTGTCCTAATATTATTATTATTATAACTTACTTGCATATTATTTTTTTACTTTGTAAGCAGTCCCCCGACGCAACGACTTTAATAAGTGTATAATAATATTATTTTTATTCCTTTTACGCCCTTTATTCACGCCCTGGCGTGATAAATGTTATTGGGATTTATGTAGAGAGGCTCCCTGCAAGAGGTTGTAAACTAATAATAAGACAGTAAAAATCGAGTGTCTGTTCATTAAATATTTTGTCCAAAACACTGATAGGGGACGACTAAAGAAAACAGAAACCAAGAGTAACAGAAACCAAAAAAAAACATTTATTTTTTGTTTGTCTTTCGTGTTTATGAAGCGTTGTTGAGTCAAAATCGGTTAAGGGAAAAAGAAGTTATGGTCAATTGAAAATTTACTTCAACCACTGTTTTTAAAACTTTTTAAAAGAGTTGAATGCGGTTTACCGAAACGTATTTAATTTAAATGAATCTAGAATTTCTACTTTGTCTTATCTGAATTTTAATAAAATAACAAATTGAATATGAGCATATGCCCATTTCAAATTTAGTTACATAAAATCTCAATAGATGGCGCTGACTTTTTTTAGAACTATGATTATGTTTTCGCATAAATGGTATAGAAGTTGAAATTCTACAAAGAAATTCTTTATTTAAACATTACTCAAAAACATAATATTTGGTAAAAAATATTTAGTATTCATATGCTTAATTACGTATATCTGAATAATGTCCTGGCTGTGTGTGTGTGATGTGTATGTATGTTTATTTATTTATTTAATACTTTATTGCACACAAAACATAAATACAAGAAAAAGAAACAGATAAAAATGCACAAAAGGTGAGCTTATCTCTAGGTGCAGAGATTTCTTCCAGCCAACCCAAAAAATATGATGCGGTGATAGAATATTGGAAGGCATCGTGTACAATTTATATATATGTATAAAAAAAAAAGAAAACAATAAAAAAAAAGAAAAGATGTTAAAGAAAAAAAATATTATATATCTAATACCTACAAAAAACAAAAATAGTATAAATATATATATATATATATATATATATATGTAATGCCTATATGTATAAAATTGTCGCGGGAATAGAATACTATAGAATTAACTATAAGTCTATGAATGTAATAACGCCTTTGAACCAACGACTGTTCGTTTTTAGAACAAATTTATTGCAAAAGTTGCGACGTTTCGACCGTCAATTTCGGTCATTTTCAAGCTACAAAAGATAATATACATTGATAAGTTTCCTTTCTTTACAATACATAAATTTCAACAAAACAAATTAAAAACAAAAATTATACCTTAAATTCTAGTATTGCTCATTATCACGGTCGACTAGTATCAGTTTCGTCTGACAACAATCTATAAGAAAAAAAGGTCAAGAATGAGGTTATGTTTATACATCAATAACGAAAAAACTTGTTATAGTTCAAAACATACCTCTTTCTTTCTTTAACCTCACTTTCGTTGAGAAGTTATTGCAAATTGCAAATTGCAACAAATTTATTGCAACTTTTGCAATAAATTTGTTCTAAAAACGAACAGTCGTTGGTTCAAAGGCGTTATTACATTCATTGTTTTATAATTTGAATTGAAAAACACCAACGTTATTAGAGTCAATATATATATAAACTATAAGTCTATTATAGCTCTGGATAATAGGGAACATGCAAAAAAAATTAAATGGTCTCAAATATTTTTTTTTCGATTACTTTTTATCATCTTATTATAATAAAATCATATTTTTTTAATTTACTAATCATTTAAGGCCATAAAATAATTTATGAAAAGTGTAAATTTAGGGAGCGAAATTCAAAATTCCAAAACGCGCCACCATTGGTCGAAAGGAAATGTGACGTCATTTGACACTCCATTCAATATATCGGCGTTTAAGTTCATACTGTGGTATCAGTGTGACTGAGAAAAATAAATAATTTAAACCTATATTCGTGCTTAAAGGTTTTATTAAATGATACAGTTGTTTAGGTAATCTTAAAAACATTTTCTAAATACTCAAACAACTCTAACAAAACAAATGTCTACAAACTCTTTTTGAATAGCAGTTAGCATGCTACTACACAATACATTTTTAAAATGTTTCTGCCTCTGAATCATTTTTCACTTCACTTGACTCAGATAAATAACTTGGTTGATGATCAGCAGATATAGAAGATATAAGATGCTATAGAAGTATTATCAGCTGTGTTTTCAGTAAATAATTTTCTTTTTAAAACAGATAGTTTTACTTTTAAAACTGTTGTGTAACAATGTTGTGTGTAAAATGAGGAAATGGTGACAATGCTACATTTTGTTTTTCAGCAGGTATATTTACATTGACACCTTTACTTCCATACTTCGGTTAAATATTAACTTGCACAGCTTAGTCACTTGGTAATTTATTTTTAATATGCAAAAAGCAAGGCTCTGCCTTATGATCATCACATTCAATAGAAGAAGTACTGAGTCTTGGCTGATTAATATCACAGACATTTGTATGGGCAGTACTAGGACTTACTACCTATATCACTTCTTCGTAAAGGTCACAATTTTTTTTAAACACTACTTTTGTTAGCTAACTCCTAAAAGGCTTCATTAACCGATGTCAATCTTTGCCTTTTGACTATGCACATTCTCATTCTATCAGCTGGTGTTTTTGCCACAAAAACATATAAGGAACAACTCCTTTCTTCAAACTTATATTACATCTTTCTCCTTGTTGTTTCGTTACACATATTATATTCAATACAATTTGCTGTATCTTCCTTAACCTGAAATAAATCGACAGACCATAAAAATTGCGTAAAACAAAAAAAGATTACGGTTTTTATAGAAAGTTATACTGAAATTTTTAAGATAGGTTAGGTAAATTTTAAACTAAAATTTTCTAATGTTTTATACTTAATATAAATTTAAACTATTAGATTAAACTTATTATAAATAAAGCATACTTACGTTAAATTGATCTTCACAAACATATAAACACGATTTAGGGTTATATTATCCCTTTAAATTACCATACACCATTGTTTTTGTATTTTCGCATCTCTTGGAATACAAAAAACACTTTGTCGGGTGTTTTTCTAATACTATTTTTGCACTCCGGTACTATACAATACTCGTAAGATGATTTTTATCTTTTTCCATGACTTGTAAAGCAATTAAAACTTAAAATATCTATGAAATAACTAAAAAGTTCATAGTAAACATTCACTGGATGTATCATTTGACGTCACGCAAAACGCGCGCAAAATGGCGGTGTTTAAACGGGTCAAATTTACTCGATGTTTTAATTTTAACTTTGAAAAAAAACTAGAACCTTTTTAAGCCTATTTATATTTTTTTCTACGATATAGAGAGGTAAATGATTAATTTACGTCAAAAAAAAAATACGTGAATGTTCCCTATTGTAGTCTCCACAGATTACGCGAAACGCGACCTACACGCGGGCGGAGCCGGCGACAACAGCTAGCCTTTTAATAAGAACCTTCATATAAATAAAATAGACTGTTATATAATTACAGAAATAACTCTTCTTCATATGTATAGAATGCCTAAATATAAAAATTGATCTGATATTTTTGTTCACTATACCGACTTCCTAATAAGTAATTACACAACCTCCTAAGTACTTAATTAATTCGACGGAAGGGCTAAACTGCCCCCCTTCTTTGGTGGAAGTACGGATGCAGTCTCGTTAAGTTGCAATATCTAACATTTTGTTTATTTTTAGGACTAACTGTTGAATAAGCGCAGGACTCACGTTTTCAGACATTTTGTTTAAGGCTAAGGATCGAACCTCGGACTTTCGTATTTATTTCATTATTAAGTAGAATTTAATATTAATTATAATTTTAATATTTTTCGGTGCTTATAAATATTAGTTACTTATTTATCGATTCTTTATTGTTCAAAGTAATTTATATAAATGATGGTTTTAAAGCACTCTCCAGCTAACCGATAAATGAACAGAAAAACACAAACAAGAGAAACAAAAAAAACAGATTAAGTTATAAGAAATAAGATAAAATACAATAAATAATAAATTTAATATGAGATCAAAAATTAATTATAAATAAAATACTAATATCACCAAAAATAACAACAGAATAGAGATAAACTATTATATTATATAGCGTACGGTATATCTCCTGGTCTGATCGGCTGGGTAACGGACTTTCTGAGCCACAGATCTCTCCGAGTAGTTGTCGACGGGTGTTCCTCGGATCCCTTGACATTAAATGCCGGAGTGCGTCAGGGCTATCGCGCTACTATCTATGTTATGTCGCAGACAGAACCAAAGACATTCGTGCAAAAGTTATTATTTCTATAGCCCGTCTTATTTTGGTAGAAAAGCTACAATATTGCTAAATTTGATCAAAATGCGTCTAGTAATGTTGGCGTGACTGAGTAAAAAACATCCAAACAATCGCAATTATATATTAGTCAGATTGAATTCTAAGGTCTTACTTGGCTAGTTTTCATATACGAATTATGTTATATATACTTCGCAAGCTTATATTATTCATCCGATAATTTGGCTTGGTGGTAGGAACTTTCCATCAAACATAGGAGTCTTTTATGTCTGTTTAGTGAGTACTTAATAAGTACACATGACCGTTTCGTTGATTCTTTAAGATTTGGCTAACTTTTACACGAATTTTGAAAACGACACGAAGAACAGAAATAGTTTCAATTGGTAGTTAATTGTAGCAATGAAATTAATAGCGTTCTGCTCGTAGATACGGGCAGCATCGCGAAACAGTTGGGGATATTGGTTGATTGCGTAATTGGTACACTTTAACTGCCGCTTAGTGGTGGGATAGCCAATAGTTGTTGTTGGATTTCATTGTCTACAAAAAAGAAAGCAAGTTCCTCATGCCAGGGGTTGTCTAAAGGACAAGTAGGTACATGTTACTTACATGTACATAATTGTACCTTTCCAACCAAACGAGTTTCTTTGTTCCGTTTACTTTCTTATTTTTTTGTAAACATAAATATGTAAAAAGCAGTTATTATTTTGTTATTATTAAAATTCGTGCGTCGATAAAAACCAAAAGTTTAAGTAGGTACCTACATCGATATAAAAATAATTGACTATGTATCTAAATGAAATTACCTTATGTGATATAACCGTTATTGAAAAAATACTTATTATGTAGGTAATTTCAAATACTAGTGCCTTATCTATAATGCAGCTATTTATTTTATTTAGTCCCATCACTATTATCAAATTGCTCCATTTAAGATCTTAAGAACTCCGCTATAATTGACGCTACCAAAAAAGTTTCGCAGTTAACTCTTTTCAAGTAGATTAATAAAAATGTTTGTATGTAATGACCAAAGTATAACGATAAACTGAGTGCTTGAGTTTTTTGTTTGTAATTTCAATTATAATTTTAAAATTTGTTAGCATAGCTCTCGATGTAAAAGATTTTTAAAATATCTGTGAGGATGCTTTCAATAAGAAATATCATTGAAAATGTAGGTATAAAATATATGTACCTACTTCAAAAAACCAAAAACAATTATCTTATTACGAACATTCACTTATCGAAAATGATAATATTTAACATATTTTTGAACTAGAGATGCGCCGAATAGGGGTTTCACCGAATAACCGAATACCGAATACTATTCGGTTTAACCTTTACCGAACCGAATATTCAGTCGAACTATTCGGTTTACCATTTCATCGTTTGTTTGTCATAAACAGGTTCTAAGATGTAGGTACGTTACATGTGGCTGCTGGCTAGATGAATAAATATGTTGATTTGTGGTTTAAAAATATTGTTTTGAAACTTAAAAATTATTCTAATTTAAGTTTCAAAATAAATGCTGACTATACTAAATACTAATTGTAGGTTAGCTATAATAAAATAAATATGTTGACTTGATATGTTTCCAAATAAATTATGATTTGAAGCTAAATTGATTTATATTATTATTCATCATTAGCATTATTCAACACATTATTTATAAGATTTCCTTGACTTCTAATCATTACATAGGATAAAGCAAAGTCACTTTCCTCGTCTGTCCCTATGTCTGTATGTATGCCTAGATCTTTAAAACTACACAACGGATTTTGAAGCAGTTTCTTTTTAATGGGTAGAGTAATGCAAGAGAACGATTTATATGTATAATAACATGCTTAATATATTAGAGAACTGCTGATAATTTCAAGATTTCTAGATTTCAAACTCATTGATTTACGCTTACCTACATTGCAAACGCTGGCTGAACTCTACGAGATAGATCAAAATAATGTTCTAAGTATTGTATATCTTAAAAAGTTCTACAAGAAAGTCCGCGATGGTATATGTTTATCTCTTAGGGATAACCCGCAATAGCCAATTTTTATTCTTTACTTTTTACGAGAAATAATGGCTTATTTACGAAGCAATTCGGAGCAATACAGCTTTAATCCTTATCTAATTAAGTAACTTAAGTACATTTAACATTTAATATTAAACAATATAGCCCTTTACAGCATGTAATTTGAATGAATATTTTTGAAGATATTACAGATTTAAAATATAGGGTTATCGCGTTTGCGGCGCGGCGCGGCGGTACGATCGGACGGCGCACTCTGGTATGTATAAAAAAATACCAGTATCTAATATTGTATCCTTATTAAAAACTTTAAATAGATTTTTGACTGAGCGATGTCTGCCGAGTTATCACTGACTGTATCACTTAAAATAAGTCATATAGAAGCCAATACAAAAAAAAGGGAAGGGGAATTGATTTACTACGAATTTAGGGCGTGCGAAGCCGCGGGAAAAAGCTAGTATAACATAAATCTTAGTTTCTTTTAGTTCTTCACCATGTCGTGTGGTTAATAAAATAGAAATACTCGAACCGAATATATTCGGCTCAAAAACCAAATAATTCGGCATAATACAAATAAATGCCGAATACACCGAATACCTACATCCCGAATGTTCGCGCATCTCTACTTTGAACTAATATACTCGGCATTTATAAGACAAAAAAAAATGGTTGATTCAAGATTACCAACTAAATAAAACGACCTTTATCATAAAGGACTTCATTTCATTACGGAAATAGAAATAAAATATTCTCGTACACTTCAGCTTTTTTCTTGTTAAATTGAAATAATACAGAAAAGCGTTATCGTCCCAATAACTTCTTAGTAATTTAGAGGCTTCGAAACAATGCGTTACGTCTTTTAAAGTTATCACTGACGTCTTCCTCTGCTCACCTCACAGGTGTAATCCGCACTATCTTCGCCGACGAGTCCGTCCACCTGCAGGCTGTAGTTGGCGTGCATGCGCGTGCGCAGCGGCATCAAGCGGTTAGGATCCGCGCTGTCACCGAGTAGCGTCGCGTCTTTGTACCATCGTACCCTGAGCTCTCCATCTGTAATTATTATATAGTGAGATCTTGGTATTTCACTTACAAACTGCCGTAACAAGCTAGGTTACAATGTTAACGGTGGGACCTTTGAACTGTTTGACCTTAGAATCCCTTTGAGGTGGTATATAAAAATATATTAGGAATAAAATATCTCATTTAAGGTTACTTCGCATTCATTCCTTATAATGCATAGACATGTTTCAAATGATAGATACATGTTTATTAATCAAATAATAGTTTTATTAAGAATGTATTGATTACTAGGGGTCGCTCGCGACTTCGTCCGCGTGGTTTTTAGTGTTGCCGCCGAGTTCCATACAAAATTGATATTTAAAACCCTTAAGGGTGGAATTTAAAAATCTTTTCTTAGTAGGTACACCACTACGTAGAAAAACAAATGTATCCTCCAATTTTACTATCTCTACGACCTGCGGTTGAGACTGTATGCTATAACTAAGTCAGTCAGAACCTATTAGATTATATTAAATTTGCAGCATTTTTCATTGCCGCTTAACTTCTATTAGTCACAGCGAGATGATATATACCCTATAGCCTTCCTCAATAAACGGACTATTCAACACAAAAAGAATTTTTCAATTCGGGCCAGTAGTCCCAGAGATTAGTGCGTTCAAACAAACAAACTCTTCAGCTTTATAATATTAGTATAGATAAATATTTATGAGTTTCATAGACGTACTTATGTTTTACATTTCCTGATCTATATTTGATTTGTAAGACAAACAAATTATAGGAAGTATATTTTTCTTATTCTAAGATTTATAACATACGGAAGTGTAACAAGAAATATAATTTGATTAGTAGTGTATATGTAACTGTAGGTCGCAGGGGCCACAATTGGTACACAAAGATTCAAATCTATGGTCTCTTCCGGCCCATCATATCACACACATAAACACATCGATGAGACTTTAATGGAGGTGGCATTAAATAAGTTTATGTAGAATTATAAGTAAAAAAATAACGTTGTTACTTGTACAAGAATAATATAAGTATGTATCTTACCATTGGATATATATATATATGATTGCCCATTTTGTAGAATTAACAAAAGTACTTTTTATAATTAACTAACTCACGATAATTACATAGTTATCAATTTCTATTTCAACCATGTAGACTCGACTACATACTTTAATATATGTTTATTAAAAAAAAAAATTAAGAGTAAGGCAAAACCATAAATTAAGTACCTACTTAATAGTAATATTATATAATTTATAATAATTGCGCATTTGTGTTATTTATATTGCAATATCTGGAAAAGAAGTACCTAAATTATCTGACATGAATGTAAATATTTCTTTTTAGGATTCCGTGCCCCAAGGGTAAAAACGGAACTTTATTACTAAGACTTCGCTGTCCGTCTTTTTATTTCCAGGCTGTTTCTCATGAACCGTGAAAGCGAGGCAGTTGAATTTTTACCGATAATGTATTTCTGGTGTTGCTATAATAACAAATAATAACTACGTTAAAAAAACCGACTTTAAAGCTAAAAAGTTAAACCGACCTTAAAGCTAAAAAGCTAAAGACTTTAAAGCTAATGCATATGTTTAAAATTTGTACATTTCAAAAATGACATCTTTTGTCATAGGTGTTTACATAAATGTATATTGCATTTTTAGGAATTTATGTGACCATAGATATTTCCAGAAAGTGAGTAGATTACGAGTAACTTTATTTTGAAAATATAACAATGTATACATATTGGTATCCATGACTGTATCCTTGAAATTATTTTTTTAGCTTTTAGTACATTTATCTGCCATGTGAAACCGTTTATCTTAAAAAAAAATACTTTATTATTATATACTACCTACCTATTATTTATATATCCAATTTTTTACTAATTGGTTTCAAGTTGGTGCCAAGCCATTTAGTATAGGAATTCTGTTGACTACATTTTCGTAATTATTTATTTTTTTTGTTTTTCTTCCTATCGATTCAAGCTAGTAATAATATTAAGCTTTAATTGCTCTTTTATAGGTTTATTTACGTATCTTAATTTTTGATGTAGGCATTTCATAATTCACATGTCCATTTAGTTCAAGAATTCTATTGAATACATTTTCATAATTTTAGTTTTTTTTTTCACTATTCTTCGTATTGAATGAGCTGCTTATAATATTAAGATTTAATTGCTTTTTATTATGTTTTTTTATGTATCTTATTCATTAAAGTAGGCATTTCATTCTATTAATTTGCTCGTATTCATTTAAGTCGTTAAATATAATTATTTGTTTAAGGCTTGGCACCGACTTCAAACCTATTAGTAAATAGGACATATAAATAATAGGTGGTATATAATAAATATTAAATCTTCATTATTTGTTACTTTTTGGCTTATTAACGTAGTTATTTTTATTTAATACTTTTTGGTTTATTGGTACATTGTCAATTAGCCATGGGTATAGACGTACAAAGGATGATGCGCGCCTTAAAAAATACAGATCTCAAGAAACGGGAACAAATAAAAGTAGTCGTCTCCGTTAAAATGCTCTTCGTAACACAATTGTACGTTCTTGTGAGACTATTAAATATTACGTTTAGAAACTTTTGATCAGCATAATTCTAGACTCGGTAAGATCCAAGAGCGTCTTGCGAATGAGTATTTTGATCAGAGAGCTAATAGACTTGGCCTCATTAATGAGTGTCTGGCCAACGAGTCAGCTGAGCAGAGGACTCATAGACTCAGAAGTGATACGAAACTGTACAGCAACCGAGTCTGCTCAGCAACGTAAAAACGGCTAGCAGCAGCGCGTCAGACTTCACAAGGACTTCGTTCAATGAATGAGTGTAATTTTATAACCGCCATAAAAATAAGAAATTATTATATCCTAAACAACTGATGTCATTAGTCACAGGACGTTTTGATTTCCTTCCGGAGGAGCTAGTACAAAACTTGGACAAAAATGCTCATAAAATAAAAATTAATGGGCCTACCTAAATAAATTTTTATGGGACCAATTCGAAACTAATCCGCATCAAATAAAAAAAGAATTACGTAAATCGGTTCAGAAACCTCGGAGAAATCGGTGTACATAAAATATATATTTTTATTTTTATTTTTTTTTGTCGAATTGCGAACCTCCTCCTTTTTGAAGTCGGTTAAAAACAAATATATTATAAATATTTGAGGCAGCTCCCATAGAAAATCTAAATTTGCTTCGTTCAATAGTAATAATGGCAACAGGTAGACACTTGACATACTCACAAAATATAAAATAGTTATATATTCACTTCAAAAAGAAATAATTTTATAAAAATAAAATTAATATTGAAGAGACTTCCATGTATTGGTTATTATTATCTTTATATGTATTGGTACGGAAGGTTTTATGCACCAGTCTGACTCGCACTTGGTCGGGTCTTTTTAATTAAGCTTTTTGTATTTAAATAATTTGGATTTTTCTGTTTTTGTTGCCTTAAATAAAGGAAAGTACTTTAAGTACTTCTGGTCAGCTTTTTACATTCTTATTATATATTTTTGGTCTTTATAGATGATATAGATATAATTAATCAATTAAATGTATTAAAGAACAAACGTATTACATAACTTTAGCGTAAAAAATGCGAAACAAAAAAATGTAGGTACTAAAAAGTTATTATTATCAGCATCAATGTTGTAATTTATGAACTTACTACAATACATAGTTAAATATGTATTAGGAAATAAAATTATATATTTTGTTTTATTTTTAAACATAAATTAGAAATTACTAAATTTGCTTACTGTATTATCCACTGGTTACTTGCACACACACACCTACACACACATACCACATTTCGTTACGTGAGTTTTCTACAGAATTGCTCTCTCGCAAGCCGCGTTAAAAAACTTTATTACAAAAATATATATTAAAAATATATTTATATACGCGAAAAGGCTTAATTCGTAGTCGTATTTGTGCATATTGTGAGTATGCACAGTGTAACTACTAATTCCTTGGATTAAAAAACATCGCTATTGTAAACAAACTGCCGCATCCATTGCATCTCGTCACGGTCGCGCCGCGAACATAAAAATGTTGGTCCTTTGTCCCTTTGTGAGTTAATTCGTGTACAATTTATTATTGTTATTTCAATTTTGTATTGCGTTTCGCGTTGATTATGAACAATAAGCCCCGACTTTCAAGGTACATGTTTAATTTTTATACTCGTGGATGTTCTTTTTTTTTATCAAATTCTTTTAATTTCCCAACAATCTAGCTTTTTGTCGGAGTTAGGTTCGAGAATAAGACTATCTCGCACAGAATATAACCCCAACTATTTCTTATGTAGGCACTTGTTTAGGTGGGGGCGAGACGGATCCCTCCTCGAGTGGCCAACCGTGGATGTGGCCGTACGGATTTGGGCGATAGGTATGTGTGCGGTTGGTCCGGTATCCCTGGGAGCCCGCCGATAACTGCCGTTGATCAGGCTTTTGTTGGCGGGCTTCTCATTGTCCGGCACGAGGGCCGGCCATGGGGGTTCGTGGCCGGTCCATGGCTGACGGGAAGGGGGGGGGGAGGTCACCTGCTTCCGCTTAGGGGGTTGGGGTTTGTGTTTTATGTTTTTATTCTGTCTTGTCTCGTTTGATCCTCGTTATTTTTGTTTTGTTTCGTTTATCGTTTCTTTGTCCTTGTATGTCAACTCCGAGATTGCCACCGAGGGCACCAACCACGGGGACCTCACCCCTAGAAGGAACCATGGAAAGAGCCGTTTTTAAAATATGTCCCTAAGAGAGTCCTACGCCTAGGGCTAGAGAACCTCCCACGCCAGCTCCAGTTGCCGTCTGCACCTCGTATTACGAGGAGTCGAGAACCGCTCTAGAGTAGGAATCCCTACATAGGTCGACACCACACTGACATACAAAACCGTCTAAACAAAAAGAGTGTGATCCATGGAGGAGAGGAATCGGTTGTGGAGGTGACAGATTCTGACGATATATCTAATTGAAATTCATTAGTAAGTAGTTCATTCATTCATATAAATATATACTTATATTTATATGAATGAATGAACATATAAAAAAAATCGTTTTCACTTGTCAAAATAATAATAAACCAGGCTTCGGCCAGGTCTAAAAAACAATCTAATTTTAAACTCAAAACCCAAAATTCACATTATTTATGTATACAATACATATTAAAACTAAAAAAAAAGCTTTATTTTATTATGAGGTTAGGAAATAACATCTAACAGACCATAGTACTGTACCTCTATGTATAATAAATTATATTATCAATTATACCTCGTAAAACAGTCGGCTATAAAGAAACACGACGTTATGGCCGCCGTCTAATAATAGTCCATTATATAATTTCATCATTGATCCAAGATACCGTAGTTATGGATTATTTACTTAATTATAATTTGAAGACTTATTCCAAACGAACATTTATTAGTTACAGATATGTTTTCCTGTACATATCTGAAGCAATCTTAAAAATGAACTATTATTGATGAAAAAGATGGTATAGTTTAGGTGACATGTTTGACAAAAATCTTAATTCTGCACTATTTTATATAAGGAAAGGAGAAGAGGTATACAAAGAGTTAATAAAATAGTCATGAAATTAACATCTGTTAAAGAAACTATAGAGTAAATGATTTTTCATTCAATATTCAGTTAACTTCTTAATAAAAGAAATAAATGACACCGTTTGAAATTGTTTATAAGCATGTTCAGATTTTTTAAATTTTAATTTTTTTAACAATTTCAAAATCAAAAGATCTTGCAATTTAAATATTTACTTTCAGAGCACTACACAATTATCTGCAGCTGGTGTTATTAAAATAATAACAAAATACCTACTTAACGCATCGAGCGAGTGAACTATTAGAAGGTGGTAATTTGGTAAATGGTTTTGGGTCTATTTTCTAAACATTAACGAAAATCAATACAGATAAGTTAATATACGAGACTGGCCCCTCAATCTGTAAGTGGATTACAAAATCATATATATTGTAGTGATGTGAGCGCTAAGAGTATTATGGAACTATACATTTTTTTCTTATGCAGCTAGATTAATATTATATTTCACTTAACTTTTTTCCTGTAAAAATAAGAAAATAAAAAAATTAAAGAAATTTCTGAATACATAATATTTTTTTCTATAGCTTATTTGGTGGTTAAACGGAACGTATAATTTGTTATATTCTTAGCGTGATGTTGTAGTGAAATATCAAAATGAATAAATTATAAACAAATTATTATAATATTTTAATGATTCAAATTTTTTACAGCTATTTACACATGTATTTTTGTTTTGTTGACTGTCATTTTTTCTTTTTTCTTATTTTTTTCTGTTTGCGGTACTCAGTTTACGAAATGGAAAACTTAAAATATCGCATTATTTACGCGTACGAGTTTCACCGTGGCCCCAGTGCTGCGGAAACGACTCGATGGGTTGAGGTGTATGGCGGTCGTTTTTGGTTCCAACGATTTTGTTCTGGAAATTTCGACCTGCAGAACAAGCTCCGCAACGCCAATTTCATATAGGTATAAGGACCTTTAGAATTTAATAATTACCAAACATCCAAATCAATAAACCGACAAAAATACTAGTGGGTTTGTCTTTAATTCAGAAATCAAATAGTAGTAGTAGTAGTAAAATTCTTTATTACACTCAAAAAAAATATTTAAATTAAAATACAGTATAAGGAGAAAAGAAAGAAAAAAAAAGTATACAAAGAAAATATCAATTTTGGGTGTAAAGGCGGCCTTATCAAAAATGTTGATCTTCCAGGCAACCCGTATCTTATAAAAGGAAAAGTTTCGTAACAGTGGTTGAAATACTTAAACACATATTTTAATTATATTATTATAGACCTATACACTAAATATATAAATGGTCATAAAAAATATATACGATAAAATACATAAACTATAAATATATATCAATAGATACATACAATATATATCAATATACAAAACATTGTATTAAATACAGAAGGAGAAATTTTACTTATACTAGACTTTTAACCTTATAACGTCTAACTAATAGCTTTTGTTGTAAAAAATATACATTTTATTAATATGTTGCACAATTGGTCCATAGTAAGTATTCAAAGCTTACCTACTACTAAACGTGCTCCGAAGTTGCGCAGGCGCATTTGTGTTATTTTAATGTTAATTCTCATTGACCAATGATGAAACCTACACAAGATTATAACGATTGATGGGCCGTATGATATTTAGGGACAAATAAAAAAAAATATGTACATATATATTATTTGACTTTTAATATAAAATCTCGAAAGTAGATGAACCTGTGCTTGACGCAGTTCGGCTAAACCTTTAAACATGTACACAGCCCACCAGGCTGCTCTATTACCGACGTGGAAAATATTAATAAAAGGTTTGTCACCGACTAGACTTAGGCAAATAGTTGTTTTTATTATTATGAGGTATTTGTTAGGAATATACAAGTAATAAACTAACCTTCATCGTTGACGTAACAAGGCAACAACACCGAGTCGTTTTCGTAGGTTTTGACGATAACAGGCACACTCTTAAACACCTTGTCACATAAAACCAAATTAAAAAATAAAACAAATATAATTTTATATAATATCATTTTGAAAAATTAATTTCTATTAAAACACGTATATATATATTTTTTAAATATTATAATTGTTCTCTTGATTTAAAAATATATATTTATAAATGTACAGTAACGATAAAACTATCACGATTTAAAAGTCAAACTAAAAAGTCAGTTAAATTTGAGTAATGTTAGCTGCGCGCGCTCCGGGAACACAATACGTCTGCGCAAGCGCACATGCGATGAGTGGATACATTCTTAGGTATACACTGGGTGCCTTTAATATAAAACAATTTCTTTTTTTCCTAATAAAATGATATAAAATATAAATAAATAATAATAAAATGAGTAACTCGCACATAATTAAAATACAACAATCATAACTATTTAAATTCAATAAATATGTTTATTAAATAGAAATAAATAAATTATGAATATTGTACATTACACGCCCTTAAATTAAGCCAATCGTAGATTTGAACTAAATAATAATTATACACTGGTATAAGAACTGGTATAAGAAGCTATGACCTTGTAAATTTTTCAGTGTTTGATATTCTTGAGATGCCGATATAACATTATCAATTTAAACTTTTAAATTAACTTATATTTGATTTGATATAGATATTATTGTAGTAATAATATAATACTTTTAAATAAAACTGTTTTAGGGATTTAATTAAAAGTTTATTGTTATATATGGAGGGAGGAAGACGACAAAGTAACTGAGGGACGCCTCGTGTACATGTGTCGCGTGTTCCCTTGATCTGGATTGTAGCAAAGCATTTCAAGCGTCGGGTTACAATTATTTATTAATCTGTAAACTAGTTTTATTTAAATGTGAACTACTCGTGACTATCTTAATAAAACATTACTATAACACTTTTGAACAAATCGAGTAACCAACAGTTTTATTTTATGAGCTAAAAAACATTTAAAAATAGGTGATACACTCAGTGTGCCTCCAACTTTACAGCATCCCGTCAATTAATTGATTCACCTTTTGTAAAGAAGTCGTCATTTTGAGAAAGATTAGTCATTTAAGGCGCTATATCACATGTCGTTTTACAAACACTTCCCCTCGCATTTAGTTAGACCATCGTTTTGGGTTGGCATGTGTCTGTCTTGTTGGATCTTTTCACCTCTGTAGGGATTCATGATCTCTGTTGCTATATATAAATAGATTAACGACTTAATTGAATAGAGATGAAAGAGATAGAGATAAAAGCCTGAAATAATTTCTTCATTCATTAGTCTTAATTAAAAATATTCGTATAGAATAACGAAAAATAACAACAAATTAAGACTAATTTACACCCACGGTGTAGAACTCCATACAACTAACATGACAAAAGAGCTAGATTCGAATTCTAGTCGCTATGTTTTCATTATTTTTTATAATTTAGTACTATTTAGTACCTACTTATAGAACTAATCCCTTTCATACAAAACATACTTACAACTACTACTACCACCTACCATACCACTCAAGATCACGAGCGATCAGACGAAAAAAAAAAAAAAAACAGACTATACAAGACACTACAGCATGTATTCCTTAATTATAACATTTTTCTTCAAAATATCAGTTTATGTTCGAGTTGACATTAGTTTTTAAGATTGAATTGATAAATAACTTCTATTAAGATCTATATTCTATAACCACAAATATAAAACAGTTAATAAATTGCTCGCATTAAATATGATGTTTATCATTTATTTCGAAAGTATTTGGCTTAGGTATATGAAGCCTTTATAGCGTTTCATAATTTGTTTTACTTTTCATTAATTTTCATATTTGTAAGGATAAGATATAAATAGATATAACTGTGTAATAATGTGTATGTTTTACGTTATAGTAAAAACTAAACCCACTTCTTAAAAGTAGTTTCGTTTTTATGATGTTAGTGTGGATAAAGACAAAGTATTTGATGTTAAATATTTATTCATTTATATATATGCGTTAATGAGACCTTAAGAAACTACAACCAGGAAACGCAGTATTTTTAACCCCCGACTAAAAATGGGGCTGTTATAAGTTTGACCTGCCGATCTGTGTATCTGTGTGTTTTTTAATCGAAAGCTTTAATGTTCGTCGATATGGTCCCCTGATCCAACGAGTTCAATAAGTACATAATAATATTATTTTTATTCTTTTTAGCAGTCTTTTTTGTATCGGCGTTTTTTTTGTTTTTAAATTAAATTTTATCAACCTTAAATAAAATAGTTTCATATTATTAGTGGTACGAACAGTCAGAAATGGCAGCAATACATATTACATATTTTATTTTTAAGCTTCGAACCCAATAGAAAAAGCAATCATCAATATTAATGAGCATGTCAAAAATACAATGGAATATTATCATAAGTTTCACATTCATTTTAAAATAAACAACTTAATCAATACGTTTATGAGATATTATCTGCATTACAGAAAATTGTTTTGAACACTTTCATAAAATAAAACCTCATTGCTTCAAACGACTTTCAATATATTATCTACTATAATATAAAGATCAATCTTTATAAATTGACTAAAGGCGAAGGGTTCTGTGGCCAACAATATTTATATCCCTGAAGGAAGTGTATTTATTTCTCTCTCTGTTGGAGATTGTTTTTTTTTATTCTGAAAGGTACACAATAATTGTTCATGATAGTACCTTCATATTAATATATTGAACTATAATTCTGCTAGAACTCGGAGGCTACTGAGATCACTTGGCATTGTTCGTCAAACTTCTCACACTTCACCTAGACTAGCTCTATAAGCTCTAAACGCCTTTTTCACACCTAACGTGCCTCTGGCCAATAGGTCAAAGCAAACTACTTTTAATCATCTTAGCTTTATACCCGTCCCTAGTATTCCTCTCTTTTATTCTAATCTGTTACTAATGATAAAATCAGATATCCCGCAATCGAAATCAAGTCTGACGCCACTGTCAGTAACGGAATTAACCGCAAAATTATTCTTATGATGTTAGACTCCATTTTTCAATTGTTGTCTTATATCTTTACTTCTCTCTTTTTTTCTTACGAATTTCCCCGTGTTAGGCGTATCATTCCACTCCCTAAAAAATAACCCCGTATCACCATCTCATTTTAGTTTCATTTTCATTACTCCCTTCTTGTACCAAGTCTTAGAACAGGTGTTCCATTCTCAATTAATTACCCTTATCACCCAACACAACATTCTTTTCATATTTCAGTCCGGCTTTCGAAAATAGCACTGTTACAATTACGTCACTGGTCACTACGTCACCACATAGACAAGAGGCCATTAAGTATATTAGCCCTGCTTGACTTCAGCAACGCCTTTAATGCTGTTGATTTTGACATACTTTTGGCTTTATATAAATATAGAATGAAAAAAAAAGATTTGAGCAGGGATTCGAACCTACGGCCTCTGTCGTAAATCCACGCTTTTTTGACGTTACTTATTGGTTGGTTGTCTACCTTTTTGAGATCATTTAAAAAGCTATCGATTATTACATCCAACGATGGAGTACGGCCTTGGTAATCGATTTTATTACCTAAAAATTTAAACGGAGCTGCTTCCCTAACCGTACTAACACTCTGAACGCCTATTATAAGACCCGGATCGTAAGAGGTATATTTGGTATTCCGTCTACCCAGACACAGACCAAAACATTTACTTGGTTTTGTCCTCAATCCGCCCGTCCACGTACAGAAATCCTCAACTACATTTAAAAGTTCCTGACATTGTTTCGGATTACGTGTTAGTATCGCGAGAT
This sequence comes from Napeogenes inachia, assembly GCA_959347355.1. Taxonomy (NCBI): domain Eukaryota; kingdom Metazoa; phylum Arthropoda; class Insecta; order Lepidoptera; family Nymphalidae; genus Napeogenes; species Napeogenes inachia. The sequence continues at coordinate 594,845 of OY365796.1, read as the reverse complement.
CATCTGCAAAAGTTAGTATGGATTCTGTGTATTTGTTGTTGAACTTAAACCGATAACCCCACTTTTTTTCATTTCTAATTAATTAAGAGATGTTTACGAAAAGTCGAAAAAATGTACATAGGTACAATAAAAGGGATACCATCAGGGGGTGCTCGTAGTAGTTATTTTACTTTAGTATTCTGCATTGATAACATTTCTTTACTCTTAGGGCCTTACTTATAAACAAGGTTTAACAATTTATACCAAATATAAATTGGGAATAGGGAAAATGCCTACTAATAAACTTGATGTAACTTAAACTTAGCATAAAGTAGTTTCAAAGTGCTAACCAACTTAAAACATCGTTGAACCAACTCTCACCCTAGTTTAAGTTCGATATAACTATAGTAACCAAGCAACCAAATAACACTTTTTACTAACGTCAAAAATTCGCTGTATTCTAGATTCTATTGAATTTGCAAATATCAGAGTGCTTAGTATATACTAAAAAAATCAATGGCTTTTAACTCAATACAGGGAGTTGAAGAAGTAATAATACGGTTATTCCAATGCAACAGTCTAAAAAACTAAAATATTAAAAATATTGTTTGGTGTTGATTGTTTGTGAAATAACAGTGGATAAACAGAGATGTGTCTAATCTTCACTGATTTAGATATTAACAACGTTAAGATATCGGGCCCGCAATCGAGTAAGACATACGTACATAATTTTTTATACAATTTTGGAAATAGAAATGTAAATGGGTATTTCTCTACCAACGGGAAAATTGATGTCCCAAGCAATTTGCACATGGTTTTGGATATTTTTTATTTAAGAAAATATCTAAAACTATAGTACATTTCAGTATTTTTGAGGCTATCTACTTGTTGACCATGTAAATGTTTTATATCTTTTTTTCTTTTAATCCCAACCTGTCAAAACACAGTCCCCTGGCACGTCCCCATACCAGAATCTTTACTTTAAATCCAATTTTAAAATAATATTTATGTGCGTGTAACAAATTTAGAGTATATTATAAAACTAAATATACTGAAAATGATATATATTGAACAAAAACTACGTAAATGTAATAATAATTATTCGAAATTACCGCCTGAATGTTGTCCTAAACATTTGAACACAGTCCTCTGGTTTATTTAAAAACAAAAATCAAAATTATATAGTCAAGAAATCATTTTGGGGGTAGTTTAATTTTTTGCCATAGTTACTGAATTACGCGTCGAGGTTATGAGTAACAGTCCCCTGGTAAGTAGTTTAAGTGATAATTTTTTAAAATTAGAATATGGTTTTGATATGTCGATTACGAAAACAAACGTACAGTTACTAATTTAGCTGTAAAATAAACAAGGATCCGTATATAATTAATACAGTCCGGTTTAGTGCCAAAAAACACAGTCCCCTGGTGACAATACCCTGGTGACAATACCCTGGTGTCAGTCCCCTGGTGACAATACCCTGTTTCGACGAAACACAGGGGAGTTTTATAGTTTCCAGCGGATTGTGTTTTATATAAATTTAAATAAAATTAGCTACTAAATGGATTATATGCAGTTATTATCCTTATGTACAGTAGTTAGAAATATAGTTTAGAAACGGCTTACGATGCCAGTTACCACCCAAAAAAAAATTATAAATTGACGAGAGAATAAATATTTGAGAAAGAAGAGAAAAATAGGAAGATTTAGATACGAATGTTATAATAATGATCCTCAAAAGAGGGAGGAGGTCAATAAAAAAAAGCACCGAAAAAAAAAAAAACTTCTAAAATTGAAAATAGCAGAGTAATCTTCCGGCCTTTTCTAAACTTGAAAATCGCTTGTTATTAGCTTTCATTCTATACATTTAAAAACCTATTTTAAAACAAAAAGTGAGAAGGACAAATTTCATTCAAAACTTTCCCGTTAGTAGAGAAACACCCAAATATACCAGAACTTATGTGTTTCTTATATATTTCAGATACAAGGTACAACCTATGAATGTTTTCAACATCAAACATTCATAGGTTATTTCACCAGTCCGTTACTAGAATATTCAGGCGACTTGCTAAATCAATATTGTCAAAAATATTACATTACATTATAAAAGACTGTACTTAACAATGCCTAAAGTACAAGGTTCTTGTGGCCAGTTCTATAAATATTATAAAGGATATAGTATTTGAATGTTCAGGTAGCTTCATCAGAGATGTAAAATATACTCACCAGAACAAACCATTTCACTCAACCATGAAAAAAGTAGTAGAGAACTGAGGATAGTGTATTTTTATTATTACAACCTTCTTCCAGGATTTCAGAACTTCCTTGTAAAACACCAAAATGTAAATGGTAGCTTCAGCAGTGCTAATATAACTGTAAAATAATTGTAATTGAAATAAATATATGAGATATTAAACTCTCTGTTTTTTATGTCTTATTATAAATTACAATAAATCTGAAAACGGAATTCTTGTATTGTAGCATAATACGAATAGGTAGGTACTCTACTAAACACCAAAGAATAAATAAGTAGAATTTAAATTAATTAATTTAATTTAATTTATAGTTTCAATTCGATATAACCATTGCATAATATTTTTTTATAAGTATGGACCTTAAAGTTTAAGAAGCGTTCGACATTATTATCATATGTCATATTTTACTGTCAATTGTGTCGCTCGTCGGTGATGGATAGTATTGTCGGTAAATTAAATAAAGTGGTCCATTCATAGACAGAACATAATAAATATCCTGTAGTCATCGACCTTTGTACCTTATTTTAGACATCGTGAAAAACTTTATTTGCAAAAGAAGGTATCTTGATTTAAACGATAAAATGAACAAAATAAAAAAATATACTAAAAAAAGACTAAAAAACACGCTTTAAAAATGAATCAGACGAATCTTTTTAGCATTCCATGGATTCACCGAGCGGGTGCCGGGCCCATCGCATTGCAAGGAGAGGAGTGCAAACAGTGCCTGGGACTTGCGAACCAGGAGTAGGTTTAAGGGGCCCCTTTATAATGCGCAAAAACGCTCGCCTTCACCCTCTACACTCCTCTCACTACCTAACCAAATTTTGAAAGAACCTACCAATGCCGCCTTTGAAATACGTTCTAGAAATGAACCGGTGCTTGTTCTAGAAAAGCCAAGGTCTTTAAGTAGGTTATAGAGAGATTTTGCTGTTATACCTCTCGCTCCCACTTCAAACGCGCACAAACTAACTAAGGAGACGCACCTAAAATTGAATATGGCTTCGGTATTGATTTTTTGGAGCAGCCTTCTTTTACGAATTCTACAGATCGTTTGGTGGTTGTTATACCCTTCCGCGCTCTTGCTACTGAAAGACTAACCGTATAATTTCTAATACCTTATCGTGGCGACGCGAGTATTGACCTTTATCTAAAAGTACCCTACACTCTACTAATAAGTGTTTCGCGGTTCCTACTTTGCCCCATCTTTCTTAATTACTTTGATCTGGGAGAGTCATTTGGAATGCATTGCATGCAAGATATAATTTTAATAATGCTGAGGACCAATCATAAATGAGGCCACTTTAAAGCTGGTGGAATTCAAAAATCTCCTATGGTGACCCCATTTGTTTTGAATTTCTAGGCTCATCGCGTGGAATCGATAGTTATCGTTTTCGTCTTGTCGAATAAAAGATTTTGTTATATCTTTGTCTTGAATTTTCCTACTTGATCCTAGCCCTTTATTATTCGGTTGAGCACCTATCATATTTTTTTTATGGAATTCAAGTCGTGACTCGAGCTCTGAAGCAACTTTGGCTTTTGGGAGAGAAGTTACAGTATCATCTTTAGATTTTTTGATGATAAGTCTTTTGGTAACTCTTAGATGTTTGTAGAGCTCCGATGATTTCTTTAATTTTAACCCAAAATTGTTTCGGTCTCTAAATAAGGTTGAAGAGTCCGCTGAGTGCGCTAACTTGGGCCATAACTTCAATGTCTTTATGACACTTGCATCTAACTTTGACAAAAGGGTTTTATTAATATCATAAACGAGGAAAGGCTAATTTAGATGTGATGTTAAAAAAATATCGTAAATCCAAGCTTTTTTGACGTTACTTATTGGTTGGTCGTCTACCTTTTTGAGATCATTTAAAAGGCTATCGACTATTACATCCAACGATAGAGTACGGCCTTGGTAATCGATTTTTTTAAATAGAAATTTAAACGGATCTGCTTCCGTAACCATACTAACGCTCTGACCGCCTATTATAAGACCCGGATCATAAGAGATATATTATTATATTATATCATAAAAGGTATTCCGTGTACCCAGACACAGACTAAAGCATTTACCTGGTTTTGTCCTCAATTCGCCCGTCCACGTACAGAAATCCTCAACTACATTTAAAAGTACCTGACATTGTTTAGGATTACGTGTTAGTATCGCGAAATCATCTGCAAAAGCTAGTATGGATTCTCTGTATTTATTATTAAACTTAAACCGATAACCGCACTTTTTTCATTTCTAATTAATTTGTATATTAAAATATTAATAACTATACTAAATATAATAGTAGAAATACAACAGCCCTGAAATAAACCAACGTTATTATTAACTTAAGTTGTTTTGAACGGTTTTTATTGAAAATTGTAGAGAATTTTAATTTTGAATAGTAGGATGCAATTATCTTTTTTTTTTTTTTTTTTTATATTATCTAGGGCAATGCTTGACTACATTCCACCTGATGGTAAGTGGAATGTAGTCTTAGGTGGTAAGGCGCATTACCCTAGCAACCTATTCACTCTTCGCTTGAAGACACCCACATTGTATTCGGTCGGAAATACCGAAGCAGGCAAGCTGTTCCAATCCTTTGCTGTACGCAGTAAAAATGAGGAAGCAAAGCGCTTCGTTCGGACAGGTGGAATGTCCACAACAAAAGGATGGATACCTGCCGTGCGTCGGGACGTCCGGTGACGGAAGGGGGACGGGGGAATTAAATTGTGTAATTCCTGCGCACACTCACCAAAATGTATCCTATAGAATACTGAGAGGCTAGCAATTCTACGCCTGTGCTCAAGGCTTTGGAGGTCGGCTCCGACCAATTCGGGATCGCCTATAAGCCTCTTTTCTCGCCTCTCAATTGAGTCCAGAACCGCGAGATGAGACTTTGCGGCACCAGCAAATATGTGTCCACAGTACTCTACACACGACCGGATCTGTGCTTTGTATAAAACAAGAAGCTGTCCCGGTGTAAAGTACTGCCGAACCTTCGCCAGAACGGCAAGCTTTGCTGCTGCTGCTCTTGCTCTGGACTCAATGAACCGACCAAAGTTGAGGTTCGAGGAAATCTCTAAGCCTAACAACTGAAGCCGGTCACTGTATTCCAAGGATACATTCTGGAAAGTAGGAGCCAAGGTGAAAGGGCTCCTTTTGGCGGTGAATAGACACGTCTGCGTTTTGGTGGCGTTGGACTTGACAAGATTGGCATTGCTCCATGCGGAGACTGCCTGAAGTTTGTCATTCAAACGTTGCACCATGGCTTCTCTTTCATACTGTACTTGATCTCGACTAGCCCGAGTACTCGGCAGATATCTTTCTACAACTGTGCTGTCGTCTGCATACCCATAGATACCGGGCTTCAACAGATCATTAATGTGCAGCAGAAACAGAGTTGCAGAAAGAACGGACCCCTGAGGCACTCCGGCATTTATTGTCAAGGGTTCCGACGAACACCCGTCGACAACTACTCGGAGAGATCTCTGGCTCAAAAAGTCCGTTACCCAGCCGATCAGACCAGGAGATATACCGTACGCTGAAAGCTTGCTTATAAGGCTCGCATGCCAGACCCTGTCAAATGCCCTCGAGACGTCCAGAGAGACGGCGACCGCTTCTCCGTTCTTCTCGATGGCCTCGCCTAAAATGTGAGTAGCATACACTAGGAGGTCCCCAGTAGACCTATTACGGCGAAACCCGTACTGTCGGTCACTGAGGAGATCGTTACCTTCTAGGTATGCTAGTAGGCGCGAGTTCAATACACGCTCCATAATCTTGCAGAGTATGGAGGTGATTGAAATCGGTCTGTAATTGACAGGGTCGGCACGGCTGCCTTTTTTGGGCACGGGTTGCACATTAGCAAGCTTCCAGGATTTCGGCACTATTCCAGTCATGAAAGAGAGGCGATACAGACGTGTCAGTACAGGAGACAACTCAGCTGCGCATGTCTTGAGCAGAATGGCTGGTATACCATCAGGACCACTGGCTTTATTCACATCTAAACGACACAATGTTCCCCATACCTCTTTGTTAGTGATGCGGATTTCAGGCATCGAAACACCGCAGTGAGGAAGATGTGCTGGAGAAGCATTGCCAGTGTCTAGATGCGAATTATCAGCAAACAGAGAAGCAAGTACATTCGCTTTCTCTGTTGCTGTGTGGGCCAGGGATCCATACGGCTTCAGCAGAGCAGGCAGTGAGGGTTGGCAGAAATTCGACTCGATCGCTTTCGCAAGAGACCAGAAAGCTCGACTGCCAGTTGGTCTGAAAGAGAGCTTTTCGCCATTCTTAGCGATTCGATCGAGACAAGCTTTCCGCAATGCCTTTTTGTAGGACTTGGCAGCTTGGTTAAAGGCTCTCTTCTTCGAACTTACATCCGGAGTTTTGCGGCTTCGAGCATCAGCCCAAATGAGATATGCCGAATGTTTTCGATCTTGAGCATGACCACATTCGGCATTAAAACATGGGCGAGCTTTGCCACCGATGGGTACGTCAGCAAAAGGAATAAAATACTCCATTGCCTGATGCACCACATCGGTTATAGCATCCGCGCAACTCGACGGGTCCAAAGAAGAGAAGCAGACCTGCCGCCAAGGATAAGACGCAAAAAAGTGTCGCATCTCATCCCAATCTGCTGACTTGTATTTCCATACTCGCCTAACACCATGAGGTTCGAAAGCTGGTGGGGAATATGTAAACACAGATTTCACCAGACAGTGATCGGAGGTTCCCAAGGGAGAGGTAACCTCTACACGATACCTGTCCGGATCAGTTGTCAGTAGAAGGTCCAGGCAATTGGCTGTATGGCCTACCACATCTGGAACCCTTGTCGCTTGCCTCACCCGCTGAAAGAGGTCCAAGGACAACGCAAAGTTCCGCGCTTCTCTTCCAGCATGGTCGGTCTTCTGGTACGGGAACAGCCAGTCCTGATGACAGGCATTAAAATCCCCCAGAAAGACAAGCTGCGCTGAAGGGAACTGATGCAGAGCCACATCAGCAGCCTCACCGAGATACTCGAATAATCTAGTTGTCTCCTGGTCACCGCTGTGCGAACGGTAAACACAGGAATACAGGATTTTTTCGTTTCCTGTGTCTACTAAAACCCATAAAGAAGAAAAAGTGGGGTCTTCAAGGTGACGGAGACGCTGGATACAGAGGTCGTTCCGCGCATACACACAGACTCCGGCACGTGAGCGAAAGTTGTGCTCTAACGTGTATCCGGGATAATCCAAGTGCGCAGCGCTGAAGGGACATTGTATCTGCGTCTCCGTCAAAAAGAAGAGGTGCGGTTGTTCTGTCTCCAGGTGGTGATGGACAGGTAAGATATTAGAGTGCAAACCCCTAATATTACTGAGGTGCACTTTAAATGAGGAGGAGTGCAACCGCTGTACAAACTTTTTCCTTTTTTGGTTTTTCTTCATGATAAAAAAAAATTAAAGTGAATAGGGATGGGAAATGGCAGTTGAACGAGGCGGTACGTATCGAACCTGACGTCGAAGTTGGTTAAGTTATGCCACTGGGAAACTAGCCTGGAGACTGCGGGGACGCCCGAACCCCCCCAGGATCGCCATCGGGCCTCCTCGTCTGGTCGCCATCCAGCACGATGGAGCCACCCTGGGATTTTTCGCAGCTGGCGGGGCAGCCTTTCATGGGTGGCTAACCCACTAATTGGGCCCCCAACTATCTGCGGGCGGCCAGCGGAAAGCCGTCTCTTCGGATCCCGCTACCCTCCTCGACTAGACACCCGACAAAACAAATACCAACTCGACGTCAACCGGTTCGCCAACGTACCGCAGCTGTTCAGACCCATTTCCCATAAACGGCTTCATCGAGCAACGTGCCGGAACACGACTAGGTCGCTTTGCGGCACGACTTTGCCCGAAGGGTGGTAACTTTGCCGGCGACCCGATGTTATGGTCTACCATGGTCTTTCTTTGCAATTGTCTATCCAACAAACCGTAATTTGTCTCTCGCTAGTTCTAGCATCTTTAAGGCTTTCCGAAAGTAACATATTATGTTCCAGGCATCCAGAAATTCCGGGCAAAAACCCTCGCTGGTGATTAGGTCTGAAATATCTATTGTTAATAATGAATTGCGTCATTTTTGTTTGTAAAAAAGAGAAAAAAACTTTGGAAATTGTATTTGTTAGGGCTATCGGTCTAGTATCCTTAGGATTATTGACATTGTCGTATGCCGTCGAATGAGGACAAAAAGGGCTTTTCCGAATGATACCGGTATTAATTTTACCCTAGTATTGGTAAAAATCTTGAAGAAAATATGCATCAAATCTTGTTAACCTTCTTTTTTTCCGAAATCAATGATTACTTTATCTTTTTTATTTTCTGACAACCATGAAAAAGATTTTTACATATTCCTATGAGTTCAAGGACAACTATTCTGGGTAGGACAATATAGCATTTTTGTTTCTTTGGTGAAGTAGAACCTGTTCTTTGTCATTTGATAAGTGTTTATAATTTTGTGATCAAAATTCATAATCATAGCAAACAATTTTATGCGATAGTAGTATGCAGAAATCAAATTAAATAGCTCTTCGGAACACTCTTTGTCGTAAATGCGATGGAATCTCCATAAACAAGCGATTTATCTTCACCAGGCCGAAGGATCAAGTGTTTCACAGGGCACTGGGTCCCCGACAATTCGAGCGACACGTCGGATGCGGTCAAATGGTAGAAGCTAATACTGGGGCGATCCTGACCAGAGATGAGAACAGTACTCCATGTGTGACCGAACCTGAGCTTTGTAAAGCATGAACCTTTGGTTCGGCGAGAAGTACTGCCTCGCTCTGTTTATCACTCTTACTGCCTCACTCTCCAGTTGACCGCGTCATATTGCCGGTCATTGATTTACTGACGATCTTCAAAGTAATTCAGGAGCTAGCAGTTTATAATGGTCTCCATTGTTTTGGAGAGCAGGTAATGACAATCAGGACTATTGTCATTAATGACAGAACATAAGCGTTTCACTTCAAACTAGTGGAGTCTTAATTGTTTATTTGTATATTTTGATGGACAATATGTCTATCAAAATATACAAGGCTTAGGTGGCAAGAAATTGAAAGTGGAACTCTTTGTTCAAAAATATGACATAAATTTGTTGTGCATTACAGAGCACTGGTTATCAAAGAATAACAATATTATAAATTGTCAAGTTCGTTCTGAGGAGAGAAAGCTATTCGCGGTGGCTCACTTATCTTAGCTCGTAACGATGTAGTGTTAAAGTCTCGATCAGACATAGTGGCACTCTCTGTCGAGCGAATTATTGGACTATCCTGCATTGAGCTCAATGAACATATTATTTTTTGCGTATACCGACCCCCCTCCAGTGACTTTGATGAATTTGAAAACATAATGGAGGATATTTTAACTAAGCCTTGTCATAAAAACAGATCCGTGATTGTATGCGGTGACTTCAATGTAGATATATTTCAAGAAACTTCGTCTAGTGTACGTTTATTAAATTTGTTTAAATCTTTTAACTTACTGAGCGTCTTTTTTCAACCTACTCGCATTTCTAGTGTTTCCGCAACTTGTATTGATAATGTGTTCTGTCGCTGTAACATTTATGAAGAAACTGTAATGACAGTAATAAAACAGAAATTCAGATTCAAGTGTGGCGGCTATTTTTGATACTTTTTTTAACGAAATTCCTTTAAGAGTCACGCGTAATTTAAATTCTTCACAATGTGATGCAATAGTCGAATTGACGAATAACGTAAGAGTCAGTAATAAATGTTTTGTTTTTAAACCATCATATGAAATTGTTAAAACTTTTAGAAATCTAAATATGAAAAAAACCGGTGACCTTTGGGGTATGTCAGTAAAATTACTAATAAGTATTATAAATAATATTGCTCCACAATTATACTTAATTTTTAAGAAATGTATTGAAACCGGTACTTTCCCAGATTTAATGAAAAATAGTAAAGTAGTTCCCTTCTTCAAAAGTGGCGATAGACTAGAACCCGGAAATTATAGACCTATCTCTATTTTACCTACTTTAAGTAAAATCTTCGAAAAAAATATTCTAAACCAAATGTCAGAATTTGTTTATAGCAATGAAATCATTCTTAGTAAACAATATGGTTTCGCCAAAGGCAGATCAATAACTGATGCGGGTGCCGCGCTTCTTAAGCACATTTACGACGCATGGAAAGAATCACAGAATGCAATCAGAGTGTTTTGTGATTTTTCTAAAGCCTTTGATTGCGTAGACCATCAAACATTACCATGCAAACTTAATCACTATGGTGTGCGTAGTGCTGCGCTTGATCTTAATGCCTCTTACTTGAATCAAAGAGTGCAGACGGTTGATGTCAATAATTGTAAATCGGTTGGATCTCACCTAAAAATGGGTGTTCTACAAGGATCTGTTCTAGGTCCTTTCTCATTTTTACTCTATATTAATGATTTACCCTTTTACGTAAAAGAACTATTGGTTCGAAATTAATAATTTGGTATTAAATACTAAGAAAACTAAATGTATGGAATTTCAGTCAAAATTGTAGTTTATTCCTTAACAATGAAGTGTTAGAACTGACTGACTTGACAACTTTTTTAGGTATAACTTTAGATAGAAAGCTCCAGTGGAACCCCCTAACTAACTCTAACTCGTCTTTGCAATTAAAAACGTAATTTACAGACGTTAATACGGCTCGACTAGTTTATTTTAGTTATTTTCACAGTATATTGTCTTACGGTATTCTACTATAGGGCAGCGCTGCCGAAATTAATTCTATATTTATTTTAAAAAACGAGCTATACGGATTTGTAACTTAAAAGCTAGAGACTCCCTAAGAGATGTTTTAATGAAATCGGTATTCTTACGGTCGCTTCTCAATACATTTTTAATAACTTACTATATATTCGCCAAAATTTAAATGACTATAATAAAAACAACGATAGACATACGATCAATACAAGAAATAAAAATAGGCTCGTAACGCCTAAAATTCGACTTCAAAAAGTTAAAAATCCTTTATGGGCTTGAGTGTACGCATATATAATAAAGTTCCACAAGATATCTTAGATCTTCCTTTTCTTGGTTTTAAATCTAAAATTAAAGGTTTTATTATTAAATAAATCTTACTATAACATTCAAGAGTTTTTGGTTGATCGAAATGTGTGGAACTTGGGTCATTGACTCATTTGCAATGTTATAATGTATAAGTCAAACATTGTTAAATTTCATTTAAAAAGAGCAACTGTTGAGTTTCTGGCCAGCTCTTCTCAGCAGAACAGCATTCCGAGCTGGTGGTAGCTTACTCACAGACTGACTATACTGACCAATTTAAAGTAATTGACGATTCAAAAGCGCGTGTAAATGCCTACTTGAATAAAGATATTTTGAATTTGAATTTACCTTCTCTCCAAAACTCTGCTAGTTATTTGGGTCAGATTTGTGGCAACAAATCCGCCTGCTCCATAAAAAGGCATTTTTTAAAAATCAGGGCGGTCTTCCATGGTTCCCTGGTAAAAAACGAAATTAAAAATAAAATGCATCCTTTTTAATTCTGAATAATTTTATTTTAAACTTACACATTTATGATCTTGACATTTATGAACTTACACATTTACACATTACACAAAATGATCACTGTACAAATATAATCCTAACCGCGAGAGATTAAAGGCGTCAGCCAATGGCAAAACAACGGTCTTCCTCGTACGATCTCTGACCTCACTGCTAAGTCATCGTCTGAAAACGTTATAAATATAGTACTACATGAGACTTTACCAATGACTTATTAGTCTGTGATTAGATATTTCTAATGTGTCTGTTTCGACAGTTAAACATTTTATTACATAAAATAATAAAGTTCCCAGAGAATGGAGTTACAAAACATTTACAACAAAATGTGGTGTTGATCAGATATTTAATTCTAAAAAAGTACAAAAAAAAATATGACTAATGATATTTTTTGAAATTTGTACACAGTGATGTTATTTTTGCTGTTTTTTACATAAACATCGCCACATCAGCATTCACAGAGAGTTTACTGTATTAAATAGTAAATGGTGTGACGAAATATCTTTAAATCTAAAAAGAACGAAAATGAAAAAAGAACTATGTATTTACTTTAAATTAAATTTACTGTATAAATACTGTGCATTTTTAAAACTGTAACTGTGATAATAATTTATAAAACTTAGAAATATAAAGAATATATTATATTAAATTAAGTTGTCCTTCATTTACTTGACCATTACTATATGATTTTTTTTCTCTTACCTGTTACTTGACTAATAAAAAAAAAAACAAAAAAGGTGGTCTCCACAGAGTACTATAAAGTTTCCTCACCAGTACAATATGGACAATGGCGTCGGTGTCATGACGTCATTAACACTAGCCAGTATAATAATAATAATAAAAAAATAAATAAAAAAAATACAAAACAAAAAATAAAATAAAATAAGTGAACTGTGACATTGTGAAAATAGACACTCTTAAATAATGATCACAAGGAGTAGAAACATAAAAGCACGCCCACCACCACAACCCTTCGCACCGAACAGTTTCACGTCATCGGAGGAGGAATACGCAACTCCTCCTGAGGAAGTCGTGTCAAGCAGTAATGACGAGCTACCACCTCCAGCGCCGCGCCGAGCACCAGCCCCGCGCCGTGGGAGGCCACGGCTGCTGCGCTTGAGGCCTACTGGGGCATCCGCCCCGCGTTCGGCCCCCGCCGTCGGTGGTGCAGTGCGCCGCATGAATTGGACGCAAAATATGAACGAAAATGTCATGCGAGCGTACTACAGAGCGGCAGAGGGTGGAACTAACCTCACTGCGAACCCGTTTGCTGTCTTTGTTTCAGGTCCTTGAACCAGAGCTGACCGTTTCGACCCAAAGACTATCGGATCAGGTGCGGTTTATTCAATGTAATCGTGCGTTGGATGACCCCGCACTTGACCGGCTTCGCTCCGAGGTGGCAGTTTCTGCATCCACCACCGAAAGCATCCATTCGCGAGCCCAGTTATCGTCCGTTCCTTCGGTGGCAGGGTTAGTGGTTGGAGGTGCTGATGTGGGGGGCGTTGAGATTACAACCGTAAGTACCCAAGATAATGAGCAATTAAGGAGGACTTTGGAGGACGCGATTTTGGAATTTAAACACATACCAGCCCGCGACAGACCACGGTTGCCCCGTTTTCCCACCCATAGACGTAATATGTCGCTTGTAATGGCTCTAGACTGCATGCTAGACTCTTATCTTCGTTCTAGCAATAGTCTCACTGATACCCATTCAATTCTTTATTGTGCAGCTGTTGCAGCGTGCCGCTCCGCCCGTGTCAGATTTCCTGAGCCTGATAGGGTTGAGCGGTCTACTGAGGACAGACCCGCATGGCAGATGAGGATTGAACGGCGTATCAGCGCAGCTAGGGTCATTATTGGCAAGTTAATTTGCTTCAGATCGGGAAACATCCGGCCGAGAGTCATGCGTTATGTTACACAGGCCTTTGCCGGTACTGGCATTAGACCTTAGGATTACATGGCCTATGTAACAGAACGTATAGAGTACCTGAAGCAATGCAATATATAATACCTAATGCAAGCAATGAGAAAGTTTGTGCGTTGGGCAAATCGTATTCTTCGTTATAAACAACGTGTAAATAGGTATAAACAGAATCGCATATTCCAAAGTGACCAAAGAAAGGTTTATAGAAGCTGGGAGGTATCTGCTACGAGTGTGATTGATGGGCAGTTACCGAATATGGAAGAAATGTTCACATTTTGGAAAAATACTTGGTCGGTGCCTATTAATCACAACGATGGTGGCTGGATGCGTGTTGTTGAGCGCACGTGTGAACACCTGCAGCCAATGGAGGCTATATTTATAAGCCCAGATAATGTTAGGGATGCAATTCGTTCGACCCATAACTGGAAAACTCCTGGGCCGGACGGATTACATAACTTTTGGCTCAAATCTTCACACGAACGTTTGGCTGAGCAATTCCAGGAAGCCATCGTGTCCGGATCCCTACCATATTTTATGACAAGAGGATTCACCTTTCTGCTCTGTCTGGTAGTATCACAGATCCAAAGAACTTTCGACCTATCACGTGCTTATTAACAATTTATAAGCTTCTTACATCCATTTTAACTTTAAAATTAAACACACATTTGTATGCAAACAGCATTTAAGATCCCGCTCAAAATGGATTTAAGATTGGGTCTCGTGGTACTAAGGAGGAAATGGTTCGCCGAGGTAAGAAGGATCGCTCCGCCGCCTATGATTCGGTGCCTCAGACATGGTTGAAACGACTACTAGAAGTGTCTAAGATTGACACAGATTTATGCGCTTTTCTTGATTCATGTATGAGGCAATAGACAACCGTTGTCCTTTGTCTTCCAGGGGGCGGAGGAAGTCTTTTCACTTCCGAACCTGTAAGGATTGAGTGAGGTATTTCCCAGGGTGACAGCTTGAGTCCTTTGTGGTTTTGCCTGGCTTTGAACTCCTTAAGCACGCTGCTTAGGTACTCAAAAGTGGGATTTCGCTTTTGCAGAGGGGGTGAGATTTCTCATCTTTTGTACATGAACGATCTCAAATTATTTGCACCAAACAAAGCAGACCTGGTATCATTACTAAGCGTTACGCAAACGTTTAGTAATGACATTAGGATGGAGTTTGGTGTAGATAAATGCGCGGTAGCACATGTGCAGAGTGGCCGAGTTGTAAATAGCGAATATTTACAACTCTCGTAGACAATGTCCCTCAGATCGCTCTCTGAAACCGAATCCTACAAATACCTTGGTATGTCGGAATGCTTAGGCATACTAAGTGGGGACATTAAACAGCTAGTGAAGAAACGCTTCTTTAACCGCTTGACAAAAGTCCTAAAAAGTCTTCTGTCAGGAGCTAACAAAGTGCGTGCATTCAACAGTTGGGTAATACCCCTGCAGATGTATACTTTCGGCATATTAAGGTGGACTCAGACTGAATTAGATGTCCTGGACCAAAAGGCCCGAAAACTATTGACAATGTATCGCATGCATCATCCGCGCTCATCAGTGATGAGATTGTATATTCCACGGAAGTGTGGGGGTCGCGGCTTCTTTAATGCCAAAAACTTACACAACCGCGGTATGCAATCTTAAAGAATATTTCTTTCATGCTGAGTGTAGAATGCATCGGGACGTTGTTGCAGTAGATAATGGCCTCACACCGCTCTCCTTAGCAAAAGATAACTGGCATAAACCGGTAGTACTTAGCACTGACGACCGTATAAGTATATGGAAGAGTAAGGAGTTTCATGGACGGTTCCACCAGGCACTCTATGGGCCTGATGTAGATCTTCTGGCGTCCGTGGCTTGGTTACGTTTTTCTGATCTCTTTGGTGAAACCGAAGGTTTTGCTTGTGCAATTGCTGACGAAGTTGTCAAGACGAACAACTATCGGAAATACATAATAAAGGATGGCACTGTTGATATATGTCGTGCGTGCCACCAACCTGTAGAATCCATCAGACATGTTATTTCCGGTTGTTTTCATCTTGCCAATGGAGAGTATTTGCACAGGCACAACCAAGCTGCCAAGATTATCCACCAACAACTTGCTCTTCGATACGGTCTTGTACCTTTTGAAGTACCATATTATAAGAACACACCGGAGCCAGTTTTGGAAAATGGTCATGCTAAGCTCTATTGGGACCGATCTATCATCACGGACAGGACTATTGTAGCCAATATGCCTGATATCGTGCTGGTAGATCGGTTAGAGCGCCGGGCATTTCTTTTTGATATCAGTGTCCCGTGTGACGCTAATCTTGTGAAAGCTGAGAAGGACAAACTCAAAATACTTGGACTTAGCTCACGAGATTACCGACATGTGGGATGTTTACTCAACAATAATTGTCCCGATGGTAGTTTCCGTAAATGGTTTTATAGCGAAGAGTCTCGATGATCATCTCAAGAGGCTCTCACTAAACAACTGGATGAAGGGTCGGATGCAAAGAGCAGCAGTATTGGGTACGGCACGCATTCACGCATGTGCGACGAGAAGTGTTTAAGCCTAAAGGCACTATGATTTTATTGCACCTCGGCTGTAAAACATTTTAAATAACACACATAGCATTAAGCAATTAAAACCTATAGTAATAGCATTGTTGGAAACCCTAACTTACAAAGACACCGAAAATCAATTCATTCTATAAAAATAAAATGTGATTCAATGGACATCCTAACACAAACACCCATGCAAACACACAGTTCAGTTTGTCGTCTATTATAATTCCTAAGTATTTTATGTTCGGAACTCTTTAAAGCTCAACATAATTACATTTATTATGTACCGACATACCATTGAGCGAATCTTTGAGTTTTTAATGTTAAGGAGTTCGTGTGAAGACGCGACGTTTTTATTTATATTACCTAATTCTTTAATTATATTCCACGTTTCCAGCATATTACCGTTACATTCTTCAAATTTTCTATTATAATATTCCTGTTTCAGCGTTTTATTATTTTGTTGCATGTATTTCTGTACTTTATTTCTTGCTTTAACTGTTCATTGTTTTTGTTTTTTTTAAGTATACTGGTAAGTATTTCAGAACACGGGCTTGTTTTATTCTTCATAAGAATCCTATATTGGTATATAATATAATATGATATTAGTTTAATAATAGTAATAATAATTTAATTGAAACAAAATGGTCACATGTATTACCTAAACAAGATACATGTTGACAACTGCAAAAGTTATAAACTTTAGCGCAGTATCAACACCCAATATTGCTCCAAATAAAAAAAATAGAATTTTAAAAACAAATTACTTCTGATGCTTTGTATTAAAAGTTAAAGATTGAACAAAAAGATAGATTATATTCATTCAATATTATTAGTCACATGTGTAATTAAATAATTGGGGTTGATACAAAAAAATAATGTACTTTTTACAATATAGTATAAAAAAACTAAAAAACACCCCAAATTAGTTTAAGATAATTAATAATCCACATAATCTATATATAATCTCATCGAATTATAAATTTACTATCGGTCCTTGATATGTTTACAAAGTTTAAACAAAATCGGTCCATATTAAATGAGACAAAATCGCATTCGAAAAAGTCTGTTTCAAGCAAACAAACAAGCAAATATACACGTGCAACTTGTAAAAACGTGTTAAAACGGGCTTAATGATTTAATAGTGCAGGGTTAAATTACGAAATAAATAATTATGTTTTTGATTGAGGGAGGTAACATCGTCACAAAATGTCCGACGGTAAATGTCAAAGCGATTTTACTGAGCCGTCTTGCGCAAAGAAAATTAAATTAGATGGACAAAATGATAGCTGTGTAACCGAAACAACATTGGAACTAAAAGATTTTATTCCAAGCAAGGTTTTGAGCAACAACACTAATAGAAAAACAGTTTGCATACTTGGAAAAATTAAGTACAAAAGTGGCGTGGCATTGGTGATATTAGAAAAAAATGCTTTTAAAGTAGACGATTTAGACAATAAAGGTTATTTCTCTCCAGAAAGCAAACTAAGAAAAATTTTCCAGAACGATATTTATGGAAATTTTGAGTGTATGCCGAGCCCAGAAATTAATGGTATGTAAATAGCAAAAGTCATTGTACCTTTAGTTAACTTTCATTAACCAAGGTTTTCGCAGAATTAGTTGTGGTGTCAAAATTAAGTTATTTTTATCTTACATTATTGCAATTAAATTCACGTGCTAAGTTCGTGACATTAACGTGTTCCCGATGTTTTCCTACGATATGTTACTAGAATTAATTAATATGAAGTTAGAAGGGTAACATTATCTGAAAAGTTCATAATAATAGTTAATAACGATATTACCGAAGAGACTCTCTTCGGTAATTTATTTGGTAATTATAACTTTTCTTATTGGAGATGAAAAATATGATTCTGACTTTTTATATTAAAATATCCAGTTCCATAAAATTATCCTATATAGTTTTATATATATAAGATTTTTTGTTAGGTGTAAAAACAACTATAATATATCCAGCCACTGACAAACATATAGTTAAGTTCAGTCAGCAGGAAGTGCACTTAATATTGGAGACCCCTGAATGTTACAATAAGTTTACATTGCCACATATTGAAAGAGAGCAGTTTAATTTACAGGTAGAAAATTTTAATTACTTTAGAGGGCATACCTTTATTAGTATTTTAATATTTTTACATAATATTTTTTTTTAAGATATGAGGGAAGAGGTTTAAAAATAAAGTTTTTATTTCAGTGGGTGTACAACATATTGGAAGGCAAAAGTGAACAAGACAGAATAATTTATAATAATAAGTGTGAAGAAGAAGGATTTGTTCTAGTGCCCGACCTTAAGTGGGACGGTTTGACCAAAGAAACCTTGTACCTACTTGCTATTGTGAGAAAGAGAAATATCAAGTCTCTGAGAGATTTGGATGCAAATCATTTGACCTTATTGAAGAGGATTAGAGATGAGGGAAAGGTATTTTTTTTTTGAGAATATACTGTTTAAGTAAAGAAACCATTCACTTATCAAATTCAGTCCTGTTTTCATTATTTTTGAATTAATCTTCATATTTAAGTTATAGATTTATTTAATCTATTTATTTTTAATCTAAATTAAGTACAGTTTAATATAGCAGCATGAATGATAAGACTACTTAGTTCAACTTAGACTTCTCAGATCTTAGTTTGACTAAACGAGCCCAATGAATGCTACTAAATACATTTATTACAGTATATATACACTGTACTCAGCAAGAGTATACAAATAACTCTACTTTCGCAATACACAGAGGCACACATACATACAAATACACTCATTCATCACTCGGACCAGTGGTGGGGGATTATGTAGAGAGATGAAGCATTGCATAAAAAGGAGACTCCAGGAATATATTCTATTTCATTCTATTGCATGTGCAAGGCGCACGCTATGGATATATGTTTGTCTCTTTTTACTTGAAATGCGCTTATCCTGAGGATCTTGGCAAGGATAACAGGACGAGTTGATTAAACTATTGCATTGTCATCGGTCCTTGATAATTATATCAAATTTCAAATTAATCCGACATTTCAAAATAGGTCAAAATCATGTTTAAAGATTCCGTTACATAGATAGATAGATACATCCGAAGCTAATAAAAGCGTAGTTAAAAATAAGGATCCGCGTGAAAATTTCGACAATGTAATAAATTATAAATGTATTAAGTAACATGGTTCAAGACTTTTTCATATAAAGTTATCTTTTTTTTTAGAGTTTAAATGATTTACAATCACTAATAACACTATGATGAATGGATTTATATTACTAGCTGTTGCCAGTGACTCTTTATGACCATGATCATAAGCCATATAAATATTTTGTTTACAGTCTACCTACACGCAGTCACGGGCAACAGATATCCCTAATAAAGTACTTTACCTGAGTAAATAAGTGTAAAAACCTTTTGGCCTACATAAAAAGTTTTTTTTCCTATATAGCGCGGGCGAAGCCGTTACGATATCCGTGCACGCGTTTGGCCGCTACTTTGCCACACACAGATACACAGTACACAGATCGACAGGTCAAACTTATAGGACCCCTCTTTTTAGTCGGGGGTTAAAATAAAACTTCTTCCATTGGGGTGTTAATCAAAATATTACTATTTTTTCAGAAAGCCATCTTTGAAAAGTATAAAGTAGTGGGCAGTCAACTCCGGATCTACTTACATTACCAGCCGTCCTTCTACCATTTGCATATCCATTTTACATATTTACGTCACGAGGCTCCCGGTATCTATGCAGAGAAATCCCATTTACTGGACACAGTCATTGACAATATTGAAATGATGAGTGATTATTATAAAAAAGCTTCTTTGCCATTTACATTACGTGAAATGGACACCCTCTCCAATGTTTATGAAACTAATGGCTTTATCAAGAACATAAAATTGGATGAACTCATTGATAAATAAGTTAATTACAAAAGTTACCGGTTTATTCATTGAATAAGCAAGATGTTGGTGAAGAATGTTTTTATGGAGCTCAGGTCTCGTTTGAGAAGCTGCAATGTGTATATTACGACTAATGTTGACTTTAAAAAAGATTGTAATTTGAAAATAAATATACAACCCAATTGTATCCTACTAGATTACTATGATAATGAACTTCAAAGAACCGACAGCGTGTCGTCCGTTGAAAGCCTTTCTGATTGTTCTGAGGATGATTCAGATATCACATGTTCAATTCCCATACATGATTTTTGTTGCATAATACCAAATTCGATGTCCTGTCTTAAAATAGAAAAGAATACTATATCTTTTAGAATTTTAACTGAACCAAAGACTGGTGGCAATTTTTACTCTGAATACCTGACTCCAATGGAGAATAAGGAAATGAAAATAAATAAACTAAAACTAAATTTAGAAACCTCTGAAGAAGTGAACATTGTATGTGGGAACTGTTCTAATGTGATATCAAATAGTTTAATAAAATTTGATAGGATACTAGAACTGCCGTCGTCTAACTTGGACATGTCGGAGTGGTTTTGTCATGGGCACGGACACATTCACGGTCAAGAGAAAACACCTACACCGGATGTGATAAAGCCAAATAAATTAGATTTTTTGTACCGCCTAACCCATTTTGTTGTTAACATCAATATCCTATCGAAGAAGAATAACACATTTAATTCTAAGCGCTCGATCTACCATTGCAATAGATGCTTAGCCTGGTTAGGTCTGATAAATAAGGATACAGTTAAATTATATAATTCTGATGTAAAAATATATCATAATAATAATGAACAGCATGCCTTTGGGCACTGTGGTAATGTTCAAAACATAAGTACAGATGACTTCATATACACTATTGAGTGTTTGATTCATGAATTCAATCTCGGACTGCAATACTCCATGCTCTGTAAAATAATATTAGAATGTACAATATCATCAACAAATAAACAATATTTGTTAATTTGGGTGATGGATAAAGAATTACAAGTATTGAGGAATAGCGAGTCGGAAATAAATTTTGATAAAATTGTACTTCAATCTAGTTTTTTAACAAAAATTTTGTATAAAATTGAAATTAAATGTAACGATGAAGTTGAAACATGGCTTTCTGATCCAACTGTAGTAAGTACAGATATTTCTAAAAGTATGTTTTCTCATGGAGTAGAGCATTTAAAACAGATGTCTTTAAAAGTACCAAAATCTTTCCGTTATACAAATGGTTATTGTATCAGCTTCTTGAAAGTTTAACATCAAATAAAACAATACAATAAATACTAGTGTTTTATTTAAATTTGAATATTATGATAAATATTTTTTAAACAGGTATATATTTTTTTACACATCTAGCAGCAGCATATCCAAATAAATACATAGATAAATAATATTATTTATTGCCCTCCAAATAACAACTAAAATAAAACAAGAATAATAACAACAATGAACATAACAGTAACTTAATAAAAAGACAAGTAAATTATAAATAGGTGCATAAGAAACATACATACAAATTATAAAAAGTAAATCAACATCAAATTAAGAATATATCAGTAATTTTCAACTCATACAATTTGTTCAATGCTTTATGCATTGAAGATATGACAATAAATCACCTGCAGTTTTTTTTACTTTTTTTTGTTTTTACTTTTACTGTTTTATGTTATTCATTATTTATTATTATTTATATGCATTTGATGTAAAGGAAAGATTCCACAAAATAACATTTCAATATGGTAGAGTTATTAATATATTAATTTCCTTCCTGTTGATGTCACTGTGAAATACCTCAATAAAATAGTAAACAGTTTATTTATCCTTTAATAAAGCACATAAATAAAACAAAAAATTATGATTTAATTTCTTCAACATTTGATGAAAATCTCATCTGGGAGACCCCGTTGACAAGGATGGTGCAGTTGAAGTGCCAGAATAATGCAAATATAATTACAAATAATACATCTGATGATAAATTAAGGAGAAATTATTGCAAATTACAATTGTTATATTAAAATACATTTTATAAGAAAATATTTTTTTATTTAGTTTTTATAGTATATGAATTTGTGATAAAACTATGAATTAAAGTTACATAATTTTTTTCTTATTTTCAATAAATATAATAAAAAACATAAGGGTAATTGTTTGTTATAGCATGTTAAATAGCTTTGCCTAAGGTGATAATAAATATAACCTAGCATTGCAAGTTGTGGAGAAGAAAATATTGTTTTAGCGTTAAAAAACCAATTAACCTAACTTCACAAGTGCAATGCAAAGATTAAATCTTTTTTTATGGTCAAAAAGTCATGTCATGTCACGAACATGACACAACTGTTTCTAATGATACGAGATCATAACTCAACAGTAAAAAGACATTTATCAAAAACAAAAAACAACAGTAAGATAACAATCAATTACCAAAAGATTTTGAAAATTATAACAGTTTATAAAGTTGAGGCTCTAACAGACAAATTAGTTTTTAAGCAAAAAAATATAAAATTTATCTAAAAATCTAATAAATTTTACATAAATAAATTCTAATACTTAATTAGAATCGATAATTTGACAAATTAACACTTAAATATTTATTGATGTATATAATTAATGATACGTACCTCAATACCACTGCAATCATTTGATTATTAAATAAAAAGGATACGAATAAAGATTTTTTCCCAGGGTTCAACCATATAGAGTTCAGTCGCTGTTAAATATCTGATATACCAGTTGCTTATAACTTTGCGCAGTCTACTTAGTCCGTCCATGGTGGAAAGTTTAGTACCAACACCGTTTGGAACCTAAGCTAGCGAGAAAATGAATGTAATGTTTCTTGCTTATATTTCCTTATATATTGGAATATGTATAATCCTCGATTAACTTGTAGTCGTAAAATGTACAAATTATAATGTATTTGAGAAGTGACGTAGGCGGTAGGAGATAACTGATAACTTATAAATCTAGAGAAGGCAACTTAAGCTTCAAGCATTTAATAAAAACTGCTTTTCAGAGTAAGCACAAAAGTCTGTTTAAAATATTAAGCCGATAACGTTGAAATGTTTTGACAACAATTCGTCCATTTGAAAAGGAATCTAAACCGCTTGCTCAAAGATGCATTTTAAAACTGAAATAGCAAACGTAATAAGCACGAGCGTATTGGCTTTTATTCATATAATGAAAATGTACCATTCTGTCTATAGTAATAAGACTCAATTTGATATTTTCATTGATTTTAGCAACAAGCATTAGAATATTAGCTTTTGTTAATACGAGGAAAATGTAACTTTCTATGCATTAAAATAAGACTCAATTTCATATTTTTATTAATTTCATCAATATTTATAAGTATTTTAGCTTTTATTGATACGATGAAAATGTATCTTTCTAAGTATAGAAATAAGACTCAATTTAATATTTTTATTGATTTCGTCAATAATCATAAGCATTTTAGCTTTTATTGCTACGATGAAAATGTATCTTTCTGACTACGATGATAAGACCCAATTTCATATATTTAATGATTTCATCAATAATCATAAGCATATTAGCTTTTATTGATACGATGAAAATGTATCTTTCTAGCGATGGAGATAAGACTCAATTTAATATTTTCATTGAATTTATCAACAATCATGAGCATATTAGGTTTTTTTAATTCGATGAAAATGTATCGTTCTAATTATGTAGGTATCTAAGGCACATTTTAATATTGATATTGATTTTATCAGTAATCATTTTATGTATTATATTAGCTTTTATTAATACTATATATATTAAAAATGTATCGTTTACTTACATTGAAAATAATAAATATTTTAGGTTTTAATTAATTATTTTCGTGATTAATTAAAACTTAAAATATTACATTCAAATGTGTAATAGTTCTTTATTATTTATTTGATATTGGAGTTTACTCCTTAAGAATAAATTTTCAAATAAGACAATTTAAATTAAAAATAATAATAATATTTTGTGATCGAATGTTCTCGTAACGTTATTACATGAAATTTTAACAACGCCATCTACTTTTACCTTAACAAAAACATAACTACATCTGTTAAGCATCTCAGTACAGCGTGACACCGCTAGGTGGCGCGACAAAAAGTCATGGGTTCATTGTTTAACACTTGTTAATTTCTTTATTTTTCTTTTATGTTTATAAAAAATATGAAAAGCGTTTTAGAGAAATAAGCTTTTTAATAAGCCTGTTTAAAAATTCAAGCATTAAACTTAAATTCGTTGTTCAGATAAAGCCGTTTATCACACCTCTATATAAATCATAACACTGAACTGTCAATTCTAAATAAGTATTTCTATTAGGCGTTGTGTTCTAGTCTATTGATACAAATATATATTCTGTAAAATATTATTTGATTTATTATATGTTTTAAGTTTTTATCTTGCCCGATATCAAAAGCTAAGTAGTAATTTCTTAAACCCGTTCATTGTTAATGAATTATAAAATATTAGAATCAAATGTGTGTGGATTTCTAAAAATAGGTCCTCAGAACAATAACGAAAGCATAGAAGTAGCCTAAATTTTAAATCTTAATTGTGGTAACAGTTGTCTTCTTTTTTTTTTCATAATGTGAAAACATAATGATGAAAGAAACAAATATGTATAAAGTTGTCAGAACAGCAAAATGTACACTTAAAAATGAAATAATGGTGACCCAAATGGTCATTAGGTCATTTATATCACCATTATGATGGTAAATTGGAAAGTATAATTCATATTTGACTTATTGGGTATGGATAACGTTTACACATTTTGATTATGTTTTTGGTGGCTGTAAGTGGTGTGTTCTTGTTTAGTTTTATTTACGAATTCATATAGTTAATTACAAATTTTCTCCGTTTCGTTGAGAAAAAAATTAACTTAATACATGAGCCTACATTATGAGGGGATGTAAATCTCATTCTTCCCGTAAAGAAAATTAAGTTCAAACATGGTATTTTTTACGTTTTTCTTTGTTACAATACAACGATTTGTGTTTTTACCTACCTACCTGGTTTACAAGTTATATTGAGAAAATTGTGATATGGCACAATTATAAGACTGCTATATACAATATTTATTACGTTATTTCATCATTTTAAAGTTTTCTATATATTTTTGCAATAGTGTTGTAAAAAGCACAGTTATCGATAGTTTAATCCAGTGTTATTCTAATAAATTCTGCAACATCTATGTGATATATCCAGGGATTATTATTTTAGGTTTCCCACGGACGTTAACGGACGACAGATATGAATCGACACGAATGCAAAGAAAAAGTTGGAAATGGAAACATTTTATAAGTAGTTTAGAAAAATATGACTAGTTTTATTGTAATTTATTTGTCATTTCTTTTATAAGAGGTTCTCGAAATGGCGAATAAAAAAAAAATGTGTTAACCTGACCATATTTTTTTTTTAAACTTCTTTCAATTATTTTTTTTTTTATTTTGTTTTTTTTAGTTTATTTCTCGCATTTATTATTTTAAATACTACCTAAGTCATTTTCTAGAACGAAATACAACTAAACGTTATCGCACTGTAAGGACTCCTCGACGATTAGGCTTTTTAAAAAAAAGACTAATTTATTAAACACTGTGTATTCACTTGACAAATAAAATAATTAAACAGTTTATAAAACGAAGTGAGAGAATTCGGTAAAAGGAGTGTCACGTAAGAGAGCTGGGACTGAACTGAGGATCAGGGTGGTCGGATTGTGTGAGAAAGCTAGAAGCTGATTAGGCATTTATGCTGGGAATGGAATGGAATGCAGAGGTAGGTGCTAGGTCAGCAATAGGGGCAACATTACAGGGTTATAACAACCCCCCGGATAAGATGAAACTTACGCGGTAAAAGGAGATCGCGAAGTTTCAGGAAGAAGTTCTTAAACGTGGAAGAGGAATTTCGTTTTCGTTTTCCACTTCTGTATTTTGGATGGAAGAGGAATTAAGGATTATTTTCTTACCGAATTTCTTTACAATTATGTAAAATAAAACTAAGAGTATTACAATAAAAGTACATATCGATATAATGGGATAACTAGAGTGATATTCCAATAAGTTCTTAGGTTCATTTAATATATTATTTAATTTTGGAATTAATTGATCAAATAAAGGTTCTAAACTTTTAAGTTTTTCTAATTTTAGATTTGTAAGCTTAACTGGAGAAGAATTGGAATATCTTAACATAAAATCTTTATAGTTACAACATGTGTTATTAATTATATTAAAATCTGATTTTATATCATTAACATATATTTTTACCTTAGGGGTGTTTAACATAACAGTATTTTTACATATGCCGGTACAGTTTTCAGGTAATTTAAAGATACCTGTTCCGTTAACATTAAAGTCTGTGATATTTGAATTACATTCCAAAGTTAACTTTGCAATCTGGGATTGTACATAAATATAGCGGTTATTTACTAATTTTTGCCAAATATCTAAATTACCGTGGATTGTTTTGGGTTTACACAACTCAGGTAACTTATTGTTTGTTACTTTTAACATTATATCTATTTCACAATTAGGAAAATTATCAATAGAGAATTCATCTTGATTTTTACAGATGTAAATATTATCTGGTAAGTTTTTACACAAATCAAGGTTATCTAAATTGGTATAGGTAAGTTTATCTTTACTTAAACAGATGTAATTACTAGATGGGATTAAAAATGTATAAATATTTCGATTTGAAGGATGAGAAACAGGAATAGAAATACTTTTATAAAGATTATATACTTTATGGTTTACGAGAGGAATCCTTAATACAAAAACGATTTTATTATCTTTAAAGTATACATTCAACTTACTTAAATCTAAAATTAAATGTATGTTCTGTAATTCTAGATCAGTAGGAAATTGTTTAGAGTTAGGTAAGTATCTAATGCTATTAACTAGTTCTGTAAATAATTGAGTAGGGCTTAAAACAGAAGAATGCAGTACATGGCTCTTTGCAAACATTACAGCATTTTGCAAATCTTCTAATTTAAATGACAAAGTGAATAAACTGGTCGATAAAATATTACAAACTTGGTTTAATTTAGATAAAAATCTAGTTTTATTAAATGATTGATTCATATTATGTATATCTAAAGTAACTTCTCTTACAGCGTCATTCAGACGTTCTTCATTAATTGAGACAGATGTTAAAGTATTATTATAATTTTCTAATGCAGTTTTGGTAATAAAGATATTATCCTTTAGTGAAACGGCTAAATCTTTATTGTTCTCGTGAAGAGTCTGAATAGCTCTGTCATAATTGTTTGCATCATTTTCATTCATAGTGCCAAAAATGTGTTTTAGGACAGTGCCAACACCTGCCATCCAGGCTGACCTTTTTGATTTAAAATCGATGAGATGAGAAATGGCAGAGTAGTCTTTAATTAAATCATTAAATCTAACTGTAAGTGGTTCTATATAATTATTACATGGTACAGTATCTATTAAATTTGATTGATGACATAGTTGTCCAGTTGTAGTTAAAATATCTTTAATGTTATTAATATGGGGCTTAATGTAGGATATGTCAACGGGGATAAGAACGTGTAAGTAATCGTCATAAAATTTAACATGACCTATATGGTCAAAATATATTCCAGGGCTCTTGTAAATCGGTGAAATAATTGCGCTTTGGGCATTGCAAAAGTTCACAATTCCATATCTGCAATATAATAATATTATAGTTAAAGTAAGATTAAAATTAAAATAATGATTAGGATTATAAGATTAGAGATATACTTAATTTTTATTAACTTAATTCGGATGTTTCTGCTAATTTTAGCTCATCATAATGATGACGTACATGACGGCGATTAATTATAACAGATAACGTGTTGTTGCCATGTATTTTAATGACCTTATAAGGTCCTTTCCACAAAGGGGATAGTGCTTTCCTAAGTCTTACATGGTTTTTGATGTATACAAAGTCACCGACTTTATATTTTCGGGGCTTGGTCTTTTTATCATAATAACTTTTAGATAGATTTTTGGATTTGTTCATGTTCTCAACCGCCTTTTGGCGTGAGTAACTAAATCTCTGTTTAAGGACTCTTATATAATCTGGGTAGGTAACGTCTGGATTTAAATTGTAAATAGAACTTGGGAAGAATGCTTTATGACCATAAAGAAGTTCATATGGAGTGAAATTAATAGTGCAGTGTACACTTGTGTTATATGCTAACATGGCAGTATAGACGTATCGTGGCCAGTTTGATTGATTTTCATTAACATATGACTTTAAATACTCTTTAAGTGTAGAGTGACTCCTTTCAAGGGCACCCTGCGTCTGGGGATGGTAAGGAGAGGACCAAAGCTGTTTTATCTTAAAGAAAGAACAAGTCTGTTTAAATAATTCCGCAGTAAAATTTCTTCCCTGGTCAGTAAGGATGTATTTAGGAAGTCCAAAAATAGAAATAAAATGAACTAAGCACTCAGAAGTGCATTCAGCAGTTGTGTTAGAAATAGGATAGGCGAGAGAGAATTTCGTAAGGTCGTCTTGTATAGTAAGAATGAATTTAAGATCTGCAGCAGTAGCTTCTGGTAATGGGCCAACTATATCTAAAGCAATACGCTCAAAAGGTTGAGTAGAGGTGCTTGTTATTTGCATTGGAGCTCGATTTGTTTGCCTCAAGGCTTTGTTAGCTTGACATTGAGCACACTTCTTTACAAAATTTTCTATGTCACTTCTCATATTTTTCCAATAAAAATTTTCCATAACTCTTTTTAGCATACGGGTATTTCCAAGATGACCAGCAAGAGGAATATCATGATTTTCTCTTAGAATTTTAGGAATCTCAGAAAGAGAAGGATATATTATTCGGTTTTTATATATATGAATATTTATACAAGTATTATTAAATAAATAAAGAAACATATTGTAAATTTTTATAAAGTGATGCGAGTCGAAGGGATTCTTGAAGTCTGTAATTGCAATATCTGAAATTGGGTTCTCGTTTAAATTAATAATTAATTCATTTCTGAGTTGTTTAAGACTTTTGTAAATATCTTCATATTCAGATTTGTCAAAGTGATGAACTTTAGTGAATAGGAAATAATAAACTTTGTTTTCATGGTTAAAAGAAAGAAAAGAGTTTAGAGTTCTTTCTTTTGATAAAATTATAGAAGTATCAGGTATATTATCTATAATATTTTGGACAAGGTAGTTAGATTCATCAAGATCGATAGCAGTTGGGACAACAATGATTTTATACATAGTTTTAAGAATATCTGAATTATATTCACGAATAACTACATTTGATGTAAAGGTTTTATTATTTATTGTTTTTAGGAAGTTGGAGTAAGTGTCATCATCATTTAGGCAATCTAATGGGTCAGTAAAGAGAGAGTCAGTGGGATTTATTAAGTCTAACTCAGGTTGTGTTCTAGGAGTTGGAATGTCAATATTTTGAGTGGTAGGATTTTCTTCTGCAGGTGGTGATGCAAGAGGATTTTCTGATGGACTTAAATGAATATCTTCGTTATCAAAATCAGGATCAACAAAAACTGTTTCAGTATTAGGAATTTGGACGGGATTTATTAAGATGGAATTATTAACTGGGAAACGAGAAAGAGCATCTGCATTGCAGTTCATCTTTCCTTTTTTATACTGAATTTCATAGTCATACTCTTCTAGTTTCAGGCGCCATCTTACTAACCGTGATCCTGGATCTTTACAATTAAATAACCAACTCAGTGGCTTATGATCTGTGACAATTTTAAAACGATGACCAAAAAGGTAAGGTCGGAAAGTTTTAGTGCCAAAGATGATGGCGAGGCATTCTTTTTCTGTAACACTGTAATTACATTCAGCTTTATTAAGAGTACGGGATGCAAAAGCAATAGGAAGATCTTTCCCAATTTCACCTTGGGATAAGATAGCAGATATAGCGTAATTAGAAGCATCGCAAGTGAGGACAAATGGTTGAGTAAAATCAGGATATATAAGAATAGGAGCAGTTGTAAGTTTATTTTTTAGTTCTTCAAAACCTAATTGTTGGGCGTTAGTCCAATCAAAAGGTATATCTTTTTTTAGAAGATGAGTAAGAGGTTTAGCATGCTTAGAGAAGTCAGATATAAATCTTCTATAATAAGAAGCAAGGCCAAGAAAGGATTTTACGTCTTTAGGGCTTTTAGGTGTTGGGAAATCTTTAACAGCTTTTATTTTATCTGGATTAGGCATCACGCCTTTGTCACTAATTATGTGCCCTAAATATGCGACTTCTTTGCGGAGAAATTCGCACTTATCGGGTTGTAACTTTAGGTTAAAGTCTCTTAACTTCTGGAATACTTGGGTAAGTTTTTTAACATGAGAAGGTAAGTCAGGAGAGTAGATTACTATGTCATCTAAATAAACGTAACAATGAATACCCTGTAACCCAGAAAGAACGGTATTCATCAACCTTTGAAAAGTTGACGGAGCATTCTTTAACCCAAAGGGCATCCTAGTAAATTCAAAGTGCCCTTGAGGGACACTGAAAGCAGTTTTCTCTGAATTTGACATTTTAATCTGGTGAAATCCGGAAGCAAGATCTAAGGTAGAGAAGTATTTACTGTTGCCTAGTTGGTCAAGGATTTCATTTATTTGAGGTATGGGATATACTTCACCAATTGTAATATCATTTAGTTTACGATAGTCAATGACTATCCTCCACTTTCTTTGATTAGAAGAATCTATTTTTTTTGGAACTATCCAAATTGGTGATGACCAAGGTGATGTTGATGGTCTTATTATATCTTGCTCTAACATTTTGTTGATTTGGGATTCTACTTCTTTCTTATGACATTCAGGGAAACGGTAAGATTTAGTGTTAATGGGAACAGAAGAATTAGTTTTAATTTCATGCTCTATTGAATTAGTGTGAGATAATTTATCACCTGGTAGGTAGAATATATCTGAGTAAGTGGAACATACTTCATAGAGGGAATTACTTTCTTCTTTATTTAAATGCGAGGAGCGGAGCAGTGATAGAACTTGTTGTGTTCTTTGATATGTGTTACAATAATTGAGCTTATTTGAATGAGTTACGTTATTGATGTTATAAGGAATTATGTCATTGTCAATAATTGGTAAAAGTGTAAGTTTCAAGTCAGATTGAATTGTTATGGGTCTTTCAGACGTATTTACCACCGAAATGTTTGCACGTGAGTTTGCTTTTACCTTCACTACACAATTGGCTATAAGTATAGAATCTATTGGACTTTGATCCAAAATTAAACCTTCTGAAATATCAGAATTCAGAATTGTGCATTCAATTACAGTTTCTGTTCTTGGAGGAATTGTGTAAACTGGTTCATTAAATAATATTTTAAATTGGATATCATTAATTGTAAGAATGTTTTTTGTATAATCTATGTTACTTTTTGATTTGCTAAGGAAATCGGTACCTATTATACCGTGATAGGGAAGGTCAAGTTCTGGAATTATATGGAGGTCATGAAGAGTAGTCCTATTTTCTGATAAGAATGATACTGATACATGACCTAGGGTTGTAACACAGTTATCACTACTAGAATCGATGCCTTTAATCTGAATTATATTGTTATTTATTTTAGGCATTTTGTCAATAGAAGATTGTTTAATTAAACTTACAGAAGCACCGGTATCTACTAAAAAGGTCAACGGTTTATTTGAAACAGATGTCGGTACACAAATATAAGGTAAATATTTTTTTGTTAAATTTCTTGTAATTTCATAAATATATTCGTCATGTTTTTCTTGTATGAGTGTATTTGGAACACCTAATATGACGGGAGAAGAAGAATGATTATTATAAGCATTTCCGGTTTGGGGCTGGTTACCCGGTCGTATAATGCTACTGGATTTAGAAGCAACATTTCCTATTTGGGGCTGGTTACCCGGTCGTATAATGCTACTAGATTTAGAAGCAACATTTCCTATTTGGGGCTGGTTACCCTGTCGTATAATGCTACTGTATTTAGAAGTAACATTTCCTATTTGGGGCTGGTTACCCGGTCGTATAATGCTACTAGATTTTCTGGTGTCGATTTTGGAATGCTGATGTCCCGCACGACACGACGGCGAGACATTTACTCGTTTAAATCTCCTTCAGTAAATTCTTGAGTATCATTATTTTCGTCGGAGGGATTTTCAAAAGGTTGAGGTTCTCTTTCTACATAATTAACGCGAGGGGTAAAGTTCTATTTTGGTTAAAAGTTTGATTACCCGGAGTAATTGATTGCGGTCTACCATATTTCTTATTATTTTGTTCACGTAAGATACATTTTTCTAGGGTATGACCTATTCTTTTGCAATAACGACAAAAGGGAGAAGATTTATTAAAATTATTATTGTTGCTGTTGCTGTTGCTGTAAGAGTTAAAGTGAGAAGTAGGGGAATTAGATTTATAGTTTTGTCTAGAATTAGAATTTATCGGTTTATTCTGTTTAAACAAAATCTGTTGGATCTTTTCTTCTGAAACTGCTAAATTTACGGCTTCATTAAAATTAGATGGATTTCTACATCTTAATATATTACTTATTCGTGAATGAAGCCCTATACAAAAGGTGTGCAATGCCAGGTCCTCCATACCGGCTACACGACCTGGTAATTCTTCTTTCTTATAATTGGAATTCTGAATTTCTGTTAACAATTGAGAAAGACAAGTCTCGACTCTCAAAGCAAATTGATTGACTGTTTCAGAACTTCCTTGCCTACATTCTTGCAGGTCGGCTAGAAGGTGAGCTGAGTGCTTTCTCTCTCCAAATTGGTTCTTTAAAAAGTCTTTCAAGCTACTCCACTTATCGAATTCTTTAATAGAGCATGCAACTTCAGCTTTTCCTTCTAACTGACTTAAAATATATTTCAAAAGTAAATCTTCTTGTAAAGGAGAGGCTAAGGAAAAGGCATTATTACAATTGTTAATAAAAGCATTTAATTTATCTCTGGAACCATCGTAGGGTTTTATGAATTTAATTAGGAAATTTATACTTAAAATTGTATCTTCTGACTCTTCTTTAACCTCTTTTTTGGATTTAGACATTTTAAAAGAAATAGTAATATATGTATAATTAAGCAAAAGCGGCAAAGAATATAAATAATTTATAATTTATATTTTATAATGATGAATAATTTATAACTAGTTTCGACTACTTATCGGAAGTAATTTAATACTAAGTTGGCTCGGCCACTTGCCAGGATGATAATGATGCAGACAATATTATGTTACACCTTCGTAATATTAATTTATTTTTATGAACAATTCAAAGATCTTATTAAATTTATAAATTAAATTTCAATTGATAATTTTCTTTTATAAAATTATATATACTATTTAATTGTATTGGTTCTTCTTTACTTTGGACTTGGAATGGACTTTAAATTAGCCAGCGTAAAATCACTTACAGTGTATTGATGATAACTAAGGTAGAAAAGTTACACATTTCTTGAATTGTAGACACGGTGAGGGTGTTGGCGATCTCGTCGACAGCAAGGCCCTCGCTGAGGAGAGCAGATATCCGAAGATCTCCCTGAGACGGTCGCCAAGGTTCGGCGTAATAAAGCCGGTTTGATGAGTTCAGCCCTGGATTCCCAAGTCGGGATTTTGATTTTTTCCTTATGACACTTGATTTTCTTGATTGTTAAAGTTTTTACCGATATAAAGTTTCTTAAACACTGAATTTAAAGGCGACCCCGAGAATAACGGAACTTTCCCGGGATCCCACCGCTGCCACCAAAATGTAAGGACTCCTCGACGATTAGGCTTTTTAAAAAAAAGACTAATTTATTAAACACTGTGTATTCACTTGACAAATAAAATAATTAAACAGTTTATAAAACGAAGTGAGAGAATTCGGTAAAAGGAGTGTCACGTAAGAGAGCTGGGACTGAACTGAGGATCAGGGTGGTCGGATTGTGTGAGAAAGCTAGAAGCTGATTAGGCATTTATGCTGGGAATGGAATGGAATGCAGAGGTAGGTGCTAGGTCAGCAATAGGGGCAACATTACAGGGTTATAACAGCACGCAGCAAAATCCTCGAATTGATAGCACTTTTAGATGTATCTCGTTCTACCAAGTGATGAAAAGCACCTAACTAGCCTTTTAAAAACGGTAGGTACGACCATAGAGATAAAGATCACTATCGATATCTAGGATAAATTTACACAAAGTCACATCACTAGAAAAAATCTGTTGTCTACAGCAGTGTACGCTTTAAAAATAAGAAGCTCCTAACTCCTTCTATGCTTTAGTTAATAATCTGAGTTCAGCTCCCTAACCGTCTAACTTGCACGTAAAATTATACAAGTTGGAACTGCTCCATTGCTTAAAGTTTTATAATTAATTACATAGTCACTATAAAATTTAAAAAACTTGATTTTATACTGCATTTAATTTAGAAATGTTTAAAAGCCAATCTAAAATAAGGAATTGAGAAAAAAGAGAAATCAATCGAAATTACCTAATTGTCTCTATTTTTTGAAGTGCGTAATTGGTAATAGAGGGCAGTACTTTGATACATGGGGCACATAGATACAATAAATATACAACGAAACAAAACGCGTTAGAAAAGCTGCCCGCCACACATAAGTGATAAGAAGGTAATCATATAAACGTGCACTCGGCGATTAGCGTTTGCCAGTTTGGCATGCTTAAACCTGTTTATGACGTTCACAACAAAATTTTCAGTTTTCTGTTAGATGTCATTTTGAATAAATTTTGATATAACCTATGATATTTGAACCCAAAACCATATATATGAATATATTTGGTAAGTTTGTATTTTAATTTATATATTTATTGCATAAATTTTATAAAATATTTATTTACATTGTAGGTAGGGCGTATCAATGTGTCCCAATATTTTGTTAAATGTATGTACCTATATGTAAAACTTGACATTTATTTCTTTATAGAAAAATCGTTTAAACATACCAACTTAAAAAGCTGAGAAACTCCATCGATGAAGTTTCTGTGGCTTCAGCGATAGTTGATATGTTGGATTAAAAAATATTAATAAGGAAAGGGTAACACTTTCTAATTGAGTCGTTAGAATAGAAGGGAGAGGGGGATAGGGAGAAAAGAGGGGTCGAAGCCCTTTCCCCTGACACCATTTTTATTGTGAGAAAATGTTTAGTTTTGGAGATATTTCGATTTGAAGTTTCGTAAAAACTAACCTAAAATGTAAGTAATTAAGACTTCTGTGACGTCTCCGGCGCTTCAGAATGGCCAGCCCCTTCACCCTTGCGTAACACTGAACTGAAACCCAAGCTCACCTTCGCCACTTGTGGAGGCTGCCCTCCTTCCGCGCCTCCGGATTTACAAAAACACTCTAGGGGTAGGACAGACAAGACTACGTGGAGTCGGGGTTAACAGAGACAGTTTTGACAAAAGCAAAAGCATTTTAAATCACAAACGTCATATGTCAAGTTGCCGCCATTTAACATTAGGGAATCTAAAACAACAAAGTTGTTACGAATTGTGTTTTTCTTGTTAAATTAAAATGAAAAATTAATAATATCATATAAATAATTGATAAACATATTGCATAGATGTGAAGTGTTCTTGTGTTAAACATTGTGTTTTTGTGCTAATATTGGTGAAAACACGGTAAGTTTATTTCACACAAAAAAACATATAAAAAAGAAACTACGCATTTTCTCGGGCTGGGAATAGTATTAAAAGAAAGGGGAGACCAACCCCTTTCAAATTATACCATTTTCAAACCAAAACTCTTACGTCTCAAATGGAAAGCAGCTGACAAATATTATTTAAAACCTGCAGCTCTACAACATAGAATATAAAATAATAATAAAAGAGTCGGCCAAGGCTTAACTTTTTCATCTAAGAATACCAGCTGTACTTACAACTAGGTTTGCCAACCATGCTTTATAATAAAGTATTATACTTTATTTTTGGTAATAATACTTTATACTTTTGAATGTAAATAAAGTAGGTGAAAATACTTTGTTTCCAAGCTTTATTGCAATGCATAGAACAAAATACTCATTATGGGATTTATAGGTATACATACATATACTCAACTATCTAGCATATGAATTAAAACAGATGATAGAAACGATTTATAATTAATGAACGAAATATATCTGACATTAAATTCAGTCAGTCAAATGTCAATGGGAATCTGTCATAACCCGAAATATTTAATAAAGTTACTACATACTTATCATTATTCTTTCACTTTTTATTTTGATAGGAGCTTAATTAATTATTGATAGGAGTTTAATTTATATGACAAAAAAAAATAAAAATTTATAAAACCCCAGATACAAAAAGACCTCTAAAAGGAATAAAAATAATATTATTACGTACTTATTGAAGTCGTTGCGTCGGGAGACCGTTGTACGTAGGTTGACGATGTCTGTGTCTATTTTACGAAGTTAATCATTGCACACTATACGATTTCGCTATCGTAATTTCTTTATTGGCCTTAGTAATTTGCATTTTAATTTCTTCCTTTATTCAGCGGTTCCTCGACGCAACGATTTCAATGAGTACATAATAATATTATTTTAATTCTTTTAAGAGGTCTTTTTGTATGTTTTGTATGGAGTTTTTTAAGTTTTATATATTTTTTTGGCTTTTTATATTTATGTTACTAGTTCCATTATTGTACTAAGGACATACACATTTTCACTTGTGTAAGTATCTCTATCAATATTTCATAAGAATCTGACACCCGCAGCAATAATTCCTCAATATCTTGTAGACGACTATTTCTATCTCAACCGAACCAAAAACCATCTCCACAAACCAGGCTTTTGATTAAAAAAACCGCAATCAATCCCGTTCACGCGCTTGGCTGCTAGAATGCCACAGACAGACACACAGATTCACTCACGGGGGTTAAAAATGGTTTGGTTTTATCGAACATAACTGACTTTCCATAGTGTCTTTGAAAAAATAGATTAAATTTGAACATTTTGAAATAGTAATAAATTTAATTATGAATAATTAGAAAGATAAGAATGGAATAGTAATAATTTATTTAAATTTCAATGTTGATTGTCAAACAAACTTTGAAACATTTAAGAATAGTAAAAAAAATTTTGCTTGTGCTAAAAGCACATAAAAATATGTTTTTAAAGCAACAGAAGTGTAAAAATTAAAAAAGACTTTATATTTATTTCAAATACTTTTTTCCTATTCAAACCACTTTATACTTTTTTTTAGTCAAAAAAAGTTGGCAACCCTACTTACAACTGTACAAGAAAATCATTAGGCTTCTTTTCCGATTGATTGCGACGGTTCTAGTTGTTCCAAAATTGCATTTAAGTTTGACGTTTGTGAAACAGTGATCACAATAACAAAAAATATATCCGGCTGAGTTTGTTGTGTGGTTCTTCTCAGACCAGGACGCGTTTGGAACCCTCATAGCTTTAACATTAAGATGGAAAGTGCTTTTTCAGAAGGGCTTATTACGATAAATCTAGTATCGTAATAGGCCCTCCTGACATTTCCATGTTGACGTACCCAAGTGATCACTGATTATGATTCTAAGTGGAAAAGATATAAATAAATAAATAAATAACTAAATGGGAGTAAAATACATCATCATCATTTCCTTTGCATGCATCTTGCTTACAAATGCGCTAAAAACTTGAATTGCAGGTATCCACCATCTTGGGATGTCAATAAAAGTGCTTGTTTAGATTGGGTATATGGTTGTACTGTAAGGAACTGTTTGTACACATATAATAAATTGGCGGAGCTAGGTACACTCCGCGAGTTCTGTTTTTGTTCTGTTCTGAGATTAGCGTGCACAAATATACAGACATACAGACGAACAGACAAAATGAAAAAAATATTGTTTTTAATGAATACCACTGAATACCACGCTTAGTTGACGATCAGACTACCATGAAGCGTTAATGTATGTGCTTCAGATATTATTAGATTAGTTGAGCGATTTTGACTTGGAAGTATGATCGGATGTTTCGCTGATGGACTTAAAAGTGAGTTATTGAGCCTTCCTTGGCATAAGTCCATTTTGTTTGTCTATATAAGGGCAAAGGCTTGATAATTTACTTTTTATTATTTTTAATATAATTGCCTTTGATTTCCATATCGGGGGAAAGGTAGCATTTACTTTATATATTTTTATAACCATACTCTTAAAGCCATTCTGGGCCCTCCCAGACAAGATAATATGTCTTTTTAGTTGTGCAACGGTCATCCCTCTTGTTGCACAGTCAGCTAAATTATGTTTTGATGACGCCAACATGAGGGTGGAGTTACGACAGTAATCTTTTTGATCCTGGTAGCTTCCACTTGTTAGTGTCTCCATGGATCCAGCCGAGAACAATCATACTGTCTGTAAAAGCATATATTTTATTTATTTTATGTTGTAATGATTGTTTAACCTTTGTTGAAAAGCGTTATAATAATAATAAAGCACTACAAAGTTCGAGTCTTGGTAGCATTAATTTATTTTTTATTGGAACTAACTTTGGATATGCAGTGAGTACTGAGTACCATTGTTGTGTACTCTCCCTTAGTATTTTTAGTGCTTACATAAATTGCACAAGCGAACGCTTTTTCTGAGCCGTCACAAAACACATATATATTTAATTTATCGTTGTCTCCAAAATGCTTTGGTAGGTATTTCAAATATTTTAATATTTTGGAGATCTCGCTTTAGTTGTTTCCACTGCTCTGCTAAATGTGGTGGTAGCATTCGATCCTAGGTCAAACAATCTTTTGTTTGACCTAGGATCAAAGTCTTCTGGAATAAAAGTTTAGTCCTGATGTTCATCGGAGGGAGCCCCGCTATGGGGTCAAAACATTTGAAACGTTTGATAACAATTCACGTTTAGTAAGATGTGTGTTATCATTAAGATTGTGAAATATATTTTAAAATGAAAATGTATCTGTTTGAGGATTCCATCGTAACGCCAGCGTTTTTTTAGATTCCGTGCATCGGAAACTTAAGGGGGAGTCGACGTCCTCCGATGATAAACTTTGAATAAGCAGGTTCGTTACTACTTTACTTACGTACCTATATTCATTCCGGCTCCCTTTAAAATATTGATCAGCTGTTGCTGAAGTTGCTTAGCCTGTTCAAGAGTGTTACATTTTTCTAAAAGATCATGCCTGTATAATGAATTTTTTAATGCGGCAGCGGCTAAGGGGTATTTTTGCGCATTATCGTCTGCGAGTTTCCTTAATTTGCGCATAGCGAGATGTAGAGCGGCCTTTGTACCGTATGTGACAGTGTACGTACAGTAAGTTGATACTCTGTCAATGGCTCTCCTCGGAATCCCCTCTATACAAAATGCTGTACATTTTGAGCTGACTCATTTACAAGGATCTGATGAAACATCTTCTCATTATTATAATATATATAGTAATTAAATATTTATGCTGACGCCTATCAAAAGTAATATTCCTTTACAATGTGCTGGAGTATATAAACTTGACTGCGATTGAGGCTTGTCATACATAG
Organism: Napeogenes inachia; assembly: GCA_959347355.1. Lineage (NCBI taxonomy): Eukaryota > Metazoa > Arthropoda > Insecta > Lepidoptera > Nymphalidae > Napeogenes > Napeogenes inachia. The sequence goes on along the minus strand of OY365796.1, from coordinate 555,253 downwards.
CTAGGTCAAACAAAGAGGAGCATCGGTAAAAGAGTTAGGGAACACATCTCGGATATCAAACATCCACGGTACATCGAAGTCAGCAGTTTGTGAACATAGATACATAGAGAAGCCCAATAATTATATAAGATTTGATAAACCTAAAATCTTAATCCTAAAATCCTCGCTAAAGAACAACGTTACATTCCAAGAATGGTTCGTGAGGCTATTGAAATTAAAAAACATCCTAATTTTAATAGAGAAGATGGTTGGGGATTATCTAACACCTGGGAGCCACTTTTGAAAAATATAAGATTCCATGTCTGTGACCGCACTGTGAGACCTCAAGATACTGTTAGTGCGTTTTGTGTGAATCCTGAACTGAAGCTGAAGCTTAGAAACCGTTGGAGGTACATGACTAATTAACTGACTTACTGACAGACACCTCCATCTCGTCTTACCGTGAACACGATTTCTGCAAAGCATTCGAAACGTCGGGTTAGATTTAAAAGGAAAATTTAAAATTTATCAACGCGCGCGGCAGCGCGCGACCCAAGTTCTAGGGCCGACCGACTGAGCTGCCGCAAGAGAGTATATCTAAACCGCTAGTTTACGCCAAAAACGGCCTTTTCTTACCTTCACTGTCAGGCCCCCCTATGACTTAGAGCTACCAAATTTTTTATACAAGCAGCGTTTACCCATGTCTAATTTAATTTAATTTTTTTTTCTGCTTTTTAAACTTATGTTACTAATTTCTGAATTGTACTAAATGAACCTAAAAAAAATTTCAATTGTTTAAGTAGGAAAGATTTGTTTGTTTCTTTGAATTGAATAGGCTCCGAAACTACGGGACCGAATTTAAAAAAAATCTTTTAGCATTAGAATCCTATATTATGATGTAGGTACATAGGCTATATTTATTAAGAGAAATATATATTATATTTAATATAATAAAATAAGGATCCACGTGAAAGTTTCAACAATGTAATAAATTATAAATGTATTAAGTAACATGATTCAAGATCTTTTCATATGGGTAGGTAGGTAGGTTTCATATATAGTATATACGAATATTAATAAATATAAACATTTAGAATTAAAATGATTTACAACCACTAATAACACTATGAAGGGATTTTTATTATCACTAGCTGTTGCCCGTGATTCTTTATGACTACGATCATAAGCCACATAAATATATTTTTACAGTCTCCGTGGACGCAGTCACGGGCAACAGCTATCCCTAATAAAGTACTTTACGTAAGTGTAAAAACCTTTTGGCCCTCATCCTTTTGGCGACACCGCTAGGAACAGCTAATTATTGCATAAGAACCTCTTCCCCGCACGAATAAAACGTCAATATCTTGAAGACGACTATTTTTATTTCAATCAAACATTGATAAGAACCATCTCGACGACCATAGCTTTCGATTAAACAAAACCGCATTCAAATCCGTCCACGCGTTTGGCCGCAAACAGCTAGTTATTGCATAAGAACCTCTCCCCCGCACGAATAAAACGTTAATATCTTGAAAACGACTATTTCTATTTAAATCAAACATGGATAAAAAACATCTCAATGAGCATAGCTTTTGATTAAACAAAACCGCATTCAAATCCGTCCACGCGTTTGGCCGCAAACAGCTAATTATTGCATAAGAACCTCTCCCCCGCACGAATAAAACGTCAATATCTTAGAGACGACTATTACTATTTAAATAAAACATAGATAAAAACCATCTCGACGAGTATAGCTTTCAATTAAAAAAAACCGCATTCAAATCCCTCCACGCGTTTGGCCGGAAATTTGCCACAGACAGATACACAGATACACAGATCGACAGGTCAAACTTATAACACCCCTCTTTTTAGTCGGGGGTTAAAAAATAAGGTTAAATGATTCAAATTATTTTATTGTATTTTTAGTGTATTATGAAATGATCATAAATATTAAGTATTAATGATTATTTCAAAAGTATTTTTTTTTATAAACAAATTTAGAAAATGTTTATTATAACTGAAAAAATACTTTGAAATGTAACGTAATGACACTGACCATGACAGTTCTTTGTTTACATTTTCACTCTTATTCCATTTCAGAGTGTAACTTAGTTTTTTTCTCAGAATTCAGTACCTTTTATAAGTACTTCAAACCGTCGTTTTCACGACGACCATTTCTACTTATCCTTCTTCGTGTACGTGCGCGGAGGGTTCGAGAGAAGGCAGCAAGATCTTAGTGAGTTCGTTCGTTTTTTGCATGGTCGGGGCTCCCGAGGGTGCTCCGAAGTAGGGCAAAGGGAGTTGGACGCGGTAAGTCAGGGAGCAGTTCAAGTAGAGGGGGAAAGAGGCGTGGTAGGCCGAGAGGTAGTCGTAGTCATGGTCGCTAAGTAAAATTTGTATGGGATAGATAGAGGAGCTTCTTTCTTTTGATTCATACTTGTGTTTAGAATGTCTTTATATGCAATGCGTATGCTGACTGCGAGCGCTGGTTGCATTTTTAGGACGCTGTCCCCTTCTTGCAGCAACTAGGCCGTAATGAGTCACCTACACAATAATTAAATAGTGGCACCCAGCAATGTCCACAACTCAAGCGCCGTAGCTGGTGGATATTTCTGGGTCCCTTATTTTCTTCAGCCATATCAAATCGCGTCTTTAAAAAAACCAATTAGTAGCAAAACACTTATTAAGGGGGCGGAGAGAGCCGCTCAGGTGTTAGGGATGAGGTTGTAAGTTTTATTCAACATTGCAACTCGTCTCTACCACCTTTTTTTTTTTTTTTAACGTCAGGAATCCTCATGGATACACACCTCCATCCAGGGGATGATAGAGGTGGTTATGTGAGACTCCTACTCACTAAACCTGACGGTTGCCGCCGCCGTCATAATGGGACACCGCGGGATCGCTTTCGCACTCACCGCGATGCCCCGACGTGATCCCCGGAGAGGACACCCCGTAACGAGGAGCACCCATCCCTTTTGCGCAGGCTTGATAGATTGTGGAGGGATCCCCTTCCCCCCACCCAAGCCTGCTTCTTCTGAAGGGGGCCGAGACCACCTTCTGGCCGGACTCAGTCTCAGGAAATCAGGTAAACCCAACTCCACTATCATTGACCTCGACCAGCTTCGCCGTGGTAGTCTCCCCATAGGAGACCACTGGTCAGACCTCCAGGATACCTACACGACCCAGCGGATGTACACCCCACAGCTGTCGCTCACGACCCAGCGGATGCAATAGCACCCCACAGGTGCCGCGAGCGACCCGGCGGATACACACCCCACAGCTGCCGCGCAGGAAATATACAAGGAGGTCCCACCCACGAACCCGACAGGCCTTTACCGCCGGCTACGGTGGACAGCCGAGGCCGGTAAGAGAAGGTATAAGTTGGGGACCCACCACACCCAGACCAACCATCGTCAAGCGAAACCGTGGCGTTGCACTCGGCAACGATCAGTACAGGCAACGTCCCGGACCCTCTCCCCACCAAGCACCCTTCTATACAGTGCTTGGTAGAAAGAGGTCCAGACCCTAATCGCCGCAGACGGTCTCTCCCTCAGCAAGCACCACTCCACAGTCCACTCTGCTCTCAGAGAAGTACCAGGAGCGATCCCGCAGCCGACCCCGGCATAGAGGGCATGCGCCCTCCCACCTTCGACGCCCAGGCCAACTTTCCAACGCGATCCACGATGGAAAGAGGCTCGAGCCCCCCCCATAGGGCAGGCCACCCCGAAAGATTACCCGCCCTGGTCAGCCATGGACCGGGCACGAACCCCCATGACCGACCCCCACCGCGCCGCGTATTAGCCAACGGGAGAATCGGAAGGTTCTCTGTAACCGTTGTTGCCCAGGGAGCACCACGAGGAGGTTCCCGGCGTTCGCCCCACCCCGTCTCTACTGCCTACGTAGTCACTTTATATCTTCTTGCCCGTGCTGCAAGTACCTACGCATTTACGTTTGAAATCACAACTCTTCGAGCACCATTTACCACCAATGAAAGTCATAAATTCGAGACACCAACAAAAACAGTCTGATATCAAAACCAAAACACTTGCGTGTTGTAAGGTTAACCCAAGTTCTATGGGCCATCCATATTATTAACCTACTATGTTTGCGTTATTGGGATGGCCCAAATTCATCCAGCCAATGAAAGTTGTGATATCGGGATGGCCCAAGTTCATCCGACAATTTAAAGTTGTGATATCATGATGGCCCAAGCTTCAAGTTTTTTTTCAACAGAACTTGGTGTCAACACTAGTTTATGAGGCTTTAGATCGAAAAGCAACGTACTGCTCAAGCACGTTTTAGACACACATCAGGCCTTCGACAGACTTTGGTATAAGGGACTGTTTAAAATAAAGAACAGTACACCCACATAGCTGCCCAGAGGCGTAGCGAGCTTAACTCGCGCCCGGGGAACAATACCGTTTCAGCGCCCCCATTTTGAAAACAATATTAAAAACAGTTTTTTTTCACTTGTTATTTTCTGGACACATTACTTTACTTGCTTACGGATTTTTTACTTGCCTTTTCTGTAACTGTATATATGTTTTATATGAACGAGACGGACTTCATCATGACGGATAAGAAGCACATATTTAGGCAGGTCTTAGTGATGTATATCGTATAATACTGGCAGCGATCACCGACTTGTAAGGGCACCCTAAATATCAATTTCAAGCTCGAGCGGAACCGCATGATAAGGTCTATTTTTCTTATAACTGTGCCCCAAGCCGGACATGATGCGTTCCAGCTGGAACTGCAAAACAGGTTCCCTGCACTCGAATCCGAGGCAATTGTTTATGAGGACTTAAACGTCATAATGGGATGGATGGATTATACGCGAAGTGGGAATGGTGCACTTTCGGAAAAGTAAACTAGATAAGACCAAACTTTCATGCTAAACCCTGGAATTGATGCGACCTCGACTAGAAACACAAGAGGTTCCTTTGTCAGATACCCAGTAGCTCCACAAAAAGATTCAGAGCTTGGTATGGCGTGACCACCTAATCTGGAACACTCGCCGCATACAGATGATGATTAAGTGAATTCGGGAATTCAAAATCTTTACAAAACCACTGGGAAAAGTCATCTGACAAAACTGACTGACCTCGAATGGTGAAGCCGTCACATCAGTTCCGGAGATACTTGCTGAAACTGAGGATTTTTACGCAAATCCATATGCCTCACACGCACCGATGCCTTTTCCAAACGCGAGCGACCCTAGAGCCCCACTTACCCGCCACTTTACGGGCGATCTACCAGACGTAGATTTCGACGGAATCGAGGCGGCTCTTAAACAACTTAAAAACGATAAGAATCCTAGGGAAGACGGAGTAGACTATGAGCTCATTAGGGCTGGAGAGAAACCAATCCTTGAGGAGCTTAAAAGGCATTTGGCTAGGTGATACTCAATGGGACTACCCCGAAGGCGTGGAGCAGAGATGGCACTCCTCAAAAACTATACGATAATTGAGTAATTGTCCTGAAATACAGCTTATAATTGTGGCTCTTAAAAACTTCTGAGCCACAATTAGAAGCTGACTATATAAAATAATTATAATCGTCTAGCATCAAGATTTGATACCTTTCACACACCGGAGCAAGCTGCGTTTTGTAAATGTATGGTTATGGTGTAGCAAACTTTCGACTTCGTTTAAACTTTTGCTATTCTGGAGTCTTTGCAGCGCTGCTCTACGTACTTTTCTACATATTAGAAATCTCTACCAAATGGCAACGAGGTCAGTCCAAGTAAATAACCACCAAACAACTCCTATCCAGTGGTCTTGAGGTGTAGAACAGGGTGACGTTATATTCCCGAAACTTTTACCACTGCGCTGGAGGATGTTTTTAAGACATTGTAGTCGGATTATTGGGGCATCAATGTCCATGGTGAATAACTCACGTACCTTTGCTTTACCGATGGCATAGCCATAATGACAGGATCCCTGCAAATCCTATAGGAAATACTGTTTAGCCTCAATGCTGCCTCAAGACGTGTTAGGTTCCGGATGAACTTGGACAAGACCAAGATAATGTTCAATAAACACACCATCCCCGAACCGAAAATTGCGTAACATATTTGAGTCATCTTTGCCACAATGCCTTAAGACGGAGCCGAAAAGTGGAACCTGTCGATGAAACTGGACCACTGTCTGCATGCCACCCAGAGAACTATGGAAAGGTCTATGCTTGGGATCTCACTAAGGGACACACTCCTAAAGGAGGTTATCTGGCGGTGGCAGTGGGCTGATCATATTTGTCGAAGAACCGATGGTCGGTTCAATAAACGGGGTCTCGAATGGAGGCCTCGAATGGCAAACATAGTGTTGGACACCCACCGGCTAGATGACTTTGCCAAGCAAAGTGAAAAGAAGTCGAAGTATGGGCATAATATGGTGGCCTCGTTCTTTAGAAGGATTACGCGACAATTGTTTTAGAAGATCAAAAGAAAGTTTACTGCTGAGTGGTGCACGAACTACTGTTTGCCAGTTATTTTGCAAAAGGTTTGGTAAAAACGATCTAGCAGGCGAACCCTCCTTCATCACTACAGCGCCTCGTCGCACAATGCCGGGCTAATAAACGACTATTTGAAGAAATCAGACGCAGAATGGGTCATCCGTTTATTATAACACTGACCTCGCATCTTGCTATTTTGATTTATTTTCGAAAATGAAAGAAAAACTTTGAGGAAAACGTTTTATGGACGCCAAAGAAACAATGGCTGCGCTTCAAAATGCTGTCGGAAAGCTCGAAAGACTGGTGGGCAAAGTGTTTTTCTTTATTTTCTAGGAAATTATCTATATTGTGACACTCGTTATATCAAATATGTACTAGAAACAAAATAAAAACTTGTATGGGGCTTCCATACAACAAACTTCATTTTTTTGCTCTATGTTAAAAAGGGCAATAGACGCTTGAAATATTCACAGAATATTTCTATATATATTCATTTAAAAAACCTAAAAAGGAATAATTACTGTTGGGGGTTCCCATACAAAAAACGTGACTTTTTGCGCCCTTTTAATATAACGGCAACAGGTAGGCGCTTGAAATATTCCCAGAATATTCAGTTATATATTCCCTTGCAAATAAAAATAATTTTGAAAGGGGCTCCCATACAACAACTATGTTGTCTTTTTGATATTTTTTATATATAATGGTACGGAACCCTTCGTGTGCGAGTCCAACTACAAGCACTTGGTCTGATCTTTTCCCTTGTTATTAACGAATTAACTGTATTTTATTTCACTCACAGTAAGTTTAAAATATATTATCAACAAAATATCCAAAATTTTTTTTGTTTTGCGAACTTTTGACATGATGACACCCCTTGCACCCCCCTCACTACGCCTCTGTAGCTGCCATATGTTTATGATTTATTATTTTTCCGACGAACTATTTCAAGTAAACGAGGGCAGATCGACGGCCATCTTTTAAAATTTAAAGCATGAGAGCTTACGTACCGCAGGGGCCCATTATAGGGCATATGTTGTACATTTTATTACGCTGATGACACGGCTATCCTCGCTAGCCCCAGTAACCCTGTTGTCGCCTCGTGTGAAATTAACAAAGGGGTCCAATCCTGGAAAATTAAAGCCAGCAGTTCCAAACCTTTGTATACAACATTTAGTTTAGGAACGGGTAATTGCCTACCTGTGACACTCGGTCACACTACCTTGCTCGGTTACACTACCTTGCTAGGTCACACTACCTTGCTCGGTCACACTACCTTGCTCGGTCACACTACCTTGCTCGGTCACACTACCTTGCTCGGTCACACTACCTTGCTCGGTCACACTACCTTGCTCGGTCACACTACCTTGCTCGGTCACACTACCTTACTTGGTCACACTACCTTGCTCGGTCACACTAAATTGCTTGGTCACACTAAATTGCTTGGTCACACTACCTTGACTCGTGAGGGCAATGTCAAGTATCTAGGCGGGACGAAAACACATAAACACCAAGAGAGAGAATTTAACAGCCGCTGCAGACACTTTCACTGCCCTTTCGAAAGAAAAGCAAGTTGTCGACTGACAATAAACTATTAATTTATAAATCTGTGCTCAAGCTAATTTGGATGGACGGCATACAACTTTAGTGCCAGCACTTCTGACATACTTCAGCTCCAACGATTACAAAACGTAATATTAAGAACAATAAGCAATGGCATTGGTAACTCCCAAAAAACGAAGATTCATGAGCACACCGATAATCACTTTAATAATCTTGCAGTCCCATCTCCCGGTCGTCCTATGAAGGGACCTATAATGAAGATTGGAGGTATATATATTAGATTAGTAGCTGACCTCAAAAATCGTTCAAGAACGTGTTTAGTTTGAAGTTTAGTTTTAAATTGATATAATAATTGATGTAATGAATTACAGCGGAGCTTCGTAATAATGTGAGAAGAAAATATAAACAGCATATCAAATATAAGGATGCTTTATTAATAGTTTGTTAACATGTGACCTTACATTAAAATTGGTATCAGCCGTAACTTAAATAAAATAATGCAGCATGCCTTACAAGTATGTTTTATACACTGGTATAGATTCGCCTAACGATTTGTACTTAAAATATTACACGCAAACCATAAATGCCGTAAATATAAAAATATGGTGAATTATTAAAAAAGGAACAGTCACAACATAAGGAATTATGAGATTTCTATTTAAATTATTTCAAAGAAATCGAAGTTCACACTATTAGACACTATTAGACACTATTTAAGTAACTGCACCTCAATATAAAACAATTTATTACAATAATATATTTATATTCGATTTCAAAGGCAATGTAAAGTTGCCCGATTATTTTTTATCATGGTAACATAATAAGCGTGCAGATTGAATGCAATTATATTAAATATTGACTATAAATTGTTATGTATATGGTAATTTCTGGCGTCAGTCTTCATAAAGGCACCAATAATCGGATACATGTATAAAAATAGCTGCTATACCTAAATTGACACATTTATTGTCCTGTTATAATTTAGAATACTGTTTATAGGAAGCGAGGGTCTCTTACGTAATATTCTTAGATACATTCAACAAAGTTTTAAAATAGTCGGTACATTCGTGTAAATATAATATACATGCAATATTAATATATTTAATATATGACATACATGTTACAAATATTAATAAGAGGAAACGTCGTCTATTGTTTAATATGAGCTTCCTCCGTTAATGTTAAGTTCAAAGAAACTTAGATAATACAATTTATCAGTATTGGTTTCATTCGTGTTCATGCGCTCGAATATTTTTCCGATATCACATTAATCGAGACGAGGGAGACGCTCTTCAATCAAAATGAAAACAGTTGTTCGTACATAAATTAGAATCTTCGACTCTAAAAACTAACAAAAAGAAATCGTTTTATCATACTATAGAAAAAGTAGACTCTCACCATCGGAATATTTTCTTAATGTTTATCCTAGTGTATCTTAGCCGACGCGATGTAGTGAAAGTCTAGCGTCTACTCCAAGTACTCAGTGTGTCCTTGTCCGGTCTAGTGTCTACTCCAAGTACTCAGTGTATCCTGTCCAGTCTAGTGTCTACCCCAGGTACTAAGTGTATCCTTGTCCGGTCTAGTGTCTACTCCAAGTACTCAGTGTATCCTTTCCAGTCTAGTGTCTACCCCAGGTACTAAGTGTATACTTGTCCGGTCTAGTGTCTACTCCGAGTACTCAGTATATCCTGTCCAGTCTAGTGTCTACTCCAGGTACTCAGTGTATCCCTGCGCCCCGGAGAACACGACGTCGATCCAAACGCGCGCGGCCTCCCCCGACGGCGCCATGAGGTAGTACCGCCGCTGTTTGGTCTTCACTATGAAGGTCGTCTGAGGGTTCGGGGATTTCGATGTGTTCCCGTGGTCCAAGTACACTTCTTCTATGACCTGACGATTGAAAAATAATAAACAGTTGAAATGTAATAATTGGGATTTCGACAGACGGACATTACCACTAGATTTATACGATTGCGTATTGAAAGTTAAATTCGTCCAGATGAAGCTCGATATATTATTGTTATTATCTATGAAAGGAATGAGACGGCTATGGAGGTGTTCGATGTTAAGAATGCTATAGTAAGGCTGCGATGTTACTTGGAAGTAGGCGCCTCCTCGCGGCTTCCTCTCGCTCTTGTCCCAGTAGTACACGAACGTCTTTGACTCTCTGTCGAAAACGAACCACCTGTGGACGATTGTCAAATAATAATAATAAATATTATGTAAATACACAAAATAACACCGATGGTGCGAGAAACATGCGATGACAATTCGTAATAAAAGTGCTAGTGTAGTGTAAACATTGTCCCACGATATATTGTTTTGGTTAAAAATGTTTTTTTTTTTCAATATAATACGTTAACAGAGCAAAGAAGTATTCAATAAAGAAGAAGTATATAAAGTAAAGTATCAGGTGTGTAAATAATGACTCACTCCCTATTTAAAGATATTTTAATTATTTTACTTTAAAATATCTGCTAGTACTAAACGTGTTAGTAAATCAAACATTATTAACTTACATATTTTGTTACCGGTGTTCTTATTATATTTACCGATATCTGTAACATAGATGTTTAGTAATAGTAACCTTTTGGACCAGGTGTGGAACTTGGCGCCCAATTTGTGAAGGTACCCGCGACACGAGGTCGAGTTCACGGTCACGTAGGGGCACAGCTCGATCTGGTGACCTACATTGTGAGATATCTATCAGAGACATTTAAGAATATCTTAGATAATCATTTAAATAGTACGTACTGTTTCATTTTTAAAAGGTTATATAGTTTGTATTTTTATTATTTTAAACCTGATAGTATTAGCTGAGAAACAGTATCATCCACGGCGGGGTTCGTAGCGTCCAATATGCTACGGAATGTTTTTAGGCGCTGTCGGGTTAATGAATTAAATTAATGGATCGTTAATTTACATGTAGTAGTAATACTCGTAGCGCTGGTTTCTCTACTCTATTCTCTACTCACCGGCGGACTCCACGTGGGTCCTCAGGTCGAAGTCGTCTCTGTCGACGGGGAGGTACCTCGTGAGGGGTCTCCTCCACTCTGCGGAGACGCTGACTCCTCGACGACTGCGGCGAGGCGCGGTACTGAGCGACACTGGGGGTTGGATTATAAGCAGTGTAGAGCACTCTCAACATTGGTGAAGGCTACTTGTTGCAAATATGTTTTGTTTAAGCTACAAACTTTTAATCATTAAATTTTGGGTTATGAATAACGCTAAGTTCTAATAAGATAATATATAATTAATTTTCCGACCGTGAAAACGCTTCCGTCTAATTGAATATAGAAATATATATGAATGTTACTGTAAAGTAATGTTCTCACGTATATTGTCTCGGCTGCAGTCTGAGGCGTGGCTGAGCGGGCGACTGTCGTCGCTGCGTTTGTCTTCTTCTGTTGATTCAGTTCGGGAATTTCTTACTTGGAGCTGTGGAGATACAAATATGTCAGGTGATGTCCTGTAGGTGTCCTCGTAGTGATGCTGCGGCTGTTTGATGCTATACACTATATAAGAAGACTTCCAAGAATAGTGCCCTTTATCTACCATCGCGAAACACATTCACACACTTTATCTATACATATAATAAAATTGTCACTGATCCATTTCTGTACATGGAAAATATTAAAAAAAAACATCATAAGCGGTCTTTATAAGAACAAGAGAACACAAAACAATGGTTTTTCAGTTTGTCTGTACGTTTGTATGTTTGTGCACGCTAATCTCAGAAACAGCTTAACCAATTGGAATGCGGTTTTCAGGAATATATTACCACAGTCTTCACTTAACATTTAGTGTCTATTTCATAAAAGGGGGCTCCAGATGGGCCAGATGGGAACGATGTCCCGAGGGCGTCTCAGGTGAGAGAAGCTAAGGGAATTTGGACACTAGCGTCCTCCGACGGCAGAACGCCGGAGCAACGGAGCACTTACTCAGTTGGGACCTCGTCTATACCGGTATAGACGGTGTGTGTCTGTATGTTGTGTGGTGTCACTTATGCCTACGCGTACACGTTATTACCTACTGTGAACGCGTCGTTGGGGTCAACGAGTACCGACTTGGGTCTTCTTTTTCTGACTAAAGTAGTCTTACGTGGTCTATATTCTGCGGTGTCAGCCACCAGTGGGTTCGGGTGTCACTCAGCATGTTCAAAGTACTTTTGGGAAAGCCCCTTGAAGTACTGACCGATAGTCGGAAGGTCTAAGTATCTATGGAGATCGATGTTGCGAACGAATCACAGCGCCCCGGTTGCAATCCGTGTAAACCTGTTCTGAATCACCTGAAGGGGTTTCAGATTAGCGTGCGCAAAAGCGACGGAACGTATGCGAGCTTTGTAAAGTGTCACCTTATTGCGAAGGGACATTTTACTTCGCTTGCCTAACAGAGGATATAAACGACCTAATATGTAGGCCGCTCTGCTACGAACGGTCCTAATATGCACAGCGGAAACTAACTCTATCTAACGTTACTCCTAGGTACTTTGCCTCGTCTTTCCAAGGTATCGGTTCATCGTACGAGTTAACACGACATTAAAAGTACGAGTTTCGCTTTTGTCATTTTAACAAATATATTTACAGACGTCCTGTTTATACTTACGAGTGACGGCTTGGAGGAACAGTCGAGGTGCCAGCGTGAGGTTTTTATCAATGTGAGCCACATGGACATAGTGCAGACTACATCTGACTCTCACTCACCACTCACTCCCACTGCACTTAGTTCACTTTTAAATGAATCACCAATACGGCAAGTTGGGATAGTCTTCTAGAAATATACTACTACTACTTGCGTAACACCATTCATATTAGTAGAACAATTATTATCAGCTTTGTAGGATCTATTGCCTATTTCAAATGTTTATTTCATTGTTAAAATTATAATTTTATAATTATGTTAAATTTGACACGTTCGATAGAAGGTTTTTGGTATCAGTATAAATATTTATCTATAGTAATCTTAAGTCATTGATAGCCTTCAGCTGGTTTGTTAAATACTATTAGAATATATACATATTGTACTTTTTTTATTTTATTTTTTTGTATTTTGACGTAACGTGACTCGTTACGTCAAAATACAAAAAAAGAGTACAATATATATTCTAATATTATTTAACAAACCAAATACAAAAAAAAGGTAGGCATACAATTATCAGTAACGAGTCACTGATAATTGTATGTCTACCTACTAAGAAATTTGTGATAACTGATTACCTACATTTAATACAAGAATTGTCATATTGTGTCTGTGTGTGGTTTAATTGCCTGAGACTTACGCCTCGCATCCTGTACCAGAAGACTCCGTCAAGAATGAGCAAGCCACTAATACCCTCTATCTCCGAAATATATATAAATTGTAATATTTAACAAACCAGCTGAAGAATATCAATGGCTTAGGATTACTATAGATAAATTAGTTACCGAAAGTAACTCTAGTAAAGACTGTTCTTTTGTTTGAATAAACCTCTTTGTTTATATTAAAGTGCTACAAAAACGTAACAAAGAAAAAATAAACACTCCATTGAGGAGGGAATCATTTATGTATCATATCATAATATATATCATAATAATGTATGTATGTAATGACTCATTAAGTATTTGTTTGAATTGACTTGCTGTCACCTGCGCGTGGGCAGTGTTGACATCTGACCGGATGTTGATAATTTTGGTGCAGATGACAGTTTATAATTGTTAGACGTGCCATTAGGGAATTATTATCACAAATAATATTTATTTAATGGTAGCTGTGCGAACGAGAAATAAGTACTTAGGTAGATTATGTCATGAAAACAAATGTTTAATATTAATGTATTGCTGATAAAAAAAATACTACGAACTTATTTAGTTTTAAATTATAAATATAAATTATAATTATAGAATTAAAATGGCTATACAATTTTATATATACATATTTTCAAACTTATATTTAGCTTTGTCAGTTTATTATCTCTGGTCTATGATCTCTCTGTGGTTTGTTTTTTTTTTTATAATTGTATGTTTTTTGTTAAAGATTTTCTATTAAAGTATATTTAGTAATGACTAATTTTCATTATCAGATATGTAAGTTGCTATTTTTTATAAGGCCTGCTACCTTCCATATTGCGATTGGATTTGAATAACACCAGCTTTTTAGGGTACTTAGAGCCATCACCTAATCCAAATTTAGTGATTTACTTCTTTGACAGCAAATATCATATTTTTGTAGATTTATCGCAGCATATCAATATATATAATAAATCATAACAAAATCTCGTTTATTATTTTATCTATTAAAGGGGAGGAGTCGCCGAATATTTGAATAGAATAGAAGACACCAAATAAAAACACACCGACGGCTACAATTTCTTCAGATAAGATTTGACTTAACAAACCAAAAACAAAAGAAGCTTTTATAAATATATTTCCGAGGCTATTGTAAAATATATGAGGTATTTTTAATGTTTGTCGCTCACTTTGAGCCGGTCTTCCCGCAACACGTTGATTGGCCCTTAGAGTATTAAAATAATACCTACTACCTACGTGCCAAGCATTTCTTTTATATTTACGAGGTTTAGTTCAATTGATTTAATGAGAAGAGATTGATATTATATACAGTTATTATATATTATATAGTTATAGTAGTGGAGCGATGGAATTAGAATATGCTTATTATCAGTTACTTATACAGTTGTGTGTGTGTGTGTGTGTTTGGAAGACACAATCATATGTGTGCAGTATATCTACTAAAAATATTTGTTATCTTGGCAAGCGCTTTATGATCGGGGCAGTTCGTTGTGATTTTTATTACATGAAGGTTATTGCAGTAAGTGAACAATTGCAGTAGTACCGTAGATAGATAGATAGATAGATCAATATTAACGTAAACTTAAAATATAAAAAATATAAGAACAATAACAAAATGACTACACAATAGGTAATAAGTAACACATTAGGTATTTTCACACACAACCACTCACATGGACGCAATGTTTTATAGATTCAATTAGTAGAATTCTTCGTTTAAGTAAATCTTTAAACGTTTATTATACCTTATTAATTATTCTATTACATTATAGAAGCGAATGCCTGTTTGTCTGTTTTTCTTTAGAAACTTCCTTTCTTCACTAGAGAATCATTTCAAGAAAGTCTTTTTTAACACGCAGTCGTAGAACAAATGTTGTTGGGATTGATTAGAGGGGCTGCCTGTAAGAGGTGGCTGTTTAATTACAAATAATCCTGTATATTTGAAAGACCTATGAGATATATTTCGAATTTTATACGAAATTCGAAAAAAAAAACAATGGATATTTTATGTATAGGGTTATAAATATAGTTTAAAAAAAAAACTAAAAAATACGCTTTAAAAAGAAATCGTTAAAAATAATTCGTAATATGAGAATGAATAATGGGATAAATATAATAAATTTATTGTTGAATAAAGCGTGGGGCACTACCTACGTGCTATTACTTTTGTGATTTTGTAAATCATAAATGAAATGTAGTCTAATTTTAGAAATGAATATAATTATTAATATCGAAAAGTATTTGTTTATTTACGTCACCACGCAGGAATAAAACAATATTGTTTTATAAAGATGGTGCTACGAATCAAAGTAATATTATTATATTATTGAAACAAAACGACTTAAAACTATGAGAGTTTTGAAGAGTTCATGGTAGGCCTGTTGTTCTAACAATGAATGTCTTCCGAGTAACAGACTGACATGGGAATAACACATATGAGAATGACGTATGAGCATATTTACAAATACCAAACTATAAAAAGATAAATTATTGTTTGTATAATACGAGTCACGTGTATAATTGGGTATTATTGCTTATTGCTGGATATTTATACATACGTTTGCGTTACATGGTACTTTTTAAAATAACACTGGGGGTAGGACTCGGTAGAATTAGGATTACAGATTAACAGACGTGGGTTTAGGTTATTATACTGTACTAATTAAAAAAGAAGTTTTAAAAGTTTATGTTTTTGTAAACAATTCTCAAACACTTGTAAAACATGTAGTTGTTAATTAAATCCTGTACGTGTGTAACTAATGTAACTGATGCAATTGATGTAAGTGATGCAACTGATGTAACTGATGCAATTGATGTAAGTGATGCAACTGGTGTAACTGATGCAACTGATGTAACTGATGCAACTGATGCAACTGATGCAACTGATGTAAGTGATGCAACTGATGCAACTGATGTAAGTGATGCAACTGATGTAACTGATGCAACTGATGTAAGTGATGCAACTGATGTAAGTGATGCAACTGATGTAACTGATGCAACTGATGGTGAACGACGTGTCATTCGATTTAAGTTTAGGAAATGATAAATTGTATTATTACAATCATTTTGTGTTTGATGAAAATAATTACATTAAATAAAAACATTGTAAGTAAAATGTTATTAAGTAACATTTTAATTATAATGTTATTTTTTATTATTAAATGTTATCTATATTGTAAGGCACCGACATTGTGCGGTTGTTTAAATTTAAATATACTTATTTTTTGTAGGAATTCATTGGATAATATAGATTTAACCTAATATATAATCCTCTATGCCAGTAGGTACTTTTAAGATAATTAAGTTAATATTAATAAGAGGTTACATAACCCCTATCACAAACACAATATCTCACAACCACTAGGTGACTAGACACTTAATTCACTCAACTCCGTACAGCGTGACGTGTGTCTTGACACTCACTGCTCATTGCTCACTGGAGTCTGGAACCACGGAACTAATTTAAAATATGTTATTTTGGGTTTCGGGATCCGTGGGCGATCTGAATGCTCACGTACTAATATATAAATGTCCATAGTTTAAATCAATTTACATAACAATATACTGGGGATGACTTTGCTATTAATAAGAATTGTTATAGAAAAGAAAAACGATACGATATAGTTCTCACGTTCGATTACTATTGTTGTAACTATGTTTTTTTACTTCTTTAACAATGATATGTTAATGATGATTATTTATTTTACAAAGGTAGGTAGGTCTTTTAGACCAAACCGCGCTGATTCTCTTACACCTATATAACAGTACTCAGATTCTTTCTTTCATAGAGAATTTTTGTTTTTGTTTTTGTTGCCCGGGACTCCGTCCTTCGCAATTTGAAATATTTTTGTTAAGATACATCCAAAGATTTTGTGAAGATAGACAATGGGAGGTAGGTACATATATTGTGAATTATACAAAACTAAATTATTATTTCGTTTGTTTATAGTAATAATTAAGTTACTTATATATTATAGTAAAACTTATAAATGTAATTTCCTGTGCTGTCGGAGGCGCTGACAGCTACCATAACGCAAATATAGACATTCCCAAAATAACAGTTAGAGCTGTCTAATTAACAGTATCCGCTGTAAGTTTATTATTTATATTAGATCTTTTACAGTTGTGATGAATGGGTTCTAAAATATATATTTAGGTGAAATTTATAAAAATATGATGGGATTAAAAGTTTTAGATTTCTATCGATCGTTATTTTTAAAGACTATTATATATTTTACAAACCAGAGTTAGTGACAGAGTACACCAGACTGCTCCACTGAGCAGTCTGGTGTACTGTGTGTAATAATGGATTTTATCTACTCTGATTAATATCATATCATACAAAGATTAGTATAATACAAAGATTATAAAACTGAAAACAAAATTCTTATTCTTCGTGACACGTTAGGCGTCTGCGCTAACCACTCGACCAACGGGGCGGGTCTTGTATGAACACCTGTATCATAATATAACTTTTTAATCATAACGATACACCTATACAACTTCCAGATGGACCATGGAGGTTGAACCTCCACTTAAAAAAAAAAGGTTTCAATGAACGAGCCTACAGCGACGCAACACGCATGCGCAATCGATGTTTGCGCCTTGGCGCCAACATTTGACATTTAAAAAATCATATCAATATTGAAACAAAGTTTGATTTTGTTTGTAAAAAAAAAGTTTTTTTTTGTGTAAAAACATGTCTGAAAGCAGAGATAGTGGTGATTGTACACCACCAACAGTATTGAAAATAATAGAAATGAGATCAACATTGACATACCCTCTACAAGGACCTCCAATAACGCTTCCTGTCCGGTTCAAATTCTGTTTTATAATTGTAATATTCAGAATATCAATAATTATTATTACAAGTAAAAATATTTTTTATTGTTATACCTATTCAGCGTTTTATTTGCAATAATGTTTTACGTATTATAGTGAGAGTAGATAAAGTAGTGTATGACTCTGTACATAACTTGGTCTTATAACACGAGTGTGATATTATTTTTTTTAAAACACCGAGTGTGTTTTGTTATAGGAAGCCTTATTATGCAACAGTATCATAAACTACTATAAAAGACACAAACTATTCAGTAAATAATAACACTTACCTCCTCTATTGACGACGACAAGAACCCAGAACTGAAAAAGAAATAAAATACTATTCAATATAAAATAAAGTACAAGACGAGGCCTCATACAGATTACAGCCTTCTCGAGTAATTTCAAGAGATGTCTCTTTTTTCGACACAATTGTTAAAACAGTTTGACTCGCTCTCACAGGACGCGGCGGTGTGGTGGGTTACACCTTAAACTACTTAAATGTTTAAAATTAATCAGAGGAGCTAAAGTGTAAATACAAAAAGTATTAAGTGTACATAACGATTTATGAGGATGACATAATACTAATTCAGTTTTAAGATTAAAAGTATCTATATTAAAAATGTCAGTTTTACCTATAATTACTTATCAAAATATAACCTCACCAACACATACCTAGTACATAGTAAGTACATACCAACAAAGCAGATTAGTTTTAGTCTTCGCCATATTGTCATCCACGAAAAAGATTATTGACACTTAATATAGTAGGTATACATAGCACTCTGAACTCAAACGAAAATCTACTATAAATATAAAAATTTATTTCAAAGAGCATTTGAAACAGATTCTAATGTTATTGCGCTCTATTTGAGATTACTTTGATGTAATAATTAAAATAATTGCACTAGTTATTTATTTGATTTTAATTACGACCACAGATCATTAAACCATGGCCTAAGTGGTTGTCACTACAATGGACTACAGGATGAGGGTCTGGGAGTCTCCTTGGAGGCAACATCTATTAATATAGCCATGTAAGACAAATTTATATTATGTTAGAACGTACTAAATAACCAATAATTACTAATATATAAATAAATATTATTGTTATATTCGATTTAAATATGGACCAGTATCTATAAGTTACTCGGTGAGAGCCATCTATTGAGTGAACTTGTGTTATTTTTAGGCACTTTATTGGTCGAATATAGTATAAGGGAATTGAATTCATAAAAAAATCTACCGCATCTTGGAAAGGTATAACCATCTTCATAAAACAATTAGGTATATTCTGTTAATTGAACACACTATCCCAAACAGACAATACAGACAACAAACAATATAAAGATGTATCACGAGAGGACATTTTGTGAGTATGTTTCGTAACTGTGACCGGACTGCACAAACAGACATACATGCATAAAGCGAAAACATCTGTCAACTCAATTGTGACGAGCGAAGGAAGTTTTGTAATATTCCATGTAGGTACAGGATGTTACATTTTATTTGTGTTTTATGAAAATAAATTTGTTGAAGAGAAATATAAAAACATACTTTAGTATTTTTAGATACCTATATATATTTATATAAATATAGAATGAAAAATAAACCGATACGGGCAGGGATTCGAACCCGCGACTACTGGGGTCCCGTCCCGTCTCTCTACGTGATCTACGAGTATGTGATCGTCTTTATCGGGACGGTAGTCGGTAATTCCAGTAGTCACGGGTTCGAATCCCTGCCCGTATCGGTTTATTTTTCATTCTATATTTATATAAATTTAAATAAGCTTAATATGGCTATACATGTTTATAGATATTTTAAAAAACATATCTATATATTTTTGACTTATTTGTTTAGTTGAACATAGTTATCATAAATAAATAATTTGACAATTAATAATAAGACAATATGAATTTACAATTATATTATTCGAAAATGATCATAAGAGATCTTGATCTATCTCCCTCAACCTGGAGCCTAATATGGGGCTATATATAGGAGCCTAAAATAACCCAACTAAGCCTAATAATAATAAGTCTTATTATTATTAGGCTCACTTTTATAAACCACTTGCTATCAAAATGTAAGAATATTGATAATAACAAATACTTCTAAAATAAATTTATATTTTCTACATCTCGTATCATTTGATGGATAAAGGTCAAACTGAATGTGTCATATTAGATAGGTTGTTATTACTAATAGTACGGGTTACGACAGGCAAAGAAAATATTAACGTATTGAATTGTGGACCTTACACAGGTAGTAAATAAAGATCACATTCCAGTGAATTATTGAGTAATTATTGATTGACATTTCTAAATTTTAATATTTGAATAGTCATATGACCTGGAAAACTAGCTTCCTTTCTTACATAAATAAGAATAACATTAAACTCTGTTTATAAAAATACGATTTTTATAATACGTCACCCGTTTAAACTTAGCAAATTAAATATCATTTGGTTTTTATTACTCTTTTCAATAAAGAACAAACCCAATCAATGCAAAAATTATTTTCGAAACTAAAAAGATCTATATTTTTCACTACTTATTAAGCGAATATCCGTCCGCGTCGGTCCGCGATACGACAGACACTGATAAGATAACATTAGGCCATGTATTGACTTAGTTATCTAGGTGCTTAGTGTTTATTATATGGATATTATGGATATCGCCTAAATACAACCTCGTCAATAGATTTTGCCAATTAAATAAATATATATTTTCCGAAATGTTCTTTTTTGATATGTTGAGAAACAAGAGTCGGTTTTTAGAGTTTGTTTCCCGGTCGCGGAAATATTTGATGATTATATAAGACCTGCATTAATGCACAACTGTCGGTTAAGCCCAGCACTTGTATAATATTACAAACAACTTACCTCTCTTCATAAATTGTAGAGTTGGTCATATTGCAATCAAAACTGACATCATCATTTCCGAACGCACTCTCCGCGCTATGATAATTAGAAGCCAAGTTGGTGGATGTCACACTGACAGGTGTCAGGCTCACACTTTCGTTGACAGCTGTCAGCTTTACAGATGTCAAGCTCGCAGGAGACAAGCGCGGGTCGGATTTTTGTTCCTTGGAACGTTGGTCCCACAGTTTTTTTGTTTCGTCTTGAACTCGTTTCTTCAGCTCGGATATTTTTTCTCGTTCGTTCTCTATCATTTGACAACCTATTATAAATTTATTTATTTATTAAAATAATATTTATTCTTATGGAGTTGAACAAAAAAAATAACAATAACTTCAAACGAATAAATAAAAATGATATAAGTCGGATACTAACTACAGTACTACTAACCTTTCTCCTCTAACATTTCAATTCTTTTTCTCTCGATTTCCATCAAACTATCTAAAGTTCTTTTACCCAAAGAGTTGACATCCGTATCACTGGAGAGTATTGGAGCATCCATAGTTACCTTCGAAATCCTGTCAATGTCATCTTGGGATGGAATCTTTCCGGAATCCGTGATCTTCTGGAAATCAATCTTAGACGGCTCATCACCACAGCTCTTTCTGTGCAAGATCTTAAAATTCTCAACTTTAAAGCAATTCGTTTCTTCCTTTACTGCATTCTTGTCTGGAGATAAAGATTTCGACTTGTATTTATTATCTGTGACCTTAGCGTTCTTGATGTACCGGTTGTTTGTTTCTTCTGGTTTATTTTCTTTATTCTGTGTCTCTTTGCGTTTAAGAGAATCCTTTTTAATTATTTTTCCTAATGCTGCAAATGTAGGTATTTTCGACGACGAATTACTCTTCGTTGGACCGTTTTTATTATTTTTCTTCGAATTCCTCAAACTATTAAACTTATCTAACGAATTATCAACTTCAATGTTGTCATTGTAAAACATATTTTCATTTAGACTTTGCGACATAATGTCTACCTTCTCAGGTTTTTTTTTCTTCCGTTTCAACGAATCGAAATTCCTTTCCCAAAAACCTTTTTTCTCTTTGGATGATTTGGATGGACTGTCTTCGATTGAATCATTCATATCCGCCACCCGTCTGTCAATATCAACGATCATAGATTGCGACATCTGGTCTATAGAACTGAACTTCTCTTTAAATTGCTTCGAATGATCTATATTTAAATCCACGTCATCATCAGAAGATGCCGGGGAACACCCGAATTCCCCAGACCTAGTTCTGGTCTGATCCGTGTAAAAAGCGCTATCAGGAGATTGATTTCGCTCTTCATTCAATCTATTGACAATTGGTTTTAATTCTTTTTCTATTATCTGAACTTTTCCAGTTAAATGCTCCACCTGGTTTAGTAGTTTTACATATTCAGCTTGCAGTACTTTGGTTTCTTCTACTGCAGATGTCAAATTTTCGTTTGCTTCCGATTTTAAGGTCAATATTCTAGTTTTTTGAGCGTCAATTTTTTTTGTTAATAGTGTTATTTCGTTTTGTACGTCTTCTCGGTTCGCTAACCTGTTTACAAAGAGTTTGAACACATATTATTATTTTAATACAAAGTCGATCAGAATAATTACGATTGACGGCATGTGTTAAGAAGTAATATAAATGAGTGGTGATATTCCTACTCTCTACCTCTCTCGCTTTCCTTCCTTCTTGTCTATTTTTAAAGGGTAGATCAATATATCTTTGACTTTATATAATACAGATGTCTATGACTGTACGGACGTGATCGCTTACCGTCAGGCGGTATATTTGTTTGTATCTATTCCCGCTATTATATATTGCTCATAAACTTACAATTCTGATTCTTCCTCGAGGTGCGTGAACTCCAGGTCCTCGTGTGTCCGCGCCTCGTCGTCCAGGATGTCCTGCGCGTTCTGCAGTTCCTCTACAGTAGCTTTACTGACTTGGAGGTCTCTTTCTATCCTATAAAGAGAGATTGAATTTTAAAACCATCTTGATAGTGCACGTTAATCTCCCTTTTTTATAATAAAATTTTGTTAGTATTGTTATTTCTCCTCCAACGATGAACCATCATCATCACTTAAATTGTAGATTAATCTATTTTCAGTTTTACCAAGAGAACAAAGCTCCTATATGTCGAATTAGATAATTAGCAAACTCCCACAACTATTGTAGATATTGTGCCCTAATGGAACGAGTTAGTACACATACTCCAGGAGGATCGCTGACATTCACATTGCCTCCGTGTGAATAAAATGTGTATTGTGTCATCGCGACGAAATGCATAGTTGCAGTTTAATTATAATATAAGTCTTAATTATTAATATAATTTTGTCATTATTATTTGTACTTACATCGAGTAGGTCAGATTCTTGTATTAGTTAATAAGTACATAATTGTAATTCTTTTAATTAAAGTTAGTTTAAATCAGTTTTGGTTTTTTTTCAACTCTCCGTCTGTAGCTAACGTAATTAACGTTTATAACAATTATTATTATTATTATTGTATTTAACAATTAATAAACTTTCCTGGGTGAGAAGTACCGGATACGTTGACATCAATAATACACAACATCACACCGAATGTTATTATAATCTATCCTGCGGTTTTATTGATTGTTATTATAATGTTTTTATTGTGTTTTTTCCGGTTTAATAAATCATTAACCAAAAATAATTTCGTTAAAACAAATTTCACTACTCAACAGTAGTTTACCGTGATACGCGAACAAACAATGACACATTTTATTTTATTGTTTGAGATCAAAGAAAATTAATACTTATACCTAAAACTTACTTTTCAACTTTCATCGTGGCTATTTCAACTCTATCTCTGGCTTCGTTCTGTCGGCTCTCCTGTTTCTCTTTCAAGAGTCTAATGTTTTCTTCTATTTTCTTCGCGTTGTCTATTAGCGCCGACTTTTTCTTTTGTTCTATATTGAGAATCGCTATTTCCGAGTCATATTCTCCTTTGATCAGTGCTTTTTCCATTTCCAACTAATAAATATACATTTTATAAGTAACACGAGTCGTTAATTTGCATCACGATAAAAAGATTTTTGATAATCAAATATTATTCAGGACATTAACAAAATGAAAAACTAACCGTGACATACAAACATGTCAAACATACAGACTAAAATTGTATTATTATTATTATTAAAGATATTATTTTTCGAACAATACGATTAATGTGTATATTAAATATATACATATAATATAATAAATATTAAATTATTTTCCGCACCTCTCTCAAAATATCATCCTCTTGAGATCGAATGTCCGTCATTTGACATTTGACCTCGTGTATCTGCGTCACCAGTTTTCTTCTTTCTTCCTTCAAATTCTCGTACCTAGATTTAAGTTCATGGACACTGTCGCGTAACACGCTCTCTATAGAGCTCGCTTCTATATCAACACTCTTAAAATCGTCCGTGAGATTAATCATGTTCTCTCTTTTCTGTAAATCGTTTTCAAATTCTTCCAGCTCTGGTATATCAGCCATCAATTCTTTTTTCACGTCATCGAAGCTTTTATTCTTAGTCATGCCGAGTTCGTCATTTCTTTCGATGACCTTGGAATGTCTCAATTCGATATCATTAGTGATGTCCAAATCGTCTATCATCGGTATTTCTTCTTCTAGACTCAATTGTTTTTCTATGCCGTTACAGTTACTATTTTCTGTGTTTGCTTCATCGCTATTAAAGCTTTCATTCGTCTTGAAATCGTTCGGCGGGAATATGAAATACTGCGGGGACGGCAGGTTCCTGTGAGCGAAACTAGTCTTTATTCTCGTTCTAGGACTTTGAGTGTTGGGTGATTTTGGTTTGAACAGATTATTTTTAAGATAAACATTTTCATATGGGCTACACGCTGGAGATGTATTCTGATTTATCTTTCGTATCATAACCGGGCTAGACAGGTTGCAAGGTTCCTCGAACACTGGGATACCTATCTCATCAATTCTACCGACGTTCTCGTAATTATTTTCAGTAGTGACTACGGGGGTGACGGGTTCGGTTCCTTTTGAATCGAAATTCTCGTAGCTCGAGACATTCCTTTGTACGTTAGTTTGGTTCGTAGTTCTGCTATGATTAGCATCAAACCTATAAATAAATGTAATATTATATAATAATATGTTTAGCCACAGCAGCGTGCCGTTTTATGTGAACTGATCTGAATCTTTGACAAAAAGTAAATTAATGATTAAAATGAGTTAAATGAATTGTGTATGTCTAGTAACCTGTAGGAGCCGTCGGTGGTCTGAACGAAGTTTGGATTATTGACAGTGATGCTGCGAGGAAGAGACCCGTTAGTTATTATCTTGTTATGAGGCCTCTTTTCTGTTGGTGTAATTGGTATCCCTGAAAAATAAATATAAACAAAACATGTAAACATGTTCGGTGGTAAACTAGTAATTACACTGGAATTAAATATTTTTATCCTCAACAGATATCCAGATAAAAATGAAATTAAATAAGTTCCATACTTGTAATGTTATCTACTTTAAGTCGGTATTTAAAGATAATATGACCCAGTTTAAAAATGAAAATACTTAGTATTTATCAGTATCTTAGTGACCTGATGTGATCTGCCTCTGGTACTCGGCGCACATGTTCAGTATCTCTTCGAGGCGAGCTGTTTCGGCTTCTTTTTGTTCTTCTTCCTTAACTCTATCTTGAAAGGCCTAAAAATAATTAGTATAATTATACTTCTGCTGTTTTTTTTTATGATATCAGGAAATTACACACATTGATCTAACCCCTAAGTAAGCAAATTATTTGCTTGTGTTAAGGGTGTTAGACAACGATACAAATACATAGAAATACACATATAAATATGAGAATATATTTAATAAACGACCAAACCCAGAAACACAGACATCTATGCTCATCACATACATGCCTGGCTCTGCCGGGAATCGAACCTACACTACACTAGAGGTAGCCGGTTCGGATTTTACAGACGGAAGGCACCTTGGGAGTATCAATTTAATAATCATCCAAGGGTTTGTTATATTTCTTTGTATGCCTTTAAAATGTACCAAACTGTTGAATATTTTTTAATACTGTCGTTTTTCAAAACATAAAAAAAGGGCTCGAAACAGAGAAAATATAAATCTCGTTAGTACTTAAAACAAATAAACAAGTAGATGTGTTTGTTTTGTTACATTCACTCACCACGCCGCGTAGTCTGTCAATCTTTTGTATAATGCCGTTATAAATGTGTTTTTTTATATGAAATTCACCGGGTTCGTTAAGTATCACGTCGTTGCCAACTACAATAATGTTTCTATTCAATTGATCACTGGCAATAATTTTCAAATCACTTCTCAAATCCTCGTGAGATTGTAATATTAGTGTTTTCAACTCAATTATTTTAGCATCTATCGTAGTTTCATGGTCACGGGTTTCTTTTATGTAATGGTCGGTCAATACAGTGTTAACAGTTTTGTATATTTTTATATCGTTTCGTAGTTTGTGGACGATTAGAAGTTTTTCGTTAACAGAATTAGTTAAATTTAATATTTTTTCTTTAGTCTGACATTTAGTGTCGTAGGATTTCTTCAGTTTCTTCAGAGCTGAGGTGTTTTTCTTTAGATTTCTTACAAATTGTTGTATTAACTTGTAGGATTGATTTTGTTTTTTCGTTGTCATTCTGAGTTTTCAGTTTTCTTAACAAAGTGTAAAAGAGTCATTTACATCGATTCTAACCACTTTTCGAAATGACCTATTGAACTTTAATTATGATTAATTATTCAATACGCGTAATTGAAAATCTCATAGACAAATTAAAAAGACATACCTAGGTTCCGTCACAATAGACGAGTGGTTATTTAGCCCAGCTCTATGAACGGTTAAAGTGAATCGCAACTATGATCCATTATTACACAGATCGTAAATCCGAACCTCCGCGAAGAACAATTGCGAGCAACTATTGTTCGGTTTCATTACAGTAATTGTCGCATAAAGTCCGCATTATTTATCAATGTTATCAGATATCTTATCCTATGTTTAATTGTATTTTATTATGTGTTCTTTATCGCACGTCATATTTGGAATTTACATATCGGAGATGATTATTTCTGGCGAATAATAATCATACTAAGTATTAGGTAGTAAAAAAAATAGTATTTAATAAATAAATATATAATATTTTTTTTTACGTACACATATACGTTTATTATTATCAAATTTATAGGGATGTTATTGGAGTAACACAGGCCCTCATGATTTATACTAATTAATTTATATATAAAAAAAAATAGTTTTTGTTTGAAGATCGGTATAAAATATAAATAAAATACGGTAGCTCGGTCGGTAGAGCGACGGGACGGTTTCCCAGTAGTCGCGGGTCCGAATCCCTGCCCGTATCGGTTTATTTTTCATTCTATATTTATATAAGTTTTCGTTTATTGGTAACGGGAATAAAAAAATAAATACCAAATACACACCTTGACTCTCATGTTTTCAGCTTCAAGACTTCTCTCGTAATGTGAATTTGCGTAAACCGGGGAATATTGGGGGTTTCTGTCAAAGGCGGGCGAAGACAAACACACAACTTTACCAACACCACACAGACGACCGTAATCGTCTTCTTGTGGGCGGTGTTCTTTTATTCTTCCATATATAGTGTGGTTGGTGTTTTTGTTAATGGTTTCAGTCCTCGACATGTCATCGAAGTTTCTTACGATATCGTGTATTTGTTTGTTCCTGACCGTCACATTGGCGTACGTACAGTTTCTAGGATCTAAGTTATTTTCGTTCAGAACGATTATTTTCTGGTCTGTTTTAACTTTGTTCATATATTCAGGTATATTTCGGTTGCCGAGTACGTCCTTGGCCGGGGTGTTGACCGTCAAGGAGTTAGCGCTGAACACTTTAGGAGATATCTCCACTCCCGTTGTATAAAATTGACTTCTTCCTACATTTTTGGACTGTTTCGCGTAATATTCAAACTTGGAAACTTTGGCCATTATGCTGCCGGCTTTAGGTTTGGTTTCGTGATCGGAGTTGGAGTCCGACGTGTCTAGATCTCTGTAGGGCTTCCGAGGTGCTACCGGCGGCTTTTTTTTTGACATTTCTTTGATTGTTACGTCTAATTCTTGATCTAATTGTGTTAAGGAGTTGTCTTTGTAAACTTTATGAATATTAGTGTTCTCGTAACATTGGGTGCTGGAGTTCAAGAGGTGGTTGACGTAACCTGGAAATGAATACGAAATACATTATTAAAAATAAAACGCACTAACAAATTAATATTTCGGTCAAGGACCACCTCTCCAGTCGACGTTAACTAAAATCCTTTTTTGGATATTTTATTAATTAATATGGGAAGCGCACTAAAACTGCTATTTTGAAATATGATTATTATGATGATATTGACAAATATGTTACATGATGACTGAAAACTTATATTGGCACACTATTTTATTACAGTGTTTATCCATCGACAAATATCAGATTCAAAATTGTAACCCAATGAAACGGTAACAATAAGGTAACTGACTCACCAGTAGTAATGTCCAGGTCGTTGGATGTGAACTGTATGGGAGCCATGGACACGTGACCTGAAGGTAGGACCGACTTCATCAGTTTCGCTTCTTCCGGGTGGTTGAAGCGCAGGTAGTTCGACCTGCCGACTGTTAGCATCGAGCCTGCGAATAACACACCAGGTACATTACTTACATTACTTGTCCGTTTCTACGTCATGTGCGAACACATTCAACTACAGTGTACTGACCGTGTTATTATTCACTTTGCTTAATATTTATTAATTGGTTTTACCTAATCATTTTCATTTATTGATAGCTAAGAACCCGTGTTCACTCTCGGCAAATACTTTATCCAATATCCACCGCATAGATAAGTCTTAAATAACTCCAGCATACCTTGCGACAGTCTCGTGGGTTTCTCCACGGGCAGTCCGTCCAGCAGCGTGGTCCCACTGGTGGGATACAGGGTGACCACGCCGTGGGAGTTCTCCACTCTACAGTGCACGTTGGCAACTCCAGTGCCTATGACGTAAATGTCACAGGTCGGATCTGAACCTATCGTCACTCGACCTGCAAATACATTTTATAAATATTAGATATTTAACTTTAAAATTTCTGAAACTAGTTAAATACTAGTATATGTTTGGACGACATGCCTGCCATCTATAATAAAGAAAACATTTCATTAGCTGTAATAGTGATAATGGATGTTTGTCTTGTTGTATGTAGGTCGTGTATACCTTGTTTGATAGGATGCAAGGTGACCGCGGTGCTCAGTCGCCCGGTGCCCAGGCTCACGAGGTGGGGGGTGTTGGTTGCAACCCTGGAAGTAACAGGCGAGCATCTCATTGTTATAAGAATAAGCGAGGTCCGAAAACTTAAGCTTACTTTTTATACTTTAATTTCGTATGTGTAATGATTTTATACGAATATTAAAAATTTTAAAAAATATCTACATTAATTCTCCACTTTTAACAAAAAAATAAAATACAAACAAAAACAAAATAATAATTGTATGTAAGCAAAATACATGTTTGGTCAGATTTAGGTGTAGCCCTAAGACTCCGTTTACACTACAGGGTACTCTAAAAAATAAGTAAGTTTAATGTTCTTTAATAAAACATTTTAAATTGGAGTTAGTCCAGACTGGCTCAACTCACGGAAGCGAGACGTCACAACAGGAAATGACTGTTTATTTTGAGGCAATGTACCAGCACCCTGTGTAGTGCTTTGACTGTAATAGGTTGAATAGGTTGAAATCATAACTGGTTTGATATTCCTATAATGATTCATTTTTAAATTTTATCTTATTTGAAAAAAATCAATTTAATTAACAAATCGTTACAGCATATTTTGTCTCAAAGAGTATCATTTTATAACGACAACGTATAATATTTGGTATTATTTTTATATAGGGGCATTCCATAGTTACTAGTGGGACATTTTATTTCAGAATTCCTAATGTTTAGACCTTTCTATTTTGATCTAATATAAATGATCATATAGATATTTTTAAATTATTATGAGCCAACTTATTGAACCAACTTATCGAAAAATATAAATTATGTACGACATAATTGGAATATATTTTAGCGTTTAAATGATTGTCAAAAATATCTCACCTCCGCCTTCTGCGATGTCAACCAAGATTTTAGCCCAAATACTATACGTAGCAAGATTTGTCAAAAATCTATTATTTGTTTTTAATAAGGATACAATATTAGATACTATATTTTTTTATACATCTCTTGTTTTGTACCGTCGCGGACTTTCTAGTAGAACTTTTTAAGTACATTATTTTGATCTATCTCGCAGAGTTCAGCCTGCGTTTGCAACGTAAGCGCAAAATAATGTGTTTGTGTTCGCATTAGAAATCTTGAAATTATCAGTGGTTCTCTAATATATTAAGCATGTTATTATACATATAAACCTTCTTCTTGCATCACCTATCTATTAAAAAATTGTAGTAAATCGGTTGGGTAGTTTCCAAGATCTAAGCATACATCCAGACATACGGACAGACGCAGAAAGCGACTTTGCTTTATACTATGTAATGATGAACATAAACGTTATCAGTCATTTTCTAAAATTAGACACTTAAAATAAAATATTTATACGGATTTAACACGCGTATAATTAATTAAATTTAAAATTTAACCCCACGTTTAATCATTATTGTGACACATTTGAAAATCAGTAGACCGTGGAAACTGATAATAAACTCGATTGCCACACATCTTTATTAGTGGTTCTTGAAGAATTTGCAGCGCTCGGTCTATAGAAATGTGGTACGAGGTCTCTAATTCGTCCAAGACGATGAATAGGGTGGAGTGGTAGAGATGTTTTCAAATATTTGAATTGGATCGTTTCTTCTTCACTATCGCTAAATACAATTTGTATTTTTTAGCATCTTTCTTTCCTTTCACCTCTAATTTAACAAGAATGAAGTCTCCGATTTTGATGTTATTAAAACTGAGGTCCAGTCCCTGTGACTGCTGGACAAAAATTAAAATCACCTCTCCCCTACCCTTTAATACCTTGCACCACAAAAAAAATGCTTAATAATTCAAGAATTAGACAACTCTTAGTTTCTAAAAAGCTTCCTTTTAATACGGAAAATTTTAAGGTTAGAAATCAAACTTTTGTATGTTTTCATGTGAGTGGTGGGACCCGCTAAACGATCATTGTATTTATGAGCTTTATACTAAAATTCTTACCTTTTTCAATAGTATTTTTATGTTAAATTTAATTTAAAGAAATTCTTTCACTTTCCAACGCTGTCTCTGCCGCTCTCCTAATCGTACCACTGGTTCATAACTAAACGACAACTTGTCATCGTGAAAAAAATACTTTTACTCTTCTTTTTCGAAATATTTCTTACATATTATGTAAATTTAGTTAGGTTATATATTTCGTTAAGATTCAATTGGTTATGATCAAAACAATTAAAAAAATAACTCATTTTTCCATTTCCCGTGGAATGCTCCTGTAATTTTAAAATCTTCACTATATTCAATGACAATAAAATTCGCAACTATAGGTGTTTTATTAATATCAAAAATATACTTATATATAATTATAAATAATTTGATATCAATAAAAGTGATGGCCAACTGGTTAAATAAAAAATAATAATACTACAATACGTATATAAATAAATATAATATGTCCTATAAATATTTGACGGTTTGTCGTAAATAAATATAATCTGTCATGTGAGTTGCATCTGCTTCGTTTATTTTAGTGCGAGTAATAACTCCATGTTTAACAAGAGACTCAGGATATATACGAGTACGTGTGTTACTATTAGTGTCTGTTAAGTTCATTATGTTTATGACAATAATATTTCTATGGCTTATATTACTAGATATAAAAATATTATTTTGACGTGGACCCCTGGCAACAGCTAGTCATTAAATAAATAACTAACTACTTAAGTAAGTCATAATAAAGTGATAACCGTTTTAATAACAATAACTGTATTCAAACATAAACAACCGAGATCTGTAAAATGTTGTGAAAGTACCTGCTTATTGTATAATATCTTGTATACATACATTTTTCATGAATAACTATATTACCTGGCTCCTTTAAAATGAAAAAGATCTGATAAAAACTCAACTGTACTTATTTCTGATAGAAAGGAATTTTCGTTTCTTAACTATAAGAAAACGAGAAATCCGAGGACGTTGCTCTCCGTCATATTGTAGAAAAAAATAAGTCCGTATATTCGCTTACCACAATTCATTTTTACAATATTATGTACATTTTAATGTTGTGTGTGTATATATCTGTATATTATCCTGGGCGAGTGTGACAGTACAGTACGCCATATATTGTACAAAGAAAACTATACATTTGTAGGAAATTTTAAAATATAGATGAGCGTCGTAGCCTACCTACTAGATAAAACGAGAAAATTAAAACTGTATTAAATAACAAAGGATATTAGTTTTAATTATATATATATATATATTTATTACTTATATATATATAATATACATATATATGTATATATATATAAGTAATAAATAGGAACCAATCGAGTTTAAAACAATACTAGTTAATTAGTGTTATCTACAAAACATTAGTACTGCTGCTGCCTAATAAATACTAATAAATACTAATTACGAGTACTTTATAAGAGAAACTGAATTAAGTTTGATTTAAATTGTCAAGAGGTTGTTTTACGTTCAGCTTTCACGCCTCAGCTATTCGGTAACACCTATTATTCTTTGTTATTCCGTGATTTGTTTGTTTGTATTTATTACGTTTTAAACTAAATCTATTCTTAATACTAGCAAAGGTAAGATTTGTTAAATTGTTTTCTTTTGCTTTTGTGATTTAAAGATCTTTGGAAATAAACGACAATTTTTATTGAGGAAAGTTATCAATTATATCCAATATTATAAAAGTGATCTTCAAAATAATACAGCAAAGCAATTACAATGTTACTGTCTGTTGCCTTCCCGGGTTCAATCAGTAGGTTTATATTATACTAGCCGTGCCTGCGACTTCATACGCGTATATTTCAATTTTGATAAAACGAACCCTTTATACTTACCAATGTATATAAAAACTATAAACCTTCAAACTGATAAGCAGCAATGGTACGACAATAAGAGATTATTAACTTCTTTATTTGTTAAGCTATTGTTAAAAAAAAGAAAAGAAAATATAAAGTGAGTTCCATGACAATATATTCCCGAAAACTGCAACCAAATCGATTAATCCGTTTCTGAGATTATCGTGCACAAACATACAGACGTACAGACGAACAGACAAAATGAAAAATATTGTTTAAAAATATCTATAAAAATGTACAGCCATGTTAAGTTAATTTAAATTAAATTTAAAGAACGTGGCCTCTGGGAAACCGTCTCGTCGCTCTACCAACTGAGCTACCGTATCGCTGTCCTTCTCGGTGAATTAAGCATTCTATATGTGATCGTCTTTATAGGGAAGGGTGGTGACATCTATTAGGCTTCTTTTGATAAGCCTAACCAATATTTCTAACTTAGCAGTGTAGAGGTCGTGGGTTCGAATCCCTGCCCGTATCGGTTTATTTTTCATTCTATAAGTATATCAATTTGAAAAAGAAATGCTTTTGTTCTCTTGCTTATATAAAGGTATGTATTTTAGATTTATGTATGTATAAATTTGTATGAAATGATGAATTTTAGTTTTTTGAATGAATGAATGTATGTATTTTTTTGTGTGCACAACTAAAAGACAAACAGATAAATAGACAAAGATTTTAAAAATGCTGAAGATGGATTATGTTAGTTATCACTTCACATCCTGGTATATTTTTTTAATATTTTCAATGTAAAAAGACTACTTATCTACAGATTTATTATGTATAGAATAAGATTTGCGTGGTACCTTAATAGGTAATCACGTAATCGTGATTGACATAACTTTTGGAACGTACCTAGTTCCTTATTTTATTTCTTAATCGATTTAGATGAAATAAACTAAATGTTAAGTGAAGACTGTGATAATACATTCCTGAAAACTGCATTTAAATTGGTTAAGTCGTTTCTGCACAAACATACAGACAAACTGAAAAAAACATTGTTTTGGGTTCCCTTGCTCTTATAAAGGCCCCCCACTATGTTTTTTTTTTATATTTTCCATGTAGACAAAAGGAACAGTAACAGTTTAATTATATGTATTTAAAAAACGGCCAGGGTCGGCACGGCTGCCTGTTTTGGGCCCGGGTTGCACATTGGGAAGCTTCCACGATTTCGGCACTATTCCAGTCTTGAAAGAGAGGCGATACAGACGTGTCAGTACAGGAGACAACTCAGCGCGTGTCTTCGTGCGCATGTCTTGAGCAGAATGGCTGGTATACCATCAGGACCACTGGCTTTATTCACATCTGAACGACACAATGTTCTCCATACATCTTTGTTAGTAATGCTCAGATATGTTAGTAATGTTAGTAAAAAGTAAGTAAAGTCTTTGTTAGTAATGATTTCAGGCATCGAAATACCGCAGTGAGGAAGATGTGCTGGAGAAGCATTGCCAGTGTCTAGATGCGAATTATCAGCAAACAGAGAAGCAAATACATTCGCTTTCTCTGTCGCTGTATGGGCCAGAGATCCATCCGGCTTCAGCAGACGAGGGCAAGGCAAGGGTTGGCAGAGGTTTGACACGATCGCAAAAGACCAGAAAGCTCGACTGCCAGTTGGTCTGACAGAGCTTTTCGCCATTCTTAGCGATTATATTATGTATTCAAGGCCGTTATGTCTTCTTTACAACTTTGTGAAGTGATATGTTTTGTGACATTGTATAAATAATAAACTACTCGATCGCTACTTCGTGGTCACCCTAATCTCTCCTAATTTCGAATCACCTTTAACATTCAGACCTTAAGAGTGTTATTTCAACAGCAAGTAACGTGTAATAATTAAATCTTATAAATTACAATGAGCTTTATAGTAATGACATAAGAAACATATTGCCATGATAATAGTTCACGAAGCTAAGAATAACCTTCGTATGTAGCAAGTATTGATGAGTACTGAGAAATTTCTCTTCATTCATTTTGTAGGTTAGCTGTGTGTGTGTGTTTATGAGATGAGTCTAGCATCCAAAATACCTTAGTTTGCTTAATGTTTTTAAAATAAACCTGTTTATTTGTTATAATTTTTTTATTTATATTCTTTAAACATATTATTCTATTATGTGGTAGCAATAGATTGCAATTCAAAATGGCTGAAATCTCCGACGCCGATACTTTTAATCTTCGTCTCAAGGTCGGAACGGTAATGACATTATTGTATTATCAATGACCGTCTGAAAGAGTAACGACTGTTACTAGTTTAGATCTGTGTGTCGAAGTTCTCTTCTCGGCTAGAGAGGGATGCTATTTGATACTCGCAAGGATCCACGTGGCGATGATATTAGTAAGTACATTAAAACTAGACCAATAGGTCTGGTTATCGAGTCTAAGAAGTAACGTTATGCGCATTTGCTATACTTTAATACCAATATATAATAATTTGCTATATTTTGTTTTACTTTCCAGTAGTATCTAATCAACAAAAGGGTAAATGCAAGAATAGTTACGAAATACGAGCGATGTTTAGTTGGAAGGATTAGCGTGTCAAAAATATATATGTATAAAAGAAATGTTTCAATGTATTGTTTACCTACATGTTAAACTCGATTAGTAACTCTTAATAATTTTTATACTTTGCAAGACCTTATGACTTGCCATTGTAGTTTATATTATAGCAGTAGATTATTTTCCCATCGACTTGTTTACTGTGTTAACCTTCAATGGTTGGCCATTTCTTGGCCATCCCTGATATTTGATTCATGTACATTTACTTCCGATGTTGGTACTGTCAAATATATTAATGTTTCACAGAATATAACCCTATCCCACCGTCCGTCGTGTGTGAAGTTTTTTCAGATTATTTAGTTTAGATCTAACATTACACTTACATAACTCGCCCACTTACCTATCCGAGCCGAACGTTAGGCCTCTCGCGTTTCAATCTAGAATCTAGACTCGGGTTACCTGAGCATTAATATAGGATTATTTGCGGTTTTAGTGTTTATGTGATTTAATAGTTATGAAGATCTAATATGTATAGGTTAATAATTCAAAAATAATTCTTACGGGTACAATGATTTAAGAATAAGTCTTGCTAGGAGACTTAAAATTAAAATCACTCCAATAAACTGCGCTTCATAATCTTAAAATGATTAAAACTACAACATCATAATTTCCCTGCCTTTAACCCAACATCGTGCCCGCGCAGTATTTTTTTTCCTTCCAATCTTCCCTCGCCTTTGTTATTTGTGTAGACACTCCCTTATATTTCATATCGCCCTTCACGCAATCCATCCCTTGGTTTCCAGGCTACCTAACTTCTTACGTCGCACCAGATTTGGCTGTTTTGTTTATGGCCGGCCGCCAGCCTGTCGCCAACCTCCTTGGGAAAGCTCTTGTTGGTAATATCGTTACGCAACTGTTGTGTGATCCAGTAGGTAGTAGTGCGGGAAGCCGGGGTCGCATACCCCTATACCACCATACTCGTAGTACCATATGACTGGACAGGTAATATCACTATCACTATCCTCTCTGACTAGAAAAACTCTACAACATATTAGAAAAAAATACTAAATTAAATTGTAAAAAATGAAGAGAGAGCAGATAAAAAAAAAAACTATATAGTTTCTTGTAATAACTACTTTAATAAATACTATTTATTTGTTAAATTAATAATAAGAATAAGCTACAAACTACAAATAACAGTTTTTACTAGTAATAAAATGGTAACACCACTCACTAGAAAACTAGTAGTGTAACCTCGGATATTATAAGAGCTAGTAATGTCAAGTTCTTCAGTTGTCAATTGTCTGTTTTTGAAGGCAGCCACTGCACGTACAAAATTCATCAACCACCTCGATCGGGAACTTTTTCTTTAATGTTAGGAAAATCCTTCAAAGATACAGACCAGGTTATGTGGAACTCGCTGAACTTCAGGATACCCACTAAGCCAAACGGTTACCCTCACCGCCAGAGTGGGACCCACGCCCCGGCGGACTCGATCAGGAGTTTAACCCAAGTTCTTCAATGTGATGTAAACTGTTATTGATACACTCGATGTCTGTTCATAAGTACGTCCATTTTGCGTTTGCAATGAATCTTTTACTAAACGTAAATAAGCGGAGACCCCATACATTAGATATTACTCCACCTACAGCCTACTTGTGAATAAACATTTGCAACTTCGTAGTAAATACATTATTTGCATCCTAAGTACTATAACTCGTCAACAACTTCAATTCACGTTAGTACGACTTAGTAGTCAATTATGGTCACTGCAATTTTATTAAATCCTATTATTATTTTCAATTATTATTAAACTCCTAGTTAGGAAATAAATAAACGTGACTCAAATTGAGACTTTCGCTAAAATGATTCAGTAAGTCGTAAATATTTATCTTAAATATGGAGTAATCTTGTGAGTAATCTCCTAAATTTATGAAGTTCAAGAAATTTATGGAAATTATTATAAGTTTGTGGTAATCTAGTTTAATTAATAGTCAAGTAAAAATATATATTATATATCAGATAATACTATCATGTAGGCTACACATGGGCCATTAGATATAGCCATAGATATTTTCACACCATGTATTCAGACATTTAGTACAATAGATAAGATATGCAAACACCGCAAGAACTTCACTATAATTTCAATCCAGACCCGGACAATATAAATATTTATCAAACTAGAACTTTTGCGCGACTGCGGTTTGAACCCGGGACCCGTCAATACAAATATAATGCATATCCATGCATTATATTGTATTGACCATCCGGTTAGAACTTCACCACACATTCGACTATTCTATTTACTGAATATTTATTAAAATACACTTATTTTTTATTGGTAACATAATAACATAAATATTAACTAAACTATTTCAAATAATGTTGGAAAATGAATCACTCGACGCTAATAGAATTTAGACATCGTCCGTCAACGAGATGCAAAGAATAAAATA
The DNA here is from genome assembly GCA_959347355.1 of Napeogenes inachia. NCBI lineage: Eukaryota > Metazoa > Arthropoda > Insecta > Lepidoptera > Nymphalidae > Napeogenes > Napeogenes inachia. The sequence continues at coordinate 517,232 of OY365796.1, read as the reverse complement.
AACAAGACGCTGTACTAGTTACCATTACATAGTTACTAATACATAGTTACTAATACATAGTTACTAATACATAGAAAATACCAAAAACTAGTAATCTAACTTGGTTATGCCTCGAAGTTAAAAATTAACGGCCTTTAAACTAATAATGTTGTAGTTCAGACTGTTTTTTAAACAGTTATAAATAAGAATAATTTATTTAATAGTAAGTACAGTTTTTAAAATAACTTCATTTTAATATCGGTTCACTCTATTACAATCGCTTCTCTCAATTAATCTATGCCATCCAGGAATAGACAGGTCAATGACCCGCACATTAATTGTAACTGGAGTTAACAGATCTTTAGATGTTACATCCTCCATTCTCTGTTTATGTAATGTTTAGTTTTATTCAGTTATTGCCATGTGTTATTTTAAGTATATAAGTAATTATACATAGATCATTTACCTATATGCTTTTAACTGTTTCGAAATGATACCATCACAAGTCACAAACATATAGAAACTACATTGTATGTATCTACTTGTTTTCTATTTATGTAGGGTCAATTTATATGTATTCTCTAAATTTATATAAATATAGAATGAAAAATAAACCGATACGGGCAGGGATTCGAACCCGCGACTACTGGGAAACCGTCTCGTCGCTCTAGCAACTGAACTACCGTATCGCTGTCCGCCTCGGTGAATTAAGCATTCTTATCTGATCGTCTTTATCGGGACGGTGGTGACATCTATTAGGTTTCTTTCGAAAATCCTAACCAATGTTTCTAACTTTGCAGTATAGATAAACACTGAAAAGATGCCGCTATGTATAGCGACGCAATGGTGCTCTGGTTTGATTCCCGACAGGGACAGCCAATGTATGTGAGGAACTTAGATGTCTGCATTTCTGGGTTTGGTCGTTTATTAAATATATTCTCAGTATTTATAATGTTTATTTCTTTGTATTTGTATCGTTGTCTAACACCCTTAACACAAGCAAATAATTTGCTTACTTAGGGGTTAGATCAGTGTGTGTAACTTGTCCTGTATTATTTATTTAGTAGAAGATCCATATCTAATTATTATGTATTTCCTTCTTTTTCTTCTCAACAAACTCTCATATATGTTTATATGTCATCATTCAATTAGATTTATAATTCATTGTTTAATAATAACGTAAAATTCATGAACAGAGACTGGACAGGAAATAGTGACCTCAGGAACGCATCCCCGAATTTATAAAAGCAACAATATCGAACTTTATATCCTTCCTATTTACTCACAACTTTATAAACTTAAATTATATTAAAAATATCATCTAAGCTAAATCGTTCATAACCTCAGTTTAACATTCATCATGAACATCAAAGTTCTCGAGATAAGTACGTACCAATAAACACACTTATTAAACTAAACACATATTTCCGCGGTTAATTCTGAGAAGGCTGTCCTACAACGAACGTGCGTTTATCAGACTTATTGAAAATAATTAAAAATAATAGTTTTTGAGTATAATGATGCTGTAGGTATAACAGAGCCGATTGGTAAGGCTTCAGATTTGTAACCTTGTAACGCAATTAGATCACACACACACACACACACACACACGTCTCTATAGTAGGTACATGGAAGTAACACATGCGTGTTTGTTGCGTCAAGGAATGTGAAATGAAGACTAAATTAATAATTAAGTATAATAATAAACTAAACAAATCAATTCAATAAATTAAGTCAATACATTAAAGAGAAGCGTTAGCATTGTCTTCAAGTCGTTTTTAATATATATAAGGAACCTATAATAAAATATGAAAAAAATATATGAAAAAATAATAAGATATTTTGGAATTCTATGTAAAGGAGAAATAAATTCCTTTTATAAATCCATGTACGTATATGTACCTACATATTTTTCACATTTATTCCTCTTTACTTAATAAAAATATAACGAAAAGTGTATTACATACATACAAAAATTACTTGTAATAAATGCAGCCACTCATTTTTCGCTCGGCTGCTCATCCGTGTAATAAAGTAACAATAATTTCAGCTTTAAGGCGTAGCCGTAAGGTTGCGTTCTGGTAAATTGATCTAATATCTAATTTTGTAGGAATTGTTCATACAAAAGGTAATGGTTTTAAAACGAAAAATTAATTTAAAAAATCAATATTTTAATTAATTTAAGTCTTGCGTAATGATATGACATAATTAGGACTTAACCGATTTAAATGTAGTCAAGTACATATTTGCCATTGACTTCAATAAAAATGTATTTAAAATGCAATAGTACAAAATGCATTACCGTACAAGTCTAGATATTTCAGAGTCGTTCCAAAACAGTCAGGGTAATACTGACCTCAAAGCGCTTCCTTGCTCCCGTACATCGACTCCATTGATCGGGTCATCTGCCCTATTTGGCAAACCCGACATTTTGACCAATCCGACCTCTCCTCCAATCAGAAGCGGTCACGCGTCATTGTGACAGCGGATTAGCCAATAGGGATCATCACCTGGAAGAACAGTTAAAAATTTGAATTCGTAACGCGAATCAACCTACCGTATAAGGAGAACATAGGAAGTGTATTAATATCCGTTACATAACTGTTAAAAATGTTTAAGAAATCGGGTTTTTTTTACAGTTCCAAAATTATGTTTATTTTAGTGGACACGTTTTCCCAGTAAAAGTAATTTTACAAGGGACATTGACCTGTCAAATCTCTGGTAATAAAGGTTATGTTAAGTTATCCTGCAACCACCACTATTAACAATATTCAACATCATTATCATTGATTTAGATCATTATAAAACAACGGACTCATTAGTCTATTGTTAGTAAAGACTAACTCATCAGCGTATCAAAGTATAAGAAGCCCTGAGAAGTCAACAATCATTAACAGAACACTAAAATATAATTTAAGAATATTTCGTTACAGAAAAGAGACAATGGCTCCATTAATGTATCTTAATAACATTAAACTATCAGAGTATTAGAAGGAGAGTGTTTCTTTAAAGGATCGAGACATGTTTGTATCCAGTATTACTTGCTATCATTTTATGGTGAAGTGTTTTTTATACAAACGAAGGTTGAGAAACCCTGACCTCCAAGACCACACAGTTTGTCAATTTTATTTATGTACCTACTTGTATATTTTTTTCTGTTGTGATGATTTAATTATTAGTTCAAACTAACAAAACTATAATATATCCAGTCTTATTAATTATTTTAAATATCCAGTACACAACTAGCAGTTCGTTAAATCTTTACAACTAGTCCTGTCAATAAAGCCAAAAGTCAAAGAAAACTCCAAACATTGTGTAATTTTGAGGGTTTGTTGAGGAAGGTAAAATAACTTACCCTGTGATTTTGCAGTGCTATGGGGTGAACGGAAAGGGTTGAAAAGGGGTGAAAAGTGTATTTTGTTAATAACATTGTTAAAAAAAATATTAACGCGCTGCAAATTTGGGATTAGCTTTTTGTTACCGTTCTGTAACATATATTAAATTTGCAGCGTTTTGCAACATACGGAACATTGTTTATTATTAAAAAACAATGATATTTGTTAATAAAAGGGGTAAAAAAATTAGCAACACGCTGCAAACTTATAATTATCTTATTCATAGCAATTTGGAACATCTGTTAAATTTGCAGCGTTTTGCAACATACGGAACATTGTTTATTATTAAAAAACAATGATATTTGTTAATAAAAGGGGTAAAAAAATTAGCAACACGCTGCAAACTTATAATTATCTTATTCATAGCAATTTGGAACATCTGTTAAATTTGCAGCGTTTTGCAACACACGGAACATTGTTTATTATTTAAAAACAATGATATTTGTTAATAAAAGGGGTAAAAAAATTAGCAACACGCTGCAAACTTATAATTATCTTGTTCATAGCAATTTAGAACATCTGTTAAATTTGCAGCGTTTTGCAACATACGGAACATTGTTTATTACTAAAAATCAAACGCTGCAAAAATCAAAAATGGTTCTGAAAAAGTATCGACAACATGTTGTCGACGTTGTAAATTGCACCTTTTTACTAACTTTTTTATTCGAATTATTAACTAACAAAATTGATTTTTAGTAATAAACAATGTTCCGTATGTTGCAAAACGCTGCAAATTTAATATATGTTACAGAACGGTAACAAAAAGCTAATCCCAAATTTGCAGCGCGTTAATATTTTTTTTAACAATGTTATTAACAAAATACACTTTTCACCCCTTTTCAACCCTTTCCGTTCACCCCATAGCACTGCAAAATCACAGGGTAAGTTATTTTACCTTCCTCAACAAACCCTCAAAATTTCACAATGTTTGGAGTTTTCTTTGACTTTTGGCTTTATTGACTGGACTAAACCTCTAACTGAATCTAAATGTCGTAAATTAATTAATACCTCATAGATCCCAACCACTTGAACAATATAAATACTGACTAAGACCTCGCCCGTGGACTGCAGTAGCTGCTGCAAACAATTAATAATTAATGTTATACCTATTATCTAATGGATAGGTTACATTAATAATAACGTATCTTAATTTAAACGCGTCCTCCGTGACCTTCACTTTATTCTGTTTGGATTTGGACAGAATATATTTCATTACATACAAAACGTACATCATACTTGATGGTGATGATGATGTACAACAGAACCTCCCGATCGCCTATAATGTTTTTTTAAGTATGTATAGATAGATACATTTGCATGATGAAATACTTTTTTCTAATTTGATTCGCGGCTAACCAAATGCAACTATGGCACGGATAACGAGCGATCAAAATCAATTGGGTTTCTTAAATCGCTTCCCGGCCAATGCAACACCGTTTTCACAAGAGTCCATATTGTTTTACGATCACCTTACAACAAAACTAACTTACACAAGTGCTAACTACGACACTAATTTGTTTAACGAACACATTGTAGTAATTAGTATCGACTGTGCTGTTCTGATCTTTGTAACTTCAAAGAAATACTTAGTTTATATGTTCTTTAATGTAGGAATGTTTAAAAACCATAACTTTACAACAAAAGGAATTAAATCAGAGTCTGTACGTACAAATGTATGGACAGATGTATGTACAGATGTTCTAAGCAACCTCTGTCTCGATAATGGCAGCTGATAATGTTCCAAAAATAAACAAATCAATAAGTTTTATTATAATAAATTATATAATATAATAATTGTAGGTTGACATTATATTAATTATATAAAATATAATAAAAATTCCGAAATATATATTGCGCCGCGGTCTAAGTAAGGAACGCCGGGCGGTATAGTATAGTATAGTGTAGTACAGTGTAGTATAGTATAGTACAGTATAGTACAGTATAGTGTAGTATAGTGTAGTGTAGTAACCATCATTGTTCATGTAGTTTCTTAATAATTCGAGGTTAACATGTGGCTTTGAGCAAAAAAACCTAAATATTTGTTTATTGTTAAAAAGTAAATCCTAATTACCTTGCATTGAAAAAATACTTAGGTAGTTTCAGTTTGAGTATTATAGAACGTTCAAATCCTAGCGTGCCTAAAAATTGTTTAAGTGTTTAGTTCAAGGGTTATCTAATGTATGTTGGTTCCCTATATTTATTTTCATCGCATCGCTGTAAGCACCTGTTCAATAACCCAATAAAAAAATGTTGGAAATACAAAAACAAAAATACTTAAATAAGTGAACGGATGATGTTTCTCTGTGTGATAATTATTGAAATAAAAACCGGTCGAGTGCGAGTCAGACTCGCCGCACAAAGGATTTCTCACCTATCTTTCTAGGATAGATCTAGAAAAGAGAAAGTATGTACGGATGATCCATAGAGGTTCCGAAACGACTCAATTTCAACGAATATTTTTACTGAATATCTTCAGATTTACCCAGCGGGTAAACCTTTAAAGTTCGGTTGCAATAGAAGCATTTTAAACTCAACGAAAGATTTTTTTTACCGACTATTGTTTTTTACATTTAAGGATTTAAGGTCAGTTATAACGCCATGAATTTATTCGTGTACCGAGCTAAGTGCGGTGGTTTCATTCTTATATTTAATGTATTTTTTATTATGTATCGTAATTTCTTTATTTGCCTTGTTAACTTACTTGCATTTAAATTTCTCCCTTATTTAAACGGTCCCACGACGCAACGACTTCGATAAGTACATAATAATATTATTTTTAGAGGTCTTTTTGTATCGGGTTTTTTTTTAATATTTTTTTTCTGCCTTTTAAAGTTATGTTAATGGTTTCTGAATTCTACTAAATGAACCTACAGATAACATTTTCAATTGTTTAAGTATTTCTATTAATCTATCCTAATATTATAAACAGGAAATATTTCTTTGTTTGTTTGAATTGAATAGGCTCCGAAACTACTGGACCGATTTAATAAAATATTTTGCCTTTAGAATCCTACATTATCCTCTGATGTACAAAGGTTATATTTAATACGAGAAATATATGTATTATATTTATAAAATAAGGAACCACGTGAAAGTTTCGACAATGTAATAAATTATAAATGTATTAAGTAACATGATTCAAGACTTTTTCATATGGGTAGGTAGATACGTAGGTTTCACACATACGAATATTAATAAATATAAACATTTAGAATTAAAATGATTTACAATCACTAATAACACTATAATGAAGGGATTTATATTATCACTAGCTGTTGCCCGTAATTCTTTATGACTACGATCGTAAGCTATATAAATATATTTTACAGTCTACGTGGACGCAGTCACGGGCAACAGCTATCCTTAATGAAGTACGTTACCTCAGTAACTAAGTGTAAAAACCTTTTCCCTTCATGACAAGGCTTTTTTTCAAATAGAGCGGGCGAGGCCGCTAGGAACAGCTAATTATTGCATAAGAACCTCTCCCCCGCACGAATAAGATGTCAATATGTTGGAATTTCATCACCGCACAGCGGTCATCGCCTCCAATATCACCCTTACCACCTGGATGCGTGGCGATCCTCTACTGTGCGGTTTTCAAGGACATTTTTCCCACGTTCCACTCGCTTGTGGAACGAACTCCCTTCGGTGGTATTTCCAGATCGATACGACATGGGTACCTTCAAAAAAGGCGTTTACTCCTACCTACATGGCCGGCAACACTCTTGTAAATCCTCGGATGTTGCAAGAGTTCATGGGCGGCGGTGATCACAAGTCATCTGTGACCCGCCAGCTCGTTTGCCCTCCTCTTACATAAAAAAAAAAAAAAAAAAAAGACGACTATTTCTATTTCGACCAAACATGATCATCTCGACGAACATAGCTATCGATTTAAAAAAAAAATGCATTCAAATCCGTCCACGCGTTTGCCTCAAATTTTCCACAGACAGATGCACAGGTCGAAGGGTGAAACTTATAACACCCCTCTTTTTAGTCGGGGGTTAGCAAAATAATATGATATAATATTAATGTAATATAGACATTAAACATCAAGCTTTCTTATATATATTAATCCTACTTCCTACTAATATTATAAATGCGAAAGTTTGTAAGGATGTGTGTATGTTTGTTACTCTTTCACGCAAATACTACTGAACGGATTTTTATGAAACTTTGCAGTAATATAGCTTTGATATCAGAATAACATAATAAGTTAAAATTTATAGGGATTTATATCATTGGGTGATAAAATAACGATAACTGTCAAGTAAGTGGGAAAAATCAGCCCCCTGAGAGCTATATTGGCGTGCGCTGCTCTTATTGTTTGAGTTACACAAAGATAATTACTGTAAGATTATTTATCTAAAATAGTTCCAAATAAAAGTCCGCGACAGCATATATCTATCTTTTATGTGTAAGTCACTATGACCAAAATAGTGAACCAAACATACAATTTAATTGGATATTTTTTAACAATGCACATTTTAGAATATTTATCAACCTCTCAGAAAATTGATACATCTGTCACTTTAAGTATTGAATGTAAATAAATTTTGTGTTTTACACTAAGTAATTTGGAGGAATAGTTTAAAAGTTATCACGATAAGATTGACTTAAACGGAATGTCTAAAACGCCTAAAAGGCGCGACGCGCGGAGCGAGCGAGGGGGGAGCCGTCATCACTGAGTGCTCCCACCCGAAATTTAGTAAAAACAAGAGAGGTATAAAAATAATTACAGTACCTAATATTGTATCCTTATTAAAAACTTTAATGATACTTTTGACAGTGAGCGATGTCTGCCGATGTAGTAATTTTGATTGTATCACTTAAAATAAGTCATATAGAATACAAAAAAAGGGAAGTGGGAATTGTTTTACTACGAATTTAAGGCGTGCGAAGCCACGGGCAACAGCTAGTAATTATCTAAAAGTAATTATCAGATCTATCTCGTTGGCGACCAAAATAATATTTTTTTTTTATTTTTCAAACACCTTGCACAATCAATTCATTTACCTCAATGTTTTCTTCGCGCTTCTCGTTCATTACTTGCGCCGTGACTTGTGACTTGTACGTGACTAGAGCTAGTATTTGTTTCAATGGTCGACATTGAAACGTGTTTTTAACTCGCCTAAATATATTACTTCTCGATCTCAGCATCGATAGTAATTGAATGACTATTGAGGCCTCATGAGAAATTTATTTTTTTTCGTGCCGATTCTTGTAGAAAAACGTTAGTAGTGGATTTTAGTTTTTTTTTATAGCAAACTAATTACAATGGGAAAACATTTCAAGCTTTTTCCAAATCGATATTTAATAAATAATTGTATTTAGAAAGCACACGAATTCTAAAAACAAATATTCTTCCACTACAAACCTCTAGGAATGTTACTTAATCATTTTAAGCGAGTAAACTTAGTAAGTTTGTAAAATTAGTTTTACTACTAAAACCTACTTATCCAAATTGATAATTTATAAAGTCGGGTGCCAAGTTCACATACCTAGGTCGTTTGCTTTACTTTTTATTTTAAATTGAATAATTTATTATTTGAATAAGTACCGGTTAAACTAAAATAATCTCTAGAGAGGAAGTATTTTGCTGGTTGCTTTACAAAGGAAATAATACAAGACCCTGAAAAATATTTTTTTTTACTTTAATAAATTTAAATCTGAAAGTAAGAAATTTAACAAAGAGTTATTTAGTTATTATACTCGGCGTGTTAAAGTGATAATTTGTCGTATCAGAAATATTTAATTTCAATTCAAAATAATATTATTGACGACCCTAGATCTGTGTATTGATACAGATAACCTAACCTCAAAATAAAACTCGGTAAAAGTGGTCCGGATGGAATTGCTGTCTTTTTCAGAATAAGACTGTATGACAGTTCTACAGAACCCTCTTTTATACTTATATAAATTATGTAAGTATTGGGCATTAGAAGTATCTTAAATGCTCTAAACTGTCCAAAGTCACTTCAATTTCCATGGATTCAGGCAATGATGTTTCCACATGCAAGCCAAATGCAATGCTATCTGTATTAGCAAAAAAAAAAATCTAGTTTGAACTCTCTCATGAGTCACCAGGTTGGAGGTCTATTGCATAATGTTCAACATGATTTTCGTAAACCCCGGTCTATTTACAAATTTAATGACACTTGCAGCATATTTTGACTTTCAAAATTAGGGCCCACGCCTTTCCTGATCATAATGATCAATGATCTTCCTAAGGTTGTTCAGACTGCAAGATGTCTTCTTTTAGGAATTAATGATGCGTCTGAAACGCCAAGCTTTGTAGGTGGAAATGGATGCTGTTGCTAAGTGGTGTGCTAGAAATTCTTTACCTTCTAATATTAACTAGTGTAAATCCATTTACTTGCAAACATAAGTACATGCAGCTAGTTTATAAATTATGTTACGCTCCTTTGGAAAGAGTTAATTCTGTTCGTGACCTTGGATGGACTTTGACTTTTGTGAATCTGTGATGTGTATTTGTGAGGCTGCCAACAAGATACTAGGTTCCATTATAAGAACTTCTTCACAGTTTAACAACCTAAATATAGCTAAGGTTTCTATTCGAATGTTTCGTAGCAAGCTGGAATATGCCTCTTTCATCTGGGATCTTTATTAAAATAAATGGAATCTCATCGTAGAACGAGTCCAAAAAAAATTCCAACTTGTACATTTTTGTACAAGCGCCACTATGGGTACTATCCTTATCTGTAGTAGTCCTTTTTTGCGTACGGCATGATTGGAACATAACCGCTGTGTCGTAAGTGAAAGCAACTTCTCCTAGTGCACTATCTTCAGATTCTGCACAGAAAAGTAAAAAACAGCCCAGTGCTACTAGAGAACTTAGATATTTTAGTTTCATCGCGGTATCTCCATGATATCGGACTCTTTGCCCGGCGGCGGCGTTCCGCGTCTACTGCAGAAGCCAGCCGTGAGTGCTCGAAATGCTGCAAATGCACCCACAGTTCGTGCCCTACATCTGGTCAGCGATTGCTGAATCATTGTGAAGATATAGAAATTATTTGCCGATATTTTTTCTCTGTAAAAATAGCTATAAATATCTCTGTAGGTACCTTATCAAATGTTTTCGATGAATAATTTAATTTAATTTTGACTTTGGCAATAAAGATTCTTTTGGTTTTCTTATTTCTTGTATTTTTTGACAGGACTGTATTTTGATATTATTATTTTTGAACATTTTAATTCTGAAATATTTAATAATTATTTTAGATTTCGACTATTTGTTCTTTTTAAGTTCTAATGATGTTGAATTTTCAATGTTTTCTGAATGATGTAGATGTTTGTATGTATAACTCACTTGTCATTGGAGCGAGGCTCTAATATTGTATGTATCGATTAATAAAGAAATAAAAAATAAATAAATATATGCTTGTTCTACAAATCTTGACGGCATTACTATGTCATCGCATTTTAACTAACAGCCTTACTTGTAAAGACCTTATTTCTAAACAGTGCTTAGACGTAGGAAGTATGACCTTAGATCGAGGTCTGTTCGTTACGACACTACACCATGTGTTCGAAGTTTAAATATTTAATTGGCAATAACATTGACCGCTTATTCTTGACTTATATTCAAAATTTGAATTAAATTGTCTCCACATTTAGGGCATGAAGTATTCATTTAATTATAAATTTAAATAACCATCTTTTCTTTACAAATGTGTATTATAAAGTTAATAATAATACAGCTACTCGCTGACTTGTGCGTAATAAATTCAACGTGATCAAAAGGTATGCAAATCCGCGTTACGCAGAAGCACTATGTACCTACGGTCAAAACATACTTTCTATATACATATTAAGTAATAATGTAACCTGTAAAAGATTACAACATATTGATTGGATGGAAAAACATGTCGTGTTGCTATGATCCATGATAATATAAAGATTTTTGTTAATCAATTATTTATCAGGACATTAACAAAAGTAAATTAAACTGAGGCAGGCAAACATACAGACTAAAATTGTATCGTTATTATTAAGAAAAAAAATTAAATGAGCTTGCCCGTTCACCGGACTAGTAACCCAATATCAAAACCGTATTATTGAACATAAAAAATTTAAACTTTATTCCTAGACGACCTAATTACCTAGAACCCGCTGTACTCGTATTTAATTTGATTTGTGATTTTCTAAATAATCGTTCACTTTCGATTGCAGATAAATTATATAATTGATATTTTATAATATGTTACTTAGGCCAAGCTGGAATTGTTTCATTTTGAAAACATGATATCACACAATCGATACGATATGATCTGCAGAACATATTTTTTTGGGTGGTTAATAAACCAAGTAACGACAGAAGCTGACAGCGGCTGCAGCGTCGCCTCCACTGGTGTCTTCCATCAACCGGGAGTCCGCCTGGGCGCGGCGTGAAACAGATGATGATCCATCTGAGCGATTACTTTTATACTATATAATTAAATAGGTACTGCTGATTTTACATTATGATTGACAAATAACGATCCAAACATACCCCATAGTTTTTTTTTTCATCTGCCTGTGTCATGATTATATTCGTTTTTATGTATAATGATAAAATCATTTATCAATGATCAGAAAGTTGGTATACAGGCCTTGAATTTAAATGTATAATGTGTTTATATTAATAAATATATAATAGGTATTTTCACATGACTAAACAATTGCTATAAATTAAAAAAATAGCGTCAAAAACAAAATAAACAACTCAATGGGATTTAAGAATCAAAGCAGCGTGAGGAGCGTGGATTAGTTTTATTAAATTTACAATTTTAAAGAGCTAATTTGTATCATAAAATGATCCAGTTTTTCTTATTTATTACTGTGTTAATTCGAAAATATGAAAAAAAAAATACCAGACCATTTTTTCTTTGTTTTAGAAATAAAATGAAAAAAAAATATCTTTGATATTTTATTGGAAAGTGATCGAAATTCATAGAGGTAATGAGTTACATGACTTCTATACCGATAATAATAGCTTGTTTGGAGAAAGCCCTATAAAATTATATAATAATATTCCATAATTATCTATTTCATTTGGTTTTGATTAATAAATTAACTTACCATTTATGTTACTTTACTGTTACTGGTAGCTTAGTTGCAATTCGATTTTTACCTGTATTTAGCGATCCTCCGACGCAATGGTTTGAAAAAGTACATAATAATATCATTTTTATTCTTTTTAGTGGTCTTTATCTATGGAGTTTTTTTTTAAATTATGTTACTAATTTTCATATTATACTAAATGAACCTTACGTAGGTTCGTGACGAAACACTGGTGAATTTTTCATTCAAAATTTCCGCTCCAAGTTGCAGCAGTGTCCAAATAGTTAAGGCTCACATATGAATAATGTATTTAGAAACAAATGAAATCCCGATTCGTGTACTATTATAACAAATTATAAAAATATTCATCATCGTCACTAATCATCATTTGATTATCGTTTCACCGTTCATTTCCGTTAACTTTTGGTTGACAAGTTGAAACCGCAAAGCCAGACATCGAGTTGTTTACTCTTGATTTGAGATTCGACTCACAACTAAAACACTTGAGACCGAACACACTCTGAGAAGTTAAACCTAAATACCTCCAAAAATCTAGAAAAGATCAAAGGAAAGATACGATGTAATTTATAGTACATACATACTCTACACAAGGTAAAACTATAAGTATTAAATCTCATATCAATGTCATCTGATAAGGTTCACTGTATTATCTGTGTAGGTTCGTTTGTTTTACCTGAATACCTAACTCGTTGAAGATTACACCCTGATAATAAAAAAGTGATTCGAATCATATATACACTAATTCATCATAAACAGTTAGTAAATTAGTATTAGTCTCAAAAACATTATTTTTACTTAAAAGTCAATAAAAAGTTATAATAAAATTCGTTGGCGCAATACCTACACGGTTATAGGTTAGAGTCGACGAGTCAATCGAAATATTAACAGAGCATCTTCAAGATGCTGACCTTCACCGCAGCAGCTGACTGAGAGGCTGCATAATCTAATCTCAGTACTATCAACATATTAATACTATCAGATTACAGTGTATAGTTATTATATTCTATGAATTGATTGTTTACGTTCTTCTTGGAACTTACTAGTTATCGTGATACAATGTTTATAATTTAAACTCGTTGGTATGCGTGTGTGTGTGTGTGTGTGTGTGTGTGTGTGTGTGCGCGTGTGTGCAAACCAATGTTAGCATTTATTTTCAAAACCGTGGATGGGTGGTTTGTGTGTGAGGGTTGTAATGTATCAGAGGGCCCCGCAGTAAACATTGCTAAGTGCAAAATCAAAACTACTAGTCGCGATTCGGATTCACTTTTCAATAAAGTGTCTTTCATTGATTTGTGAAGATTTTTTATGTTTACATATATATTATATTTCAGCTACTAGATATTTAAAAAAAAAAAAACGATAGAGCTCGATACTTCAGTTTTTCTGTAGATTGTGAAAGAGAAAAAATGATAAATACAGAAAAAACATTTTATATATTTTAACTTATAGCGTTTGTTGTTTTGTTGTTAACTTTCCACGTTCAAATTGTAGTTAGATCCTAGTTGCAACTATTTGGTTAAAATACGTATATACTAAGTTAAATAATTCAAAGATTAGTCATATTAAATACATAGATCGGAATGAGGGCAGGCTCAATTGTTTAAACGCATTACTAGATGCAATTGACCCGCATAGCATTCACAACGGACAGCGGTACCTACTCCATTACTCACAACAATTATAGTTACCACTAACCCCGTTCGTCGTCAGTGGTACCACATCATGTCTGTCTATCAATCTCCCCTATGATATCTCCCAAACATATAATAAATAATATATTTACAAAGTAAAATATTCCAATTTGAAACATTTGTTTTGATAATTAAAATTTTATTTTGTATAAGAACCACAATCGTCTGGCCCGGCGGCACGTGGCGGCACTTGGCGGCTGGCAGTGCTTGCATTGAGTTCAATTGACTGAACACTAAACCTAGTGTGACTTTTGACGTTAGCCTGTCTTAGAGGTTTTGATAACCTCAAAACGTCAAAACTCGCACTAGGGGTAGGTACAGGTTCCTTAACCGGTGACTGGCACCGAGACAAAAAGATGATAAATAATTAATAATATTAGAAAACGTGATAAATTTCAGATCTTCATCAGACTTGATGGTTACAGTCAGATGTGTGGTGTACGGTGTACGGTGTGATGAACGCAGCACATTATTAAGATGCAGCTATCAATCTAAAGCCTAAAAGCAACAGAACACTATTAAAGAAGTTGAATCCCAAATATTACGAATATTAAAGTTCAGTGAATGTGTTATACCGTACCTACATACGAGTAGGTGTGTGTGTCTGTGTGTGTGTGTGTGTGTGTGTGTGTGTGTGTGTTGTGTATGCATACGTACGTTGACGAAATAACATAAAGATGACATCACCCAGCCGCAACTTGTCTTAACCACAAGAAACTTAGATAACACAAATTACTTTTTGGATAACATTAACGGATTTGTATGAAAAAATATTATCATTATTTAGGTATTTTCCCTATTTTATATTCCTAAATGCAAAGCAATGTATAAAGGTTACACATTTTTTTTATAAATTATTCCCACAAAATATAATTGATATTAACAAACGAAGCGGTAATGAAGCATTCTTGCTCAATGCTTTTGTGATTTTGGTTACTTTTTGTATTTTTACCGCTACAGCGAGTCTTGTGATTTGTTACGGACAGTAGCAGTTGTTTACGGCCATTTAAAGCCTTAAAGCGCTTTAGTGTATTAACTGACTAATTATATATTTGGTAATAGTCGCCCCTTCATAGAAGTTAAAGAAAAGGAAATTCGATACACAATTTTACCTTCACACCACCACTTTCATCATAGATTGTACAGGTTTGTTATTTATAATATACCAAAAACATAAACCTAATATGAGAGCCAAGTATAATTGTATATTATGCCTTGGTCGTAAACTAGTAATTTATTAAGTAATTACCAACTAGATAGCCATTGAAGAGCCCTATGTTCTATGGCTAGTTTCTACAGCAAGCAAGCAAGCAACATTTTCAGAAGAAATAATATCTTACATCGGTCTTCTAAATAAGATCAACATAATTCCTATATGAAAACCGACCTAGTCAGATCTTAGGTCTCAATATATTTTATTTTTTTTATATCTTTTCCACTTGGAATCCATATCAGAGATGGCCTGTGTATTCATATTAAAAATTATACGTCAAAGGGAAGTGTTAAGAGGGCATACTATGACACCATACTTATAGATTAAGTCCTTCTGTAAAAAGAGACGAGTGTATTTTTTGAATTGTGATCACTGTTTCACAAACGTGTTCGATGGGAAGGCTTATTATGGTTAGTGTTGAAACGAATAAAAATTACATTTAAAAATCTTAACTTGACACCCAGTTAGGTCTGAAATTGGTCTTGGCTCTTATTTCACACTTATTCATAATAAATTTACTAGCAAATGGTTTTTGTAACTCTTTTGTATGGTGTTATACAATAAGTATTATATAATGGTTCATATGACTGGTAGATCATAATGCTTTATTGTATAATAAAGTTTAAATAAATAAGAATAACCCTAACGATGTGCACAAATATTACTACTCATTAACGTAAGAAATACGAAAGTCTATTGCCTATAATACTCTTGGTTAAAAGTAGTTAGGTATATGTATTAAAATTGATGTTTCAATTAAAAAAAGGCTAGTATTCCACATGTTACATATTCAAGTAAAGAGCTTAAAACCGACATAAAGAGCTGTTGTCATGATTTGTAGATTTCTACATTACAGACACTATAAAGTGTTCCTAATAGTATCATTAAATTAAAAAAAATATAAAATCTTATTACTTTTCGATTTATACCTTTTGTATTTACCGAAATACATTACAATTTTTTTATTTACACTACAAAATTACAAATTTGAATTGTTTAATTAATATAAGAAATAAAAAATAAACTTGATTTAAATGAAGTGATGTTATAATATAAGATTATAGATATACATACATATAAAAGTATAAGAACACACTTTTACGTCACAAATAAACATTCAATTAGAATAGATCATAGAACAATTGAACAGCTGCTACAATTTAGACAATAAGCACATTTAAAACTATAAAAGCAATCTGTCACAAGTTTGGTCACAGTTAACAGCCACTGCAGCAAAGCGGCATCATTGCACTTTGACTTCACATATTTAGAGCATTTGAAGAGTCGCGTTAGAAATTCAAAGGAAAGGTACAAGCAGCAAATTAGATTAGGTTGTAAAAAAAACCATTGTTCTTTACCCTCTGTTACCTTTAAGAACAAAGTAAACATAATTAAAACATTAATCAATACTATTCAAATTTCAGTTCAGATCTTCACGCTACAATATGTTAGATTTTATTTAAATATAATCAAAATCTTAGGTAGGAATTGGAAGAGGTGTTTTTATAGATAGCATTCATATGAAAGTGCCCTCCGTTACAACTAACAGCTGTTTCTCCAATTTAGAAAGCGGTGGAGTAGATTTAACAATATTATTGATACTATGACTCTATATATCGTCATATAAGATGGTTTTTAAGAAACAATTATATTATTGAAAATGATATAAAATATATTTTATAATATGTGAAGATGTTCATATAAACCTCTAGCAATAGTCACGACCAAACATTACTTAATGGAGCTAACTGAAACTATAAGTATTATGATAGACGCAAAACTTATGTTGTGCTCAATTGGACAAGAGAGTAAAAGTCTATGAAGATGTGGAAAACCTATCCTTAGTGTTACTATGTGCATACTACAATTTCCTTTTATTAAATCTGGCATAGCCTCCGTTTGTGTATGTAATAAATTATTATTTAGTTTTAGTCACTTAGATGCTGTAAACTATCTTTTGTATACTTTATTTATTCATTAGAAAACAGTGTGATATTGTTTTAACAGTATAATTGACAACCCTAATTGTAACTGATACAATCATAACTTAGATAGGTTTATTCTGATATGATTTTTAATCAAATTATTTTTCAGAATGTTAATTTATTTTTAGTAAAACTATATTTTGAGCAGAAATAGTAATATAATGAGATTTGAAAATTAAATAAGCATTAATGTGTCTCACTTAATTTATCTTTCTTTACCCCCCAGTAGTACCAGTACAGGAGTTTAACTTACAAAAATACACCAACACTCTTTTAGGAAAAATTAAACCACAGTTACGACTCCTAGCTTCCTCATGACTCCAGACTTGTTAAAATTCCTATTATCTATTTTGGTTAATGTGACTAATCAATAAAACTAAAATATTGTATTTTCAGTCAAAGGAATAAAACCTGCATTACAATAAAACAAAGATTAATCTTTGTTATTTGCTCTATCTATTCTATACTTAATATAGAATATATAGAGCAAATAAAAAAGTTTTGATATTTACAAAAACATCTGAAGTGGACCACCAATTTCTAAGTATTTGTTAATTTGGTACTAGTATCAAAGTTAATTTTAAGAAGTATGTTAGTCATACAAAGAATAACATTGTTTCTTAGTTCTACTTTACCCATTGGTCTGTAAAAAATAATTTAATCTTTTAATTATTTTACATAACTGTGTTTCCATTAGTTATTAACAAACAAATTTGTACCATATAAGTATAAAAATTATAGGGCATTTCTTTTAAAATATAATATAAATTTAACACACCCTGAGGTTAATTTACAATAATTTATACATATATATACATGTATGTTTGTACAAGAGCATGTATCTTAGTAGTGTAAACAGGTTTCTATACTTTTATTTCTATATAGGTAAGAGTGTTGTGGACAATTTGCATGTTTTTTTTGAGGATATTTAATTTTTATGCACATCTATAAACATATATATTTTAACTTCTGATGTATTTTTTGTTTTAACATTTTCTTTTGTTGGTTGATTTTGTATTATTGGAAAAAAATATTAAACATTTTGGATCATAATTCCTATTTTGTTTTACTTCTTTCTTTATTTATTAAATCCGTAATTAATTATACTTATAGAGATAGTTACTTTGTTAACTTAGTAAAACAAAATCCATAGTGTAATTCGTAGCAGATTTACCGACCATCGAGGTCAGGCCAAAGTAAAAAATTACAACGAAAGTCATATAAGGAAAAAACATTGCATTGTTCATGATTGGTTATAAGTTTTGAAGTAGAAACAAGGAATCTTTAAAATAAGAATAATTAAACTTAAACTTACCAAAAATGTTAAATGTTGTCTTTTCTCTTATTTTTTCTACTAATACTGTAAGTTCACAATAAAAGCAAAACACAAGCACTGCACAATTAGACCATAATTAGAGTTTAAGGCAAAGCAGTATTATAATTATCCGATGGTCACAAAACAAAAAATCATATAAATACATAAGAAAAGGGGAAAATGATTTCATTAAATAGATAAATGTAAACAAAACAATCACAAACAACACCCCACCTAACCAAATGACTAACCGACCGAAACCAGGGTATGTTAACTCAGTACTAGCATTCCTCCGCATTCCTGAATCGGCTTAGGTGTGCGAGTAGGATAGCAGCTTAAGTCGTTCCATCTTATGCATCACAGTGAATTAAAACGTTTTAAATCACTACTTTATGATATCTATAAAATAATAGAATATAGTTTTTATGAATTCTAATTATTTTATTATTATGGTAAAAATAAGTTTGCTGACTTATAAGATAATTTGAACACGTTAAAGATTTATATTATTCGAACGTTTCTAATGATGTACCGCGTTAAAAGAAACTTATTGTATTTATATTACAATGTTGTATTTTAAATAAAGTAAAAATTGTTTCATTTGTTTTTATTTACTCTTATTTTCATGTCAACACTTTCTGTAAAGCTACTTATTATAAATGTAAAATGGTTAAACACGTTTTTCCATTTTTCATTTATAATAAATAGCTTTATGAAAATTAAAATTATATTATTAAGGAATTCGTAAGGAATGCGCAGTATCTGCATACCAGACATTCCAAAGTAGTTTTCGTCGGCCTAAGTCTAGGAGGCGCTAGTAGTCCAAACCTCGGAGTCGGCACTCTATTTATAGTACTCTGTGACCGAAACTAAAGCGAAGGTTTCTGTTTTGAGACCTGAAGTTGATGTCAAGATTCAATCCATACAAGACTTCATAAATTAGTCTGTCACTTCTGTCACCTGTCAATAGAGTGACGTTAAATTACTGATCTTGATCTGCCTTGGATTCTACTTAGCTACAAGATGAATATAATATAATTATTCAAAAATATTACTAACTATTAAATACGTTAAGCATAGGATTTATCTTGTTTTCTTCTAAAAATGAGATAGAAGAATTCAAAGATATTTTTTTTATCAGGCAATTTATTTAACTTTTTAACTTAAAATATGTCAAAATCCTCAAAATTAAATTATTTACAGCTGAGAATAAAAATCTTTAATAGAAATCATTAATCTCGAAAGTTTCAATATAAAAATGTAAATAATACTGTTTCATTAAAAAGAACATATTATTAGCTGGATGTTACAAAGAATTATGTTTTTCATTGTGCAATAAATATAGTTAATTTGTACATTGTCAGCCCAGCCTCTAAGTTAGTAGCTCAAATTTGTACTTTGCTTAAAAAGGTAAATGAATATGACTATACTTTCTTAAAACAATAAAAATTTTCATATCGCTCTTTTCTTGCTTATGCGGGTTTTGTTAGTCTTAAACTTTTAAATAGTATTTATTTCAGTAATATTTAGGGTGACAAATTGAAAAGCAGTATGTTGCAAATTAAAACACTTTATTTAAACATGTTACATGAGTAGTCGTAATATTTCTTTACATTAAATATACATATTTCTGCAGCACCACTTTATTCATTTGTTAGGCTATAATTAATGCTTCTTTGAAGATCTGCAAATAAAACAACGTATTTTTTAAAATAAAACCTATCAACTGACTTTCATATAATTTGAATTTCAGTGAATGTTGATTTTGATAGCACTGTTTTGTTTGTATTTTAAATTTAACAATAACACTGTTGTGTTAATGCCTAAAAAGAAATTAAAATAAAAGTTGATATCACTTGTAATTTACACCAATTAATATAAACCTGAATTTTGGTGAAAAACGACGCCTCCTGGCTGCATTGTTTTCTATGGATACCAGTTTTTCTTTGGGGGGTCCGTATTCAGTAAAACCAGGAGGTCCGTACTCTAAGAAACCTTCAGGCGCTTGCTCCAAAGATCTGATAAAAGATGTATGTATGTGTTATTTAAATAAAAAAAATAAAATAATAGTTTGTTAAAAATAAAATTATAATACTTGTAATCCCTTACCCAGACACCGTTGGCGTGTTTAGATTCCTGAATTCCACCTACAAAAACCGTAACATCATTAATATACTAATACATACATTGTTTATATATCAAATATATTAACACAAACATTATTTTTATATTAGAATAATAAAACAGCACCTGCTCTGATGTAATGCCATTCTCCAACTTGGCGATGATGTCAGGAATATTCTGAACTGATGATTCAGAATCAGTTCCACTGACCGTCACCTCCTGGCTTGCTGATTCAGTAGTTTGTACAACTTCTTCAGATATCTCACTTACATCAAGATTCTCTTCAGTTGGAACGTTCTCAAACTGTGTTACTACTGGACTTGCTTCACTCTCGACAATTGTTTGTGATTTAATTTCTTGGTCATCTATTATTAGTTGATCAATATTTGCTGCCAATGTTGTTTGTTCTGCAGACTCTGTGACGACTTCTTGCTCTGGTGATACTTCAACCGTAGCTATAATCGATTTCAAAACCACTATTTATATATTTTGCTAAAAGTTTTACTAGATAATTTTATTTGGTGTAAAACAAATCTATAACAACTGAAAGGCCACTTTTCTCGTCCCCGACTAGACTTCTAGAGAAAGCATTTCTAAACCCTCTTCAAAATTTTAAACTTGATTAGATTTATTTGTTAATGTAAAATACCGATTTTAATTTATAATAAAAGGTAGAAGAGCGGTATACGATTTCCAGGGTGGGGCAGCTGCCCCCCCTGGGTACGCAAATGTATATATTAATTATTAATTAAAACCATTACCTTCGGGTACACCTGAATGACTGGACTTTTCTTCAAAACTAAAGTTCTGCTCTGTGACGACATCAGGCAGGCCCTGGTTAATAATGTTCTCAGACAGGGCAGGAGGTCCGTATTCGTGAAGAAAATCTGACCCTGATGCCTCTGAGCTGTCTAAGCTGCCCAAATCAGCTGTGGGGTTTTCTGCGGGATTCTGTTCGACGAAGTTTTGAGATGAAATCGCTGGAGGTCCGTATTCACGAAGGGTGTCAGACCCTGAGGCCTCAGATGCGTCCAGAACCAAATCAGTGATTAAATTTTCTGAGGGTTTCTAGAAAAGGTTTTTGAAAAAAAGAGTTTTTGAAATAGGATTTCTGTTTTAATATAGGACGTAAAAGTTAAGGTTTCACTAAGTTACAACCTTCTAAATATTTATTAAGAAGTATTCTTAAGTGTTACTTAGTGCTTAGTGTCAAAATATTTAAAACGAAAATACAAAAAACAGTACCCCAATTTCAGATGGTAGATAGAATGCAGGTCCCTCTGGTTTCCACCCGCTGGGTAGGTAAGGTCCGGAGCCCTTAGCTGCCACGGAAGCAACCGCAATAATGAGAAAAGCAAAACCCTGCAAAGAAAATTTGGAAAAACAAATGAAGTATTTCAAATTAAAACTATAAAAAATGATTAAAGTCAAAGTATTTTTTTACTTTCAAATACAGAGGTAGATTGCACTTATTAAACGTCAGACTCTAGTTGCACGGTTCAATGGAGAAAAATCGACAAAAAAGCTTCATATTTTTTAAATTAACGTTACATATGAATTATTATACTGTTGTATAACCTTTCATTCGAAAAGTCACAGTCATAATTGATGTGTTAGAACAAATTACTATTCAAGAAAATTTAACTAACCACACCACTACTAGTTCTATGATACTGTGACATTAACAAAGCTTATACATTGTAAATAGTATTTATTAATCCACTTGAATTACCTTCATGTTGTTGAGATACTGAGATCTTCGAAATTCTGATGTGAATGATGCTGATTCGACTTCGAGCCCCAATTTATATGAAACTAGAATTTATTAAAATAAATTCAAACATCCCAAGGTTCGCAAATATTTGTAAAGTATTGGATTGAACTTTGAATTTGGAGCGACAATCAAGGTTCATTTTATTTAACTATCGGATCTAAATCGTGATGCTGCGAGACAAAACATAATTGGCCTCTAATTATTTGAGATCTTTTACAAGACAACGAAAATTATTCTAATATAGGATAGGCTTTTATGATTAAAAAACACAAACGCTTTCCTTTTAATAAAAAACGTTGTTAATTATTTTTTAGTCGCATAATGAAAAAGTAATTTGTAATATTGAAGAAGTAAGAAAAATATAAATATTGAATACTATGTTTACTATTCTAGATAATAAAATCCTCCTCATGGGTGAATTACTGTACCTATTCGGGAATTAGTTCATCCATTCATAAAGGGGTAAAAGTTTTTAAGAATAATTGGTTTTTCAAAGAAGTACTTAAGAAATAGGAAAAAAGTTTTATATTGATCCTTAGAAAAAAAAAGTGTGTTAATGTGTTCTATATGAAAAATACAAACACGAACTATAATTCTCTTCTATAATATTTTATTGAGACTATCGACAAATTATAAATAATTTCTTATACATAGGATGTTTTCTCCCTCTCGAGGGAGGTCCGAGTGAACTTCGAGGGTTACCGAGCACTCCCTCCGGACATTAGACTCCTCATCACCCGTAAAAAAGCCGCGATTAGAGCCCATGACCGATACCCGACAGATGACAACCGACGGAGGCTGCGCCGTCTTCAGAGGGAGTCGAGACAAGCTCTCGACGACTTCAGAGATAGCGGCTGGGATAGGACACTTGCGACGCTCTCTCCAACACACCAGGCATTCTGGCGGTTGCAGAGAGCGTTGAAGGCGGACACTGTCTCAGATATGCCTCCCTTGGTTGGACCTAACTCCGCCATCGCGTTTGACGACTCTGACAAAGCTGAGTGCTTAGCCGACAGTCTAGAGAGCCAGTGCCGTCTGTCTGCTCAATCCGTTGATCGCGATCATGTCAAAATAGTCGACAAATCGGTCAATATAATGTGTTCTCAGCCACCGGCCGGTCCGCCAATCGAGGAAACGAACCTAGACGAGGTGACGTCCATAGTTAGGGCGCTTCACGTCAAGAAATCGCCAGGTCCCGATAGGATCACTAACAAAGTGATAAAGCTTCTTCCGCCTCCTTTAATTTACCTATTGGTTACCATTTTTAACGCTCTACTGGCCGGTTGCTCGTTTCCGGCCCAGTGGAAAGAGGCCATAGTGATAGGGTTCCATAAGCCGGGCAAACCCCGGCATCTGCCTAGTAGTTACCGTCCCATTAGTCTTCTTAGTTCCTTAGGGAAAGTATATGAGAGAATCATCCTCTGTAGACTTAGATCGGAAGTCGAGAGACTCAAAATCATCCCAAATGAGCAGTTCGGCTTTAGAGCCAACCATTCATGTTCCCATCAGGTGCAACGCCTCACGGAGCACATACTGATAGGGGCCACTGTGAGGGCCAAGAAGCATAGGACAGGAGCGCTCTTCCTCGATGTAGCTAAGGCGTTCGACAGGGTCTGGCACAATGGACTGGTGTACAAGTTATACCAGTTCAAGGTGTCGGACAGACTCGTACTCATCATACGGGACTACCTGACGAATCGCTCCTTTCGCTACAGAGTGGAAGGCGTCTTGTCAACCCCCCGCCCCATCAGGGCGGGTGTTCCCCAGGGTTCAGTTCTCTCGCCCATCCTCTATTCCATCTACGCTAGCGATATTCCTAGACCGCCATCTAAAGTGCACCTTGCCATGTACGCGGACGATACCGCGCTTTACACGTCCTCTAAGGATCACTGGGAGATATACCAACGTCTCCAATCCGCAGTCGACTCCCTTGAGAGTTGGCTGCGGAAATGGCGGATCGAGGTAAACCCTGAGAAGAGCGTTTCGGTGCTCTTCGAACGGGGCCCCCCAAGGATCCTCCCGCGAATCAAACTCTTTGATAAACCGATACCTTGGAAAGACGAGGCAAAATACCTAGGAGTAACGATAGATAGAAAGTTAGTTTTCACTGCGCATATTAGGACCGTTCGTAGCAGAGCGGCCTACATATTAGGTCGTTTATATCCGCTGTTAGGCAAGCGGAGTAAAATGTCCCTTCGCAATAAGGTGACACTTTACAAAGCTTGCATACGTTCCGTCATGTCCTATGCGAGTCCCGCTTTTGCGCACGCTAATCTGAAACCCCTTCAGGTGATTCAGAACAGGTTTACACGGATTGCAACCGGGGCGCCGTGGTTCGTACGCAACATCGATCTCCATAGAGACTTGAACCTTCC
The DNA here is from genome assembly GCA_959347355.1 of Napeogenes inachia. Taxonomy (NCBI): domain Eukaryota; kingdom Metazoa; phylum Arthropoda; class Insecta; order Lepidoptera; family Nymphalidae; genus Napeogenes; species Napeogenes inachia. Next base: position 492,300 of record OY365796.1, on the reverse strand, counting down.
GACCATCGCTCAGTACTTCAAGGGGCTTTCCCAAAAGTACTTTGAACGTGCTGAGCGACACCCGAACCCACTGGTGGCTGACGCCGCAGAGTATAGACCACGTAAGACTACTTTAGTCAGAAAAAGAAGACCCAAGTCGGTACTCGTTGACCCCGACGACGCGTTCACAGTAGGTAATAACGTGTACGCGTAGGCATAATTGACACCACACAACACACAGACACACACCGTCTGTACCGGTATAGACGAGGTCCCAACTGAGTAAGTGCTCCGTTGCTCCGGCGTTCTGCCGTCGGAGGACGCTAGTGTCCAAATTTCCTTAGCTTCCCTCCTGACTAACGACGCCCCGAGCCGAGGTCCGTGTCTCAATCTGAGACGCCCTCGGGACGTCGTTCCCCATGGGGGCCCATCTGGCCCCCCCTTTTTAAGGGTGGGTCTCCTGACCCACCCATTCCCCCAGTGACGCTGTAATAGCCAACAGGGCTAACAGCATAGACAAAAAAAAAAAAAAAAAAAAAAAAAAAAAAAAAAAAAAAAAAAAAAAAAAAGGATGTTTTCTCATTAAAGACCATTAAATACTATTAGGTATCTCTTTTTTAGAAGGTCTTAAGAGTGTTTTTCTAAAATATGCGCGGAAATATTGTCATTACTTTTGAATTAAGAACACGCCAAGTATGATGTATCATATTTAAGTAAACTGAAATAAGAAAATTACTTCCAGTGCGTTTTTAGAATTTGGAACGAAGAGCGCGCCGCCAATGTTGTATGGAACGTTGTATGGAACGTTGTGCTGTTTGAAATTAAAACTCTTTCATCTATCGTACACATTGCGTTCTCGTGGCTGTATAGACACAGATGCGTTTACCTTTCGGCACAAACTAGAGAAAAAATTTAAAGCGGAGTTCGTTGTTATTTTGTTAATAAATAATTAAAATTAGCTTCGATGATTCTGAAAGTGAAAATGAAATGAACATTGGCTACACTCCATCAGATTTAAGATCGGAAGCAAATTAGCGATGGAAAACCTGCTTTCAGCAAAATAAAAAGGAAAATATATGAAAGTGTATGAAAATTTCATATAATGGAAAAACAAATCTCGGAAACAGCGATTTTGGCGTATTTCAGTAAAATGAATAAGCTAAGCTAAGCTAAGCTAAAATTAAAAAAAAAAACCGTCAACAATGTACAATTCATATTAAAATCGTCTTCGACTTGAAGAACTAAGGAAATTTAACAACTTTTCTAAAACGACAATCGTCTGAGTTTAAAAGCAAAAAATCGAAGATTTTGACTGGTGAAAACATAAAGCGGTTTCTACTCGAAGCCGCAGATGATACCTATATATTTAGCGACAAAGGTAAATGTAATTCTATTGTACTTACTAATATTAAGAATGTGGAAGTTGGACAAAATGTTTGTTTGAGACACAATTACTTAAGCAAAAATGGCTAAACTTATTTGGTTGAGTTGGTTGAGTGTTGGTAAAGAATTGGTTTCGTTCTTAATATTATATTGTTCCTGAAAGCCGCAGCTTGATATTTATTTTTTGTTTGTTACAGGTTGCTCTGATTTTGGTCGTTAACGGAGCACGCCGAAGTGTCGAACTCTATGATATTACTACAAAAGACATAGAATGTAATGATAACACAGCAATAATAACCTTGCGCGACACTAAAACAAAGATGACCGGATATTTGTCGTCCGAGTTCCGTTCCTCGAGGAGAGTCGTCCGCTGATAAGGAATATCATTGTCAAAAAATATCAAAAACTTCGTCCAGTGGACACAAAATCGGATATATATTTTCTTGATCTTTCAGAAAGGGAAGTGTACGAAGCAAACAATCGAAAGACACAAAATAGCTAAAATGTCTAAAGAAATAGCAACTTATTTAAACTTAACAAATCCTGAATGTTGCACTGGACATTGTTTCCGCAGATCTTCAGCCACTCTTCTTGCTGATTTGGGAGCAAATTTAACTACTCTAAAAAGACACGGAGCTTGGAAATCCAATAAATTGGTTGAAGGCTACATCGAAGACTGTTCAGAATAAAACTGAAATAACATATATAAAATATATATTAAAATAAAAAAAAAAATTTGAATGCTAAATAACATGTATTAGACATTCAGTTAGCTACATGCATTAACAAAAATTCCAATACTGAACAGTCAAAAAACCAATTTGTTTGCACGTTTCCATACCAAAGTGCGCCGGCCGACCGTACCGCCGCAAACGCGATGTCCCTATATTTTAAATATGTAATATCTTCGAAAATATTCCTTTTAATTACATGCAGTACAGGGCTATATTATTTAATATTAAATGTAAAATATATTTAAGCCACTAAATTAGGTAAGGATTAATGTTATATAGCTTAAAATCGCTTCGTAAATAAGCCATTATTTCTCGTAAAAAATAAAGGATAAAAATGGCTATTGTGGGTTATCGCTAAGAGATAAACATATACCTACCATCGCGGACTTTCTTGTAGAACTTTTTAAGATATACAATACTTAGAACATTATTTTGATCTATCTCGTAGAGTTCAGCCAGCGTTTGCATTGTATGTAAGCGCAAAACAATGTGTTTGTTTACGACTTCGCATTAGAAATCTTGAAATTATCAGTGGTTCTCTAATATATTAAGCATGTTATTATACATATAAACCTTCTTCTTGCATCACTTTATCTATCAAAAAAACTGCATTAAAATCCGTTGTATAGTTTTAAAGATTTAAGCATACATAGATACAGACGTAGGGATAGACGCGGAAAGCGATTTTGCTTAATATTATGTAATGATTTACGTATCTTAATTTTTGAAGTAGGCACATCATAATTCATTTGTCCATTTAGTTTAAGAATTCTGTTGAATACATTTTTTTACTATTCTTCGTATGGATTGAACTGCTTATAACATTAAGATTTAATTGCTTTTTATTATTGGAATGTAGTTCCTTATCGCGCGTTGCGAAAGGAACTAGACGGTAAAAATTCTTACCAAAAGTTGGCACGACATGTTTTGCTATATTTCTCTTGAAAGCAAGCGAGCAAGCTATTTTATTTACATTTATTATAAATTATCAGCGAAATATCATACAAAAATAGTATACAAACATTATTCATTAGGATAATAGCTTATATTAATAATTTAATATTTTTTTATTACAATAGGTAATATTCATGTTCTTTTTTGACGTAAATTAATTATTTACCTCGTAGAAAAAAAAAATAGGCTTGAAAAGATTCTAGTTTTTTTTCAAAGTGAAAATTAAAACATTGAGTAAATTTGAGCCGTTCAAACTCCGTCATTTGGCGCGCGCTTTGCGTGACGTCAAATGACACGTCTAGTCAATGTTTACTATGGACTTTTTATCTACTTCTTACATAGTTTAAGTTTTAAGTGTTTTACAAGTCATGGAAGAAGATAAAAACCATCTTACAAGTATTGTATAGTACTGGAGTGCAAAAATAGTATTAAAAAAACACCCGACAAAGTGTTTTTTATATGCCAAGAGATGCGAAAATACAAAAACAATGGTCTATGGTAATTAAAAGAGATAATATATGTCATAAAATTGTGTTTATATTGTTGTGAAGATCAATTTAACGTAAGTATACCTTATTTATAATAAGTTTAATTTAATAGTTTAAATTTATAGTAAGTTGCATTAGCTATTGAACATTAGAAAATTTGAGTTTAAAATTAACCTAACCTACCTAGTTTACAAAAGTTCATTATAACTTTCTATAAAGACCGTATTCTTTTTTTGGTTTTAGGATTTTTTTATGGTTGTCGATTTATTTCAGGTTAAGGAAGATACAGATAAGAAAGGAGTTGTTCCTCATATATTTTTGTGGCAAAAACACCAGCTGATAGAAGGAGAACGTGCATAGTTAAAAGACAAAACTTGACATCGGTTAATGAAGCCTTTTCAGAGTTAGCTATCAAAAGTAGTGTTAAAAAAAATTGTGACCTTTACAAAGAAGTGATATAGTAAGTAAGTCCTAGTACTGCCCATACAAATGTCTGTAATATTAATCAGCTAAGACAATATTAAATGTAATCACAAGGCAGAGCCTTGCTTTTCGCATATTAAAGATATATTACCAAGTGACTAAGCTGTGCAAGTTAATATTAAACCGAAGTACAGAAGTAAAGGTGTCAATGTAAATATACATACCTGCTGAAGATCAAAATGTAGCATTGTTACCATTTCCTCATTCAACACACAATACTTTTACTTTACCAGTAAAACTAACTATTTTACATAGTTTTACTTTACCAGTAAAACTATGTTTTAAAAAGAAAATTGTTTACTGAAAACACAGCTGATAATACTTCCATATCTTCTATATCTGCTGATTTTCAACAAAGTTATTTATCTGAGTCAAGTGAAGTGGAAAATGATTAGCTAAACAATCGTATAATTTAATAAAACCTTTAAGCACGAAAATATAGGTTTAAATTATTTATTTTTCTCAGTAACACTAATACCACAGTACGAACTTCGAGGCCGATAATTTGAATGGCGTGTCAAATGACGTCACATTTCCTTTCGACCAATGGTGGCGCGTTTTGGCATTTTAAATTTTATGCATATTCCCTATTCCTTCAATAATAGGGAACATGCAAAAAAATTTAAATTTAGGGAGCGAAATTTAAAATTTCAAAACGCGCCACCATTGGTCGAAAGGAAATGTGACGTCATCGGCGTTTAAGTTCATACTGTGGTATCAGTGTGACTGAGAAAAATAAATAATTTAAACCTATATTTTCGTGCTTAAAGGTTTTATTAAATGATACAATTGTTTAGGTAATTTTAAAAACATTTTCTAAATTCTCAAACAACTCTAACAAAACAAATACCTACAAACTCTTATAGAATAGCAGTTAGCATGCTACTACACAATACAATTTTAAAATGTTTCTGCCTCTGAATCATTTTTCACTTCACTTGACTCAGATAAATAACTTGGTTGATAATCAGCAGATATAGGAGATATAAGATGCTATAGAAGTATTATCAGCTGTATTTTCAGTAAACAATTTTCTTTTTAAAACAGATAGTTTTACTTTTAAAACTGTTGTGTAACAATGTTGTGTGTTAAATGAGCAAATGGTGACAATGGTACATTTTGTTTTTCAGCAGGTATATTTACATTGACACCTTTACTTCGGTTTAATATTAACTTGCACAGCTTAGTGACTTGGTAATTTATCTTTTATATGCGAAAAGCAAGGCTCTGCCTTATGATCATCACATTCAATAGGAGAAGTACAGAGTCTTGGCTGATTAATATCACAGACATTTGTATGGGCAGTACTAGTACTTACTACCTATATCACTTCTTCGTAAAGGTCACCAATTTTTTTAAACACTTCTTTTGATAGCTAACTCTTAAAAGGCTTCATTAAACGATTTCAATCTTTGCCTTTTGACTATGCACATTCTCATTCTATCAGCTGGTGTTTTTGCCACAAAAATATATAAGGAACAACTCCTTTCTTCAAACTTAGATTACATCTTTCTCCTTGTTGTTTCGTTACACATATTATATTCAATACAATTTGCTGTATCTTCCTTAACCTGAAATAAATCGACAGACCATAAAAATTGCGTAAAACAAAAAAAGATTACGGTTTTTATAGAAAGTTATACAGAAATTTGTAAAATAGGTTAGGTTAATTTTAAACTAAAATTTTCTAATGTTTAATACTTACTATAAATTTAAACTATTAGATTAAACTTATTATAAATAAAGTATACTTACGTTAAATTCATCTTCACAACCATATAAACACGATTTAGGACATATATTATCCCTTTTAATTACCATACACCATTGTTTTTGTATTTTCGCATCTATTGGAATACAAAAAACATTTTGTCGGGTGTTTTTCTAATACTATTTTTGCACTCCGGTACTATACAATACTCGTAAGATGATTTTTATCTTCTTCCATGACTTGTAAAGCAATTAAAACTTAAAATATCTATGAAATAAGTAAAAAGTTCATAGTACCTAAACATTCTTTGGACGTATCATTTGACGTCACGCAAAACGCGCGCAAAATGGCGGTGTTTAAACGGGTCAAATTTACTCAATGTTTTAATTTTCACTTTAAAAAAAAACTAGAATCTTTTCAAAGCTATTTATATTTTTTTCTACGATATTGAGAGGTAAATGATTAATTTACGTCAAAAAAAAATACGTGAATGTTCCCTATTAATCGAAAGGAACTTGGTTCCATCCGGGTGTCCTTTGACGCCTCTTAGTTATGTTTATTTACGTATCTTAATCATTAAAATAGGCATTTCATTGCATTAATTTTCTCGTATTCATTAAGGTGGTTAAATATTTGTTTAAGGCTTGGCACCAACTTCAAACCTATAAATAAGTTGGACTTATCCAAAACAACAAATGCCATTAGTCACAGCACGTTTAGATTTCCTTCCGGAGGAGATAGTACAAATCTTGAACATAAAAGCTCATAAAATAAAAACAAATGGGCCTACCTCATTCAAAATTTTATGGGACCAATTCGAAACTATTTCGCATCAAACAAAAAAAAGAATTACGTAAATCGGTTCAGAAACTTCGGAGAAATCGGTGTACATAATATATAATATCGGCCGAATTAAGAACCTCTTCCTTTTTGAAGAAGTCGGTTAAAAATGAATTAAAAATAAAATAAACTTTAAAGCGGTTACATTTATAATAATTATTAATAAAACGAAGCTGACATGTTTGAGAGATAAAAGACACTTGAATTGATTACGCTTACAAGTTTACTGTTACAAACGGTGTAGGTCCTTATATTTAAAATATTCAATTAATTAATTTCTCAAAGACTTGTAATGTCTTAGGAGCACGTATATCGAGATCAGCGAACGATCAATATTGGCCCATTTACCTAATAGTCGATATGTTTGCCTTCTATTATAAGTTACATCATTTTTGATTGAATTAACTTAGAGGATAAACATTTGGAATCTGTGAACATCATTTCATGATAAACTATGTTAAAGGATTGAGTTTGCTAAAAGGTTTTGTGTTTGTGTTTTTTAACATTTACTTTTTTACATTTTGAGAAGCCAATTTGAAAAAAAACTCAAGATAATGATAGTAAAGTATTTAAATACTTAGAAACACTAAACTGATTTTTTTAACATATTTATTTATCTAACATACTATGGAACACTGTTTATAAGTTCACCGTATATATTACAAGTCCTATTACTAAAAGAGAAATTCAGTGAGCATTAGGTTATTAAGTGGTCACTCCTAGTGGAATAAGCTTTGAAGATAATACAAATTATAAAAATTACCATATAGGTATCACAAGTTTGATGAAGACGAATATTATGTATAAGTAATACATTGGGTGGCTCTTGTGTTATGTTCCTGAACGGGTGCTGCTTGTGCTGCTTGCGGTGACTGGTTGGTGGTGACGGTGGCAGGCCGAAGATTATTTTTTATTTTTTTTACTGTTATTATTATTTTATTTTCGTTGCCTGAAATCGATCGATTGATTACGACGGTTCTAGTTGTTCCAAAATTGTATTTAAGATTGACCTTTGTGAAACAGTGATCACAATCCGGCTGAGTTTGTTGTGTGGTTCTTCTCAGACCTGCAGGGCTATTCGCTAACTTTTGACTTTTCTAATGACCATCAGCTGTGACGTCATGGCAGTTTGTTACTATAGTTACATAGTTTGTTACTATAGGAAATTAGTTGTTTGACAACCATTATGTCCGCACTTACTGATAGTGCTTTTCATTTTAACTGTCAAAAAAGATACGGAATAGCCCTACAGGACGCGTTTGGAACCCTCATCGTGGCTTTAACATTAAGAGGGAAAGTGCTTTTACAGAAGAGCTTATCACGATAAATTTAGTATAGTAATAGGCCCTCCTGACACTTCCATGTTGATGTACACAAGTGATCACTGATTATACTTCTAAGTGGAAGAGATATAAATAAATAAGCAACGAATTGAATTGTAATCTCTTTGCCTGATTCATTACTAGCAGTCACATTTATTACTTGGTAATTAGGTAATATAGCCTTTACAATAATTTGTTTTACTTTTGACTTATACGTGCATAGGTAGGAAGTCTCTACCGTGGGGAGATGTTTGGTTTCTACCAAAATGGAAAGGTGCTGAAAATAATTACGAGACCTGTATGTCCACTTGCAATTATAAAATCTATAACCCAGTTACGGTAGCCCACACCTGCTTTATTATTATGGTGTACTCGAGTAGTTGTGAGCCAAACAAATAAGTATATTAATAATTATAGTAAATAGTTATAGTGCTAAGTGCACTCGATTGATATCAATTTATAGTGTTTTTAACGTATTTAAATTAAGTTTCTCGAAATGTCTTACAGACCGCATTAAATCATAAAGCGATACAAAAGTCACAAGGTTTCTTGATATTTAGAATTGTAAAGCTTTTTATTTATTTATTTAATATTAGTTGAGCCAAATAAAGGTACAAAAGGCGGACTTAATGCCAAGAGCATTTTCTACCAGTCAACCTGAGAATACATTACAAGATAAGACAAAGAGGCGATATACAAGTTTAAATCTCTTACATAAATAAAACAAATTTAAAAAAATACATAATTAAATAAATTATAAAAATACTTAAATATGAAATAAATATATTTAAATAATATAATTATATTTTATGTACGAGACTTATGCCATTAGGTCAAAAAACTCTTTGAGCTATTTTTTGTAATTTTTGTTGATATTTTGACTTTGAATACCTATACCTATCTGTATGTATTATTTGAGTGTTTATTATTCGATTTTTTTTCTCTCTTCAATATTATAATAATTTTTGGTAACCAAAAAACTCACCTCTGATGTCTGGTAGGCATAAAAAAATGATAAATTGTGAATCTACAGATTGATGGATAGATTGTATATCTACGATATATACTTAGTCTGGCCATAACTACTGTTACAATTAGAAATAAATAAATATTACATTTGAATTTGGAATCTGTAATTTTTATACCATTGTTCATTGTGTTTTTTTTATTTTGGCGCCATTACATTGTACAATATTTTGCGATATTAAAATGGAGTGGGGTGATAAAGAGAACAGAACCGCTGTGAATGCATTATACAAAGTAGGTATGGAGCCAAAAACAATTTTTAAAACTCTCCATACTCTTTGTATTAGTCAAATGTTTATGTGTGTGTTGAGGTCACAAAAACATTTTGTTTACAGCGAGATTTTTTTTACAATTGAGCAACCGTATTTATGCTCAAAGCTCTAAGGAAGCTTCCCAATTAGTGGACAGAGTGCAACGTGGCCATTATCCGACTACAGTGATGGTTTGGTGGGGTGTTAGCTATGAAGGAGTGATCGAGTCATATTTTTGTAAAAAAGGTCTCAAAACATCAGCACAAGTGTATCAAGATACTATTCTTGAGAAAGTAGTTAAGCCCCTTAACACCTTGTTCAATAACCAAGTATGGTCCTTCCAGCAAGACTCGGCGCTGGGTCATAAAGCTCGGTCCACGCAGTCTTGGTTGGAAGCGAACGTCTCGGACTTTATCAGAACTGAAGACTGGCCGTCGTCTAATTCCGATTTGAATCTACTGGATAATGACTAATGATCAGTTTTAGAGAGTAGGTACAGCTTGCTCTAAACGCCATGATAATTTGGAGTCCTTAAAACAATTCATACGATTGGCAGTGAAGAATTTCCTCATGGAAAGAATGCATGCTTCTATTGATAACTGGCCTCAACGTTTAAAGGACTATATTGCAGCCAGCGGACACCACTTCGACTAAGCTTTTTATATTTTTAATTATCTTATATTTTTAAGTCTTATATTTCTGTATTAAATTAACACACTGTAAAAGTAATAAATGTTTATTTTCATATAGCCTTTGTTAACAATCTTACAATCGTTTTACTTAACATTACTTTATCATACAAAATAATTAACCTAATATCTATTTTATTACTTAAATTATTTGTTTATTATCTAATTATTTGACACCGGTTATAGATAGTCTTTCGTTCCCGCAGAGGCCTCCCCTAGAGCTTGCCATGTGCTCCTGTCCTGAGCGGTTCTACTCCAAGTAACCCCGGCTGTTAGTCGGATATCGTCTTCCCAGCTTAGACGTTGTCTCCCTGTCTTCCTTTTATTATATCTTGGACCCCATTCTATTACCTCTTTCGACCATTTATTTTTTTTGCACCTAATCATATGTCCTGCCCATCTCCATTTAATTTTTTTAATACGGTATGTTACGTCCTTGACTTTAGTTTCCTTTCTTAGTGTATCTAGTTTTACTTTGTCTCATAGTTTAACGCAAGACTAGGTTATTATGCTTTATCTCAAGTATTAGGTTTTAAATTTTTAAGACAAGCTAATCTTAAAATAAAAGTAACACAGAGATTACATAGGCCGGGTGCGTTTCGAACTCTTGCAGCTTTAATTTTAAGTTGTAGTGTGTCTTTAAAATAACTAGAGTTTATTTAGATAAAAATGGAATCACAATAAAACAGGTCCTGACACTTAGTTTTGTCGTAAGCTAGTGATCGCATTATGCATCTGCCATTGACTCAGAGTGGAAAATAAATAAAACATAAATATGTTTTCGCTTTCATTTAGTTAGTAAAGAGTTTATACCGCCTACGCTTCATCTCTTTCAAAGTTAAGTTTTTGGACGTTTTTGCTTTAATATTTGAAGGGGCGGTTGTTCTGGCTGTTGTATGTATTACAAAAACCTACTTATAATTCCAATCTTCCTCCAACGGCCATATTATGTTTCACACATTCTACTCAAAAATAATTTAAATTTACATACCTTAAATGCTCGTTAGCCGTAAATTTTTATCATGGCAGATTTTAAATATATGTAAATTGAACCGAATTAAATTAAGTGTATTCGATATTATTCAAGAACAGATAGAAATGACAAGCTCTTGAAATTTTTAAATATAATAAATTAGCGTGCCATTGTAGAACAATCTTTTTGGTACTTTAATTGCAATATCTTAAAATAAAGTTCAAGTCGTTATCAGGATTTTAACAATTCTAATAGTTCTCACTATTAAACAGATCTTAATCGTATAAATTTTAAGTTACCACAAATTACGAAACACCATTGTTTTGGGTTCTCTTTTTTACACATATAAAGTCCCCCATTATGATTTTTTGAAAATATTTTCATGTACAGACATCGATCGCCCTAACCCTGTCGCGCATCATATTAACCTTTGACATACTGCATGTGTTTTGGCTTTTCTTTTACAGTCGGCCGCCTGCCCGACTCCAACCCTCCTTGGGAAATTGTCAAATGGAATATGGGATGGAAATTTAAATTGTTATATTATATATATATCCTAATCAAAAGTTAGATGAGATTATTGATTTTCTTCACTAATAATAATCGACGGGTGCAAAGTAAAAAGAGAATTATTATATACATAACAGCTAGTTTTCAGGAGAGCAGTCGTAGACTGCCGCGGAAAAGCTATTGCATAGCATTTTTTATCAACGTATACAATTATAATTATTTATTTCTTTGTGCAGTTTTTTTTACGTTTTAATAATAATTCTAGTTACGCTTTTTGAGTGGTGACCGATAAGATTTTTTTTTCTTTTATTGAATAAATGACTCATTTATACGGTTGTTAATATTTTTAAATATATCGGCTTTTCGATATATCGACATTTTTAAATACGACGGGTGCAAAGTAAAAAAGTTAACTACAATTTTGAGATTTTTTTTTATTGAAGTAATCAATTTAAAAATATAATTTTCTACAACATGGTAAGAACAAAAAATAAAATATCGCGTTATTTCTAGTACTTTTGTCAGGTAAAAAAAGACATCTACTCCTATTTTGTAAAATTGCACGATGTGATTACGGTTAACTGCCGCTGGCCGTTTCCACGCGGGCGGCGGGACGCTCGAGGAGCGCGCGGTCCTTCGTACTGAGCCATCAGTGAGGTGACATTCTCTTCTCCGGAGGCAGGAATAATTGTTTGTTTTAGCTTTTTACTACATGCTTAGATTTTAAAAGCGTTATCATAAGAGTAAATAATTTATTTGCATCATTATAGACAATGGAAAGACATATATTATTGGTAAAATTGGAAAAAAACAAGACAAGAACGTGTGCTATTAAGGACCGAGAAGAACTATTAAAACTTATTGAAAACAACCCTGACATTAGTTCTGATATGTATTTCTAATTGTAACGTCATAATGTTATTATTATTTTCAATGGAACTAGTATTTAATTGTTCTAATTATTAGTAGGTTAACAGTGGTTATATTCTTACTACGAAACGAAGCATAAACGACCATGCGTCATATGTCTTTTTCTACTGAGCGATCATATGTAGATATCTCAATTTACATTAGCAAATTGCGATTTTCTTTTATATTTGTGTGTTGTTTCTTATGTTGTTTTTTATTGTTAGCTGTATTTATTGACATATCTAAATTTTGTTTACTTATAACTTTTATTATCGTTTCATGCTATAGTTCTAAATCTTCTTTCATAGAAGGCGAAAGATTCCTAAACTTAAGCAATGATTTTTTTTGAGAAGAAATCTTTGTTCGCCGATGAAGTTATTGAACATCTTAGATAAGATCATGATGACGTGTCCGCGATGAAGACTAATAAGTATGCTGTATGAGTTAGCTTGGAGAGATAAATCTCCATTTTGTGCGTCACGCTCTATGGCGGTCAACCGACACACTTTCGATCTGTATTACATTTTTGTAATACTGAAAACGGTGATGTTGATAACATAGATTCTAATAGACAATTATCGGGGGTTTATACATCAATACCCCCAGAATATAATTCATTTACTACAAGTCCACCGCGTGCATTATCAGAAGTAAATCATAATATCTGTTTACTAAACTCAGGCAGGCTATCAAGTTTATCACTTTCGGATTGTCAATCTCCAGTTAACAACAACAGTTGCGATGATGCTTCTACGCCTTCTTCGTAAAAAAGTTTAAGAAAAAGATGACACTTCTGTATTGATGGGTCACAGAAAAACGATTAAAAAATAAAGATACATAAATTTATGCGAGGCGTAAATTAATATTAAATTCAGGTAAGGAACATCATTAGTCTACAAAAGGAAAAGTGCAACCTCTGAAATATATAAAGCCGGCATGTGATATGCGAATTTGACTGTAGTAAAAAAATATATTTTGAAATATTCCTATCTATAGAAAACTTGTCTTTCGTCGTCTTTGGAATCTCTGTTATCGCGTACAGCAGTGGATTTATGGTTGTATGATGAAAAGAAGTACTACAGCAAAAAAAATCTAAACGTAAACACAGTATCAACTGCCCGTAAGTTTAAAAGAAACTAGCCCAAAATGTACAGAAGTTTGAAAAACTATGTTTAAGTGCACGCTGAATGTAAGTAATTAGTTTGTACAGAGTGCTCTTGGTAAATATAATAAGAATACTGGTAGTTGGTAAAAAGAGTGTTGAGCTCAGCATACCAATAAAAAGAAGGTTTTAACAGCCGCTATAATAAAAGGAGTGTGTGCTTCGATATCGTAAGTAAAGAAATTAACATAGCTTTTTTGTTCCAAAAACAAGATCTATGTGACGTATAGCATTTAAAAACTCCCTGTCTTTACACACCAATGATTATAATAAACATATACAGGATAAAAACCCGGCAAGATCCTTAAAGAAACAAGATAAAATTTAAGTTGTTTCTAATTCTGAGACCAACTTCGGCTACGTTTGATTTTCAGAAACTTATGACTGTATGTCATTTTATTACGAGCAAAAACCTTCTGTCCTCAAATTTATCGTTTATGATATGGAGCTCAAAACAATGTTTTATGTGGCTTGAAACTGTAGCTAAGTGTGGTTCAAATGAGGCGAGGCTAGGCTAGTTGTCTTAATAGTTGTCAGGAGAGGCTAGTTGTTTTACTAATTTTATTAAACAGTCAACTGAAAGAGGCATCAAAGATGTACGCCAGTGGCTTGACAACAGTGGCGGTCCAAACTCTACCATATAGTGCTTCTGATGTATGTATACTGATCTCAAAAATATAACATTGAAATTTATCATAGGTTTTTGAGAAAGGTCACACAAGGATTAATCATCGAAAAAAAAATATTACTGTCCTCCGGAATGGCATACACTTCTTCGATTGTTTTAAGCATCCAGAGATTCTTATGAGGTACTCGAAGAAATACAAGACAAAGTTTTCGATTTCAAAATGACTTTAATTGACAAAAATACCGACAATGAAAATGTTAAGTGATATTTTTATTCTGATTATAACAAGATAAGATATAAGTTATAAAAACGACTATTACATTGTGACTGATATTAATTGCAATATCTCGTAAAATGAAGATAATTAAAAGAAATTAAATATACATGTAAATGCCTTATTAAACAATGAAGCAGTGATGAAAATTTCAAGAGTTTCGGTTTAAAATAAACAAAATGGGAACTTTTTTTCACATTATACGCTCTCCTGAAAACTAGCTGTTTTGTATATGACTCTTTTTACTTCGCACCTGTCGAATATATCAATATCGTGGTTTGATATTAAAAAAAATATATCGATATTTTGATACATCGGTTTTATTTAAAATAGTTGTTGTAAGTCACCTACAAAATAATTGTCTAGACAGGCAAGATGTTTTTATTTTTTAGGTGTGATGCGTAACTTAGTTGTATTTCCGCTGCTTTTTATTTTTTCCCTGATAAGTTAAATGAAACACTTCTTGTATCAACTTTTTCAAAATACATACCATACTTACATACTAACTTTAAAACTATCGCAATTCATTATATAGGGTCATTTCGCCTGTTTGCGTCCATTTAGTGGAGTTGCTGACTTTGAAAGAGAAAATAAAAATGATTTAGCACTAGTTTGGAATAAAAACTTATGTACAGTGTTAATAATATAGTCTTTTTTATATTCATTTAAAGTTTTGGTGGAAAGATATAACGATTTAAATATAAAAGTGATAAATATCAGATTTGGGCGATTTAGCCAGTTTGCGTCCATAAAATCCAAATTGCGTCCACTCATGTCCAGTTTGCGTCCACCAACTTATATATAGAATGTAGGGGAGATTTTTATTAATTATTATTCAGAAAGATTAGATTCTAACAATTTATTGTTTTATGTCTAAATATTTAACTAATTAAATTTTAAAATATTTTTAATAACAAATATATCATCTTATATATTTGTCACAGCCAATGTTTTCTTCGCCGTCTTCATCTACATCTGATATAAGTATGTCATTACATTCAGCACACTTTGTACTATCCACGGCTGGTAAATTTTCTTTTCAGAGTATCAGTATCTACTGTGACTTTAACAGGAAGTGTCTTTTTCCTACGTTTTGGAGCAGTTCCTTGAAGTTTTTTTCTCTATTCGTTCTTAATTTCCTTTTTTTACTGCTTTGTTTTTTTTCTCCATCTGCTCTTTATGTTCATAATACTTTCTCGATGCAGACGAAGATTTGGCCGCTGGAGTTCTTTGATTAAATTTTCTTGCTATGCTAAAAATTTCAGCCGACATCAGGTGGGTTTTAAATGGATCAAAGGTTTCTGAATGTGAAAGGCCTTGAATAAATAATGAAGATGATTGTAAAGGCTTTTCTATAGGTGAAATAGATGGTGATACAGTTGATGTTAAATGAATAAAAGCAGTCGGAGGGGTTTTGATATTTGTTGCTTAGTTTTCTCAAGACTTGGTGTAGTAGGAGTTGCCATATCTTCTAGTGGTAAAATAAGAACTTCATCTGAAGACACTATTGAACTAAGCTACAGGTAACTGCCAAAAAGGTGTATAGGCAAAATCATTTTTATTCATGTCATGAGTTTCAGAGTTGCACCTTGATACACTGTGATTTCACAATTTCTAATTTGTTTAATCAGGAGCCGTTAATAAATTACGTTAATTTTTTTTATTATAATTACATTAAGATATTATTGATCGTAGGTATATACAATTTTATTAAATTTAAATAAGCTATACATTTTTAATTACTTTTATAAATAGACTAGCTGACCCGGCAAACTTTGTTCCGCCTTAATGGCAATAAATAAGCAGATTTATTTTTTAATTGGAAAAAATACAAAAAAATGAAATACCTACATTAATCATTCATAATTATTTCTTTATTTTAGTACATAGGTAGCTCTTCATTTAAGTACCTTGTGATACACGACATTTTTTGTTTTATTATCAGGCGCAAAAACAAACAACGCAGATGGTCTTCCGACCCGTGAACATGCCACGTATAATTGACCATGGGAAAAACATGAATGTTCTAGATTTAAACCACAAACTTTTAAGGATTGGCCTTGTGATTTGTTGATGGTCATGGCAAATGCAAGACGTATCGAAAATTGAAGTCTTTTAAATTCAAACGGCATATCTGTTGGGATCATCGGTATCCTCGGAATGAGAACTTCCTCACCTTTGAATTTTCCTATCATTATCGTAGCGTAAATTACATTGTTCAACAATTTTCTAACCACCAAACGCGTACCGTTGCACAGTTTTGGTTGGTTTATGTTTCGAAGCATGATTACTACGGAGCCAATCTTTAGGCGTAAATTGTGCGGTGGTAAGCCAGGCACGTCCAAAGAGTTTAAAAATTCAATAGGATAGTTGGTGGCTTCATCTTCATTTGTGACGCAGTCAATAGATTTGAATGAATGCATTGTTCCAATGATCTTATTTTGAATTATGTAGTTTAGGTCATCTACATCTTTATTCTTAGCCGCTAAAATTGCTCGCTCACTCAACCATTCATTATTTTTGTAGTTAGAAATAATTTCTGGA
Organism: Napeogenes inachia; assembly: GCA_959347355.1. NCBI lineage: Eukaryota > Metazoa > Arthropoda > Insecta > Lepidoptera > Nymphalidae > Napeogenes > Napeogenes inachia. The sequence continues at coordinate 475,440 of OY365796.1, read as the reverse complement.
AACACATTGTTGATAAGTTCGTCTTTTGATGAGACAAAAGTAAAGCACGATTATGTATCTCCCCATTCATCTCAATATCTTGATTTCTGGAACTGACACGAATTTGATGTAAAATTTCTTCTGACATATTATCCTTGTATTTGTTCCACACGTTATTTGTTTTTGATTTAAAACATGTCGAAATTATGATAGCGAATAATGTGCGTATCTGACTTGGTGATGCAGAGATAATGGCTTCAGCGATTGTCGTATCCCAATGACTATCGTTTTCTAATAACTTCAATTCTTCACATGCAGCACGATATGTTGGGAATATTACACCATTAACAGTTCGTAGTGACTCAAATGACGTTGGTCCACGCACATTTACCAGCAACAACCGCAAATAGAAACATTCATTATTCTTTGGATGAACTGTATACATACGACCAAGAGCATCAGTAGAACGCACATCTGGATACCCAGGAACCGCATCGCCTTGCTTCCGTCTTTGAAAATTCTTCGATGAAGCATTCCAAGTATAATAACGTGGCATCTCCGAGTAAAGCAAAGTTCGTGCAAACTGATCGCTTTGGCAGATTGCAAAAAAACTGGTCAATGTAGTTGCTGGAGGTGTTTCAGCACGTTGCGTAGCATTCGAAGCCGTGAAATAGACTCGTTGACCAATCTCCAGGTGCACCGCCAAATGCATAATAGTAGGATGACGTTCGTGAATGGGAAATGCGAATATACGCCAAATCGCTTCATTACAGTTCACATAACGACCAACTTGATAGCGTGAAATTTCATCGTTTGTATTTGAGGATTGCAATCCAAAAACCGCCATATCACTGCCTTTCGTGACATATTTGCATATATATTTTATGGACTTAACTGAATTGCAGTATTCAACGTTGCAATGTGTCTTGAACGATTTAGAAATAAGTAGCGAATATGGAACAATCCAACTGTTGTCGACAACGAAATCCATTCTTTTCACTTTCGTTGTGACAGTTCGACCATTGTCATCTGGTGATCGACGCCGATACAGCGGATAACCATCATTGCCAGTGACAGTCTCCTTCGTTAATTTTCGTGGATATCGTTTAGAGCACTTTCCATCGACCATGCAAGGTGATTGGGGATTGATAGCACCACACGGTCCATGAATCATATTAGTAGTAACAACATCATGTAGGTCTGGATCGACTTCATAATCAGGAATCTCGGCACATATGATATTATCTATTTGGTCAGGCTGGATTCTTTCCACTAACCAAATAAGAATGTGTGCGTGCGGCAGGCCTCGCTTTTGCCATTCGATTGAATACATCCAGCATCGAGTATCTCCAAAGACGCGTTGTTTAAAAATAAAGTTCATCAGGGACCGAATTTTTTGCCTGAATATACGTGCTGTGATGTCGTGTCTATCACTTGATGTTTGTCTGGGAAGCAGCAATTGAGTAATTTCTATCCATTTTGGATTGCAGGTAAAAGTAATAAAGAGATCGGGCCGACCGTAATGACGAACATATGTCATTGCATCTTGTGCATATTCATGCATATGACGTGGACTACCAATGTATGTCGCCGGCAGAATAGTTAATCGACCAATATTAGCTGCATTTCCTTCAGTACTAACTGCATCACGTAAATGGATGTACTCCTCAGAACGCAGTTTGGCTTGGTTCAACCTAATGAATGTTAAACGTTCCGTTTCTATTTTTACATACATATCAACGCAATACTGTTGAAACAATCGACGAAACCGCAGCAAATAGTTGTCAGCATTTTGACGAATCATCAAGCGATATGCATAATAATTCATTGAGCTAACTTTCTTTGTAGTTTCTTCACCTGAAATGAAAAATTTGATAATTAACCATTTGAAAGGCAAATTTTAAAGGCAAACAATACCGACATTAACCATTTTTTTAATAAGCATTATTTTAAATCAGCGTCTTTCACAAATAAATGAAATAAATTATGATACTGATACTCACCATTCAATGGATTTTTCATTTTAATATTAAAATAATATCCATCTTCTCCTTGCCAAAACATCAGCGGGTATTGCAATGTATCATATGATCGATGAGTTTCAGATATTCGTTGCAGTTGCCCAGTATCGCGACGTGTAAGCACAATATCGCGTTTTTCAAATTGTTCATCAACAATCAGGATGGCAACTTCGTCTACTGTTGGAGCATTAAATGTCCTTTCGTGTGTTCCAGATGGTCGTTTATCTGCTTTGATGACAACTTTAAAGTCATCACTTGGCAGGCGCTCTAAAGCACTCTTAAACAACCTGACCAACGCATGATGTTCATGAAGCAGACACTGCAAGTCTTGAAGAATTGCTCGCTTCATTCCTGAATTGATCTCTAGGCGTCGATCAAGTTGTTCTTCCATGTTGCCCATGAAATATATTTGTAAAAATTTATTCTGTGTATCTTCGAAAGGTAGTAATGATCCAATTTTATGATGAATCTGTCCTTGTATCTACAAAATAAAAACCAGACAGTATTAACTGGGTTATAAACACTTTTTTCAGTGAGAGAGTAGAGTTCAGGATTAGCAATATACTACATAGGTACCAATAGATAAAGTAAGATATTCTTTAACTACATTGTATATAAGTACAAAAATAAATACCTTAAATGTCGGATTAAATCCTCGTTCTTCGATAATATGTGCCCCAAATGACGTCACTTGGAAACAACCATTGTATTTTTGAGTATTTGCAAGAAAGTGGCGTGATTCTTGTGTTTCGCCACAAAGCAATAAATACAATGGCTCAGGTGGCGGAGTCAACAATGGCAATTTCAATTTACCATTAAGGCAGCATAATCCAGGCGTTTCTCCGGAAAACTTTAATGCACCACAATATTCGCGAACTACGTCCATCTGCCCAATGCAAACGCTAGGATGCAAGCTGTAATCAATGCTGCAATCGTATTGAAACGCTGCTCGATTTAAATCAGCACTTGATAAATGTCTTGTTCTGCGTCGCAAATTATCTATTTGTTGACCTCTGTTGTTCGCTCGACGATTCTGCATTGCTAACCGAGCTGTTTCACGGGCTGCTTCACTTAGCTCTCGTGTTTGAGAAGCACGAAGTCGAGCCATACTATCGCGGCACTGTTCACGTGCAATTTCTTGTTCTTCTTCAGTCTTTTCATTTGCAGTATTTCGTATTCTTCTTGCATTACGGCTTTGTCGGGAAAGATTCGATCGTCTTGGTCGCGGCATTATTAATTAAACTTCACTTCACCTAAAAACTCAAATTTTCAACCATACAGAGTTTTATAGTTCACTTCACTTCACTTCACTGTTTATATACTATACTGGCACTCTCATTACATTATAATTGTTAATAATTCATTTAATAGAAATAGTTTTATTATTGATTTCTTACAAATATCTAATTGTCATCCATACTTCATTACATAGCTGTCATTATACGTCAATTACATAGCTGTGATTTGATTTTTGTTATTCCAAGTCTGATTCTTTTTTGTTTTTATACCACGTTTTATAGTAACTGACGTTTCATGTCAAGTCAGACGGGAATGCTGTGGAACGGGATAAAAAGTATCCTATGTCCTTCTCCTGGCTCTAAACTACCTCCCTGCCAATTTTCAGCTAAATCGGTTCAGCCGTTCTTGAGTTATAAGTGGTCTAACTAACACGACTTTCTTTTATATATATAGATAACAAGAAAACAAAGGTGGACGCAATCTGGTCTGTCCTAAATAATAGGTCATAAAATTTGCGTCCACTGCGGACGCAAAGTGGAATTTTAAAAATTTGTATGTACTAGTTTGCGTCCACCTTATTTTAACTGTCAACAATTAAAAAACTTAAGTAAATTCATAATTATGTTTTTCCTTTCTTTATTATTAAGGCCTAGAAACATCTATGTATCCTTAACTTCACATAAAACAATGTAAAACTAACCGTGAGTGGTGTTGCTGCTCACTATTTTTTTACTAACATTTAAGACATTCGCAGTCTTTGGTCCCGTGGCTCAGATAAATTATTTTTTTTTAAAGGGAAGGATTGCGCTCAAGGAAATTTTGTTTATGACTGTGTATCTCCTATATATTGAGGTATTGGCAGAAATTACATTTGGTTTTGTTAGAAAGTTCATGAACTTATTTTCGAGTATTTTATGAAAGGATAGCCGTCGAATGGACGCAAACTGTAAGTAGGTAGGTGCTAAAAAAGTGAACACGTTTTTTAGATTGCTCCAGAGCTTTAATTTTATTTTTATATGTAATAATTATTTTTGGCATTAGTAAATAATGAGATAAAGTAATTGTACCTGCCAGCAGTGTTTCCTACAAGACAATTCACAAGAACTCTAAAAAAAACCTTTGCTATACACCACTTCACTTCACTTGAGTAAGTACAGCACCAGTTTGTACTTAATATTGTTAAGCACCATGGACACCATTAAGGACACAATACAGGGCCTGACTCAGCATTTTAACGCGAGAATGGCTGACTTTCAGCAAAATTTAAATTCAGCCATCCCGGCAACGAGTCCAACATCAAATATCTTGGCTCAATTTAATTCCTTCAGAACCTTTGTATTGTCGGCGCTTGAAGGTCTGCAACTACAGGTTCTGTTATTGGCTAAACAGCAAGATCACTTTGAGATGAGGAGTAGAAGAAAGATGCTGTTGATTCATGGTGTTCCTGAGGACAGAAAGGAAAATGTTTCTCAAAATTCATTATTGTTTTTGGCTAAGCACTTAAAAATGCCACAACTATCAAGTGATGATATAAGCCGCTGTCATCGGTTAGGTAGTACAGTTTTAGAAAAACCAAGGGCTATAATTATCAAATTTAAAGATTTAAACATCAGAAACAAAGTCTGGTATTCAAAGACCAATTTGAAAAATACAGGAGTTACACTCTCTGAATTCCTTACCAAGTCAAGGCATGACACATTTATAGCAGCAAGACAACGCTTTGGAATTCCCAAGTGCTGGACGAAGAATGGGTTTGTGATTGTTGTTGGTCCGGATGGAAAGCGCCACAGCATAACGTCGACTGCGGAACTCAGCAACATCCCAAGTATGCCTGAGTCAGAACTGGCCGCATCTAGTGGGCCATCTGACAAGACCTCTGAACTTAAAGCAAAACCAGCTCTAAGTTCTAACTGTTCGGGCTAAAAGAACCTTTAAAAAATAGTCTTGTCCATAGTATTTATGTATGTATATGATGTACATTTTTCATTTTTTTTTTTCTTTTCTCTGCATGAATCTTGGTTGTTTAATTGTTATTTTTCTTTTATATATTTTGTTTTAATTACATTTTAAGTTTTATCACATTATGAGTGAGGTGTAAATATTTAAGTATAAATTACATAACTTTTCTGGTTCATTATATTGTAAGATATTTTTAAGAAGGTACAAATAATTTCTTTACTTTCTGACATTTGACAACTTCTACAACTTACTGTCAACAATCTGACATCAACTGCTTGCATTGTTTCGTTTAGTAATGCATTACTATAAATTTGTAGTAATAGTTAAGTGTGATATAAATTCTCTTTTTCTTTCATTCTACATTTTTACTTTCAATTTTCACTCGAATTTTTTATTAAGATGTGGGCATGATGAATAATGTTGATGTTGTGTTATTGTTATATTTTTAGTTTTTTTTTTTTTTTTTTAGATTATACTACTAATTTTATTGTTGTTGGTTACTTTGAAACCTTAAATGAGTTTAAATTGTTTCTAGTTTATTATTATTTTATTTTTTACATATATATATATTTTTAAACTATTTCTTTTTTTATCATATATATTGATGGTATTATTTTAATTCGCTGGCGGGTGAGGTTATTGATTAGTATTAAGTAGTAATTAATAATAAATTAATAACTTATTTATGTTAATATTTTATTGTTAGTTATTTAATATTATTATTTTATTTATATATATATATATCTAGTATAAAATATAATAGATTATTTAAAATATGTCGTCGACAAATAGTATTAATAGTGATCAGTTTTACTCCTTGTCGTCTGGTGAGGAATCATTACAAGATAATAATTTACACAGTATACCTTATCCGCTTAATGTCACCCTTAAGTCGTGTTTCTTTGATTCTTTAAAAAATTTTAATGTTATCCATATTAATGCACAAAGTATCCCGGCTCATTATCCTGATATGCTTGCATCATTTGAGTCTCATAACATACATGCTATTCTAGTTTCTGAATCGTGGCTAAAGCCAATTTTACCCTCTATCTCTTATGCACTGCCAGGATTTCATCTCATTCGCAATGATCGCGTCGGTAAGGGTGGTGGAGGAGTAGCGATCTACTTACGTTCTCACATTCCTTTTAAAATTGTTAGTTCGTCAGCTCAGCCACCTGCCCCTGATGCACCTGAACATTTAATTATAGAAGTTATTTTATCTCATTTTAAAATTCTTGTTGGTGTCTTTTACTCTCCCCCTTCTATCTTAAATTATTTTGATTCTTTTGAAATATTATTAGAAAATTTAATACCTTTATATGTCCATTCAATTATTATGGGAGATTTCAACACATGTATAAAAAAAGATAACTACCGTAGTAAAAAATTGTTATCTATTGTAAACTCTTGTAATATGCATATTTTACCTCTTTCGCCTACTCATCAATTCCCTGGCAGTGCTCCGTCCCTTCTTGATCTAATTATGGTATCTGCACCTAATTTCGTTTCAAAACATGGTCAATTCTCTGCTGATGCTTTCTCCTATCACGATTTAATTTATCTATCTTATAAAGCTCGTCCTCAAAAATCTAAATCCAATATACTTCTGCGGCGTAATTTTGGTGGAATTGACTTGAACCTCCTTCGTGCCGATGCTCGACAGCTAGATTGGTCCGCCATCACTAATTATGACTGTATTGACTCAAAGGTTGAAGGTTTTAATGTTTTGCTAACTCAACTGTATGACAAACACGCTCCAATTAGGCCAATAAAATTGAAACACCTTCCTGCTCCTTGGCTTACAGACGAACTGAAAATTTTGATGAATAAAAAAAATCAGGCAAGACTTAAATTTAAACTGAAAGATAGTGACAAAAATCGTACTAACTACCATAAGGCCCGAAATCGCTGCAATACATTGTGTAGAGATGCACAAAGACGCCACATACATAGATCAATCGAAAATGGCAATACTGCTAGTACATGGAAGTTTCTTGAATCACTTGGAGTTGGTAAATTACCGAACACATCTTCCTGCAATGTAGATATTGAACTTCTCAACAAATATTTTTCTACCACAGAGGCCATTAATACCACTGATAAAAACCAAACTCTTAAAACCCTTGCATCCCTTAAAACTCCAGATTCTTTACCTTTTTCTTTCTGCTCTTTTACTGAATGTGATGTTAAGAAGAACGTACTATCCATTTCATCGAATGCTGTTGGTGCTGATAGCGTCAGCCGGAATATGATCGTACCCATCCTAGATATTATCTCTCCCATTTTAACCCATATCTTAAACCATTCCATTACCACTAGTAAATTTCCCGATATTTGGAAACAAGCCCAAATTATTCCTATACCTAAAAAGGCCAAACCCTTAAACCTCTGTGATTTCCGTCCTATCTCCATTTTACCCTTCCTTTCAAAAATTCTTGAGAAATTAGTACTTGAACAGCTAAGTCTATTTCTTAACGAAAATCAACTTTTAAATCCCTGGCAGTCTGGATTTCGCCCCGGTCATAGCACGGCTACAGCGCTAGTCAAAGTCACTGATGACATTCGACTGGCAATGGACAATACACAGCTTACAATTTTAACCCTTCTTGATTTTAGTAATGCATTTAATACTGTCGATTATGATATTTTACTTACCCTATTACGTTCTATCAACATATCTCCATCGGTAACAGACTGGTTTCGGAGTTACCTCACTGGTCGTCGACAGCGCATTCGGAACGATAAGACCTTATCGTCCTGGTGTAGCGTCTCGGCAGGGGTACCTCAAGGTGGCGTGTTATCTCCTTTATTATTTTCAATTTTCATAAATTCTATTACTAAATATATATCTTCTCTCTATCACATGTATGCAGACGACCTTCAAATTTACAGACATTCCAGAATTGAAGATCTTACATCTTCCATATCTGCCATTAATATTGACCTGACTGCAATTTCTGAGTGGAGTAAGCAGTATGGACTTAAAATAAATCCTGTCAAGTCCCAGGTTATTATTATTGGCAGTCCCAGCATGATTGCAAGAATAGATGGAGATACCATTCCTGCAGTTATATATAACAATGTTCCAATATCCTACTGTTCCACCGTCAAAAATCTGGGACTACACCTGGATCAAACATTATCTTGGACTAGTCATATCAAGGAACTTAGTAAAAAAATCTTTGTTGCTATGGGATCTCTATGGCGATTGCAACATTTTCTGCCGATTCCTACCAAAATTATGTTAGCACACTCTCTTCTTCTTTCTATTCTCGATTATGCCGATGCAAGCTATCTTAATTTAACTGAGGACCAACTTAAAAAACTTGAGCGACTCCAAAATATTGCTATAAGGTTCATATTTGGTTTAAAAAAATATGACCACGTTTCTGAATTTCGCAAAAAACTCAAGTGGCTTCCAATTCGCCGCCGCCGGGATTTACACGTTCTCTCTCTTCTGTACTGTGTATTATTTCACATGAAATCACCCTCATATCTGAGGGAGAGATTTCAGTTTATTGGGCTGCCAGCTGATGTACGATCATCAAAATTTTTAATTATACGAATGCCAGCTCATAACTCAAAATTTTTCCAACATTCTTTCACGGTCCATGCGACAAAATTATGGAACGCACTACCTCTCTTTATTAGAAAATCTAAATCCTTGCCCATATTTAAAAATTCTGTAAAGGAATATTATTTATCAGGAATAAACTGAGACGACTTATTATATATATATATATATATATATATATATATATATATATATATATATATATATATATATAACATATTATTTATTTTTTGTTATTATTATTATTTTCTAATGTTATCATTAGATTTATTACTTATGTGTATAATTAATTCTCTATTATGTATAAGCACTGTATAAATTTTAATTGGTATTGTTTAGTTTATTAATTAATTATGTATTGTATATAATTATATGTGTATTACGTTTATGTATTAATGTGTATTTATTTTTATGTATGTTTACAATGTTTAAAACTTTTAGCCACCTATCTATGTGCACTAATATTAAATTCCTTTCAATGTGGTTGTCTGGAAGAAATCGCCTTTAGGCGATAAGACCGCCTTTTGTATTTACCCTGTTTTTATTTGTAATTGTTTAAATGTATTTTTTTTTATGTGGTTTACAATAAAGAATATAAATAAATAAATAAACTGGCGATGGACGCAAACAGGCGAAATGACCCTATAACTATTTACAAAATCGGCAAAAACAGGCTGACTGAGTCTGTGACCACGGCCGGTGCCGGTGTGGTCGAAACGTCAGAAAAATAAAAGGTATGTGATACCTATTCCGAACGCGTTAATTCCCTATTGACGTGACAACGTCTTAAATTAGGTTAAGCTGGGAGTCACTTATGAAAAAGTGTAACGCCCGGTAACGTTACGATGAGTCACCGAACGAGAGAGAGGCCCGCCGAATGCCTTGCGTCTCTCTCCCACTCAAACATGATCGGTCCGCCGAGCAATGTTTTGATTTTCAAATTGATTCTTTAAAATTACAAATATTAATAAAAAGTGGCAGATATAAGAAAACTTGATTTAAAATGTGTTGAGCAAGAATTTTAACATCTAATTTAAGTAAATGTTTTAATTTTCAACTTCATTATTTACAATTACAAATTTTAATTAATTTCAAATTTATTTAGCAACAATTTGAACCTTCGATCTGAATAAGTGTTTGGATTTTCAAATTAATTCTTTAAAATTAAAAATATTAAAATATATAAAATCAGAAGTGACGTCACATAACATTATCTGTACTTATTATTATTTAATATGTAGGCCAGTACATGTGACCATACTTGGTAGACACAATTGGAAATAGTATTTTTTTATAACTGAAAAAAAATAAATATATAAAATACTGGTAGCAAACAATAACTTCAATGATCGATATCTCCGCAACTAATTGATGTATCGAAAAAGTCTGTAAATAAATTTTGTAAAAAATAATAACATCAATAATATAATATAAAATAAATAATATATAAAATGATTTTACGTGACAACGTCTTCATCGTCCTATCCTCAACAAAATCACTCAAATTATTAAAATATTGTGCAATTTAATAATATTCATATCAATAAATATTCTACCGAGAAAAAGACGTGGTCACGTAAATCTTCGCCCGTAAAACCGACTTTACAGGCAACCATATTTTTTTTTTAAATAATAATACATACCATATATACATACATATAAATATATATATATATATATATATATATATATATATATATATATATATATATATATATATATATATATATACATATAAATACCATACAATTTAAGAAATTATTAAAGAAGATATATTTTGGCACTGAGCTATTTCTATGAAACTATATATTTAATGATTAAATGTGCATAAATTAGCTTTTACTGCTAGAATAAAATTATAATTTTTCATAACCTCTTTATCACTTCTCTCAATGTTAACTGTGTAATAAAAGTGGGTTTGAGGTTTAAATTAATTTATTTAGTATAACCAAAAATAATACAACCACACATTAAACCTCAATATACATACAGTTATACAAATACAGGAATGTCTTAAATAACTAAAAAAAGAAATCCTATGCGCCATTGACAAATTATAAGCGAAGACATATGCATGATCGTCTTGCTTGTCAGTACTGGAAAATCACAGTCAAACACTTGTTCTTTATAAAAGTTTGAAAATGGAAGTGTTGATTAATGGTATAAATTAATTTTGTACATCACCATATTATCGGGATTACAATATAGACGAGCTTCTTAAACTCAGCTAGTCAGGAAGCAAGATACAGGTCAAACAGGACGATGCTCCGAAGATTCACGTCTACCCCCGAGAACCAATTATAAAGGGCATAGCCGGATTAATATGAGAAATCTGCCCCCGCGACATTTTTGGCTCATACTCAGGGGATCGATTTAGTATCGAATAAAAATAATTCACACCAATTTTTAGCTCTTTAACTCTAACGGTTGTCGAGATTTCAAAAAAAAACTGTTATTTCAATTTAATTTTTATTTTTATAGTAAAATTCAAATCTGTAATATATGTGTAAATAGGGGGTATTTAGATTTAAGTTTGTCTTCGCCGTCTTATGCTAAGCCAGTCTGCGATTACACCTAATTCCGATACGTTGTGTTTCATTCCCGGCAATCCAGACTAACCCGATATTCTACAGTGGCGACGAAGATCATTCCCTACGCGTATATAGTATATTAGTGAACGCAAAATAAATAAAAATGTCGATCGGTAAAATCGCGGAGTTCAAAGTGCACACTGACGATTGGCGGTTGTACGTGGATCGCTTAGAACAATACTTCTTAGTCAATAAGATATCTAGTGAATTACAAGTGCCTTTATTAATAACAGTGATGGGTGCAGAATGTTATGAACTGTTAATGACCTTGTGTACGCCGGCAAAGCCTAAGGATAAGACATTTGCACAGATCACCGACATTATGGCCAAACACTTACAACCCAAACCAAGTGAGTTAGCGGAGCGTTACAAATTTAGACACAGGGAACAGAAAGAGGGCGAAAGCATAGCAGAGTATGTGGCTGTGTTAAAAAAGATGTCTAAAGCGTGCGAATTTGGATCTTGGTTAGAGGAAAGTCTGAGGGATCAGTTAGTTTGTGGAATTAGTAACGAAACTATAAGACAACGATTATTTGCGGAAAGCGGACTGGATTTCGGAAGGGCGTATACGTTGGCGATTAGCATGGAGGCAGCAGAGAAAGATGCCGCGGCGGTAGAACGACTAGAAGGTTCGAGAAGGTGCGTGAGCGAGACAACGGCAGTGGCGTGTAAGAAAATGGCGGTAAACCGACGGCGCGGCGTGCCGGCAGCGGGTGCTGCGCATAATGACTACGGAGCGGCGCGGGGGGCCCCTCCGCAAAGCACGCGGTGGCGCGGACCGCGCGTAGCGGTGTCGACAGCATCCTCTCAGCGGGGTGAGCGAGCTCAACGGCAGTGTCAAGTATGCGGAGCGGGTCATGATTCAACGACGTGTAAATTCGCAAGATACGTTTGCCGCGTTTGCAACCGGCAAGGCCATTTACAGCGTATGTGTCCCAATTTGGCGGGACATTACAACGTCGGTCTTAGAGAAATAAGGGAACACAACGGGTATGACAGCGACAGCGCCGAGAGTGACGAGGTAATATTTGTCGATATTTGCAAATTATCGGCCGCGCAGTGTAGACCTATATATGTAGAATTAAATGTTAATGGCAGCAACATTAAAATGGAGTGTGACACTGGCAGTGCAGTCTCATGTATTAGTCAAGAGTGTTACGATAGGTTGTTCAAAGATTTGTGCCTAAAACCCTGCAAATTGATGCTTAGGTATTACACGGGGGAGTCTATTAAACCACTCGGAGTAATACTTCCGGTAGTAAAATATAAGCATGTACAGAAGAAATTGGAACTGTTCATTATCAAAAATGGGAAAACGATGCTTTTAGGTCGACAATGGATGGCAGAATTAAAAGTAGAATTACCTATTATTAACTATAGTTGTAATAATGTCGTTATGTGTAAAGACGATGTATTTGATATGTCAACTTTCAGTTCCGAATACTGTGAGGTGTTTGCCGATGGTTTGGGTCGATTCACCGGCGGGACGGTGGGCGTACACGTGCGGGAAGGGGCTCGGCCCGTGGTCATGCGCGCGCGGCCGCTCGCCTACGCGCTGCGCGCGCCGGTGGAGCGCGCGCTGGCTCAGCTACAGCGCGACGGCATTCTCTCACCCGTGGAGCGCTCCGACTGGGCGACCCCCATCGTGCCGGTCGTCAAAAAAGACGGAAACATCAGAATTTGTGCAGATTACAAATTAACATTAAATAAAGTTATTGAAATTGACCGCTATCCGTTACCTAGGATCGAGGAACTGCTACTGCGATTGAAGGGTGGTAAGCGTTTTAGTAAAATTGATCTGTCGCAAGCTTACGCACAGTTTGAGCTCGATAACACTAAGAAGTACACGGTGATAAACACCCATAAAGGGCTATTTATGTACAATAGGTTGGTTTACGGACTGTCATCAAGCCCAGGTATTTTTCAAAGACGCCTCGAGCAGCTATTTGCAGATTTACCGTCAGTAGGAGTATTTTTGGATGATATTATAATTACTGGGGCCACAAATGAGGCTCATATGCTAAATTTATGTAAAGTATTCGATCGGTTAAAAAATTACGGTCTGAAGGTAAAAAAAGAAAAGTGTGTTTTCTTCGCCGCATCAGTAAATTATTTGGGATATACTATAAGTCAACAGGGAGTTCACACGTGTCCTGAAAAAGTGGAGGCCATAGTTAACACACCGGCCCCCACGAATGTTTCCGAATTACGGGCATTTATCGGTATGGTGATGTATTATGGGAAATTTATAAGAAATGTTAGCACCGTCCTATCTCCTTTATATAATTTGCTCAAGATAGGTGTTCAGTATTGTTGGGGTAAGGAATGCCAAAAGGCGTTTAGTAAAATTAAATATTTGTTAACCAGTAGCGAGGTTTTGATTCATTACGCACCGGAGTTACCCATCATATTGACAACGGATGCAAGCGGCGTAGGTATAGGTGCGGTGATATCGCATTCGACCACGGACGGGGAGCGGCCGGTGGCTTACGCGTCTCGCTCGCTCAGTCCGGCCGAGCGCGCGTACTCACAGATAGACCGGGAAGCGCTAGCCATTATTTACGGTGTTCGTAAGTTTCACCAGTACCTGTATGGACGTAAGTTTATATTAAGGACCGATCATAAGCCATTAACTTATATATTTGGGGACAAGGTAGGCATCCCAGTAATGGCCGCTTCCAGGTTGCAAAGATGGGCAGTATTATTAACAGGATATACCTATGATATCGAATATGTTACGTCGACTAAAAATTGTGCAGATGCATTATCGCGCTTGCCGCATAAGGACAGCAACGTTAATAGGAAGATAAATGAAAGTACGTACGTTAATTTTGTTGAGAATTTTTTGCCAATTACTAGTAAGAACGTACAGAAAGATACGGCCGGTGATAGCGTTTTAAGTAGAATTTTGTCTTATATAAGATCAGGTTGGCCGCTGACATGTCTTGATGATCAAATTAAACCCTATTTCATGCGGCGCCATGAGTTGTACACGGAAGGCGGTTGCATAATGTGGGGTTACCGTATGGTTATACCATCTTCGTTACAGAACAAAGTGTTAAAACAACTTCATAGTAGTCACATGGGGATAGTGAAGACAAAAAGTTTAGCACGAAGTTATGTCTGGTGGCCTAATATTGACGCATCAGTAGAAGCGGTGTGTAAGCAATGTGAGACGTGCGCGGCAGAGGCGGACTCGCCGCCACGAGCTCCGATACAGCCCTGGCCGTATCACGCTCGTCCCTGGAGCAGGCATCACATCGATTTTTTAGGCCCTTATAAGGGGCTAACGTATTTAGTTGTAATTGACGCCACGTCAAAATGGTTAGAAGTTTTTGAAATGACGCGTACCAACGCTTCGAACGTCATAAAAAAATTAAGAGCAACGTTTGCAAGGTTCGGTTTACCAGAAGAAGTAGTTTCCGATCAAGGCCCACCATTTACTAGTTCAGAATTTAAAACATTTTTAGATAATAACGGCATAAAACAATTTTTTTCACCGGTTTATCATCCGTCTTCAAACGGAGCAGCGGAGAACGCTGTTAAATTATGCAAGCGGGCCCTTAAGAAGGCATATAGGGATCAGGTGGACATTGACACAGCGCTGCAAACATTTCTACTGGCATATAGAAATTCAGTGCATGGCACGACTGGCGAGTCTCCTTCCATGCTCTTACAGAAGCGGACATTACGTTCGAGATTAGACTTGCTGCGTAGTGATCGTGTTATTGAAGATAGGGTACGTGAAGTTCAAAGGCGACAAATCGAATATGCAGGCGGTACTCAGCGTAACCTTCGAGAGGGTGATTTAGTTTGGGCGCGAGAGTATGGTACCCAGGATAGATGGGTAAAGGGTACTGTGCAGGGAGCAGATAGTCAACGCAGGTATTCAGTGGTAAAGGATAACGGTCAATTACTTAAAAGACATATTGATCAAATACGTCGCAGATCGCGACTTTCTGATGTTCCTTGTTCCGATGGCAGTAGTGAAGTAGGGCACGGTAGAGAGAATGTGGTCGAGCAGTTAGAGGAGCCAATAAAACAGTTGGCATCACCTACAACTTCTACAATGAATGTAGGGGAAATAACTGGTGATGTTAATAAAGGCATTAAAAGCGATATTACATCAGAAACGGTATCACCACGTAGTCATGTTCCGTCTGAACATGCACTTCGGTCATCACCACCTAAGCCGATGAATCGCTATTCCCAAAGAACGCGAAAACCAGTTGATAGATTTAAGATTTCATAGATTTAAGTATTGTACCTAGTTATAAGTATTTAGCATGTAAGTTATTGTTTAGTTTAAGATCATGTTGTATAGGGGTGGAGGTGTAATATATGTGTAAATAGGGGGTATTTAGATTTAAGTTTGTCTTCGCCATCTTATGCTAAGCCAGTCTGCGATTACACCTAATGCCGATACGTTGTGTTTCATTCCCGGCAATCCAGACTAACCCGATATTCTACAAAATCTTATTAATGACGATTTTTTTTCTAATTCTTAGGAGTTTAATACATGAGAAAAAAATATAGTCATAATTTTTTAACGAAAAGCCCATTTTTGGCAGACGTAAGAATTTTTTTTTAATTTTTTTTTTAGCCTTATTGAAATATGTCACTCACCAAAATTCGTCAGAAAATGTCTATTATATTCCTCTACATGCAGGATTTTTTTTAATTTTTTTGAAGTGGTGGAACAATATAAAAAAAATAAAAAACTCATTTTTTTTCTGAAGTCTTGCGTTTTAAATAACTTTTTTTTAGCTTAAAAAAATCTGTCTTAAATATTTTTTTGCTTAGAATTTATAATGAAATTATATGCGAAGCAGACACGTTTCATGGACGGACCATTGAATACGTTAAATTATTTTGGCACCTCAAGTGCATTTGATTGCCTAGCGGACGCTTTCTAACGCCATCTACTGGGATTGTCAGTAACCAACATATTATCTTTTTAAATACTTGCCGATTTTATGTTTTTGTCTTTAAAATGAATGTCGATTTTATCTTTTAAATAATTTCACTATATATTCTAAGCAAAAAAATATTTTGGACACAATTTTTTTAAGCTAATAAAAGTTATTTAAAACGCAAGACCTTTGAAAAAAAATAGTTTTTTATTTTTTTCATATTGTTCCACCACTTCAAAAAAATAAAAAAAAATCCTGGATGTAGAGGAGTATTGTCATTATGGTATATCAAAATCGATTAGTTTGTTAATAGTGGCGCCATCTCTGTTAGTATATAGACAACTAGACACTGCGGTCTATGATCTTTTATATAATAAAGGAATTTAGTCTGTTGCGAATAACGTGTTTCATTAGAGGTTATGGGCTAACTCTGCGTAAATTACATATCAGTTATTTTAGTAAAAATAGATAATTAGTGAAAGTTATATCGCGGAAATATGACTACGAACTATATTGCCAGTGTTCCTAAACTCAAGGGAAGGGAAAATTACGATGAATGGAGCTTCGCGGCTGAAAATTTGTTAGTTCTTGAAGGAATGGACAAGTATATCAAGCCAACGGCAGATTTTGAGATTAAGCCAGTAGACGATGCAAAAACGAAGGCAAAGTTAATATTGACTGTGGAGCCATCATTGTATGTACATATTAAGAATACCAAGAGCGCAGCAGAATTATGGACTACTTTAAAGACCATGTTTGATGACTCCGGTTTCTCACGTAAAATAACCTTGCTGCGACATTTGATATCTATTCGCTTAGATAATTGTGACTCAATGGCTACATATGTGACTCAAATGATCGAGACAGCTCAACGGTTAAATGGTACGGGCTTTACAATTACAGATGAATGGATGGGTTCATTATTATTAGCAGGTTTGTCGGATCGTTATTCTCCAATGATAATGGCAATAGAACATTCGGGCATTGTGATAACTGCAGATGTTATAAAGTCAAAATTGCTAGATATGGAAGTTACTATAGACAATGACGCCACGCATGCTGCATTTACCGCGCGAAATAAACATTTATTTAATAAGTTAAGAAAAAATGGTGGCCCTTCAACATCAACGTCAAACAAAAAGATTATGACAGATTCATCGAAAACAATAACGTGTTACAAATGTAAAGAAGATGGTCATTATCGAAATCAGTGCCCTTTATTAAAGAAAAATGGCAGTAAATGTGTATTTAATGTCGTTTTCCTAAATGGAAAGTTCAATAAAACTGAATGGTATGTGGATTCCGGCGCCAGCGCTCATATGACGGCGAATAAATCTTGGATAAAAAACATAAACTTGACGCCGTTTTTACCTGAAATCGTGGTCGCAAATGAATCTAAAGTGCCTGTTGTTTGTTCCGGGGACGTCGACATTATTTCTAAATTGAAATATGAAATTACTGTGAAGGATGTGCTATGCGTTCCCAGTTTGACTACAAACTTATTATCTGTGAGTGAACTTATTAAAAACGGAAATAATGTTAAATTTGATGAAGAACACTGCTACATTCGAGACAAGAATGGTGTTTTGGTTGCCACCGCTGACCTGTCAGATGGTGTTTATAAGTTAAGGTTACAAACAGAGACTTGTATGTTGATTGCACCAGCAGTAAGTGGGAAGCTATGGCACAGAAGATTAGCACACATAAATAGTCAAGATATGAACAAGATGAGAGATATTGTGGATGGCTTGTCATATGAACACAATTTTGACATAACCAAATCTCAATGTACAACTTGTTGCGAGGGAAAGCAGGCCAGATTACCCTTTTCACATGTTGGTGAAAGAAGCACAGAATTATTGCAAAGAGTTCACACAGATCTCTGTGGACCAATGGAAACAAAATCATTGAATGGTGCTCGATATTTCATATTGTTTATAGATGACTTTAGTCGGATGACTTTTATATATTTTATTAAGAATAAAAATGAGGCATTCAGTAAATTTAAAGAGTTCAAGACAGTTGTTGAGAATCAGTTGAATAAGAAAATAAAGGTGTTACGTTCAGATAATGGACTAGAATTCTGCAATAAGGAGTTTGATCATTATTTGAAACAAAATGGTATAATTCATCAAAGATCAAATAATTATACGCCTGAGCAGAATGGTTTATGTGAGCGAGCCAACCGTACAGTTGTGGAGAAGGCTAGATGTCTATTGTATGATGCAAAGCTGGATAAACAATATTGGGCAGAAGCAGCTAACACTGCTGTTTATTTGAAAAATAGATCCATTGCTTCAGGACTTCAGACAACTCCATTTGAATTGTGGTATGGGAAAAGACCAAATCTCAGTCATATCCGTTTATTTGGAAGTAAAGTCATGGCACATATTCCTAAGGAACGCCGTTTAAAATGGGATAAAAAAGCTATAGAACACATTTTAGTTGGATATAGTGAAGATGTTAAGGGTTACCGGCTGTATAATCCTGCAAAGAAGAGTCTTGTTATAAGTAGAGATGTCGTTGTGATGGAAAATGAATCAGAGCTCGTAGAAACAGGCTATGAGTCAGCTATCTGGATTCCTAGGGAAGAGACACTTTCAGATAACATAGAAAAAGAGAGCACAGTTTCAGTGGGGGAAATGTCGCCTCATGCTTTAGAGACTGAACACTGCCTTTCAGATTCTTCAGTGTATGAAGATGGTAACGAAACACTAAATGAACCTTCATCTCCAATCACAGACATATTTGATCCAGGAGTCCAGACAACGTCAACTCCAGGACAGAAACCAGAAGTACCTGACAAGCGCCTCAGAAAAATACCTGATCGGTATGGTTTTGCAAATCTTTCCAGTACTGTTTCAGCATTCGAGGAAATCGTGTTCTCAGAGGCTCTCGCAGGGCCTGAGAGTGAACAGTGGAAGCATGCCATGGCCGACGAGTTGGAGTCTTTTGAGAAAAATGATGCATGGGAGCTCGTTGACAACCCAGGTGATGTGACAGTTGTGAAGTGCAGGTGGGTGCTTAACAAAAAGTTAGATGTGGACAATAAAGTGCGGTTTCGGGCTAGATTGGTGGCTAAAGGTTTCTCGCAGAAACCTGGAATTGACTATACAAACACTTTCTCTCCTGTAGTTAGACATTCAACGCTTAGATTATTGTTTGCTCTCAGTGTTAAGATGGGTATGAGTATTCATCATTTAGATGTTACTACAGCCTTTTTAAATGGTTTTTTAAAAGAAACCATTTATATGTCATTACCTCCAGGTTTTGTGAACGAAAGTGGGGGAAAGGTTTTAAAATTGAAACGAGCAATATATGGGTTAAAACAGTCCTCCCTTGCGTGGTATGACAGAGTTAAAGATTTGCTGTACAAATCAGATTATAAAAACAGTCAGTATGAGCCTTGTTTGTTCACAAAAACTAAGGGTGAAGTTAAAATTATTGTGGCCTTATATGTAGATGATTTTTTAATTTTTTCCAATTGTCCTGTTGAAAGTAAAAATTTAAAAGATATTTTAGGATCAGAATTTAAGCTGAAAGATTTGGGGTCTGTGAGGAAATATTTGGGCATGAGAATAAATGTCAATAAAAATGTAATAACTATAGATCAGCAGCAGTATATTGATCAGTTAATAACTAGGTTCAATATGTTGGATTCTAAAATGCATAAAACCCCAATAGAGTGTAAATTAAATATAGAGAAAGCTGATAAATGTGTATCTGATGTTCCATATCAGCAGGTAATAGGATCACTAATGTACTTGGCAGTTTTAACTAGGCCTGACATTTCCTATTCTGTTAGCTATTTGAGCCAATTTAACAGTTGCTATGATCACTCACATTGGCATTACGCTAAACGTATTCTTAAATATTTGCAATGTACAAAAACTTACTGTTTAAAATTTTGTAAGGATGATAGCAGACTAGAGGGTTTTGTAGATAGCGATTGGGCCAGTGATGCTATAGATAGGAAGTCTTATACGGGCTCTTGTTTTACTCTGTCAGGATCTGCCATTTCATGGCAAAGCAAGAAACAGAAGTCAGTATCGCTTTCTAGTACAGAAGCCGAATATACTGCATTGTCTGAAGCAGCTCGTGAAGCTGTGTATTTGAGAAACCTGTTACATGAAATAACTGGTAACCTTTCTGTAATACAGATCTATTGTGACAATCAAAGTGCTTTAAAGTTATCATTCAGTAACCAAAGTCACAACAGATCAAAACATATAGATGCAAGATTCCATTATATAAGAGATGTTGTAAAAAATAAATATATTAAAGTTATGTATCTGTGTAGTGAGGAAATGCCTGCCGATTTACTTACCAAAGGACTATGTCCTGTAAAACATTATAAATTTATGTGTAAATTGGGCATTGTACTTAAATAAAATTGTTGTTTATTTTGATAAGTGGGGGTGTCATTATGGTATATCAAAATCGATTAGTTTGTTAATAGTGGCGCCATCTCTGTTAGTACATAGACAACTAGACACTGCGGTCTATGATCTTTTATATAATAAAGGAATTTAGTCTGTTGCGAATAACGTGTTTCATTAGAAGTATAATAGACATTTTCTGACGAATTTTGGTGAGTGACATATTTCAAAAAGGCTAATAAAAAAATTAAAAAAAAAATCTTACGTCTACGTTAAAGAGCTAAAAATTGGTGTGAATTATTTTTATTCGATACTAAATCGATCCCCTGAGTATGAACCAAAAAAGTCGCGGGGGCAGATTTCTCATATTAATCCGGCTATGCCCTTTTACCCGTATCTTCTAGGGTACAAACAAAAAAACCTCCTTATGGCGGTAAAAGGCTTCGCAAGCAATAATATTAGCCTATGTTGACTCCGAGGGTCGAATCAGGACAAATAGAAATATTCTTCCAACAAACTTTGAAACTGCCCGGGAAGTGCCGGCAATAGGAATTATAATTATTCCATATTAATATATTAACCCTGCAATTAAACACTCAAATGTATTAAAGAAACAACGCTTCAAATGCGTTAATAAGATCACAAATAACTAATACACTCACAGAAGGCTAATAAGATGTTCAATTCGGAAGTGCTTCCGAAAGAGAGGACTCTAAAGGTGTAACGTTGTACTTTTATACTTTTTAGAATAATATATACTTATATTTTAGTAATTTACATTTTTAACGCGATTGCACCTACTAACCGGTTCCTTAATGATCGAATACGCTGTACGCACATACACCGCTCGTCGACTCATCAGACGACGGCATAGCTCTGTGGAGTAAACACGGCAGTGGAGCATTCACAAGACATAATTACCATTTTTATATGTTGAGTGTCTTCTCATGTTCCCCTGTGTTCTATTATTATAATAATAATTAAACTAAGTGTTTTAAATATAATTAAATATTTTTAGTTTATAAATATATACCTATATTAAGTGTACCCCCAAGTGGGTAAGTATAAAATAACACGCGTTATTTTTCCTTTTAACCTTAAATAATATATATAATATTTGATTGCTTTTAAAAAGAATCGCTTTTGCTTTTAGTTGTTTTAATTAGAATTATATAGAAGTCAAATAATTATAAAATATATATTATTTTATTGTTAATAGTATTTATAGTATATCTTTGTATCTTTTGCTGCTGCATTAAGCCTGTTTAATATTTTTTTTTTTTTTGAAGTGAAAACTTCTTTAGGCGCGTTGAGCGTTTTGGTAGAGGGTAAAATCCTCGGTTCGCGTCACCGACATGCTAATGATAATAGCGCGGAGAGCAAGACTAGCGCACGCGTAGTAGCCTGTGTACACGTATACACTAATTTGACGTTTAACGTTGATTTAAAAATTTCTAAGCATCAAACAATATCGTAAGAAGAGGAGGAAAAAAATAAATATTTTTAATTAATTAAAAATTATTAAAATTGTATTGTCGATGACAATGATGTAAATAATGAAAATAATGTTCAAACTTGAATTCATTGAAATTCGTGTAAATATAAATACTATGTATAATTAAGATAATTGTATATTAATTATTTTTTCAACCACTTTGTATTTATATTTTGTTCATGATTTGTTTAACCCATCATATGTAACTAATAAATAAAACATAAAAAAATTCATATAATTTTTGCATATAGTTTTAATGACTCTCAACTTATTTTTTATTTTATAATGTTTGTAACTCCGTTCCGATTGTGAATACCACACTACTGCTTACGATTTCTCCTTTGCTAGACACACGTGGGATCACAATCGGCGGAGGCACATTGATAAAATTTTAACTGTGATGTTATTCACAGGGTACCACGTTTTATTATAAAAAGAACGACATCAACACTGGCTGCACCCGCGTATCTTCAATTTTAAAGGCGGCACGAGTTCCATCGTGCCTACATCTCCACATAACCTAACCCAACATCATCCGAGGCAGCAGGGGAGTACCGGACTACGGTAGTGAAGCCAGACGGGCCTGACCAACCCACTATTTAAAATTTTTATATATACTTCTTTTCGTAAATAAATTTGTTGAATACAGGAACGGTAATTGTATTTTTTATTTAAATTAATTAACATTACCGTACACCGTATCAAAGGTCACGGCATTGAATTTTATAATCAAAATATGCATAATAAGCAAACAATGTGACTATGCACACGCCGCGTTACACGAAATGTGGGTAAAATTGATATTAATCGGTGATTTTTTTTAACTCTCCGTCTGTAGCTAACGTAGGGTCATTTCGCCTGTTTGCGTCCATTTAGTGGAGTTGCTGACTTTGAAAGAGAAAATAAAAATGATTTAGCACTAGTTTTGAATAAAAACTTATGTAAAGTGTTAATAATATAGTCTTTTTTATATTCATTTAAAGTTTTGGTGGAAAGATATAACGATTTAAATATAAAAGTGATAAATATCAGATTTGGCGATTTATCCAGTTTGCGTCCATAAAATCTAATTTGCGTCCACTCATGTCCAGTTTGCGTCCACCAACTTATATATAGAATGTAGGGGAGATTTTTATTAATTATTATTCAGAAAGATTAGATTTTAACAATTTATTGTTTTATGTCTAAATATTTAACTAATTAAATTTTAAAATATTTTTAATAACAAATATATCATCTTATATATTTGTCACAGCCAATGTTTTCTTCGCCGTCTTCATCTATATCTGATATAAGTATGTCATTACATTCAGCGCACTTTGTACTATCGACGGCTGGTAAATTTTCTTTTCAGAGTATCAGTATCTACTGTGACTTTAACAGGAAGTGTCTTTTTCCTACGTTTTGCAGCAGTTCCTTGAAGTTTTTTTTCTCTATTCGTTCTTAATTTCTTTTTCTTACTGCTTTGTTTTTTTTCTCCATCTGTTCTTTATGTTCATAATACTTTCTCGATGCAGACGAAGATATGGCCGCTGGAGTTCTTTGATTAAATTTTCTTGCTATGCTAAAAATTTCAGCCGACATCAGGTGGGTTTTAAATGGATCAAAGGTTTCTGAATGTGAAATGCCTTGAATAAATAATGAAGATGATTGTAAACTAGGAGGCTTTTCTATAGGTGAAATAGATGGTGATACAGTTGATGCTAAATGAATAAAAGCAGTCGGAGGGGGTTTTGATATTTGTTGCTTAGATTACTCAAGACTTGGTGTAGTATGAGTTGCCATATCTTCTAGTGGTAAAATAAGAACTTCGTCTGAAGACACTATTGAACTAAGCTACAGGTAACTGCCAAAAAGGTGTATAGGCAAAATCATTTTTATTCATGTCATGAGTTTCAGAGTTGCACCTTGATACACTGTGATTTCACAATTTCTAATTTGTTCAATCAGGATCGTTAATAAATTACGTGAATTTTTTTATTATAATTACATTAAGATATTATTGATCGTAGGTATATACAATTTTATTAAATTTAAATAAGCTATACATTTTTAATTACTTTTATAAATAGATAACAAGAAAACAAAGGTGGACGCAATCTGGTCTGTCCTAAATAATAGGTCATAAAATTCGCGTCCACTGCGGACGCAAAGTGGAATTTTTAAAATTTGTATGTACTAGTTTGCGTCCACCTTATTTTAACTGTCAACAATTAAAAACCTTAACTAAATTCATAATTATGTTTTTCCTTTCTTTATTATTAAGGCCTAGAAACATCTATGTATCCTTAACTTCACATAAAACAATGTAAAACTAACCATGAGTGGTGTTGCTGCTCACTATTTTTTTACTAACATTTAAGACATTCGCAGTCTTTTGTCCCGTGGCTCAGATAAATTATTTTTTTTTAAAGGGAAGGATTGCGCTTAAGGAAATTTTGTTTATGACTGTGTATCTCCTATATATTGAGGTATTGGCAGAAATTACATTTGGTTTTGTTAGAAAGTTCATGAACTTATTTTCGAGTGTTTTATGAAAGGATAGCCGTCGAATGGACGCAAACTGGCGATGGACGCAAACAGGCGAAATGACCCTAATTTACTAGTAAATAAAACAATAAAACATCGTTGGCTGCAACTCAACTTCTGAAACAATATAACAGCTACTTTTAAATAAATATCTAGCGATATGTTAACCTTAATAATGATAAATAAACCTTTATAGAGGTAAATGATTAATTTATTATTTACGTCAAAAAAAAACATGAATATTACCTATTTTAATAATAAAATATTAAATTATTAATATAAGCTAAAATGCAGTTCCATCAAGAATTACCAACATATTCTATAAATTACGTGACCACGTCTTTTTCTCGGTAGAATATTTATTGATATGAATATTATTAAATTGCACAATATTTTAATAATTTGAGTGATTTTGTTGAGGATAGGACGATGAAGACGTTGTCACGTAAAATCATTTTATATATTATTTATTTTATATTATATTATTGATGTTATTATTTTTTACAAAATTTATTTACAGACTTTTTCGATACATCAATTAGTTGCGGAGATATCGATCATTGAAGTTATTGTTTGCTACCAGTATTTTATATATTTATTTTTTTTCAGTTATAAAAAAATACTATTTCCAATTGTGTCTACCAAGTATGGTCACATGTACTGGCCTACATATTAAATAATAATAAGTACAGATAATGTTATGTGACGTCACTTCTGATTTTATATATTTTAATATTTTTAATTTTAAAGAATTAATTTGAAAATCCAAACACTTATTCAGATCGAAGGTTCAAATTGTTGCTAAATAAATTTGAAATTAATTAAAATTTGTAATTGTAAATAATGAAGTTGAAAATTAAAACATTTACTTAAATTAGATGTTAAAATTCTTGCTCAACACATTTTAAATCAAGTTTTCTTATATCTGCCACTTTTTCTTAATATTTGTAATTTTAAAGAATCAATTTGAAAATCAAAACATTGCTCGGCGGACCGATCATGTTTGAGTGGGAGAGAGACGCAAGGCATTCGGCGGGCCTCTCTCTCGTTCGGTGACTCATCGTAACGTTACCGGGCGTTAAACTTTTTCATAAGTGACTCCCAGCTTAACCTAATTTAAGACGTTGTCACGTCAAAAATATAATAAGGCTTGAAAAAATTAAAACATTGAGTAAATTTGAGCCGTTCAAACGCCGTAATTTTGCGCGCGCCCTGCGTGACGTCAAATGAAACGTCTAGTCAATGTTTACTATGAACTTTTTATTTACTTCATATATATTTTAAGTTTTAAGTGCTTTACAAGTCATGGAAGAAGATAAAAACCATCTTACAAGTATTGTATAGTACCGGAGTGCAAAAATAGTATTAGAAAAACACCCGACAAAGTGTTTTTTTATATTCCAAGAGATGCGAAAATACAAAAACAATGGTCTATGGTAATTAAAAGGGATAATATATTATGTCTTAAATTGTTTTTATTTTGTTGTGAAGATCAATTTAATGTAAGTATACTTTATTTATAATAAGTTTAATTTAATAATTTAAATTTATAGTAAGTTGCATTAGCTATTGAACATTAAAAAAATTTGAGTTTAAAATTGACCTAACCTAGCTTACAAAAGTTCAGTATAAATTTCTATAAAAACCGTATTCTTTTTTGGTTTTAGATTTATTTCACGTTAAGAAAGATACAGCTAATAATATTGAATATAATATGTATAACGAAACAACAAGGAGAAAAATGTAATCTAAGTTTGAAGAAAGGAGTTGTTCCTTATATATTTTTGTGGCAAAAGCACCAGCTGATAGAATGAGAATCTACCAAACTTTTATTATTTAATGCAGGCGTATTTAAAAAGTGGAATCAGGTAATAATTTACAATAATCTAATCGTTTACAATAATTCAATGTCTCATTTACAGTTATTTATGTAGTAGAAAAAAATAATTACAAATTACCTCTTAGATAAAATCTCGCATATGCCGGTGGACATCACGGAAATATCGTTCAAAGTAGTCCCCTTCGCATCCAACAAAAAGACCACACCTAAAAATTAACTGTTCACCAACTCGTGACAGTACTTGCGAATTCATACTTACATATTCATACTTGCGAAACACTCGCACCATCTCGGTGTACTCGATACTTGTATAAGTATACGGCATCGCAATACTATTATCCGTAGGTACACACTAATCGTAATTATCAAATAACAAAGATAATAATATCAAATTACAATAATTTTGGAGAATTAGTGTTACCATTCATTAAAAAACATCACTGTAAAATATTTAAAATAGCTCCATCTTCAGATCACGACCAAAAACTTTATTCAAAGTTTTAACACCACGGACTGAGCATGGTGTTATAACTTAAAACAAATAGGCTCAAATATTAAACTTATAATTTAAATAAACTTAATATTATTTATATTACTCCTTGTGTTTCTTAATATTTTATTCTGTCGGATATCTGAATGAAGTTTATGGTTCGGATCACAAGATGGAGCTATTTCAAATAGTGTTATTTAATATTTTACAGTGATGGTTTTAATTAATGGTAACACCAACTACCAGTACTAAGTCTCCAAGGTTATTGTAATTTGATTTAATTATCTTTGTTATTTGATAATTGATATTTCATTTGTCTCGTGAGATCTAAAGTGTGTAGTATTACCGATATTTTATATTAACTACCTGGATTGTTTCTGTATACCGACGCTTCTACTTGTGACTGACTGCAATTTCTAGGAACTTCGTAAAGAAATTCGTAAGTAACTTATTGTTTTAATCTCATGATATAAATATTAACAATCGAGATAAAATGATATGTATAAGTAAGTTAAAGAGAGCTTATTGTTTTGTAAAATAATATTTATTTAGTTTCTTATCGAATTCTCAAAGAAAATACGCTATATTAGTTATTATTCCAAATAATATTGGGATCAAACTAGTTCAATTAATTTTTCCTTTTTAATATATGTAAATAGTGTAATTAGATAATAAAGGCTGATATTGTAAAAGCCTTACAGCTCCGGCGCCAGCTGGAAACTGGTAGTTAGCATCTCTGACGTTCTCAGTAAGTGAATTGCAAGTGTGAGAAATCACACGGGAAGTAAGCGTGCCTTACAGCTACGGAACCTTTCATGGAGAAAAGGTAGCTTGGTGGTCGCGATTGGACTTGTCTATGACCGAGAGCCTTGTGAGCTTACTAGTCTTATAGTGACTTCGGAGGTCAGACCTGCCGTATAAGGGTCCATGTGACAGGGGTAAACCTTGACTACATGAATAGCGGCTCAATCCTTTATAACCAGAGGGTTGACAAGGTTGAGATGCTATATACATAAGTATTAGGACTGAAGGAGGCGAGGGCGGTGGCCACCCGCGGATAGTTTGGAGCCCAATTAGTGGGTTAACCACCCACGAGAGGCTGCCACGCCAGCTGCAATAAATCCCAGGGTGGCTCCATCACGCTGGTTGAAAACTAGAAGACGATCCCTAGAGGTTTGGGCGTCGCCACAGTCTCCAGGCTAGTCTCCCAATGGCAAGACAACACCAATTTTGACGTCAAGTTCCATACGTACTGCCTCGTTCAACTGCCCTTTCCCACCCCTATTCACTTTTTTTTTATGAAGAAAGTCAGTCAAAACGAAGAAAATGTTTTTTAAGAAAATGTTTGTGTACGTGAGTACCAGATATAGTAGGCCATACAGGCAATTGCCTGGACCTTCTGCTGACAACTGATCCGGGCAGGTATCTTATTTATTATTTATTTATTTATTTATTTATTTTCCCAAACACAGAATACAATAAAACATACAACTATAACAATATAAATAAATAATCAGTGTAGGGACAGAAGTCCAAACTAGGTAGGCCCTGTAATATGGATCTCCTGGTCTCCCTAACCCTCTAGACAATAACAAAACAAATATTAAATAACATTGTGTTTGAGATATTAAAGATGGAAACACAAAATCAAAATTAACTAAAAAAAGAAAATAAGATTACAGATTCACAATAACAAAAATGCTTATTTATGCAAGAAAGAAAAAAATAAAATATAGAGCAGGTGTAAACGAATGTTTTTAGTGTTTAATGTGCAGCCATGAGAGAATTAATCACGTATAGTTTGAGTGTAGGAGAGCTTCTGTTTCATCATAATTAAGACTCAAAAGCCATTTCGATATGGATCTTTTTACTTGCCACCTCGTATCAGAATTAATAGAAAACAGTTTATTTGCATGATTGTATAATTTCGGGCCTTGAAAAACCAAAAATTTTTGCCCAAATTTAGTGCTTGCTCGTGGAACCTTAAATAATAAATAACCTCTTCTATTTTTAAATGTGTTATAATTTGGAGTATTATTTATTTTATATTTATGCTGCTTGAGAATCGTATATAGTATAAACAATTGTCTAACGGAAAGAACATTTGCGGTTTTAAATAAGTCTACTGTTACAGTACAGTTACGGATACAGACGCGGTTTGGAATAACAAATTTTTAATATTAATCTCTGACTTCTTTCAATATGTAACATGTGGGTCTTTGTAGCTCCTCCCCAAGACGTGACACAGTATGATAGAACTGATTCTACAAGGGATGTATAGACAGTTTTGACAACATCAATGTCAGCTATATGTCTGAGCTGTTTAAATATGTAGGAAAGGTTTCTTCTCGGTCTGAGAGATTTTTAATATGCTCAACAAATGAAAGATTTTTATCAATCGTAACCCCAAGATACCTAACACAATCCATTCGCTGTAGAGGAGGACATTCACAAGAAGGACTGTAAGGAAAAAAACAAGAATGTGCTAAAGGTTCGAAGTTAGCACTATCATTCGTAGAATTGTTACGGATGGAAAATGTTAAGTACTTGGTTTTAGTAGCATTCAAAGTCAGAGAATTCAAAGCTAACCATCTACACACAGTGTCGAACCCTTTCTGAGCAACTGAGTAGGTGCTTTCCCAGGTATCGCCTTAAAAATTAATGCAGTGTCATCAGCATAAGAAACTATCCTGCAATTTTCAAGGTCAAGTTCGCAAAGATCATTAATATAAATAAGGAATAGCGTTGGTCCTAATATGCTACCTTGTGGTACTCCAAATAGTACAAGCAATTCCTCACTGATCACTTCACCGATCTTGACTCTTTGTGTGCGATTTGTAAGGTAGTCCTTAAGAAGATTTAACTGCACATCTCTAACACCAATATTTTCAAGTTTATTTATTAGAATGTGGTGAGAGACAGTATCAAATGCTTTAGCAAGGTCCATAAAAATAGTAATACATTTCTTCTTGTTATTTAATTTATCAACTATAAAATTTGTTAACATATTTACAGCGTCTTCAGTAGATTTTCCTGATCTAAATCCAAATTGTGCTTCGGAAAGTAAACAATTTTTTTCAAGATAGTTTACTAATCTGGAGTTAATGATTTTTTCTAAGATTTTGAATATTGCGGGTAGTATAGAAATAGGTCTATAGTTATTGATACAATCTCTAACCCCACTCTTAAGAACTGGTATAACTAGCGATTTCTTGAAAGCGTCAGGAAAAATGCCAGCATTAAGACACCGATTCAATAAGCTGGTCAGTCCCATCCCTGGCTATTAGTTTTAATATTCGTAATGATCTGTTCGATCTCAGAATAGTCTGTATTCAGTAAAACGAATGAGGAGATCGGTTGACTTTTCCTAATAATTAGTTTGGCCTCCGTAAGTTTTGCTTTGGGTATTTTAAGGGCTAAATTCGATCCGATGTTGGCAAAATAATTATTTATATTGTTTACTGATTCTTTGGGGCTAGTGTCACAATAAAGAAGTTCTTTTGCACTGTGATTATACTTCTTTCTATGCGTAATGCCATTAATGATCGACCATAGGCTTTTTGTATTATTTTTAGCTTTGAGCACTTCTTCTCTATCGTATTGTCTTTTGCATTTTTTTAGAATGTTATTGCAGAAATTTCTATATCTTTTGTACATTTCCTTTAAGGCTTCTTCTTCCGGGAACTTTTTGAGCTTCAAATGCATCCTATCTCTGTTCCTTATGCACCTTAATAGCCCAATTGTAATCCAAGGTTTTATAGTTCGCCTACTATTTGGAATTTTAAGGGTAATAGTATTTCTTAAAATAACATTTTGTAAGTACTTTATTAATTTGTACGTACTTAGATTAATATCAAGTATACTTTCAATTGTATTAAAATCGATTTCCTTAATATCGTCAGCTATATTATTATAATTGATTTTCCGTGCAACACTATAATTTTCTAAAATATATTGTACAAAATTGGTTTCAATACAAATAAAAGTCGCATTATGATCCGTGACCGTTGAGTTTAAGATAAAGGTTAATGTATTAAGTTTAGTTTTTAATATAGTATGATCTAAACAACTACTGCCTCTTGTTGGAATATTATGAGCTTGAATTAATCCATAGTACGCGATAGTATCAAGATAGTTATTTGTAACAGAATCTGAGTCAAGAATATTTATATTAATATCACCCACAATAATAATATTTCTATAGCTAGAGAAACTCGGTCGGTAAATCGCCATGATTATCATATTATAATTAGGAAACTCTATCAGAAGGCAATTTGAATCGGATATCTGTGATTCCTTGATTACACACTTTAAGCCGTTTTTTACATATATCACTTCACCATCACTTTTATTATAGTGATGTGATGTACTATAGCTGCAGTGACCAGGCAGCAAAGGTATATTCGAAACGAAAGATAGCCAGCACTCAGATAACACTATAACGTCACATTGTATTTGCAATCTGTTTAGTAAGATGCATAAGCCATCGTAGTTTTTATTTAAGCTACGAATATTTTGTTGTAAAATTTTTAAATATATTGTTTGATCTCGAATAATGTTTTTGCAATATTCCGGTTCACATAGGAGAGGTTCAGTGATATTATAGTTGTCTATGTTTTTTATTAAAATATTTACATCGGCGAATTTTGAAATAAGTAAAAACGAGTTGAACTAATACAAAGATCGAAAAAATATATCAACATAGAATATTTTCTATTTAATTGATGAGCAACAATACATCTTTGTACACCGATTAAAAATGTTCCTGCAAGCAATTGAGTTGCGCGTATTTTGAAAGTGTGTACAAGTGAGTTAACGTAGGTAAAGTTTTTTAAGTGGACCTGCACTATACATAAACAAAATAAGCAGTTTTTACAAACAATTAAAAAAAAACTTATCCATAAAATAAAAACTGGGACTAGTTTTACGTTCTTTGAATTTTATTTGTTAATTGAATAAATTTAACGAGCCATCGTGAATGGAATTAACTCTGTTGAACGAACTACTAACCTGGTGGTTATTGAAATTGTATATTCTACACTTTCAAGCCAGTGCTCAGTTACAGGAAAAAATATTGTTAAAAA
Source organism: Napeogenes inachia (assembly GCA_959347355.1). Classification (NCBI taxonomy): domain Eukaryota; kingdom Metazoa; phylum Arthropoda; class Insecta; order Lepidoptera; family Nymphalidae; genus Napeogenes; species Napeogenes inachia. Next base: position 443,347 of record OY365796.1, on the reverse strand, counting down.
AAATATGGTTGCCTGTAAAGTCGGTTTTACGGGCGAAGATTTACGTGACCACGTCTTTTTCTCGGTAGAATATTTATTGATATGAATATTATTAAATTGCACAATATTTTAATAATTTGAGTGATTTTGTTGAGGATAGGACGATGAAGACGTTGTCACGTAAAATCATTTTATATATTATTTATTTTATATTATATTATTGATGTTATTATTTTTCACAAAATTTATTTACAGACTTTTTCGATACATCAATTAGTTGCGGAGATATCGATCATTGAAGTTATTGTTTGCTACCAGTATTTTATATACAATTTATTTTTTTCAGTTATAAAAAAATACTATTTCCAATTGTGTCTACCAAGTATGGTCACATGTACTGGCCTACATATTAAATAATAATAAGTACAGATAATGTTATGTGACGTCACTTCTGATTTTATATATTTTAATATTTTTAATTTTAAAGAATTAATTTGAAAATCCAAACACTTATTCAGATCGAAGGTTCAAATTTTTGCTAAATAAATTTGAAATTAATTAAAATTTGTAATTGTAAATAATGAAGTTGAAAATTAAAACATTTACTTAAATTAGATGTTAAAATTCTTGCTCAACACATTTTAAATCAAGTTTTCTTATATCTGCCACTTTTTCTTAATATTTGTAATTTTAAAGAATCAATTTGAAAATCAAAACATTGCTCGGCGGACCGATCATGTTTGAGTGGGAGAGAGACGCAAGGCATTCTATGTGTGTGTGACTCATCGTTACGTTACCGGGCGTTACACTTTTTCATAAGTGACTCCCAGCTTAACCTAATTTAAGACGTTGTCACGTCAAAATTAATATAATACTAACAATAAACTGTACAGAAAGTAAAACAAATAAAACAAAATAAAACAAATAAAATAAAACAAGAAGTTAAAAATATGTGACAAAGAGCACAAAAGAAAAATTATATCTAGTCATTTTTTCAATTTAAGTATATCTAAATCCTCTTCGTTTTTCAGCCGTATTACTGGATCACCCTCCTTTTGACGAAGGTAAATACCTCCCGGTGTAGTCCAGCAAAATTTAAATTCATTTGAGAGTGCGTAGTCTTTAGCTACGAAATGTAACCTTTTTATCCTAGGTGTAAGGTAATCAGATAGGAAAACCTGCGATCGTGGCCCTTCAATTTTCAAGGTAATTGTGCTAAACTGTTGTTCCTTACTGTTTCTGTTGTATAACTTATAGGAATTAAGTAGCCTATTTTTCAGTGAAGTAGACACAAAATCAATAATGATAGGCTTTTTTTCTGATTTAGAAAATCCTCTATAAACTTGACGAATATCTGTTGGTTGTATTGGTATGTTTAAAGCGTCACCAAGGTTCATCACAATTCCACTTAAATCATCATGTTTTTCTTCGTACTTTAAAGGAACATTTCGTAACTCCAGCGTAGAAATTTTTGTAGTTTTTTCCAACGCATCAATTTTCTTCTCCAATGACTGTATATATACTTTATCCAGCTTTCTGTCTTGTTCTAATTTCACGATAGTATTTTTCATTTCATCATATTGTTGTGAAATAAATTCAATGCTTAAACTTATGTTAGTGTTCTGTTCTAGTATTTCATTTACCATCTGGAGTATTTTGTTATTTTTTACATCTTGCGCTTCCGTCCAAGATTTAAACATTTCTTGCATTTTTTGCACAAAAACTTCAAAATCATCGGTGTGCCTTCTTTTCTGAGGCCGTGAAGAGGTGCCATCATGTTTCAGATCAGATAAATCAGGCTCTGAATTTGAAGACATAAACCTACCAGGAGGAGGCTGCAAGGTGTTTGTTTTGTTCGGAGAGCGTTTGACAGATATAATAGTAGACTAATTTAACAATGTAAATTTACAATAAAATAAGCAAAAACTAAAACAATAATATTAAACCCTATAAACGTAAAATACTAAGAATCATTAACCAAATAGAAAAAACCAAAAACAAAAAATAAAACAATAAATAAAAAAAACAAAAATAAAATAATAATAAAAATAAAAATAAAAATCATATATTTCACTGTTTTTTTTTCTCTCCTGGTTAGGATCGAACTCGGGTTGTGTAAATTGTTCGTCTCTAAAGTCAAATGAAGATACGAACCGGCTACTCAAAGCTTATCTACCAGATGCAAATTAGTCTATATAGTTCGCTACTAGCAGATGCAATTGCAATTGCAGATGTGTACTTTGGACTTTCTTTGTTCCGCAGTTTACTAGTAGCAACTTATGGCTCACTATATAACGAACTATTTTTACTTGAAATTCACTACAGATCACCAAAACTACACTTTTTCTTGTTGCACAATTACACTGTCACGCACACTTTGCTAAGGATTTTGAGGTTGACCAATATTTACAATATTTAGACAATTTTGTCGATTAAAAATGATTTTTGAAGTCAGGAGACACTAAAACACGACCATCCGTAACGGCAGTTGAGGGAGGGGGGGGGGAGGGGGTATCGTGTAGAGGTTACCTGCCCCTTGGGAACCTCCGATCACTGTCTGGTAAAATCTGTATTTACATATTCCCCACCAGCTCTCGAACCAAATGGTGTAAGGCGAGTAAGAAAATACAAGTAAGTAGGTTGGGATGCGACACATTTTTGCGTCTTATCCTTGGCGGCAAGTCTGCTTCTCTTTATTGGATCCGTCGAGTTGCGCGGATGCGATAACCGATGTGGTGCATCAGGCAATGGAGTGTTTTATTCCTTTTGCTGACGTACCCATCGGTGGCAAAACCACCCATGGTTTCTACTTTCCAGAATGTATTCTTGGAATACAGTGACCGACTTCAGTTGTTAGGCTTAGAGATTTCCTCGAATCTCAACTTTGGTCGATACATTGAATTTTAAACAAAGCAATGATCCGGTCGTGTGTAGAGTACTGTGGTCATATATTTGCTGGTGCCGCAGTCTCACCTTGGGGTTCTGGACTCAATTGAGAGGCGAGCGAAAAGGCCTATAGGTCCCGAATTGGTCGATGCCGACCTCCACAGCCTTAAACACAGGAGTAAAATTGCTAGCCTCTCAGTATTTTATAGGATACATTTTGGTGAGTGTGCAGGAATTACACGATTTAATTCCCCCGTCCCCGTTCCATCACAGAACGTTCCGACGCGCGGCAGGTATACATCCTTACGTTGTAGACACTCCACCTGTCCGAACGATATGCTTCGTCTTTTTCAGTGCGTATAGCGTAGGATTGGAATAGCTTGCCTGCATCGGTATTTCCGACCGAATACAATGTGGGTGTTTTCAAGAAAAGAATGAATAGGGTTAATGCACCGTACCACCTAAGATTACATCTTTACTTTATATCCGGTGAAATGTAGCCAAGCATTGACCTAGATGGTATAAAAAAATAAAAATAAGTTATTTTTTTATGTGAGTGGTGATTACTAAATGGTTATTGGTATAGCCAATAACCACGATGCATTATTCAAAAAATGAGAAATTGTGCTAGTTTTTTTTTTATGGAAGAGGAGGCCAAACGAGCTAGCAGGTTACAGAGGACTTGTGACCACCGCCGCCCATGAACTCTTGCAACATCCGGGGATTCACAAGAGTGTTGCCGGCCATGTAGGTAGGAGTAGACGCCTTTTTGAAGGTATCCATGTTGTACCGATTTGGAAATACCACCGAAGGGAGTTCGTTCCACAAGTGAGTGGAACGTGGAAAAAATGTCCTTGAAAACTGCACAGTAGACGATCGCCACACATCCAGGTGGTAAGGATGATATTGGAGGCGATGGCGCGCTGTGCGGTGATGAAATTCGGCGGCCGGCATCAGACCGAATAGTTTTTCGGAACATTCTCCGTTGTAAATGCGGTAGAATATGCACAAAGAAGCCACGTTTCTACGAAGAGTCCAGCCGTTCGCAAATCACCGGGTCCCCGACAATCCGAACGGCTCTCCGTTATACGCGCTCAAATGGTAGAAGCTGATATTGGGGTGATCCGGACCAGAGATGAGAACAGTACTCCATGCGTAGCCGGACCTGCGCCTTATAGAGCACAAGTCTTTGGCCAGGTTTGAAATACTGCCTCGCTCTATTAATCACTCCCAATTTCTTCGAGGCCAACTTGGCCTTGCTCTCCAGATGACCACGAAACTGACAATCGCTCGAAATGTCGAGACCCAGTATTCTGATACTTGGCGAGGCAATGAGGGGAGTGCTCCCGAAGAGCGGTGATACGACAAATGGGGTTTTCTTAGTGGTAAACGCGCAAACTTGTGTCTTCTTACTCAGAGATCAGCCCCAAGGAAGTCTCTTTATTTTTTTTTTATATGATCTAGGGCAATGCTTGACTACATTCCACCTGATGGTAAGTGGAATGTAGTCTTAGATGGTAAGTCGCATTGCCCTAGCAACCTATTCACTCTTCTCTTGAACACACCCACATTATATTTGGCCGGAAATACCGACGCAGGCAAATTGTTCCAGTCCTTCGCTGTACACACTAAAAATGAGGAAGAAAAAGCGCTTCGTTCGGACAGGTGAAATGTCCACAACAAAAGGATGGATACCTGCCGTGCGTCGGGACGTCCGGTGATGGAAGGGGGACGGGGGAATTAACTCGTGTAATCCCTGTGCACACTCACCAAAATGTATCCTATAGAACACTGAGAGGCTAGCAATTTTACGCCTGTGTTCAAGACTTTGGAGGTCGGCTTCGACCAATTCGGGATCGCCTATAAGCCTCTTTGCTCGCCTCTCAATTGAGTCCAGAACCGCAAGATGAGACTTTGCGGCACCAGCAAATATGTGACCACAGTACTCTACACACGACCGGATCTGTGCTTTGTATAAAACAAGAAGCTGTCCCGGTGTAAAGTACTGCCGAACCTTTGCAAGAACGGCAAGCTTTGCTGCTGCTGCTCTTGCTCTGGACTCAATGAACCGACCAAAGTTGAGGTTCGAGGAAATCTCTAAACCTAACAACTGAAACCGGTCACTGTATTCCAAGGATACATTCTGGAAAGTAGGAGCCAAGGTGAAAGGGCTCTTTTTGGCGGTGAACAGACACGTCTGCGTTTTGGTGGCGTTGAACTTGACAAGATTGGCATTGCTCCATGCGGAGACTGCCTGAAGTTTGTCATTCAAACGTTGCGCCATGGCTTCTCTTTCAGACTGTACTTGATCTCGACTAGCCGGACTACTCGGCAGATATCTTTCTACAACTGTGCTGTCGTCTGCATACCCATAGATACCGGGCTTCAACAGATCATTATTGTGCAGCAGAAAAAGAGTTGCAGAAAGAACGGACCCCTGAGGCACTCCGGCATTTATTGTCAAGGGTTCCGAGGAACACCCGTCAACAACTACTCGGAGAGATCTCTGGCTCAATAATTCCGTTACCCAGCCGATCAGACCAGGAGATATAACCGTGCGCTGAAAGCTTGCTTATAAGGCTCGCATGCCAGACCCTGTCAAATGCCCTCGAGACGTCCAGAGAGACGGCGACCGCTTCTCCGTTCTTCTCGATGGCCTCGCCTAAATTGTGTGTAGTATACACTAGTAGGTCCCCAGTAGACCTATTACGGCGAAACCCGTACTGTCGGTCACTGAGGAGATCGTTACCTTCTAGGTATGCTAGTAGGCGCGAGTTCAATACACGCTCCATAATCTTGCAGAGTATGGAGGTGATTAAAATCGGTCTGTAATTGACAGGGTCGGCACGGCTGCCTTTTTTGGGCACGGGTTGCACATTAGCAAGCTTCCAGGATTTCCGCACTATTCCAGTCATGAAAGAGAGACAATACAGACGTGTCAGTACAGGAGACAACTCAGCTGCACATGTCTTGAGCAGAATGGCTGGTATACCATCAGGACCACTGGCTTTATTAACATCTAAACGACACAATGTTCTCCATACCTCTTTGTTAGTGATGCGGATTTCAGGCATCGAAATACCGCAGTGAGGGAGATGTGCTGGAGAAGCATTGCCAGTGTCTAGATGCGAATTATCAGCAAACAGAGAAGCAAATACATTTGCTTTCTCTGTTGCTGTGTGGGCCAGGGATCCATCCGGCTTCAGCAGAGCAGGCAGTGAGGGTTGGCAGAAATTCGACTCGATCGCTTTCGCAAGAGACCAGAAAGCTCGACTGCCAGTTGGTCTGACAGAGAGCTTTTCGCCATTCTTAGCGATTCGATCGAGACGAGCCTTCCGCAATGCCTTTTTGTAGGACTTGGCAGCTTGGTTAAAGGCTCTCTTCTTCAAGCTTACATCCGGAGTTTTGCGGGTTCAAGCATTAGCCCAAATGTGATAAGCCGAATGTTTTCGGTCTTGAGCATGACCACATTCGGCATTCAACCATGGGCGAGCTTTGCCACCGATGGGTACATCAGCAGAAGGAATAAAATACTCCATTGCCTGATGCACCACATCGGTTTTAGCATCCGCGCAATTTGACGGATCCAAAGAAGAGAAGCAGACCTGCCGCCAAGGATAAGACGCAAAAAAGTGTCGCATCTCATCCCAATCTGCTGACTTGTATTTCCATACTCGCCTAACACCATGAGGTTCGAAAGCTGGTGGGGAATAAGTAAGCACAGATTTCACCAGACAGTGATCGGAGGTTCCCAAAGGGGAGGTGACTTCTACACGATACCTGTCCGGATCAGTTGTCAGCAGAAGGTCCAGGCAATTGGCTGTATGGCTTACCACAGCTGGTACCCTTTTTGCTTGCTTCACCAGCTGAAAGAGGTCCAAGGACAACGCAAAGTTCCGCGCTTCTCTTCCAGCATGGTCGGTCTTCTGGTACGGGAACAGCCAGTCCTGATGACAGGTATTAAAGTCCCCCAGAAAGGCGAGCTGCGCCGAAGGGTACTAATACAGAGCCATATCTGCAGCCACACTGAGATACTCAAATAAACGAGTTGTCTCCTGGTCACCGCTGTGCGAACGGTAGACACAGAAATACAGGATTTTTTCATTTCCTGTATCCACTAACACCCATAGGGAAGAAAAAGTGGGGTCTTCAATGTGACGGAGACGCTGAATACAGAGGTCGTTCCGCGCGTACACACTGACTCCGGCCCGTGAGCGAAAGTTGTGCTCTAACGAGTAACCGGGATAATCCAAGTATGTAGCGCTCAAAGGACATTGTATCTGCGTCTCCATCAAAAAGAGCAAGTTTTTTTTTTTTTTTTTATATGATCTAGGGCAATGCTTGACTACATTCCACCTGATGGTAAGTGGAATGTAGTCTTAGATGGTAAGTCGCATTGCCCTAGCAACCTATTCACTCTTCTTTTGAAGACACCCACATTATATTTGGCCGGAAATACCGACGCAGGCAAATTGTTCCAGTCCTTCGCTGTACGCACTAAAAATGAGGAAGCAAAGCGCTTCGTTCGGACAGGTGGAATGTTCGGACAGGTGCGGCTTCTCTGTCTCCAGGTGGTGGTGGACAGCTAAAAGATTTAAGTAAAAACCCCTTATATTAGTGAGGTGCACTTTATATGAGGAGGAGTGCGACCGCTGTGTCAACTTGTTCCTTTTTTTTAACTTTTTCATAATAAAAAAAAATAAAAGTGAATAGGGATGGGAAATGGCAGTTGAACGAGGCGGTACGTATCGAACCAAACGTCGAAATTGGTGATGTCTTGCCACTGGGAGGCTAGCCTGGAGATTGCGGGGACGCCCGAACCCCCGCAGGGATCGCCATCGGGCCTCCTCGCCTGGCCGCCAACCAGCACGATGGAGCCACCCTGGGATTTTTCGCGGCTGGCGGCGCAGCCTTTCGTGGATGGCTAACCCACTAGTTGGGCCCCCAACTATCTGCGGGCGGCCAGCGGAAAGCCGTCGCTTCGGATCCCGCTACCCTCCTCGACTAGACACCCGACAAAATAAACACCAACTCGACGTCAACCGGTTCGCCAACGTGCCGCAGCTGTTCAGACCCATGTCCCATAAACGGCTTCATCGAGCAACGTGCCGGAACACGACTAGGTCGCTTTACGGCACGACTTTGCCCGATGGGTGGTAACTTTGCCGGCGACCCGATGTTATGGTTTACCACCAAGTAAAAGAAGTCTCTATAGAAGACACAAGTTTCTTTCGACACTCGTCGACGTTTTCGCGAGAGAGACCTGCACGGCCGGAGTATACCGCATCCCGAGTGCTGTCATCCGCATAACAATGTATGTTGGAGATATCCAACATATCAATGATGTGCAGGAGGAACAGAGTTCGGGATAGCACGCAGCCTCGGGGTACACCAGCGTTTACGGGCTTAGGGTCCAAGCAAAAACCGTAGAGAACGACCTGTATGCTCCGGCCAGTGAGGAAGCTGGTGATCCATTTGCATAAACTCTCGGGAAGCCCATAGGAAGGTAGCTTCGAAAGAAGCCCCCTGTGCCATACACGATCAAAGGCTTTCGCCATATCCAGACTAACTGCCAGACCTTCACCCTTGCTTTCAACAACCAACCAACCAACCAACGGTGTGTAAGATACAACAAAAGATCACCAGCCGATCGAAAATGGTGAAAGCCATATTGCCCGTCATTGACCAACTGGTGATGATCGAGGTAGGTTAGGAGCTGTTTATTGATGACGCTCTCCATTACTTTGGAGAGAAGAGAGGTAATGGCGATAGGCCTGTAGTTAGCTGGGTCCAAGCTATATATACAGGGTTATTTTTAATTAGTTGAGCACCTTTTGAAGGCAGCCTCTCTACATCAATTCCAACCACATTTGTTCTACGACTTTTAAAAAATCTTGATAAATAACGCAGAATAAACGAAACAAAAAAATTTTTGCTCCCTCGATTATTTATTACTCTGTATTTTGTAAGCAGTCTAAAGTATAGGTCGCGGCAGTCTAGCGCTGCACGAAATTTGTAACGTACCACGCACCTAATACTATTATAACTTTTTTTTGTTTTATTTCGAATAATATTGTAATAATATTGTGTCTAAGATAGTTTTATTATTTTCAAATAAAAACAATTTTATACCCGAATGTACAATACCTACTACTTCCCCGCGCTTTTTTCTTAGCCGGTCAAATTGAAATTAAATTTACTAGGAAATTACAATTTATTCAGACTGTTACATTTCACCTCAATTTATGAATTTAAAGAAGTAAGTTTGCTAAGACCAAAGAACGTCGCGATACCTACCTACTACCAAATTACCTCTTAAATTAAAATCTCGCGGATACCGTTGGACATCACGCACATACCGTTCAAAGCAGTCCCTTTCGCATCCAACACAAAGACCACACCTAAAAATTAACTGTTCACCAACCACCACCGGAATATTCAATAGCAGGCTTTGCGCACATTGTCAACAATAATAATGTCAAATTACAATAATTTTGGAGAATTAGTGTTACCATTAATTAAAAAACATCACAGTAAAATATTAAACAACAATATTTAAAATAGTACCATCTTTGGAGCTTGGAGCAAAAACTTCATTCAAAGTTTTAACACCATGGACTGAGCATGGTGTTATAACTTAGAAAAAATTAGCTCAAATATTAAACTTATAATTTAAATAAACTTCCTATTATTCCTCCTAGTGTTTCCTAATATTTTATTTTGTCGGATATCTGAATGAAGATTATTTTTGGGATCACAAGATAGAGCCATTTTAAATACTGTTACTATTTTTACAGTGATGTTTTTAATTAATGGTAACACCAACAGTTGGTGTCAGTACCAAGTGTCCAAACTTCAAAGTTATTGTAATTTGTAATTTGATATTATTATCTTTGTTATTTGATAATTGATATTTCATTTGTCTCGTGAGATTTATGGTGATGAAAATGTGTAGTATTACTGATATTTTATATTAACTACCTGGATTGTTTCTGTATACCGACGCTTCTATTTGTGATTGACTGCAATTTCTAGGAACTTCGTAAAGAAATTCGTAAGTAACTTATTGTTTTATTGTTGTTTAGTCAGATAAGTTTATTTGTTTTTTGAGTCAACAGATGGCGTTAGTAAAATATTGTTTAAATCTGAATCACGCTATCGTTGTGTATTCTGTTATAGTTCATAAGGTTTTTTGGTCTATTGATTAAATCTGGATTTTTTGAATTACAGTACCGCGTAGTTTAAATTACATGGTCCTTAGGAGCCGTGGATTGGGTTTATAAGAGTAAAATGCGTAATAACAGAATTAGTAACAGTGAAATTAATGTGTGTGAGTGTTAGTTCAGTGCAGGCCGTGTTCGCTGCCCATTGTTAGTAAGTGACGGACTAAAAATTGTAAGTAAATGAACATTATTATAAAAAACTTGGACTTTCTTAACACTTAGAAAATCAAGATAAAAATCCTTTATTAACTTAGAATAATTTCAAGAAAACGAATAATACGGGGAATCCATGCCGGTTTTTAGTGAATACAGTGCTAAAAAAGACTTGTAAAATTTTCGTGACCAGTTCAGGACTTTTTTGAAAATTTTTTGAAGTGTTAATAATTTTTCTTTTAACTTACATTTTTTGCTACTTTAAAATCGTATAAACAAGATGGATAGTTTAATTAAGGTGCAAGTCGATATAAAGCAAAAGATAAGTGGAGGTCAGGCCAACTTTAAGAAATCACCTAAAGCACGCATAACCAAATCTTATATTGAAACAAGATTAGAACAATTGGAAAAGCAATAGACACAATTTGAAACCAATCACTTTGAAATAATTGGTAAAGATAGTGGCAAGGAAGAATTATCTTATATTAAAAATAATGTCTATGATCTTGTTGAAGACTTATATATTACCTACAAAGTTGAATTAAAGGAATCTTTGTTAAACTTTCAAAATATTACACAGGTGAGCTCATGTCCTTCCAGAGATATTGAACCTACTTCCGTGAAATTACCTAAAATAGTTTTGCCGAGTTTTTCGGGCCAGTATGTAGAATGACAGACTTTTCATGATTTATTCGACTCCCTCATACATAAAAACTCTTCTTTAGCAAATGTGCAAAAGTTGCACTATCTTAAGAGTCACCTTACGGGTGAAGCAGAGCAACTTTTAAGAAATATTCCAATCACAGAAGCGAATTACGAGACTTGCTGGGTGCAGTTAAAGCAAAGATATAGTAACAAACGGCACATTGCAAATTGTATTTTGTCTAGATTAGTGGGTCAAAGGACACTTAGCGTGGAATCCTCAAATGGCATAAAACAGATATTAGATACAACCAATGACTGTCTTAATGCACTAAGCAGCCTTGGAATTGACGTTTCAACGTGGGATATTTTAGTAATATATCTTGTATCATTAAAGTTTGACTTGGAGACAAGAAAGCAATGGGAGCAAAAAATAAGCGAGTTTACAGATATATTTTCAACCTTAAGTGAACTTAAAACATTTTTAGAGTCAAGATTCAGAGCTTTGGAGTATTTAGAACCGAATAGAAAAATGTTAACTTAAAAGAAAAGATAGAGAAGAGTAAGGTATTTAAGGTCACTACTGTTTCATGTTCGTTTTGTGCGGAAGGTCACATGTTACACCAATGTAAGAAGTTTTGTAAGGAGAGTTACGGAAAGCGTTATGAGTTTGTCCAGAAGCAAAGATTGTGTTTTAATTGCTTTGGAGAGAGCCATCTGGTATTTAAATGTAAACGCAATACGAAATGTAATCGATGTGGTCAACGACATCATTCTTTGTTGCATCCCGAAGAAGGTAATGATGGGTCTCCGCTTAACGTAGTTTGTAATCCAACGGAAACCTACCAACATAAGAGTGATGTGAAGTCGGCTACAAATGTGGGTCAAGTAATTTCTAACTATTGTTCTGTTTCTGGACATGTCGCCCTAGCTACTGCTATAGTGAAAGTGTTTAGTAGTAAGAATGAATGTAATTTTTTAAGAGCTTTGCTGGACCAGGGTTCTCAAGCGTCATTTATTACGGAGCATTGTGCTTAAATGCTGGGCCTTCGTAAATCTAAATTGAGGGGAGTTGTTTCTGGCTTAGGTGGAGGAAAGTCACATACAATTAATTACGCGGTACACTTTAAGATACAGTCTACTTCTCGTCCAGCCTTTGAATGTAATGTACAGGCTTATGTGTTGTAACGTTTGTCTTCTAACCTACCCGTGAAGAGAGTTGATATCCAGGACTGGCCCCAGTTTTCAAAATTAGAACTAGCTGATCCAGGTTTTGGTACACCGAGTAAAATTGACTTATTACTTGGTGCTGAAATTTATGCGCAGATTTTGAGAAATGGTGTAGTCCATGATCCATCAGGACAACTTATGGCACAGAACACGAAGTTTGGATGGATTCTTTCAGGAAGAGTACAGTTGCCAAAGTTAATGCAGGACAACGTTATAAGCTTGCATATTCAAGATGATTCGTTGAATCAATTAATTCGAAGCTTTTGGGAAATAGAGACAGATCCACCTGTCAAAATTTTATCCGATGAAGATCAAACATGTGAGAATTTTTATGAATCCACTACAACTAGGGACAAAGAGGGTCGCTATGTTGTCAGATTGCCCTTTAGAGAGAAAGATCCTCAATGCCAATATGGTTCATTGAGAGAGATTGCGTTACGAAGATTTAATTTCTTAGAGAAGAAATTAAATAAGAATTCACTCTTAAAGAAAGAATATTGTAAGGCAATGAATGATTATATAAGTCAAGGTCATATGAAATTAATTCATAATTATAAAGAATTGTCTCAAGTTAATTGTGTTTATTTACCCCATCACGCTGTAGTACGTGAGGACAAAACTACAACAAAAGTACGTATTGTATTTGACGCCTCGTGCAAAGGAAGAAATGGTATATCTCTCAACAATGATCTGTTAGTTAGACCACGATTGCAGCCTGAATTGCGACATATTTTGTTAAGATGGCGTACTTATCCTATATGTCTTGTTGCCGACATCATAAAAATGTATCGTCAGGTCAAGGTGAGCGGAGACGACGCAACTAAGTATCAGCGTCTTTTGTGGAGGTTTACTCAAGACGAAGAAATTAAAGAGTATAAGATGTCTAGAGTTACATTCGGTGTTTCTTCAGCTCCATATTTAGCTGTAAAAACCCTTCAGCAGGTAGCTAAGGATGAAGGTAAGGATTATGATTTAGCAGCTTATCGGGTCTTGAATGACTTTTATATGGATGATTTGATGTCAGGCTGTGAGGATGAAAATGAAGCAGACGAAATTTACACACAAATAACTGAATTGCTCAGTAAGGGTGGTTTTGTTCTGCAGAAGTGGGCAAGCAATAGCAATCGTTTTATGGAGAAGATTAAGGATGAAAAAAGAAACATGCAATTAGATAATGCGAAGTTAGACAATGTCGTTAAGATTCTTGGGTTGTATTGGGACGTTACTCTGGATTCATTCAGGTATAAAATCAATTTATCGGAAATTAAACAGCCCATAACGAAGAGAACTGTATTATCAGATATTGCTCGGCTCTTTGATCCACTTGGATGGACTGCTCCAGTTGTCATCAGAGCAAAAATTTATATGCAGAGACTTTGGTTGGCTGGTGTTGCCTGGGATGAGGTTATAAATGCGGAACTGTTACGCGAATAGGTTGCTTTCAGGGAAGACTTACCAGCTCTTAACCAATTTGTGATACCTCGATGGATGCATATGAAAAAGGATGTCAATGAAGTTACTTTACATGGCTTTTGTGACGCTTCGAATGACGCGTATGCAGCGGTCGTATATTCTAGAACAGTTGATTCATGTGGCAGGATAAATATCACTCTTTTGGCAGCAAGAACAAAGGTTGCTCCACTGAAGCAGATTTCCATTCCAAGGTTAGAGCTTTGCGGAGCAGAACTTCTTGCTTCTTTGTTGTATGAAATCGCTAGCGTTTTAGGTTTTTCGAGATCACAGTTTCGAGCTTGGACGGACTCAACTATTGTTCTGGCTTGGTTAAGAGGAGAACCAAGCCGTTGGAAGACCTTCGTCGCTAATAGGGTGACAAAGATTCTTGCTATTATAGATAATGAGCAATGGTGCCATATAGAATCCGCACATAACCCAGCTGATTGTGCATCTCGTGGTTTGAGTGCTAGTGATTGCATTAAACATGATTTGTGGCTTCATGGTCCTAGTTGGCTGCGTGATGGTCATTATCCCAAGTCACATTTTATTGTACCTCAAACCAATATAGAGGAGAAGTCCATAAAGGTTTATACTATTGTGACTGATACTACGGATACAATAAGGGATCTTAATGTCTGGACCAAATACTCCTCTTGTATGAAACTGGTACGCGTTATTGCTTGGTGTAGAAGATTTTTATTTAAATGTAAAAACTCGATAAATATCTTACCGTCTTATCTGACTGTAGATGAGTTAGATAGCTCACTAAATTTATGTCTGATACATTGTCAGAAATCAGCATTTTCGAATGAAATCGAACGGTTAAAGAATTTAAATGTAATATCTAAGAAAAGTCGGCTTAAGTCTTTGTGTCCTTTTTTAGACGTTAATGGGATCATGCGAGTCCAAGGCCGAATTCAGCACAGTGATTTAGAGTATACCGTTAAACATCCAATAATTCTCCCTTCTGGTCATCATGTATCAAAATTGATTATAGGAGAGGCGCACGAAAAGACTCTTCATGGTGGATTGCAGTTAATGTTGAACTATCTTAGATCCAAATATTGGATTTTAAATGTTAAAAGCATGATTAAACAACATATTAAAGGATGTGGTAAGTGCGTCAAGTATCGTGCTACCACTCAACAACCATTTATGGGAGATTTACCAAAGGCGAGAGTTACTATGAGCCGTCCGTTTTCTCGCTGTGGAATTGATTACGCGGGGCCTATTAATGTAAGGTTATCCAAAGGTAGGGGCTGTCGATGTTATAAAGGCTATATCTGTTTAATTGTTTGCATGGCAACTCGTGCTATCCATCTGGAAGCTGTAAGTGACATGACGAGTGAAGGTTTCCTTTCAGCGTTTAAGAGATTTGTTGCACGTCGTGGTCATTGCTATGAAGTATATAGTGATAATGGAACAAATTTTGTTGGAGCATCTAAAGAGTTGCAAAAATTATTTAAAGTTGAAAATGCGAACTATGTGGATGAGTTAGCAGAGAGTCTGGCCAATATAGGCACTAAATGGTCATTCATACCACCACACTCTCCAAATTTTGGCGGGTTGTGGGAAACAGGGGTCAAATCGACGAAATTTCACTTACGTCGTGTGCTTGACGGAACAACCTTAACTTACGAAGAACTTTCTACGGTTTTAACTCAAGTTGAGGCTTGTTTAAACTCTAGGCCTCTTTATCAGATGGCTTCGAATAATGATGAGCCCTTAGCACTAACGCCCGGACACTTCCTGATAGGTGAAGCTCCAGTAACTGTGCCAGACTATAATTTTATAAAAGACCAAGTGGGTAGTTTACGACGCTGGCAATTCACGCAAAAGCTTGTACAACATTTTTGGCGCAGATGGTCTCAAGAGTATTTGACTACCTTGATACAAAGAAATAAATGGACTAGGATTACACCTAAGCCTAATTGTGGCGATGTTGTTCTGGTTAAAGAAGACGATCTTCCTCCATCTAAGTGGCTTTTAGGAATTATATCGGAAACCCACCCTGGTCCAGATAATATTACAAGAGTAGTTACTCTTAAATGTAAGAATGGTAAGATTAAGACACCTGTGTCCAAGTTATGTATATTACCAACCACTAAGGAATGATTTTTTTTAATACTTTTGTTTGTTTATTATCTATAAAGTATATTTCGGTGTTTACATATATCAGTTCTTAAAAATAGAGTTTTTGTATTGCTTTGGTAGACTAATTAGTTCCCTAGTTATTAAGCACTTGATATGTTCTTGGTTATTGTCATGATATAAATATTAACAAACGAGATAAAATGATATGTATAAAGTAAACTAAAGAGAAGTTATTGTTTTGTAAAAATAATATTTATTTGGTTTCTTATCGAATTCTCAAAGAAAATACGCTATATTAATTACTATTTAAAATAATTTTGGGATCAAACTAGTTACATACATTTTAAAGTATTCTTAAATTACTACGGTGATAGTATAGTTATGTTTTTAGTGAATATAAATAAATATAAATGTAATCAAGTATTATAAATTTTCTAAACATAGAAAAGTAGTTCTTATTACTAGGTGGGAAACTTTTTAATAATAACGTAAATATTTGCAGGATCAGAAAAAGTTACAGTGCCCTTATTTCATAAACCAAATAAAAATATTGAGACATTCAACTTGTGGACAACGTCTATTGGAGATTTTGTTTTTTCATTAGATTCTTAAACAGTTAGACAATATTTCAATTAATTTATTCCTTTTTAATAGGTGTAAATATTGTAATTAGATACTAAATGCTTATTTCGTTAAAGTGATATTATACAAAAATATGTGTTTCGACTATTGTAGAAAATATTTTAATAAATAAAAGTGGAAAACGATGCTATTTTTTATTACACCTTAGAAAATGATCAAGTTCTAACGTGCATAGCCGCCGCTGCGTCACCCCGCCACCCCGCGCCCCGATGCACGTGGCCTTGACACATATTTTGACAAGTTGCGTGGCCTCTCTTTGCTCAAGTTTAATGCACGTTTAGAGGCAATAAATAAATTTTGTATGGGAAAAACTAAATTTTTAAAACTATTAATTTTAAAAAGTCGTAGAACAAATGTTGTTAGGATTGATGTAGAGGGGCTGCCTGCAAAAGGTGCTCAACTAATTACAAATAACCCTGTATATTCTTTTTTAGGGATCGCATGGACAAGGGCACGCTTCCATGAGATCGGGACTACGCCTTTCAAGTAAGAGTACCGAAATAGACGCGTTAGCACTGGTGTCAACTTAGGGGCATATGTTCATAGCACAACTGGAGAGATACCATCTGGCTCACTCGACTTATGAATTTCCAAGGAAAGGAGGGTTTTTCGGATGAGTTTTTGCCTAAAAACTATTTCCGGCATAAAGTTCGGACACCGCGGGATGATAGGCGGTGCCCTCCCCTGGTCGTCCAGACTCGAGTTTGAGGCAAAAAGAGTGCCCAAGAGATCGGCTTTCTCTTTTGCCGTGTGGGCCAAAGAGTCGTTCCCAGTGTGCAATGGCGGCAGGGATGGCCGACAGAAGTTTCCCAGACCGGCTTTGGAAAGCGCCCAGAACTTGCGGGTGCCAGGTGGGTGCTTTGCCAGCTGATCCCCAATTTTGATGACATGCTTGAACTTTGCTCTAGCGATTTTCCGTTTGATGAATCTGGAGGCACGATTATATTTCCTCTTCAGAACTCTGGAGTTCGGATGCTTAGTGACTAAGACATTAGCCCAAGCTTGGTAAGCCTGACGTTTGTCAGCTGCTGCAGCCCTGACAGACGCATCAAACCATGGCCGCGATCTGCCACCAAGTGGTACCACAGAGCTTGGTACAAATAGTTCCATGCCCTGAAGTATCACATCAGCTACAGCCGCAGCGCAGTCACTAGAATCATTGTAACTGAAACAAATCGGCCCCCATGGGTAGGATGCAAAAAAGGATCGCATTCCATCCCAATGCGCTGACTTGTAGTGCCAAACGCGTCGAGTCGCAGGTCTTGTGCGAGCTGGGCGTTCCATGGGCACTACACTCCGTACCAAGCAATGATCAGAGGACCTTAAGGGAGCCTCGACGGTGACTTGGTACTTTCCGGGATGTGTAGTCAGCAGAAGATCCAACAAATAGGGCATATGGCTGTCCACGTCCGGTAGACGAGTGTGCGTCTTTGCCAATTGGGACAGACCATTTGCCAGAGCACAGTCAAACACAGATCTCCCCGCGTAGTCGGTGGCAAGTGACCCTAGCCAATCGGTATGGTGCGCATTGAAGTCCCCGAGGACTACGACTTCGGCGGAGGGAGTCTATGAAAGCAGATCGTCAATCTTCGCCTGAACATGGCCTAAGAGTTGATCCGTATCTGAATTACGACTATGGGACCTGTAGAGGCACGCGTAGACTCTGACATAGTCGTCCATGTCCACGCGCAGCCAGAGTACAGACCGGTCCCGACCATCAAAAACCTGAAGGCGATGGTAGCAGATATCCTCCCTTACGAACACAGATACCCAGGCGTGTGGTATAAAATGATGTTCTAGTTTATACCCGGGCTATGATAGGTACGCTGAGATATCTGCGTCTCCGTCAGAAACAACAAGGCCGGCTGCGTCTCTAGATGATGGTGGACGGCGTTCAAGTTGGAATGAAGTCCCCGCATGTTGCAAAAGTTAAAATTTTATATATTTTTACTAAGTATTTTTAAAAGATATTTTATATTTTAGGTGACTGGTTGCCTGCAATGAAAACAAAAAGAAGATTATGATATCATTTTGAATGTTTTAAGTCAGATTACATCAAAGCCTTGAAAGTGTGATAACATCAAAGAACTAGTAGTGGCCTAGCTGGTGAGCCTAGTAATCTTTTCGTAGTAACACACTTTACTTAAATTATAATTTGTTCTCACATATCAAATATGATGCGTGTCAAAATTATGGATAATCTTAAGATATATAAATTACGTATCACGTTGTTTGTCCGCGATGGACTCCTAAACTACTTAACTAAAGTATATATGAACTCAT
Organism: Napeogenes inachia; assembly: GCA_959347355.1. Classification (NCBI taxonomy): domain Eukaryota; kingdom Metazoa; phylum Arthropoda; class Insecta; order Lepidoptera; family Nymphalidae; genus Napeogenes; species Napeogenes inachia. The sequence continues at coordinate 424,760 of OY365796.1, read as the reverse complement.
ATTATAATGAACATAATACATTCAAATTACCTGCTTTTCGTGGAATCTATTTATGTGAGACGGGTCAACCAAAAATGTTGTGCACCGATTAGTGCAAAATTAAATTAAAAATAAAATTTTTAATAATTTAAAATAACAAATATTATTTTCAAAAATTTAAAACTATCTGCCCTAAATACCTTATTTACAAATTTGTAGTTTACTCATTTGTTACCATCTTAAATAATATAATAATAATTAAATTTAAAATTAAATACCTCAACTGTACGATAATTTTGATCAATAGTGTTGAAAGACCTCCTTCAAATCTCAATCCGGTGAATTTTTAGACCGGCTTTAACGTTTTCGTCTTCTTTGGTAAATAATAATTTCGTTGTTGCAACCACCCTGTTGTCAAGTAGTGGAGCGCAGACGCCTGACGTATAGCGGTATAGTGTCGTATAGTATAGCGTAGTGTAGCCAAAAAAATAGAAATACTCGAACCGAATATATTCGGCATCAAACCCGAATAGTTCGGCCGAATAAGAATTGAAAAGATAACAAATACACCGAATACCGACTACTTACCAAATATTCGGCGCATCACTAATAATTATTATATTACTGTATCAAGGGTTAGGTAATGGTAGTAGAAAATCAGTCATAGAGGTCGCCATGTTCTTTACAAAAAAAAAACAGCGGTCCACATCATTATTTTTAACCCCCGACCCAAAAAGAGGGGTATTATAAGTTTTACACAGGTAAAACTTATAATACCCCTCTTTTTGGGTTTCTGATTTCTGATTTCAGATTTGTGTATCTGTGTGTCTGTCTGTGGATACGTAGCGGCCAAATACGTAAACGGATTTAAATGCGGTTTTTTTTAATCGAAAGCTTGATTTGTCGAGATGGTTCTTAGCTATGTTTGGTCGAAATAGAAACAGTCGTCCCCAAAATTTTATTGGTGCTGGCGAAAGGTTTTTATACATTGGTGATAGTAAAAACCTAAACAGGGGAAATTAGTTTATTCGTAGGTTCATTTAGTACAGCATAGAAAAAAGTGAAATAATTAAAAAAACAGAAAAAAAAATAAACCCGGATGCTAGGATACTAGATGACGTCTAAAAAGGATAATAATATTATTATGTACTTATTGAAGTCGTTACGTCGGGGGACCTTAGTACGTACGTTGATGAGTGTCTATTTTACAAAATTTTCGGAGCTAATGAATGAGGTCTTTGACTATACGATAATATCAAAATATTGTTATTTTGTTACTGGCCTTGATAAATTTACTTGCATTTTGAATTTTTCCTTTACTTAGTTAGCGGTCGGGGGTTTTTTAAATTTTTATTTAATTGTTTCTAAACCGCGACTTCTTAAATAGTTTACTACAATGTAATAGGTATATCAAAAACCTTAGCAACCACAGCAACGCATGGCCGGGTCTGCTAGTTGTGATTATATAAATAAGTTAAGAGAGTGTTCATGGAGTTTCTTGCTGGTTTTTCTCCAGAGACCTGTGCAGTCTGACGTTTGTGAAATATATTATTCGCATTTATAAAAAATACCACTATTTAAGTTGTTTCATTTAATTGATCATAATATATGTATTTTATTTATGAGTCAATTGTTTTATTCCTATATTAATATTACTTTGTTTTATATTAACATTATTACTTCATATTATAATATTATAAATACTTCATAAAATGTTACATTAACAATTATTATATTTTTTTATTATTTTGTATACTCAATGTGCGTGGAACACCTATGCTTAAAGTTAATGCTAGTTCACAGGCAGTAAATACATTTGGTATGGGAAGAACTAAATTTTTAAAACTATTAATTAAAAAAAATCATAGAACTTTGTTGTTGGAATTGATGTAGAGAGAGGCTGCCTGTAATTATAAATAACCCTTTATATACGGGGCACTCCTTAATATTATTGATCCTGAAATAGTTAGGCAAAACATTTAAGAATCTTCTATTCAAGACTTTTTTGTTTTTATTGTAAAATACCATTATTAGGAATTGAAGGTCATGGTAGCAACAAAAAAAAAATAACAATTGAAATAAATATAATATAGTTATTGTATTAAGATACAGTTCGGCTTGTTGTATTAAATGCACAGAATTCTTTAGTACCTGTAATGTCTAATGGGGCTTTGTCATTGACGATTATCCACATGGACCCGCTCTCGGCACGACTAATTACATCCATTATGCCGTCTACTGCTGATGTTACTCTGAAAATTTCAAAACTTCTGTAATTGTTTCATGAAACCAAACGTAAAACTACTTAAAACCAACTTTTAGTTGTTTCATGTTAATGTTTTAAGCTTTGTTTGAAAATTTTGTTTTAGGTATAGTTTTTTAGGGTTAGTTAAAGATGCGATGTACACTGGTTAACCGTTACTTTGAAACCGCTAAATTAGTTTACTTTAGTTATTTTCACAGTATCATGTCATATGACATACTATTATGGGGTAGTGCACTAATAATTTATATCTATATTCAAGAAGAGGGCTGTTAGAGCAATTTATAATATGAGGCCATGAGCTGTTAACCACTGCAATATTTTAAGATGCTAAGAACACAGGCGCTGTATAATGACTTGTAAGTTTGCAAGTAAAGAAACTCTTTTCCATATCTCATAATACAATCAAGCAGTTTTGAAGCTTTTTTTGTAATGTATTCTATATGATCATCAAAATAACTTTAGTTCTGTTGACCTTGCTTTCGTGAAAACATGTTAATGTCAGGTAATATACGGTACGGTAATATTTTATATGGTCATTTATAATAGGGCAAACAATTGTCTCTAGCACCTTAGAAGCAGTTGGTAAAACAGATTTTGGCCTATAATTTGTAATAGAATGAGTGTCACCCGATTTAAGTACCAGAGTAACCTTTGCCACTTTTCCAAGCCTAAGGAGAAACGCCTGTATTAAGAGATCTATAATAAATATAACAAAGAGGTCCAGTAAGAGCGAGAGCACAATTTTTAAAAAATAACGGTGCTATACCATCGGATACATAACCTTTGGCAGGGTCAAACTGTTTCATGGCGAAGTTAGTGTCGCGACTTACGCTTATGTTATTAAGAGACATGATGTTATCGTCATAACTTTCAACGGAAAGTCGTATTAATCATTCTATAATAAGGAATTAATAATTTGATCTTAAATACTGAGAAAACAAAATGCATGTAATTTACTTTACACGTAATTTCTTTATTTGCCTTGTTAACTTACCTTCTTTTTAATTTATTTCTTTATTAAACGCTGGGAACAGATAATTATTGCATAAGAACCTCTCCCCCGCACGAATAAAACGTCAATATCTTGGAGACGACTATTTCTATTTCGACCAAACATGGATAAGAACCATTTCGACGAGCATAGCTTTCGATTTAAAAAACTGCATTCGAATGCGTCCACGCGTTTGGCAGCAAATTTGCGACAGACAGACACACAGATACACAGATCGACAGGTCAAACTTATAACACCTGGTAACCCCTAAATTTCGACTTCCAAAAGTTAACAAATCCTTCATGGGCTTGAATGAATGCAAATATAATAAAGTTACGCAAGACATCTTAGATCTTCCTTTTCTTAGTTTTAAATGTAAAATTAAAGGTATATTATTAAATAAATCTTACTACAACATACAAGAGTTTTTGTTTGATCGAACTGTTTGGAACTTGGGTTAGTGACTCATCTGCAGGATTAATGTTATAATGTATTAGTCAAACATTGTTAAATTTCGTTTTAAAAGAGCAACTGTTAAGTTTCTGGCCAGCTCTTCTCAGCAGAACAGCATTCCGAGCTGATGGTAGCTTACTCACAGACTCAGTTTTGAATTTTGAATTTGTATCTCTGGTATGGATTCAAAGTGGCAAGGATATAAATAAATAAGTAACAATAATAGAGGCTGGAGAGCTGGGGTCGCGTGCTCGTACACAAACTTATAAATTACAAGGAGATTGTAGTTGGTGAATGGCCTTTGAGTTACTAATTTTACAGCCCCCTTACAAAAGAATTTGTAAGAGGGTGTAGGTGGTCAACAACTAGTTGACCTAGGCCTACCATTTTTAAATGTTTGAGGTTGATAAAAATAGTTTTTTTACTACGTTTATTATAGATGCCTTACTCATACCAAAGCTGAAATACAGACCTAGCAACAAACCACTTTACCTACAGTACAGTACTGCTTAAAAATCATACATATTCAGATACGTATCACTTACGTACACGTATGAAAGAAGTTCCGCGAGTGTTACTCTTCGAATTTGAGCCAAACCGATGTTATATCTTGGTTCGAGAAAAGAACTCTGTCACATCCTCTATGTCCCGCTTGGGCAAGAGAAACTTGTTCAAACTTAACACAGTGTGAGTTTGGGCGTTTTGGTTTAGATAGTAATTATTGAAGTTTGCTTATATTATTATTTATTTCTTTAGGATACCTTTGAGTCTCGAGGACTACATTGCTCTGGTGTTCCGAGCCTCCTATGTGGTTAGATCTATGCATGAGAGCTGTGTCAGTCGGTCCCAAAAATGCTGTGATTATACGAACTTTTGTCTTTGAATATGGTTCTTGAGCCTGGAATGGAATGATTTGGCAGGTAAATGTACAAGTAAAATTGTCACAATGTACTTGTAATATAAATAAGTAATTGTAATGTAAGTAATAATAAAAAAAGTATAAATGTACAAGTAAAGTACCAATAAAAAGTACTACCTACTTTAGTAAGTTGTATTCAGGAATATCATCCTTAGTTATTAATTAGTAGCTAACATAGAAAAAACGACGTCAGGAGGCTCAAATAAGATATTTTATGTTTATTTTTTTTAGAATAATTGGTCTCTAAAGATATTATACTAACCTCCACCTCCTTGCTTAATTCTTGCAAGAGATTGTTGGGTTGAGACAAAACGAGAAATGAAGATAGATTTAAAATAATGCCGCCGTTCCCCAACTTATCCACACGCATCTCTTCTAAAGCTTTAAATGTACTGGTGATTAAAGTGTTCTGACAAAAATAAAAAGTTGAGATAAAATAGAACAACAAAGAAATAAAATTTGTATTGTAAACACCAATAAATGTAATGGAGTAATCTAAAATAACTTTCTATATTAAAATATTCTCCATTTTATTAATTTACTAGCTGTGCCTACGACTTCGCACGCGTAGATTTCGATTTTGATAAAACGTACCCTTTGTGCTTACCAATGTATGTAAAAACTATAAAACTTCAAACTAGTAAGCAACAATGGTACGACAATGAGATTATTAACATCTTTCTTTGTTAACCGACTATTATAAAAAAAAAAACAAAATATAAAGTGAATATATTCCCGAAAACTGCATCTAAATCGATTAATCCGTTTCTGACATTAGCGTGCACAAACATACAGACATACAGACGAACAGACAAAATGAAAAAACATTGTTTTGGGTTCTCTTGCTTATAAAAAGGTTCCCCTGTATGAATTAGTGGATATATTTTTTTTCGTTATGTGGCCATAACTAAAAGACAAACAGATAAGTAGGCAAAGATTTTAAAAATGCTGAAAACGGATTCTGTTAGTTATCACTTCTTCTTTTCTTCTTCTTTTTGACGTGACAACGTCTTAAATTAGGTTATACTGGGAGTCACTTATGAAAAAGTGTAACGCCCGGTAACGTAACGATGAGTCACACACACATAGAATGCCTTGCGTCTCTCTCCCACTCAAACATGATCGGTCCGCCGAGCAATGTTTTGATTTTCAAATTGATTCTTTAAAATTACAAATATTAAGAAAAAGTGGCAGATATAAGAAAACTTGATTTAAAATGTGTTGAGCAAGAATTTTAACATCTAATTTAAGTAAATGTTTTAATTTTCAACTTCATTATTTACAATTACAAATTTTAATTAATTTCAAATTTATTTAGCAAAAATTTGAACCTTCGATCTGAATAAGTGTTTGGATTTTCAAATTAATTCTTTAAAATTAAAAATATTAAAATATATAAAATCAGAAGTGACGTCACATAACATTATCTGTACTTATTATTATTTAATATGTAGGCCAGTACATGTGACCATACTTGGTAGACACAATTGGAAATAGTATTTTTTTATAACTGAAAAAAATAAATTGTATATAAAATACTGGTAGCAAACAATAACTTCAATGATCGATATCTCCGCAACTAATTGATGTATCGAAAAAGTCTGTAAATAAATTTTGTAAAAAATAATAACATCAATAATATAATATAAAATAAATAATATATAAAATGATTTTACGTGACAACGTCTTCATCGTCCTATCCTCAACAAAATCACTCAAATTATTAAAATATTGTGCAATTTAATAATATTCATATCAATAAATATTCTACCGAGAAAAAGACGTGGTCACGTAAATCTTCGCCCGTAAAACCGACTTTACAGGCAACCATATTTTTTTTAATAATTTCCATACAAAGACTACTCCTCTGCAGATTTATTACACGTATATAATAAGATTTGCGTGGTATTACGTGCTTGACATAAATTGACATAACTTTTTGGAACGTAGTTTCTTATCGCGCGTTGTGAAAGGGGGCTAGACGGTAAAAATTCTTACCAAAAGTTGGCACGACATGTTTTGCTATCTCTCTCTCATAGAAAGCAAGCGAGATATTTTCATTTCTATCATTATTATTTTTTGTATTGTATTAAATTGCTTAGTAGTTCTTTATTATTTATTTGATATTAGAGTTTGTCTTTTAGAACCAATTTGCAAAAAAGACCGTTTAAATGAAAATAATAATAATACAAATTTGTGATCAAATGTACTCGTAATGTTTTGTGACAACGCCATCTATTTATAAGATAACTACATCTGTTATATAAACATATATATATCATAGTTTTTTTTTTACGTAAATTAATCATTTACCTCTCTGCATTATAGGCTCTATATCATAGGCTCAATATAAATAGGCTTGAAAAGATTCTAGTTTTTTTTTCAAAGTGAAATTTAAAACATTGAGTAAATTTGAGCCGTTCAACGCCGTCATTTTGACCGCGCCCTGCGTGACGTCAAAAGACACTGCGCAACGTTGCGACGTGTCACGGCGTAACGGGGCTCGGGTTCGATTCCCGGCAGAGCACAGGCATTTATGTGATGAGCATAGATGTCTGTGTTTCTGGGTGTGGTCGTTTATTAAATATATTCTCAGTATTTATATGTGTATTTCTATGTATTAGTATCGTTGTCTAACACCCTAAACACAAGCAAATAATTTGCTTACTTAGGGGTTAGATCAATGTGTGTAATTTGTCCCGATATTATTATTATAACACGACCTGTCAATGTTTACTATGAACTTTTATTTACTTCATACCTACATATTTTAAGTTTTAAGTGCTTTACAAGTCATGGAAGAAGATAAAAACCATCTTACAAGTATTGTATAGTACCGGAGTGCAAAAATAGTATTAGAAAAACACACACACATTTTACATAGTTTTACTTTACCAGTAAAACTATGTCAAAGTAAAACTATGTTACTGGTAAAGTAAAACTATGTTACTGGTAAAGTAAAACTATGTTTTAAAAAGAAAACTGTTTACTCAAAACACAGCTGATAATACTTCTATAGCATCTTATATCTTCCATATCTGCTGATTTTCAACAAAGTTATTTATCTGAGTCAAGTGAAGTGGAAAATGATTAGCTAAACAATCGTATAATTTAATAAAACCTTTAAGCACGAAAATATTGGTTTAAATTATTTATTTTTCTCTGTAACACTAATACCACAGTACGAACTTCGAGGCCGATAATTTGAATGGCGTGTCAAATGACGTCACATTTCCTTTCGTCCAATGGTGGCGCGTTTTGGAAGTTGGAATTTCGCGCCCTTAATTTACACTTTTCACAAAATTATTTTATGGCCTTAAATGATTAGTAAATAAAAAAAAATGATTTTATAATAATGAGATGATAATAAGTATGCGAAAAAAAAGTATTTTGAGACCATTTTAAATTTTATGCATGTTCCCTATTCCTTCAATAATTAATCGAAAGGAACTTCGTTCCATCTGGGTGTCCCTTGACACCTCTTAGTTTTTTACTTCTGAACAGGTTTAGATTAAATAAACACTAAATGTTTTGTGGAGACTGATTATATATTCTTGAAAACCGCATTCAAATTGGATAAGCCGTTTCTGAGATTAGACTGCACAAACATACAGACATACAGACAAACTGAAAAACCATTGTTTTGGGTACTCTTGCTCTATGATGTTTTTTTTTTATTATTTTCCATGTACAGAAATAGATCAGTGACAATTTTGTTATATGTATAGATAGATTGTTATTTTTTTGCTAACCTATATTAAAAGTTCAACATAGTAATCGAGGGTGTCATATGATTTCCCCTAAACTGTAGGAGGCTTATAAATTCTTTTTTTCAGATTTACAAATAGAGAGCCTGATCTTACGGCATATCTAGTTTTTTTTTAATATTTACTGAGGTCTGGATACAATCTTAAAATATTGTTAAGATTAAATACTAACTTTGTTTTACTTACAAAACTTGCATCAACCGTTTTCCGTAAGCTTTCATTATAAGAAAGCGGCGTGTTGTTTATTACAGCGTCAAGTCTTCTGTATTTGTTGACGACTTGCTTATATGCGCTTAAAAGTTGATCTGCGTTAGCGATGTCACATTTTATGAACTTAGCTCTCAAAGCGCCAAAGTTGCTTAACAGTTCCCTTTCAAGAGCTCTTCCTTCTCGTTCCGACATGTCCAAGAATGCTATGTGCTGTAATATTATACTTAATTGGGTTCAACTTATAAAGGACACGGCTGTAATAGAAATTTAGGTATTTGATGTCGAAAAATGTTTGGCTACAATGCCGTGATGAAGATACATTTGGGTAATTAAATTTAAAATCATTTTCCGTACAAGCAGCGAAGTTATGGAATTCCCTACGTAGCCATATTACATCTAGTCCTTCTATCATGATATTTAAACATAGACTTTGTATGTATTTTTATATATTGTAATTATATGTATTTTTGTATTTATGATTATATATTTATATGTATGTATTTTATATACCATTCGTATTGTTTACCATTCGTATTCTATGTACCTATCTCTGCCCTCTATAACCCCGTCTCCAACACTCTTGGGTAGAAAAACTATCTCTTTTTAGAGATAAGTTCTACCTACGTATACGTCTTAGTTATTAATCATATTCTTGTAACTAATTGTAGTACATGAAATAAATGAATAAAAATACAATATCGAATACGAGAATATCACAACGCACCATAGCATTATGTGCAACCAATCTTCGTATTAAACCAACTCCAATACCGACTACACCAACCACTAAAATTACTTTTCCTTCAACACTCCAAGAAGTCACTTCTTTTTCCATTGTAAAAATATAAAAATCTTTGGTTTTGTGTCAAACTTTCTACAGATATAAAGTATACTAACAATATTGGTAAAAATATAATTTTGTGATAAAACTTATCAATCCAATTCAGATATGACTATCAGCTGATAAGAGAGTACGGTCAACAATTCAACATTTAACGATTCGATTAACTGTGCATTGTGCTTATGTTAAGTGCATTGATAATAACATTTACAAACGCGCCTTATGAGGGTTTTGATTGAATTATAATAAAGACGTGCAATGCTCCTTTAATATTACCAGCTATAGAAATTATTTATCAACTAAATTTATTGGAACTAGTTTAGTTTAGGGCAGTCTCGTTGACCTTGTGTGGTTTCGGAACTCACCATTTGTGTTGAAGGTAAATAACATGTTTGTTTTAGTGACTTTATTATGATTTGGTTGTTTGCTTTATAACCTTATTATTTAAAATTATGTTTAAATAAAAATTTCAAGGATTTAAACAGCATAATATCCAGAGTTCTGGAATTGGAAGGAATGTTCTGAAATTGCATTTCTATGTTAAAATAATATACATAATAGCATCTAGTATCCATGAAGTAACTTCCCGTTTCTTCTCCATGGGTTTGATGACTCGTAATAAAAGAAATGACTGATATTATCTCTGTACTATAAAAACTATTTAGTAATAGGCATCTCTTATATAACCAATTTAATTAAATCATTCGAAATATTCACTTTAATAAAAATAACTACGTTAAAAAAAACGACTTTTAAACTAAAAAGTAAAAAATAATGAAGATTTAATATTTATTATATACTACCTATTATTTATATGTCCTATTTAATAATAGATTTGAAGTCGGTGCCAATCCATTTAGTATAGGAATTCGGGTGAATACATTTTCTTAATTATTTATTTTTTTGTTTTTCTTCGTATCGAATCAAGCTAGTAATTATATTAAGATTTAATTGTTCTTTTATAGCTTAATTTTCAAGCAGAATTTTTTACGTATCTTAATTTTTGAAGTAATCATTTCATAATTCACATGTCCATTTAGTTTAAGAATTCTGTTGAATAAATTTTTATAATTTTGGTTTTTTTTTTCACTATTCCTCGTATTGATTGAGCTGCTTATAATATTAAGATTTAATTGCTTTTTATTATGTTTTTTTACGTATCTTAATCATTAAAGTAAGCATTTCATTGTATTATTTTGCTCGTATTCATTTAAGGGGTTAAATATAATTATTTGTTTAAGGTTTGGCACCGACTTCAAACCTATTAGTAAATAGGACATATAAATAATAGGTAGTATATATAATAATAATAATAGCCTTGATTCAGACATTTGTTTAGTACAATAATATTTAATACATGTTATAAATCAATTAAGTTGACATCGACAACTTGGTCTGTTTGCCTATTTTCGGCAAAGGCCTCCTCCATTGTTCTCCATTCATTACGATTTAACGCTGTCCTGGTCCATGTTTTCCCTGCGATTGCCTTAATCTCATCTTCCCACCTTCGGACTTGTCTTCCGCGATTTCTCTTTGCGTTTCTGGGGTACCAAAAAATTACGTCCTGGTCCCATTTTCTCATGCCTCTTATTATATGCCCCGTCCATCTCCACTTCAATTTTCGTATTTTGGTTGTTACGTCGTCTATCTTTGTTCGCTTTCTGATTGTTTTGTTACTAATTCTGTAACTTTTTTGTACATTTAGTATACTTCTTTCCATCGCTGTCTGACATATCCCTATTCTATCGGTTTATGCTTTGGTGAGTGCCCAAGTCTGGAATCCATAAGCTAGGATTGGTAATACGCAGGTATTGTAAAGCTTCCTTTTGATAAAATTACTAGTTTCTTTATTTTTCATAATTACCTTTAGGCTCCAAAATCTTTTCCAAGCATTAGCTATTCTTATGTCAATTTCTTTAGGCATAGTGTTATGGGTTGAGATGAGTTGGCCCAAGTAAGTGTATTCCTTTACATACTCGATGAGTTTGTTGTTTATTAAAATGGGATCTTTGATCGCGTTTGTCATGACTTTTGTCTTGATTGTATTCATGGTCAGACCAACTCTGCGGCTTTCTTCATCTAAGTCTACTAACATGTTTTGTAGATCAGTTTTTGATACAGCGAATATTACGATATCGTTAGCGAATCTTAAATGAGTAAGTTGTTCTCCATTAACATTTATGCCGTATTGGACCCAGTTTAGTTTTCGGAAGACGTCTTCTAGAACGGCAGTAAATAATTTAGGGGAAAGCGGATCTCCTTGGCGTACACCTCTATTTATTTGTATTTCTTTTCCCTGTTTTTCTAAGTTTATGTTAGCTGTACTCTTTGTATATATAATTTTCAAGATTCTAATATATTTGTATTCTATTCCTTGGTTTTTAAGACTTAGCCAGATGCTTTCGTGCTCAATTGAATAAAATGCCTTCTTTTAGTCTATAAAACAGCAGTAAAATGGGACATTATATTCTTTATTCTTTTCAAATATCTGTCTAACAACGTGTATGTGGTCTAGTGTCGAGGATCCCGTCCTGAATCCGGCTTGTTCTCTCGGTTGATTTTCGTCGAGTATCTTACTTATGCGGCAGAGAATAAACTTTACGAATACTTTGTATATATTGGACATCAGACTGATAGGCCTGTAGTTGTTTATATCCTTCTTGTCGCCTTTTTTGTGTAGTAGTATGATGGTTGAGTTCGTTCACTGAGTTGGTATTGTTTCGGTCTGTAGGATATCTTCGAATATATGTTTAAGTATAGGTGCGATGTCTTTTTTGCAATCAATTAGTATTTTGTTACTGATGAGATCTGGTCCAGAGCTTTTGTCTGGTTTTTGTGTTTCAATGGGTTTGATTATCTCTTCTTCAAGTACCGATGGTATGTTTACGTTATTACTCAAGTCTGTTTCTTTTAAGTTGTTCTTTTTAGAATACAGGTCTTCAAAGAATTTGGTTGCTATTGATAATATATCTGGTCTCTTAGTCTTTCTCACCTGATGATGATCCTTTAAGTTTGGTACCCAGTTTATTTTATCCTTTAGCAGCTTTATTGCTTACTTGATGCCTCCCGTCTAAGTGATTTGTTCTCAAGGACCTTTAGTCTATAGTGTTGTCTATCCTTTTTATTTATTTATTTATTTATTTAATTCTTTATTGCACAATATACAAAATAAAGCACAAAAGGCGGGCTTAATGCCACAAAGACATTCTCTACCAGCCAACCTTACGAAGTACAGGAGAGGATGTTGGTAGGCGTGCAAAAACATAAAAAGTAAGAGAAAAAAAAAAAATGAATATTATAAGACTATCTATATCCAAATCTACATATAAACATAAAAATAATAATATAAGACACATAATACATACGATACATCCGACATAATATTTAATACATATGAGATATATAACAAATAATGTAGTCTACGTATAAATACTTTATTATTTGAGATAGTGTTCTTTTACTTGGCGTTTGAACGACTCACGACTTGTGGCTTTCAATTCTTTACTTAGTTTACTTATTTCTTTTCTGATTCTTTTTGTCTTATTTGAAGTTTTTACAGTACAAATCTTTTTTCTTTGGTTATATCTGACATGTTTGATTTACGGTTATTTTTTTTGTTTTCCTCTGATTTTGTTGTTAGTATCTCATGCATTATATTGTATTTTTCTTGAATGTTTAGGTGTTCGATAGTTGTTGGTTTCAGAAAATTTAGTTTTTCTTTAACTATGGTGGTACCATAGGGCCCCTTCTGTATAATAGGATAAATGCTGTAACAAACATATATCCTCTAAATTATGGACTTTGTAAGCAAGTGCTAAAGACTGCTTTACAGAATATGTCCTACGAAGACACGGAGAGGTTAATCACTGTGTTAAAATAAATATTAGTAGTCGTAAGTATCTTTAAAAATATAATGATTTATATATAGAAGACAAATAAACCAATTTGCATTATATAACACTTAGTAAGCTATACATTTGATGTATTGTAAGGCTGCACTTGAAGCCTGAAACACAGGACTACCTAGTTCAGGCACAGATCAAGTAATACTAGATTAATACCTGTTAAGATTCTCGTCATTTTGAGTACTCGCACGTAATAATATTAAATACATAATATATATAGATAAATATATTTGTATACTCGTAATATTTCTGCATTGTATATAAATTACGTTATACATAAGATAAGCTAAGAAATCATGTAAACAGAAATTGTACTATGGTTATTGAAATAAATTTATTATTATTATTATTATCTCAATGGTGTCACCCGGACTGTGTGATTTTATTTTGAAGGGTCGGCTTGGATTTGCACCTGATGTAGTATCCAGATGTGATCGAAGCATTCTGTGATTGTTATTGAAGTTTAAGTTTGCGATGGTGCTACAGTCATTGAACGATTTAGTCCTATTTGTGAGAATATAATCTGTCTCATTCTTATATCTTCCACCTGGAGATATCCAAGTCCATCTTCGAGACGTTCTTTTTTTGAATTGGCTATTCAGTACTTTCAAGTTGTTTTCGAAAGCAAACTCTAATAACTTTTGGCCATTTCTCGTTCGTTTGCCTTTGATGTGAGGACCAAGTATGATGTCTTCTCCCTCCCTTGGATTGCCCACTTGAGCGTTGAAGTCTCCCATTGTAGTATATAATAAATATTAAATCTTCATTATTTTTAACTTTTTAGTTTTAAAGTCGGTTTTTTTAACGTTATTTTTATTTTTTTAATTATTTTTATTTTTATTTAATACTTTAGTTATTTTTATTTAATACTTTTTGTTTATTGCTACATTATCAAATAGCCATGGGTAAACCTGCAAAAGTTGCTGCACGCCTTAAAAAATACAGATCTCAAGAAATGGGAATCGAGAAAAGTAGTCATCTTCGTAAAAATGCTCTTCGAAACACAATATCACGTTCTTGTGAGACTATTAAAGATCATGAAAAATATTGGTTGGCCATGAAGGCATATATGAAATCACGATTACGGCAAAAAATTTCTTGATCAGTATAATTAGACTCGGAAACCTCCTCCTTTTTGAAGAAGTCGTTTTAAAAAAGAAGTTTATAGAAAATATAGTAAGAAAGCGTGAAAAACTATATGAAATGGATAAAGAAGCAATCCTGATGTATATCAAAAATCCATGGAAGTTAAAGTTTTTTTCTGAAAATCTATCTTCTTCTTCTTCTATCTATACATATAATAAAATTGCCACTGATCGATTTCTATATATGAAAAATATAAAAAAAAATCATGATAAGGGGCTTTTATTAGAGCAAGAGAACCCAAAACAATGGTTTTTCATTTTGTCTGTATGTCTGTATGTTTGTGCATGCTAATCTCAAAAACGGGTAAAAAATTTGGATGCAACCTTCAGAAATATATTTTGACAGTGTTCACTTAACATTTAATGCTTATTTTGTTTAAATCGGTTAAGAAATAAAAAAGTTATGCCAATTTATATCAATCACATAATAGGTACCAAGCAAATCTTCTTCTATACATAAAACAAATCTGTAGTGGAGAAGGCTCTGTATATTGAAAATATTACAAAATAAGTAGCCAGGATGTGAAGAAATAACTAACAGAATCCCAATTAACAACAATAACCCAACAAATTTCCCGATTAACACAAATAGTGATATAGATTTTATTACTCGGGTTGCTCCTAAGGTTAGCACTATAAAGACAAAAACCCTCGGTATACAAAGTCGTTAGTAAAAGTGATAAACGAGAAACATTGACATCACAAAAAATAGGTTTATTAAACATTATTAAAATTATTGATTTTGTGATATTACCAATAATAACTAAATTTTAAATTCAATTCCCTCCGTGGCTTCTCGTAGAAACTTGAGGGACCAGTTACTTTTGTTTAAAATTATTCACCATCGCATTAATAAGCCGTTCCTTCTTAACAACGTTTATTTGAAATATCCAATAATGTGTTCTAGAAGAGACTCAATATTTTATATACCCATTTGTAAATCAAATTTTGCTAAAAATTGCCTTTTAATTCCGTACTTGCAGAAATTACAAAAAAAATTATAGTCACTTAGACATTTTTCATGATAAAATTGGTTTTTTAATCCCCAACTAAAAAGAGGGGTGTTATAAGTTTGACCTGGCGATCTGTGTATCTGTGTATCTGTCTGTGGTAAATTTCCGGCCAAACGCGTGGACGGATTTGAATGCGTTTTTTTTTAATCGAAAGCTATGCTCATCGAGATGGTTCTTATTTATGTTTGATTGAAATAAAAATGACTATTTTTATAGTCTTCAAGATATTGACGTTTTATCCGTGCGGAGGAGAGGTTCTTATGCAATAATTAGCTGTTCCCAGGTGTTTCGTTCACTATATAGGAAAAAAAGCCTTGTTATGAAGGCCAAAAGGTTTTTACACTTACTCAGGTAAAGTACTTTAAGAGGGATAGCTGTTGCCCGTGACTGCGTCCACGTAGACTGTAAAAATATATTTATATGGCTTATGATCGTAGTCATAAAGAATCACGGGCAACAGCTAGTGATAATATAAATCCCCTCATCATAGTGTCATAAGTGATTGTAAATCATTTTAACTCTAAATGTTTATATTTATTAATATTCGTATATATGAAACCTACCTATCTACCTACCTATATGAAAAAGTCTTGAATCAATTTACTTAATACATTTATAATTTATTACATTGTCGAAACTTTTACGTAGATCCTTGTTTTATTAAATACTAGCTGTTGCCCGCGGCTCCGCCCGCGTGTAGATCGCTTTTCGCGTAATCTATGGAAACAATTTCATAGAACATCATTTTTGCGTAACTTTCACCGTTTTCGCAGCGCACGCAGTTTTTTGTTAATTTTTTACACCTTGCGTTAGAATATTCAAGTTTTAGTAATCATCCCTAATTTTTTGCAAATGAATCATAGCCTATGTCACTCGGGAATAGTGTAGCTTGCCAACGGTGAAAGAATTTTTGAAATCGGTCCAGTAGTTTCGGAGCCTATTCATTTCAAACTTACAAAAAAATAATCAAACCTTTCCTCTTTATAATTTTAGTATAGATAATATATATTTCTGGTTTTAAATATAAACTTTGTACATCATAATATAGGATTCTAATGCTAAAAGATTTTTTTAAAAATCGTGCCCGTAGTTTCGGAGCCTATTCAATTCGAACAAACAACACTTCCTACTTAAACAATTGAAAATTTTGTGTGTCTGTAGTCATTTAGTACAATTCAGAAACTAGTAACATAACGAAATAAAACTATTTTTACGGATTTAACTCGCATATATTGAATTAAATTTTAAATTTACATTTTAAATCTAACCCGACGTTTCGAATGCTTTACAGCAATCGTGTTCACGCTAAGACGAGATGGAGGTGTCTGTCAGTAAGTCAGTTAATTAATCATCTACCTCCAACGGTTTCTAAGCTTCCGGGCGTACAGTTCAGGATTCACACAAAACGCACTTACAGTATCTTGAGGACAGTGCGGTCACAGACATGGGATTTAATATTTTTCAAAAGTGGGTCCCAGGTGTTAGATAATCCCCAACCCTATTAAAATGAGGATGTTTTTTAATTTAAATAGCCTCACGAACCATTTTTGGAATGTAACGTTGTTTTTTTGGGAGGATTTTAGGTTTATCAAATCTTATATAATGATTGGGCTTATCTATGGTATGTTCACATACTGCAGACTTCAATGTTCGCCTATGCTTGATATCCGATATGTGTTCCTTAACTCTTTTACCGATGCTCCTCTTTGTTTTGAGCTATGTATGACAAGGCACAATCGCAGTCAAGTTTATATACTCCAGCACATTGTAAAGGAATATTACTTTTGATAGGTCCCAAGAATTGGCTCACTTTCTTTTGAGGTTTGTAGATAGTTTTTATAGAAACCTTTTTTAAGATGTTGCCGACTCTGTCAGTAACTCCTTTCACATATGGTAGAAGGGCCGGTTGACGCGCAACTGTGGGTGGCTTGATGTGGTTTCTGCGACGCTGGCGAGGTACGGGCAGGTGGTTGTTGAACAAGGCATGCTTTACATGCTGCAGCTCGCCCTCTAGGTGTTCAGCGTCACAGTTGACATGAGTTTGTGTATGTCTCCGGAGAGGTGTCAGTATCCTTGCAAGGTGTTAAGCCAGTTCATATGTTGGTTTATCAATCTGG
Source organism: Napeogenes inachia (assembly GCA_959347355.1). Classification (NCBI taxonomy): domain Eukaryota; kingdom Metazoa; phylum Arthropoda; class Insecta; order Lepidoptera; family Nymphalidae; genus Napeogenes; species Napeogenes inachia. The sequence continues at coordinate 407,153 of OY365796.1, read as the reverse complement.
CTGACTATGGGACGTAGTGGGACATTCTGTTTATGTATTTTGGGTAACCCATACAATTTTGGTGGCTTTGCACATGATGGTACGATTATAATATATACTATTAACAATCAGTTTGGAAGCTATGGTATTTCTGCCATCGATACTGAAGAAGGAATTGTACGCGGAAGGCCTTATGGGGGTGTGGCGCTTTTATGGGACCGAAAAATATTTCCATGTGCGGAGATAGTGCAGTGCTACAATGATCGTATGGTCGCGGTTAAACTTGTAAGCGGTGATCGGAGCCTGTTAGTATTCAGTGTGTACATGCCTATTGACTGTGAGGATAATTTTCTTTAAATGTCACAGTGTCTCGCTACTTTAAGTGCGGTAATTGAAAGTGCGGATGTTGAAAGTGTTTTCATAATGGGGGACTTTAATGCGCACCCAGGGACACGATTTGGTAAGGAAATGTTGGACTACTGTTCTGAGGAATTATTATCGTGTATAGACATAAACCGACTAGTTGTAAACACATATACATATGTAAGTGACGCGGCGGGATCGCAGCGGTGGCTCGACCACTGTCTCGTCTCCGCGGCGGCTGAGGTGACAGTAAGTGATGTGCATGTGTTATATGATGCCTATTTGTCTGATCACTTCCCATTAGTTATTCAGGTTAGATTTCATAATATTGTTTGTAAAAGACTGATAACAGATAACGGGGCCATTTGCAACTTTGTAATGATAATTTTAGTTTTATGATTAATAATAATTACTTTAATTTATCGTGTAATAATAATATATGTAAGGACCAAAATCATACAGAATTAATTGATTCAATTTATTGTGAAATAATCAAAACGTTGCAAACCTCTGCTGAATGCACTTATTTATTTAAAGATGTTAATAAACGTAATATCGTTGGTTGGAATTATCATGTAAGACAGTATCACATGCTGGCTAGGCAAACGTTCTTACAATGGAATACGTGTGGGAGACCCTGCTCGGGATATTACTACCAGCGAATGAGAACGGCGCGCGGGAAGTTCAAATCCGCCCTTAAGTATGTTCAGAATAATCAGGAAAAGATCAGGTTGGAGATACTGGCCCATCACGCATCATCAAAAATTTTTTGTAGTTTTTGGTCGGAAATTAAAAAGATGAACCTCAAGAATAGCACTCCAATTAGTGCAAAAGGAGAAACTGATAAAAAGCTATTGCGAATAAATTTCGAACGCATTTTAACATACCGCCTGGTACTAGTAGCGCGCGGCCTAAGGTACCTCTACTCGAATGTATTACTGACGGGGAATTTTTTCACGTCACTACGGATGACGTCGCCGACGTACTCAGAGGTATGAGGCGTGGAAAATCTCCTGGTCATGACAGCCTAAGTATAGAACACCTGTTGAATGGGGGACAGTATGTCACTGATGTTTTAGCTCGGTTTTTAACCTGTGTGGGCGGCACCAGTATTTGCCATCGGATCTCATTCGTACCCCAGGTTGTTTCTATACCGAAGAACAGAACTGGTGATATCTCGAGCATGTCCAACTATAGGCCCATTTCTTTGGCAGCGGTTGTGGCCAAGGTGCTTGAACGTCTAATACACAAAAAGTTGAGGCCTTCCCTTAAGCTGGACGACGGGCAGTTCGGGTTCCGCACTGAGGTGTCATCTGACATGGGTGGCAGGTTGTGAAACAGTATGGCGGACGGGAAACAAGCGTTTATGCTTGTTTTCTGGATTTAAGTCGCGCTTTTGATACAATTGGTGATTAAATATTGGTATGCTAATCAGTCAAACAATGTTAGATGGGGGACAGCTTTGTCGTGCTATCGCTAAGCTATCGTGTGGTGTTAGGCAGGGTGGATTGATCTCACCTGACCTGTTTAACCTTTACATAAATGATTTGATCGAGGAGCGAGTAGAACGCGTCTGGGACTTGGGCTGGGTGACAGATATGTCAACAACTTAAGTTACGCTGATGACATGGTTCTGCTCAGCCCTTCGGTTAGGGGTTTGTGGAAGTTATTAACTATCTGCGAACGATATGCTATAAAGCACAATTTAGTATATAATGCTAAGAAGACCGAAATGATGGTATTCAGGTCGGGAAGAGGTCCACACAACGTCCCATCGGTATGGGTAGGAGGACAGACCGTTAGGGTGGTGGAAAGGTTCAAGTACCTTGGTCACATATTAACATCAGATATGAGGGATGATGCCGATATTGATCGTCAACGTAGGGCGCTGTCAGTCATGGGGAACATGATAGCAAGAAGATTTTTTAAAGCTGATGTACAATCTAAAGTGCACTTGTTTCGAACGTATTGTCAAAGTTTCTATACCTGCCAGCTCTGCAGGGCTATTCGCTAACTTTGACTTTTCTAATGACCACCAGCTGTGACGTCATGGCAGTTTGTTACTATAGTTACATTATAGGAAATTAGTTGTTTGACAACCATTATGTCCGCACTTACTGATAGTGATTTTCATTTTAACTGTCAAAAAAGATACGCAATAGCCCTGCTGGACTGAATACACGAAGAGGTCTTTGAGTGGCATTCGTGTTCAGTATACACAGACACAATATATACAGACACCTCATGGGTTTGGCACCATACTGTAGCGCCTCTGGTATGTTTGCAGAGGCAAGACTGAACACGTTTAATGCCATCCAGAGAAGTAGTATCGATGGGTTCATGGCCCGGGTTGGTAGGTGTAGTAACAGTATAATTAAAGAACTTGCTGATAGATTGTGGACTAACTCCACATATAATAAATGGTTGGAGGTTGCGGCATAATAATGTATAAGTAAATATATAATTAATATAATTAAAATATGTTGTGTCTTAGATTATTATTATAATTATAAATATAAATAGAAATACAATATAAATTAATATTAAGTTAAATATGGAATTTATCCGAAATAAAGAATTATTATTATTATTATTATTAAGTCCTCAATGATTAACTTCGTAATAAATACGCTATCAACGTACGTACAACGGTCCGCCGACGCAACGATTTCAATAAGTACATAATAATATTATTATTATTAAAGTACATAATAAGTAATTAATTAAAATTATTAATTACAACTAAAAAGGTGACAATTGTTCGATGTTAGAATCAAAAGTGATACAATTTATGGAATAAAAGCGGCACGTAGCTCGTTCTCACGAGTCACTACTTGCGGAGTCAGCATTGATTCATTGTTACCGGGCTGATGCAATCCTTGTTGTTAAATATAATGTACTTTACTTAATCTACATATTATAAGTATAGTGCGCACTTAACATCTCCCTCCTGATCAGCGACTATTGATGAACTTTAGTTTGAAATAGCGCTGAAAGGTTTGAAGGATCAAAATGGCTTTTCTATGTAGTTTCAGCATAGGTGTTTCTTTGCGGAGCTTTTTCAGTTGGGATGTTTTGTTCAATTGTAATAACTTGATGTCGGTTCTTAATCATTTTCCGCAGTATAATTCTTGTACCAACTATACATGCACCGAGTAGTAGTACATATATGGGTATAACTATATATATCGGTGTAATGTTCACTTTATCTATAGTTAGAGGTGTTTCAATAGATATCTCACTGCTACTTTGATGCAAACTATGTAGGTTTATAGTGGTTCAATCTGATCTTTTTCTCAGCAGCAGTAGGATTCTTGTTATTTTCTTTTGACAGGTTCATGATTATAAGGGCTTGACCTCTTACTCGGTCATCACTATTGGTTACTATTAACAATTTAGCTTATATGAAACATCTCTTTGTGATAGTAGCTTGGTAGCTACCTTGTATGCGGTTGTATTGGGACTTCGTGCAGGAGAGGTGAATATTAGTCTGCTCGGGAAAGTTGATGACATAATGCCGGTCATCAAGTTGATCCACTGCTTCAAAGTTCAGCTCGACTGTAGTAAACTGGCAAGTCTCGTCGATAGTTTGAGTGCTTACTAATCGCTGTATGCAGTCCACATGGTTGTTTGAATAATGATTAGAGTTGTCTTCACAAATATAACCGAAGCTTGCTTTCGGGTATTCTACCTCAATGTACATAAGATCATTATCATGTGTTGCTAGGAAAGGATGTGTAGAGAGAAGAACCTTTTTGTTCCGGTTAGGGACAACGGAGAGCTTGAATAAGTTGTAAGTTGCGGGGAAAATAACAGGGAACTTGAAAACTAACACTAACTCTCTATTGCTATAATAATAACCTAATTTAATTACTTCAAAATACTCTCTAACACTAATATCCAAAATTTTATATCTGCTATAGAGACTGCTTAACCTATCTTTCATGTCCTTAAGGGTATTTAGCTTAAACATAAGATGATGCGTGCTCTTTGCACGAACAAATGCTAATAAATTTTCTAATCTAGAAAGCTCATCTTCTAGGACTTCTATATTGTCTGATTCTTCTGGGTGTATTTTATCCTATCTGTTTAACGTTGTAAATCGCTGTGCAATATATTATTAATAGTAGTGACCATTTCTTTTTTATTTTGGACTAAATTCGATAGTATGTTTGAGCTTTTAAATACCCAGTTTTTATTAATGCTGACACGATTATTAATTTCTGCAACTATTTTATTATTGTTTTTCTGTAATGTTCTAATAGCATTGTTATACCTAATTGCATCTGTATAATCTAAGTTGCCTGAAATGCTCTTAATTATGGAACCCAAGCCATTAACAAGACCTCTCTTAAATCGAGTCGGTTCGAAAGTATCTAATTGGTTAGACAAGTCCTTAATCTTATTATATAAATATTTAACGTGTGGTTCATATAAAGAAAATGTCTTATAATGAAATTCAGAAGATATATTATTTAATTGGTCTCGAATTATATTAATATTATTGCGCAACATACGAGCAAAAAGTTCGCGGAATGAGGGGTATGGAGGGGGAAAAGGCAACTTTTTACTACCTGCACTAGTTGTGACATTCATTAAGAGTATAAATACAAAGTTTTAAAACAATTGGGTCATAATTCACTGAGCTACACGTCAATCAACAAGTCAATCCGGAAGAATTTATGCAAGCAGCGGCGAGTTGAGTGTTGTCGCGAGTTTTTGGCGCTCTGTGGTGATCCAAAAGGATGAAGTTTTGAACCGAATTGTGACTGGCGATAAAACTTGGGTTCATCATTATGAGCCTGAGTCTAAACAAGACTCCATGCTGTGGCACAAAAAAGGCACACCACCCCCGAAGAAATTTAAAGTGTCTCCGTCGGCTGGAAAACTCATGGCTTCTGTTTTCTGGGATTCAGAAGGAATCCTCTTTATTGATTATAAAGAAAAGGGTGTTTCTATAACTGGGAAGTACTACGCTACATTATTAGAATGTCTGCGAGTTGCTGTGAGGCAGAAAAGACGGGAAAAATTGACCCAAGGTGTGCTTCTTTTGCACGACAATGCACCTGTGCACAAGGCGCAAGTTGCGATGGCTGCTGTTCAAAGAATGGGCTTCGAAATCTTAGAACATCCTCCCTATAGCCCAGATCTAGCCCCTAGTGATTTTTATTTGTTCCCAAAAATGAAAAAAGAGTTTCGAGGGAAGAAATTTTCCAGTGATGAAGAAGTGAAGAGCGCTATTTCGGCCTATTTTGACGACAAAGAGAAATTATTTTGTTTTCGATTAATAAATTAATTGATCGGTATTAATAAATTAATTGATAGGTCTAGTAAATGTATTAGAGTTAAGGGAGAATACATTGAGAAGGAAAAATAATTTTGTGTTTTATTTCTTACTTTTTACCCTCCATTCCGCGAACTTTTTGACCCACCTGCGTAACTAAATCTACAGGTTGTATAAAAGAATGATAATGGGAAATAATTTTAGAAGTACCAAGGTTAAAAGGCAATAGACCGGGTCCGTCATCTAGGCTGTCAAGTGTTATCTTTTGCGTTTGTACCAGGCTCAGAAGTGGAAGGAGGATCCTCTAACAAGCGCGAGCTGTTAGGGACTCTCTTAGAACGGGATTTCGCTACCGGTCCGCGTTTGTTTCTAGTATAAATATGTATAGGTAAATCGGCTAATACTACATCTCCCGTATAACGAGGGGCTAATAATGTTCTATCGTGAAATGAAAATTCATTTATCATATCAAAAACTGTTTGCATTTTATTTTTATGCAGCATATAGTGTTGGAGGATATTCTCTGATAAGTTTATATCTTATGTTTAAAGGATCGCGAGGGTCTAAATGTCTGGTTATAATGTCGAGGGGTCTACATTTTGTGAAGCTGTGAATCGAGCTGTTGTACGCTAGAAGAGCATAGGGCCATAAACTTGTTACTCAATCTCTACGGCGTTCTAATTTGAGTAATCTTAAATGTTCAAGTAAGGTCGAGTGTAACCTCTCAACCATATCATTTTCATTAGGCGTGCATGCTAAGATTTTATGATGTTGTATCCTATGTAACCTAACAATTTCCAAAAATATTTGATTCGTGAACTCGGGTCCACGATCAGTAACTACCGTCATAAGTACTCCGTGGTGTATTGCGAATATGAGTAGAGCTTGAACTACGCTAACTGCTGTTGAGTCTTGTAACAGATACGCTTGTGCGTATTTAGAGAAAGAATCAATTATGGTTAGATATTTTTGACTTTCCATGCTTAATAGATCTAAATTAACTATATCAAAGGGTTTAGTCGGTGGTGGCACTATGTGGAACTTTTGTTTTATAGGGTTTCTGTCATATTTGGTTCTACCACATATATTGCATTAAAGTATTTAGTTATATGGTCTTTCATCTTAGGCCAAAAATACTTGCGAGATAAAGACAAATAGCACTCGTTTATTCCACGATGATTTGTTTTGCCCTCATGATAATTTTTAATAATTTCTTGTTGATTTATATAGTCTTTTACATTGTCTAATTCTATTTTCGTTAATACTAAATCCATAGCTGAACATTTAAATGCATCTTGAAGGAATAATAGGAATAATAAATGCATCTTGAAGGAATAGGAATAATAGAGTACATTTCTAACGTAGGGTTAATAAGCAAACCAGTTTTTACTTTTGGGATAGCAAATTCTTTTATAGCATCTACTACATCCTGTCTCATATTGTCTTTAGATATCTGAATATGGGTCCTAGTATGTGACTCGAAAGGATTAGAAACTGATGGCCTACTTTTAATATCATCCACTATGGTGAATATAACTTGCCTATTAAATTTATTAAGGGGTTAGTCAGAAATGGATATTTCTAATATAGGATTTTCTGCATCGGTGTGTATTGTCGCAGTATCTGAGTTCTCACTTATATGAGGAAGGTTTTCGGATGGATTAGCTATTAAAGAATTAGTCTCTTCATTATGCAACTCTATACGAGAAAGGGCATCGGCATTCGTATTAAACTTTCCCTGTTTATATATGACATTAAAATCGTACTCACTTAACCTGAGTCTCCACCTGGTAAGTCGGGAATTTGGGCTATTTTATACTCATAACTCATTGAAGGGGTCTATGATCTGTTACAATTTTGAATTTTCTTTGGAATAAATAAGGCCTAAAATACTTGGTTGCCCATACAATTGCCAATAACTCTTTTTCAATAGTACTGTAATTTATCTCGCTAGTATTGAGTGTTCTAGAGGCGTAAGCAATCGGTTTATCTGATCCAATGCAACCTTGTGAGAGCACCTAATGCTAAATTAGAGGCGTCTGTTGTTAGAATAAACTCTTTTGAAAAATCTGGGTATTGTAATATTGGGTCATTTGTCCCAACCCAACAGTAACAGTAACCTCAAAAGTCCTAAAAATATTTTTATTTCTGTGGGCGTCTTTGGAATATTAGTTGGGGTATTTAATTTTTATTTCCGGAATTCATTTAATTTATGGAAGTCAAACACAATACGTCATTTAGTTTCACCAGATGCGTCTGATTTTTTGGGTACAACCCAGATAGGGGAACTCCAGGCGGAATTAGAAGGTCTTATAATTACCTGGTCTAACATTTTGATAATTTGGCCTTGAACCTTCTGTTTATGTATAAAAGGATAACGGTAACTTTTCGTATAGACAGGTTGTTCATCAGTGGTATTAACAGAATGTTTAATTTGATTAGTAAAAGTTAACTTTTCGCCTTCAAGATAAAACACATCGGCATATTGAGAACACAAGTTTAGTAAGTTAATACGTTCTTCATCATTTAAATGGTCCGTCCTTAACCTTGAAAGAACTTCGTTAACACGATCGGGTGCCTTTGTGGACTTAGTGCACTGAAAATTACGTAACTCTGCTTGTATCGGTCTATCCATTGAAAAATAATGTCATTCTTGCTAGGGTTGTATACTTCCACAATTCCCCGACTAATTTTAAGTTTCGTTAAACATTCGACAAAATGGCAATTCGACATTATTTGTTCATTTAAAAATACATTCCCGTTTTTAATATTAAACGGTAATTCAATTAATTTCGAAGTTCTGGCTGGTATAACTTCCTCATACAAGTTGGCATTACGTGAGTCATAAATCTGAGTAGGGTTGGTAGCATTTTTTTTTTTTTTTTTTTTTTATATGATCTAGGGCAATGCTTGTCGCATTGCCCTAGCAACCTATTCACTCTTCTCTTGAAGACACCCACATTATATTTGGCCGGAAATACCGACGCAGGCAAATTGTTCCAGTCCTTCGCTGTACGCACTAAAAATGAGGAAGCAAAGCGCTTCGTTCGGACAGGTGGAATGTCCACTACAAAAGGATGGATACCTGCCGTGCGTCGGGACGTCCGGTGATGGAAGGGGACGGGGGAATTAACTCGTGTAATCCCTGCGCACACTCACCAAAATGTATCCTATAGAACACTGAGAGGCTAGCAATTTTACGCCTGTGTTCAAGGCTTTGGAGGTCGGCTTCGACCAATTCGGGATCGCCTATAAGCCTCTTTGCTCGCCTCTCAATTGAGTCCAGAACCGCAAGATGAGACTTTGCGGCACCAGCAAATATGTGACCACAGTACTCTATCCAGATAATCCAGGTGCGCAGCGCTTAAGGGATGTCCCTTGTATCTGCGTCTTAAGGGATTGTCCCTTGTATCAGCGCTTAAGGGATGTCCCTTGTATCTGCGTCTCCGTCAAAAAGAACAGGTGCGGTTGTTCTGTCTCCAGGTGGTGATGGACAGGTAAGATATTAGAGTGTAAACCCCTAATATTACTGAGGTGCACTTTAAATGAGGAGGAGTGCAACCGCTGTACAAACTTTTTCCTTTTCTGGTTTTCCTTCATGAAAAAAATAAAGTGAATAGGGATGGGAAATAGCAGTTGAACGAGGCGGTACGTATCGAACCCAACGTCGAAGTTGGTTAAGTCATGCCACTGGGAGGCTAGCCTGGAGACTGCGGGGATGCCCGAACCCCCCCAGGGATCGCCATCGGGCCTCCTCGTCTGGTTGCCAACCAGCACGATGGAGCCACCCTGGGATTTTTGGGCCCCCAACTATCTGCGGGCGGCCAGCGGCAAGCCGTCTCTTCGGATCCCGCTACCCTCCTGGACTAGACACCCGACAAAACAAATACCAACTCGACGTCAACCGGTTCGCCAACGTACCGCAGCTGTTCAGACCCATTTCCCATAAACGGCTTCATCGAGCAACGTGCCGGAACACGACTAGGTCGCTTTGCGGCACGACTTTGCCCAATGGGTGGTAACTTTGCCGGCGAGCCGATGTTATGGTCTACCACCAAGAAAGCATAATTTGTAATTAAAGACTTTGTTTTAAAATCCATTGTAGCTTCCCATTTATCTAAAAAATCCGACCCTATTAAACCGTCGAAGTAATCGCGAAATTTTTGAATAAAGAAAGTAACATCACTATTATCATTGAATTCTGAGAAACACGGCACCGTTATCGAATAGTCGCTTCGGGTTACCGCATGTACATTACTCACTTCAAATGGATCGTAATATAATTTAACAGCGTCAGGGTTTAAAAACGTTTCATTCGCTCCGGTTTCTATTAATAATTTTAATGGAGGGTTGTCTGTCCGTATGTAAGGAAGTTGTCTCTGAGTTTGTAGATTTACTTCTATTTTAGCTTGTCGGATCTGGAAGGCTTCAGAAAATTTTGCCCACTAGTGGGACTAGGAGTTGGGTTTGATTCATTAACCTTACTTTTATTTTCGTAATTAATTTTGCCTTGTTCTTGAATAATTTGAGGGTCGACAAAATCGGTACAGTAAAATTCGGGGTATTCTATATTATCGTAATAATCGTTATAATAATAGTCATATGCATTATCGTAAATAATTACGAATGAATTTTAATTACTGTCATAAGACAGTCATTAAAATTCATCTCTCTTGATTTAAAGTAGTTATTGGGGGGAGGATTACCTAATTTAGACCAATCATGACCTCTAATAGTCGGGGGTAAATTTTTAGAAACAAAATTACTAACACCACTCATTGGGTGAACTTGATGCGAACCAGACTGCGGGGTAGTATATGTATTATTACGCTGCGGCAATCGGAAAGCATTATTAGTATTATAATTAGGTGGCACAGCCCTGAACATTTGATGTGTACGGGATGGACCGGGTTGATAAAAGATATTATTATTTGGTCTCCACTGAGGTCCCTGATGTTGCAACATAGGCCTGGAATTGGCTATAGGCATATTAAATGAAAATTTTGGCGGAACCATGTTAAAGCTTTGAGGAGGCTGAGTTAATAGTTTATGTTGAGTAAAAGGTTACCTAAGCTATAATTATCATTTTTAGATTGCAAGTACAAGGTATTTTGCTCCTCATGTACGTATTCTAACGCCTTTTCTATTGATATAGGGCGCATACACCGAATACGGGCGCCTAAGAGGTCCTTTCAGCCTCTTAAAAATGCCTGTAATGTTAACTTTTTGTATAGATCTCGCTTAGCATCAATGATAATCTGAAACCTAATCTGAAACCCCTTCAGGTGATTCAGAACAGGTTTACACGGATTGCAACCGGGGCGCCGTGGTTCGTACGCAACATCGATCTCCATAGAGACTTGAACCTTCCGACCATCGCTCAGTACTTCAAGGGGCTTTCCCAAAAGTACTTTGAACGTGCTGAGCGACACCCGAACCCACTGGTGGCTGACGCCGCAGAGTATAGACCACGTAAGACTACTTTAGTCAGAAAAAGAAGACCCAAGTCGGTACTCGTTGACCCCGACGACGCGTTCACAGTAGGTAATAACGTGTACGCGTAGGCATAAGTGACACCTCACAACATACAGACACACACCGTCTATACCGGTATAGACGAGGTCCCAACTGAGTAAGTGCTCCGTTGCTCCGGCGTTCTGCCGTCGGAGGACGCTAGTGTCCAAATTTCCTTAGCTTCCCTCCTGACTAACGACGCCCCGAGCCGAGATCCGTGTCTCAATCTGAGACGCCCTCGGGACGTCGTTCCCCGTGGGGGCCTATCTGGCCCCCCCTTTTCAAGGGTGGGTCTCCTGACCCACCCGCTCCCCCGGTGACGCTGTAATAGCCAACAGGGCTAACAGCATACACAGACAAAAAAAAAAAAAAAAAAAAAAAAAAAAAGATAATCTGAATATATAGATATTTCGTGTAAAGAAACATATGCCATTATGGTACTAAACAGTGTCTGGCATCTCTCATAAAACTCCTGGGGTGTACCCGACCCCTGTGTTAACAATGCAAGGTCGTTATATAGCGCTGTTTCGTCGCGCTGATCGGCGAAGTTATTTATCAAAGCACTACGGATACCTGCCCAATCTGATGGTATACCGTTCGCGTTTATTAATCGGGCCCCGTAACTCTATTCAATATACCATTAATTAGAGCAACTATAATTTCTTCTACTAACTGGTCGCACAAATGAATAAATCGTGTAAGCACATTAACATTGCCATCAAATTCTAGCACTAATCTAAGAGCTTTAAAACTGTGGTCCAAATCAGCCATATTAGATAAACTCAAACACGTATTTGAATTAAGTTTATAATTAAATATTAATTCCCTATTTTAATCGTGATACCTATTCCTACTTTTACTAAATTCAACTAATCTAGGGTTTCTCAATTTCCTTGTATAGGAAATGGTGACAAAAATATATAAAATATAACACTTAAAAGGCTAGAATGGGAGAGCAATACATTAAAACGATTTCAATGTACTCACAATACCTGCATTCTGGTCTTCTTGCTGTATCGATGACTGCTGCCGTTCTGACGTGTAAGTTCGGTTCCTTGAACGCGGCTTGAAAACCACAGGAATTGCTCCACAGGGTCTGGTCTTCAATAGTGGAAGATGCCTTGCAGTGCAGTTCTTGACTGCGTGAATTAAGTCAGGCCGACAAGCAGGACTCAGAAAATGCCGATGTTACCAAAGCAGAAATTTATTAATTAATTACAATTATTAATTACAACTAAACAGGTGACAATTGTTCGATGTTAGAATCAAAAGTGATACAATTTATGGAATAAAAGCGGCACGTAGCTCGTTCTCACAGCTCCATCACGCTGGACCCCGACTTAAAAAAATCCTTACTTTTTTTCGCTCATATTTAACTACAAACGATACAAATGATTGTAGTGAAGTCGATTTTTTTGTAGTAATAATAATTACGCGGCAAACCTAATAAACACTGTTCTCAACCAGAAATATTAATAATACTGCTCTAAAAACTTTTGGAATACACTCTAAATCGTTTGTAGTTTATAGTAGTGAAAAAAAAAAAATTATATGTACAATTTCCGGGAAAAATGAAAAAAAAACAAAAAAAACAAAGTTTTAAAAAGTCAGAAAACCTTTTCGAAAACTACAAACGATACTAATGATTGTAGTAAAGTAGATTTTTTTGTAATAAATAATACTTTTACTAATAAATACGCGGCAAACGTAATAAACGCTGTTCTCAAACAAAAATATAAATAATACTGCTCTAAAAACTTTTGGAATACACTCTAAATCGTTTGTAGTTTATTGTAGTGAAAAAAAGTATATATTTTATTAATATAATTTCCGAGAAAAATAAAAAATAAATAAAGAAAAACAAAATTTTTGAAAATCAAATTGAAATCGGGGACTTAAAAATCTTAATGCCTCGAAATACTACAATACTAATCTACAATAGTCTTTTATTTATTAAAATATTTTCTACAATACCAAGGGTAACTACTTGGCAAGGACCAACAAATAAAAGATTAAGAGGTAACCAAAGGAAAAATAGATTGATGAAATAAAAAGAAAAGCTGGTGAAAACTGGATTACCAAAGCGAAGGACAGACAGATGTGGAGCAAAATGGAGGAGGCCTTTACCCGTATAGGGTAGGATAATGATTTATGATTTATAAAAATGAATTTAGATTTTGATTCTTTTTAATTTATTTATTATTTAAAAGTTTGTATACATTGAAATTATTTATAAGGATTAGAATTTAAATTTAAAGATTATTAATAGTAATAGTTTATTTTTAATGCATGTACCTATTATGTAATAATTAATCATATGATATACTGTTTAATATATTATTCATTATGGAAATAAAGAGGCTATAATAATAATCAAATTACGTAGAAAATATTACAATAAATCTGTAGAATTCGTAAAAGAAGGCTCCTCCAAAAAATCAAAAGCGAAGCCTTATTCAATATTAGGCGCGGCTCCTGATTGGACTCTCATGATGGACACGTATGAAAAGCATTACAAAATCCCTGGGGATGTTGGTGTTTCGTCATCTAGACCGGACTTATTCCTGTATTCAAAACATCTGAGGCGCGTGATACTTGTGCAGCTGTACTGATACTGTTCCTTGGGAAACAAACATCCCAAGAGATCACATATTCAAGCTCAATAAGTATTACGAACTGACCAACGAACTGATCAGGAATAAATTTATAGTTAGTTTGTACGCGGTAGAAGTGCTAGCGAGAGGTATAACAGCAAAATCTCTCTATAGCCTACTTAAAGACCTTGGCCTTTCTAGATCAAGCATGGGTTCATTTCTAGAACGTATTTCAAAGGCGGCATTAGTAGGTTCTTTCCAAATTGGGTTAGGTAGGAAGAGGAGTATGGAGGGTGAAGGTGAACGTTTTTGCGCATAATAAAGGGATAAACCTACTCCTGGGTCGCAAGTCCCAGGCACAGCTTGCACTCATCTGCTTGCAACGCGATGGGCCCGGCACCCGCACGTTGAATCCATGGATTGCTGAGAAGCTTCGTCTCGTCTATGCTTACATTTATTCACTTTATATATTATCTTTGAAAATTAGCCGGCCGACTGCTTACAAAAGTTTCTTATTCTTGCAAAAGCGTCTGAAGAGGTACATATATAATTCTAATAATATCTCTAAGTGAATAAAGAGAAGTAAGAGTGTTAGTAAAAAAGACTTCTGGATTTCTTTTGAAACTTCGTCATAGCGCCAGACAGTTTGAGTGGTATCAGACTACCAAAGATAGATTTTACGTTTTGTGATATTAACTAATAAAATAAAATAAAAATAGATTGAGTAGGGCGTCTTCAAAGCTTAGTATTCTTAGCAAAGCTTTACAAGCGAAGTATGGTGTAGATAATGTTGCAGTGTTAAAACAATATGTTTTTATTTCTTCAACAAATGAAATCTTGGTCGATTGGTTCAACTAGTTGCAGGTCATAAAAAAATAAAATAAATAATAATTCCGCTAAAAATCACACGTAATATCGTGGTTGTTAACTCAAACACGAATAAGAAAGTAGGAATGTTTATGAATTACTAGCTGTTGCCCGCGGCTCCGCCCGCGTGTAGGTCGCTTTTCGAGTAATCTATGGAATCAATTTCATAGAACATCATTTTTGCGTAACTTTCACCGTTTTCGCAGCGCACGCAGTTTTTTGTTTATTTTTTTACACCTTGCGTTAGAATAATCAAGTTTTAGTAATCATCCCTAATTTTTTGAAAATGAATCATAGCCTATGTCACTCGGGAATAGTGTAGCTTGCCAACGGTGAAAGAATTTTTGAAATCGGTCCAGTAGTTACGGAGCCTATTCATTTCAAAGATACAAAAAAATAATCAAACCTTTCCTCTTTATAATATTAGTATAGATTAAATTTTGAGCGATTAAAAATGTCATTCATATGATCTAATTACATATCATAGTCATAGTCCCTAAACGTACCAGTGTATGTTTTTTTAATATTATTCGCGAAAACGGTTTTCGAACATTTACATTCAGTATATAGTTTTTAGATATGTGTAAAAAATATCGAAAAAGTTGGGAGAATTCATTTAAAAGTACAGTGGTTGGGTATTTAATTAAAATAATATTAAATAATTAAAATAGTAATACAAATAGTATTTGTTTCTTTTAGGTGAATATACAATATGTTAAGAGTATTTAAACGATGTTTTAAAATGTACCTACTAAAATGTCAGCTTAGTGTCGTGTGCAACATTCTACTTACTACAATATATTACCACATATAAGTTTAAATAAAAGTTTTCAACTTTATATTTTCTAATATACAATTCATAATTAAAATAGGTTATAAATTAAATTAAATTATATACTTAAAGTATAAATATGGCAACTGCGTTATTGCACTTCATTAGATTTCATATTTGTAGAAGTTAGTATTCTAGGACTTAAGATCGTTCTTGAAGTTGTTTTTATTGATCTCTTTTTAATGATTCTTTTTGTGAATAAGAGTATGTCCTTGACAACTTTAGCTCAGAGAATATTACATCAAATAGTTATGGAAACTATTAAAATAAAAATCTTTTACTAGATTCACCTTCTCAAATATTAACTTTTTAATTAGTTCCTTTACTTTACATATTTTTCTTTAAATTCTACTCACCTTTGTTAAAAAGAATTATTAATACTTACATAACTGCATTTGTATAAGATAGAAAAATAGCTGTTAACCTATTTTTGAAAATAAATAAATAAATAAATAAAAAAAACTTGTGTGGTTTTATGAAACCACCGTAAAAGTGAAACTTTTTTTCACATTATAGACATTTAACTAAAAATTTTCGGAATAATATTCCATTAAGGGTATAAAAATTGCTTCATCAATCTTAATTTTATACTTAGAAAATGGGAATGATAATGGGAAATGATAAAAGTAGACTAGGTCTCCAACTAATATTTTTATTGAACTCTGTGTCTTAGAGTACGACATACATAATACTTAACAATTATTTAGATGATATACACATATTAAAACACTGAAAACAATATTTTATAATCGTTGAGTCATTTTGATCCGTTTTTCAATTATTTTCAATCATTCTATTATCAATTCCATCTTCATCATGAATTTCACAGTTTATAAATGTAACCAATATTTTATGGTAACTAAAATACGTGAACAGTGACTTACATTCGATTTTTTCAATGTATCTAGTAAAAACCGCATCGATACGAGCGCCTTTCACTTTATCCCTACTAGAGATGTTCATACAAAAAAAATATCGATATTTTTTTCGATATAATATATCGCAGTGTTCTATCGATACTTTGCGATATATTGTCCAACTATATCGATATTTTCGATATGTCGTAAGTAATTTGTTTTTATTTAACTATTCTTACAATATTAGATAGGTTTCAGGTTAATATAAGTAAAAACTGCTAGGATTAAGAAACGAATCAACTTCATTTATTAAAAATAAAACTCTATACTCAACTACATACTTTTTTACTTAACTTTATTTATAAATCCCAATATTTTTTCTCTAGACCTTGCAAAAACAAAATTTTGTTCACTCTTTTGGCTTGCAGTCTGCTTCTCTGTTGAGATAGGACCTGTGCGATAATATATGTGATGCGATGTGTGTGATATAATTTTGGGAACTGTATTTTGTAATCTGCCCACACTTCTAATGGATTTTCATTCAATCTACTAACTGGAGCCCTCAAATAAAGCGACAACTCATCTGATAGAGTTTCGTCTGTTTTATTCGTTTTCCAATTCCGCTGGACTAGTTTATGGTGATCACTCCAGGGCTATAATCCGACAGGCTAATTTTATCGGAATTGTCCGAGTCCGATTCCGTTGCAGTACATAATTCATCCTGCTGATTTTTTTTCATCATATCTTTAATTTTACTAACGACATTTCCGCAGGCCAACGGATCTTCAAAATGAAGTTTTTTGAATCTTGGGTCCAATATTGTGGCAATAGCTAATGCTGATACCTGTTCGATGGCGCCCATTCGTTTGTTAATCTCGGCAAGAGCGCGTTTATGTACCTCCTTGATTAAAGGTTCTTCAATAATAACATTTTTCAGTTTTGATACCATGCAGTGCACTAAAGGAATGACCTTGCTGCTAGAGCAATATTTATCGCCAGATATTTCCTTAGTCGCTGCTTCCAGTGGGCGTAATATGTTAAGAAGCGATATTAACATTGTCAACTCCATACCCGTTAACATCGGCGGTGCTGTTTTATGACGAATCAAAATTTCGCTTACAGCATTTTTTAAATCAAGAAAACGTATGATCATAAAGTACGTGCTATTCCAACGTGTAGGGACGTCCTGAATCAGTTTTGTTTCAGCTTTAACTGATTTACGCAACTCGTCACTTGCCACACAACTTTGTTTAAAAAAAGTAACAACATCTTTTACTTTCGTTAATATTAGCTGTAATTCTGGAATTCCCAAAATATGTTGAGCGACTAAATTTAGTGTATGCGCAAAGCATGGAATATGCTTTCTTTTCCCAAATGCAATTTCAACAGCCTTCACCATGTTTGCTGCATTATCGGTTATCACTGCCGTGACTTTATCAGTATTGAATCCCCACTCTTTACATGTTTTAGTGAGCATTTGTGCAATATATTCGGAAGTATGTCTTTCATCTAAGTGGTACACTCCTAAAGTTACAGAGTGAAATTCTATTTGGATGCCAAAATGAGCAGTTATTCCTAGGTAACTTCTCATTTGTAGGTCTGACCAAATGTCACTTGTTAAGGTAAGATTTTCTACATTGCATAATTTATTTCTCATGACTGTTGCTAATATATCATACTTCTCGTCTAACCAGCGTGTCACAGTGGTTCTGCTAGGAATCTTGTAATGAGGTGCTGTAACTTTCAAAAGATGCTTGAAACCTTCATTTTCGACTAATGAAAAAGGTTGATTGTCTTTACTGATCATGAACATTATTGCATTATTAATTCTTTTAGTTTTGTCACCAGTAGAGGTATACGCGTAAATTTCTCCAAAGCTACTTTCAATTGACCTCTGGCGTTTAAAAGGTAATTGTCTATCATAATCAATCTTGTGATCAGTTTGAGAATCGTTAGTACTTATCTCGTTAGTATCCATTGGCGAGGACGACAACATTGAAATTGAAGGCGACAGTTGATATTCGTTTACGGTAAGTTTCGATATCGTGGCATGATCTTGTTTTGAAGTACTAGGGATAGGGTTTGACAAATCTGAATATGAATCTTTTGTAGCAGCAGCAGTATTTTTAGTATTTTGGAAAACTTCCAAGTAGACAGCTTTATGAATATTTTTAATATGTGCCATTGCATTGGAGGTATTGCCAGCCGTTTTAACATTTTTTTGACATAGCTTGCATCTGGCAGTTTTGTCGTCATTTTTTTCGTAATAGTTCCAAACAACACTTTTTTTATTGGGAGCCATGTTGAATGAAATTCTAATTTCTGAAAAGAAAAAGAGAACAGCGTGAAAAAGCAGTGAAAGCACAAAGAAACAGTCAGTAAAAACTAATGACAACTTAAAATGAAATAAATAATCTATAAAAATAAATTTAATAGACTGTGTCCCATCCCTAATCTCTTAAAAACAAACTGGTCAATTGATAACAAGTAAATTAAAGCTACATATTGGGGAATTTAACATAAATGCTAAGGCATTCAATTATTTATTATTTTATACTATTAAATAGTTATCTTTGATAGCGCTTTTAAATCATAAGGCATTCAATTATTTATTATTTTATACTATTAAATAGTTATCTTTGATAGCGCTTTTAAATCACGTTATTTGTACTTACTGTATGAATCCGATGAATCGTAGACGGTTATAAATGAAACAGATAATAATAATTGTCATAACTTGCTTCTTCTATACAATTCAATAATAGCCTTTTCTATATATCGTTATACACACTAACTGTATTTACATTTTGTAAAACAAAACAAAACATACAAATGTTATTTATAGGTTATTTTGTATTAAGACCGAAGCGACAACATAGAGATATTATACATAGAGTGGGGAAGCCAGCCTAAAATGTGGCCATCGAACTTAAAAGAGATAAGTAGATCGAAAAACCCTATCCGTCTCTATTATTTACGAAATTTCGTGCTTCGTCGGCGTCGTATCGTGCTTCGTCGGCGTCGTATCGTACTTCGTCGGCGTCGTATCGTGCTTCATCGTCCTCGTATCGTGCTTCGTCGGCGTCGTATCGTGCTTGGTCGGCGTCGTATCGTGCTTGGTCGGCGTCGTATTGTGCTTCGTCGGCGTCGTATCGTACTTCGTCGGCGTCGTATCGTGCTTCGTCGTCCTCGTATCGTGCTATGTCGGCGTCGTATCGTGCTTGGTCGGCGTCGTATCGTGCTTCATCGTCGTCGTATCGTGCTTCATCGTCCTCGGATCGTGCTTGGTCGGCGTCGTATCGTGCTACGTCGGCGTCGTATCGTACTTCGTTGGCGTCGTATCGTGCTTCATCGTCCTCGTATCGTGCTTCGTCGGCGTCGTATCGTACTTCGTCGGCGTCGTATCGTGCTTCATCGTCCTCGTATCGTGCTTCGTCGTCGTCGTCTCGCGCGTAATTCGTAATCGTAAATTGACTGACCAATTGTCATTTTTACTGAAATGCTAATCTAATATTTCAACCTAAGATAAAATTGGATTACAAATTATACAAAATTATATACTGTTTAATTTAAAGTATATTTTTTGAGTCAATAAAATGACAAAAACGTGTATTCTGTGTAAAAAAGAACCTATTCCTTTCGACAATAGTCGAAGTTTTCATAAGTAAGAAATTTATATTTATAAAATTATACTGTTTTTATAATTGTTATATACATATAAAAAATATGTTGGTAATATATAATGTGTAAAAAAAAATATTATTATAATAAAGAAGTATTTCATTCTACTTATAAGAAATCGGCCGACCGTCACGCGACATGCAACACACAGACGAAAAAGTTTGAGACGACGCGATGTAATGAAAGTTTCACTTTAAAACAAACCTTAACCTTTATGGTCTTGACTAGGTCTATCCGGGAGACAGAATTTCTTCTATTGGAAAAGTGTTTAAACATGTTCAGTTACCTGCTCGCAATTTTTCCAGGCATGATTTATTATTTAGGTCAAATAATTATTTTATTAAGCTTTCTAAACTTAATCTTTAGGTGCTGTACTTTTTGAGTTTTTGTTTTAATTAATAAAAAAATTATTTTAATTAATTAATAAAAAAATATCTTCTTAATTCTAGTAACATTTGGACTATTGACACGATGGTTTAATTTTTATATAAGAACATTATTTAACTCCTTATTAAGCATTTTCTTATAAAAACATTGAACACCAACCAATGCCGTGGATTACAAAAACAGTTCGCACGGTTAAGCAATGACGAGGTCAAGCACTCGACCGGAACGAGGTTAACTGGTACCACTACAGAATGGTAAGAACTGCTAAACGTTTATATATTTATAATAATCTATTAAACTCTTTATATTATATTCATAATAAACTATTAAACTCTAATAGTGCTTAATAATAGTTTCTAAGGTCTCCCTTCTCTCTCTGTCAATGACTTAAATTATTCATTTGTGTACTGAATCTGTTCTCGATAAATTTACTAAATCCAAAACGATTCTATTTCTATCATCCATGCCGATCAGTAATATAAGTAGTCGAAAAAATGGAGAATAGATCCAAAGAAGATAAAACCAACTTAATTTTATTGGAGGAAAATTGAAACACTGCAAAAGGGCTAACGCAAACCTAACTTTGAATTTAAAATCGTTCCTCGGAAGAGGAACTAGTTAAGGTGGCCTTATCTTCATCCACCGCTATCGAAGGAAGTTTTATGTAGAACGATGTTTATTTATTTATATAAAAGGACAGTGTTAGAGGGCCGGTTTTTTTCACTTATGGAACCCATCATGGGTACACGCCTCCATCCAGGGGATGATGGAGACGGTTTTTTGAGACTCCTACTCACAAACCAGACAGTTACCAACGCCGTCATAGTGGGACACCACGGGATCGCTTTCGCACTTTCGAACCCACCCCGCCCAGACTAGCCATTCGCCATGAATTTTTGAGATTATCAATCGTTGCTGTCATTGTTTTTAATCTAGTGTTAAAAGTATTATTTAAAACTCAGTGCACACAAAAATTTAGCATATGTTTAGTATTTTAAGAAAAGGCATGTCATATCAGGAAATACCTGTTTTATTATATTTTCAAATATAAATTTAATTTTTCAGTCATGTTGGAGAAATCGTTAAAGTGTTGATCTCAAGAAAATTCTTACTCTATTTTTATTAGTATTGTATAATATATCTAACATGTTCTTGTCGGAGCACCTTTCTTGCTACAATGGTAAGCAATTAAAAAATATATATACTATTAACGTATGCCTTCTATACATACAACACACAATTTTTACAACCGCTCACTTTTTTTTTTTATACTCTCTAGGTCAATGCATGACTACATTCCAGCTGATGAAAAGTGGATATGTAGTCATGGTGGTGAGGCGCATTAACCTAGCAACCTAGCATTGTATGTGGCCGGAAATACCAACGCAGATAAGGTGTTCCAGTCCTTCGCTGTACGAATTAAAATTAAAGACCAATTGAATATGCTAAACATATTTACTACTCTTTTACTAATATAGGATCCCACCTTGCGGATGTTATTACTTAAACTAGCCTTGTACAACCTAAGCCCAATAACTAGTTTCTACGTACTTGATGTCCTAGTTGATACATACAATGAAGAAATACATTCAATTTTCATGCGCCTTAAATCAGAGAGTGGTTCTGGATGGAATAATATCCCTACTACTTGTATAAAAGTACACTATTACATCTAAAATCATAAATCAGCTAGATAATAGAACGAAATGTTTGGCTGTATTTTTAGATTAAAAAAAAGTAATTTAACACCGTCTCAGTTTCTTCTCTAGTTAACAAACTGACGTAACTACTGCAGACGATTTGGATTACCTAAACAGTTCCGTAAAAGCTAGATTAACTCATGTAGAAACCTTTAAAGAAAAGTAAATAACACAACCGCAAGTACTGCGTCGGTTTTTTGACCATTTCCAGTCTCTTCGAGGAGAGCTTGGTCTTTGTCTTTGATCTTCAGATAACCTCTCCAGATAACTTCTTGGGATTTAACGGAATATATATATATATATGTAGTCTGATTAGTACGGCCTATAAATTGATCATGGAAAATATCAATCGATCCTAATTCCTAATGTATTGTTTTGTACAAAATATATATTTTTGTATGTTATGTGCTGTTGTTAATAAGTTCTTATTATATTATAATATCTGTTTTTAGCGAGTGGTTGATTTTGTAACTTGCTATTACAAGGTAAAATTGGTGTAGGATGTTTGTATGTATCGTCTTCCATACGTACAATTATAGATTTCTTTTCCTTATTTGCTGCTAGTATGAAATATGGTTACGTAATTAGGAAGTCAACTATTACCTAAATCAGGTGATATCTATTCTTTAAGACAATAATGATGGAAATAGGAGTTTAAGTAGAGTTACTAATTTGAAAACTTCATAAGAATTTATATTTGTTAAAAACTTAAAATTATAAAACATTAAATAGTTTTTTAAATTATAAAACATTAAATAATAAACTCACTAAAATATTTTATTAATTTATTCTTAATGTGGTTTACAATATTAACTACAGCTTTAGCACCATTAAAATCTGGATGTTATATGCATTGATATTTGACTGATAATACATTCATTTACTAAAATAAAGTTATAAAGGGTATTTCGCCAATCATCATATTGCGTTTGATGATTGGCGAAATACCCAATCACCTTGAAAATAAAAACGGACGCTGGTAAGGATTCTTAGAAAGATCTTTTAAATGTTATGAACGGAAAAGATTTTTTTAATGACTTTAATAACATTATAATATTTATTTGAAAACTCCTTCACTCAATATACTAAAGGCTTGCTCCACGTTACTAGTGATGTCCTCCGCAGGTCTCTCGGATGTTACTAACCACGTACTTCCACTTGTGCCGTTTTCCAGAGCGTGTACAAAACCACGTACAGCGGCATCAACTCTGCGAATATTTTAATATTACTTTAAACTATTACATGTTCGTGCACACAACTGAATTCAGATAAATAAAATACTTAGTATAAAATGAATACATCAATTTATCCTTATATCTATATATAAAATAGCTGCATACAAATAAAGAAAAAATACATACATGTTGATAATTATAAACCTATAGTTCCCTGAATTTAAAAACAAAAAATAAAGAAAAATATAAATCCAGAAAAAAAAACAATTCGAACTCTTACAATTTCAGTTATTAAAGAAGAAGAAGAAAATATTCATTAATTTAGTGTTCTCATTACATCTTTTTAAACTTGTTTTTGCTTGTACCAAACATTGATATCACTTAATCTATTATTACACAATTTGCATGTCCGTCGTATGAAGTTATTTGCGGTGTAGCGTGTCCTACTTTTGGATATATTATTTTAATATGTTAGGTATAATTATTTATACCGCTAAATAAAGGAAGAATTCAAAATGCAAGTCAGTTGCCAAGGCAAATTACGAAATAACAATATTAAATGGTCCTCATTCATTAGCTCCGAAAGTTTTGTAAAAAAGAGACCATCGTCAACGTACAACGGTCCCCCGGGGCAACGACTTCAATAAGTACATAAAAGTATTTTTTTTACTTTCGGGGGTTTTTTAAATTTTGAATTTTTTTGGCTCAGCGGGAAGGGACAGGGGTCACTAATCACTAGATCGAAAGCGGTCAAATGTTTAATTAACTCTATTATGTAGATCATAAAATAAGAACTATAATAATGATATAAATAAAGTGTTAAGACGTTGATTGAACAAAACATACCCCTGTGCAGGTAATTTTTGTAAGGCCACAACGACGGCCGCTTCCAGTTCTTTGTCTATACAGCCTACTTCTTTAATTAGATTTGTCTCTGTTGTGCCAAAACAAACTGTCACAACACGAACTCCAGTCCTGCTATAATTTTCCGTTTTCTGAAAAGGTCATAATTATTTCTTTAGTAAATAAAATATACGTGTCGCAAGTACCACACATAAATAGCAAGCTTCTTGCTTAAATAGTTCACTCGTAAATGTCAAATAACTGCATGGCTTGTAACATTATATAAGCCGTTCCTACAATAATTTTTTTTTTCAATTTTTATTACAATGTATTAATAGAGTAAACACGAATCCATTTTTATTTTATATAAGTATCCGAAGATACATTTTCAAGAAAAAATCCAAAATTCAAGTAGGTACTTTGGATCGTCAATTACATTAAATTGGTCGGTATCAGTCAGTCTGTGAGTAAGCTACCACCAACTCGGAATGCTGTTCTGCTGAGAAGAGCTGGCCAGAAACTCAACAGTTGCTCTTTTTAAATGAAATTTAACAATGTTTGACTCATACATCATAACATCGAACCTGCAGATGAGTCAATGACTCAAGTTCAAAACATTTCGATCAACCAAAAACTCTTGATTTATTTAATAATAGTACATTATTGCAAAAACAGCGAAATAGGCAATTGCAAGTCGAGTATGAGTTTGAAGGCCGAGTCGCAGGCGAGGACTTTAATGATACGAGACATGCAATTACTATTTCGCCCGAAGCATATATAGTATTTTTCTTTAAAAAATGCAAGAAAATAAAAAATAGCCTTTTACGTAATAAATTAAATTAATATTAAAAGTTATATTGCTCAATTTTTCTTTAAATTTTGCTGGAAGCAGGTTTTCCATAGCTAATTTACATTTCCGTTCATAAATCTGGTGGAGTGCAGTCAATGTTCATTTCATTTTCACTTTCAGAATCATCGCAACTCATTTTAATTATTTATTAACAAAATAACAACGAACTCCGCTTTACCGCCATTTTTACTTATTTTTTGCCAAAAGGTAAACGCATCTGTGTCTATACAGCCACGAGAACGCAATGTGTAGGTACTATAGATGAAAGAGTTTTAATTACAAACAGCACAACGTTTCATACAACATTGCCGGCGCGCTCTTCGTTCCAAATTCAAAGAACGCGCCGGGAAGTGATTTTGGTTTTTCAGTCTCCGTAAATATGATACTTCGCGTGTTCTTTAAGAAATATACCTTTAATTTTACATTTAAAACTAAGAAAAGGAAGATCTAAGATATCTTGTGAAACTTTATTATATATATTCTAAAGCCCATGAAGGATTTGTTAACTTTTGGAAGTCGAAATTTAGGGCTTACCAGCCTATTTTTTATTTCTTGTATTGATCGTATGTGTGTCGCTGCTTTCAATATAACCATTTAAATTTTGGCGTATATACACGGTTATTTGTAATTAGTTGACCACCTCTTTCAGGCAACCTCTTTACATCAATCCCAATAATATTTGTTGTATGTAAGTTATTAAAAATATATTGAGAAGCGACCGTATTATTTTTTTAAAAACATCTCTAAGGGAGTCTAGCTTTTAAGTTACAAATAGCTCGTATAGGTTGTTTTTGTAAAATAAATATAGAATTAATTTCGGCAGTGCTGCCCCATAGTAAAATACCGTAAGACAAAATACTGTGAAAATAACTAAAATGAACAAGTCAATCTGTATTAACGTCTGTTAATTGTCTTACTTTTTTAATTGCAGAGACGGCTGAGCTGAGTTTGCCAGCGAGTGTCGAGAGATGGGGGTTCCCCTGGAGTTTTCAGTCTAAAGTTATACCTAAGAAAGTTGTTGAGTCAGTCAGTTCTAATACTTCATTGTTTAGGACTAAACTACAATTTTGACTTTTTACATTATTAAGTGAAAATTCCATGCATTTAGTTTTCTTAGTATTTAAGAACAAATTATTCATTTCGAACCAAGGAAGAACACGTGACAGAGCACTGTTTAAGACAAAAAACAAACAATAGCACTATATTAATATGATACTTTTTAGTACTAAATATGACAATTACACTTAATTTATATTTATAAAGTAATTTAATATCAATTAAAATGTACAGAAAATTTTTCTGAGGACTAATTGCCAGCACTCCAAAGAAAATTCCGATTTATTTGATTGACTGTGGACTAAGGTTTTTTTATTTTATCTTTTGGATAATATATGATTTAAGATGTATTTTTTTTCACTACTATAAACCTCAAACAGTTTAGAGTGTATTCTTAAAATTTTCGCACAGTATTAATTATATTTCTGGTTAAGAACCATATTAACACCTTAGCTGCATTACGAGGTCTATTAGATCTCTTGCGGGACTTTCGTATTGTGAGTGAACTGAAATGCTGTTGTTTCACTCCTTGCGGGGGGCTCTAACTTGTAAAGTTCTTTATGTATGACCAAAATAAATATACATGTTTGTATCCTGCTTGAAAGTGAGTTCATAGACATAATTAAAAAAAGTAGGGATGGATTAGGTCCCTAACGCACAGTACTATATTTTTTTTCATTACTTGCGTTAGGGGACATTTTAATACTCGTGGAATCATACGCCTCGTAGACGCAAGAGAGGGTGGGTAGGCGGCGCGGGCGCTGTGTGTCTCGTTTTAGTGTTGTTCAAGTATCGATGTGAGGGACGCGCTCACGTTTCGAAAATAGAACTCGCATAAATATATCGACGTGTTTATATTTGAAATTGTTTTGATTGTGGTTGATAAACAATGAGTTACTTTGAAAAAAAAAGTGTAAAAAGTCAATTAACTTTGGTAAGCATTCTAAGATTATCGCCGGTTAATACCGCGGCATTATCCAGTAAAATAAAAAAAAAACCTGTAGGAAGATGTGCTTATCATGTTTTCCAACGTGGAAACAAAAAAAGACGTTGCGTGGGTTGTTATGAAAAATTGCGACGAACGTTAAACAGCTCTGAAGATTCTAAAAAAGCATATTTTGGTGAGCGGCTAGATCTTTATTAATATGCAGAATATCTTATACCATATTAGCCGCAAACTGTTAAGTGTATCATATATAATAAACAAAATAAAATAAAAAAAATCATTACGATTTGCTCACAATACAAAATGTAGATGTGCTTGGTTTAACCAACTATTTTCCGTAGTTTACAATAAATAACTACTTCGTAAATTAAAACTTTTCTATCGACAAATGACATTTTATTTTATTCCCATCACTAGTCACTTCACATATTGCTCTATCTCTGGTTGCAGAACGATATACAATCGATGTCTAATTTTTGATTTGTATTTGTGGCTTATTCTTATGTCATAACTGCGTGAAATTAGCAAAATATAGAACAGTAGACTATCTTTGAAACACGAAATTTTTAAGTATATGTCATTGTTTTTGTTGAAAATATAAATTATTTTCAAATTTGTACTTTTAGGGGATTGATTAGGTCCCCAACGCACCCGGGGATAAATTAGTTTCGAGATCTTTTAGATCCCTAAAGCACCAGGTGAAAGTTTTTTAAATATGATGTCGCAGGGAACGTGTTTAATAAAGTTTGCTGCGTAATTATTAGTACAACAAAAAAAAAACTTTACTACAATCATTAGTATCGTTGGTTGTTAAATATGAGCGAAAAAAAGTAGTTTTTATCTAAAGCGGGTTCCACCGTGATGGAGCTGGTATACAGCTCTTATTGTTGCTGGTGAAGGATTCTTATGTAATATTGATAATAAAAATATAAACCAAACATAATCATTGTGTTCATGGATTGATTTCGTAGAATATAATATGTATAATAATAATATCAGGACATGATCTAACCCCTAAGTAAGCAAATTATCTGCTTGTGTTAAGGGTGTTAGACAACGATACAAATACATAGAAATACACATATAAATACTGATAATATATTTAATAAACGACCAAACCCAGAAACACAGACAGCTACGCCTCACATAAATGCCTGTCTCCGCCGGGAATCGAACCCGAGCCCCATTGCGCCGTGACACGTTAGGCGTCTGTGCTAACCACTCGACCAACGGGGCGGTAACCAATAACTACTTTAATAAGCATAAAAAAAAGAATTAACAAACTCCCGACACAAAGAAGCCTCTAAAAAGGGTAAAAATAATATTGAAGTACTTATTGACTCGTTGAAAGTAAAATTAAGGCACAAATTGAAATTCATTTAACAAAATATCAATATCAAATCGAATAGTCGAAGTCCTCATAAATTAGTTCCGAACTTCGAGAAACAGACAAACACTATCGTCAACGTCCGTACAACGGTCCCCCGCCGCCGGCGGTCCCCAAATTCAATAAGTACATAATAATATTATTTTTAGTAGTCTTTGAATCCTTGTCGAATCAAAAGGTTTTAAAAATTTTAAAATAATTTAATTGACTCTTATAAACCCGTCGCTCTACCAATTGAGCTACCGTATCGCTATTACAATTGGTAGAGCGACGGGACGGTTTCCCAGAGGTTGTGGGTTCGAATCCCTGCCCGTGTCGGTATATTTTTCACACCGTATTTATATAAATTTTAAATAAGCTTAACATGGATTTACTTATGGACTTATTAATTAAAAAAGATTAACATTTTAAATAAACTTATACATGTTTACAGATATTTTCAAAAGTTGTAATCCCTTTTGTTTCCATAGACAATAAATATCTACGAAATGTATGTATGAGAAATAAAAAAAAAATATTTAAGCTATTATGACCATATTAAGTGTAACAAAACAAAGCACCATATTAAGTGTAATAAGCAAAACGTACTGTCCTATAATTAATAAGTTTTATTCCTTGTCCTTCTTACAAGGTGTCTAATTATTAATTTATTCGTGAACTGAAAGTACCTACAATATTTTTCAAACTAATTTTTTCTCTAACCATATTAGTAAACTGCTTTGTATTATTAAGGTTAAATTATTTTTATATATATTTAAACTGCATTCTTTTTGACTAACAATAAAAACTATATATCCTTGGATTTTCTTCTTGTTAGATAATAATTTGAAAGTTAGTAACCTGACGACGCGCGCTCGGGGCTTGTTTTATAAATTACTCTATCCCTCTATGTTACAGTACTCTACAGTACAGTCTTTTGTAAAGATTTCAGCACTATAATCACAAATATAAGAATATTCTTAAAGTATCAAATGTGCAAATTTATTTATTTCGTTACTCAATAACTATTATTTTATGAACGAATGGATAATTATGAATTTTAATATATTGCAAGTAATCTAAAATTATCTTAAAATGGTTGCAACACAATATGTCATCCTATTTGAATAAACTATCTTATCATATTACACAGAGTAACATAATAAAATAATAACGCGATAAACAAAACTAGCACTTATAATGGTTAAGTATAATTATTATTTGCTATCTTTTAGCAAATATTTTTTTTTTCTTGAAGCTAAAATATGGTATAGCTTAGGTAAATTATTTATTTAATTACTTATTGATTACATAATAAAATTGTAACTGATCCATTTCTGTACATGTAATATATTAAAAAAAAACAACATAGGGGGCCTTTATAAGAACAAGAGAACTCAAAACAATCGTTTTTCAGTTTGTCTGTATGTATGGATGTTTGTGCACGCTAATCTCAGGAACAACTTAACCGATTTGAACGCGATTTTCATGAATATATTATCACAGCCTTCACTTAATATTTATTGTTTATTTCATCTAAATCTGTTAAGAAATAAAAAAGTTATGTCAATTTATGTCAATCACGTAAGAGGTTCCATGCAAATCTTATTCTATCCATGTAATAAATCTGTAGAGGAGTAGTCTTTGTACATTGAAAATATTTAAAAAAATATACCAGGGTGTGATTTTTTTTTAACAATATAAGTTAATGCTTGGATACAATCCACCTGATGGTAAGTGGACTGTAGTCTTAGGTGGTGAGGCGCATAGAAACGTGATAACTTACAGAATCTATTTTTAGCATTTTTTAAATCTTTGTCTGTTTCATTTTGTCTGTTCGTCTGTATGTCTGTATGTCTATATGTTTGTGCACGCTAATCTCAGAAACGGTTTAATCGATTTGAATGTAGTTTTCGGGAATATATAGTCATGGGATTCACTATGTATTCTGTTTTTTTTTTATAAAACATTATACAATTAAATTATGTGTTTGGATAAGTACCTACATGGGATATACTTAAATATACTTAAAAACGTTATAAAGAACAATCACAATTGAAAAGTACGACAAAGCAAACTATTAGATAAGTAACTTAGCTTATATAAGTAACTATCTTCAACAATAAAAACAAACGTTGAAGAAATCAGGAAAACAAAATCTAATAGAAAAAGCCAACAAAATCAAGGTATGTACATACGTAGACCTACAAACGTAGATAAGACTAAACAAACTGTAGAATAATAAGAAAAACAATATTTAACAGAAAAATACCATACAACATAGAAATTGACGTTTTTTTATTTATTTATTACGTATTAACATATTAGTTACAATAAATATCGAAAAAAAACGCATTCAAAAATTAGTTCGCTGGCCACAACCGTTCCGTAAGGATGCTAATGCTACCTCGCCCTTCCCTCTCACCGCGCCACACACCCCGCACATCAATGCGCGTGTGGTATTTGACCATTATGTATTATTATAAAAATATAATAACTCCTTACATATTGGTTATAATCAAATGCTGTCAAGGGCAATTTCTTTCACAATTAGGTAAGTGCTTGTGATATTGAACTTATTTATTTGGATAATGATTAATATCATGGTAATTAATATACCTTCCAAAACATTATATTATTTTAGAACTAATTTGATTATCATATAACAGGTTATAGTGAGTTAACCTTAAAAGCTAAATATACGGACTTCTTTTAAGAACTTTTAAAGGGGAACAATTTCATAATACTTTACTTTTACGTTACTTTTACCGTTTACTCAGCGCACGCGAGGATAGCTCTCAAATAAACAATAGTTTAAAAAACTAAAAGAACACGCTTTTATTGCTAACCGAACTAAAAACTAGAAAATAATTTTTAATGACAAAGAGTATAAAATTACAGTAGTAGAAGATCGAACAATTAATCATAGTGAATCGCCTTAATATAAAATTATAATAAAATTTAAGTCATTAACAGAATAATTCAATTCTGAGTAAAAAGCGTGGGGTGCTCGATATTTAAGGTATTACAATCATTCTATTAGCAACTATCTATGAGAGGATAGTTATGAATCACAATAAAATGCACCCCACGATTTTTACTCAGAATTGAATTATTCTGTTAATAACTTAAATTTTATTATAATTTTATATTAAGGCGATTCACTATGATTAATTGTTCGATCTTCTACTACTGTAATTTTATACTCTTTGTCATTAAAAATTATTTTCTAGTTTTTAGTTCGGTTAGCAATAAAAGCGCGTTTTTTTAGTTTTTTAAACTATTGTTTATTTTTTTATTTTTTAGTCTGTGACAAACTCATATATTGGGAAATCATTTCATTACTTAGATTTTTTTAAAAAGAATCACTCAGTGGTCTCCGTATGATCGATCAACGGGCATTGATCTATGAAAGAATTTATTAATCCTGGTGGTCCTAATAAGGATAATGGGAAACTTTTATCAAACTATTGCATTGTCATCGGTCCTTGATACGTGTGCAAAGTTTCAATTTAATCGGATCGCTGGAACCTGGTGAAAATTAAGCTCGAAGATTTCGTTACATTCATACATACATACAACCCAAGCTAATAAAAAGAAATATTTTTCCGTTTTTGCAGTATTTTTTCAATGCTGTTTGACTCCTATTAGTCACAGCGAGATGATATATAGCCTTTCTCAATATATGGACTATTCAAAAACAAAAACAATTTTTCTATTCGGGTCAGTAGTTCCTGAGATTAGTTCGTTCAAACAAACAAAGACACAAACAAACTTTTCAGCTTTATATTATTAGTATAGATTATTTATTTTGATAATTTTTTTACAACTAAGCTTAACATAGCGCAATAAATTTTTTTATATCTATTTATTTTTATTCAATGTCTCATTAAGTATTCAAGTGTTTGGACATCAAAACCGCGAGTTTTTGTTATTGTCCTTTTTATACAGATGCATTGTAGTGTAGGATCCCGATAGAGAACGACCTTCACCGAGCTGGATAATGAACCAAACGTATTTTTTTTGTAACTTAATATATCAAAAATATATTGCATATGGGTTGCCTATCAAATTTCAGTCCAGGATATTTTTAATCAATTAAAAAATATATATATTTTTTTTAATATTTCACCGGTTTGGTTAAGGGATAAATTCTACACCAATCGAAAGTATGCAGCCCATAGTAAATGCAAAAGTTAGGTTGCCTATATTTTTCCTGTCCTTGGGTTCAATCCTTAAGTTGCCAGGTATAAACAGGTAAATCGATGCTTGTAATTTGCACCGGTCTGGTTAATGAATGAGACTTATATAAAAATAAAGTTTATTTAATTACAAACACGGAGATACAGTCCTGAATACGGGTTGCTGAATTTTAAAGGATTAAATTTTGCTCCGAGTGAATGTGTGCGACCGAGAAGTCCCTACCAACCGTCCCATACGATATAAGAGGACACATTTTTTTTTATGTCTGTCTATGCTGTTAGCCCTGTTGGCTATTACAGCGTCACCGGGGACACAACATAACAGCTGCTTCTAGCCCGGTTTTTAAAAGAGAGATTGTGCGCATGCTTTCTGCTCTTGAAAACAAGAAGGATAGCGATAGACGCGTACATTACGTATGGGACGGTTTATAGTTTTTGATATATTAAATTACATAAAAAATATGTTTGGTCCTTTAACCAGCTCAGTGAAGGTCACTCTCTATCGGGATCCTAGACTATTGTTGTTATAAATATAATTAAAGTGATATATACAGATATATATGTACTTACGCCAAGGCAATTACTAAACTGTAACACAGCACTCTTCGTCGCGCTGTAGATGGGTAGTAAAGGTGTTTGCATCAGACCCACTATGGAGGAGATATTCACAATGGTGCCTCCTCTACCATGTCTGTCTTTGCGCATCGATTCAAGAGCCCTTAAAGAGCCTGTGATAACAGCTGTCTGAAATCATGACTCATTATAAAATAATATTATTATAACCAGTCGTCTATTGGTTTCGAGTTATATAATCCATTCAATATTAGGTTATATTTAAAAGGATTTAAGACAAAATCTTTACAATAAGAATATATAACTTAAAATGATAAATTGCGTTGTCAAACAGATGTATCTTTCATAATGATCTTAAAATGATATTCTTAGAACCAGAAAAGTATTAACCACCATAATAGGAATGTAATAGCATCATAACAAGATAAGAAAAAACAAATATATTTATAACATGTCTTTGAAAATATTTAAATATGTTTATTAGCATATCTTATCTTATATCACAAAACGTACAAAAGGCTCCTTTAAATTTAAGAAGAATCTTTATTTATACATTTTATTTCTAGCTTTTTTTATGTTTTTTTTAAATATAATTTTTAGTATTATATGTGTAAATAAAAATGAAATTATTTTACAAAAAACTTTTACAAATTATTAGAAATAAATAGTTACAAGAATAAATTGATCCTTAAAATTTTATTGCATACTTAAAAGTAAACCAATCTAAAATAAATCAGTCATGGAGGAGCACCATACATCAATCAACACTGAGTGATGTTTGTCAAACTCAAGTAAACTACCATTTTTCTAAAAACTAATGCAAGTATATATACCACGTTGATTGCGATTTCCTTTTCATAGACTTGGGGACTATCATTCATTATCCCAGCATTATTTATAACAACGTCCAGATATCCAAATAAGTCCACGGCTTCTTCGAAAGCTTCATGAAGATCATCACTTGTAACATCACATTGAATAAATTTTACTTTTTTCTCTCCGTATTTTAAATTTAATTCGGTTTCCAAAGCTTTCCCTTCTATAACATTTATATCTAACATGGCGACATGCTGAAATAAAACGTTTAGCTGTGAGGAACTTGTAAAATCAATTTACGTAACATTGAATATTTTTTCATGTATGTTGTAGATGCATTCTAAACATACACATGATATTTTTTTTTATTTAGTTTTTGCTGCTTTTTAAAATATTTTACTTTTTTGTATGTTGTACTAAATGAACCTACGAACACACTAATTTCACTTGTTTAAGTTTTTACTATCTACTATATATTATACTTATTATATTACTATTACTATTATAATATTGAATAAACTTTCTCCTTCACCGATAAGAGCGCCATATCTTGGAGACGACTGCTTCTATTTCGACCAAACATAGCTAATAACCATCTCGACAAGCCAAGCTTTTGTTTAAAAAAATGCATTCAAATCCGTCCACGCGTTTGGCTGCTCCATTGCCACAGACAGACACACGGGTACTAGATTTAGTTCCATTACCTTTACTCCAATGCCTGCTAAGGCGCGGGACACACCGGCACCAATCCCGGTGGCCGCTCCGGTAACCAGAACAACTTGATCCCTCACGCTGTACATATTCGTCTGTTCACGAGCGGTAACGAAATTCAACTGCTTCATAAATGATACATGCAAGACTTAAAACGTAACAATAAACAGGATATTTATATATTCAATCTGAGTCGTGCCTATTATTTTAATTGTCGGAGTTATTATTGTTATAGTTGAAAGGCGATAATGCGTACTTCGTATTTCAACTTTTGTCGGGAATAAATTATTAAATATTATAATAACTCTAGTGATTATCGTCACTCTAAATGATTATTGTCACTTAAAATTTTATTCAAGTTTACTATCTATCTATGTAATCATTAGAATAAGTCATTGTATTGACTTTTTAGTATAAAATTGTGTTTTGCTAATGTAATCGTTTTAGTGCTACTTTAAATTATTGTCATGTTTACTAACTAAATTGAAAGATGAAAATGTTTAAATTATTAATGATCAATTAAAACTATGGAGTGATTGTTATGGCGGGAGACGTTGGTAGAAATATAATGAAGTCATAGTGTGAGCTCAATATAATTGTTGCCGAGTAGTCAAACAGTCAAATGTCTCTGAAAAGTTGTAACGCTGTGCGTTGAATAAACGAAGCTATAATTAATTGTAAAGATTTATTTTGAAGACATTATTATAAACCATCATCTCGAGGACTGCTATAGTGACGGCATTGCCAGGGTCAAGTGTGTGAGACTTCTTAGCCTTAAGTCTTTTAAGATTTGACACGGTGACCAGGGTTTCACCGATAAAAAAATGGCCTGGTGTTAGAGTCTAGATTGTGTGATCATTCATAGGACATAATGGACATAAATTCAAAGATTATTTTATTTCGCTGAGTATAGTAGATAGATTTTAGTTCTGTTTCCCACAAGCCAAACTCCTAACTTTACAACTGTGAAGTGAGAGTATGCAGGCACAAAGTGTCATTGGGTACATTGTATATACTAATAAGTGAGAACTCAACTATAACCTGGAGCAACTAGGCACCACTTTCGCTCACTAGGTTCAGCCAACAAATTATTTTAAGATCATAAAAACTGTTTCTTTTTTAAATAAATAATAATGAAACATTCATTTACGACTTCTAAGAGTAGGTTCAAGTTCTGCCAGTGTTAATATTTTTTTTATTTGATATTTATTAAAAAAACAGATTAAGCTTTAATAGGCAATTTCAAAAACTTCGAGTTTATTTCAAGGTATTTTTTATTTATATTGCGATTAGTTTATTTTAATATTTAAACCCAATATACTCTGCGATGGTTTCGTTAGCGTTCTTTAATATATTAGTAATATCACTTATATCATTATTTTGAACGAGCCATGTGCTTGCACTTTCTCCGTTTTTGTAAGTATGCACCACGCCCCTTGCAGCTGCCGAAGTACTGTAAATATAACGAAATAATGTCTGTCTTTATGATCATTATTATTATGTATTTATTATATTTACATTAATTGAAAGCTAGTAATGTTTAGAATCAAATTTATTCGTTTCTAACCTTTGTAATGCTTTTTGTGTTTTTAAAGAACTAATCACATTTTTTATCTCTTTATTAGTTATGTCATCAAATCCTGAGCATTTGTCAATTATATCTGTGTCAGTAGCTCCGAAACACACCGTTATAACTCGTACTTTTGTTTGTGAATAAAGAAGATCCATCTGAAATAAAACTTCAAAGATAATTTCACGTAATTAATAGATTTAGTTGACTGAAAATACTGCTGCTTATCTTACTCCCATGCGATTACTGAACTGAATAACAGCTCCTTTAGTTGCTGCGTATATATGACAGGCACCAATAGTTGGTGCCAATGCTGCTATTGAAGAAATATTAATAATAGTGCCACCAATTCCACCATAGTCTACACGCATTAAATTCAAAGCCTTTAGAGTAGATGTTACTACCGCAGTCTGAAAGATAAGTTAATAATTAAAAAAAATGTGTGCTTAAAAGTATTCATCTCTAGAACTAAAAGAAGGATTTGATAAAATTCTTTTGCATTTTATAGATGAATTCTCGTGAAAATTAAACTTTACGTTTTATTATTGTCTTCTAAAAATATAACAAATATGCGATAATTTCAAAGATGGTTTTTCAGGAGATTTGGACGTATAAGGTTCCTCTGTATTTTTATGATAATACAAATCATATTAAATTAAATTGTTAGTTGCATTTAAATTAAAATATATAAATATAACAAACTTACAAAATTGATTTCTATTGTTTGCTTATATTTTTCTAGAGTCTCAACAGCTACACCGGCATTGTTAACAACTATATCAAACTTCCCATATGCTTTAATGATCTTGTTAAAAACATCTTTTACTTGCTCGTCTTTTGTAACGTCACATTTAAAAAAAGAAGCTCTTCCTTTACCATGTTTTAAATTTATTTCTTCTTGTAGAGACATCCCTGAGGAGTCGTTTGTGTCAAGAATTGCCACATACTAAAAATTCAAAGATTTTAAATAACATACATACAGTAATTATACAGGGTGGGCTAAAAATTCAAACAACAATGTTGGAATTCTTAATAAAAATAAGCCTTCATCTCTACCTCTGTGCCAATTACCCTACCGTATCTCTTCGATGAAATTAGCATTTTATATATAATCTTTCGGAAATTCTAACTAAAGTTTTTATCTTTGTAGGTTAACATTGAAAAAGATATCACGACTAAAATTAATGTTTGAAAATATCTATAAACATATTTAACCGATCCATTTGCTTCTTAAATCATTTGACATTATTCAAAAATACAACAAGACGGGATCAGTAATTTTTTTCCATGAAATAATATATTAATTGGTGGTAGTTTTTTTTTGGTGGGTAGGCGTAAATAAGTGTAGACATACTTTGTGCTGTGGTAATCTATTTAATTCAAATAAATAATTAAAAACAATTTCTTTGGCCAAAGTCTACTATTTATTATTAGATAAATTAGTGTTTTATAATCTAAATATATAATTGTGGCTCAATGAGTACAATTTAAGTTTTTCCTGCACATACCTGTCTTGTGACCTCAAGAGATAATCTACTACTTTTTATATTATACCTGTGTTCATTGTTGGATCATGGCTACCATAGAGTCTATTGCTGAAGTACAAAGGTCAGTAAATTCCCAATTACTTGCAAGAATGTCAGAGTTTGAATCTCAACTTAAGACATCTCCGTCTAACAATATAACAATGTTCAGATTAAGTGAGGAGTTTTCAAATTTTAAACAGCATGTCTGGAACATACTGTTATTACTTCAGCAGCAAGTAGCCGAAGTCTTGAAAACTGTAGACATTGCTGAGACGAGGTATAGAAGAAAGTTTTTGTTACTGTCGGGTGTTCCTGAAAAGCACAGTGAGGATCTTCCAGCACAAGTCTTATCCTTATTTCATGACAAACTGAAGCTCAATGACATCAAGGCAATTTCTTTAAAATCCTGTCGACGGCTTGGAAATGCTTCTGACAATAAATGCCGTCCTATTCTCATCAAGTTCTCTGATGAGGATACTAAGGCAACCATCTGGCATAAGAAATCATGTTTTAAAGGAACTGGTTTTGTTTTGGCTGAATTTCTCACAAAACAGAAGCAGAATTGGTTCATGTCAGCCCGCAAGCATCTTGGAATCCGAAATGTATGGACACAGAATGGTTCCATTGTCATTAAATTACCTTCAGGTAATATTAAGAGAATATACTCCCAGGATGAACTAGAGACTATTCTTCAACAAGTCCCGAGCGCTGCTGGTATTACTTCAAAGCCATCACAGCCTAGTCCTGAACTACCAAGAGCTGAGTCCAGTCGTGTTAAACGTATAATTAAGAAAAAGTAGGTCATAACAGTTCGCGTGTAGTTTTAGCTTTCTTTTCTTCAATTTGTTTCTTATATTTATTCTACCGGTTTGAAAACAACGTAAACACTGCTTGAGCAACGTAAACTCTGTTACCTCGAGTCAAATCAACCTTTACTCTTTTCTTAATAGTAACTATAATAATGAAAGTTTAGTTTCGCAATATTTCAAGTTTACTAATAAAATTGTTATCTACCTGTTATTAAAACTTAAGCATATTTTGTATTTACATATTATCATTTGTCAGTGAAAAGCTCAAAACTGTCAGTACTCAGTTCACAATTGTCATTTGTCATAAGATAGTTTTTGTTTATCGTTAAAAAGCAGACAAAGGTTTTAAGTCATACTGCCACAACTGTCATAAGATAGTTTTTGTTTAGTTTTTCTTGACCTTTTATTTATTTATGTGTTCTAACATTATCATTTGGATAGTAAAAATGCAAAATAGCACGTAGTTATTAATGTTCTAATTTGTATTGTGAGTTTTATTGTTTATTTTATATGTATTGTTAATTGCTTGAGGAAAGTCAAAGTAACTTTTTGTTATTTTATTTCTTTCAATTTAGATTTGTTTTACTGTCCTGATTTTTTTATCAGAATTTATGTTTTATTGCTTTTTCATTTGTTTTTTTTTTTTCTACATTATGTCTCAGTTTTATGTTACAAGACCGGTCGTGCAGGAATTGTCTGATTTTTTTTTTGTTTTTGGTAATTAATTACTAATATAATTATACATTTTATTATATATTATACATATCTAAATATATTTATATTTAATATATTAAGTATTTATATATTTTTAAATAAATTTATTTATTGTAAATGTCTGATATAAGTAGTTCATATTATTCTGCTAGTAGTTCAAATTCATTTTGTTCAATAGGAACGGATGTGCTAGTTCCCTCTCTTCAGGAGGAGCTCTTGAGTGAACTTGGGTCGTACAGAAATTATTTTAACTGTTGCCACATCAACGCTCAGAGTATCCCCCAACACTTTTCAGATTTTTCTGATATATTTTCGAATAATCTTTTTCATGCTATCCTAATCTCTGAAAGCTGGTTAAAACCGAATCTAAACTCTTCTTCATATTTTTTGCGTGACTATGTCTTAATCCGTTCCGATCGCTGTGGTAAAAGGGGTGGTGGTGTTGCTATTTACTTGCGCTCTAATATACCATATAAAATCTTAGCTACCACTAGTACCACCTGTTCAGCTACCGCTGAATACCTATTTCTTCAAATCGACTTGACGGGTACTAAGGCTGTTTTAGGAGTTGTGTACTGTCCTCCCTCTACCGACTATTTTTCTGATTTAGAATCAACTCTTGAAAGTCTTACTTCTGAGTATGTAAATCACATAGTTATGGGAGATTTTAATACCAACCTTCTGATTAATTCCACTCCTTCCCGTAAACTCCAGTCAATCCTTCACTCAGTTTCATTAACTGTCCTTCCTTTAAATCCAACTCATTTTAATATAGATTCTCCCGACACTTGGATTGATTTGATCCTTGTGTCTTGTAAAGACAAGGTCATCAAACATGGTCAATTATCCGCTCCTATCTTCTCTAGACATGATCTCTTATTCATATCCTACTCCCTGAAGCCTCCTAAGTCTAAGCCTGCAGTGTTGCACTTGCGGAGTTTTTCTAAATTAAACCTAGAGAATTTTCTTGCGGATGCTTCTCTTTTAAACTGGTCGAATGTCCTAAATATGACTAATATAAATGATATGGTTGAATATTTTAATAAAGAGATTTTGAACATTTATAACAGGCACGTTCCAGTAAAAGCTGTTAAATTACGACATTCCCCTTCACCGTGGATAACAGAACAGATTAGAGCTGCAATGAAAAAACGTGATGGTGCTTTTGCTAAATTTAAGCGTAATCGCAGCGAGATTAACTGGAATGTCTATAAAAAGTTAAGGAATCGGTGTAATCAGATGGTAAGAGGTGCTAAACGCCAATATATCCACAATAATATTTCTGATTCTTCGTCGGCACACATATGGAAGTTTTTAAACAACTTTGGTCTAGTCACTTCTACTGACAAACCAAATTTAAAATTATGTTCCCCCGACGTATTAAATCAACACTTTTTAACAGTCCCAACTCTTAATACTAATACTAAACATCGTACTATCTCCTTTATATCTTCCATGCCATCACCCAATTTCAATTCATTCACATTTTCTTTAGTATCTGAGGAAGAAATTAAAAAAACAGTGCTCTCGATTAAATCGAATGCTGTTGGTGAGGATGAAATCTCTAGACTTATGATCGTCACTTTGATTGACGTACTTCTACCTACTTTAACCTTTATTATCAATACCTCTCTTTCCACTTGTACATTTCCATTAGCTTGGCGTAAAGCGCATATAATTCCTATCCCAAAAATTCACAATCCTACTACTCCTAGTGAATTTCGACCTATCTCCATTTTACCTTACCTATCAAAAATCCTGGAAGCAACAGTATATAAACAACTGTCTTCCCATGTTCTTAATAATAATATTTTGTCTGAGTTCCAGTCTGGGTTTCGTCCTGGCCACAGTACTAGCACTGCTCTACTCAAGGTTGTGGAAGATGTCCGAGATGCAATGGAGGGTGGTCAGTTAACCGTGTTAGTCCTTATCGATTTCTCTAACGCTTTTAACTCGGTTGATCATGACATTCTTGTTGCTCTCCTTTCACACCTTAATGTTTCTTCCAACGAACTAAATTGGTTCTCATCCTATCTTCGCGGTCGCCAGCAAGCGGTACGCGTCGACAGTACTCTGTCTGATTGGTGTGACCTGAATGCTGGTGTACCTCAAGGCGGTATACTTTCTCCACTCTTATTTTCTTTATTTATCAACTTTATTACAACATATCTCACTACCTCTTATCATCTTTATGCCGACGACTTGCAAATTTACACACATGTTAAGCCTGACAACATTAATAATGCCATTGCTTCCTTAAATTCTAACTTGCAAAATATTTGTGAGTGGTGCTTAAAGTTTGGTATTAATGTTAACCCTTTGAAATGTCAGGCTATAATATTAGGTAGTCAGCGACAGCTACTTAAATTGGAATCTATCGATTTAATGTCACTGTCTTATGACAACATAAACATTCCTTTTTCATCTGCTGTGAAAAATCTAGGCCTAAACATTGACTCCACATTATGCTGGGATGTTCACGTAAGTGAAATCTCTCGCAAAGTTACTTGTTCTCTACGGGCATTGTATCGTCACAAGAACTTTCTACCCATTCGGACTAAAACTCTGCTAGTGCAATCACTTATCCTTCCTCTCTTTGACTATGCTGATGTCTGCTGCTCTAACATCTCTGAATGCCACTTAAACAAATTAGATCGTCTTCTCAACAGCTGTATTCGCTTCATTTTTGGTCTTCGCAAATATGACCACATATCTCCTTACCGTTCAAAACTTAAATGGCTTCCTATACGAGAGCGAAAGTCCTCCAGATATCTGTGTCAATTGTTCACAATTCTAAACTATCCACTTTGTCCCCAGTATTTGAAATCTAAATTTCGATTACTGGGAAATACTCACGACCTTCATCTTCGCTCCACCTCAAATCTAAAACTCTTCACCCCTTTTCACCATACTGGGTTTCTCTCAAGCTCTTTCACAGTTCACACAACTAAACTCTGGAACAGCCTCCCTGAAACCATTAGACGATCACCTAGCAGAATGGCCTTTAAGAGGGCAGTTTATCTGTATTTCTATGAACGTCTACAGAATAATAATTAAAATGTGTATTTATTTTTTTTATACTTATTCTTATTATATATATCATTATTTATATTGTGAATTGATGTGTATATATATGTATGTGTATATATTTAAATATATGTATATGTTTGTAGAATATGTTTATGTATGTGTGGGGTATGTATTTGTGTAAGTGTATTGAATTATTGAAAACAAGTATCTATAATTTATTGTATACATTATGTGCAATGTGTTATATGCATATAAGTTTTATTTAATTTATTCTAATGTTGCTTTTTCCTGTATTAATGTCTTATATTAAGCGCCTTACTCTATGTTTGCACTGTATTCTCGGGTTGACTGGCAGAGAATGCTTTTAAGCATTAAGTCCGCCTATTGTACTATTTTGGGCAATAAAGACTAAATAAATAAATAAATAAATAAATAATTATAATAATTATTTACTAAACATTATACATTAGTTTTTTTTACTATGACAAATAAGATAAACTTGATGCTTTTTTTGTATTCTTTCTTATTTATCGTTATGTACTTGATAATTGTTGCCAGGCGATAAATAATATTGACGCAATGTAAAAGTCGGTCGTTATCGGTAGTGGTTTATAAACTTTATAAAGAGTTTATCTCTAGGCCAGTTTATCAAAAAAGGGAACTAAAATAAATATGAAACGAATTTATATAAATATAGAATGAAAATAAACCAATACGGTCAGGGATTCGAACTCGCTACTACTGGGAAACCGTCGGGACGGTTTCATAATAAATTTGGCTTTACATGTTTGTAGATATTTTCAAATATAAATATGAAATGAGTTTCAACTTTTTAAAATTCGCAGAATTATTTCTAAAATCATGACTAGAGTACCAATAAGTAGGTACTTCTAATAGTTTCATTGGATGCATGAGGGTAAACGATGCATCGCATGAGAAAGAAACAAAAATGTAAATTGTGAAAACGTTTAACATACCTTTATATTTTCCTTTAAGAACTCCCTAACAATGTCAGCCCCAATACCATTCGCTGCTCCGGTCACAATAGCTACTTTATCTTCAAAGCTAAACATTTTACACGTTAATAGTCTTATTATCACAGCAGCAGTATAGTTATTAAAGCACGT
Source organism: Napeogenes inachia (assembly GCA_959347355.1). Classification (NCBI taxonomy): domain Eukaryota; kingdom Metazoa; phylum Arthropoda; class Insecta; order Lepidoptera; family Nymphalidae; genus Napeogenes; species Napeogenes inachia. Next base: position 363,781 of record OY365796.1, on the reverse strand, counting down.
ACAATTATATTTATACTCGTTTTTATATCACTAGTTTTGTACCTACTTCCTTTTGAAAGCGATAAAGATAGAATGAAGCGTAAGAGAGACGACAGTCTGTCATAATTTATGAAAGAAATAAGAGACCTTTTGGATTCTTCCAACGTATAACAGGAAATTAGCAACTTTACAATCATCAATTGCAGAAATTGCAACGCAAAATGCAGAAATAAAAATGACTCTGAAATTTATCTCGAAAAAATATGATGACCTTATTAAAAAAAATATAGCCATGAAATCAGAGCCTAAATCTGACCGTGCCTGTGTGTATAATATGTAGAAGTTTTATAACGTTCGTCAAATTTATCTAATATTGAAATTAAAAATGTGCCTAAATTGCAAGTAGAAAATAAAGACACTCTGCGTGCTATAGTTGTTAAGACAGCTTAGGCCTTAAATATTGATATTCTCAACCAAGATATCAGAAAAGTTTATCGTTTTGATTCTTCAACAGTTCGTCCGAAAGCAATTGTGGTGGATTTCAATTGAACGAATAGTAAGGAGGCTATTATGCGTGGCTTCCGAATGTTTAATAAGACGCAAAAAAATAAACTGAATACCTCAAACCTTGGTTTAACTGAAACGCTCAATCCCATTTACATCTCGGAATATCTAACACCTAAGGCAAAGAGACTATATTATCTTGCCCGAATTTTTGGTAGAGAATACGCTTATATGCATGTTTGGACATCTTTTGGGAAAATATTTTTTAAGTTATACCTTTTCCTCTAAACGATCCATATAGGCACGGTCAGATTTTCGCTCAGATTCCATGAGTATAATTTTTTTATTAATGTCATCATATTGGTTTGAGATGAATTCCAAAGAGCTTTTTATTGTGTCACAATTTCTGCAATTGATGTAAATTTTTTAATTTACTCTCATACTTAGCGTCAGAAGTTTTCAAAAGGTCTCTAATTTCGTTCATAAATGATGACAGACTGTCGTCTCTCTTCCGCTTCATTCTAGTGCTACCCTGTTCTCTATCGCTCGTATTATGACTCGGAACTGATCCAGAGTGATGAATGTCCGCATTATCACTTTTTTCAGAGCATATTTGGATAGGTGCAGTTGGTGGAGTTCGTTTAAGTGGCATTGTAATTGATAATTATAATATAACAACAACAATACAATATATTTCCTACTGTTTAATTTAAATGAAACTAATAACAATAATAAAAATTTGAAATAAATAATTTACAGTACATTATTAAAAAAAAAAATAAAATTCAAAAATAACATTAATAAAATAAAATAATATCTAAAAATTCAGACAACTCAAAAGATACAAACTCAGGTTTATTATCCTACGGCAAGCTGCAAGCCCCACTAACTATCCAATACACCAATTTGATTAGGTAATGTAGTAGCAAAATAGTTGTGTATTTTTAAGCAGACACTGCAGTTTTTGCGTAAGTTGACCTTATTGGATCTCACTAACTTGCGGTCGTTGACCTCTATTCACTGCACTTGAACACAATCGATTGAATATTGAGTACAATGTTGATTTGCAATACACTGACTTATTTATTTAAAAGTGTCTCTTATTTCAAAGTTATGGTTATCTTATTATCACGACTTCTACACATTCAATAACTTTAAGAAATTATTCATTTTTTGAGTATCTGCCACTAGTTTTTACGTAGATTTTTGATTTAGTAATAGAAGCACTCACAAACACGTCCGCACGGTTTGAATTCGGGGGAGGTCTTGACGGAACTTGAATGTCTCCTGAAGATCAAATCTCGTCATCTACACGTCGTCGCAATGCATCAATGGATTTTAAGGTTGAAGGCACTTTGAGGTAGAGGTTTGCAACGGAGCGAAATTTTCGTCACCGATTGAATTCACCGGTGAAAGGGGAAATCGCCGGTGTTTCAACGGTGATCACCGGAGAATAAAGCCATTATTCATCTATTATATATAATTCCAGTGACACAATGTTTGTCCGCGATGGACTCCTAAACTGCTTAACCGATTTTAATCAAATTTACACACCGTGTGCAGTTTAGTCCAACATGAGAGATAGGATAAAGTTATCCTATCTCATGTCAATTTTAAGTTGTAATATTATTTTATTGCAAATTATTGAAGTGAAACTTCTTTATCGGGGTTGGAAAAAAATTTAGTGTAACATTTTTTCGTTACGCGTCCCATTTTTCCGTTACGCGCCAGCTTTTTTCGTATAGCTTCATCTCTTTTACACCATGTTGCTATGGAAATACTAAACAATCAAAATGACAAGTATGTGGGTTACAAAACACAATTTACATTAACCAAAAATAAAATTATCGGATTAGAGTTTTATAATTAAATAATGAATTGTAATTACATACTGGACAATACGATTTTATGGACTTGCTATTGAAACTAATAAATAAATTCAAGATTATAACATGAAGAAGAAATTATGAAATATAATTTATAATATTTTTAAAATACATTGATTGTCTGAAATAGAAGAAGTAAGAATGAAAAGAAATACGAGTTTTGGCTGAGAAATGGAGCATTGGGGTCCTGATCTTTACAAGGTCTGTTTTGCTATACCTAGAACGAACAACAACTCGAAACAGCAGAAACCATGATGAAGAATAATTTTATTTGTGATATAGTGACGATCCAACATGTTAAGAAGCTACGACCGTGCTGGGAAAACACAAAACGCGTGGCACTATAGTCGGAGGTGACGTAAACGCGTGGAGCCCATGGTGGGGCAGCGCTCGTCAAAACCTGAGGGGTGCCGAATTGTGCCGCTACATACATGGCTCAGGGCTTAACATTTTAAACACTTTAAACCAGCCAACGTTCGAGGTCATCCGAAACGGGAAGCTATACACGAGCATCGTCGATATTACCACGTGCACGGACGACCTGTATGGAAAAGTGGAGGACTGGATGGTAGACCCAGGCGTCACAAATTCTGATCACAATGCGATCACTTTCACAATAAAAAGGAAAGCAATGGCAGAGATCAGAAAAAGGACAACTAGGATATACAGGAATGGGAAAGCGGACTGGGAGAAATTCGGCCAGGAAACGGATAAAAATATGAAAGACGCCAGGATCACGTTAGGAGAGATAGAAAAAATAGACAATAAAGAGAAGCTGGAAGATATGGTGGATAGGTACGGAAAAGCAATAGGCAGAGCATGTGAGTTGTCCATACCCAAAACTAAGAACCGCGATAAACCCCCGATCCCGTGGTGGAACGAGGAACTCACGAAATTAAAAAAGGACATGACCACTAATAGGAGAAGGATAAGATGTGCTGCCCAGAGGAGGAAAAAGTACGTATACGAAGACTACCTTGAGAGCAAGAATAAATACATCGCAGCGGCAAAAGCAGCGCAGACTTAGAGCTGGGTACGGTTCTGTAGTAAACAAGACACAAAATCGATGTGGGACTCAATCTACAGGATCATAAGGAAATACGCACAAGAGAACGGAAGACTCACCAATGATAAAGGACAACATCACCTTGAGTGCCCAAGAGTCTGCGGAGAACCTGGCAGACACCTTCTATCCCGCGGACACAACCACTGACGACAAACCGCAGCATACACTAGCCAGAAGCAAGGCGGCCACCATACGCCAGCAAGACGTGGACGACCCTCCCATAACTTGGGAAGAGCTGGACGCAGCTGCGTTGTCTTTCAGCGCAAAGAAGGCCCCGGGTGCTGATGGGCTGACAGCCGACATCTGCCGGGAGGCGATAAGACGAACCCCGAAGGAATTTCTCGGACTGGCCAACAAATGCTTGGAGCTGGGGGTATTCCCAGCGCCCTGGAAGATTGCAGAGGTCGTAATTCTGAGGAAACCAGGAAAGCCAAACCACAACGAGGCAAAATCATACCGCCCAATTGGTCTTCTCCCAATACTGGGGAAGATACTGGAGAAAGTCGTTGTGAAAAGGCTCCCGTGGCACCTCCTCCCCAGGCTAAATCCCCGCCAATACGGATTCACGCCACAGCGCAGTACAGAGGACGCCCTCTATGATCTCATCAGCTATATAAGGGACAGATGAGCAGCAAAAGAAATAGTCGTGATGATATCCCTAGACATAGAGGGCGCTTTTGACAATGCGTGGTGGCCAGCCATCAAGATCCGACTGGCTGAGATGGCCTGTCCTAGGAACCTGTGGGGGTTGGTGGAGAGCTACTTCTCGGGGCGAGCGGTCATGGTGAACTACATGGGACGGAAAGCGAAGAGGCTGACCTCAAAGGGGTGCGTCCAGGGTTCAGTAGGAGGTCCATTCTTTTGGAACCTCCTCCTGGACTCACTTCTGAATGAGTTGGAAGAAACAGGAGTACATTGCCAAGCCTTCGCTGACGATGTGGTCCTGGTCTTTTCGGGCCAGGAGACCACCACAGTACAAACGGCGGCAAACAACGCACTGGAGATGGTACGAAGATTGTTTGTGCCCCAACAAGAAACTGCGATTCGCACCGCACAAAACAAAGTCAATGGTGATCACCAGGAAGATAAAGTACGACAACCCGATATTAAGGATGGGGAGGAATATATAGAGAGAACAAATGAAATCAAAATCCTGGGGGTCACTATTGATTCCAAGCTCACCTTTGCACGGCACATCTCACTGACAACGCGCAAAGCCCTGACCATCTATGGGCAGGTATCTCGCGCCGCAAGGGCGACATGGGGTCTAAACTCGGACATCATCAGGACCATATATACAACGGTGATAGAGCCTATCATATCGTATGGTGCAGCGGTGTGGGCATCAGAACTCTGCAAAGTTTATGTGCAAAAACAGCTGTCGGCTGTACAGAGAGGGTTTGCGCAGAAGATTGGCCGAACACACCGCACTGTATCCAAGCACGCGGCCACAATATTGGCAGGCATTCTACCCTTGGATTTGCGAATAAGACAGCGCGCCCAAATCTACGAGATCCGGAGAGGGCGCCCCCTGGAAGAACTAACGGAAGAATACAGCCTGGAACCCCGTGTAGACCACTTCGAGCTCCCCATCCGGCGCACCGCAGAAAGGTGGAGTATGCAAGCTTCGAAGAGCTGACTCCCAACACAGTAAGGGCCCACAATATCACAGGAAAGGAACTTTTTACAGATGGCAGTAAGATCCAAGGCTTAGTGGGGGCGGCCCTTACTGTATGGGAGGACGGCAGAGAAGTCTACTTCAGAAAAGTTCGCCTGGCGAAGCACTGCACGGTGTTCCAGGCAGAAATGCTGGCAATCGCGATTGCCACTGAAACCGTCGTCAAGAAAAAGTGGACCACAGCAAACATCTTTACGGATTCCAGATCCTCTCTGGATGCACTAAATGCGGACCCAGTGCTGCACCCACTTGCACTCAGAACCATAAGAAATATCCAGGAAGTCACCCAACAAGGAAACACCATAAGATTCTTTTGGATCAAAGCGCACGTGGGGGTACCTGGCAATGAGAGGGCGGACAGCCTTGTCAAGGACGCAGCCTTAAATACGAAGAGAAAGCCATGCTATGACAACTTCCCCGTCTCGTATGCCAAAATGGCAATAAGGAAGCACACGATAGACATCTGGCAAGAGCGCTACTCATCGGGAGAGACTGCAGCGGTGACGAAGGCATTCATGCCTGACGTCAGACAAGCTAAAAAGATCGTGACAAGACTTGAAAAAAACTCACTTACCTCGCAGATCATTACCGGACACGGGGGGTTTGCGGGGTATTTACACAGATTTAAACTTATTGACAACCCGACCTGCAGGTGTGACGACACCACCGAAAAGGAAATTATCCACCTGCTCACCGAGTGCCCCAGGTTCATTTTTTTTTTTCTCTTTATTGGGGTAAAAAAACAGCATTATAATATATATGAATTACACTGTATAGGCTCCGCAATAGTACTTAATATAACACCAACACTATTTACCACAAATTACCAGTTCATGACCAGTTCATGACAAAGAGACATGATACAGAAATGGAACTGGACATTACGATAAACAGACAAAATTTATTTGTATTGTATTTGTATCTATTGACTGCATTGAGTTAGTATGCAACAGAAGGCGTAATATTAAAAGTACATACAAATAACTTCATAATTCATATACAATTTAACTTCATAACCGCCACGCAATGCTGTCACTAAATTGTGAGTTAATTTTTAGTGTTAGAATAGCCGGCCACGTGTTACTTAGACTGAAGTCAAATTACACCTGCTTCTCTGTCAAATCCATTTACGTGAGACGGGTCAACCAAAAATTATATGCACCGATTAGTACAAAATTAAATTAAAAAATTAACTAATATTAATTCTTTCCATCAATTTAAAACTATCTGCCCTACCTACCTCATTTAAAAATTTGTAATGTACTCATTTGTTACCATCTTATATAAAATAATAAAAATTAAATTTTAAATGGAATATATCAACTGTACGATAATTTTGATCAATCGTGATCAATCAAAGACTCTCAAATCCCAATCCAGCGAATTTTTAGACCGGCTATAACGTTATCGTCTTCTTATTACTATACTGATTTTTTAGTTCAATTCATTTAGTTTAAACTTACAATTTAGCTATCAACTAGTATAGATACTATAATAAATAAAATTAGTATTATTGTGGATTTATAGGTCAGTTATAGGTTACTGGTTTATTAAACCTTATTTTTAACATATCGTTTACGGGTACTTTTACCTTAAATTTAGTTGTTTATTTTTTTTTTTTTTGGTTAATATGACTGGTAAACATACTGCACGGATTGCGGGTGTATTGCGATGGCTCGGCTCCGCTGTTTTAAATATTGAACGCAAGGATCGTGCTCAGGCTCTTTTATCGCGATATAAATTATTAGATAGCCAGTTGACTGAGTTGTACGATGCGTACCGGTCTCTTCTTGAAATGGACCTGGATGTGGACATTTTGAACAAAATCAATTGTGACGTTAACCAGGCAGACGATTTGGCAGATCAATTACGTCAGGCAGTAGGTATTTTAAATGCCTCTAAAATTAGTGATTCGCGCATAGTTTCGGATATAGATAGTTCCCCCGCATTAATAAGCAGGTTGCCCGTGCTTGACTTACCGCACTTCAGTGGCGACTTGAGACAGTGGGTGGCGTTTAATAATTTGTACGATAGCTTGGTACATTGCCGTAAGGATTTGAACCCTGCTCAAAAGTTAGCTTATTTGTTGGCGTCCTTGACTGGAGAGGCTAAAGGGCTAGTGCAACACTTGGAGCTTATTGATACAAATTACGAGATTGCTAGAGAATTACTGAGACGTAGGTATCAGAATGTTCGACGGTTAGCAGATAATCATGTTTCTGTCATCCTAGGTTTACCAAGGATCGTTGGTGCTCGCGCTTTACGTACAAAGCTTCTTAATCCACTGTTAATTGCGATCAATGGCTTAAAGAGTTTAGAATTACCGGTTACGAGTTGGTCATTTTTATTGTTACACATCGTGTTAGGTAAGTTACCACATGACCTACGGAATAGTTTTGAATTGGAGTATGGTGGGGACTCTGCCACTCATCTTCCCCAGTTTGATGAATTAATTGTGTTCCTGGAGGAGGAGTGTCGTCGTATGGAGAATGTTCCTCTCCCCGGCCCTTCGGTCGCTTATCCTATTGCAAGACCTGCGGCTGAACACCGACAGACTATTAGGCAGCGCGATGTACCTCGTATGTACAATGCAGTGACAGCCCAATCTAACGAACACCGCTGTGTTTATTGCAGGGATTCTGGACATGGTGTTACGAGTTGCCATAAATTTAAGAATCTTCGATGGCAGGCGCGTCGGGGTATTGCGCGCCAACGGAACTGGTGTTATAATTGTTTAGGCAGCCATCTTGCATGTCATTGTCCGTCGGCTCGTCTCTGCACGCAGTGTAGAGGTAATCACCATCTCCTTCTCTGTGGTAATCGTAACGGATCTTCTCAGCCGGAAGTATCACCACCAATTTGTCAAAGGGGTGCAAAGGCATCAGACCAGCCTTGGACCGGAGGTGTACATTGTGTTCCACCCCGACATGGTGGTCGGTTTGATCGTCAAGGTGATTATGGTTATCGTCTTTCATCGCCTCGCACGGGCGGGGGTTCTCATAATTCGCGGGGCAAGGTTATTGTTGGTCAGGACTGCCGTTACGATTCGCCAAACCAGCTTCCTTATATAGATTATCCTCGATTGGGTGAGCGCATCCAACACTCTCAACGACGTGTTACGGAAGGATCAAATAACACTCTCCCATCCATTAAGGCTAATAGTGGACAGAAGTGTTGACTAATTCCAGCTTCTCAACCCGTATCTCCACCTACCTCCTTTCCTATTACCGTCTTGTTACCAACCGCGCATGTTCGTGTAGGTTCTCCTCGGAGTGAACAGGTAACCGCGCGCGCGATTTTGGATTCAGGTTCTCAGGGATGTCTTGTGTCAACATATTTAACGGAAAAATTATCGTTACATGTTGCTCCTGGGGCAAACTTTATTCATGGGATCGGTGGAGTTAAAGTTTCCGGATTGGTCGGGCAGGTCTTGTTATCGTTTTCTTCACTTCGATCGCTTTATCCTCGAATCACTGCGTCAGCGATCGTCTTAGATAATATTTTAGGACAACACCCTGTAGTTCCACTACCTCCAGGGGTCATAAGTTTAACTTCAGGACTCCCACTTGCTGACCCAGATTTCCACATTCCAGGGCCAGTGGATGTGCTTCTTGGTGCAGATGTTCTTGGTTTGTTACGGTTGAAAAGCATTAGGCTTCTTCAAGTAGGTGGTTTGTCTGCAGTCGCTACCGATCTTGGTGATGTAATTTTGGGTCCAGCGTTTCCGGTATTGCCCTCTCAGAGTGACGACAGTCTGCAGGTTGGTCTATCCCTGGCTGACATGGATCAGCGATTTTGGGAAATAGAGGAACCCCCTGCTGCGCCTCGTGTCAAACCCGAGCATCAGGAATGCGAGTTATTCTATCAGAATAATACAGGACGGCTCCATTCCGGTAGGTTTGTGACACGTTTGCCGTTTTTGCCATCTCGTTCACCCCTTGGTCAGTCCAGGATGCTAGCGGAGAAAAGACTAGCGTCCATGGAGCGACGCATGAATCGATATACGGATTTCAGGCAGAAATATTTAAATTTCATGAGAGAGTATCTAGAGTTGGCCCACACGTCGGTATCTCAATTTGATTGGCGTTCTAAAGAACATTATTTTATTCCTCATCACGCTGTGTTTAAGGGAGGAAAGATTAGAGTGGTTTTTGGTGGTTCAGCACCCACTTCCAACGGTGTCACCTTAAATCAATGTTTGCATACAGGTCCAAAACTACAACGTGATATTTCGGATCTTTTAACTAATTTTCGTCAACATAGAGTCGTTTTTGTTGCGGATATAAAGATGATGTTTCGTCAGACTCTTATTCACCCAGATGAGAGGTGTTATCAGCTCATACTATGGCGAGAGAATCCATCTAAGTCAATAGATGTGTATGAACTGAATACGAACACGTATGGTCAAAAGTCTAGCCCGTTCATTGCTATACGATCTTTGTTGGAACTTGCGGATCGTGAGCGTATTTACTTTCCTCGAGCAGCCGCTATTTTGTCCAGCGATGTCTATGTCGATGACATATGTACAGGTGCTGAGAGTGACGAAGATGCGAAGGTTTTACGAGACGAGCTGATCGGTATCTTAAGGGCTGGTGGATATGAGTTACGGAAATGGATATCCAACTCTCAGGTTGTCCTCAAAGACTTACCAGAAGAGCACCAGCAAGACCCTCATCTCTTTCAAAATATTGAGAATCCTAATGCAGTAGCCGTTCTTGGAGTGCAGTACCAACCAGTTTTGGATGTCTTCGCGTTTCGGGTACAGGATATAAATACCGGTACAGTTTGGACAAAGCGTGTGGTATTGTCAACCGTGGCTAGGATTTTTGACCCCAATGGTTGGTTAGCGCCGGTTGTGTTTTGGACAGTGTTTCCTGCAGAAACTCTGGTTGCAGGAATTGACGTGGGATACCCCTCTTACCGGAGAATTAATTCAAGCTTGATCTCGGTTTACAACATCTCTCCCAGATATTCAACTTATTAAAATAGGCCGGGCTTTCTTTCCGACTGGTAAATGTCATATGAGTCTCCATGGATTTTCCGATGCTTCGGAACGAGGTTATGCGGCTGCGGTCTACCTTCGTGTTATTGATCAAAAGGGCGATGTGACTGTAAAGTTGGTTATGGCAAAGAGTAAAGTTGCTCCTGTTAGATCACGGCTCACGATTCCGAAATTAGAATTGTCAGGGACAGCTCTTTTAACAAGGCTTCTCAATCATTTGGTTTCTACTTTGGGGCAGGTTTTGGATATTGATAAAATATTTGCATGGACTGATAGCGAGATTGTTCTCAGTTGGTTAAGAGCATCTGTCCATGCCTTAGAGGTATTTGTGGCTAATCGCGTGTCACAAATTCAAAATTCAAATGCTGGTATTAAATGGAGACATGTTCCGGGAAATTTAAACCCTGCAGATTGCGCGTCACGAGGTTGTGAACCTCAGGTTTTGGTAAATCATGATCTCTGGTGGGGACCGGCGTGGCTTTGTGAGCCGGAGATTTCTTGGCCTCATACGGTTCTGGAAGTTGTGGATCCCCTTCCAGGATTACGCGTTTTGACTATTCAGAAGGAGCATGTTAATGACTTCAAAACTTTACTAAACCGTTTTAGTTCTCTTAATAAGTTGTTAGGAGTTACAGGATGGATTAAGAGGTTTATTTTCAATATACGACATAAGTGTAATAAACAATCGTCTCCGGTGCTCGATCCCGAAGAGCGATGCCAAGCTTTGGAGTTCTGGGTTCACTTCGTGCAACGCGACCATCTCGGATCGGTTATTCTCACCTTGCAAAACAAGCGTGTCAAGTTGAAGGGTGCTATTGCGCGATTGAATCCTTTTCTCGATAAGAAGGGCTTGGTTCGAGTTCGAGGGAGAGAGCGAGAGAATTCGAGGACCTCCTCGAACTCTCTCGCTCTCTCCCTCGAACTAGATTACGTAATGCAGATTTACCTTATGAGGCTCGGCATCCCCTCCTGCTGCCAAAAGATGACTCTTTTGTAACACTTTTAATCAACGACCGACATATAAGAAATGCTCATGCGGGACTGAATACTCTCTTAGCTATTTTACAGCAGGAATTTTGGATTTTGTCAGCTAGAAGGGCAATTCGAAAGGTTCTTTATCGGTGTTTGCCTTGTTATAGATTAAAAGCTACTCTTTCGCAACCTCAAATGGGAGATTTACCTCCAGATAGGGTGAAGATGTCTAGACCTTTTTCTGGAGTTGGTGTGGATTTTGCAGGGCCGTTTATAGTAAAGGCATCGTCCCTCCGTAAAGCTCGAATCTCTAAAGCCTATCTGTGCTTATTTGTTTGTCTTTCTACTAAAGCCGTACATTTGGAGGTGGTCTCCAGTCTTAGTACTGAGGCTTTTGTAGCATGTTTGTCTCGATTTGTCAGTCGGCGAGGTTTACCCTCTTTGATTCGGTCCGACTGTGGTACGAATTTTAAGGGATGTGATAGATATCTTTCAGAGGTACATAAGTTTTTATTAGATAGTAATGATTCTATCGGACAAAAAATGTCTCAGCAAGATATCCAGTGGAAGTTTGATCCTCCAGCTTATCCCTCCTGGGGTGGCATTTTTGAAGCTGTTGTAAAAGTTGCAAAAACTCATCTTCGTCGAATCATTGGTGAAACGGTACTCACCTTCGAAGAACTTCAGATAGTTTTTTGTAAAATTGAAGCTGTCCTAAACTCGCGACCTCTGTGCTCGGTGTCTTCTGACCCAAATGACTTGGATGTGTTGACTCCAGGTCATTTTTTGGTGGGTGGTCCCCTTACAGCCCTTCCAGAATATCCTTTTGAGGATACTCCAGTTAATAGACTCACGCGTTTTGAACTACTACAGCAGCTATCTCAATACTTTTGGCGCAGGTTTAGTTTGGAGTACATACATTTGCTGCAACAGCGTGTAAGGTGGTCTGATAAAACTGATCCACCTAAGGTCGGTGATCTCGTCCTTGTAAAAGAAATGAATATGCCTCCACTCCCCTGGAGACGGGGTCGTATCCTGAGGCTGTTCACGGGCGCGGACGGAATTCCAAGAGTCGCGGAAGTTCACGAGGGTAATTCTGTATTGAAGCGAGCCGTGGCAACTCTGTCCCGACTACCAGTAGCTTAGATAGCCATCAGGTACCTGGGCCTCCGTCTTTGGCGCAGCCAGTTATCGCCTGGCTGGGGCGGGGGATTGTTCGGAATAGCTTATTAGGTCAATTGTGCAGGTGCTAATAAAAAATGCTAGGCGATCAACGTACGAGATAATCGCACATTTTATATTTTTTATGTTACTAGAATATGATCTGACGGTGATCTATAAAAAATGAGTTCGATAATTACACGCGTACCGGTCGGAACGACTTACGGTGATTCCTTGATTTATTAGCGTTTTGCGAAGTAATTATCATCGGTATCTAAAATATTAACATTCGTGAGTGTCGTGAGTGTGGAAATTGGTGGCTGCCTCCCAATTCAAGTGTGCGTGGCACCGGAGATCACGAACGGAACACTTGAGTATCCAATCTTTTGCCTTTAATTATATCCTTTTAGTTATATAGTATACAATTTATTCCACTTCCTGGGGAACCCCAAATCCCTGACTAGTACAGACTGACTAAGTGACAACCTTCATTGTACCACACCTGGAGCGGGCAGGTAAGTCAATTAGTCATATACTCATAGTAGTCGCGTACGTAACAGTCGATGACGTCGCCCGTTTAGGGGTTGTGTCGTGGGGTCCACCGATACCCTTTGTACGATACATCGTTTAAATGTATACTTTAATATATTAGTAATGAAACAATTATAGAGGAAAAATAAGTAATAAATTGATATTTATAATTTAAGATGTTTTTTGACCAGATAAAAACAACCCAAGCGCGAGTCCATAAGAAAATATACCAAGACATCAAATACTTTTATTGGCAAGTTATTTCGTCTAAAGATTTTAAATGTCTATTGTTACCCATTAATAAAAGTGTGTTTGTGGTTTAAATTAATTTATTCAGTATAATCAAAAATAATACAACCACACATATATTGATACAGTTATACAAAATAAGGTAAATGCCCAAATTAATGCCAGCTAGACTCAGCGGTGGGTTACTTAAGATAACACTTTAATTTCCAATTATGTATATCGGAGAGAAGACCTCCGTTAGTGTTTTTAAAAAGGTGTGACGTCAGCATTGCTGCCGTCACTGTATTGTACGTGACTTTGTGATGGTGGTGCATAATGACGACTCAACAATCATCATCATCATCCTCCTACCCTGTTCCCATTATTTGGGGTCGGCGCAGTAAGTATTTTTCTTCCATTCATCTCTATCAGCCGTCAACTCCTCACCCACGCCTTTCAAACACATGTCATTCATCACACAATCCATCCATCTCTTTTTGGGCCGTCCTCTACCTTTGTATCCTTCCACACGCAGATCTAATATTCTTTTCACAACCTGTCTTTCGTCCCTCCGCATTACATGTCCATACCATGCTAATCGTCTTCCTCTCATCTTATAGGTCACTGGTGCTACTTTCATGCTTCCTCTTATATACTCATTTCGTATCTTGTCCATTCTCTTAACTCCACACATCCATCGCAACATCCGCATTTCATTTGCAAGCAATCTCCTTTCATCCTTTTTCTTAACAGGCCAGCATTCCGATCCATACATGACGACAGGTCTGATAATTGTTTTATATATTTTCCCCTTCGATTTGATGGGCATTCGGGGATCACAAGTTACACCTGTGACCTGTCGCCATTTCATCCATCCTGAGCTGATCCTGTGTTCCACAGCGCGGTCTATATCTCCATCCCCCTGCAGGAGTGAACCGAGGTACTTAAAATCCGAGCAAGTAGGCAGTGCTACGCCATCTAGCATGATAGCAACAGGACCGGATAATCCGCCAAAGTCACAGAACAAATACTCTGTTTTTGTTCTGCTGATCCTTAGGCCAAAATTCTCCAGTTTCTGTTGCCATAACGCTAGTCTACTCTGTACCTCGAGTCCATCTTCACCAACGAGAACGATGTCGTCAGCGAATAGCATGCACCAGGGTGCCCCTTCCTGGATGTCTGACGTCATGGCGTCCATAATCAACAGGAAAAGGTAGGGGCTTAGAGCTGACCCTTGGTGCAAGCCTACAGCCACACCGAATTCATCGGTATTGCCAGCGGACGACCGAACGTGTGTACATGATGAAATGTACATAGCACGAATCAGCTCCACATACTTACCTGGCACTCTTTTCTCTTTCAAGGTCCACCACAAAACCTCTCGGGGTACACGGTCGTATGCCTTTTCTAGGTCTATGAACACCATATGCAAGTTTTTGTGAACCCGTCTGTATTTTTCGCATAATTGGCGAAGGGCGAAAATGGCATCCGTAGTCCCTCGGCCCGGCATGAACCCGAATTGGTTTTGGGTAATTTCACTCTCTTCTCTTATTCTTTTCTCAAGTATTTTTTCCCACACTTTCATCGTATGTGACATAAGCTTTATGCCTCGGTAGTTATTGCAATCCAGAACATCACCCTTGTTTTTAAAGATGGGCACTAGCGTACTACTGCACCATTCATCCGGTATCGTGTTCTCGTGCAGCAACTTACCAAAGAATAAAGTCAGCCACCTCCTTCCATCCGCATCACACAATTTCCACACTTCGACTGGTATTTCATCTGGTCCCACCGCTCTTCCATTCTTCATACTCTTTACGGCCATTTTCACTTCTCGACTCAACAAGACAGTAGGTTATTTATTAGAAAGAAATCTTTGGGTCTCGGCGATTCTCGTAGGGTCTCGGAGGTTTTCGTAGGGTCTCGGAGGTTCTCGTAGGGTCTCGGAGGTTCTCGTAGGGTCTCGGAGGTTCTCGTAGGGTCTCGGAGGTTCTCGTTTTGTCTCGGAGGTTCTCGTTGGGTCTCGTAGGGTCTCGTAGAGTCTCGTAGGGACTCGGAGTGTTCTCAAAGATTGAAGTATTTAGGAGAGTTACTTACGTTTAATCACATGTTTTATCGTTACCCTGTCGATTGGTCGACTATAGTTCCGATTCTTCTCCTGAAGCTGATGGTACCGATTCACGATCTCATAGAAAAGGTGGTTCGTTTTCCGCCGATACGGTCATCTGTTCACCAATATGTTATTTATAAAAATAAAATTTTAACTTCTTACATAATTATCTATAGAATGTACGTTACACCGTTACCGTATCGATGTGTACACAAGGGGTCCCAACGATATCTGATGGTTCTCAAAAGGATACATCATGGATCCGTGGTTAGCTCAAGGGTAACACATGAGTAGCTCAGAGTTACCAGTAGTTATTTATTATCTTAAATCTGTTGTGTGTACGTGTCTACTCACAGTTCCACAAGGGATCCCAACGGTATCTCATGGTTCCCAAAAGGATACATCAAGGATCCGTGGTTAGCACAAGGGTAACATATGAGTAGCTCAGAGGTACCACTAGTTATTTATTATCTTTTAAACACTTGAATAAGTGACTAATCACGGTTGCTCAGGGCATCCCAATGGCATCTCATTACTCTCTTTAGGTAACATCTAGGATCCGTGTTTAGCTCAAGGGTAATGCACATACTAGAGATATCACTCTCTAGATATTTATAACTGTAGATTATACTCGAGATCCTCGTAGATTATTTGAAGATTCTTTCATTTCTAGTTTTAATATCCCTTAAGATACCTTATGTCGGCGTCAAATATTGTCTCCTTACACAACGGACGCAACTCATACTGCCAATACCTCTGGCATTGTAGCTTGCTTACATTTCCGTGGTCGACCAGTCGAACCAGTCTATCAGTTACATCGCCTTCGGAATTGTAAGTTGCTATGAAGATTTCACAAAACCTTGGTCGTTGCAATTCTGAAACACTTTTATTAAGTTAATCCTTCAATAAAATCAGTAATATACTTGCATACTGTCTTGTTATGTTACGGAAGATGATGCTATATGCTAGTCAAAGCATATAAGATTGACGAAATTATTATTTGAAAGCACGGCTGTGCAGGGCTACGAGAGCCAAGTATCACTGCGACCTAAAAGATATATTGTGATCGCCACTGCCTACAGTTCACTGCATAGGTCTGCCACTCTGAGGTATTGCAGAATTTCCTTTGCAGTGAGGTGTGTGGACTTTCACTGCGTCCAGGCTGTGTCCAGCGGACCGCACTCGCATAGCAGATGGATCGGGGTTTCATCTGCCCCGTGGCAATACCTGCACACTTTTCCATCCTCAATTGGAGAGTCGCTAGGTGGTTATTCAGACAACAGTGCCGTGTAAGCGTTCAAGTTATGATACGTAGATTATTCCTGCTCAGCCGAATGAGCTCTTTAGCTGCTTTCGCATTACAGGGTTTGATGAGGGCTTTGGAATGCTTGAAGCCAGGGATCTCCTCCCAACGCCATATAGCCTCACACCTAGTGAGGTTATTCAGGGTTATACGAGCTAGGCTGTTTGAAACACCACATATTGGTTCTGGACCGTATGTTTTGCTCGCAGCTCCTGCACGGGCCAGCTCGTCAGCTTTCTCGTTTCTGATATGGCCCTCGTGATCCGGGACCCATATTAGAACTACTCTGTTTTTGCAGCCCAGAGTTCAATTTCGTCAGGAAATCCAGCACCAGTTTCGACGTGATAGTATTTGACTTTAGGGCCTTTAGTGCCGCCTGACTACGAGTAGATGTAAATGGTCCTATTCGTTTAGTTGCGCTGCAGGTTCAGGTTTGCACAGACAATTATGGGGCACACCTCTGCCTGAAAAATGGAGGCGTATTTACCTAAGCTTAAGCTTTCCCTGTGGCCAGGGCGCTCTCCATATACCCCGCATCGTACATTAGGCCCCATTTTTGATTCATCGGTATACCATACAAAGCAACCGTTCCTCCAGGGGAGGCCGGTGGGCCATTCCTTCTTTGTTGGTATTTCCACAGAATAGCAGTCTGCACAAAATTGCAGTGTGGAACCATGCTGTCGCCAATCATCGCCAATACGTTGTCGCTTATGACAGAGTCTTTAAAGTTTAAAGGTTCTCAGCCTGCAGGACATCCAGTTTGTACTGTCCTGGGCTGATACTCTGAGAATACTGCCCCTAGCAACCCTCTTGACATGTAAGTCGAGAGGTGGGAGATCTAGTAGGGCATTCACAGTCGCTCCTGGGCAACTGCACATGGCGCCTGTCATCATGCGACAGGTAGTTCCTCGGAGGCTGTTCAGCCTGTCCCTGACCTAAACCTGTTGGCACTTGCTCCACCATACCACGGATGAGCAAGTCATCACCGGCCTCAGTTAGCGGTATAGAGCCACAGCATCATCTTGGGCCGAAGACCGTACCTGCCCTATCCTACCACATACTCCGAAGGCCATCTTAGCCTTGGTTATGGTGTTATCAATGTGAGGGTTCCATTTCAGTCTTTGGTCTAAGGTTACGCCTAACTTTTTAACCTCACGGAAGAATGGGATCACTTTTCCATTGAGGACAGGGCATCTCAGACCATCCAGACGCCTCTTATTTGTAAATGGAACAATCACCATTTTATTCGCATTGATGATCCGGTAGGCTTTGGTTTGGGCTTTTGCTGCAGCCCCATCGGTTGACAGTCAGCCTTATTTCTGCCCCGTGCCGCATAGATTCCCCTGTGGGCACCCCTACCGGCATGTTTTGGCACTCTGCCAGAGCCAAGAGGCAGTCACACCGGATAAGTCTAGGTGTACATCTCACTGGCCAGCTTCGTGCTGCCAGTGTGGGGGCTTACATTTCGCTCCCCAGTGGGGTGTGGCTCGGTCCCCAGTGGGTTGGTTTTAAAAGGTGATGCTTTTAAAACCAAGAGCCGCCACGGAGTTTCGGTTGCAGAGTGCCTCCACAGAGGGCTCATCCATGGCGAACGTCACACGATGTCTATTCTCCACAGCCCTACTGTGCAGAATCTCTCCACATCTCGACATTCAGACCCGTGTTCTGCTTGGGCAGGATTAGCAGAGCCTGGTCCACATTTCCCACCTCACTAGTGGACAGAAAGGTCACCGTGGTGGTCGGTTTGGGCAGCTCACTCTCGGGTATCATTGAGAGTTGTGCCCCGTGCCAAGGCGAGAGCTTAGGGATTACCTTTATAACCCAGTCTGTTGAGGCCTGATCCATGCATGTGATCAGTATCCAGCCAGGTTTGTAGGTGAAACCTCCAAATTTTGGTTTAACGCTCTCTAATCCGATGCCAATGATTGCCTGAAATAGAGCACTATTATTCAACTTCATTTTAGATTCATTAGAACTTCATTAACTTTCAAGATTGACGAAAAGTCACATTAAGTTCCATCCCACTTCTGATATCGGAGAGAAGACCTCCGTTAGTGTTTTTAAAAGGTGTGACGTCAGCATTGCTGCCGTCACTGTATTGTAGACTTCGTGATGGTGGTTCATAATGATGTTTTCAAAATAAAACTGCACAAATAATTATAGATTCGTTTATTCAACGGACAGCGTAACAGTATCCTTATAGAGATCCGCACAGTCCGACGACTCGAATAAGACTAACCCTCGGACTGTCGATCGCCCGTAGTTATACTAAAATGACGATTGACATAAACAAGTCTAGTAACATCATAATTGTTGTTTTAACAATGTATTTTGATCACTTCTTACTATAATTTGATTCTGTTACAAGCAATAACTAGTAAATCTAATAAATTATAATCCAATGTTCCTCTTTCGACGATCATCATTTTGTTTTATAAAGCCTTCGCGCCGATATGTATATTAATTACTAAATTATAAATCCTAGGCGCCACTGACAAATTATAAGCGAAGACATACGCATGATCCTCCTGCTTGTCAGTACTGGAGAATCACAGTCAAACACTTGTTCTTTACAAAAGTTAGAAAATGGAAGTGTTGATTAATGGTATAAAAGAATTTCGTACATGACCATATTATCGGGATTACAATAAGGACGAGATTCTTAAACTCAGCTAGTCTACCCCCGCGAACCAATTATAAATTTACCCGTATCTTCTAGGGTACAAACAAAAAACCTCCTGTAATGATTAAATTACAGGTTAAACTACGTAATAACAGTAATCTCACATTGATCTATCTAAATAACAATAAATTATAATACCTTATGGAGGAAAAAGGCCTGCAAGCAATAATATTAGCTTATGTCGACTCCGAGTGTCGATTCAGGACAAATACTGAAATATTACCGCGTAATAATATTAAATAAAGTTTCAAAACCTATGAGACATCCCCTAATTGAGAGTAAAAATTCAAAGTACTTACGAAATATTGTTCCAACAAACTTTGAAACTGCCCGGGAAGTGCCGGCAATAGGAATTATAATTATTCCATATTAATTTATTAGCCCTGCAATTAAACACTCTAATGAATTTAAGAAACAACGCTTCAAATGCGTTAATAAGATCACAAATAACTAAAACACTCATCGAAGGCTAATAAGATATTCAATTCGGAAATGCTTCCGAAAGAAAAGACTCTAAAGATCACGAATTTTATAATCAAAATCTGCATAATAAGCAAACAATGTGGCTATGCGTACGCCGCGTTACACGAAATGTGGGTAAAATTGATATCAATCGGAAGAAGACCAATATTTGAACAATTTAAGAACAATGCACTAATTATCTCAAGAAAGGAACGAGTGTAATAAATTTATAATAAATTGTTATACTAATTAATATAACAATAAAACAACGTTGGTTGCAACTAAACTTCTGAAACAATGACAGCTACTTTTAAATAAATATCTAGCGATATGCTAACCTTAATAATAATTAATAAATGAAATTTAGAATAGTAATTATTAATAAAATGTTTATATTTTTAATAACATTTTGGGGACTATAAGGTTAGCTTAAGCTGGCAACATTTCAATATCTTAACAAAAAGTAATGTCACAGACTAATTAAGAGATTGTAATTAGCTGTTAACAGATAAATAACACCGGCATACAAAAAAAATAAGTAGAATGTGCATTTGACCGGACCTACCTACGGGTACGTATTTTGGTCCACTGAATCCGAATTATTGAGATTGCCGTTTTAAATGTAAAAAAATCACAATCACAATCCCTCGAAAATTCCGAAAATTTTTGACAATTGTGGAGACTACAGTGAAGAACAGGGAGAATGTTTTCACCAAGACATCAGTGAAATGGAGCGTAGATACGAAGAAAACTGGAGTGTTGCTGTTGTTGTTGTTGTTAAACTCTTTATTGTACACAATAACAAAATGTTAATTACAATATATATAAAATAAAAAAAAAAACAATTATTAAAGTATACAAAGGCGGACTTATACAATGAAGACATCTCTTCGAGTCAACCCTTGGATTCTTATTAAAAAAAATAACAAATAACATGTAACATGGTAGAAAACTAAAAAATTTGAAATAAAAAATAATAACAATAACAAATGTGTACAAAAATATACATAACAATAATAAAAAGTACTAACTAAAAGCTGTTATAAATAAGTAATAAAGAAAAAAAACTAATTAATTACTGCCTGTGCTTAAATGACTTTAACGAAGGCGATTTTCGGATGTCAGGCGGCAGATTATTCCAAAGTTTTACTGCAAGTAAATGACTTGGCATAGTAGTCTGAATTACAGGTTGGAAACGTAAGTCTCAAATTATCAGTAGATCTCAGGCGACTTCCACTAATGCCGGCTTGGTACGCCGGCTTAAAACGCTCTTTTAAGTATGTAGGTGTTATAGAGTTAAATAGAACATTGTAAAGCAGAGACAGTGTGTGCAAGGGTCTTCGTAATTTGTTCAGGGGTAAATTTAGTTTCTTACGTGATTCCGTAATATGATCATATTTACGTAAATTAAAAACAAATCTTATTGCCACATTTTGGAGTCAAGTCAACTCTTCTGATGAGTCAAGAAACACCACATCACAGTAATCTATCAAATATTATAGCTCTCTTACCGCAAAGAATCGCCAACGACAGTCGTTCTATTCCTTAAAGCACTATATGACACTGTTCACAAATACACTTAACTGTTTACCATTTAAACTCTTAACTATCACTGTTACACAACTTAGTCTCTCGATCTCATACTCAGCGGTTTATTATAACTGTTATACTTTTATCACAATAGATAGGACGAAAGTCGGTAAAGTTTGTCGGATTTTTCTTTGGAAGAGCTACAATTTGAGCAACTTTCCACTCAGTAGGGAAAACACCATAAAGTAAAGAAAAATTAAGTATATGAGCTAGAAAAGGAGAAATAAGGTGTTTTATAGGCAAAATCATATCTAGACCAATACCGTCGTTTCCTATCGATTTAGATTTAATGCTTTGGATAATTTCGACACTTCAGACGCCATTACTTCCTCAAACTCAAACACCGGTATGTTATGTCGTATATTTTCTAAGTATGCTAATGTCTGCTCTTTATAGAAAGAAGTGAGAATAGTTGGGCAAGAAGTAAAATGAGTGTTGAGTGTGATATATATTATAAGATTCTATAATTAAAAACCACTGAATTAATATAGTATAAATTATTTAATCGAACTACTTCATACTATTAATATGATAATATATTTCAATGCATTATTTGGATAAGTTTAAAGAAAAGAAAGATCTAAACAAATATATCATTTAATATAACAAAATGACTCCCGGTACATGAATATAATAAATACAGCAATATAGTTATTACTGTTTAATTATTTAGACACATTTACCAATAACTCAATACGGTGAAATACCCACCATAGTTATTACACATATAATAAACAATTAAAGTATAAGAATCACTTATCTTGCCAGTTCTCCAACACAGATTGCCTTTAATAGAGTCTTACAGCCTTATTTATAACATAATAACATCGACAGAAGCGCCAACGGCAGCTTCTGGAGATTAGTCATATTCACAACTTCAAACATCATTAAATATTTCTTAATAACAATATGATAGTACATAATCATTTTAAATGCCTAGGCATATTTATAACAATCTTATATCTTTCACACACATGGCTTACCTAATAAGATATGTAAATACAACATTTAATATCTTAAGGCTACTTCCGATAGCTCGTCAAATCAATATCTTTTACTACTTTTATAACATACCAGTAATAACAATGATATATAGATCTTAATTCGTAAATCTAATTATAACAACAATATTTATTGTTAATGTTATT
This sequence comes from Napeogenes inachia, assembly GCA_959347355.1. Taxonomy (NCBI): domain Eukaryota; kingdom Metazoa; phylum Arthropoda; class Insecta; order Lepidoptera; family Nymphalidae; genus Napeogenes; species Napeogenes inachia. Next base: position 341,478 of record OY365796.1, on the reverse strand, counting down.
ATGTAGGTAAATAAATAATTACATATTTATATTACCTACAAACCAAATTACTATATAATAACAATCTTATATGTAGCAATACTACAATAATATAACACGGCCAGCCTGACATATACTTCGCTCTCGAAGTATACACACCTACTTATATACATATATTTTTATATATATAATATACATTATATACATTCCTTTTTTTTCTTATATTTTGTCATTTGCATTGACTCGTCAAACCCCTTTACATAAACGTATTTTTTTTATGTTTTGTCACTCGTCACATGCATTTTTTTTTAATGTTTTGTCAGTTGCCTAGACGTGTCAAATCCCCTTCACCCGCTGCTAGTGAGCTAGATTTGCACCAAGCAAAAGACCGACCAGCGGAAACATTACCTCTTTTTTTTTTAATGTTTTGTCAGTTGCCTAGACGTGTCAAATCCCTTCACCCGCTGCTAGTGAGCTAGATTTGCACCAAGCAAAAGACCGACCAGCGGAAACATTACCTCCTTTTTTTTTTAATGTTTTGTCAGTTGCCTAGACGTGTCAAATCCCCTTCACCCGCTGCTAGTGAGCTAGATTTGCACCAAGCAAAAGACCGACCAGCGGAAACATTACCTCTTTTTTTTTAATGTTTTGTCAGTTGCCTAGACGTGTCAAATCCCCTTCACCCGCTGCTAGTGAGCTAGATTTGCACCAAGCAAAAGACCGACCAGCGGAAACATTACCTACCTTTTTTTTTTAAGTTTTGTCAGTTGCCTAGACGTGTCAAATCCCTTCACCTGCTGCTAGTGAGCTAGATTTGCACCAAGCAAAAGACCGACCAGCAGAAACTTACTAATTGATCTTGTAACTTAGACCTGCTTCAGCGCAGAGTTTCAAATCAACCAACTTTATCCCATTAAATAAAAAAATATATAATATGTAGTATATATATACAATATAGTAGTAAACAATACATATAATACAATATGTACAATAGTATATATAAATATATAACAATTTAAAAAATAAATATAATAATGATAATAAATAAATATTTGTCTTATTATTATTAGGTTTTTTTTTTCTCAACTTTTTTTCTCAACTTTAATTTTCCACAATAACATTTTTTTATCCACCTACTCCAGGCCAGAAACGATTTTTTCCTTTTCGATAACAAGATTCCTTAAATTTCCCAAACCTTTTATAGCCTAGCGATCGTTTAGACATCGATGTTCGAGTTTAAACTACCATTGTCAAAACATTATTTAGACTCGCTTTACAAAAAGTATCGTTTCCTCTAAGGCTAAGCACAAGATTTTTTTAATGGTTTTATATTGATTGATAGATTGCACAAACCTTGTAAAACCTGTTCGGCCTACCTGACACAATATTTCATTATTTGACATTAATTTACCTAGAAAACGTATCGTTACTCTTACACATTACTTTTACACATATCCAAATATTTAAACTGCTAGGTAAGCAATGTTCAAATATACATAATCTAAAAACTTTGTAACGTACGTTTTCGTAAAGTGATAATCACGATATATAATTAAGTATTGACGAATGAATTTGGTTATACCGTTTATACATTAAAAATAAACAATATTTTCTAACATTGTTATCGTTGTTAGGTTTAACCTAGAAAGCGAATAAGTACGCCGGGTTTCATATAATTAATACGAAATATTTAGCTACCCTCACAAAGTATTAATAAACAATACATCCGAGTATTACAAAAAAACATTACACTTTTTGGTAATCCCAACTTTGTTACAGATAAAATATTTTAAATCTGTTTGATCGTTTGACCGAGTATCTATTTTAGAACGTTGTAGGTACTTTTTGCTCTTACGATTTTTTTTATATATACGATATACGATTTAAATAAAATTATGTTAACAAATTGTAGGCCGTTTTAACACTGCTAAAGATGCCATTTTGGTATTACTATCCGATATACTATCACAAACTAATTCAAAGAATTGTTATTCACTAAAAGTTAATTTTGTACAACACAATCACTTTTTTTTTCAAGCATACTCACAATAAGAGTCCGCTTAAACGAAAGTATACAGAATTGCTTCTTATGTTGTCTCCGACGTTTTCTTTTTCGTTTCATAAGTTTTCTCATGACCTTCGTCAGGCGAAAACCTTTGTGATCGCCACTCCGGCATCGGTTGTATTAGCATCTTAGATACGTCATGTCGAACCGCGAAATGGCACAGAAGTAATTCCCGACCGAAGTAAGATCTCCAATGTTTGCTGATCCTCAGCCCCTCGTCATCCAAGAATCCTTATGGCCTTATTGATGACCATGGAATTCCCTTCGGGCATAGATGGTGGAGGAGACCACTGATCCAGTTCAATCAGCTTCAGCTGAAACGGAAGTTAATAAATTCCACTGAGTAAGTCACGTATAATTCGATAATAGTCTCGTATTTCTTATAGTAGTTCTAGTTGACCTGTTGACTTAATTTTTAATAACAAACACAAGATAAATTAAACACGTTGAATTGGACATTTGTTGTTATTGATAGTGGCATTCTGAAAGACTATTCATTTACAATAGTTTTGTTGGTTCAGCTTAACTTGACCTTTTATCGATTCTCCTTCCGGTGCATCGCAGGCTCGGCTACAGTGACAGTCATACCGGATCCGCAGACTCAGCTGGCATGGATGCGGTATTGCAACCGCTTGGTCCCCATCGCCATGACGACGCCGAATGGTGTAGTTCATACGTAGTTAATTAAACTTAATTCGTAAACCTTCGTAAACTTCGTAACTAGATATCACTCCGCCGTTTCCCAAACTACGCCTGGACATCGTAGAGATGATGGTACTTCGACGTATATAGCGATGGCAGCGTGATTTTCCCTGTGAATTAGGTTTTCAACATATTAGTAAAGTTTAAATCACACAAAATGGAATACAACAAATTAACAAATAAAATAACAAAAATGTGGGTATTTTTGATTTTATCGATAAAATATAGTTTCGGCAGTCAAACTGTCGATACGGAGGACCGGGATGATCCCACTTCTGATGATATATATTATAAGATTCTATAATTAAAAACCACTGAATTAATATAGTATAAATTATTTAATCGAACTACTTCATACTATTAATATGATAATATATTTCAATGCATTATTTGGATAAGTTTAAAGAAAAGAAAGATCTAAACAAATATATCATTTAATATAACAAAATGACTCCCGGTACATGAATATAATAAATACAGCAATATAGTTATTACTGTTTAATTATTTAGACACATTTACCAATAACTCAATACGGTGAAATACCCACCATAGTTATTACACATATAATAAACAATTAAAGTATAAGAATCACTTAACTTGCCAGTTCTCCAACACAGATTGCCTTTAATAGAGTCTTACAGCCTTATTTATAACATAATAACATCGACAGAAGCGCCAACGGCAGCTTCTGGAGATTAGTCATATTCACAACTTCAAACATCATTAAATATTTCTTAATAACAATATGATAGTACATAATCATTTTAAATGCCTAGGCATATTTATAACAATCTTATATCTTTCACACACATGGCTTACCTAATAAGATATGTAAATACAACATTTAATATCTTAAGGCTACTTCCGATAGCTCGTCAAATCAATATCTTTTACTACTTTTATAACATACCAGTAATAACAATGATATATAGATCTTAATTCGTAAATCTAATTATAACAACAATATTTATTGTTAATGTTATTATGTAGGTAAATAAATAATTACATATTTATATTACCTACAAACCAAATTACTATATAATAACAATCTTATATGTAGCAATACTACAATAATATAACAAGTGCATCCGGATAAAAAGCAGTTTGAAACTCTTACACTAACTTTTTTTGTATTTTTTTTTTTTTTCGTTGGAAAAATGCGTTTTTGCATCTTCACCCAGGCCAGGAAGGCGATGGCCGGGCGGTATGTGCGGCACCCGGCGACTGCCATTTTTAAGGTACCCCACTAAAAAACCAACGGCTGCCCACGTCGCTACAATGGGACGCCACGGGATCGCTTTCGCACTCACCGTGACGCCCCGGCGGAACTCCTCCATATAGGGGTACCCCGGGCAACCAGTGTACCCCTACCTCATAGACCTAGTGCAATGGCGAGAGAGGTCGCCCCCCCCTCTCACCTAGGCCTACGGCTGGGAAGGAATGGGCTGAACCCTTCTCCTTCCCAACCTCCAGCGCTGTAAATACAGCAACGGAACCACTCCACAGTCAACTCTGCTATCAGAGAAGTACCAGGAGCGATCCCGCGACCCTACACCACACGCGCTCCAGCGCACTCCTCCTACGACAGTCACGGAATTCCTCCCGGCGATGCTGGATACCTGAAGAGGAATCCATGACTGTTTCGAACCCCCCGCAACCAAGTGCGCCCCAGCACCGCACCTGGAGCAAAAAGTTCGGCCCACTCTACCCCACACGCCCATCATCAGACAGCCACGGGATACCTCCCGGCGATGCTGGATACCTGAGGAGGCACCCGCGACTGCCCCCGAAACCTCCGCCACCGAATGCGCCCCAGCACCGCAAACGGCAACGGAAATCCCAGGCACTGCAAAATGCCCAAACCATCTCCAGGTCCAAGCCTCCCTCCTGCAGACAGACCACCCCGAAAGGCAGCCTGCCCGCCAGCCAGCCATGAACCGGGCACAAACCCCCATGGCCGACCGACCTCTCGCCGAGTATTAGCCAACGGCTAATTCAAACCCGAAGGATCATATTAACCGTTGTTGCCCAGGGAGCACCGGCCCGTACCGCTTCCCCAACCGCTGCCTGCAATAGGTGGTCAACTAATTACAAATAACAATAAATAAAATATATATATATATGTCGGAGATAGATGCACATTAGTGACTTGTTCGTTCTTGATGGAATATTCTGGTACAGGATCCGAGGCGTAGGTCTCAGGCAATTAAACCACACACACAATATGACAATTCTTGTATTAAATGTAGGTAATCAATTCTCACAAATTACTTAGTAGGTATACAATTATCAGAGTTGCGTGAACTACCGATCCCGCCTGGGGGGTCCGAACTGTAAGGCTCTCACTAATCAAATCCTCCTCCGACTCAATGCGCTCCAATATTTAAAATGTCTCCGGTGCCCCTCCAAACGATTCCGGTCATCGTTACGTCACGATGTTCACACCCTACTGTCACAATGATATCAATTGAGTTACTAATTATCGCTAAATTATCGTGATCTACGACACGGCCATACTGACAAGTCACACGTCCTCGTGTGCATGTATCTCTATGGAGTGAGAATAACTATGTCCCCTCTGAGTGACGATAACCACGCCACCTACATCGAGTGACGATAACCACGCCACCTCCATCGAGTGATGATAACCACGCCACCTCCATCCAGTGACGATAACCATGCCACCTCCATCGAGTAGCTTTAGGATTCGCGGTTGTCCTGGGATGTAGGGTCTGAAATAAAACAAATAAGTCCAAGGATAACTTGCTCGGCTATTCTGACAAAACCAGTGAATGTCACGTCTCAGGTTTTTACTCTATATACACTCTTAACAAAAGGTGCGCACTACACCTTATTTACAACAGTTAAAAACTACTCTGATCATTAGATCCATCACTTTACTTTACAAAATCAACCATGATTTTACCAGACTTGCGTACTCAACTCAACTCAACACTTTTGCAATATGATACAGTCCATCGATCATATACAAACAACTACCATGAACCAGTCCTTCGGTCATGTATCTACTTTTGCAATATGATACAGTCCATCGATCATATACAAACAACTACCATGAACCAGTCCATCGGTCATGTAGATCACAAAACAGACCCATCGCCTACACGTGATACACCACACGTGAGGTGCGGTCAACAAGTATGAGTAGGCAAGCTATTATCTGTAGTGAATTCAATATCACTTTGCTCAACTAAAACATTTAGTTCCTGAGGGATCTTGTGATCGGAATGATTTGAAATAGACTTTCTAATAGAAAATTATTAATCATAACCTCTGATAAGATCTATAACGTACTCTGGACACTATGATCGTTGCCAGTTAGAATTACTGAGTTATTTAAATGTTACACAACAATTGTTTGCTACACATTCTGTGATCAGAGAACTCTCAGCACAAGAACCAAAACAATATGAAAATGACTCACCAAAGTCCTATAGTACCATTAAGGTAGCTTACGTGATCACTTCAACCCTTCTTTCTCTGTGGCTGCCTGCCGCTGGCACTGTATCGAAACTACTCGTACCCCTGTTGCACCTGTGCCTTTACAACTTATTGAAAAAGAAAAAAAAAAACAGTTATAATAAGTTGAACATCATAAATCAAAATAAATGACCACTCAATTAAAGCCTAAAGCAATCAAGCACCACTTTTCATTACATTTTAAGCCAAAAATGTATTCTAAAAACATCATAAAACACAAAGCATGAATCTTATTCGTCACATATGGCTTTTCACTAAGCCCTACCAACAAACCTCCTGTTTGTTTCATGGCATTGCATTTAATTCCGAGTCCCACGGACTCCCAATTGAACTAAGATTCACTACTATCACTTTTACTCGAAGATTCAATCGCTTTTACTACAACCTCTACTTCAAGTGGTACTTAACCCTCTGGCATCGCTATATATCAAAAACAAAGGTTTTTTTAACTTTTTCTATCATAAGCTCTAAAAATGAAACTTTTGCAACCCTGGTCATTGTACAATTTGTCGCGTGTTAAACTTTATCTATGGCATCTTACCCCGATCGAATATTTCTAGTCGCTGTTGCGGAAAACATTTACAAGACGTAAATAATAAGTTCTTACTTTTGCTAAATTAACTAACCGCTTTATTTTACAGCATTTGGGCCTTGATCGGCAATAATACGCATTCACAATATACGATTAATTAATAATTGTAAGTTCGCCCGTGATTCCTACACATGTAGGTAGACAAGAAATAAAATATGCCGAAAATCGAATTACATTTTTTTTTTAAAGTCTTGTCTGGTCTTAATCGGTTGAATCTTTAGAGCTATCGCGTTACCATTGTTTTCCGAATTTAAAACCAAGTTCTTTGTCAAATTAATTATCCGTAGCACTCAAGTTTACGAAAATCCGGGATAAAATAATTTCTCGCCTTATGATAATACGTAGCAAAGGGACGTTAAGTTAAAGTAAAATAATTTTCGATCAAAAAAAACATCGTGAGGGTTGATTGCTAATCTCAATACCGGTCATTGCAATAACAATAATAAAGTGCTTACCACTATATTTGAACGCTTAATTTTCTTTAACTAGCGAGTATTTAACGCAAAAATTGGAAGTTAATCGAAACGAATTCACCTTTATGCTGTGACGTATCCGATGGTAGATAAATTGCTCAGACCTCAACGCGTTGCTCGCACCGTACTTTACCAGTACCGCTGCCATAGCTGCCATCGCCACGACCGCCGTCACGACCATCAGCAACATCAGCACCATCAGCGCCATCAGCGCCTTCAGCGCCATCAGCGCCGCTCCGTCACCGATAGCCGCGCCACGCCGTCATCGCCAGTCGCGCCGGTCCGTTACCGCCAGCCGCGCCGCGCCGTCACCGCCAACCGCGCCGCGCCGCGCCGTCACCGCCATCGCCCCGCACCATTACCGCCATCCGCGCCGCGCCATTACCGCCATCCGCGCCGCGCCATTACCGCCATTCGCACCGCGTAGTCACCGCCATAATTTGTCACTTCTTTTCTTTGTTCATCAGCATCGATTTCTTCTTTCATAAAAACTTCTCTAGATTTTTTTGATATGTGGGTAGATTTCAATTTTGAAGTTTCGAGATAACATAAATTTATTTTGATTGATTGATTGATTGATTTACAACCATTGATTCATTGTATTGATTCTGGAACTTCATTGTTATTATCTTGTAGTGTGCGTTTCAAATAATAAAATCACTTCATTTCTTGCTTGACGTGATTTGTAGCTTCAATAAACTTATCTTGCGGGTAGTTGGTGGTTGTAATGCCCGAGTGAATCCCACTTCTGATGTCGGAGATAGATGCACATTAGTGACTTGTTCGTTCTTGATGGAATATTCTGGTACAGGATCCGAGGCGTAGGTCTCAGGCAATTAAACCACACACACAATATGACAATTCTTGTATTAAATGTAGGTAATCAATTCTCACAAATTACTTAGTAGGTATACAATTATCAGAGTTGCGTGAACTACCGATCCCGCCTGGGGGGTCCGAACTGTAAGGCTCTCACTAATCAAATCCTCCTCCGACTCAATGCGCTCCAATATTTAAAATGTCTCCGGTGCCCCTCCAAACGATTCCGGTCATCGTTACGTCACGATGTTCACACCCTACTGTCACAATGATATCAATTGAGTTACTAATTATCGCTAAATTATCGTGATCTACGACATATATATATATATATACAGGGTTATTTGTTATTAGTTGAGCACCTTTTGCAGGCAGCCCCTCTACATCAATCCTAACAACATTTGTTCTACGACTTTTTAAAATTAATAGTTTTAAAAATTTAGTTTTTCCCATACAAAATTTATTTATTGCCTCTGAACGTGCATTAAACTTGAGCAAAGAGAGGCCATGCAACTTGTCAAAATATATGCCAAGGCCACGTGCATCGGGGCGCGGGGTGGCGGGGTGACGCTGCGGCGGCTATGCACGTTAGAACTTGATCATTTTCTAAGGTGTAACAAAAAATAGCATCGTTTTCCACTTTTATTAATTAAAATATTTTCTACAATAGTCGAAACACATATTGTCTAACTGTTTAAGAATCTAATGAAAAAACAAAATCTCCAATAGATGTTGTCCACAAGATGAATGTCTCAATATTTTTATTTGGTTTATGAAATAAGGGCACTGTAACGAAACCAAATAAATATTATTTTTACAAAACAATAACTTCCAAAACAATAACTTCTCTTTAACTTACTTTATACATATCATATTATCTCGTTTGTTAATATTTGCATCATGACAATAAAACAATAAGTTACTTACGAATTTCTTTACGAAGTTCCTAGAAATTGCAGTCAATCACAAATAGAAGCGTCGGTATACAGAAACAATCCAGGTAGTTAATATAAAATATCAGTAATACTACACACTTTCATCACCATAAATCTCAAGAGATAAATGAAATATCAATTATCAAATAACAAAGATAATAATATCAAATTACAAATTACTTGAAATTTAATTGGTATTGACACCAACTGTTGGTGTTACCATTAATTAAAAACATCACCGTAAAATAGTAACAGTATTTAAAATGGCTCCATCTTGTGATCCCAACTATAAACTTCATTCAGATATCCGACAAAATAAAATATTAAGAAACACCAGGAGGAATAGTAGGAAGTTTATTTAAATTACGTCTAAATTGGCCTTTCCTCGTTTATGATATTAATAAAACTGAAAAAACGAAAACTTTAGTCTTTATTAAATATAAGTGTGTGTATTAGTGTACACTTGTAAAAAGTGAAACTTCTTTATGACATGTAAATATAATTCACATTTTCTTTTAAATGTGACTTAGAAATAAAGATGGCGCGTAACAGAAAAACGTCATAATTTTCATTAATATTAATTAATTAAAACGTAAGAAGTGAATCGACTGTTTCTGACGTATAATATTCCCATAGAAGAAACACATAAGTACCATAAAAACAGACAAATGTACACAATCCACTTTAAAAATAATAACTTTAGGCTTCTTAACATGTTGGATCGTCACTATATCACAAATAAAATTATTTTTCATCATGGTTTCTGCTGTTTCGAGTTGTTGTTTGTTCTAGGTATAGCAAAACCGACCTTGTAAAGATCAGGACCCCAATGCTCCATTTAGAGGTAGTGCTTTTTCAGTCTTAGCTTGAAAGATCTGAAAGATTGAATTCCATAAAATTCCTCTCTCGGAAGGGAATACCAAAGTTGAGCAACGACAACGGTAAAAGAATTGGAATAGAAGGTGGTATGAGGTATGAGGCACTTCTAGAGATTTTAGGGTGACATACGAATGATGTGTTCTTGTTCTTGGAACGGGTGTTTGAATACGTTCACTTAAGTAAGAGGGAGAGGAACTATTTACTACATTGTAAAGGAGTGATAGTATATGCACATTAAGGCGAAGGCGTATACACATGATTAAATTTGCACAATCCGTAGATAAAGCGGATTGTCAAATTTTAGAGGTGTTCGAGTCTATTCAGCAGCTCCTCAGATGTATCTAAATAGCAGACGTCAGCGTAATCAAGAAGCGGTAGAAGAAGAGTTTGAGCTAACATTATTTTACTTTTCAAAGGAAGAAAATTCTGCAACCGTTTAAGAGAGTGTAGCGAGTAGTAAAATTTTCTGCTTACTTCGTCAAGTTGTGCTGTCCATCAAAGATCACAGTCCACAATAATCCCGATATTTTTGGTTTTGTCAGAGAATGGTATTAAAATGGAATCATAAGACAAAAAAGGTAGGTCAGTCCTATTTATTTTGTGTCGCAATTGCTTATTACCTACAATCAAGGCTTGTGACTTAAGTGGTTTAATCAGGAGGCCGTACTCCTCAGCCCACTTCTTAATCATCCTGAGGTCATTATTAAGAGCTTCAAAAGTAGTAACTAGATCGTTAATTGTGGTGTGTCGATATAGCTTCAAATCGTCTGCATAGAGATGGTATTGACATGAAATTACTTTAGAGATTTCGTTAATAAATAGTGAAAAGAGAGGAGGATAATACACCGCCTTGCGGTACACCTGAAGAGATGTTTGTCCAGTCTGAGAAGTCCTCATCCACACAAACTATCTGTCGGCGTCCACGTTGATAAGAAGAAAACCATTTGATTGCGGGAGATAAGACATTAAGAGAGTTTAATATGCTTAGCAACACGTCAAAGTCAACTGAATTGAACGCATTGCTGAAATCTAACAATATAAGAGTTGTTAATTTTTTATTGTCCATGGCATAGCGAACATCTTTGGCTTCTTTCAGTAATGCAATAGTAGTACTGTGTAAAGAACGGAAAACGGATTGGAAAAGATTAAGTAGATTATTGGCAGTTAGGAAAGACGTAAGTTGTTTGTATACCCCTTCTTCCAAAAGTTTGGATAAAATGGAGATAGGGCGAAATTGTGAAAAAGTAGTAGGATTAGAAGTTTTAGGTAGTGGAATAATATGAGCCAATTTTCAGGCATAAGTTTAGCATGTGGTAATGACAGAAAAGTTTAAAATATGGGTAATTAACGGGGTTATAATATCTAGGATAGGAAGAAGCATTTCCCGACCAATATTATCACCACCAACTGCTTTTACGTACGAAATAAGCCACGGCGCAGGTAGGTGTGTGACCCTTACAGGTTTTAGTGGCGCATGGAAATCATATAAACTAGTAAGGGTTTCGTTAAAAGAATCTACCTTTTCGTCTACAATAGATGCACTATAAACGGCTGACCAGTCCATGTAAGAGCCATAACGATGCAAATTTTTCGAATTAATCATCTTAAGATTACGCCGCAGAGTTATCCTCTTCTTAAACTTGGGAACTGATAGGTTGTAACGAAGACAGAGAAGGTCATGGTAAGAAAAAGACGCAGTCAGTTGACCGTGTGCTAGCACTTTCCCTGGTCTTAAGACCATGATAACGTCTTGAAGAGAAGCCTCAAAAACTGGGCAATAATGTGTTTGCAGAAAGAGGGAGAATAGACATACTATATAAAGATATAAGTGATTTTTTTCTTTTTGATCTATAGTATTTTTTTAAGAGACATGTGTTTAGGTCCGTTAAAACCGGTGAAAAATTATGAAAAAGGAGATCTGGATCATTGAAATAACTAATATTCAGAGATCGACTATATACAATGCCAAGAAGAAGTTTAGAATGTAGGGTGGTAATTTCAAGAAACATATACTCAAGATGGTCAGGAAAACTGCTGAGGGACTGGCTGATGACGGTAACGGTATGCTATCTCTGAGGTAAATACCTACGCCTCCACCCATGTTAACGGTGCGATCATTTCGTATCAGTAAAAAACCAGGAAGTTCAAATTACACTTCCTCAACATTCACAGAATATTAATATTGTTGCTGCAAAAATCCTAGGTATAACTTTTGTTGCCACTCTCCATACTTTTTTTTTATATGATCTGGGGCAATGCTTGACTACATGCCACCTGTTGGTAAGTGGAATGTAGTCTTAGGTGGTAAGGCGCGTTGCCCTAAAACCTATTCACTCTCCTCTTGAAGATACCCACATTATATTTGGCCGGAAATTACGACGCAGGCAAATTGTTCCAGTCCTTCGTTGTACGCACTAAAAATGAGGAAGCAAAGATCTTCATTCGGACAGGTGGAATGTCCACAGCAGAAGGATGAAAACCTGCCGTGCATCGGGACGTCCGGTGATGAAAGGGGGACGGGGAAATTAAATTGTGTAATTCCTGCGCACACTCACCAAAATGTATCCTATAGAATACTGAGAGGCTGGCGATTCTACGTCTGTGTTCAAGGCTTTGGAGGTCAGCTTCGACCAATTCGGGATCGCCTATAAGCCTCTTTCCTCGCCTCTCAATTGAGTCCAGAACCGCAAGATGAGACTTTGCGGCACCACCAGATATGTGACCACAGTACTCTACACACGACCAGATCTGTGCTTTGTATAAAACAAGAAGCTGTCCCGGTGTAAAATACTGTTGGACCTTGGTAGAACGGCAAGCTTTCCTGCTGCTGCTCTTGCTCTGGACTCAATAAACCGACCAAAGTTGAGGTTCGAGGAAATCTCTAAGCCTAACAACTGAAGCCGGTCACTGATATATTCTGGAAAGTAGAAGCCAAGGTGAAAGGGTTCCTTTTTACGGTGAACAGACAAGATTGGCATTGCCCCATGCGGAGACTGCCTGAAGTTTGTCATTAAAACATTGCACCATGGCTTCTCTTTCAGACTGTACTTGATCTCGACTAGCCCGAGTACTCGGCAGATATCTTTCTACTGTGCTGTCGTCTGCATACCCATAGATACTGGGCTTCAACAGATCATTATTGTGCAGCAGAAAAAGAGTTGCAGAAAGAAGGAACCCCTGAGGCACTCCGGAATTTATTGTCAAGGGTTCCGAGGAACACTCGGAGATATCTCTGGATCAGAAAGTCCGTTACCCAGCCGATCAGACCAGGAGATATACCGTACACTGAAAGCTTGCTTATAAGGCTCGCATGCCAGACCCTGTCATATGCCCTCGAGACATCGCCGTCTCTCAGGAGAGACGACGACCGCTTCTCCATTCTTCTCGATAGCTTCGCCTAAAATGTGTGTATTATACACTAGGAGGTCCCCAGTAGACTTATTACGGCGAAACCCATACTGTCGGTCACTGTGGAGATCGTTACCTTCTAGGTATGCTAGTAGGCGCGAGTTCAATTCACGCTCTATAATCTTGCAGAGTATGGAGGTGATTGAAATCGGTCTGTAATTGACAGGGTCGGCACGGCTGCCTTTTTTGGGCACTGGTTGAACATTAGCTTCAGCAAGCTTCCCGGATTTCGGCACTATTCCAGTCATGAAAGAGAGGCGATACAGACGTGTCAGTACAGGAGACAACTCAGCTGCGCATGTCTTGAGTAGAATGGTTGGTATACCATCAGGACCACTGGCTTTATTCACATCTAAACGACACAATACACTCCATACCTCTTTGAGGTAGAAGTTGAGGAAGAAGTTCTGGAGAAGCATTGCCAGTGTCTAGATGCGAATTATCAGCAAACAGAGAAGCCATTACATTCGATTTCTCTATTGCTGTGTCGTCTAGGGATCCATCCGGCTTCAGCAGAGCAGGCAGTGAGGGTTGGCAGAAATTCGACTCGATCGCTTTCGCAAGAGACCAGAAAACTCAACTGCCAGTTAGTCTGACCGTTAATAAAGGAAGAAATTAAAATGCAAGTAAGTTAACAAGGCAAATAAAGAAATTACAATATCGAATGGTATAGTCCTCAATGATTAACTTCGTAATATATACACTATCAACGTACGTGCAACGGTTCCCCGACGCGACGCAATGAATCCAATAAGTATTACATACAAATATTATTTTTATTCTTTTTAAAGGTCTTTTTGTATCGGGGGTTTTTTAAATTATTCATTTAATTTTTTGGTATTGGTGTCACTAGTCTAGTGTAGTCTGCCCTAAATTAGGAAATGTATTAGTTTGAATTGACATATTAATAACTTTTGTAATCATGGGTAAAGTGTTAGACAAGGTCAATAAGATCATATCTAACGAAATGCCATTAATACCAATCGCGTTAGATTTTAGAGAGCGCAGTATTTATAAAATGTTGCGTGCTTCTGTAGGGGATAGTAAGAAAAGTGCTGTACTATATCTAGTCTTGCCATAAATATTGTAACAAAGAAAAAAATAATTATATTTTTAAAATTGCAAGTAACATTTATAACTTTTACAGTGTGTTAGTTTAATACACAAATATAAAACAATTAAAAATGTAAAAAGCTTATTCGAAATGCTGTCCATTCTGCAATATAGTCCTTTAAACGTTGACGTATGTTATCAATGCAAGCACGCGATCTTCCATGGAGAAATTCTTCACTGCCAATCATATGGATTGTTTTAGGGACTCCAAATTATCATGGCGCTTAGAGCAAGTTGTAGTCTCCAAAACTGACCATAAATCATAATCCAGTGGATTAATATCGGGACTAGACGACTGCCAGTCTTCAGCTCTGAAGAACGAGACCTTCGTTTCCAACCAAGACCGCGTGGAGCTCCATAAAGCTAGCAAACCCAAATTAGCAGAACCGAAAAAAAAATTACCATAATTTGGTGCTATTTATATACCGCCATAAAAAAAATTCGATCGTTTTTTGACGTGACAACGTCTTAAATTAGGTTAAGCTGGGAGTCACTTATGAAAAAGTGTAACGCCCGGTAACGTAACGATGAGTCACCGAACGAGAGAGAGGCCCGCCGAATGCCTTGCGTCTCTCTCCCACTCAAACATGATCGGTCCGCCGAGCAATGTTTTGATTTTCAAATTGATTCTTTAAAATTACAAATATTAAGAAAAAGTGTCAGATATAAGAAAACTTGATTTAAAATGAGTTGAGCAAGAATTTTAACATCTAATTTAAGTAAATGTTTTAATTTTCAACTTCATTATTTACAATTACAAATTTTAATTAATTTCAAATTTATTTAGCAAAAATTTGAACCTTCGCGTCGATCTGAATAAGTGTTTTGATTTTCAAATTAATTCTTTAAAATTAAAAATATTAAAATATATAAAAACAGAAGTGACGTCACATAACATTATCTGTACTTATTATTATTTAATATGTAGGCCAGTACATGTGACCATACTTGGTAGACACAATTGGAAATAGTATTTTTTTATAACTGAAAAAAATAAATATATAAAATACTGGTAGCAAACAATAACTTCAATGATCGATATCTACGCAACTACATAATTGATGTATCGAAAAAGTCTGTAAATAAATTTTGTAAAAAATAATAACATCAATAATATAATATAAAATAAATAATATATAAAATGATTTTACGTGACAACGTCTTCATCGTCCTATCCTCAACAAAATCACTTAAATTATTAAAATATTGTGCAATTTAATAATATTCATATCAATAAATATTCTACCGAGAAAAAGTTATTTAGAGCATAGATCACAAATTGTTGAGGTTACTCGCGGAGATGGTTCGAAACATTTTTCTAAATGTAAAAGAGTTTCAACTGGCGTGCCACAGGGTTCTATTTTGGGTCCTGTGTTGTTTACTCTTTACTGCGCAGACATAGTCAATAATATAAAACATTGTAAACATCACATTTATGCAGATGACATACAGTTGTATATGTCTTTTAAGCCGGAAAACATGGACGTCGCTATAAAAAGGCTTAATGATGATCTCAAAAGCATCGCTTTATGGTGTAGTTCTAATAATCTTGTTTTAAATCCGAATAAGACCAAATATATGATTTTGGGGACTACATCACAAAGACAAAAAATTTTAAATCTATCTTCCGTGGAATTGCAAGACACAAAAATAGATCGAGTTACTGAGGCAAAAAATCTTGGAGTTATAATAGACGATAATCTAAGATTTGAGAGTCACGTAAAGAATACCGTCAGAGCATGCTTTTATCGCCTCAAACTCCTCTATCGTATACGAAAATATTTAAATATAAAAGTGCGAATCACAGTATGTGAGGCTCTCATACTGTCTAAACTTAACTACGGTGACGTTGTATTTGGTCCGAGACTATTCTCGCGTACTAAGTGCCTCATTCAAAGAGTACAAAATGCGTGCGCGAGATTTTGTTTCAATATTCCAGCTCGATCACACGTAACACCGTTCTTAAACACCGCAAGAATTCTTAAAATGGATTACCGCAGACAACTACATTTTGCCACTTTATTGTTCGGTACCATTAAATATAAAATGCCACCGTACCTATACCATAAATTAAAATGGGTCGGTGATTCACGATCTACTCATGAGACCAGAGCTTCAACATATATGCTTAGCATGCCTAAGTTTAATTCAGCCGCCTTCCGAGGTATGAAGCAATTTTTATACCCTTAATGGAATATTATTCCGAAAATTTTTAGTTAAATGTGTATAATGTGAAAAAAAGTTTCACTTTTACGGTGGTTTCATAAAACCACACAAGTTTTTTTCTCTTTGTATTTTTTTTTTTTTGTACTTTTTTATTTAATGTTTTGGTTATTGTTATTATTATTTTTTTAATGTATGTTGTCCAAATAAAGTTGTTTGATTTGATTTGATTTGATTTGAAAAAAGACGTGGTCACGTAAATCTTCGCCCGTAAAACCGACTTTACAGGCAACCATATTTTTTTTAAATAATTACTGAAGTTCAGCTACTTTGAAATCAAGCTAGCTGTACCATTGAAAATCAGCGATAAAAACCAAAAACCAAACGCAGCAAAATTTAGTGCTATTAATTTGATAATTAATTACCGCCATAAAAAATGTTTTGCTCTTTTTTTTAAAACAATTACAACGGTTCAGCTATCTTGATATCACGCTGGCTGAGCTAATTATTAATTAATTGCTAATTGATTACTGTGTTGAAACATAATTTGCTCCTTCCTTTTTAACATTAATAACAATAGTTTCGTTTTTTGTAACGCTTCAGACCGTTTTCGTTTACAGTACAGTCGCACCAAAAAGGTATAACGCAGGTAGAAAAAAGACTAAGCCGGATAAAACAGAACAGGTGACAAAATGCAACCTAGTAAAGTTCAACTATTAAAAGTAATCTTTGAAGATCTCAATGGTTTATCCAAATCTTAACGTGTACTGTTTATGAAAAATAAAAATGCTCTATAAACGAGGACGAAATCAAAAATTAAATTTTGGATTAAAGAGAAATGTCAAAGAAATCTTATGAAGAACTTAGTTTTTTTTATGGAAAAAGACTTTTCTGGTATCAGTGAAGGAATGAGCACCGCAATTTTTTCGTATAATTTAATTTCCTCTTATTTAATGAGCAATAATGAACCGCGAACTCGTTTCTTATTTTTTTTACCTAAACTGTTTATTTATTGATTTAGAATGAACAGAATGGCGTTTTTATCTGTTATTCAACAAAAAATACTAATATCCTGTCCGAGAGAGCGAGAAGGATTTAATACAAAAATTGCGAGACTCAACGTTGCACTGTACCGAATTAGAAAATGCATGTTTATCGCGACTTTTTAGTGATTTAGCCAGCTTTATTGCAAAGTAGCTGAACCGCTGTAATTGTTTTAAAAAAAGAGCAAGAAATGTTTTTATGGCGGTAATTAATAAGCAATTAAATAGCACTAAATTATGCTATAATATTTTTTGTTCTGATAATTTGGGTTTGCCAGCTTTATGGATCTACTGCGTGGACCAAGCTTTATGAGACGGCGCCGAGTCTTGTTGGAAAGACCATACTTGGTATTTGTACATGATGTTATTAAGGGGCTTAATTACCTTCTCAAGAATGGTATCTTGATACACTTGTGCCGATGTTTTGATACCTTTTTCACAAAAATAAGGCTCAGTCACACCTTCATAGCTAACACCCCACCAAACCATCACTAAATGTCTGTCTGATAATGCCCACGTTACACTTCGTCAACTAATTAGGAAGCTTCCTTATGGCTTTGAGCATAAATCAGGTCGTTTTGTTATTAAAATGTTGCTCAGTTCTAAAAATTTTCTCATCCGTAGACAATTCTTTTCTACGACCTCCCTTTGCGTATCGCTTCGGTAGTTGTTTCGATTTTACCACCCTATTCATCTTTAATTTATAAGTTAACAAATAACCAGTGTAACAAATAACCATAACTGCAAGTAGTAAGTCATCTCTTAAAATCCGCGACATGGTTCTAGGTGTTATCTTCATTTCTCGAGATAAAATGTTTTTTGCTTTCGGACAGGATTTCTTCAATTTTTTTCCTTTACTGCTTTGACCACTTTTTTCGTACGAACAACAAATCCAAAGGCCAGGCCAGATCTTTCTGTCACAAACAAAGGAAGTCTCATTGTACCTATTAATAGCCCGGTACACACATTTGACTTAAATACCAGCTGTTCTTTTTGACGGAGACGCAGATACAATGTCCTTTAAGCGCTGCGCACCTGGATTATGCCGGATACACGTTAGAGCACAACTTTCGCTCACGTGCCGGAGTCTGCGTGTACGCGCGGAACGTCCTCTGTATTCAGCATCTCCGTCACCTAGAAGACTCCACTTTTTCTTCTTTATAATTATTTTTTTCTTTGTTATAATATTTATGGCAAGACTAGATATAGTACAGCACTTTTCTTACTATCCCCTACAGAAGCACGCAACATTTTATAAATACTGCGCTCTCTAAAATCTAACGCGATTGGTATTAATGGCATTTCGTTAGATATGATCTTATTGACCTTGTCTAACACTTTACCCATGATTACAAAAGTTATTAATATGTCAATTCAAACTAATACATTTCCTAATTTAGGGCAGACTACACTAGACTAGTGACACCAATACCAAAAAATTAAATGAATAATTTAAAAAACCCCCGATACAAAAAGACCTTTAAAAAGAATAAAAATAATATTTGTATGTACTTATTGGATTCGTTGCGTCGGGGAACCGTTGCACGTACGTTGATAGTGTATACAGGGTTATTTGTAATTAGTTGAGCACCTTTTGCAGGCAGCCCCTCTACATCAATCCTAACAACATTAGTTCTACGACTTTTTAAAATTAATAGTTTTAAAAAAATAGTTTTTCCCATACAAAATTTATTTATTGCCTCTAAACGTGCATTAAACTTGAGCAAAGAGAGGCCACGCAACTTGTCAAAATATGTGCCAAGGCCACGTGCATCGGGGCGCGGGGTGGCGGGGTGACGCAGCGGCGGCTATGCACGTTAGAACTTGATCATTTTCTAAGGTGTAATAAGAAATAGCATCGTTTTCCACTTTTATTTATTTAAATATTTTCTACAATAGTCGAAACACATATTTTTGTATAATATCACTTTAACGAAATAAGCATTTATTATCTAATTACAATATTTACACCTATTAAAAAGGAATAAATTAATTGAAATATTGTCTAACTGTTTAAGAATCTAATGAAAAAACAAAATCTCCAATAGACATTGTCCACAAGTTGAATGTCTCAATATTTTTATTTGGTTTATGAAATAAGGGCACTGTAACTTTTTCTGATCCTGCAAATATTTACGTTATTATTAAAAAGTTTCCCACCTAGTAATAAGAACTACTTTTCTATGTTTAGAAATTTGTAATACTTGATTACATTTATATTTATTTATATTCACTAAAAACATAACTATACTATCACTGTAGTAATTTAAAAATACTTTAAAATGTATGCAACCAGTTTGACCCTAAAATTATTTTGAATAGTAATTAATATAGCGTATTTTCTTTGAGAATTCGATAAGAAACCAAATAAATATTATTTTTACAAAACAATAACTTCTCTTTAATTTACTTTATACAAATCATTTTATCTCGTTTGTTAATATTTATATCATGACAATAAAACAATAAGTTACTTACGAATTTCTTTACGAAGTTCCTAGAAATTGCAGTCAATCACAAATAGAAGCGTCGCGTCGGTATACAGAAACAATCCAGGTAGTTAATATAAAATATCAGTAATACTACACACTTTCATCACCATAAATCTTACGAGACAAATGAAATATCAATTATCAAATAACAAAGATAATATCAAATTACAAATTACTTGACATTTGGTTGGTATTGACACCAACTGTTGGTGTTACCATTAATTAAAAACATCACCGTAAAATAGTAACAGTATTTAAAATGGCTCTATCTTGTGATCCCAAGTATAAACTTCATTCAGATATCCGACAAAATAAAATATTAAGAAACACCAGGAGGAATAATAGGAAGTTTATTTAAATTATAAGTTTAATATTTGAGCTTATTTTTTCTAAGTTATAACACCATGCTCAGTCCATGGTGTTAAAACTTTAAATGAAGTTTTTGTTCGAGATCCAAAGGTGGAGGTCCTATTTTAAATATTGTTATTTAATATTTTACAGTGATGTTTTTTAATTAATGGTAACACTAATTCTCCAAAATTATTGTAATTTGACATTCTTATTTTTGACAATGTGCGCAAAGTCTGCTATTGATAATTGAATATTCCGGTGGTGGTTGGTGAATAGTTAATTTTTAGGTGTGGTCTTTGTGTTGGATGCGAAGGGGACTGCTTTGAACGGTATGTGCGTGATGTCTAACGGCATCCTCGAGATTTTAATTTAAGAGGTAATTTGGTAGTAGGTAGGTATCGCGACGTTCTTTGGTCTTAGCAAACTTACTTCTTTAAATTCA
The DNA here is from genome assembly GCA_959347355.1 of Napeogenes inachia. Lineage (NCBI taxonomy): Eukaryota > Metazoa > Arthropoda > Insecta > Lepidoptera > Nymphalidae > Napeogenes > Napeogenes inachia. Next base: position 320,520 of record OY365796.1, on the reverse strand, counting down.
CAAATTGAGGTGAAATGTAACAATCTGAATAAATTGTAAGATGTTATTAATTTCCTAGTAAATTTAATTTCAATTTGACCGGCTAATAAAAAAGGGCGGGGAAGTTATAGTAGGTATTGTACATTCGGGTATAAAATTGTTTAATTGAAAATAATAAAACTATCTTAGACACAATATTATTACCATATTATTCGAAATAAAAAAAAAAAGTTATAATAGTATTAGGTGCGTGGTACGTTACAAATTTCGTGCAGCGCTAGACTGCCGCGACCTATACTTTAGACTGCTTACAAAATACAGAGTAATAAATAATCGAGGAAGCAAAAATTTTTTTGTTTCGTTTATTCTGAGTTATTTATCAAGATTTTTGAAAAGTCGTAGAACAAATGTTGTTGGGATTGATGTAGAGAGGCTGCCTGCAAAAGGTGCTCAACTAATTAAAAATAACCCTGTATATTACGAAGTTTCGATATTGTAATTTCTTTATTTGTCTTGTTAACTTACTTGCATTTTAATTTCTTCCTTTATTAACGGTCCCCCGACGCAACGAATTCAATAAATACATACTAATATTATTTTTATTCTTTTTAAAGGTCTTTTTGTATCGGGGGTTTTTTAAATTTTTAATTTAATTTTTTTTCTGCTTTTTAAAGTTATGTAACTAGTTTCTGAATTGTACTAAATGAACCTACAAATACACAAAATTTTCAATTGTTTAAGTAGGAAAGATTCGTTTCTTTGTTTGAATTGAAAGGCCTCCGAAAGCTACGGGACCGATTTTTAAAAAAAATCTTTTATTATTAGAATTCTATATTATGATGTACAAAGGTTACATTTAATACGAGAAATATATATTATATTTAATAAAATAAGGATCCACGTGAAAGTTTCGACAGTGTAATAAATTATAAATGTTTTAAGTAACATGATTCATGACTTTTTCATATGGGTAGGTAGATAGGTAGGTTTCATATATACGAATATTAATAAATATAAACATTTAGAGTTAAAATGATTTACAATCACTTATGACACTATTATGAAGGGATTTATATTATCACTATCTGTTGCCCGTGATTCTTTATGACTACGATCATAACCAATATAAATATATTTTTACAGTCTACGTGGACGCAGACACGGGCAACAGCTATCCCTAATAAAGTACTTTACATGAGTAAGTAAGTGTAAAAACCCTTTGGCCCTCATAACAAGGCTTTTTTCCTATATAGCGGGCAAAATAGTAGGGGAACAGCTAATTATTGCATAAAAACCTCTACTCCGCACGAATAAAACGTCAATATCTTGAAGACGACTAATTTTATTTCGATCAAACATAAATAAAGACCATCTCGACGAACATAGCTTACGATTAAAAAAGACTGCATTCAAATCCGTTTACGCGTTTGGCCACAAACAGCTAATTATTGCATAAGAACCTCTCCCCCGCACGAATAAAACGTCAATATCTTGGAGACGACTATTTTTATTTTAATCAAACATAAATAAGAACTTTCTCGACGAGCATAGCTTTCGATTAAAAAAAAACCGCATGTAAATCCGTCCACGCGTTTGGCCGGAAATTTGCCACAGACAGATACACAGATACACATATACACAGATACACAGATCGACAGGTCAAACTTATAACACCCCTCTTTTTAGTCGGAGGTCTAAAAAGGACAATATTTGTTAAAATAAAGACCTGCATTCAATTAGCATATTGCCTTGCTTGTCTAAAATATTAGAAAGAATTGTGTGTAACCAGTTAACAAATTTCCTATAAACTCATAACATCTTATCTGATTTACAATCAGGGTTTCGTAAAAATCACGGCACCACAACAGCCTTACTAGATGTAATGGATAACGTGCTACGGGCTCAGGACTTGGATGAGAGTACGATACGTGTACTATTGGCTTTTGATACCCAAAATATATCTTTACTAATATCTAAGCTAAAATATTATGGTTTCAGTCCGGATGCTCTTAAGTGGTTTATCTAGGAAACCGCAAACAAATTGTAGAAATAATCAATGAAGACGGTTCAAGGGACCTCTCTGATTGTAAACCTTTTCATAGAGGAACACCTCTAAGGGTCTATTTTGGAATCAATTATATTTTCTGTGTATTGTGCTGATATAGTGGATTGTATTAAATATTGTAAGTATCACATAAATGCTAACGACATCCAAATTTATATATAATTTAAGCCTACAGAAGCCAGTTTGGCATTTATAAAACTGAATCTCATTACTAACTGGTCAGATGCTCATTGTCTTATTTAAAATCCCAATCTAATCCAATCTAATCCAATCTAATATCTAACTTTCCTGGTATAAATGTTAAACAAAATTTGGAAACTGGATGTACTCAACTTAATCAGAGGGATTATTTGCCAAGCAAAGATTTGATATGGAAAATTGTAAATGATATGTTAACAGCCATGGACAAAAACTTTAATGCACAAATATTTTATAATAGTAATAGTGCTAAGGATGCAAACATTAAAAAGTTATGTAGGCAAATTGTAGGTTCTTTAATGTATGCTGTATTAAGCACTAGACCTGACTTATGTTTTCCTGTTAGCCAGTACCAAAGTTGTGCAAATAATGAGTTATTCAGTGTTTTAAAATGCATTTTAAGATATGTAGAGTACAGCATAAATTATAAGATATTTTAAAAGTGTAATGATGATACTGTTTTGCAAGGATTTTGTGATGCTTGTTGGGGATGAGATGTGAAGGATAACAAATGTTCATCAGGTTACATATGTGTTTTATATAATTGTCTAATATTATGGTGCTCTAAAAACAATCCTCAGTGAGCTTATCATCTACATAGTCTAGTGCTAGTAGTGATATTTCTTGGCTAATAAATTTATTGAAAGATTTCAATTGTAATAACATTTGTCCAGTTTCGTTGTTATCTGATAATCAATCAGCAATCATTAATGCAAAAACGGATACTTTGAAATGCAGCATGCTTTGAAAGCTTGTGGATATACGATATCATTTTATTAAAGGTTGATTTAAAGAAAATAAAATTTGTATTAATTACATAGTCAAGTCATAAGTTCTGTCACATGTGTATTATGAAATAATTTATACATGTTTATTATTTATGTAACCATTTATATAGCAAAATGAACTTAATAAAACATAGATTCTTATGGTAATAAGGTTTATTCAAAATTACCCCCGCGATTTTGGATACAGGCCTTCTATTTGCGCGGCCAGTCGTCTATTGCAGCACGAACGAGGTCCATGTCAATACTGGCGGCTCCCTTAATCAAGGAAACCTTGAGTGACTCCAAATCAGGATGAGGGTTTGAGCAGGCCTATTCCTCTAAGTGTTGCCATATCTTGTAATCTAAGGATTGAAATCTGGACTGGACCAGGGCCTGTCTTCGTGCCGGATGAAGTTGATTTCACGCGCTGCCAGCCAGTCTTGTGTGCTTTTCGCTCTATGAGCTGGCACAGAATCTTGTTGGAATACCCAGTGCCTGTTATTAACCATAGTTTGAGAAACAGGTGCCACAAGGACTGTATTTTGATACACAACTGCATTCGTTTTTACGCCTTTCTCACAAAAGTGTACCTCAGTTAAGCAACAATAAGAGACTCCCAACCAAACCATGAGCAAGGATGGAAAATGACCTCGCCAGACACGCGGAATACGGTTGCTCGCTTCTTCACTGCTATGTGCATACACTTTATCATTTTGTTTGTTGTAGCTCTCTTCCACGGTGAAATTTTTTTCATCCGAAAAAAGAATTTCCCGATGCTTTCTTCACGCGTACCGCTTCAACAAAGCGCGGCATTTCTTCAGTCTCAGGTCCATTAAACGAGCGTCCAAACGATGTCCTGTTTTTCTTCGATATGCCCTAAGCCCTAAGTCTTCATTTAACACCCTTTTTACCGTGGTCCTGCTTAACCCCTTCTGAAGGGTCAACAGTTTCTGCTTACGTATAGGATTTGTCATATACTTTTTTTTTGGTGTCTTGGTTGGAATGTTTTTACATTGAGAAGGGGTGTTAAAATATGCTTACAATGTAATTACATTCATTCTTTTAAGTTGGTAGTGATATATATATAAGATTGTTCGTTATTTATATGACACCGTCAATAACACAATTGAGTTTCTGTAATAAGAGTTGTTTTATTTTTACATGTTAACAATGTGATACATAAGTGAATAGAAATTTAGATTTAAATTAACCTTACATACCTGTAATAAGAGAAACGACATTCAATGCTATTAAACACGATGTCAGTTTAATCACACTTTAATCATAATCACATATCCTTTAATAAAACTAATTAACCATAATTACCATAGTCTCTAATTTACACAAATGACAAGACGTCATTCATTCGTAATCTATGGGATAACTATTCTAATCTATAACTATTCGTAATCTATGGGTTCGAGGGAGAATTTAAATAAAATCATATTTTTCTTTACATCTCCCCTCCGAGAAAAGAAGACAGAATGGGTTCGCAAATAGTTTAAGAGTAGGCAGATGCAGGCGTTAATTTCGAGACGTGGTAAAACTTGAACTCTGACTTCTTTTGATCAGTGTTTACTTGGTAAATTGTGTTTGATATTTTTTCTGTTATCTTATAAGGTCCAAGTTTTATTTCATCAAGCTTCTTCCTATTTAGTTTGTTTCCGTTCTCTACAAAAACAGCATCACCAACTTTGAAGTCTATATGTCTTCGATTCTTATCATAAAGTAACTTGTTGTAGTTATGTGATCTGATAGTATTTTTTAAAGCTTTTACCCTGGCCTGGATTAAATCACATTCGGTTTTTTTTTGTTTCAGTTCATTTGGTAAAATGGTAACATCGGTGCCGTAAAGTAGATACTTTGGGGCATATCCAGTAATAGTGTGCTCCGTTTCATTGTAGTTTTTTACACAGTTGTGTGCTATAGTTGACCATGCAGTTTTCGTGTTATGCTCGTTTATTTTGCACCTGATTTTGTTTACCAAAGTTTGATTTAGTCTTTCATTTAAGCCATTTGAGAAAGGCGAGTTTACTGCTGTAAAAATAAGAGGAATATTCTTGTTGTCCAAAAAAGCCTTGAATTCTTTCGAATTTATACCGGGATATTGATCTGACAATATCAATTCAATATCATCAATTTCTGCACAATTTTTTATAAGCTTGATGAAATCGTTTGCCTTTTGAGTACTAGATGTCAGAATGTATGCATATCTAGTAAAACGATCTGATAATAAGTGTAAGTATTTCTTTGTTGATCTGGAACCTCCGAGTCCTCCAATGGTGTCAATGGAGCATATTTGAAATGGTTTTGTAGCGGGGCCCAAGTGGGACATCAGTCCATATTTATTTTTTTCCCTTGATTTATTCTTTAGACATACTATACAACTGTCACAGATTCTTTTTATGTTTTTTGTCATGTTGTCTGCTGTATATACTGAGCTAATCATTCTTAGCATCTGTTTAGTTCCTATATGACCTAGATCTCTATGTATATTATTCATGAATTCAATGCTGAATTTCTCTGATAGAATGATTTTATCTTTTTTCTTGAATTTCCTGTAGAATACATTATTTTGTTTTTTTAACTTGTTTTTTCTGCATTGTATATATTCATTTTTAACTTGATCTTGTAAGATATCCTCTAATGTTATTGTGTTAACTACTTTTAACTGTTCTTCTTTATTATCCTCTGGTTCAAGAACTGGGTTTCTGCTTAGGCAGTCTGCTTCAATGTTGAACCTTCCTGGAGAGTATTTAATTTGGAAATCATATTGTGATAAGTAATGTGTTAAGTCACCCAATTCTTCATCTGTTCTAGACTTTATGTTCATATTTTCTAATGGTTTGTGGTCTGAAAAGACAATGAATTTTCTACCTATTAACAGATGCTGCCAGTACTGTACACATTCTTTGATTGCCAGGCATTCTAGATATATAGCTTTTTTTCTTTTTTGTACTTCATTTAATTTTTTTGAAAAATATGCAACTGGCTTTTCTTCCTTGTTTTCTTGTGGCTGTTTCAGAACTGCTCCTACTCCTAGTATACTAGCATCTGTATGTATGTGGATAGGTAGGTTTGGGTCAAAGATCGTTAATATTGGTTGAGAACATAATATTTCTTTCATTTCATCAAATGACACTTGGCATTTTTCCGTCCAGATAAAGGTTTGTCCCTTTCTCAGAAGATTGTGCAGTGGTTCTAATTTTATTGCTATATTTGGCACATATTTATGATAAAAGTTTATTTTTCCCAAGAACTGCCTTACATTTTTTTGTGTTTTTGGAGTGGACAATTTTTATAGATATTAAGTTGTCTTTCAGCGGTCTGACTGAATTATTCTGTATTACATGACCCAAGTATTTAACCCAATCTGCTGCAAAAGTACATTTAGAGAATTTTAGTTTCATACCTTCACTTACAATTGCTTGAAATAACTGCTTCAGGTGACTGACATGGTCTGAGAATGACCGTGAGAATAATAGAATGTCATCAATGAAACATACTGTGAACTCTCTAAGCTTATGCTTCCTTATAATATTACACATTATTCTCTGAAATATGGCTGGAGAGGTTTTTAAGCCAAATGGTAAACAGGTCCACTGGTAATGTCCTTCTTGAGTCACAAATGCAGTTTTGTGTCTATCTGTGACTCGCACAGGTATTGACCAGAATGCTGAATTTAGATCCAGTATAGAAAAAAACTTGTAATCTCTTGTTTTTACTATTAAGTCCTCAATAAGAGGGAAAGGCTGTGATTGAGGTACAACTATTTTATTTAAGTCTCTGAAATCAATGCACAATCTTGATCTTTTATTTTCATCTCTTTTGAAGGCTAGTGTGACTGGTGCTGCAAACGGGCTATATGATTCCTCTATAATGTTCTTTTCAAGCAATTTAGCAACCTGATTTTCAATCTCCTTCCTGTCTTCCAATGTGCAGCGATATGGTCTTTTACTGCAATACTTATCCATCAAAAGATCAATGTGAGCTTCATAGTCTGTTACTTTCCCTATGTCATATTTGTCTTTTGCAAACACGGTTTTGTTTTTTGATATTAAGTCATCAATTATTGCTTTTTTCTGATAATCTAGATGATTTATACCAATTTTGAAGTTTCCTTCTCTGAAATTTTCATTATAGTTTACTATATTCTCAAATTTTGTTTCCTTAGAATCAATATCTGTTTTAATAGTTTCCTTAGAAACTAATTCACTACCTTGTATAGGTATTTTTTGGTTAATTTTTAAGTTTTCATCTTGAACTAGATAGAACTCTTTTATACAATCTAGATTCTAGTCCAATTAAAAAATCATAATCAAAGTTTTTCTTGTCTATTACAAAAACATTAATCTTTTTCTCCACATCAAAAATAGCTATATCTAATTTGACCATTCCATTTGCTTTTCTAACGCCATTAATCGTTTTTAAATTAGTGTTGTTGGAAAGTCTGGTTTCCTTTTGATTTATCTTCAATAACTTTGAATTTATCAATGACACATTTGATCCTGAGTCATAGATCCCATAGACTTCAACATTTTTATTGAGTACTAATTTTACTTTAATTAATGGCGGCACTATTAGTTTTTTTGGTCTTCACACTGTAATTCACATTCTAATTCTGAATTGTTTATGAGTTTTATTTGCTTTTTTTCTTTTTCAGTATTTGTTCTTTCTTTAAACCAACAGGAATCTTCTGAATGATAGCGTACACCTTTCTTTAATTTTTCACAAATAGTACACTTTTCTTTAATTGACTTAGCGTCCTCTTTCCTTTTTATATATTTTTTTCTTATAACTAAGTGTTCTAATTTTCCAAGTTCATTAAATAAATCCTTAGCGTGGATGATCTCTTCTTTGTTAATTCTGTCTGTTATAAAATCTGGTAGGCCAGCTGCAATTATATCAATTAGGGTCCCTTCGTCTATTGTTTTTCTTTCTTCTAGTAAAAGTCTTTCTTTTTTAACCGCATATTCTAATAATGATCCTAATTGATACCTGTAAGATAGGGCATATTTGCTGGAAGTCCAACCTTTTTTGGTGAAGGTTTGCAGAAAACTTGATTTCCATTCTAACCAGTCAGAATCTAAACCAAACTTGATCATCATCGAAGAATACCAATCAGTACATGGTTTTTCAAGGAATAATCTTAAGATTTCAATTTTTTCCTCCTCTTTTATTATATTGAACCTTAAACATTCTTTTTCAAATATTTCCATCCACTGATATGCACTATTTCTTTTCCCATCAAATTTCTCAACCACAAATCTTTCTGCTAACTTTTTTAAACTTTGTTTTTCTTTGTTTTGTGTGTCTTCAACTAATTTTTCTAAAATTTTCACTATAGGGTTTTCTGAACTGTTTTTTCTGGCAAGAGTCAACTGTTCTTGAGTAGTTTCTTCTAGAAATTGGTCCTAAAAAATCATATTGCCATCCTCATCAAAATATGTTTGTAATATATCCTGTGTAATTTTTATCCAAACATTTCTAGTTTGATACCTTTTTTTTAGTGTATTTTTCATTGTAACATAGGTTTTTGTTGCTAGGATATGTTTGTGTAGCGATATTGATTGACATTCTTCAGGAATGAGGAAAACTTTGTCTTCATGTGTGGCAATTGAGGTTATCGCGATATAGTTGGACTTTCCGTCAGTTGTCTGTTTTACTTGAAAAGTAAATTTCAATTTCTCCATTTTTTTAATAACAAATGTCGTTTTATAAGATTGTTCGTTATTTATATGACACCGTCAATAACACAATTGAGTTTCTGTAATAAGAGTTGTTTTATTTTTACATGTTAACAATGTGATACTTAAGTGAATAGAAATTTAGATTTAAATTAACCTTACATACCTGTAATAAGAGAAACGACATTCAATGCTATTAAACACGATGTCAGTTTAATCACACTTTAATCATAATCACATATCCTTTAATAAAACTAATTAACCATAATTACCATAGTCTCTAATTTACACAAATGACAAGACGTCATTCATTCGTAATCTATGGGATAACTATTCTAATCTATAACTATTCGTAATCTATGGGTTCGAGGGAGAATTTAAATAAAATCATATTTTTCTTTACATATATATATTATATTGTGTAAATTGGCAACACTTCCTATGAAGACACATTGCCGTCGACATTCTGAAGTGAAATATATCTCTCATGTAACTTACAGGTTTTATTATTTATATCATCAAAATACAACGTTTGGCTGCTACATTGCCACAGATAGACACACAGATACACAGATCGATACTTCTAATTTATAACACCCCTCGAGTCGGGGGTTTATAAACGTTTTAAAATGATATCCAGTAGTTACAATACATTAACTTAACACTAGTCATAAGATATACTTTGGCATCGCTTAAGAAAAGAGTTTGGTTAGAATTCCGTATGCTTTCTTCACTCCAGGTGTTATGTCTTGTACGGGTTTATCATTAATAGATAGCCAAGTGCTACCACTTTCACCACATTTTATCACCTCGACCAAACTGGAGGCTGCAGAATCCACCCTTAAACAAGAAAAGTATGAATCAATCAAACTTACAAAAAAACATTAAAAAGCAGAAGCAACATTAACTAAATATTACTTTTGAAAGGTTGATTTTTTCAATACATCCATCATCGCGTTTTCAATGTTTTTGTCGAAGCATCCCGTCATATCTTTATGTAAAAGAGCCGTGTTGGTAACACCAAAACAAATTGTTATTACTCGGACCCCAGTTCTTGTGAAATATTGTGGTAACTAAAAACATATATTTAAAAATATTCAAAAATACAATATCGTGTTGATCGTACCATATCGTATCAATAGTTGTATGTTAAGTATAATTCTTAAAATATTTTAAGTAACATTCTGTAAATATGGGCAAAAAAATATATGGGAATCAAGTGAATCGATGGGTGAATTAATCCACTGAGGCTTAATGTCTTCTGAGATAGCAAGTACCTATATACATACATTTCTTAATAATGTTGCTACACACCAATCAAAATTAAATATTATGTACAAGTATTTAATTTATAAATATTTTTAAAGGGCTGGATTTCGACTTTGGACCTTATGAATTCAAAAATAAGAACTAGAACCGACTATTATTTGACTACATATAAATAGGTTTACCCCAATACAGTTGCTAAATTGCAGAACTGCACTCTTAGTTGCATAGTATATTGGCAAAAATTCCCTTTGTGACAGCGCTGCAATAGATGAAATGTTGATCACTACTCCTCCCTTTCCACCTTCAGCTTTATTCATTATTTCTATCGCTTTCAACGTACTTGTCGTTAGGGAAACCTAGAATAGGTATTACATACTATAAAACTAATGTTTGATTCATACCTTAAACGGACGTGTTATAATTAAGAATTTTTCAGAAATTCGTAATAAATGTGTATGGTATCTATATGACAGAAACTACTTACAAAATTTATTTCAATTTCCTGCTTGTATTTTTCTTTGGTATCGTTCATGATTCCCGCGCCATTGATAACAACATCAATGTACTCCTGTTCGTCGAGAACTGATTGATAAGAGCCGAGTAACTGATCTTCTTTTGTAATATCACATTTATAAAATTTAAGTTTGTTTGTACCAAACTTTTCGTTGAACGTATTCTGCTGAACAACGCCGACATCCTCTGCGATGTCTAAATTAGCAATGTGCTGCAAAACGTAGAATACTACCTGATTACCCGATGTAGCATAATGAATGAATGTTGAATTGCATAAAAACAGAATAAAAAAATATGGTTTCGTTTTAAAGATATGGTAAAAAAAAAAATAATCTCCTATAGGATTAAGCTCAACTGAACCTGCGCGCGCTCGCCAGTTGTTACTCTTAATCTTTCTGGTGCTAGCAACTTAATTAGAAGTCTTTAGGCGCGGTATGGATTGACTTTAGTAGCATAAAAAAGGGGGTGGGCGCTCAGCTTAACTCCTGCAGCGCATTGTGGCGGATCCTAGTTTATTGAATATGCAATGAAATTTCACGAATACACATATCGTTAACAACTGAGACGGTATAAATGGTGAGGCAGTACTAACCATTCCTAAAACAGATATATAGATAAAACATTTGTAATTATTCAAATTTAAGATTATAATTAGTATGCGATCTATAGGTGTAGGTTAGATGCAAGTAAAATAATTAGAAACAAATTTAAATAGGATTTTAAGTATATTAACAATACGTTTTAAGCTATTGCTTAGCTGTTTGAAAATATCTTTAAACATGTATAGCCATGTTAAGCTTATTTTAAATTTATATAAATTTAGAATGAAAAATAAAGCGATACGGGCAGGGATTCGAACCCGTGACTACTGGGAAACCGTCCAACCAACTGAGCTACCATATCGCTGTCCGCTTCGGTGAATGAGGCATTCTATATGTGATCGTCGTTATCAGGACGGTGGTGACATTTATTAGATTTCTTTCGAAAATCCTAACCAATGTTTCTTACTTTGCAGTATAGATAAACATTGAAGATGCCACTACCGAAATTAATGTTTGAAAATATCTTTAAACATGTATAGCCATGTTAATCTTATTTAAATTTATATAAATATAGAATGAAAAATAAACCGATATGGGCCCCTGCCCGAATCTCTATTCGAACCCGCGATTACTGGGAAACATTTAAAAATTTAAATACCATATTGATACAATACAAAGTTTTTATATGATAAGTATATTAGTGTTTTACGACAATGAGTTCAGAATTTTATTCTCTGATTAAGAAATGGTTTAGTTTCCTCAAAATTACGTTAATATTACTCAAATTTGTTTGAAACCAAACCTTAATAATTCATACGGACGTTTGAGATGTTTAGCTATTTATGAAAAATCTATTGCTTTTTGTAGCTACATAAAAGCACTATAATAATCTTGAATAATGAATTATTATTACAGTAGCAAGAAATATAAGTAATACGTTTACAATTATTTATTAAAAATGAGGGTACACCGAGCGCGGAATTACTGAATCGACGATTTTTTTCCCTACGTGTGCGATTATACAGTCCAGTTATTATTATTGCTTGGATACATATTTTGATTAGTTCTAAAAGAACCATTTATAAAGAAGGTAGAAAATAAAACTTTTTGACAAAATACAATCATTTTCATTCATTTTTATTTCTAAGTCACATTTTTCCGTTACGCGCCATATTTGAAGTGAAACTTTTTTATCGACGGATAGGAGAAATTTTATAGCAATGTCAAAAAATTGTAACGTTTTTCTGTTATTAATTAGCCATGCCTGTAAAGTTGTAATTAGCAATATCTGACATTTGCCGTTATAGTCTGGCCAGATTTGAAAAAACTGTAAAGAACTATAACGGCAATGTAATGAATAATACTAATCCACCAAAAGCTAACAAGTTTTTTTCTGGGTAAATTTTCGCTTGCCCTGTCCGGGTCTAGCAAGCTGACCAGGATCCAACCATTGCGATAACCGTTTCCGATTATCGAAAAGAATGGAGGATACATTTGTTTTTCTACGTAGTGGTGTACTAAGAAAAGATTTTTAAATTCCACCCTTAACGGTTTTAAATATCAATTTTGTATGGAACTCGGCGGCAATACTAATAACCACGCGGACCGACCACGCGAGCTACCCCTAGTATATATATACAATTCCTGGGGATGATACATATAATATGAGAAGCATAGAAAAAAGGTTATAACATAATTTAAGAGATGACAAATCACTACAAATAAGAAATAACTTATACAAAATTATATGTAAACCAAGATACGGATAAATCATAATTAAGGTCTATTTTGAATAACTATGCAAAACTTAGAGATAGGTATAGATAGTGGTTTTTAACCAACTTCTTGAACGTGGGCAAAGACCGATCTTGTCGAACAGCTAGCATTCCATAGCAAAACTGATTGTACACTACATGATTTTTTAATGAAAGATGTGGAGCGACATGGCAATCGCAAAATAAGGTTATCAGAAGACTTTAGTACTTTACTATGAATACCTAAGAATTCAAATTTGTCTTTGAAGTAAATTGAAGAAGATGGGGTAAATAACACAATAAGAAATTTAGACACATGGTCATATTTACGTAAGCCAAATATTAATCCAATACTAAGGTTTTGAAGTCTCTTAAGTTTATAAAGTTACTCCTCAGATACATCAGGATAACTTGCAATGGCATAGTCAAGAATGGAACATAGTAGAGATTGTGCGAGCATAATATTGGTAGGAATACGTAAAAAAAAATGTAATCGATGTAACGAAGACGTAGCAGCAAATGTCTTCTTGATAACTTCGTTTAATTGGGTGGTAAAAGAAAATGTTTAGTTTATATGAATTCCTACATTTTTAACATTATCGCTAAAGGGAATTACAACGCCATTAAATACAAGAGAAGGCAAATTTGACGAATCTACTTTAGCAATCATTGCCGGAGATCCAACAATAATATTCTGACGTTTTGCGGTATTGACTCGGATATCGTAAGACGCACTCCAACTTTGTAATGTATTAAGGTAACTAAAATATTAAGAATGGCTTTAAAGAATAACATAAAACTATGTCGCTGAGATTCCGATCGTTAGCTCTTCATAATTTTGTAGCATTTAAATTTCCAAACTGATAAAGTATCCTTATTAGCTAGAAAAAGCTTTTAGTATGGAGTAGAGTACGTGTAGCTATCGAAATCATCTATCTACTAAAATTCAATAGAGACAGTGGTTGGATGCTATCGTTCTCGGAAACTGTTCATGGACAGTATAAGGGACAATTTATTTATTATTTCATTTCATTACATCAATTACAGGAGAATTAACTACATAAAATTTTGTGAGAAATCAGGCGGGATGGTTTGAACGCAGCTACTTACCCTGGATATCTCACTAGGATACCCTGTGCTGAGATATCCAGTGAACTCTTTGACCGTACTACTACACCTACGATGCAACTTTTATTTATAAAATTACCTAATCTCATATTATTACATATGGTGACAACATACTTGTAAATAACCTTAAAATAATAATAATAATACGTAATATTAATAACAATAAATAATTATAATAATAAAATAAAATAATAAAATAATAATATAATATAATAAAAATAGTATATATAATATTAATAATCATAATTATAATACTAATATAATAGATTAATATATTTATATAAACTCAATATAATTTCGGATATATACGGGGATATAAATCAAATATTACCTATAAAAATGACAAAAGATTTTCTGTGCTATCATAATCTAAAGTTTTTAACCATTTTGTTAAGACTTTCTTAATATTTTTTGGACGCATATCTTGAAAGTTTAATATTTTATTCACTTTATTTGCTAAAAATGGTCCAAGAAAAGCAAAGAACTTTTGAGTATATCTTGTTTTAGTTTTTGGAACAGTATAGATTATTCTGTTACGTTTAGAATAACTACTATTTATTTTTGTTTTAAATTGCCTTAGAAGAAGCTTTAACATAAATATTCATCTAACAGACAATACATTACTACAATTATAGAGATCACGAGTTGAGTATCTAAGTGGCTTGAAGTTTATTATTCTAAGTAACATACGCTGGGCCCTTTCAGCAATGAGTAAAACCTTTTTAGTAGCACCGCCCCAAGCCAAAATACAATATCGTATTAGAGATTCACACAAAGCGCAGTATATATTATTTATAAACCTTTGGCTACCTAAATGTCTCAAAGTTTTAAAAACTCGCGCCATTGACCTTATACGATAGGCCAGGTTAGTGACGTGAGATTCCTATTTTAAGTATCAGTCTACCGTTACTCCCAGATACGTAATTTGGGAGACTCTTTCTAATGAAATACAATCACTACAAGTTCTAGATGTTTCGCAGTAATCTCTAACACAAGAGTGATCTTTAATTGAAAATGAAGATTTGGGTTGCGATGTGATATTAGCACTGAACGTTAAAAAAATTGTTTTTTTTTTATTTATAGAAAGCAGATTTCTATCTAGCAGTTGTCGAACCCTGGTAGTACCACTTTCAGAAATACTTTTAGTTTCCTCCCAATCACGCCCCGAGAAGAGTAAAACCGTGTCATCTGCATATGTTATAATATTACAACCAGGCAGTTGTAATGAACAGAGATCGTTTATATAAATGATAAAAAGGGAAGGAACCAAAATACTTCCTTGTGGCACGCAATAATAAATGTCTATTTCTGAACTGAATTAATAAAAAATCCTATCTTTACGCATTGTCGCCTATCAGATAAATAACTTTTAAACAAATCATAAGAAACTCCCCTAAAACCTAGTTTATATAATTTGGTTAAAAGAATACGAGGAGAAACTGTATCAAAAGCTTTTGAAAGCTCAAGAAATACACCCAAACACTTTTTATTGTATTAATTATTTACATAAACAGAATTTACGACCATTCTAATCAGGTCATTTAAAGCATCTTCAGTGGATTTATCTGATCTAAAACCGAATTATTGGTTAGATAATATTTTTGATGAAGACAAATAATTTTTAAGACGAACATTTATAATTTTTTCAAGAATTTTGGACATAATTGGTAAAATTGAAATTGTCCTATAATTAGTTACACAAGATTTATTTCCGCCTTAAAAAATAGGATGTATTATAGCTCTTTTAAATGATTTTGGAAAAACACCCTTCTCTAAACACAAATTACACACATGAGTTATGGGAGCAACTAATATATCAGAAATTTGTTTAAGTATATCAGCAGATATATTATCAATACCAGGTGTACATAATCTCAGACTGTTAATTATATTTTAATCCTCCCTTTCATCTGTTAGTAACATTACAAAGGAATTTAATTTGCTTGAAGTAAGAGTAGTATTAAATGGAAGGTAATTTTCATAACTATTTAGTTTGGCCAATTTATTTTCAGTCAGATTATGACCAAGGGTAGAGTAATAAGTATTAACTTCATTAGCTGATTCAATAGCCGATTTGTTAGTTTTTATGAGTTCTAATGGCTCGATTTTTGGACTCATTAAATTACAAATAGTTTTGACTGATTTCCATGTCATTTTTGAGTCAAACTTGTATTTTTCAATAAGAGACCTGTCATAAAGTCTTTTTAGTTTTTTAAGTAAATTATTACAAGTATTTCGATATTTCTTATAATGAACCCTAAGATTAATATTATCCGGATAAGTGAGGCATTTTTTATGCAAACGATCGCGCTTACGAATACATCGGAGGAGACCTGGTGTAATCCAAGGCTTAATAATACGTTTCGAATGTGTAATGTATTGGCTGAAGGAGTATTTTGTTATTGTTGCAGTTGTAATATCTATCAAGATATCTGCAGCACTATTAGGATCACAATTTTGTGTAACAAGATTCCAGTTAAATAACTTCAAATCATGCCTTATGCTATCATAAAGTACTGCCGTGCGAGTGGTTACTGTACGGTTGATCTTTTTATTAATAAAAAACTGCATAAAACAAGAGTAATGATCGGTAACATTTGAAGTTATGGCAGTCACAGATATATTTTTGGATCCAGACAGTATATGGTCAATGCAGCTATCACCTCTAGTCGGAGACCTGTGGGTAGGTAATAATCCATGAGACGCACACATGTTCAAATAATGTTGTGCATTTACACAAAAGTTACTATTTATGTTTATATTTATATCTCCCATTAATAATATGTTTTTAAATGTACTTAAGTTATTTAGGATTCCATTGAGACTGTATAGTAAGGGATCAATATTTCTTTAAGACGGCGAACGATAAATTGCTAATATTATAGTATCGTTGTTTATTTTAATTTTTAACCCATTAGCCTCAAACAATATTAACTCATTAATGATAACGTCTAGATTTGATTTGCAATACACCACAACCCCGTCATTTTGGTAAGAATTATTTCTTGTAAAATACGATCTATACCCTGCTAAGTAAGGGACATTAGTTTTATTATTTAGCCAACATTCAGTTAACACTACGATATCAACATCTAGACAAGTAGATGCAACAAAATCTGTAATTCATTAATATTGTAAAAAATACTTCTAATACTTTGGCTTAGGAAGGTAATACAACTATCGATTTTATCGATTATTCTACTTTTTAATTCCTCCAGAGAGCAACAGAAAGATGTAATGTTCATATTTTCATCAATATTTAGAGTATCGAAATGAGCGGTTTATAAAACATCAAATGTATTGGAAATTAACTTTCGTACGTTAAATGAAAAAGTACAAATAGGTGGGTAAATTAAAATTAAAATATGAGAGAAAGACAAAAAATAACTAATAAATACTATCGTGTCAACAAACATTTCAAACAATAAATGACTATAATTCTTATTAAAAATACAAATAGAGTAATGAATAGCACAGACAATCTTATATGAAATACTTAAAATGCTTAACACAATATGTTTCATTTTAATATTTGATTTAAATATAACAACAAACATACACAAGTATTCTATAGGACATATAATAATATAAATATTCTATAATGTATGAATGTTCAATATATATAAATAAGAATAATGTTTTAAAAATATGTAATATATTATAATATGATAACTTATAGATATGTCGGGGAAGTCATTAGTACGGGAGCTAAATGACAACGAGGCGCAAGCGATACGTCATCGCTTCGGCAGAGTCCGGTCTACGATCGTGCGGGTCGAGTTGAAGATGTATTCTCACTCACTTTACCTTCAGCTACTGTGCGGTTAACAAGTCCGGGAACTGTCTTACGACTCGTTGTGACACGTACATACTAGTTGATTTAAATAAGTGTAAAATAATAATAGTTAATAAAACATTGTAAGAAGTTACTTTGTTTTCTGCTCGATACCCTTATCAAGCCCATAAATATGAACTCTGGCGGTGATCAAGACTGTGAACGGTATCCTGAACCGACATCAGAAGTGGGATCCGAGCAGCTAAACGGAAACCATACTGAGAACACGCTGCGTTGTGAAAAAAAATGGCGGGAATGAAGATAACTGGAAGTTATTATTCGAAATGCAAAATTCGAATATGAAAGCCTTAATCGAAGCCTTAAGCAAACCTCAACGTATTTCTCAGTATGTGAACCTACCGGAATTTGACCCAGACAAGAATGATGCCGATGCACGGTCATGGTGTGCAACTTCGGACCTGTGTTTTGCGGATAACCCTATGGAAGGAGGCCAACTTATCGTCACTATCAGTAAGGCCCTCAAAGGAACGGCATCAATGTGGCTGTCTTCAATTACATACCCGGGAATGACATGGTCTGAGTTTAAACAATTATTTACTGCAAGATTTGTTAGTACGGAAACACCTGCGGGTACTCTAATAAAATTAAATAGTGACAAACCCAAAGAGGGTGAAACCTTGGCGGCATACGGTAGTCGTATTATGTCATTGTTATTTAATCGTTGGAAGAATCTTACCATTGAACAAATTGTGGTGGCAACGACAGTGGCACACATTTCTCAGTTCGATTCAAAATTACAAAGAATGGCTTTTACATCGGAAATAAATAATCGCCAACGATTACAACAAGAGTTACAAGCTTTTACCTACCTGAAGCGTAAATCAAATGCAGCACCGGATCAACAAACCTTTGACCCCAAACGCATGAAGATGTCTCAAAAACCATCAATTAAATGCTTCCACTGCGGGAAGGTTGGCCATAGACTAGCGGATTGCTTACATAGGACACATGCAAAAGGAAATTCGACGAAACCACACCACGTTCAAGCTTCTAGACCCAACCCACAGCGGCCAGTTGCTAGTACTAGCTCCATTATCTGCTACAAGTGTGGAAAACAAGGACACATTTCTACCAGATGTCCTGATGGAGACGGCAGCACACAAGAACCAAACAGTCTACACAACGAGCGACAGGTGAACGTGTGCGTTGTCTCTCCCCCGGCTGGAAGTTTAAAACATCAAGGTCAGTCTTTTACATTTCATTATGATTCTGGTTCTGAGTGTTCGCTTATTAAAGAGAGTGTATCGCGTAAAATTAGTGGTAAACGAGAAGAAAATGTAATAACTTTAAAAGGAATTAGTCAGTCCAGTGTATATAGCACTGTTCAGATTTCTTGTGTTGTTGAAATCGATAGTCATTTAATCGAGATTTTATTTCATGTTTTGCCTGATATTTATTTGCGTTGTGACATAATGATAGGTCGTGAAATACTATCGCTAGGCTTCAGCATAAATATGACCGCGACATGTTTTAAAATTTCAAAAGCGCATAATGTAAACAACTGTAATTTAGATCTACCCTCTACAAATAATCTAACTCTTATTGATACTGATGTTACTGCAGAACATAAGTCATTAATCGTTAATCTGTTAACTCAATATTCGGACTACTTTATTACCGGCATGCCGCGAACGCGTGTTACAACAGGTGAACTTGTTATTCGTTTAATCGACCCTAATTTAACTGTACAAAGGCGTCCCTATCGGCTGAGCGCAGAAGAAAAACGAATTATGCGCGAACGTGTAGACGAATTATTGCGTGCAAATATTATTCGACCGAGTGATTCTCCGTTCGCGAGTCCAGCCCTTTTAGTTAAGAAGCGTGATGGTTCGGAAAGAATGTGTATAGACTATCGTGAACTTAATAGCAATACCGTACCCGATCGGTATCCTTTGCCACTTATATCAGACCAGATATCGCGTTTACATAAAGCTCAATATTTTTCAAAATTAGACTGTGCTTCCGGTTTTCATTTAATTCCTATTAAATCTGAGGAATCTATACAGCGTACTGCGTTTATAACACCGGACGGTCAATACGAATATTTGACTATGCCCTTTGGACTTCGTAATGCCATATCAGTATTTCAACGGGCCATTATTAGAGCTCTAGGCGATTTAGCAAATACATACGTCATCGTATACGTCGACGATATTTTGATTATTTCGGAGACTATTGAGGAAGGTATCAAAAGACTCGGCGTAGTTTTGGAAACATTAACAAAAGCCGGGTTTTCCTTAAATTTGGCAAAGTGTTCGTTCTTAAAAACGCAACTAGAGTTTCTAGGATATGAAATCAAATCGGGAGAGATTAGGCCTAACCGTAGAAAAGTAGAGGCGTTATCTACTCTACCTCCACCATCCACCGTATCTCAATTAAGGCAATTTATTGGCTTAGCAACATATTTCAGACAATTTGTGTTAAACTTTTCTCGTGTAATGGGTCCACTATATAAACTAACGTGTGATAAGGTTCCATTTTCATGGCAACAACGTCACGAAGAAATAAGAAATCAAATAATTTCCATTCTTACAACAGACATTCTTAAAACGGGTTTAATGATTTATGACCCACAATATCCAGTAGAATTGCATACGGATGCTAGTGCTGATGGGTACGGGGCTATTTTATTTCAACTAGTAGAGGGCAAACGTAGAGTAGTTGCATACTTCAGCAAAAGAACCACACCGGCGGAGTCGCGTTATCATAGTTACGAACTCGAGACCCTATCGGTTGTTAATGCGATTAAGCAATTCCGGCAATATTTACACGGTAGAAAATTTACAGTTGTAACTGATTGTAATTCGCTCAAATCTTCTCGTAAAAAGATCGACTTGACACCGCGAGTCCACAGGTGGTGGGCATATTTACAGTGCTTTGATTTTGATGTCGTCTATAATAAAGGTAAAGATATGGCACACGCGGATTTCTTGTCGCGAAATCACCCACCCATTATTGATCATAAACTTAATACAAATTTAAAACCGTCTAAAGACTTAAAGAAAATAGTTAATTTAACTGAACTCTCCGGTAATTGGTTACTTGCTGAACAAAAGCGGGATTCTGACATTTCGAAGCTTATTTCCGACTTAAATAGTAGACAGTTAAACGATGACGTAGCTAAGACGTATGAGATTCGTAAAGGTGTCCTTAATCGAAAGATTCAGCGCAACGGGCGTTCTAAGTGTTTGCCAATACTTCCTAAAGCTATCAGGTGGTCAGTAGTTAGTAACGTTCATGAGTCACTCATTCATCTCGGTTACGATAAAACTTTAGAAAAACTATACGATTGCTATTGGTTTGAGGGAATGTCTCGTTACGTTAAGAAATTTATTGACGCTTGTGTTACTTGTAAGGTAGCAAAATCACACTCGGGTAAGGTACAAGCTGAATTACACCCCATACCTAAAGTAGGCTCGCCCTGGCATACCGTACATATAGACGTGACGGGGAAATTAAGCGGCAAGAGCGATCATAAAGAATACGTTTTTGTTATTATAGACGCGTTCACTAAATACGTATTACTATTTCACACGGCTAATATCGACTCTAAAAATAGTATCAAAGCGGTTAGAGATAGTGTAGCTCTCTTTGGTACCCCGACTCGAATCATCGCGGATCAAGGTCGTTGTTTCGCCAGCAAAGAGTTTAAAGAGTTTTGTGTTAGTAGCAACATTAATTTGCATTTAGTCGCGACTGGTTCTTCGCGTGCAAATGGACAGGTAGAACGAGTAATGTCAATATTAAAGTCAATGTTAACTGCGGCAGAGGTAAAGGATCGTCTATGGCAGGATTGTTTAGGCGATGTACAACTTGCAATTAACTGCACTGTCAATCGAACTACAAAAGCTAGTCCGTTAGAATTACTAATCGGTAAGGTAGCGCGGCCTCTATCGTTGATGGCGTTAGATGATGTAGAGCCAGAAGTTAATTTAGACGTCATAAGGGAAGATGCATTACATAATATTGAGAAAGCGGCACAATATGAAAAACGTAGATTTGATCAAACAAAGGCAAAACTAAATAAATTCTCGGTAGGTGATTTTGTTTTAATTATGAATGAAGAAAGAAATCAGACAAAGTTAGATCCAAAATTTAAAGGTCCGTACGAGGTCATAGAAGTTCTGGAAGGCGATCGTTATAACTTAAAAGCTCTTAATTGTAATCGTACCTACAAATACGCTCACGATAGGTTGCGAAAGGTACCTGATTGCCAGGGTATAACTGATGAGATTGATGTAGATCAAAGTAACGATGAAAACGAACAGAGTACTTAAGTTTGCATGATGATTGGACTGTACCAGAGGTTGTCGTGTAGCCGTAGCTCAGTGGAAATCGGTGTCTACTAGTTGTAGTCCGTGAGTACGCGGTAAGCAGTCAACTCTGGCGGAGGTCAGGTTCAGTGGGAACATAGAGTCCGGGAGAGACTCGGCGTTCAATTAGGTTGTTCGCATAAAAATAAGTAACTGAAGGTTACTGGACTATGTTTAGTCATGAATCACATGTAGATTATAAGTTTTCCAGCGAATCTGGACTAGTTGATGTCTCTTGTGAGATACCGCGATAATTAAATCAGTTATACTCTGAGGGTAATTTAATACTCAAATATTTGCTATACTTAGAGCACTAAGATTGAGAATTTGATCTGAAGGACTTATTTAATTTTATTTTATTATTTTCGATTGACTAGATAGTCAATAGGAACAATGATAGGTCAGGAGTGACCGAACTATATGATACTGTGTACTAAATATTGTTACAGAATAACACACAGGGACGTGTGTCCCGTAGGATGGCCGTGTCGGGGAAGTCATTAGTACGGGAGCTAAATGACAACGAGGCGCAAGCGATACGTCATCGCTTCGGCAGAGTCCGGTCTACGTTCTTTTTGTTGTATTTTATCCATTTTATAGCTTAATTCTTCCACTTGTGTAGAAAGTATTTCTTTCTCCTTTTCTAGACTGCTCATAAACTTGAAACGACATTAAGATTTCGTTTACCTCCTCAAGTTCAGTATTCTTTTTTCTTCGTTGTGAAACAGATGAGATTTTTTCTTGAACCTTCTCAGCACCAATTGGTTTTGATTCAGGTGAGTTCATTTTTTTAGATGGTTTGCTCATCTCGTCAACGGTAAGATAAGTCTATAATACGAGTTACTCTGTGCACTTTGCATACGCAGTGTAGCAGCGGAAAGGTGATATATAAAGCGACCGTAAAGGACGGACGACGAAAGACGAGTGAATACAAATAACAAAAAAAATCTAAAGTGATACAGTAAGTTTAGTGGGTATAGAACGTATTACATCGAAGAGCGTCGACGACCCTCGTGAGACCTGTAAGACGACAGTACCCCTTTTCCAAAAAGCACCAGAATTATTAGTTACTCAAATTCTAAATGAACAGGAAATAAAAAATTCAGCGACACCGGCACTAATTGACCCGTCCCGTCGCTCTGCCAATTAAGCCTCCATGACCCCGCGCTCCGCGTCAAAAGCTAAGTTCATCAAGGCGGGTAATCATTCATCGAAACGGTAACTCAGTTTGTAGATTGACATAAACGGAGGTAAAAAAACATAAAATAAACAGATGAGCTTACCTTAACATTTTCATTTAGTAAAAACTCGATTACTTTAGCTCCGATCCCGTGAGATCCTCCTGTTATTAAAACAACTTTATTGGTCAGATCGAATGACATTGCGGATAAATACCAAGACAATAAAGGCGACAAGCTTCGTCGATTTATATTTATACCAGGTAACGAACTTAACACTCTTTTATGATATAATATATATAATCGCTATTTTTTTTCTGATACTATTATCATAAGATAACACTTGTAAAATAATGATATGAAATATTGTGATAATAAAGATATCCACACTTATCATCATTTACATTTTTGGTGTAAGATAGAATATAAATCTTTATTTAGATTAATAGTGTCACAGTTGAGGTTGTTGAGAATGTAAACGAAACAAATACTCGTAGACATTTTGTTCCTTTCTTTATTCTATATATTTATAGGAACAAGCAGCAGATTTAAAAAAAATACGGCATGCAAACAGTCTCATTTTACAATATATATACAGTAAACATCGTGTCAGATTTCAAGAAATAGCAATGTTGTCGATAGAAGATATAATAAAAAGAGGGGATAGATAAACACCTCAATAGTTGAGTTAATAAAATAGTTGATAATATTTATTTTTTTATTTATTTAATCTTTATTGCCCAAAATGAAAAAGGAACGACAGGCGGACTTAATGCAATAAGGCATTCTCTACCAGTCAACCCGAGGAAAAAACATTATAAATAACATAAACAATAAGGCGGTAAAACTAGAATAATCGAATTTATACTTTATTTACATTACTATTGTAATTATAATATTCATTATATCCAAACATACACACACACATATATATATATGTGTGTATATATATATATATATATATATATATATATATATATATATATATATATACACATATATGTATATAACATATATATATATATATATATATATATATATATATATATATATATATATATATATATATATATATATATATATACTAGCAGACTCGGCCACGCGTTGCTGTGGCCGAGTAAGGTTTTGGATATACCTATTACATTGTAGTAAACTATTTAAGAAGTCACGGTATTAGAAAAAATAAAATTAAAATTAAAAAAAAAACCCCCCGACCGCTAAGTAAAGGAAAAAATTTAAAATGCAAGTAAATTTATCAAGGCCAATAACGAAATAACAATATTTTGATATAAAATAATATTGTGACTTAAAATTAAGATGTAAGTTATCCTATGTTTCAAGTTGGATCAAACTACACACGGTGTGCAAATTTGATTAAAATCGGTTAAGTAGTTTAGGAGTCCATCGCGGACAAACAACGTGACACGTAATTTATATATATTAAGATATATATATATGTATATAATATATATTCAGGGTTATTTGTAATTAGTTGAACACCTTTTGCAGGCAGCCCCTCTACATCAATCCTAACAACATTTGTTCTACGACTTTTTAAAATTAATAGTTTTAAAAATTTAGTTTTTCCCATACAAAATTAATTTATTGCCTCTAAACGTGCATTAAACTTGAGCTAAGAGAGGCCACGCAACTTGTCAAAATATGTGCCAAGGCCACGTGCATCGAGGCGCGGGGTGGCGGGGTGACGCAGCGGCGGCTATGCACGTTAGAACTTGATCATTTTCTAAGGTGTAATAAAAAATAGCATCGTTTTCCACTTTTATTTATTAAAATATTTTCTACATTAGTCGAAACACATATTTTTGTATAATATCACTTTTACGATCATCTAACTAGCATTAATAAGTCTCTTTTACATCAAGCTAAGGTCAGGGTAAAAGAATTTAATTATCAGTATACATGGGTTAAGAATTGTTCGATAATGGTACGTCGGTCAGATACAAGTCCAGTTATTCATATTTGTAATATAAACGATTTAAACAGAATAAAGTAAGAAAGATGTTGTTTTTATCCATTGTTAATATAAAGTTATTAATTGATTTGTCATTTTTGCTATTTTTATTTTTAAGGCGTAGCCACAATTTTTTGTTAAAGTTTTGTAAGCTTAGGTTGCTTTTAAAGGGAAATATCCTTTCAATATTTATTCATTATCTTTATTTAATAGTTAAACACAATAATTTATTATTCTGCTATTGTAACCAGAGAACACACTCTTACATTATAGGGTTTATTAAAATATGTCACACTTTTTATATGATTATTAATGGCTTTAAATATTTTGACGTGACAACGTCTTAAATTAGGTTAAGCTGGGAGTCACTTATGAAAAAGTGTAACGCCCGGTAACGTAACGATGAGTCACACACACATAGAATGCCTTGCGTCTCTCTCCCACTCAAACATGATCGGTCCGCCGAGCAATGTTTTGATTTTCAAATTGATTCTTTAAAATTACAAATATTAAGAAAAAGTGGCAGATATAAGAAAACTTGATTTAAAATGTGTTGAGCAAGAATTTTAACATCTAATTTAAGTAAATGTTTTAATTTTCAACTTCATTATTTACAATCACAAATTTTAATTAATTTCAAATTTATTTAGCAAAAATTTGAACCTTCGATCTGAATAAGTGTTTTGATTTTCAAATTATTTCTTTAAAATTAAAAATATTAAAATATATAAAATCAGAAGTGACGTCAAATAACATTATCTGTACTTATTATTATTTAATATGTAGGCCAGTACATGTGACCATACTTGGTAGACACAATTGGAAATAGTATTTTTTTATAACTGAAAAAAAAATATATATAAAATACTGGTAGCAAACAATAACTTCAATGATCGATATCTCCGCAACTAATTGATGTATCGAAAAAGTCTGTAAATAAATTTTGTAAAAAATAATAACATCAATAATATAATATAAAATAAATAATATATAAAATGATTTTACGTGACAACGTCTTCATCGTCCTATCCTCAACAAAATCACTCAAATTATTAAAATATTGTGCAATTTAATAATATTCATATCAATAAATATTCTACCGAGAAAAAGACGTGGTCACGTAAATCTTCGCCCGTAAAACCGACTTTACAAGCAACCATATTTTTTTTTTTTCGTTATATTTTCAATACGTTCGGGGTGTAAGAACGAAGATAAATGATTTTTTTAGAAATTTAATGTCTGCTGTTTATAACTTTATAACCTGATAACAACTTTATGACATTATATGTTTAAGTGAGACTTGGCTTTACCTGGTATAAATGACAATGAATTATTTGACTACTGCTACAACGTATAAATTAGATGTGATCGCGATTATCTTTTGATAGGAGTTAGTATGGGAGATGGAGTACTCATAGCTTTGCGCCGAAATATTATTATTAATTCTTCAAGAAAAATTGTATTTTCATATGCTGTTGCGGATATTTTAGAGGTGGTTATTTGCGCTGGCTTACGGCCATGTTCAAAAAACTTGCACTTGTTTTGTTGTTATTTTCCCCAATGTCAGCAACACTCTGACGCTCTGAATGAATTATTTGAATCCGTTTCAGAAGTTTTTGTGCCTGACAACTTCTTTTTGTTTATTAGAAATTTCAATATCAGTTATGCAATATGGGATAATCCTAATAGTAGTGGTAGAGGTATAAAAAACTTTAAGCAGAACAACATATTATTGCAATCAGTATATTGTTTTTTAAATTTTACATCACTTTTCAACTTAATACCAAATGTAAATAATAAACGGCATTAATATCAAATGTAAATAATAAATGGATTAATATTCTACCTTAGTTGCGATCAGACGTGTTTATAAAAAATAAAAATAACAAATTGTAATTAGCTGACTTGTGACCTCTTTTTTTTGTTGTTGAACATTGTGTTTTGAATTTCACTATAATGTTTAATTATTGTGAGTGAAAAGAAAAGAGAGAGAAGCAATATGGAGATAGTTCATTTACTAAAGGGAACAGGACCTTCCGTACACCGCCGTCGACACTAACCCCCGTACCGACACCTATTGTACTGCCACAAGAAGAAATCAGGATGGAAGCGATTTCAGCCACCGAGATACAAAATTGGAGGTCCTCTATTGACCATTATCTGAATGAAGTATGTACTATCGCATCAGAAGGCAAGTTGAACTCGGAGACAGAAGCTACGAATTAGCTCATTATGCCGGAAAGTGGGACACGGTGCCTACCAATTGGCAGTGTTATCAGGAAATAAAAATTAAAGCCGTAAAAGCCAACATAGCAGCCCAATGCCTCCAGGAACAAGCTAACCTCTCCCAAAAAATAATAGACCTCAAACAAACTATTCACGAGTCCACCAAACATCCGCCCGGGACGTCATTTGCTGATATGGTGAAAAAGGGTTCCAACAATTACATACAGAGGCCTACCTTGAGCTCAGTTGCTCTCTATCCCAATAACAAAGACCAATCCAGCGAAGACACCAAGACCCTCGTCCAAAAAATTATCTGTCCTGAAGAAATGAAACTACAAGTAAAAGGATTACGCAAAACAAGAAATGGTGACGTCATAATTAGCACTGACACAAAGGGAGATATTGAGAAATTAAAGCAATCTGCCCAGATAACAAACTCAGGCCTTATCATAGATGACCAGCATAAAAGGAAACCGAGGGTGAGTGTTATTGGGGTACCAAAGAATATGCAGGAAAAGGAAGTCTTCACCTGCTTATACCACCAAAACCTAGATGATAAACTGGACTGCAGCCTTGAAACATTCCTGACCTCAATTAGGCTAAGCCATAAGTCGGGTAAGAAGGACTTTGAGATCTGCAATTATGTCCATGAAGTGGCAGCAAACATGCGAAAAGTCCTTATAACTAAAGAGAGAGTTTTTATTAACTGATCGTCTTGTCCCGTGAGAGATTTTACTCTGGTCACTAGATGTTTCAAGAGCCAACAGTATGGCCATGCCGCGAAGACATGTAGAGAGACTCTGTGCACCTGCGGGCAATGCGGGGAACTTGGGCACTCATTTAAGGACTGCATAAAGAAGGCAGAAGTGTCTAAATGCGCTACCTGTTCATGTTTCAAAAAGCCGAACAATCTAGCCACAGGTACACCAGAATGCCCTGCGTAAACGATGGCTGAAAAATGGTACATAAATTCAATCGATTATGAAGGCGCCTACGAGGGGGGGGTCAAAAAGTTCGCGGAATGAGGGGTATGGAGGGGGAAAAGGCAACTTTTTACTACCTGCACTACTTGTGACACTCATTAAGAGTATAAATACTAAGTTTCAAAACAATTAGGTCATAATTCACTGAGCTACACTTCAATCAACAAGTCAATCCGAAAGAATTTTTGCAAGCAGCGGTGAGTTGAGTGTTGTCGCGAGTTTTTGGCTCTCTGTGGTGATCAAAAGGATGAAGTTTAGAACCAAATTGTGACTGGCGATGAAACTTGGGTTCATCATTATGAGCCTGAGTCTAAACAAGACTCCAGGCAGTGGCACAAAAAGGGCACACCACCCCCGAAGAAATTTAAAGTGTCTCCGTCGGCTGGAAAACTCATGGCTTCTGTTTTTGGGATTCAGAAGGAATCCTCCTTATTGATAATAAAGAAAAGAGTGTTTCTATAACTGAGAAGTACTACGCTACATTAATAGAACGTCTGCGAGTTGCTGTGAGGGAGAAAAGACGGGGAAAATTTACCTAAGGTGTGCTCCTTTTGCACGACAATACACCTGTGCACAAGGCGCAAGTTGCGATGGCTGCTGTTCAAAGAATGGGCTTCGAAATCTTAGAACATCCTCCCTATAGCCCAGATCTAGCCCCTAGTGATTTTTATTTGTTCCCAAAAATGAAAAAAGACCTTCGAGGGAAGAAATTTTCCAGTGATGAAGAAGTGAAGAGCGCTATTTCGGCCTATTTTGACGACAAAGAGAAATCATTTTTTTTTCGATGGTATTAATAAATTAATTGATAGGTCTAATAAATGTATTAGAGTTAAGGGGGAATACATTTAGAAGGAAAAATAATTTTGTGTTTTATTTCTTACTTTTTACCCTCCATTCCGCGAACTTTTTGACCCACCTGCGTAAGATCGTCGTTAATTAGAGGAGTTGTTGTCCTTTTCACGAATTTCTTTTTCATATTTTATTTTTAGGTTTATTTATAAATACAATGTCGCATAATTTAATGTGTGAATAAGATAGCCACTCCTTGTCGGAGTCCAGGTCGTGAGAGGCAGAAGAGTGTAAACAATATTTGACCTCGTGCATTAACCCATTTATCATACTAACCCTAGACATCCGTAAAAAAAAAAACAAAAAAAAAATTTGTGTAACACGATTGAGTAAAAAAAATTACAACATAAAGCCTTGGATTACACCCGGTCTTATCTGCTTTTTGAAACACAGGGATAAACTACACTTGAAATGTAAACATGACCCTGATAATGTGATATTACAGTTATCGTACAAAAGATACCAAAATTTTTGTAATGATCTGTTAAGAATGGTAAAAATAAGCCACGATAAATGTAAGCTAGAAAAGGCGGGTTCGAATAGTAAAATGATCTGGCAACATATTAAGAAATTAACGTACATCACGAAACAAAATGAATCGTCTTTAAGTTTATTGAGCGCTCATTCATCACAGTTAACTTCCGCTAATATGGTCAATCAGTACTTTCGGAGTGTTGGTATAAGACATGCACAACAAATGCAAGGCCGTACGCAGTATCATGCAAGCACCCCTTTCCCAGGTAGAACTACCTTATCATCTTTTGTGCTACTAAACACTGACGAGGACGAGGTGGAGAAAATAATAATGACTTTAAAGCATGACTGTGCAGTTGGTTGGGATCTAATATCCACTAAAATAATTAAAAAATGTAAGCAAATTATAGTGCCGCTAATAATTAATATTTTCCAGAAATGTTTATCGAAAGGTACTTTTCCTAAGTGCCTCAAAAAAGCAGTAGTGATCCCTGTATATTAATCAGGAGATAAAAACCAAGTAACAAATTATCGGCCCATTTCTCTACTACCGGCAATATCAAACATTCTAGAAAAAAATATTAATAATAGGTTAATAAAATATTTAGTAGATAACTCTCTTTTGTCAGAGGCACAGTTTGGGTTTAGAGCTAATAGGTCAACGGCCGATGCTGTACACTGTTTGACTGACTATATAGCACAACGACTTGATAAAGGTAAATAGCACAATAGGAATATTTTTGGACCTTGCGAAAGCATATGACACAGTGTCTGTTCCTAAGCTGTTGAGCAAGCTTGACAGCATGGGAATAAGAGGACTGCAGCTGGAAGTGCTTAAAAACTACTAAGAAGAGCGCACACAGTGTGTTAAGATCGGTAGTGTTATCAATGATAACCTTGAAAACACTTCCTTCGGTATTCCCCAGGGAAGTATCCTAGGAAGCACTTTATTCCTAATTTACATAAATGAACTGTGTAACATAAACCTTAAACACGGTATAATAATATCATACGCTGACGACACTGCCCTTCTTTTTTCTGCTGAATCAGATATGGAAGCGATCGAGAGTGCGCAACATGGTTTCAACATTGTAAATAATTGGCTTCAGCATAATTTACTAACGTTAAATGCAACTAAAACCAAATATATTTCTTTTTCGATGCGCAAAAAGCAGAAACTGCAAGCTAGTCTTTCACTATATGCACGTTGTTGCAGCAACCCTGATAATAAGGACAAAAAGTGTACGTGCCCAGATATAACAATCACAGACAAAATAAAATAGCTGGGTATCTTAATAGATGAAACCTTGTCATTTTAACACCATATTGATATATTAATTAAACGACTTCGTGAATTGATATTTGTTTTTAAAAAGATTAGTTATAATAATAATAATAAGTCTTTATTTCAAGCAACACAGGCACATTTTGTTTACAGTTATGTCAAATTACAAATTAAAATTAATCAAAATAAAAATAAAATTAATTATGTCACAAATATAAATTAAAAAATTATCCTAATATACAATTAATCCAATTAAAATAATAATAAAATAAATATTGTAAGCATTACGATTGTCATTTACACTTTAAACTAAGTTACTAATAGTTATATAGGCGACTCAAAATTAATTAAACAAGTTTTCTTTGCCCTATGTCAATCAATATTAACATACTGCATAACGTCCTGCGGAGGGGCGCGTAAATCGTTGTTATTACCTATCGAGAGAGCGCAAAGAGCGATACTCAAGGTAGCAACACTCCGCCCCTTCTTATTCCCAACTAACCTCCTTTATAAGTCCTGTGAAGTACTAACAGTTCGTCAGCTTATTATAAATAGCACAGTACTAAAACTGTATAATAGGATAAATGGTATAACAAACATATATCCTCTAAATTTTGTAAGCTTTGTAAGGACTTTGTAAGCAAGTGCTAAAGATTGCTTTACAGAATATGTCCTACGAAGACACGAAGAGGTTAATCACTGTGTTAAAATAAATATTAGTAGTCGTAAGTATCTTTAAAAATATACTGATTTATATATAGAAGACAAATAATCCAATTTACATTATATAATATTTAGTAAGCTATACATTTGATGTATTGTAAGACTGCACTTGAAACCTGAAACACAGGACTACCTAGTTCAGGCACAGATCAAGTAATTAACACCTGTTAAGGTTCTCGTAATTTTGAGTACTCGCACGTAATAATATTAAATACATAATATATATAGATATATATATATTTGTATACTCGTCATATTTCTGCATTATATATAAATTACTTTATAACATAAGATAAGCTAAGAAATCATGTAAACAGAAATTGTACTATGGTTATTGAAATAAATTTATTTTTATTATTATTATTATTAAATAGCTTGATTTAGTAATTTATGACATTAACTGTGTAGTTAGACACTGCGCTAATCCTTTTGTAAAAGAAGATTCACATCACCCAGCACTAAGTATAAGCATATCCGTTGCCCATGTTGTTGCGCTTCGCATGCCACCTCGAGACATTCCTATTTTTCGCACTGCTGATTATAACGCTATTAATTGCGAAATTGACCTATTTGACTGGGCGGATATTCTTGAAATTGATGAAATTGATGACGCGATAAACAAATTTTACAATATTATTAAAAGTATAATATTAAAATTAGTGCCAACTAAGAAATATTTTGGCACGGGTTATCCACCATGGTTTTCCAAAGCTTTGGTATAGATAATTAATGAAAAACTGAAATTTCACAAAAAATGGAAAATATATGAACGAGATAATGATTACTACCAATTTAGTTACTTACGCTGTCGACAAAGAAGATTTGAACTAATATGTTATGACTCTTATATAACAAAAGCAGAAAATCACATGAAAAGGAATAGTAACTTATTTTGGCAATTAGTCAAATCAAAAAACGCTGGCCTGTACCTGATGTTATGTTCTTTAAAGATTCTCCATCATCTAACCGATTAGATATTTGTAATTTTTTTAGCGACTATTTTCAATCTGCTTTTGAATCCAACCCTTATATTAGAACATTAACAAGTATTCCAAGTGCTTCTTCATTGCCGAGCAGCGTAAATATCAGTTCCGTTAACCTTTCGATTTTAACCATTGAAAGATATCTCAAAAACCTTGACCCTAACAAAGGGTGTGGGTCTGACGGAATTTAATCATTTTTTTTAAAGTCCTGTCATAAATCTCCCTCAAAGCCATTATATATTTTATTTAGTTTGTCCCTTCGAAATGGTAAACCACCAAAACTCTGGAAGCAATCGTTAATTGTACCCAATCATAAGTCTGATCGTAATTATATAAGATAGTATATATCCCACCTTAAGGTCTACGATTATAGAACATCAGCATGGTTTTACTAGTGGACGGTCAACTGAGTCTAATCTTTGCGAATTTACACAAAGAGTTGCTGTTGAAATGGATAATGGTGGACAGGTTGACGTTGTTTATACGTACTTCTCAAAAGCATTTGACAAAATTAATCACACTTTGTTAATTCAAAAACTTATGTCCTGTGGTACACATGGAGATCTTCTAAAATGGCTCATCTCATATTTGAGAGATCGTAGTCAGGCCGTAACAGTTCGAAGTTTTTGTTCGACTTTTGTACCGCTTGAGTCAGGAGTTCCACAAGGCTCTCATCTTGGACCTTTGCTGTTTAATCTTTTTGTAAATGATGTTATTAGTGTCATTGATAACTGTAAAATCCTGCTGTATGCAGATGATATGAACATTTTTAAGACGACAAAGTCCATTCAGGATTGTAATTTACTACAAAAAGACTTAGATAAGCTGGCCATTTATTGTCAGCAAAATCGTCTCTATTTAAATATTAAAAAATGTAATGTAATAAACTGTACTAGAAAAATAAACTATTACTATTAATAATCTTTAAATTTAAATTCTAATCCTTATAAATAATTTCAATGTAGGTATACAAACTTTTAAATAAAAATATGGTTGCCTGTAAAGTCGGTTTTACGGGCGAAGATTTACGTGACCACGTCTTTTTCTCGGTAGAATATTTATTGATATGAATATTATTAAATTGCACAATATTTTAATAATTTGAGTGATTTTGTTGAGGATAGGACGATGAAGACGTTGTCACGTAAAATCATTTTATATATTATTTATTTTATATTATATTATTGATGTTATTATTTTTTACAAAATTTATTTACAGACTTTTTCGATACATCAATTAGTTGCGGAGATATCGATCATTGAAGTTATTGTTTGCTACCAGTATTTTATATATATTTTTTTTTCAGTTATAAAAAAATACTATTTCCAATTGTGTCTACCAAGTATGGTCACATGTACTGGCCTACATATTAAATAATAATAAGTACAGATAATGTTATTTGACGTCACTTCTGATTTTATATATTTTAATATTTTTAATTTTAAAGAATTAATTTGAAAATCAAAACACTTATTCAGATCGAAGGTTCAAATTTTTGCTAAATAAATTTGAAATTAATTAAAATTTGTGATTGTAAATAATGAAGTTGAAAATTAAAACATTTACTTAAATTAGATGTTAAAATTCTTGCTCAACACATTTTAAATCAAGTTTTCTTATATCTGCCACTTTTTCTTAATATTTGTAATTTTAAAGAATCAATTTGAAAATCAAAACATTGCTCGGCGGACCGATCATGTTTGAGTGGGAGAGAGACGCAAGGCATTCGGCGGGCCTCTCTCTCGTTCGGTGATTCATCGTTACGTTACCGGACGTTACACTTTTTCATAAGTGACTCCCAGCTTAACCTAATTTAAGACGTTGTCACGTCAAAACGAAAACAATTTTATACTATTATAAAATTAATAAGGATAATTTGACTAGGATTAATGTGGTTAAGGATTTAGGTGTAATTTTAGTACGACTCAGAAACTAGAACTTAACTATAAAAAGCAGAAAAAAAAAAAAAAAAAAAACCCCCGACGCAAAAAGACCTAAAAAAGAATAAAAATAATATTATTACGTACTTATTGAATTCGTTGCTCCGGGGGACCGTTTAATAAACGAAGAAATTAAAATACAAGGAAGTGAACAAGGCAAATAAAGAAATTACGATATCTAATCGCATAGTCTAAGTCCTCAATAATTAACTTCGTAATATATACACTATCAACGTACGTACAACGTTCCCCCGACGCAACGACTTCAATAAGTACATAATAATATTATTTTTATTCTTTTTAGAGGTCTTTTTGTATCGGGGATTTTTTATTTTTTTTTTAATTTTTAAGTTCATGTTAAGTTTATTTTTTATAACAGTGAAAACTTTATTGATACTATGTATTAATTGTTATTTATATTTGAAAGTGTGTAAATATTGTTTGTTTCCCAAATAAATAAATAAAATATTTTTTTGATCAGTTCACAGTTTTTTTTTTCATTTTCATTATATCAGCAAATTACCGAGCAACATACTGTACAGCAAGAATAGAAACAACAACAACATAGAAACTCATAGAATCTAATTCATAATTTATTTTAATAATAGCATTCATTTTAAATATGCATTATACCGAAAACGTCCAAATCGGAATCAAAAATACACTAAAAATGTTATTTGTTCGTTTAAAGAAATAATAATCATATTTTAAAATCTCATTCAAAAGATACTTTATTGTTGAATAATAACTTTAATATAAAATATACATCCTCTGCATAATATGTTTGTATATATCAGAGAAAAGACCTCTACTACTGTTTGTAAAAAGTGTAACGTCAGCATTGATGCCTTCATTGATGGTGGTTCATTAGTTCGTCTTCAAAATAAAACTTCACAACTAGTTATTCTCAAATTATTATTAATTATAGTCACGTTTATTCAAACTACAAAGTTTCAGAGACATTCGTGTTATTCAACTACTGGAGCAATAATTTTGTTAAGCTTCAATATTACTTCATGATATTTTCACTATCGTCTCCCGCCATAGCAATCACTCAATAACATGAAGTTAATCTAGCAACTGCAGGTCTCAATAATAATTTGGGGGCGTCATCGCCGAGAACCTCCTCTTGTGCCCGTCTGTTTCCCTTGTTGCTCGGATTCGTCCGGTAGCATCGGAAGCGGTACGGGCCGGTGCTCCCTGGGCAACATCGGTTAATGTGATCCTTCGGGTTTGCATTAGCCGTTGGCTAATACTCGGCGCGAGGTGGGTCGGCCATGGGGGTTTGTGCCCGGCTGGCATGGCTGGCTGGCGGGCAGGCTGCCTTTCAGGGTGGTCTGTCTGCGGGAGGGAGGCTTGGACCTGGTGATGGTCTGGGTAACTTGCGGTGCCTGGGATTTCCGTTGCCGTTGCGGTGCTGGGGCGCATTCGGAGGCGGAGGTTTCGGGGGCTGTCGCGGGTGCCTCCTCAGGTATCCAGCATCGCCGGGAGGTATCCCGTGGCTGTCTGATGATGGGCGTGTGGGATAGAGTGGGCCGAACTTCTTGCTCCAGGTGCGGTGCTGGGGCGCACTTGGTTGCGGGGGGTTCGCAAAACAGTGATGGATTCCTCTTCAGGTATCCAGCATCGCCGGGAGGAATGCCGTGGCTGTCGTGGGAGGAGTGCGCTGGAGCGCGTGTGGTGTTCGGGGGGTTCGGGCCTACTTTCCATCGTGTGTTCACGTTGGAAAGTAGGCCTGGGCGTTGGGGGTGGGAGGGCGCAGGCCCTCTTTGCCGGGGTCGCGGGATCGCTCCTGGTACTTCTCTGATAGCAGAGTTGACTGTGGAGTGGTTCCGTTGCTGTATTTACAGCGCTGGAGGTTGGGAAGGAGAAGGGTTTAGCCCATTCCTTCCCAGCCGTAGGCCTAGGTGAGAGGGGGGGGCGACTTTCCTTGGTGGTAGACCATAACATCCGGTCGCCGGCAAAGTTACCACCCATCGGGCAGAGTCGTGCCGCAAAGCGACCTAGTCGTGTTCCGGCACGTTGCTCGATGAAACCGTTTATGGGAAATGGGTCTGAACAGTTGCGGTGCGTTGGCGAACCGGTCTGACGTCGAGTTGGTGTTTGTTTTGTCGGGTGTCTAGTCGACGAGGGTAGCGGGATCGGAAGCGACGGCTTTCCGCTGGCCGCCCGCAGATAGTTGGGGGCCCAATTAGTGGGATAGCCAACCACGAAGGGCTGCCCCGCCAGCTGTGAAAAATCCGAGGGTGGCTCCATCGTGCTGGTTGGCGACCAGACGAGGAGGCTCGATGGCGATCCCTGGGGGGGTTCAGGCGTCCCCGCAGTCTCCAGACTAGCCTCCCAGTGGCAAGACATCACCAATTTCGACGTCGGGTTCGATACGTACCGTCTCGTTCAACTGCCATTTCCCATCCCTATTCACTTTTATATTTATTTTTTTTTATGAAAAAGTTAAGAAAAAGGAACAAGGTTACACAGCGGTTGCACTCCTCCTCATATAAAGTGCACCTCACTAATATCTGTGTCAACCGTTCGCACAGCGGTGACCAGGAGACAACTCGTTTATTTGAGTATCTCAGTGAGGCTGCAGATATAGCTCTGTATCAGTACCCTTCGGCGCAGCTCGTCTTTCTGGGGAACTTTAATGCCTGTCATCAGGACTGGCTGTTCCCGTACCAGAAGACCGACCATGCTGGAAGAGAAGCGCGGAACTTTGCGTTGTCCTTGGACCTCTTTCAGCTGGTGAGGCAAGCGACAAGGGTACCAGATGTGGTAGGCCATACAGCCAATTGCCTGGACCTTCTGCTGACAACTGATCCGGACAGGTATCGTGTAGAGGTCACGTCCCCCTTGGGAACCTCCGATCACTGTCTGGTGAAATCTGTGTTTACATATTCCCCACCAGCTTTCGAACCACATGGTGTTAGGCGAGTATGGAAATACAAGTCAGCAGATTGCTTCTCTTCTTTGGATCCGTCGAGTTGCGCGGATGCTATAACCGATGTGGTGCATCAGGCAATGGAGTATTTTATTCCTTTTGCTGACGTACCTATCGGTGGCAAAGCTCGCCCATGGTTTAATGCCGAATGTCGTCATGCACATGACCGAAAACATTCGGCATACCTCATTTGGGCTGAAAAACGCAAAACTCCGGATGTAAGTACAAAGAAGAGAGCCTTTAACCAAGCTGCCAAGTCCTATAAAAAGGCATTGCGGAAGGCTCGTCTTGATCGGATCGTTAAGAATGGCGAAAAACTCTCTGTCAGACCAACTGGCAGTCGAGCTTTCTGGTCTCTTGCCAAAGCGATCGAGTCGAACTTCTGCCAACCCTCACTGCCTGCTCTGCTGAAGCCTGATGGATCCCTGGCCCCTACAGAAACAGAGAAAGCGAATGTATTTGCTTCTCTGTTTGCTGAGAATTCGCATCTAGACACTGGCAATGCTTCTCCAGAACATCTTCCTCACTGCGGTATTTTGATGCCTGAAATCCGCATCACGAACCAAGAGGTATGGAGAACATTGTGTCGTTTAGATGTGAATAAAGCCAGTGGTCCTGATGGTATACCAGCCATTCTGCTCAAGACATGCGCAGGTGAGTTGTCTCCTGTATTGACACGTCTGTATCGCCTCTCTTTCAAGACTGGAAAAGTGCCGGAATCCTGGAAGCTTGCCAACGTGCAACCCGTGCCCAAAAAAGGCAGCCGTGCCGATCCTGCCAATAATAGGCCCAGTACAATCACCTCCATACTCTGCAAGATTATGGAGCGTGTATTGAACTCGCGGCTTCTAGCGTACGTAGAAGGTAACGATCTCCTCAGTGACCGACAGTACGGATTTCGCCGAAATAGGTCCACTGGGGACCTTCTAGCGTACGCAACACACATTTTAGGCGAAGCCATCGAGAGGAACGGAGAAGCGGTCGTCGTCTCTCTGGACGTCTCGAAGGCTTTTGACAGGGTCTGGCATGTGAGCCTTTTAAGCAAGCTTTCAGCGTACGGTATATCTCCTGGTCTGATTGGCTGGATAACGGACTTTTTGAGCCAGAGATCTCTCCGTGTTGTTGTCGACGGGTGTTCTTCGGAACCCTTGACAATAAATGCCGGAGTACCTCAGGGG
Organism: Napeogenes inachia; assembly: GCA_959347355.1. NCBI lineage: Eukaryota > Metazoa > Arthropoda > Insecta > Lepidoptera > Nymphalidae > Napeogenes > Napeogenes inachia. The sequence goes on along the minus strand of OY365796.1, from coordinate 281,719 downwards.
TCCGTTCTTTCTGCAACTCTTTTTTTGCTGCACATTAACGATATGCTGAAGCCGGTATCTATGGGTATGCAGACGACAGCACAGTTGTAGAAAGATATCTGCCAAGTTCTCGGGCTAGTAGAGATGAAGTACAATCTGAAAGAGAAGCCATGGTGCAACGTTTGAATGACAAACTTCATGCAGTCTCCGCATGGGGCAGTGCCAATCTTGTCAAATTCAACGCCACCAAAACGCAGACGTGTTTGTTCACCGCCAAAAGGAGCCCCTTCACCTTGGCTCCTACTTTCCAGAATGTATCCTTGGAATACAGTGACTGGCTTCAGTTGTTAGGCTTAGAGATCTCCTCGAACCTCAACTTTGGTCGGTACATTGAGTCCAGAGCAAGAGCAGCTGCAGGAAAGCTTGCCGTACTTGCGAAGGTGCGACAGTACTTTACACCGGGACAGCTTCTTGTATTATACAAAGCACGTAATTTTCGTTGCTCGATATTAATAACGGCAACAGGTAATCGTTTGAAATATTCACAAAATATTAAGTTATATATTCACTTCAAAAATAAATAATAAAATTAAAATAAAATAAATATTTTGGGGTTCCCATTCAAGAAACGTGATTTTCTTTGCTCGATATTAATAACGGCAATAGGAATATTTACAAAATATTAATTTATATCTTCATTTTAAAAATAAAGAATAAAATTATAAATAAGGTATAGTATCCTACTACTATTATAAAGGCGAAAGTTTGTAAGTATGGATGTTTGTTACTCTTTCACGTAAAAACTACTGAATGGATTTGAATGAAACTTTACCACAATATAGCTTATACATCAGAATAACACATAGGCTATAGCTTATACATCAGAATAACACATAGACTACAATTTTTGAGGTTTTTAATGTGAGGTCGTAAAAAAAACACTGATTGAATCCTACAAGATAGATCAAAACAATTTACTACAGTATTGTACAACTTAAAAAGGTCTACAAAAAAGTCCGTGATGGTATATGTTTATCTCTTAGGAATAACCCACAATAACCATTTTTTATCCTTTACTTTGTACGAGAAATAATGGCTTATTTACGAAGCGATTTTAAGCAATACAGTATTAATCCTTATCCAATTAAGTATCTTAAATACATTGTGCATTTAATAAAGATCACGTGTTTCCAAAGCGAAGAATCTGCATGTTTATGCTGAAGGAAAAAGATCGTTAAATGTAGTTTATAGGAGCATACTGCAGTAGCTACCTATAGGCCTATGATTAGGGCTCTGCAGTGCTTAGTTACCGTATTTCTTACTTATTACTAGACTAGACGGGACGAACCTGAAGTCCACGCGAACGAAGTCGCGGGCAAAAGCTAGTCTTTCAATAAAGTTTGTTATTACTACTCACACACCTCTATTCATATCGCAAAAAGATAAACTCGTCGCCTTCAAAATTAATCATTAAAATAATCAAACAGTATATTATGATGTAAGTATGTTCAAGTCTTACACCTGCTATAAATACGACTTGATAAGACCTGTCCGCTCTATAACTCGCGAGCATTCGTCATGGCGTTCGATCTGAAGAATAGAGTTGTTTTAATCACCGGGGGATCCAATGGGATTGGGGCTAAAGTTATAGAATTTTTACTTGATGAAAATGTGAACGTAAGTATAGCATTATTTTATTAAACTAATTACTAAAACATGTATATTAAATTTCTTCAGTGTGCTTATAGTACAATACAATTATAAGTATATATTTTCTTATTTTTTATAAAATCATTAATATCATTAATGTTATAAATGACTGAACCGGTTATGATCATACTGGTCTAGTTACAGCGTCATTGTCTCATAAATTATTAAAATAAACTATTTTCCTGAAATGTGTTGGAGTATTTTCTAAATATAATAATAATAATAATAACGATAATAACATGACAGACTGTGAGGACAAATCGGTCCGAACTGATCGAACAGTTTCCCACAACATCGGTCGGACATTATAGTAGTTGAAAAGGATGGGAGAAGGACATTAATACTGGATATTGGTGCGCCTAACTCTCATAATATTCAAACTTACACCTCTGAAAAGTTAATAAAGTTCCAACCACTTGTCGAAGAGATTTAGCAAGTTTGGGCACAAGTCGAGGTCACTATTATCCCTCTAATCCTCTAAACTACGGGAATAGTACTAAAACTCTTTACCAGTAATCTGTTACAACTGGGATTACCGGTAACGTTTATGTCATCATAGACATCTATCCCTTTTACATCCCCATCCCTAAAACTAACACAAAGGCCTTTATAGGCCGATGCTATTTGACAAAACCCATTAAGGTAAATCGAAAACAATAATAATAATATTTATTCAGTTTCTAGTAATAAAGTTGTTAATTTAGGCAGATAGCTTCTTATAAGTATAAATATATTTGTACCAGCAGACACCCGCTCTTCCAAAATATTGATTACATGCATATAATTATATCACTAAAAACGCGCTTTAAGTACAGCAGTTCTTATTTCTAGTTGTGTGTGTGCATGTGAGTTCATGTGCGCGTGCTGATATATGTGTGAGTGGTATGAGTTTGGTGTAAGATATTGTACGTTATAATTTTGATGTACATGTAAAATTGATATTACATAACTTAAAGTACTTTTTTTTATTTATTTCTTTACTTTTTTTTATTATTTTACGTAACAGGAAGTCATAGTAATTCTATATCATGTTATAAAAAAAATATCAAATTTCATATTGACCGACCATTAGCTGACTCTAGTTGTATTTAGATTTTTTTCGTAAATGAATGTATTTTAATAACTTTCGAAACATATTTTTTTAATTTTCTTAACTATTCTTTTTTTCACTCTTGTTATATTGAAATACGTACTTCAAAACTATATCCAAAAAAATCTTTACATTTGCAATCCTTTACTACCTTAATTACCCTACATTTCGGTACCGTTCATCAAATTTAAATAAAAGTGAAGTATTTATTGTTAGCAGGAATGCAACGATGCTCGAGTTTAAAACGTAGTTCCTGTTCTTTAATGATTCATATGAAATATATATTACATCCTATTAATTATTCATATTGTATATAAATTAATTATATTTATTGTATCTAGTAGTTAGCATATTAATCTACCTCGTTTAAGGTTTTTTTATTGATGTAAACAGTTTTATGCAATATCATTCTATACAGTTTTTTATTAAAATTTATTTATTATTTATTCTTTAATTATGTCACGAATTTATTATTATAACCTTGACTACTATTCTTTATGTAGTTTAATTATACAGATATATAATTTAAAGAAAACAATAAAAGTTTTTATTTATTTAAGGATTGCCAACGGCCGGTACACTTTACATTTATAATTATAATATTTACAGTACAAAAACAATTTAAGTGTCTTGCCAATTATAGTCCACAGCTTACGACAAAGAAAAAAGTACAAAATTAAAAATAGTAAATGAATCTTACAGATCTAAAACAAGCTAAACTACAATAAGAAATTAAAAACTATCTTGTAAAAAATATTCCGATATTTTCTTTTTAAATGTGTAAAAGTTATCATGCAATATATCTATATTCAGAGACCTTGGTAAACTGTTATATAGACGAGCCATTCTTGATAAAGGGGAATTATATCCTAGATTCGTGTAATGCAAATGATCGAAAAACAATTTGTAAGTTCCACTGCGAGGCAACCTACTTGGAACGCTTATATTTATTTGGCACAATAAACTTGAACAATCAATTTTGTTATTGAGTAATTTATATAAGAACAATAAATCCAATTCTTGTCTTCTTTTATTTAGCTTTAGTATTCCATAATGATTTAATCTTTTAGCATATGAATTGAGTTCGTTATTATTATTTAAACCGTAATCCAGATGACTTAAAAAACGACGCTGCACTCTTTCTAGTCTATTTATTTAATTTTTTTTTATTTTACTTTATTGGGACAACAAACAGCATCAATTTACAAAAATATAACAACAAAATACAAAATATTACGGACATGCCAGTAAAGCATCCACTTAAGAAATTTACACAATAGAAGTAAAAATTAAAGCTTCTAAAGCTACTCTTGTTGAACAAAAACAAAAACAAAAAAGTGGTAAAAATAAAAAAAAAATCTTAAAACTAAAACTAATCTACAAACTCTTAAGCGAAGATACAAATTTTTCTAAATTATTATTAAACAAGTCAATGTGGTGATATTTTCTATTATGATTATCCCAAGATCTAAATATTATATAATTGTTTTTTAAGTAATTTGTTCAACACACGGGAATGTGAAATATAGCCTGAGAACGAGCACCTAAGCGAGGACATTTAAGTGAAATTTTACTAAGAAGATATGGAGAATCAATAATATTTTGTAAAATTTTAAAAAGATTTTTATATGGTCTTTAAGTTCTCTGCGTTGTTCCAGCGATACCAATGGTAAAGATGTAGAAAATCTATATTTTAGTATTTTTAAAAATTTATTCTGTATTTTCTCAATTAGATCTTTATATTTAGCGTAACAAGGATTCCAAATAATTGAGGCGTATTCTAGGATTGGTCTCACAAATACTTTATAAAGAATCGGATCCTTGTCTAAGAACAAAACCGAGCATTCGATAAGCATCTTTTGTAATTTTATCGATATGCTTATCAAAGATAATTTGACTATCCAAGAGTACCCCACGATCTCTCACCTCAGTTACCCTTTTTATTTTTGAATTAGAAAAACAATAATCAAAATACAATATTTCCTTTTTTCTAGAAAATGTAATTGTATGGCATTTTTCTACATTAAGATATATTTCATTTGATGTACAATAGTTATTTAATCTATTTAAATCATTTTGTAATTTGGTACAGCCTTGAACATTTCTGATAACTTTAAAAATTTTAATATCATCAGCGTATAATATAAAGTGCGAATTTTTAAAACATTTGCTGACATCGTTAATAAATATATTGAAAAGTAAAGGCCCAAGATGGGAGCCCTGTGGTACACCAGAAGTTATAGGAATAAAAGACGAGGTGAAACCTTTAACAGCTACAGCTTGTGATCTTTCACGAAGATAAGATGTAAGCCACCTCAGTAAGCTACCATGTATCCCGTTATTTTCAAATTTTTGTATTAAGAGATTATGCGAAACCTTATCAAATGCCTTTGAATAATCTGTATAAACGACATCTACCCTATGACCATCGTTCATTCCATTTAGTACTACATCTAGAAATTCACAAAGATTACTTTCTGTTGAACGTTTGTTTATGAAACCATGCTGATTATTTATTAATTTAGATCTCAATAATGGGAAAATTGCATCATAGATAATCTTCTCAAAAAGTTTTGGTATCACCGATAATTTTGAGATACCACGGTAATTTTTGATATTATTTTTATCGCCAGACTTAAATATTGGCATGATTAATGATTTTTTCCAGACACGAGGAATGGTCCCACTTTCTAAAGACTTTTTGAAAAGCATTGTTAGAGGAATACTAAGAGATTTACTACATTGTTTTAAGAACATGGCATGAATCCCATCGGGACCACAGCCCTTAGACGTATTTAATTTAGATAGATAGCTTTCTACTTTTTGGTTAGTTATTTCAACTGAACTAATCACCGATGATTGATCTATACTTCGAAGACATTGATTTGAACTCAACACATTTTGATTTTGCTCAAAGACAGATTGGAAATAGATGTTGAACATATTAGCAATACCTGGCCCATTTGATTCTTCACAAGAATTGAGATACATATTTCCTGGAATTGTATTATGTCTTTTTTTGGATCCTATATACGACCAAAAGTATTTGGAGTTTAAAAGAAGATTATTTTCAGCCTCATTGACATAAGAATTATAACACATTTTTTCTAGTTTTTTAACTGAACTCCTCAATTCAGAAAATTTATCATAATCAATACTTCTACCATAAATTTTCCATTTTTTATGGAACTTCAATTTTTTATTAATTAATTTTATTAAAGGACGTGAAAACCAATGCGGGTAATTAGTACACTCTGATTTAAATGTTGATGGAATAAACTTAACTATAATATCATTTATTAATGAATAGAAAGTATCTACCCCCTCTGTAATGTCCTTGTTATCTAATTCCCGAATCCAGTCTATTTTTGATAGTTCGTCACAAATTAAATCATAATCGGCCCTATGATAAATTCTCCTAAGATGCCGAGCAGGTTTTAGGTTAAGTTTCACTGATTGGACAAAAATCTCAATTAAAAGGGTTGGATGATGAGAATCCTCTGGTTCAGAAAGTGGTTCCTCACGAGAAATTGTACAACTTAGATTTGTAAATATTAGATCTAATAATCTGTTATTAAAATTAAAAATATGATTAAACTGTCTAAAGCCAGTAAAACTCATAAAAGCAGACAATTGATTTACCAGATTACATCTATATATATAAAAGAAAGTCGTGTTAGTTAGACCACTTATAACTCAAGAACGGCTGAACCGATTTAGCTGAAAATTGGCAGGGAGGTAGTTTAGAGCCAGGAGAAGGACATAGGATACTTTTTATCCCGTTCCACAGCATTCCCGTCTGACTTGACATGAAACGTCAGTTACTATAAAACGTGGTATAAAAACAAAAAAGAATCAGACTTGGAATAACAAAAATCAAATCACAGCTATGTAATTGACGTATAATGACAGCTATGTAATGAAGTATGGATGACAATTAGATATTTGTAAGAAATCAATAATAAAACTATTTCTATTAAATGAATTATTAACAATTATAATGTAATGAGAGTGCCAGTATAGTATATAAACAGTGAAGTGAAGTGAAGTGAACTATAAAACTCTGTATGGTTGAAAATTTGAGTTTTTAGGTGAAGTGAAGTTTAATTAATAATGCCGCGACCAAGACGATCGAATCTTTCCCGACAAAGCCGTAATGCAAGAAGAATACGAAATACTGCAAATGAAAAGACTGAAGAAGAACAAGAAATTGCACGTGAACAGTGCCGCGATAGTATGGCTCGACTTCGTGCTTCTCAAACACGAGAGCTAAGTGAAGCAGCCCGTGAAACAGCTCGGTTAGCAATGCAGAATCGTCGAGCGAACAACAGAGGTCAACAAATAGATAATTTGCGACGCAGAACAAGACATTTATCAAGTGCTGATTTAAATCGAGCAGCGTTTCAATACGATTGCAGCATTGATTACAGCTTGCATCCTAGCGTTTGCATTGGGCAGATGGACGTAGTTCGCGAATATTGTGGTGCATTAAAGTTTTCCGGAGAAACGCCTGGATTATGCTGCCTTAATGGTAAATTGAAATTGCCATTGTTGACTCCGCCACCTGAGCCATTGTATTTATTGCTTTGTGGCGAAACACAAGAATCACGCCACTTTCTTGCAAATACTCAAAAATACAATGGTTGTTTCCAAGTGACGTCATTTGGGGCACATATTATCGAAGAACGAGGATTTAATCCGACATTTAAGGTATTTATTTTTGTACTTATATACAATGTAGTTAAAGAATATCTTACTTTATCTATTGGTACCTATGTAGTATATTGCTAATCCTGAACTCTACTCTCTCACTGAAAAAAGTGTTTATAACCCAGTTAATACTGTCTGGTTTTTATTTTGTAGATACAAGGACAGATTCATCATAAAATTGGATCATTACTACCTTTCGAAGATACACAGAATAAATTTTTACAAATATATTTCATGGGCAACATGGAAGAACAACTTGATCGACGCCTAGAGATCAATTCAGGAATGAAGCGAGCAATTCTTCAAGACTTGCAGTGTCTGCTTCATGAACATCATGCGTTGGTCAGGTTGTTTAAGAGTGCTTTAGAGCGCCTGCCAAGTGATGACTTTAAAGTTGTCATCAAAGCAGATAAACGACCATCTGGAACACACGAAAGGACATTTAATGCTCCAACAGTAGACGAAGTTGCCATCCTGATTGTTGATGAACAATTTGAAAAACGCGATATTGTGCTTACACGTCGCGATACTGGGCAACTGCAACGAATATCTGAAACTCATCGATCATATGATACATTGCAATACCCGCTGATGTTTTGGCAAGGAGAAGATGGATATTATTTTAATATTAAAATGAAAAATCCATTGAATGGTGAGTATCAGTATCATAATTTATTTCATTTATTTGTGAAAGACGCTGATTTAAAATAATGCTTATTAAAAAAATGGTTAATGTCGGTATTGTTTGCCTTTAAAATTTGCCTTTCAAATGGTTAATTATCAAATTTTTCATTTCAGGTGAAGAAACTACAAAGAAAGTTAGCTCAATGAATTATTATGCATATCGCTTGATGATTCGTCAAAATGCTGACAACTATTTGCTGCGGTTTCGTCGATTGTTTCAACAGTATTGCGTTGATATGTATGTAAAAATAGAAACGGAACGTTTAACATTCATTAGGTTGAACCAAGCCAAACTGCGTTCTGAGGAGTACATCCATTTACGTGATGCAGTTAGTACTGAAGGAAATGCAGCTAATATTGGTCGATTAACTATTCTGCCGGCGACATACATTGGTAGTCCACGTCATATGCATGAATATGCACAAGATGCAATGACATATGTTCGTCATTACGGTCGGCCCGATCTCTTTATTACTTTTACCTGCAATCCAAAATGGATAGAAATTACTCAATTGCTGCTTCCCAGACAAACATCAAGTGATAGACACGACATCACAGCACGTATATTCAGGCAAAAAATTCGGTCCCTGATGAACTTTATTTTTAAACAACGCGTCTTTGGAGATACTCGATGCTGGATGTATTCAATCGAATGGCAAAAGCGAGGCCTGCCGCACGCACACATTCTTATTTGGTTAGTGGAAAGAATCCAGCCTGACCAAATAGATAATATCATATGTGCCGAGATTCCTGATTATGAAGTCGATCCAGACCTACATGATGTTGTTACTACTAATATGATTCATGGACCGTGTGGTGCTATCAATCCCCAATCACCTTGCATGGTCGATGGAAAGTGCTCTAAACGATATCCACGAAAATTAACGAAGGAGACTGTCACTGGCAATGATGGTTATCCGCTGTATCGGCGTCGATCACCAGATGACAATGGTCGAACTGTCACAACGAAAGTGAAAAGAATGGATTTCGTTGTCGACAACAGTTGGATTGTTCCATATTCGCTACTTATTTCTAAATCGTTCAAGACACATTGCAACGTTGAATACTGCAATTCAGTTAAGTCCATAAAATATATATGCAAATATGTCACGAAAGGCAGTGATATGGCGGTTTTTGGATTGCAATCCTCAAATACAAACGATGAAATTTCACGCTATCAAGTTGGTCGTTATGTGAACTGTAATGAAGCGATTTGGCGTATATTCGCATTTCCCATTCACGAACGTCATCCTACTATTATGCATTTGGCGGTGCACCTGGAGATTGGTCAACGAGTCTATTTCACGGCTTCGAATGCTACGCAACGTGCTGAAACACCTCCAGCAACTACATTGACCAGTTTTTTTGCAATCTGCCAAAGCGATCAGTTTGCACGAACTTTGCTTTACTCGGAGATGCCACGTTATTATACTTGGAATGCTTCATCGAAGAATTTTCAAAGACGGAAGCAAGGCGATGCGGTTCCTGGGTATCCAGATGTGCGTTCTACTGATGCTCTTGGTCGTATGTATACAGTTCATCCAAAGAATAATGAATGTTTCTATTTGCGGTTGTTGCTGGTAAATGTGCGTGGACCAACGTCATTTGAGTCACTACGAACTGTTAATGGTGTAATATTCCCAACATATCGTGCTGCATGTGAAGAATTGAAGTTATTAGAAAACGATAGTCATTGGGATACGACAATCGCTGAAGCCATTATCTCTGCATCACCAAGTCAGATACGCACATTATTCGCTATCATAATTTCGACATGTTTTAAATCAAAAACAAATAACGTGTGGAACAAATACAAGGATAATATGTCAGAAGAAATTTTACATCAAATTCGTGTCAGTTCCAGAAATCAAGATATTGAGATGAATGGGGAGATACATAATCGTGCTTTACTTTTGTCTCATCAAAAGACGAACTTATCAACAATGTGTTTCCAGAAATTATTTCTAACTACAAAAATAATGAATGGTTGAGTGAGCGAGCAATTTTAGCGGCTAAGAATAAAGATGTAGATGACCTAAACTACATAATTCAAAATAAGATCATTGGAACAATGCATTCATTCAAATCTATTGACTGCGTCACAAATGAAGATGAAGCCACCAACTATCCTATTGAATTTTTAAACTCTTTGGACGTGCCTGGCTTACCACCGCACAATTTACGCCTAAAGATTGGCTCCGTAGTAATCATGCTTCGAAACATAAACCAACCAAAACTGTGCAACGGTACGCGTTTGGTGGTTAGAAAATTGTTGAACAATGTAATTTACGCTACGATAATGATAGGAAAATTCAAAGGTGAGGAAGTTCTCATTCCGAGGATACCGATGATCCCAACAGATATGCCGTTTGAATTTAAAAGACTTCAATTTTCGATACGTCTTGCATTTGCCATGACCATCAACAAATCACAAGGCCAATCCTTAAAAGTTTGTGGTTTAAATCTAGAACATTCATGTTTTTCCCATGGTCAATTATACGTGGCATGTTCACGGGTCGGAAGACCATCTGCGTTGTTTGTTTTTGCGCCTGATAATAAAACAAAAAATGTCGTGTATCACAAGGTACTTAAATGAAGAGCTACCTATGTACTAAAATAAAGAAATAATTATGAATGATTAATGTAGGTATTTCATTTTTTTGTATTTTTTCCAATTAAAAAATAAATCTGCTTATTTATTGCCATTAAGGCGGAACAAAGTTTGCCGGGTCAGCTAGTTCAGAATAATTTAAAATAATTTCATTACTATTATGGTCATTATTCACTGACCATATAGCATCTCTTACATTAAAGTCACCTATTATTATAAAATCATCGTGTACATTCTCAATTTGTAAATCAGAAATATATTCATATAAATTTAATTGTGTTGCAGCTTGGTTAATGTTATGAGGAAAATAACAACAAAAAATATGTAAACACTTATGAGATATGTCTTTACTGTAAGACATTTTTATATACGTAATATTTTCATTGGAAGAGATGGGTAAGAAAATATCACAGGACTTAATTATAAATTCATTACGTACCACTATTAAAGTGCCGCCTCCCATTGTGACCTTCGTTCTATCATAATTACGATCATTGCGATACACAGTGTATCGTTTATCGAATAATTCTCCGTCAAAAATGCCCGGTAAAAGCCACGTCTCTGTTAAACAAATAATGTCATAACTGTGATTTAATACATTTAAATAAAATTGATTAGACTTAGTTCGTAACCCACGGGCATTCTGATAATAAATATTCAAAGCCATTTAACTAAATATGTCAATATATAGATAATCTGTTTAGAATTATGAATATGACTAAAACAAAGACGTAATACAGTCAATACCAAATGTAATAAGTAAAATTGTACCTCAAAGGTTTTATAAGAAGTTTAAATAAAAGCATAAATAATAATAACAGCCTACTTAACAAAAAACACAATATGACACTTATACTATTTTCTTTAAACATTCCTCTGAGTTGATATGTAAGACCGGGGAGTTTTCAGTGCGTCTAACCATAATTGTACAATTACGGACCCACCAATAAGCGTAGCCTTTTTCTTTCGCCTTTCTCTTAACTTCATTAAATAAAGCTTTATTTCGAGTGGACAGATGATCATTGATGTAAATATGGCTTTGCGCACTAGGATATTCGATATCACAAGCTTTTAAATTACGTAGTTTACGGAGGGACGACAAAAATTCATCTTTCTTATAGCGAGCTTGCATTTTTAAAATTATTGGTTTTGGTTTTTTAACATCCATATCATTTTTGGTTGCCGCCCTAGTAACAAAATTTATATCCGTATTCGGGTTTAACGAAAAATTACATTTCTCAGCCAAATTCTTGACAAATTTTATTAAATTTTCGCCTTTCTTATACGGAACACCATTTATTTGAATATTTGAACGCCGAACCCATTGTTCACTCCTGTCGTGATTATCTTTTAAGTCCTTAATAGTCGTATTTAATTTGCTTACTTCCTTTTCCAAATTATGTATTTTAGTCATTTCCAAATCAATGCAATTGACACGTTCCACGACTGACTGAATAGATAACTCAATGTGTGTTATTTTACTAGACCACTTATTTACGGTGTCAGTGATTTTTTTCAGTTCATCAGATATTAAGTTTTTAAATGACTTGATAGACGAGTCTAAGAGATTGAATCTCTCATCAAAGTAGGCGTATAAGGATTTATTGTCAATATCACTAGTATTAGATATATGAGGGCTGTTGCTACTTGTCTTTTTTGAAGATTTGCATCCAGGACATTTTCCACCTGGCCTTATTCATCGGTAAAATCTTTTTAAAATCAGCCAACAGTAGATCAACACAAAGATGATGATAATTACATTGACAGTTTGCACATGTAATGCACTCATCTTGTTTAAGTTGCTCAGAACAATTCTTACACTCCATGATAAATATGTAGATATTATAATGCTCAATATAACACAATGAATTCCAGTAATTTATTTCTTTACTTAACTTTCTTGAATGAAAAAGTCACGTTTAAAACGTCGTAAGAACCAGGGATATTGCGTCTCTCACGCGTTCATTTCAGAAAGAGTCACTGTTTTGTAGTAATATCCACTATTTTATTTTATTTTCGTATAATATCGAGTTCAAAAACACACAGACTAGTCACACAGAACTTATTTATAAAGTTTGCACAAAATTTCACTTCCAATTAAACTTATTAAAGGTTTAATAGAACTTTAACCACTAAATTTACGACTAGCGTACGTGCGTACGCGACGACGCTGCGATGTAAATTTATGTGAACTTCATAAAATGGTGACCATACTTGACTACAGTATTCCAAAGTACTACGAACTAACGAGTTAAAAAGAAGTATCTTAGTCTGATGACGTTTAAAATATTTGGTGTTCCTAAAAATAAAACCTAACAATTTTAAAGCTTTCAATGTAATACTCGAAATATGATCTTGAAAATTTAATTTATAATAATGCCTAAATCTTGAATGCTAGTTAATTTCAACAAGTTATTTTTAAAAATATCTTTAAACATGTATAGCCATGTTAAGCTTATTTAAATTTATATAAATATAGAATGTAAAAAACCGATACGGGCAGGGATTCGAACCCGCGACTACTGGGATACGGTAGCTCAGTTGGTAGAGCGACGGGACGGTTTCCCAGTAGTCGCGGGTTCGAATCCCTGCCCGTATCGGTTTTTTACATTCTATATTTATATAAGTTATTTTTATTTATATTATACTCGGTAGAAAAACAATTTTTGTTGCGACTGAAGGATAATTGAAAACATTTTTTAATGTTTAAGTCCATGTTATTGTTTTTGCACCACAAAAGTAACCTATACATATCTTGTTGCAAAAGAGTGCTATCATTTATGTCACGAATAGGTCTAATAAATTTTAAATGGTCTGCAAACAGATATATTTTTTTTTTGTGTAAGAGGAGGGCAAACGAGCTGGCGGGTCACAGATGACTTGTGATCACCGCCGCCCATGAACTCTTGCAACATCCGAGGATTTACAAGAGTGTTGCCGGCCACGTAGGTAGTAAACGCCTTTTTTGAAGGTATCCATGTCGTACCGATCTGGAAATACCACCGAAGGGAGTTCGTTCCACAAGCGAGTGGAACGTGGGAAAAATGTCCTTGAAAACCGCACAGTAGAGGACCGCCACGCATCCAGGTGGTAAGGATGATATTGGAGGCGATGGCGCGCTGTGCGGTGATGAAATTCGGCGGCAGGCATCAGATCGAATAGTTCTTCGGAACATTCCCCGTTGTAAATGCGGTAGAAGACGCACAAAGGAGCCACGTCTCTACGCAATGCCAAGGAGTCCAGCCGTTCGCAGAGCAGCGGGTCCCCGACAATCCGAACGGCTCTCCGCTGTACGCGGTCAAATGGTAGAAGCTGATATTGGGGTGATCCGGACCAGAGATGAGAACAGTATTCCATGTGTGACCGGACCTGCGCCTTATAGAGCGCAAGTCTTTGGCCAGGTTTGAAATACTGCCTCGCTCTATTAATCACTCCCAATTTCTTCGAGGCCTTGCTCTCCAGATGACCACGAAACTGACAATCGCTCGAAATGTCGAGACCTAGTATTCTGATACTTGGCGAGGCCCGAAATAGCATGGTGGCCGAGGCGAGAATAGTGGACCCAGATGTGAGCCTTGAGGTACACCTAATGAATTATTAAAGTAATTAGATTTTGTACCATTCACGAATACATAAGATTTACGGTCCGTTATGTAACTATTAATCCAATTGAGTACCCTCCCTCTATACCAATGTTTGAAATTTTATTTAGTAAAATTTTATGATCGACCCTGTCAAAAGCCTTGGAAAAATCTGTATAAATGGCATCAACTTGAGTTCGGCCATCCACAAACGCCATAACTTTCTCAAGAAATGTTGTAAGATTTGTATTTACTGATCTACCCTTTATAAACCCATGCTGTTTTTCCGTTAGTATATTTTTCACATGGTAATTAAGTTCTGGGAGTACAAGGGATTCTAAAACTTTACTAAAAATAGAAAGTATAGATACCTGCCTATAATTCTTTATGTCACCCCTAGAGCCCTCTTTAAAAATCGGCACAGTCTTTGGAATTTGGAATTTGGAAAGCGTCCCGTCTGTAGTGATTTAGAGAAAATGATGTTTAAAGGCAATGACAATTGTTGGGCACATTTTTGGATAAATATGGCGGGTATTCCATCAGGTCCTGGCCCTTTAGACGGATCTAGCTTTTTAAGTTTATCTAGAACTTCACTCTCCTTAAATGTTATTTTACACAAAGATGGCAGTCCATGTGATGTTGTATAATGGTGTTTAATACCGCTTCAAATATTTATACTTTCATAAATAGACATAAAACTTTTTCTAAAGAGGTTGCTAATTTGACTACTATCTGAAGCGGTCTCTAATCCAAGGAACATGTTACTGGGTAAATTATTTTTACTTCGACGTTTTTGGTTAATGTAAGTCCAAAAATATTTTGGATTTTTTGCTATAGAATCTTCAAGTCTGCTAATATAGTTCTTATAACATTGATGTTGGCGTTTTTGGGCTCTTTTTGTTAAGTTTTCAAAGATTATTGCATCCAATGGATTTTTATACTTTTTATATTTAATTCTAACCTTATATCTTTCATTTAGGAGCCTAATAAGGTCTTTAGCATACCAGTGCGGATATTTAAGATTCTTAATTTTTCTTAAAGGTACATGTTTAGCAATTATGCAATTCAGCCTAGAATTAAAAACTGAAACCATTCTGTCAACATCACCGCAGTCTCCTAAGGTGGTTAGCCAGTCAATATCCTCTAGTGATTTAATGATTGCTGTGTAGTCAGCCTTAAAAAAATTTGCTCTAGACTTACACCCAGGAACAAGTACTTTGGAGGAACCGAAATCTATTAAAAATTCTAGAGGTGGGTGATATAAGTCAACAGCGCATAAAGAATTAATACAAGCATCTAACCGAACCTCTGATGTTGTTGAAAAAACTAAATCCAGTATTTTGTTATTACAATTAACTATCCTATTCATCTGTTTCAAATTGCTAATTGCCATTAATTCGGAAATTGTATTATACAAAGAGGACGTAGTAGGATTCGGTACTAAGGCATTTGTTAAAGGGTCATATGACCAATGCAACCCCGGGATATTAAAGTCGCCGAGCACTAAGGATTCATTATAATTAATTAAATTTTTGTTGGCTACCTCAACAAACTGTTCGATTTCCGTGGATTTAATTGGCGGCGGAAAATAAACAGCACAAATACACAGATCAGTCCATTCCTTGTCCCTTTTAACTTTTATCTTGACCCATAGGTCTTCAAAATCACTCTCGTTATCTCTTATTCGACAAGAATTAAATTTATTGCTTACCGCAACCATAACTCCACCTCCGGTCTTCTTTAAAGACTTTTCAAGATTGCGTTCTCGTCTATAGACTACATAGTTATTATCAAACAATTCTCTATCTTTAACATTATCTTGTAACCAAGTCTCTGTTATTATTATGATATCATAATTATTGAGTAAAACATTTAAACTGAATTCTGAAAGTTTGGTATTTAAACCTCTAGTATTCTGATAGTACAAATTTAATATTGTCATAAAACTAAATGAAATATAAAAAAAAATAAAAAAATTAACTCGTACAGAAAAACCTTAAATTGCGACAAACAAAAAACAACAAATTAATTACAATTTTGAAAAAGAATCCAAGTTTTTAATTACAATAGCTTGTGAAGTTTCAGTTTTTCTCATAAATATGCGCCCAGCTCTGACCCAAATAAATTTATAAGAATGCTCTTTCGCTTTAATTCTAGCGGCCCTGTGGAGCTCCTTATAGTATGGAGATAAGTGTTCTGATATATATATATATAGGGGTTCTGTCACTTTTACCTAAGTGACTATTATTGAGTTTATCCTTTGCGTGCGCCCTATTAAATTTAATAACGGCAGCTAAAAATGAATCTCTGACTATTTGGCTTCTTAATTTCACTATAATAGATCGCGGTCTTGAATTTTTCGGATTAACTTTAGCTACTCTTGTGCACATCAGTATGTCTTCTTCTTCATCAGATCAGAAGAAACTGTGCGGGAGAGTTTCATAAAAGTGCTAACAAGATTTTTCGGATTTCTGTTCCGTAACACACTGTATCTCTAGATAAGATGCCCTAGAGTTTTGTTCTAATACCTCTATTTTATCTAGCAACTGTTTACTGTTTAAACTTTAAACCAACAGTCTGGATGTTTGTATCTACTTTATCCTCTATGTCTTGAATATTCTTCTCTATTTCACTTTTAAAATTAATATACTGCTTCCTAAAGTCGTCCAATGAACCTTTCAATTGATTCAACTCCTGTCTTGTTGCTGCGAGTTCCGCCATAAGAGGTTTTGATATCAGTTTTAATGCTAGTTTCAATAAGATTTTTAATTTCCGTAGACAAAATGCTTTTCAGTTCTGTTTGAATAATTTCACGTACATCTGCCTTAGAAATATTTTGGAGCTCGTCTTCGGCTTGAGTTAAGGCAGGTGAATTTTTAGTCGTATTAGGCCGTGGACGCTGTGATATCCAAGATGGTGTCAAAAAGTTACCTGATTCAGGACTTGTTTCTGCATTGAGGGATGGTGATCGTACCGAAATATTCAGGTGGTTGTCTGCTATGTTACTACTACACTACTACTATTACTACTATACTACTACTACTATAGCGATACGGTAGCTCAGTTGGTAGAGCGACGGAACGGTTTCCCAGTAGTCGCGGTTTCGAATCTCTGCCCGTATCGGTTATTTACATTCTATATTTATATAAATTTAAATAAGCTTAACATGGCTATACATGTTTAAAGATATTTTCAAACAGAGAAAAATATTTTTTTGCCTTTGCGTTAATTTTTTAAAAGCACCAACATCTATTCCCAGGCATAGATAATGGTAAGTCAATGCACACTTTTTACAAGTCATACGTTCATTGATTGGTATGACTTTTGAGCACGATGCGCATTGGGACATTATTTGTTCAATAAATTGTCTTGCAATAATTAAAAATTAACAAGCAAAAAATATAAAGAAAAAATAAATAAAAAAGCAAACAATTCAGATATTAGAATTGTACACTAATATTGGCTCATAAAAAATCAACTTTGAGTAAAAACTATAATTTTTAAACAGCACAGTAGTTAATGCTCAGTATTGCAAAGTAAGCGCTCAAAAAGTCTTAAACGACGGACAAAATGCGTCGCTTACGCGTTTACACCGAAAGTCAGAACGTACAATTGTTTCAATGTATGAAGGTACATAACTAGTGTTTACTTATGTATTAATGTTTAATATCACTATTTATCGTATTAAAAACAGTTATTTTCTTATGTCTTTTTCAAGCACTTGACTAAACTTTATGCACTAAATCAAAATTCTTAGAACTGCAGTTTTTCACTTTTTAATTGTTTCTTCCAATTAAAGTCTTTTATTTTATAAATTAAAATAAATAGTCCGAGCAATAATAATTATTAATATATCTTATTAATTGTATATATATATATATACAGGGTTATTTTTAATTAGTTGAGCACCTTTTGCAGGCAGCCTCTCTACATCAATCCCAACGACATTTGTTCTACGACTTTTAAAAAATCTTGATAAATAACTCAGAATAAACGAACAAAAAAAATTTTTGCTCCCTCGATTATTTATTACTCTGTATTTTGTAAGCAGTCTAAAGTATAGATCGCGGGAGGCTAGCGAAAGTCAGAAAGTGTTAAATGCGCGCGCCAGCTTTTTTCGTATAGCTTCATCTCTTTTACACCATGTTGCTATGGAAATACTAAATAATCAAAATGACAAGTATGTGGATTACAAAACACAATTTACATTAACCAAAAATAAAATTATCGGATTAGAGTTTTATAATTAAATTCAAATTCAAATTCAAAATATCTTTATTCAAGTAGGCATTTACACGCACTTTTGAATCGTCAATTACATTAAATTGGTCAGTATAGTCAGTCTGTGAGTAAGCTACCACCAGCTCGGAATGCTGTTCTGCTGAGAAGAGCTGGCCAGAAACTCAACAGTTGCTCTTTTTAAATAAAATTTAACAATGTTTGACTTATAAATTATAACATCAACCCTGCAAATGAGTCAATTTTATTTATTTTATAAACTTAAATGCAATTTTGGAACAACTAGAACCGTCGCAATCAATCGGAAAAGAAGCCCAATGATTTCAGGCAACGAAAATTAAATAATAATAGCAGTAAATATATATATATATATATATATATACATATACAAATCCTCGGCCTGCCACACAACCAGTCACCGCAAGCAGCACCCGTTCACGAGCATAACACAAGATTTGAAGAGAATTAAATAATGAATTGTAATTACATACTGGACAATACGATTTTATGGACTTGCTATTAAAACTAATAAATAAATTCAAGATTATAACATGAAGAAGAAATTATGAATATATAATATTTTTATATATTATATGTAATTTATAATATTTTTAAAATACATTGATTGTCTGAAATAGAAGAAGTAAGAATGAAAAGAAATACGAGTTTTGGCTGAGAAATGGAGCATTGGGGTCCTGATCTTTACAAGGTCTGTTTTGCTATACCTAGAACGAACAGCAACTCGAAACAGCAGAAACCATGATGAAGAATAATTTTATTTGTGATATAGTGACGATCCAACATGTTAAGAAAAAAATTAAGTTATTATTTTTAAAGTGAATTGTGTACATTTGTCTGTTTTTATGGTACTTACCTATGTGTTTCTTCTATGAGAATATTATACGTCAGAAACAGTCGATTCACTTCTTACGTTTTAATTAATTAATATTAATGAAAATTATGACGTTTTTCTGTTACGCGCCATCTTAAAGAAATTCGTAAGTAACTTATTGTTTTATTGTCATGATATAAATATTAACAAACGAGATAATATGATATGTATAAAGTAAGTTAAAGAGAAGTTATTGTTTTGTAAAAATAATATTTATTTGGTTTCGTTACAGTGCCCTTATTTCATAAACCAAATAAAAATATTGAGACATTCAACTTGTGGACAACTTCTATTAGAGATTTTGTTTTTTCATTAGATTCTTAAACAGTTAGACAATATGTGTTTCGACTATTGTAGAAAATATTTTAATAAATATAAGTGGAAAACGATGCTATTTTTTATTACACCTTAGAAAATGATCAAGATCTAACGTGCATAGCAGCCGCTGCGTCACCCCGCCACCCCGCGCCCCGATGCACGTGGCCTTGGCACATATTTTGACAAGTTGCGTGGCCTCTCTTTGCTCAAGTTTAATGCACGTTCAGAGGCAATAAATAAATTTTGTATGGGAAAAACTAAATTTTTAAAACTACTAATTTTAAAAAGTCGTAGAACAAATGTTGTTAGGATTGATGTAGAGGGGCTGCCTGCAAAAGGTGCTCAACTAATTACAAATAACCCTGTATATATATATATTAATTTTTATATTTTAATTACAGAAAGAATAAAATATAAAAATTAAAAAAATATATAATAATTAAAAAGTTTACGAGGTGAGGTTCGAACACTGGTAGGATAATAACATCAATTATTGCGTCTACTGCTCTCCCGATTATCCCACCGCAACTTTTGTTCGTAATGCTCAAATTGTCCTAATAACTGTTATAATACAATAATATGACAGGTCAAGTTCATTGACCGTTGAACCTGTTACTTGACACGTTCAAGTCACTGCACTACATTAACACAATCACTAAAAGTTTTCGTATATTAATTTTTGATATCTCCTCTCTTTCTGCCAATAATAACACCACTGACTTGATAATTTGTTAAAAAAAATAAGTATGTGACTAAATACTCAAAACTTTTATTTTATTCTACCAATAAGGAACTATTTTTTAATTAAATTTGAGGAACACAAAGACACACGACTAGCTGCAAGCCGGACCGGACCGGAAAGCTATAGATATACTTATTCAAGGATTCAAGGAATAAAGTCTGTGTTTTGTGAGCAAACAATTATTAGAGCTCTCTTACCGCAAACTATCGCCAACGACAGTCCTTCTATTCTTTAAAGCACCTTATGACACTGTTCACAAATACACTAGACTGTTTACCATTTAAACTCTTAACTATCACTGTTACACAACTTAGTCTCTCGATCACACACTCAACGGTTTATCATAACTGTTACACTTTTATCACAATAGCACCATCACACAACTTGTACACCCAATTTCACAATGTCTTCTCTTAACCAAGCTGCGATTTATATACTTCTTATTCTTAGTCAATATTACATTTATTTTATCAATTAAACTTCTATACAGAGATTCAATTGTTTTAGTCAAACCAACAACTTATATCTTTATTTTTAGTCAAAACCAAACTACATCATGTATTAAAGCTAACACAATATAATATGTTTTTGGAATTAAGTTAGAAATAAGCAATCAAACGAAAAGGACGAGAATACGGTATTTATAACTTTGAACATATAAAACTGAATAAAACTGAATGTACAAAATATAAAAAAGATATTGGAACAAAGCTAATTCCATTCATACTGATATATTATGTATCTATTATATATAATTCAAGTGTGATGATGTCGGTCCGGATGGACTCCTAAACTATTTAACCGATTTCAATCCAATTTGCACACCGTGTGCAGTTTAGTCAAACTTGAGAGATAGGATAACTTACATCTCAAATTTAAGTCTCAATATTATATTATTGCAAATTATTTGTTTCCAATAATCTGGTAGATCCAAAAAAGTCTAACAGATGGCGTTGCACCTGGTAACTGCATTGAGTTAGTGTTCAACAGATGGCGTAATGTTAAAAGCAAAAACAAATAACTACATTATATACAATTTAACATCATAACCTCCACGCGATGTTGAGACTAAATTGTAAGTTAATTTTTTGTGTTAGTATAGCCGGCCACGTTTTAATCAAAAATATTGTGCGCCGTTTAGTGCAAAATTAAATTAAGATTTTTAATAATTAAAAATAATAAATGTTATTGTTATGATTAAAAGTATCTGCCCTACCTACCTCATTTAAAAATTTGTAAAGTACTTCGTTACTAACTTGAATAAACAAAATAATAAGTAATATAAAATTAATTATTTTGCTTATTATGTACGATAATTTTTATCAAAGTGTTCAAAGACCTTCCCCTTCAAATCCCAATTCACTGGATTTTTACACTAGCTGTAACGTTTTCGTCTTTTTTATTTAGTAATAATTTCAGTGTTTCAACCACCCCGTTGGTCGAGTGGTGATGGAGCGCAGACATCTAACGTATAGCGGCGCAATGGGGCTTGGGTTCGATTCCCAACAGGGACAGGCATGTATGTGATGAGCATAGAGGTCTGTTTTCTGGGTTTGGTTGTTTATAATGTGTTTTTCTATGTATTTGTATCGTTGTCTAAGACACAAGTTAATAATATGCTTACTTAGTGGTTTTATTATTTATTTGATATTAAAGTTTGTTCTTTTAGAATCAATTTGCAAATAAGACAGTTTAAATAAAAAAATAATAATACAAATTTGTGATGATGTGAAATACTCGTAATGTTTCTTAACAACGCCATCTATTTATACCTTAGGAAAACATAACCACATCTGTTATATAAACATATCAGTACAAAGTGAAACCGCTAGGTGGCGGGACAATAACTCATGGGTTTATTGATTAACACTTTTTAATTTAGTTATTCATTTTATTTACATTTATTATGAATTATCGGCGAAATATCATACAAAAATAGTATACAAATATTATTCATGAACATATTAGATTATATTAATAATTTAATACCATAAGAATTAGAAATGTATCGTTCCCTAAATGGAAATATAAGTCTTTACTTACCTACATTACAAATAATAAATATTTTAGGTTTTAATTAAATATTTTCAGTATTATTTTTTGTATTATATTAAATTGCTTAGTCTGTTCTTTATTATTTATTTGATATTGGAGTTTGTTACAATTTGTAACAACGCCAACTATTTATACCTTAGCGAAACATAACTACAACTTTTATATAAACATATTGAAACCGCTAGGTGGTGCGACAATAACTCGCGGGTTTATTGATTACCACTTTTTAATATAGTTATTTTTCTTTTATCTTTATAAAAAATACTAACAGCTTTTAAGGTATTTTTTTTTATTACAATTACTTTAATAATTAACCGAAAGGAACTTCGTTCCATCCCTTGACACCTCTTAGTTATGTTATTGTATGGTAGTAAAAAATCAGTCCTAGAGGTCGTTTTTTTTTACAAATTGTATATATGTAAAAAAAGATGCCGGTCCACATCACTATTTTTCTAATACCGTTACTCCTTAAATAGTTTACTACAATGTAATGTTATATCAAAATCTTTAGCAACCACAGCAATGCGTAGCCGGGTTTGCTAGTGTATATATATATATATATATATATATACAGGGTTATTTTTAATTAGTTGAGCACCTTTTGCAGGCAGCCTCTCTACATCAATCCCAACAACATTTGTTCTACGACTTTTAAAAAATCTTGATAAATAACTCAGAATAAACGAACAAAAAAAATTTTTGCTCCCTCGATTATTTATTACTCTGTATTTTGTAAGCAGTCTAAAGTATAGGTCGCGGCAGGCTAGCGAAAGTCAGAAACTGTTAACGCGCGCGCCAGCTTTTTTCGTATAGCTTCATCTCTTTTACACCATGTTGCTATGGAAATACTAAATAATCAAAATGACAAGTATGTGGATTATACTATATATTATATTATTGTATACTTTGCTTGCTACATATCTTATATATAAAATTCTCGTGTCACAATGTTAGTCTCGATACTCCTCCGAAACGGCTCGACCGATTCCTCTGAAATTCGGTAAGCATATTGGGTAGGTCTGAGAATCGGCTAACATCTATATTTCACACCCCTAAATAATAAGGGTGGTCCACCCCTAAATTTTTTTTTTATTTTTTTGACAATATTTTTTTTTTATTTTTTTTATGATACGATATTCAAAAATATATACAACCCTAAGGTTTTGCCTTTCTATCACCAACCCCTATTTTTTAATAATTATTTTAGTAATTTAATTATTTTTAAAAATTTTCCGCGCTTTTACTCTGGATACTCATTGGCCAGACTATATCGGTGTAACTACCCAGTGAACAACGCGGAGTAGGGATGAGACCGAAGCCGGTCTCCTGTTTCTCTCACTCCCTCCACTGTTGTCGGCCATCATTAATGTTTATGTATCAAACTTAGTAGTGACGTTTAGAATTGTTATTTTTTTATGTCAGTGTAACTCTCATTATTAATTATAAATTAATACTAATAATAACTCTCTTAAATTAATCATACAATTAATTAATTAATAGTAAATTAATAATATAAGATAATATTAATAATATCTGTTATTATTAATTATAACCTAAAAATACTCAACGCGTGTCAGGGGCTCCTACCAACAACGACTTTTGTGTTGTTGTAAGTATATTTTTTTTATACTCAAATTGTTGTTAATAACAATATAATTACGATGTTTTTCACTCTTAAGTAATTTTGTTAGTTCTAATTATGTGTATTTTGTACAGCGAACAATGCCACGAAAACGCAAAGGGGCTAATTTGAGCCGTAATACAAGTGAAACCAGAAGCAAGAGAAATTTAAGATCCGAAAGAACTGAAGAAGAAATCCAGCAAGAAAATACTGATGCACGTGTGAGCATGGCGCAATTGCGTCAAGAACAATCTGAAGATACACGAGCTGAACGCAATAAAGTGATAAGATTACAACAACGACAATCACGCCGATTCGCAGCCAATAGACGCAGAACAAACAACCAGCAACGCCAACAGATACACCGAGCATTTACATATGATTCATTCCTGCGGCTAGCATTCCAGTATGAGCCTGATGTGGAATATTATGCCCATACAAAAGTGGTGATTGGTGCTATGGACAACGAATGTTCAAATTGTCATGCTCTTAAATTTAAAAACGAGCCAGCTGAGATGTGTTGCGCGTCAGGAAAAGTTCAACTACCCGACATTGAAACACCACCGGAACCATTGAATGGTTTACTTATCGGCACGGATCCAGATTCTAACGTGTTCTTGAAGTCCATTCGAACATTCAATTCATGCTTTCAAATGACATCGTTCGGAGCAACAGAAATAGTTCGAAATACTAATTCACTTGGTCAACAATACAATTCTACATTTAAAATTAGAGGCCAAGTTTATCATAAAATAGGCTCATTACTGCCAATGCCAAACGAGGCACATAAATTTTTACAAATCTACTTTATGGGCGGCGAGGATTCCGGAAGCGCACTTGCCAATCGTGTGAATGCACGTTGTGACTATAGCAACCTTGATTCATTTTTTGCCAAACGCATCGTGAGCGAACTGGACGCTTTACTGAATGAGCACAATGAATTGTTGAAAATATTCAAATCACACATGCATAAATTACAAAACGATAACCACGCTATTGTCATTAATCCTGATAAAACACCAGCTGGAAAGCATATTCGTAGATTTAATGCACCTGTTGTTGAGGACGTTGCAGGAATCATGGTTGGCGATTGTACAGGCGCACGAGAAATTGTGGTTCGTAGAAGGAGTAATAATCTTCAGTTCAATGCTGATACACATCGTTCATATGATGCTCTCCAATATCCGTTAATGTTCTGGAAGGGACAAGACAGATACTGCATAAATATCAAACAACGCGATCCCGTATCAGGTACTTCATTCATTTCAAACTTGATTACTAATTAAAAAAAATATATATATATTTATCGTAATTGATTTAATCTAATATTTAAAAATATATTATTACAGGAGCCGAAACAAACAAGAACGTTAGCTCGAAAGATTATTATGCGTACCGATTGATGATTCGACGCAGCCGGGACGACGTCATTCTACGATGTCGCGAGCTTTGTCAACAATTCATGGTCGACATGTACGCCAAGATAGAAGGCGAACGACTACGATACTAACGATATAATCAACTCAAGCTGCGTGCGGAAGAGTACATTCACTTGCGGGACGCTATTAACAACAACGCTGACGCTGCCGAAATTGGTAACTCTGTCATTCTATCATCATCGTATGTGGGCAGTCCACGTCATATGCAAGAATATATACAGGATGCTCTGACTTTCGTGCGCGAATATGGACGACCGTGTTTATTTATCACGTTTACATGTAATCCAAAATGGCCAGAGATTGAATCTTTGCTTTTGCCTGGCCAAAATTCAATTCATCGTCATGACGTTACAGCACGTGTGTTCAAACAAAAGTTGAAGTCTATAATAAGTTTCATTACTAAATTATATGTATTCGGCCGCACACGTTGCTGGTTGTATTCAGTTGAGTGGCAAAAGCGAGGATTACCTCATGCTCACATTTTGGTTTGGTTAATCGATAAAATCCGTCCTGAAGAAATCGATAGTATCATTTCTGCAGAACTTCCAGATCCGTCTACTGACCAACTGCTGTTTGATATTGTTACAGCGAACATGATACTCTTAATCGTACATCGCCTTGCATGGCAGATGGAAAATGCACTAAAAATTTCCCTAAAGATTTCACGAACGATACGATCACGAATGTCGACGGATATCCAATATATCGTCGAAGAAGTCGCGATACTGGCGGACGATGCTCATATTAATGTTGAGTTCTGCAGTTCTGTGAAGAGCATCAAATACATTTGCAAGTATGTCCACAAAGGCAGTGATATGGCTGTGTTTAGAGTGGAAAATACTAACGTGAATGCTCAACCAGTGAATAAAAACGATGAAATAACACTTTATCAAATTGGTCGGTACATCAGCTCCAATGAAGCTGCTTGGCGTATCTTTGGTTTCCCGATTCATGAACGGGATCCAGCAGTTGTTCAGTTAGCCGTCCATGTCGAAAACGGCCAGCGTGTATTTTTCACGAACGAGACAGCAATTGATCGTGCTGTAAATCCACCTAAAACTACATTCACTGAATTTGCACGAACGTTACTCTACTCACAAGTACCATGCTATTTCACATGGGCACAAACAAAAAAATGGATGCCCCGCAAGCGAGGCTCCCCAGTTGATGCATGTCCCAATTTATTTAAATCAAACGCTTTGGGGCGAGTATTTACAGTCAATCCAAAGCAAACTGAATGCTTTTATCTTCGATTGTTGTTGGTTAATGTTACTGGCCCATTGTCATTTCAAGATATACGGAAAGTGAATGGGCAACAGTATTCAACGTATAAAGATGCGTGCCTTGCACTCGGCTTGCTGGAAGACGACAACCAGTGGGAATGTATGTTTGCAGAAGCAGCATTGAATTGTACAGCAATACAAATTCGTCTACTATTCGCTATAGTGTTAACTACATGTTTTCCAGCTCGAGCACAGATATTGTGGGATAATCACAAAAATTCAATGACTGATGATATAATAATAATAATAATAATAATAATAAAACAGTTTATTGTCATGTAGATAGTTACAGCTTTACACATATATTAGAAAAGAGTTGAACACAATATTTATAACCCTCCAAGACAATGGGAGCTGGCTCAGCTACTTGTTTACCAGGACCGAGATCTTGGAAAACGCTGGTTTTCAGCCAGTCCCCTCTCCTCAAGACTTAATGTGGGAGGAACAGTGTTCTATCCCCCAACTCCGAATGATTACAATTAGCCAACGATGGAACTAATTACAAAATAATTAAGTATATATAAAAAAGATTAAAAAGAAACAAACAAATCATGTCTAAGCTAAAAAAAAAATCTTACAGGTTACAATAGATATAAAATAATGATACAACAAAAAAAATAAAATAAAAAACAGCAACGACTCTTGCATGTGTGTGTGTGTGTGTGTGTGTGTATGTGTGTGTGTGTGTGTGTGTGTGTGTATGTGTGTGTGTGTGTGTGTGTGTGTGTGTGCATGTGTAAGTATGCGTGTGTAAAATTAGAATAAATTAAAATTCAAAACGGGGTTTAATATGACCAAAAGTTCTTTAGTTTTAGGCTTTTATAGTATGCATGTCTAACGTTTTCTGCAGCACGCTGTTTGATAAGTAAGGTAGCTTTATATTTAGATTTAAAATAATTTGTACTACATTTTATTCTTAGAGGAGGAGGGAGATCATTCCATATTTTTGCTGCAGAAAACTTAAAAGATCCCTTAAACCTTGCCGTCTTATGATTCTGGATTTTTAGAAGATTTTGGATGCCCCTACGGCGACTCCTTAAGCAATGCTCGTCGAGCCATAACAATTTTTCAAATAAATACTCCGGTTTCTTGTTCCATATGATTCTGTGAACAGTGCAAGCATAATGGAGTTCCCTTCTAGCACACATATTAAGAAGCCCCTTTTTGTTAAGATACGGAGTTATGTGTTCCCTCTTTGGAACATTGTAACAGAAACGGACACAGGCATTTTGAACTCGTTGAATTGATCTTTCTGACGTCACTTTTATTCGGGGGCCAAAAACTGTACTGCAATAACTCAGCTGGGAGAGAACAAGGGATTCACATAGCAGCAGCCGAACCTCTTCTTTAATGAAAGGCCTTATCTTGTAGAGAGTTTTCAATTTCATGAAAGCAATCCTAACTTTGTTGGCAACGTTCTCTGTGCATTTTTGCTCCCTGTCTAATATCAGTCCCAGGTTACGTACAGACGAGACTTGTTGGATTTCTGTGTTGTCAATTTTTATCTTGACCTCAGCGTCTAGCACACGTTTTATTTGGCTTATCGTACCCATTATTAACATTGAGGATTTTTTAGGGTTCAGGACCAAACCGTTACATTGAGACCAAGCGTTGATATTCTGGAGGTCACTGTTCACTCTAGATACAGCATTCTCTATGTTTTTGACGTCTTTACTGTCAAATGAGTAATATATTTGGGTGTCATCTGCATAGAGGTGATATTTGCAGTAATTGATTTGGTTCGGTAGGTCTGCTGTAAAGATGGCAAAAAGTATTGGACTCAGCAGGGAACCCTGAGGTACGCCACGGAGGATCAATCTGTTAGTCGAATACGCTTTAGAACCATCGGCATTATCAGTCACCACTATCTGATGTCGGTTTGTTAAAAATGTTCTGAACCATTGGCAGGTGTTGTTCGAAAAGCCGTAAAATTTTAATTTTGACAAGAGTAACTCTGGATGCAGACAGTCAAATGCCCGAGAATAGTCCAGCAATACAAGAATACTACTCAAATCTGCGTCGGAAGCCTCCGTTATGTCGTCTGTGACGTGTAAAAGAGCCGTTTCAGTGCTATGTCCCTTTCGAAATCCAGATTGATATTTAGGTATTAATGAGTTATTTTCTACATGAACCAGTATTTGATTCAGAACAACCCTTTCCAATATTTTTGATAATACTGGTAATATGGATATTGGCCTTAGGTCATTAAGTTGCACAATTGTTCCTTTCTTTGGTATAGGTTTTACCAAAGCCGTTTTCCAACATGATGGGTATGTACTAGTCTCAATTGATTTATTAATTATTCTTGTTATAGTTGGAAGAGTTGCTTCGAGAGTTAGCTTTACCATCTCTATGTTAATTCCATCAAATCCCGCAGCTTTAGTCTTAATACCTTTTATGATTTTTAAAACTTCTACTTCTGATGTCGCATTTAATTCAAATCCACCCTCATTTAAATGGTTTTTCGCTATTGGGATATTTATCGAAAATGTTGTTGAGATGTTGACCGGTATGTTTAGAAAATGATCATTTATTTTATCAGGATCGTTTAGGTATTCAGGTATTGAAGTTTTTTGGTCACCCGTAATTTTTACTGATGTTTTTAGATTATTCCATAGGACAGAGGGATTGTTCAAGTTCTTATTTATGAAATGATTGAAGTATGCTGTTTTTTCCCGTTTTATTGTGGCAGTTACAAAATTTTTTAACTGCCTATAATAGAACCTTGAGCTGTCTTTTTTATCTATGTGGGCTTTGTTTAGGGCTTTGTCGCGTAGAGTCATCATGAATCTTACCATACTGGTTATCCACGGCTTGGGTTTGTCCTTAATTATTATTTTCCGAATAGGAGCATGAGAGTTAAATAGTTGCATAAGCTGTTCATTAAACGCTTGCACTATTTTGTCAACAGTATCTAAGTCCAATAGAGAGTCCCAGGAAACATAGTTCAGGTCTTGTGCGAATAGGTCGTTGTTAATATTATTTATCGATCGCTGAAATTTTACTTGTTTTACATATCTATTTCTAAATATATTGAATTCCACCAAAACCAAAGCGTGGTCGCTCAAACACCGGTTGTGAACTATTTCTACCCCTTTACATTTTGAAGAGTCATCACAGAGAACCAAATCTAGTATTGTTTGTGTTTTATCACTGATTCTCGTTGGTTCTTTAACTATTTGGTCCAAATTATGTTGATAGTAAAAGTCTAACAACTCTTTTGTTTTTGGAGAGGCAGAATTAGACACATCGATATTTAGATCGCCCAGGATACAAGTTAGATCGCATCGACTCGTGTCATTGATTGATGCACTTAGCGCATCAAGTGCCTCCGCAACACCAACATTTTCTGGCCTATAAGCTGTACCTAGAGCCATTATTGAGCCTTGTAGGTGTACTTCAAGCCACATCTGTTCAAGCGCCGAGACTGGATGTTCCACAATCTTTGTTCTTAATTCTTTCCTGATGTAAAACCCAACTCCTCCACCTTTTTTACCTTCTCTAGCTCTATGTACGAAGGTATAAGAGGGAATTATGGGTGCAAGCGACTCTTCTCCCCTTTTAAGCCATGTTTCATTTATAGCCAGGATATCAGGTCTATATTTAGAGACAGTAACTAGTAATTCATCGTTTCCTGTGTTTAAGGACCTGGCGTTTAGTAACCCCAATTTTAAACAAGTTTTACTCTCGTTAGCCATTGTCATGTATATCAAATCTATTTTTGTTCAAAGGAGAGCTTTGTGAATATATTGCATCAACATCGTACACGATGCAACGATGTAACGATAACGTTCAGCGACGCTATGTGCAATGAAGCATTGATTGCTATTGAAGATCTCTGCATTATAATTGCTAATTTATCACTCAGTCATTTCGGTATGAATTCGCCAGATCGAGCTGTATCTGATTTCATGAACACGGAAATGAATCGTGAAATGCAGTACAACACTGTAGAAATGGCGGCAATTGTTACTCGCAATGTCCCATTAATGAAAAGGAACAAAAAATCATTTACGACCGCATTATGCTCGCAGTTTCAGCAGGACAAGGTGGATTCTTCTTTTTGGATGCACCAGGTGGAACTTGAAAAACATTCCTTATTTCGCTAATTCTTGCTGAAATACGATCAAATAATGGCATCGCATTGGCCGTTGCATCGTCAGGCATTGCTGCAACTTTATTGGATGGAGGCAGAACAGCTCATTCAGTATTTAAGCTGCCATTAAATTTTCAAAATAACGCTGACGGAGTGTGCAACATAAAAAAACAATCGTCCATGGCCACCGTGCTGAAACAATGTAAAATTATCATCTGGGATGAATGTACTATGGCGCACAAACATTCACTTGAGACGTTGAACAGGACGTTAAAAGATATCAAAAACAACGACAAACTATTTGGCGGCACTCTGTTAGTCCTTTCAGGTGATTTCAGGCAAACACTTCCCGTCATTCCACGTTCAACATACGCTGATGAGATTAATGCTTGCTTAAAATCATATACACTGTGGCGTAATGTTGAAAAAGTACAGCTGAATGTAAATATGCGCGTTCAAATGCTTCAAGATACATTCGCTGAAACATTCTCAAAACAACTCCTAGATATCGGTGATGGAAAAGTAACTATAGATGAGACTGGATGCGTAAAATTACCGACAGATTTTTGCACAATCGTTGAGTTGCAAAACACTCTCATTGAAAAAATATTTCCTGATGTACACACACAGTACTTAAATCATGAGTGGCTTGCAGAAAGAGCAATTTTAGCGGCAAAAAATGTAGACGTTGACAATTTGAATCTGAAGTTACAACAGTTATTGCCAGGGAACTTGGAATCATATAAATCTATTGACACAGTTTGTGATGCGAGCGAAACTGTAATTTTTCCGAAAGAGTTTTTGAACTCACTGGATTTGCCAGGTGTGCCACCGCATAATTTACAATTAAAGGTTGGATCTCCGATTATCATGCTTCGCAATTTGAACCCGCCACGGCTGTGCAACGGTACGCGATTGGTCATTCGAAAATTAATGAAGAACGTCATCGAAGCTAGCATTTTAAATGGAAAGTTCCGAGGTGAAAACATATTAATACCACGGATTCCTATAATACCTACGGATGTGCCAATTCAATTAAAACGTGTTCAGTTTCCAATTCGATTGGCATTTGCCATGACCATCAATAAATCCCAAGGCCCAACGATGTCGGTTTGTGGCTTAGATTTAAGCACGCCATGTTTTTCACACGGACAATTATACGTTGCATGCTCTCGGGTGGGTAAACCATCAAGTTTGTTTGTGTTAGCTAAAGATGGGCTAACAAAAAATATTGTTCACGCTGTAGCATTAAGAGACTGATATTTTTTGAAAGTGTTGCCGTTCTTATCGAATAATGATACGTATATATATATTACAGAAATAAATTATAATGAATTATTAATAAATATAGTGCTTGGCGTTTGTTATTTCTATATTCCTTTATCGTTCACAGCATTACACACCTATTTCGTGCATATACCACATCCTTACACACTTAAAATAGGTTAGTTATTTTCTGTCGGCACTAGAAAGTACATAGAAATTATTTATGTGGCAAAACAACGTTTGCCGGGTCAGCTAGTTATATATATAAGTTTCTACGCTAATATATTATAAGCTACGTTACGTATAAGTTTACTTAAAACAGGGTCGATTTTGCAGTACCTATACAAAAATCTGGATTATCAGGATCTGGAAAAGGAATTTACTTACTAGTAGTTTTTAGTTCAAACAGTATTTCAGTCTTTTACCGTGCGATATTCTGTTCAAAAGCTAGTCTAAAGCTAGTCTTAACGAGAAAAAACTTTACTGCAAAAATAATTGTGAAATTAAAAACCTAGGAAAATTTGTAGTCGATTTACAATATAATAATAGTTTTTTTTTCTTTACCTCTGTAAACATAATCTGACATAACTTTTTTTCCAGCATATTGCCAACTTAGATATTGCAGAGGATATCGGCATTGCTCAACAGAACACTTTTAATGAAAAATATGGCGCAAACAAAGTTAAATTCTATAAATGTGATGTTTCAAATGAAGATCAGTTACTCGGCTCTTATCAATCAATTCTTGATGAACAAGGATACATTGATATCGTTATCAATAACGCGGGGATTATGAACGACAGCAAAGAAAAATATAGGAAGGAAATCGAGATTAATTTTGTGAGTAGTTTCTATTATAATATTATGTTAATGACAATAAAAATAAAAATGAATAATATTCGTAAAAATTTTAGTAAACCCTATATTATTATAAACTTTACTACCTATACACCGAGTCTGGCCTTAAATATTGTAACAAAGAAAGAAAAAAATTTAATTACAAATAAAATTTATTATTTTTATAGTGTGTTAGTTTAATACACAAATATAAAACAATTAAAAATAAAAAACGCATTTAAATTGCATTTGGCTCCATACCTATTTTGTGTAATGCAATCACATAATGTCTTCTTTATCACCCTACTTTATTTTAATATCGTAAAATATTGTACAATGTATCGGCCCGGTCTGGCAAGAAAACAGAGTGAACATTTGTAAAAAATTACAGATTCCGAATTCTGAAATGTAATATTTTTTTTATTTTCAATTGTAACAGTATTTATGGCTAGACGAAGTATTGAATTTAAAATTATAATTTACAATAGCTAAGATACTATGGTATATTTAAGAAGTTTTAAATTGATAATTTCGAATTAATCATGATTTTATTGCAAATAGATACAATATATTGCACTTCTGCAATGTCAAATTAACCAACCATGTTAGAAAAACCAGTAATATATTAAAATCACATCATATGTAATACATATACCGAATAAACATCATAATGATTGATAATCGTTAGGGCTAAACAATACTAACGAATGGGACCAGCTTGCCAAATTATCGGATTCATATTTCAGCTTGCCCTAACGACGAGCACACTGAAAGCGATAGACATAATGGATAAATCTGAAGGTGGAAAAGGAGGAGTTGTGATCAATATCTCGTCCATTGCGGCATTGTACCAAGACGAATTGTTGCCAATATACTATGGAACTAAGAGTGCCGTACTACAATTCAGCAATTGTATTGGGGTAAACATAAACTTACAATATTTAGAAAAACGAAATATTAGAAATATAAACTTACAATACTAAGAAATATTTTAAACGTTTTATAATTTTCATGTTTATATCTTCTAGTTACCAAGGTATTTTACAAGAACTGGGGTCCGAGTAATAACAATGTGTTTTGGCGCTACTGATACTGCTCTTTTAACTAAAAATATGTTGGGAAATTTTGACAAGACTATTGATAATCAATTGATGGATATATTAAAAGCGCACCCTATGCAAAAGTATTATTTTAATATTATTAATTTGTTGTAATTTATTATGAAAAAGAAAACTATTATTCAAACGAACATTTTTTTCTCAATATTTAGGGTGGAATCAGCAGCCTGTAGTTTGGTCGAAGTGATTAAGCGTGGTGAGAGTGGTAGCACTTGGCTCTCTATAAACAACAAACCAGTCCAAGATATCACACCGGTCATTAAAAAAGCATATGGACTTCTAACTGAACTTATTTTTTAAGTGATGCTTGATGGTTTATGTTCAATAAGTATTTTAATGTAACTCAATGGTCGTGTACAGTTCATATATTTTTATTCATATTTTAAATATGTTCGCAAGTATGAATTTTAATTGTTTCAATAATAAAGTTTAATTAACCTCACCTTTTGTGCATTTTTATCTGTTTCTTTTTCTATTTTGAAGTGAAACTTCTTTATCGGGGTTGGAAAAAAAATTTGTGTCACATTTTTCCGTTACGCGCCAGCTTTTTTTTTTCGTATAGCTTCATCTCTTTTACACCATGTTGCTATGGAAATACTAAATAATCAAAATGACAAGTATGTGGATTACAAAACACAATTTACATTAACCGAAAATAAAATTATCGGATTAGAGTTTTATAATTAAATAATGAATTGTAATTACATACTGGACAATACGATTTTATGGAGTTGCTATTGAAACTAATAAATAAATTCAAGATTATAACATGAAGAAGAAATTATGAAATGTAATTTATAATATTTTAAAAATACATTGATTGTCTAAAATAGAAGAAGTAAGAATGAAAATAAATACCAGTTTTGGCTGAGAAATGGAGCATTGGGGTCCTGATCTTTACAAGGTCTGTTTTGCTATACCTTGAACGAACAACAACTCGAAACAGCAGAAACCATGATGAAGAATAATTTTATTTGTGATATAGTGACGATCCAACATGTTAAGAACCCTAAAGTTATTATTTTTAAAGTGGATTGTGTACATTTGTCTGTTTTTATGGTACTTATGTGTTTCTTCTATGAGAATATTATACGTCAGAAACAGTCGATTCACTTCTTACGTTTTAATTAGTTAATGTTAATGAAAATTATGACGTTTTTCTGTTACGCGCCATCTTTATTTCTAAGTCACATTTTTCCGTTACGCGCCATATTTGAAGTGAAACTTTTTTTTATCGACGGATGGGAGAAATTTTATAGCAATGTCAAAAAAATTGTAACGTTTTTTCTGTTACGCGCCATCTTTATTTTTGCTTAAACTTTATCTAATTTAGCTTAATTAGCCATTCCTGAAAAGTTGTAATTAGTGAATCATTTTTCAAAAAACTATGTCATAAAGAAGTTTCACTTCTTACATGTGTACACTAATACACACATATTTTTTTAATGTTTTGTGCAATAAACTATTAAATATATATAATTCAAGTAAACAATTTACTAAGTCAACAAATATAATAATTTTTGTAGGAAATAAAGATAATGTAAAAAATTTATAATTTAAAAAATGTTTTGAAACTATAAGTAACTTAGATGTCAATAAAATTGTCTGGTTTTCATTACCCTATAATCAAGGTTTGCCACAGGCCGAAAATAAAATTAGATATAAGATAAATTTACTGATATATAATTTATGTTTGTATAATGACAAATTTCATGTGATTGACACTAACACTAATGTTAGTAACTTTTATAATTTGACTAATGGTAGGTATTACCTATCTCCATATATTAAAAGACAGGTAGCTTCATCGCTATTATATTATTTTACTATGACAGCCAATAATTTGGCTAAAATTGTTTCTATTGAACAACATTCAGTTACTTGTATAAGTAAAAACAGCTTGGAAATAAATCCAACTAGTAATAGTAGTATTAGTAGTAGTTTAAACTAGACATTAAGACAGTAGAGATATCCTCTAGCCAAATAATTAAGATATCAAATAATGATATTAATGATCATTATAGAAATACAAAAATTGTTAAAATAAATAATAAAAAACATAATATAAACTGTATCAACCTGGTGCATCAGAACGTTCAGTGTATTAGAAATAAGGAATTAGAAATTGAATTGTTTTTAAATACTTTTAATATTAGTGTTTTTTGTGTCACTGAGCATTGGCTTAAGAATGATGAATTAATATTTAATTTCAATAACTACCAGGTTGGTAGTTCGTTCAACAGAGTTAATTCCATACATGGTGGCTCTTTAATTATTTTAAATAAACAGCTAAAATTCAAAGAACGCAAGGACATAGTGAGCCACTCTGTTGAGCGGACAACTGAACTTGCTTCAGTTGAATTCGAAGAGTTCATAATTGTAAATGTTTATAGACCACCGTCATCTAACTTTGAACATTTTGAAAAGATTATGGATGAGGTGTTGTTTAATGTATCACATTCTAGTAAAAAGGTTATCATTTGTGGAGACTTCAATATTAATATTCTTAAACAAAATTCAATAAGTACTCGTATAAAGTTTTTAAATTTGTTCAAATCTTATAATTTTTTACACATGTTTATGGAGCCTACTAGAGTCACAACCACTAGTGCCTCTTGTATTGATAACATTTTTACAAGTGTTATTTCAAATTTTAAATGTTAATTCAATACATTAGATTGTGACCACTATGGCCAATTTATTAAATTCAGTTGTAGCAAGAGAGAAAAATCAAAACAGAAAATAAGTTTTATACCAGTGACTGTAGAACGTATCGAACAAATTAAAAATGGCTTACTACGCTATTTGCCATTGATGAAAAATTCAAACCCCAATATTATGTATAATGACTTTTTTTTTTAGTACACTCACTAAATTATTTAACTTTATATTTACTCCAAAAACAGTGGTTGTTAATGATAAATTAGTGTTTAGTGATTGGGCATCTGCTGAGTTACACAAAAACAGAGAAAAATTATATAATATGTATGCGGAATTGATGTTTAATCCTAGTAATGAGTTTAGGGATGAAGTTAAACTATTTTCCAAATCTTTTAAAAAACAATGTAAAATAGCAAAAAATCAACATATTAAAAATAAAATCGGAAATAGCAATAATAAAATAAAAACAACTTGGAAAATAATTAACGAGGAAACTGGAAGAGCTAAATCCCAGAGGATCGACTTTAAATTAAATATAGATAATAAATATGTTACGTCTGACCTCGAGGCTACTGCTTTTGAAACCTTTTTTGACGTGACAACGTCTTAAATTAGGTTAAGCTGGGAGTCACTTATGAAAAAGTGTAACGCCCAGTAACGTTACGATGAGTCACCTAACGAGAGAGAGGCCCGCCGAATGCCTTGCGTCTCTCTCCCATTCAAACATGATCGGTCCGCCGAGCAATGTTTTGATTTTCAAATGGATTCTTTAAAATTACAAATATTAAGAAAAAGTGGCAGATATAAGAAAACTTGATTTAAAATGTGTTGAGCAAGAATTTTAACATCTAATTTAAGTAAATGTTTTAATTTTCAACTTCATTATTTACAATTACAAATTTTAATTAATTTCAAATTTATTTAGCAAAAATTTGAACCTTCGATCTGAATAAGTGTTTTGATTTTCAAATTAATTCTTTAAAATTAAAAATATTAAAATATATAAAATCAGAAGTGACGTCACATAACATTACTTATTATTATTTAATATGTAGGCCAGTACATGTGACCATACTTGGTAGACACAATTGGAAATAGTATTTTTTTATAACTGAAAAAAAATAAATATATAAAATACCGGTAGCAAACAATAACTTCAATGATCGATATCTCCGCAACTAATTGATGTATCGAAAAAGTCTGTAAATAAATTTTGTAAAAAATAATAACATCAATAATATAATATAAAATAAATAATATATAAAATGATTTTACGTGACAACATCTTCATCGTCCTATCCTTAACAAAATCACTCAAATTATTAAAATATTGTGCAATTTAATAATATTCATATCAATAAATATTCTACCGAGAAAAAGACGTGGTCACGTAAATGTTCGCCCGTAAAACCGACTTTACAGGCAACCATATTTTTTTTTTTTTTTTTTTTTTTACTAATATTCCAGTGACTACAACGTTATCTTTAAATTCTTCTACCGCTGCAGGTATTGGTTTTTACTTAGAGAGAATGTAGATCAATGTGTTAGCAGTTTTAAGTTTGAAAAACTTAATGCTCAAGAAGTAATCAAAGAATATAGATCAATTTGCGTTAAAAATACTAGTGATCTTTGGGGGTTTTCTGCTGACATACTTAAGTCCATAATTGACATTGTAGCGCCAGACTTAGCATTAATATTTAATAATTGTTTAGCATATGGTATATTTCCTGATCTAATGAAATAAAGTAAAATAACTCCATTATTCATATCCGGCTGTTCATTAGATCCTAGTAACTATAGACCTATTTCAGTCTTACCCACATTTAGTAAGATTTTTGAGAAAATAATTTTTAATCAACTCGTTGCAAATTTCAGTAAAAACAATCTCTTACACAAAAACCAGTTTGGTTTCACTGCCGGTCGCTCTACAACAGATGCTGATGTTGAGCTATTACTAAACATATCTGAAGCCTGGGAAGGATCACAGGATGCACGTGGCATTTTCTATGATCTATCTAAGGCGTTCGACTGCATTCAACAATAAATCCTTATAAAAAAGTTAGAACATTATGGAGTTAAAAATAAGTCCCTAGATTTGATTAGTTCGTATCTTAATGATATAATTCAAAAAGTTGATTTAATTTGGAAAACGATCCCCTGGTTCTTTGGTAAAAATAGGTTTGCCACAGGGCTCTATCTTAGGGCCTTTCTTGTTCCTCATTTATATAAATGACTTACCTCACCTAGTGAGGGAAAAACATGGGATAGTGTTGTTTGCTGATGATACTTCTCTTACTTTTAAAGTTAATAGACGGCAATCTGTTATTGACGATGTACACAATGCTCTCTCAGATGTTGTACAATGGTTTAACGCAAATAATTTTTTCTTAATAAAAAAAGACATAGATAAAAAAATCCTACTATAGTGTAAAGGATTACATCGACGACGGTATGGCCTGGGAATGAACTGTATTGTATTGTGAATAGCTAGTAATCTCCGCAATTTGTTCTTTGTTGTAAATTAATTGTGCTTTATCGACCTTCTGCATCATACCGATTCCTTAGATGTCACTACTTGCGGTAGCATCGGGAGTCGGGTTGCCTTCCTCCCTCAAATATGTCGAAGTCGGTGATGGCTGGCTCTTGTGTTATGCTCGTGAACGGGTGCTGCTTGCGGTGACTGGTTGTGTGGCAGGCCGAAGATTTATAAATATATATTTTTTCTGTTATTATTATTTAATTTTCGTTGCCTGAAATCATTAGGCTTCTTTTCCGATTGATTGCGACGGTTCTAGTTGTTCCAAAATTGCATTTAAAATTGACGTTTGTGAAACAGTGATCACAATAACAAAAAAATATATATATCCGGCTGAGTTTGTTGTGTGGTTCTTCTCAGATTAGCAGGGCTATTCGCTAACTTTGACTTTTCTAATGACCATCAGCTGTTACGTTATGGCAGTTTGTTACTATAGTTACCTTATAGGAAATTAGTTGTTTGACAACCATTATGTCCGCACTTACTGATAGTGATTTGACTGTCAAAAAAGATACGCAATAGCCCTGCTGGACGCGTTTAAGTAACTCAGCCAGATATTTCTTTATTTATTTTTTTTATGATTTTTTTTTTTTTTTTTGTATAGTCTAGGACAATGCTTGACTATATTCCACCTGATGGTAAGTGGAATGTAGTCTTAGGTGGTAAGGCGCATTAACCTAGCAACCTATTTACTCTTCTCCATCTGAATGTATCCACATTAAATTTGGCCGGAAATTAAAAGAGTCTATGGTAATTAAAAGAGATAATATATGTCATAAAATTTTGTTTATATTGTTGTGAAGATCAATTTAACGTAAGTATACTTTATTTATAATAAGTTTAATTTAATAGTTTATATTTATAGTAAGTTGCATTAGCTATTGAACATTAGAAAATTTGAGTTTAAAATTAACCTAACCTACCTAGTTTACAAAAGTAAAACGACGAAGCTTCTTAGCAATCCATGGATTCACCGTGCGGGTGCCGGGCCCAAGGAACAGTAAGCTCCACAAGTATCACGCGCCTTAGATGTTTCGAATACATTAATAAGTCCGGTCTGGATGACGAAACACCAAAATCCCCAGGAATTTTGTAATGCTTTTCATACGTGTCCATCATGAGAATCCAATCAGGAGCCGCGCCTAATATTGAATAAGGCTTCGCTTTTGATTTTTTTTTTTTTTTTTGGAGGAGCCTTCTTTTACGAATTCAATCGACCACCATTTTCTCGAAGATCTTTCCCAGGATTGGCAGCAGGCCAATTGGTCTGTATGATTTGGGGCAACTGTAACTCTCCTTCCCAGGCTTTCTCAGCATGATGATGGTAGCCTCCTTCAAAACCTCAGGGAAACATCCTACTTCGAGGCATTTATTCACCAGCGCCAGAAATATTTCCGGGTCGTGTAGAATTGCTTTGTCACAGATGTCGGCAGTGAGATCGTCTGCCCCGGGAGCTTTCTTAGGATTAAAACTGTTTATCGTCGACTGCAACTCGGTCATTGTAAAGGGTGGATCTATTTGAGTGTCTTGACAATTTGCGTTTATCCTACTGGCTACTTCCCTTATCCGTCTATGATCTTCGTTATCTTGTCTTTCGTCGTCCTCTGGGTAGAAGTAGAGTAGTAGAGTTGCTGCCGCCAGTAGAGTTGCTGATTCCTTGGCGCTAAGCACGGCTCCGTTGCACACTAGTGGCAAATCTTCATGTCTTTTCTCAGTTCTTTTTAAAACTCTGAAAATTCCCTCCCATACGCCTTTTTTATCCTG
The DNA here is from genome assembly GCA_959347355.1 of Napeogenes inachia. Taxonomy (NCBI): domain Eukaryota; kingdom Metazoa; phylum Arthropoda; class Insecta; order Lepidoptera; family Nymphalidae; genus Napeogenes; species Napeogenes inachia. The sequence goes on along the minus strand of OY365796.1, from coordinate 240,487 downwards.
TTTATGACAGAAGTCTTTCCAACTTTTTATTTGTTCTTTTTTTTTTTTTTAACTTCATTCTCATAGTTTTCTTTCTTTTTCAGATACTCCGCGACGACGTGTTGTCTACGGATCGGCGCAGCACAGCGGATTCTACGTCTAAACGTGGCTACCTCCTTCTTCATCTTCGCGAGTTCCTGGGACCACCACGGCAAGGTAAGTGTTTCTTTATTTCTTTTGATTGGAATTGTTTCTTTGCAGGTATTTATTATAGCTTGGGTAAGGTTTTTAGCAATTGTTTCGGTTTCTTGTTTTGTTTTTATTTTGTCTATTTTTTTGTTTATTTATATTTAATTCATTTTTAAAATAGGTTAGTTTGTCATTAAACTGAGTCCATTTTGCTTTCTTTGTGTTGTAGATTCTCGTTGTCCTGATTACGTTTGGGCCTTCCGGTTTTCTTAAGTGCATTTTAAACATAATACTATTGTGGTCCGAGCTTACGAGATTTTCTTCGACCTTCCAGTCCTCCACCATGTCAAGCATATCCATAGAACAGGCCGTTATGTCTACGTGGCTAGTATACCTCTTGTTTCCTCTGATCGTATCAAAAGTTGGAACCTCACCGCAGTTTAGGATTTGTAGCTTCAGTTCTTCCAGCGTACTGGCCATTGTGTCCCCCCTATGGTCCGCATTTGGGCTGCCCCAACACAAGCTCTTTGCGTTAGCGTCTCCGCCTACAATTATTGAATCTGGGCCCAGGTTCTCCTTTATCGTCTTGATTTGTTCAAGGTAGGGTTCCAACGGTTTGTCGGGTTCAAGGTAGAATGAGATTAGTTTTATTTCCTTGTTTCCGTTTACGTATCTTTACCACGGCGACGTTCTTTGTTGTAAATTTTGGACACTGAGTGACGTTTAGTTTTGAATTGAAGATGGCTATTGCCGCTTTTACCGTGTCGTCCGGTTCGGTATTCTGGTATATTCTCACACCCTTATATTCCTTCATCCTCTTTATTCCGCCCACGTACGGCTCTTGTATTAGTGCGAAGGCTATTTTACGCTGGGAAGCCTCTATCATCAATTCGTTAGTCGCGAGCTCTTTTCTTTGAAGATTTGCCTGAACCGCAGTTAGTCCGGAAAATATGTAGGGTTCCCTCGCCGTTGTTTCACCAGTGGCAACCTTAGCAATAGGCTATTGCAGCTCTTGCTATCGCTTCCCACTTCTTTCTAAGAAGGCATTCCTGACTAGAAGCTGAGTGATCCGAGTCTGGAACTTTGGCTTTCAAACAGTTTCTGCAGCTTGCGGTATCCCGCGAAGCCCAGCCTGGGCAGTCCTTTCCAAGGTGGGGCCCACCGCAATGAGTGCACAGGTCAGTGATTTCTGTGCATAATCTTCGACCGTGTCCGTATGCCAGACACTTCGTGTATTGTATGAGGGGCGTCTGGTCCAACACTTTGACTTGCTGTAGATCGACGAAAATCTTGCCTGCAGACGTGAGCCGTTGCCACATTTTCGTTGACACCTGAAGGACAACATGGTTTTCTAGAGGGTTTCGCGCTTTCCTACGGTACTTTACCGTTATGGCTGCTTCCTCATCAGTCAGATCCCCTAAGAGGCGAGCGTTTTGCGTCTTTAGAGCCGTCCTAATGTCTTCGTCGGTATTATAAGCCATAAGGTTCATTAGTACTATGAGAGGGCTCTTGTTTTTTTTTTTATTTTTTTTTATTTTTTTTTTTCCTTTTCGAAACGGTTTTTGTCGTTTTTCTCCGGACCGGAGGCACTCACGGGGACGCCGGAGGTGTCTTTAGACGCGTCTCGCCGTGATCTATCCGATGCAATGGGTACCGACGCCAAAAAATTTCCTATTTAATGACCTTTACGAACGAAAGGGTTGTTCCCTTCGGGGTTGTCGTTTAGACAAAAAAGTTAGATACTATCGACCTTCAAACGACCTCATATAAGAAAAACGACTGAATTTAAAATTGAAGATTTTTTTTTTTTTTTTTTTTTTTTTTTTTTTTTTTTCACTAACAACGAACGAAATCTCACAATCACAGAACCCCTAATATCTTCCAGGGGGATGATCCTGGGGGGGCGTCGCGTATACCGAAAAGTTGCACCTAAATGAACCACAAAAGACTGTATTTAAAGAAAATCGATCGAATGAAAATTGTAAAATTTTTCCTAAGAACGAACGTTTTTTTTTTTTGACTGTTATTTTCAAATTTTAGATTCGAATATCTTCCCGCGGGAGCTCCGGGCGAAGACGTCCTTCAGGCGAACAATTTAGGCCGAAGCCAGCTACAATCGAATTTATTAAAAGAAAATTGATCAAAAGCTAAATGTGGAAATTTTCCTAACAACGACCGTTTTAACTGATTTTATTCAAATTTCGATGTCTATTATCTTCCACGATTTGATCTCGGCGAAGATATATATATAATATATAGATGATTAGACGGCTGTTCTATCGAAGGAACACCGTATTTAATGAAAATCGATAAAAATATAAAAATTTTGAAAAAACTTCTAAAATTACTTAACTTTCGGTTTTCGCCGTTCGTTCCACTTAAGCCGGTGATTGAATCAGGATCGCTTGTTCTGGCGCTGTTCAGAGAGAGACACAGAGGACGGCCCTTTCGGTTTTCGCCGTTCGTTCCACTTAAGCCGGTGATTGAATCAGGATCGCTTGTTCTGGCGCTGTTCAGAGAGACACAGAGGACGGCCCTTTCGGTTTTCGCCGTTCGTTCCACTTAAGCCGGTGATTGAATCAGGATCGCTTGTTCTGGCGCTGTTCAGAGAGACACAGAGGACGGCCCTTTCGGTTTTCGCCGTTCGTTCCACTTAAGCCGGTGATTGAATCAGGATCGCTTGTTCTGGCGCTGTTCAGAGAGACACAGAGGACGGCCCTTTCGGTTTTCGGGTTAGGTTAGGTTAGGTTAGGTTCCAGTGCGCGGTCGCTAGTGCCGCCATCTGGTGCGTCCCCGGGTTGCGGATAGGGGGTTCTTCACCGGCTTCGGCCGGCGCGGACAGCTACTAGCAAATGTGGCTGCTTGCTCTTCGGGGCGAGCATTGCACGGCCACAAGATCTCGGAAGCCCGCACTGAGCGGGAACGAGGGCAGGATTGACGGAGCTTGCTCTGATCGTCCGGCTGCGAGGAAGAAAACCTCTATAAAAAATCACCCTTTTTTGTGTTTTGTCTTGTCCTGTTTTGTTGTTTCCTTCTGCGTGTCTCTTTGTCCCCTTTTAGATGTTTTGTGTCGGTCCGGCGGTTCGGCGTTTGCTTAAGGACTGGGTAATGGCGAGAACGCCCAAAAAGAGATGAAAAGAGTTGTTTCGAAAATAGGTCCCCGGGAGGGTGTCAGCGACGACGCTGTGCAATCCCTCACGGCAGCCCCGGTTGCCGTCTGCCCCTCGTACTACGGGGGGGGCAAGAACAGCTCTGGAGCAGGAGTCCCTGCACAGGTCGACACCACACCGACCTGTCCAACTAAACTGCGTGTGAGGCGTGGACGAGGTGCGCCAAAAGGACGCGGGAGTGGGCTCGCCCAGGCGAAAGCCGTTTTGCGAGCCATGGAGGAGGAGGCGGAGGAGGCCGAGTTCGAGAGCGCACTGAGCGCTCGGGCCCTCCGCTGGAAGAAGAAGAAGGATCTGGTGGTGAGTGCGCCGGTTTCCGAGGACGATCTGTCTTCGGAGGCGCTTCCCACCATTGAGCCGACTTCTTCTTTGGATGCGCAGCAGCTGCATGCAGTTGCGCGGAAGCATGCTTCCTCTATCCAAGAGGTGTGCAAAAAGAGCACTAACTTGAAGGGCACTATGGTTAAGGCTCTGAAGGGGGCTGCGAGCAGCCTTCTCGAGGTCGTCGAGGTTCTGGCCTGCAGGGGGGAACCTGAGGAATCGCGGCAATTGCGGGCGGATAACGCCCGTCTTTGTCGCGAGGTGTCCTTCCTCAGGGAGGAGATCGTCAAGGTTCGCAAGGACTTTGACGATCTGAAGTCCTCTGTCGGTCAGCCTCCGATCTCGTCGGGTGGTCCAGACGCGGTTGAGGAGTTGAGACGCTCCGTATTGTCCTCGGTAGGAGTTTTAGAGTTTTAATTAACTCCCGCTTTGAAGGACTCGAAGAGCGTCTCCTCCAGGCGCGGATCCACCGGCCGCCACTCGCGGCGGAGAGGAGGCAGTCGGCCGCAGTCGCGGCGACTGTCTCGGAGTCAAGGCCGCCGACGGCTCCTCTGATTCGTCGTGAAGAGGAGGCGTGGTCGACGGTCACGAGGAGGAAGAAAGGCTTGGGGAGAAAGAAGGGCCTTCCCCAGAAGCCGGCTTCAACCAGTAAGGCCAGTGGTGGTAAGGCGACTTCTTCAGCAAAGAAGAAGTCGCCCAAAACACCGAGTGGACCTCCGAAGCTTTCAAAACCTCAGTGTCCTGCAGTTTTATTAAAACTGCAGCCTGAGGCAGCTGCTATGGGGGTGTCATATGCTCGCTGTTTGGGTCGCGCCGCCGAGATGATCAAGCTTGGCGACCTTGGCCTTAACGACGGGCTCCGGATTCGGCGTACGGCAGCGGGGGCAAGGCTTCTGGAGTTACCTAAGGGTACTCCAGAACAGGCCGATAAGCTTGCCGAACGAATTCGGACAGCGTTGGACGGTGTCTGTGACGCAGTTCGTCCTTTGAAGCGCGTTGCGGTGAGGGTAAGAGGCCTCGATGAGACCGTCATAAAGGAGGACGTGGTCGACGCGATAAGTCGCATCACGAACTGCCCTAGCGGGGCTCTCCATGTTGGGGAGATCCGTCGGGGTGGCTGGGGAGGCATGGGCGCCACCTTTGCCCGTCTCCCCTCTGATGCTGCGAGGGTGTTGATCAACGCCGAGAAGGTTCTGGTGGGCTGGAGCTCAGCCAGGGTGGAGTTGCTGGAGGCGCAGCCGCTGCGCTGTTTCAGGTGCCTGGCACCTGGGCATGTGCGTGCGGCTTGCCCGTCCGCGGTCGACCGTAGCGCCGCCTGTTTCCGGTGCGGTGGTGAGGGCCATACCCGAGCCACTTGCACCGGAATGTTGCGGTGCGTGGTCTGTGCGGACCGAGGCCTTGCAGCGACCCACCTATTGGGGAGCCGAGTGTGCAAGGCTCCGCGAGTTCGAGGATTAGCACCTGGTGCGAAACCCTCGAGCGCGGAGCCCAGCACGGAGCCGGCTGTGGCTATGGCAACATAGTCACATCGAGCTTCAGCGGGAGAGGCTGCGAAGGAGAAGGGTTCAGCCCGTTCCTTCCCAGCCGTAGGCCTAGGTGAGAGGGGCGGGCGACCTCTCTCGCCATTGCACTAGGTCTATGAGGTAGGGGTACACTGGTTGCCCGGGGTACCCCTATATGGAGGAGTTCCGCCGGGGCACCACGGTGAGTGCGAAAGCGATCCCGTGGCGTCCCATTGTAGCGTCGTGGGCAGCCGTTGGTTTTTTTTTAGTGGGGTGCCTTAAAAATGGCAGCGTTTCCATGCCGCCGGGTGCCGCACATACCGCCCTGCCATCGCCTTCCTGGTTTGGGTGAAGATGCGAAAACGCATTTTTCCAACGATAAAAAAAAAAAAAAAAGGTTAGGTTAGGTTAGGTTAGGTTAGGTTAGGTTAGGTTAGGTTCCATTGTGCGGTCGCTAGTGCCGCCATCTGGCGCGTCCCCCGGGTTGCGGATAGGGGGTTCTTCACCGGCTTCGGCCGGCGCGGACAGCTACTAGCAAATGTGGCTGCTTGCTATTCGTTGCGAGCATTGCACGGCCACAAGATCTCGGAAGCCCGCACTGAGTGGGAACGAGGGCTGGATTGACGGAGCTTGCTCTGATCGTCCGGCTGCGAGGAAGACAACCTCTATAAAAAATCACCCTTTTTATGTGTTTTGTCTTGTCCTGTTTCGTTGTTTCCTTCTGCGTGTCTCTTTGTCCTCTTTTAGATGTTTTGTGTCGGTCCGGCGGTTCGGCGTTTGCTAAAGGACTGGGTAATGGCGAGAACGCCCAAAAGACATGAAATGAACGATTCCGAAAAACGTCCCCAGGCGGGTGTTCAATCCCGCACGGCCGCTGTTGCCGTCTGCCCCTCGTATTCTGGGGGGGGCAAGAACCGTTCCAGTGCAGGAGTCCCTGCACAGGTCGACACCACACCGACCTGTTCAACTAAACTGCGTGTGAGGCGTGGACGAGGTGCGCCCATAGGGCGCGGGAGTGGGCTCGCCCAGGCGAAAGCCGTGTTGCGAGCCATGGAGGAGGAAGCGGAGGAGGCCGAGTTCGAGCGCGCACTGAGCGCTCGGGCCCTCCGCTGGAAGAAGAAGAAGGATCTGGTGGTGAGTGCGCCGGTTTCCGAGGACGATCTGTCTTCGGAGGCGCTTCCCACCATTGAGCCGACTTCTTCTTTGGATGCGCAGCAGCTGCATGCAGTTGCGCGGAAGCATGCTGCCTCAATCACAGAGGTGTGCAAAAAGAGCACTAACCTGAAGGGCACGATGGTTAAGGCTCTGAAGGGGGCTGCGAGCAGCCTTCTAGAGGTCGTCGAGGTTCTGGCCTGCAGGGGGGAACCTGAGGAATCGCGGCAATTGCGGGCGGATAACGCCCGTCTTTGTCGCGAGGTGTCCTTCCTCAGGGAGGAGATCGTCAAGGTTCGCAAGGACTTTGACGATCTTAAGTCCTCTGTCGGTCAGCCTCCGATCTCGTCGGGGGGTCCAGACGCGGTTGAGGAGTTGAGACGCTCCGTATTGTCCTCGGTGGGAGTTTTAATAAACTCCCGCTTTGAAGGACTCGAAGAGCGTCTCCTCCAGGCGCGGATCCAGCGGCCGCCACTCGCGGCGGAGAGGAGGCAGTCGGCCGCAGTCGCGGCGACTGTCTCGGAGTCGGGGCCGCCGACGGCTCCTCTGATTCCAGAGGAGGCGTGGTCGACGGTCACGAGGAAGAAGGTAGGCTCGGGGAGAAAGAAGGGCCTTCCCCAGAAGCCGGCTTCAATCTCTAAGGCCAGTGGTGCTCAGGCTTCTTCCAAGAAGAAGCAGAAAGCACCTTGCGTGGGTTCCCGGAAGCTGCCGTCTGCACGGTCTCCTGCAGTTATGATCAAACTGCAGGACCATGCGGCAGCGGCGGGGGTGACGTACGCCCATGTCTTGGGGCGTGCCGCCGAGATGGTCAATCTCGGCGACATCGGCCTCAAGGATGGGCTGCGGATTCGCCGCTCGGCGGCAGGAGCCAGGCTCCTGGAGCTGCCTAAGGGCACTCCGGAGCAGGCTATTACACTGGCGGCGAAGCTTCGCCCAGTGTTGGATGGAGTGGCGGATGTCGTCCGGCCTGTCCGGCGTGTGGCCGTAAGGCTTAAAGGCCTGGACGACTCGCTAACGCGCGACGATGTGGTCGACGCGATTGGTCGCATGACTGACTGCCCTGGCGAGGCCCTCCGCGTGGGGGAGATCCGTCGGGGTAGCTATGGGGACCAGGGCGTTACCTTTGCCCGTCTCCCCATCGATGCGGCAAGATCGTTGGTCGACGCCGGGAGAGTCTTGGTGGGCTGGAGCTCAGCCAGGGTGGAGTTGCTGGAGGCGCAGCCGCTGCGCTGCTTCAGGTGCCTGGCACCTGGGCATGTGCGTGCGGCTTGCCCGTCCGCGGTCGACCGTAGCGCCGCCTGTTTCCGGTGCGGTGGTGAGGGCCATACCCGAGCCACTTGCACCGGAATGTTGCGGTGCGTGGTCTGTGCGGACCGAGGCCTTGCAGCGACCCACCTATTGGGGAGCCGAGTGTGCAAGGCTCCGCGAGTTCGAGGATTAGCACCTGGTGCGAAACCTTCGAGGGCGGAGCCCAGCACGGAGCCGGCTGTGGCTATGGCAACATAGCTACATCGAGCTTCAGCGGGAGAGGCTGCGAAGGAGAAGGGTTCAGCCCGTTCCTTCCCAGCCGTAGGCCTAGGTGAGAGGGGGGGGCGACCCCTCTCGCCATTGCACTAGGTCTATGAGGTAGGGGTACACTGGTTGCCCGGGGTACCCTTATATGGAGGAGTTCCGCCGGGGCACCACGGTGAGTGCGAAAGCGATCCCGTGGCGTCCCATTGTAGCGTCGTGGGCAGCCGTTGGTTTTTTAGTGGGGTGCCTTAAAAATGGCAGCGTTTCCATGCCGCCGGGTGCCGCACATACCGCCCCGCCATCGCCTTCCTGGCCTGGGTGAAGATGCGAAAACGCATTTTTCCAACGAAAAAAAAAAAAAAAAAAAAAAAAAAAAAAAAAAAGGTTAGGTTAGGTTAGGTTAGGTTAGGTTAGGTTGGGGGGCGTCATCGCCGGGAACCTCCTCGTGTGCCCGTATGTTTGCCTTGTTGCTCGGATTCGTCCGGTGGCATCGGAAGCGGTACGGGCCGGTGCTCCCTGGGCAACAACGGTTAATGTGATCCTTCGGGTTTGCATTAGCCGTTGGCTAATACTCGGCGCGGGGGGGTGGGTGTCGCGGGAGAGCACAGGCTCTCCTGGCCGGGGGATAGACCACAGGGTCCCTCCAGGTACCACTCTGTTTTCAGAGTGGACTGATTGGAGTGATTCTGTGGTTCCTTAGGGGGGGTGCGCGGCGGTCTCTTCCCTTCTGGAGGAGACTGATCTTTATTGTGTTTAGGGACTGCCCGTGGGGGCGTTGGTCGGTCATGAGGGTTTTAAAAAGTGCCTGATTCATGGCTGACGGTGAAGTTGCCGCCATTTGGTTGGCATTTTTGGGGGGTCGGCTTTTTGGCTGACGTGGGGGGGGCCCGGCGCTCTCTAGTGAGTGTTTTATGCTCGGTTGCTGGAGTGCCGGGATGCGAGGTCCTGTATGGCTTCCTGGGGCGTTCTCGTTCGCGAGGCTGCCTCGGACGAAGTTAGACCTTCGCAGAGGTGGGTCCGAACCTTACGGCCGGTCTTTCGAGAGCAGTGCTTGCATTGTTCTCGGGGGTTGTAGGTTAGGGGCGTAGTTCTGCTGCCCTTGCTTTACTAGTTTTAGGCCCGGTTGCTAGCCCTCAGTCTTGTTAGGTTATTCCAACGTGCTCGTGGGCGAGCATCCATAGGTAGTCTAGTTTGAGGCTTTGCAGTAGTTAGAGCTTGATTGAAGAGTCAGTCCCGGTCCTCCTGCCTTTTTAGCAGAGTAGACTGTGTGGACGGCTCTTTGGTCGGGCTCAGCGAGACTCCGTTATAAGCCCCTTGCTAGTGCCCTCTTTTTGGGGGGCCAGCACAGTAGGGATGGATCTCGCTGCCGGCGGCTCGAACCCGATGCCGGTTGCCAGTGTGGTGTTTTCAACGCGCTTGGTGGTGAATGGTTCTGAGTAGCCGTGGCTAGTAGTTAGTTAGTAGTTAGTTATTGATTGTTCTTTTGGACGGGACCCAATGCCGGTATCTGAGTGCGGTGTTTTTAACTGTGCTCGATGGCGAATGGTCCCGCCAAATATTTTACTATATTAATAATTTCTTTTTGTGTTTTTTCAGATGGGAGTTTTGGCCCGGACCCGATGCCAGTGGCGAATGGTCGTGGGCATGATCGGAGCAGCAGTCATTGTTTTCGGTGGCCCTGTTGCCGGTCGGTCGACGAATCCGGTGGATACTTCACTGTGTAGTCGGATAGGCATTTTTTGCCACCGTCGAGTCGCAAACCCGAGCAGGTGTCGTTGGCATGTCTAGCGGCCTGCTAGGGAGCGAGGGTCTTGCCTTCATTGGCCGGACCGCGAGGAGTTAACCTCTATAAAAAATCCTCAATCCCCGGCGTTTCGTAGCGTGACGTCGTGGTGCTCGTGTATACGAGAGGCTGGGGAGCTCATCAGCCACTAGCGCACAACCCTGGGATACCACCCGCCCTCCCAGGTGTATTAGGGTTACCCGGGCAAGGAGGCTCTGCCGGGGCGGACATTCTATTTCCTACCATTTTCGTGGGATTTATATGGAGAAAATTACAAAACCTAAAAACCCAAAAGGAGAGGAGACGAAGGAAGGAGGGGCGTCGAGGAGAAGGATAACAAGGAGTGCAAGGAGTGCTGTCAGCAGGGAGTCAAGCGTAGGGAGACAGGACGAGGCCATGGACTCGGACTGTAGCTACACTACGGGTCGGTCGATAAGTTCCGACACAAGCAAGAAGTTATGGCGCAAAAGGCGACACCCGGATTCTGAATCGGAACTGTCCGATGAGGATACGGTACGGCCTAAGTCTGCGACAAAAGGACGAGGACGCCCACCGACGACAGGTGAGTACGTCGGATTGGCGGATGCCAAAAAAGCTCTTCTCGCTGCAAAGCGAGAAGAATTTCTGTTAATGGCTGAAGAAGACCTGGAGAAGAGCGTCGCCGATACCCGCTCGAGGCGGGAATCGCGAGCCGCTAATCTAGAGTCGGCCGCAAGAGAGGTGGCTGAGTCGGGGGTCGGACCTAGTAACAGGTCCACTGCCCTGACAAAGCAACAGGTAATCGAGGACCTGGCGATTATAGCAAAAATCGCCACGAAATCGAAAAACTTGAAAGGTACCTTAGTCCGTGGTTTGAAGGAGGCGACGATTTCTATAGCCACGGCTATAGAAGTCCTCTGCACGCGGACTATCACGGAAGAGACGCGTCAGCTACAGGCGGACAACGTTCGCCTGCAGGCTGAGATGGACAACCTCCGCAAGGAGATGTCAACCTTGAAGGGGGATATGGAGAGGGCACGGAAGCAGGGTTGTCCGGCGCCCTCTCCCACGGATTTGACGGAGGCTGCGACCCCTGCAGCGCAGCCTCGAGCCCATTCACTGGAGGAGATTTGTCGGGTGGTCCTGTCGCAGGTGGGGGACTTGGTGTCCGCCCGCTTCAGGAACATTGAGGACCGTCTTCTTCCGGAGACTAGGCTTCGGCCTCCTCTGGCGGCCGACAGGAGGAGGGAGTCGGTACAGACCGTTGCGTCTGCTGAGACCGCTCCCACACCCCCGCTAGGCGCCAGCTTGCCAGCGCTGAAGGCGCGCCCTGAACCGGCCAAGACCTCTGCTCCTGCGGGGCAGAAGTCAAAGGCGGCTAAGGGGGCGCCTAAGGCGACTGGAGGAGGAGGGGCTAAGCCGAGCGCGGCGAAGCCTAACGCGGCGAAGCCCAGTGCAGCTAAGCCTAGTAAGGCTGCGCCGAGTGCGGCGAAGCCCAAGAAGGGGAAGAAGGGGGCTGACCAGGCAGCTGCGTCGCGGTCGCAACCGCAGCAGAAGCCACGGCCAGCCCCGAGAGGGAAGCTCCGGACCCAGCGATCTACAGCGGTAGTATTGACACTGCAACCCGAAGCCGAGGCCAAAGGCGTTACCTATGCCCAGGTCTTGGCGGAGGCGAAACAGAAAATCAAACTCGCTGAGCTGGGTATTACGGAAGTTCGTTTTAGGAAGGCGGTCACTGGTGGCCGAATTCTTGAACTTCCCGGGGTTCAGAGTGCTGAGAAGGCGGATTCTCTCGCTGCTAAGTTGAGGGAGACCTTGTGTCACGAGCAGGTGCGGGTGTCCAGACCCACGAAATGCGTAGAGATGCGCATTTCGGGCCTGGATGACTCCGTCGCCAGCTCGGACGTGGTCGCGGCCATCGCGCTCAGGGGGGGTTGTAGGGAGGATGGAGTCCAGTGTGGGCCCATCACCGTCGGTGCCGGAGGCCTGGGTGCCGCGTGGGTTCGGTGCCCGGTCGCAGCCGCCAGGAAGGTGTCCGAGGGTGGTAGGCTCCTCGTGGGCTGGGTGTCGGCGCAGGTTACGCTCCTGGAAGACCGACCTTTGAGGTGCTTTAAGTGCCTCGAGGTTGGCCACGTCAGGGCGAAGTGCACGGCGGAGGTCGACAGGAGCGACCTCTGCTACCGATGCGGGAAGCCGGGGCACAAGGCCCAGGGTTGCTCGGCCGAGCCGCACTGCGCTTCGTGCGCAGCAGCCGGCAGACCGGCGAAGCATCCCATGGGGGCCAAGGACTGTGCCCCCGTTCCGAAGAGGGGGAAGACGGCTGGTAAGGCGGCTAGAGGTCCTAGGGCCTCTACGCAGCCTTCCAGGCCGACGGAGGATCCCATGGCAGTCGATTAAGATATGGCCATGAGGATCCTCCAGGCGAATATCAACCACTGCGCCAGCGCTCAGGATCTCCTGTTCCAGAGCATGGCGGAGTGGTCGATAGGCGTCGTCGTAGTCGCCGAACCGTACTTCGTCCCTTCAGGGGCGGACTGGGTCGGTGACAGGGACGGTCTGATGGCCATCGGGACTCGGTTAGCGGCCGGATCCCCGGTCTTCGGAGCAGTCACGAGGGGCCGAGGCTTCGTCTCGGCACTCGTCGGAGACGTGACGGTGATCGGGGTCTACTTCTCTCCGAATCGAAGTCTCGCCGACTTCGAGCAGTTTCTGGTCGAAGTCGGTGCTCTCGCCGGAAGAAGTGGCCCCGGTCGGGTCCTTGTCGTCGGAGACCTCAACGCCAAGTCTACGGCTTGGGGTTGCCCGACAACGGACGCGCGTGGAGAGCTCCTCGAAGACTGGGTAGTCGCTGCCGGTCTCGTGGTTTTGAACCGGGGGTCGGCAGATACGTGCGTGCGGCAACAGGGTGGCTCCATAGTGGACGTCACGTTCGCCGATGCCATCCTGGCGCTCCGTATCCGGGGCTGGCGTGTGATGGAGGGTGTGGAGACGTTGTCGGACCACCGCTACGTGAGGTTCGACGTGTCCGCACTCCCCGTCACGCCGAGCAGCTTAGCTCGGCCCTTGCTTGGGGAAGGCCCAAGGTGGGCCTTGAAGCGTCTGAACAGGGACGCCTTGATTGAGGCTGCCCTTGTTCAGGCATGGGTGGGAGCGCCGGAATGTGAAGTGGACATAGAGGCAGAATCTTCACGACTTGGTTCAGTGATGTCGCACATCTGCGATGCGGCAATGCCTCGCATTCACCACGTTACGCCAAAGGGCGGAGTTTACTGGTGGTCTGAAGAGCTTTCGCAGCTCCGCTGTAGCTGCGTGGCTCTCAGACGCCGGTACACCAGATGCCGGAGGCGCAGGCGACGGAACATTGAACTTGAGCGTCAGCACTATACTCGGTATCGTGAGGTTGTGTTGACGCTCGTTAAAGCGATTGCGAAAGCGAAGGACTTGGCACAGGCGGAGATGCTGGAATCTCTGGATAGAGATCCTTGGGGGAGGCCGTACAAGTTGGTTAGGCGCAAGCTTCGACCGTGGGCACCCCCACTGACCAAGAGTCTTCAGCCAGATTTGCTAGAGGCCGTAATCTCTGGCTTATTCCCGTCGAGTACCGACCATCGGGTACAACGAACGGATGGTGTTAGGGAGGAGGTGCATTATGACGCTGCACAGGAGGTCTCCGGGGATGAGTTGGGGGCTGCGGTTCTTCGGCTTCGGGCGAAGAATACTGCGCCGGGACCCGACGGCATTCCTGGTCGCGCCTGGGCTCTAGCACTGGGGCCTTTAGAGCCCCTAGTGCTGCGTCTTTTTAACGCTTGCCTTCGACAGGGCCGGTTTCCACAGACTTGGAAGGGTGGCAAGTTGGTTTTATTGCGCAAGGAGGGGCGGCCGGTAACTGAACCCTCAGCGTATCGGCCGATTGTTCTCCTTGACGAGGTGGGAAAGCTCTTTGAGCGGCTTTTATTCGTTCGCCTTGTCAAGCACTTGGAGGAGTCCGGTAGAGATCTCAGCAACTACCAATTCGGCTTCCGTAGAGGCAGATCCACCCTAGACGCCATTAGTCGGGTGAGGGCCATAGCGGAGGCCTCGGTGTCTCGGGGCGGGGTGGTGGTGGCGGTGTCTCTGGACATCGCTAACGCATTTAACACCCTTCCCTGGGGTACCATTTTGGAGGCGATGAAGTTTCACGCCGTGCCAGGATACTTGCAACGAGTTGTAGGGGATTACCTCTTCAACCGTGCTGTTAAATATCCAGCTGGCAACGGGTGGGGTCAGAGAGAGGTTTCGTGCGGTGTTCCACAGGGGTCGGTTCTGGGACCTCTCCTGTGGAACATCGGCTACGACTCTGTGTTGCGCGGTGCCAATCTGCGGGGTGTCGAAGTAACTTGTTACGCTGACGACACCCTTGTGACGGCCCGTGGTGATACCTATAGGGAGGCGAGCGTCCTTGCAACCGCAGGAGTCGCCCAGGTTGTGGGGAGGATAAGGAGGCTGGGACTGGAGGTTGCCCTACACAAATCCGTAGCACTGTGTTTTCACGGGCCACGGAAGGGACCTCCAGCTGGATCTAGCCTGATAGTCGGTGGAGTTTCCATTGCTGTCGAACGGTCCATGGATTACCTTGGACTTGTCCTCGACAGTAGATGGAACTTCAACGAGCATTTCCGGCGACTAGCGCCGAAGCTCGTGAGGGCAGCCGGAGCACTCTGTCGCATCCTTCCAAATGTGGGGGGGCCGAGTGTGGGTTGTCGACGGCTATACATTGGGGTGGTGCGGTCTATGGCCCTTTACGGGTCTCCCGTATGGGTGGATGCCCTTGACGCTCGTAACCGGACTCTCTTGTGCAGAGCACAGAGGATCATGGCTATTAGAGCGGTCAGGGGTTATCGCACCATATCGTGCGAGGCAGCCTGTGCGTTAGCCGGGACCCCGCCTTGGGATCTTGATGCGGCGACGTTGGCGGTGGCGTACCGACGGAAGAGGGATGCCCGTTTGCGGGGGGAACATCCTCCGTCCGAAGAGGGAGGGGAGTCGCGCTGGCGGCGCAGGGCGCAGGAAGAGTTGCTCGCAAGGTGGCGAGAGAGGCTCATGGTGCCCGGGGCTGGTATTGCTACTGCATTGGCGATCGGTCCAATCCTCCGGGATTGGATCAATCGCAAGCACGGGGTGATGACCTTCCACCTGACGCAGATCCTTTCGGGGCACGGGTGCTTCGGGAGGTATCTGTGTCGGGTGGCGGGTCGTGAGCCCACGATGGGATGTCACGAGTGCGGCTGTGCCGTGGATACGGCGCAGCACACGCTGGCAGTTTGCCCGCATTGGGCGGAGCCGCGTGCTACACTCGTGGGCACGGTAGGGGTGGACCTATCGCTCCGGGCTGTGGTCAAGGCCATGGTCCGGAGCGAGGAGGCCTGGAGTGCGGTGCGCTCCTTCTGCGAGGTCGTGATGTCGCAGAAGGAAGCGGAGGAGCGGCTCAGGGAGGAGGACGGAGCCGCTCCTCCGATGCGCCGGAGGAGGGTGGGGCGCAGGCGTGTCGCTCACGAGCGACGCTTGCCGCCTTAGCCCGAACGGGGTGGTCCGATCGAGACTCCTTGATTCTGAGTGCGCAGTTTGCTGTCGTCTCGGTGAAGAAGGAGTCTCGATCTGACGGTCGGCTTGGTGGGGGGAAGGGGAGCCCTCCACGCCAACAGGTCGACCACCGGAGTGGGACGCGATCCGGTCAATTGGTCGCGTCACTCCTTGGGGGGGATGGCTGCTTGCGGCCTACCGTCGGAGCAACGCGGATGTGTGCGCAAGCGTTCCCGTGGCGCTCCACAATGACGGTGATATGTTGACCGTCTGGTTTAGTCGCATGACTGACTGCCCTGGCGAGGCCCTCCACGTGGGGGAGATCCGTCGGGGTAGCTATGGGGACCAGGGCGTTACCTTTGCCCGTCTCCCCATCGATGCGGCTAGATCGTTGGTCGACGCCGGGAGAGTCTTGGTGGGCTGGAGCTCAGCCAGGGTGGAGTTGCTGGAGGCGCAGCCGCTGCGCTGCTTCAGGTGCCTTGCACCTGGGCATGTGCGTGCGGCTTGCCCGTCCGCGGTCGACCGTAGCGCCGCCTGTTTCCGGTGCGGTGGTGAGGGGCATACCCGAGCCACTTGCACCGGAATGTTGCGGTGCGTGGTCTGTGCGGACCGAGGCCTTGCAGCGACCCACCTATTGGGGAGCCGAGTGTGCAAGGCTCCGCGAGTTCGAGGATTAGCACCTGGTGCGAAACCCTCGAGCGCGGAGCCCAGCACGAAGCCGGCTGTGGCTATGGCAACATAGTCACATCGAGCTTCAGCGGGAGAGGCTGCGAAGGAGAAGGGTTCAGCCCGTTCCTTCCCAGCCGTAGGCCTAGGTGAGAGGGGGGGGCGACCTCTCTCGCCATTGCACTAGGTCTATGAGGTAGGGGTACACTGGTTGCCCGGGGTACCCCTATATGGAGGAGTTCCGCCGGGGCACCACGGTGAGTGCGAAAGCGATCCCGTGGCGTCCCATTGTAGCGTCGTGGGCAGCCGTTGGTTTTTTAGTGGGGTGCCTTAAAAATGGCAGCGTTTTCATGCTGCCGGGTGCCGCACATACCGCCCCGCCATCGCCTTCCTGGCCTGGGTGAAGATGCGAAAACGCATTTTTCCAACGAAAAAAAAAAAAAAAAAAAAAAAAAAAGGTTAGGTTAGGTTAGGTTAGGTTAGGTTAGGTTAGGTTAGGTTTTTTTTTTTTTTTTTTATTATAGTGCAGCTTCTTTTGGCTGCCGCAATATCTCCGCATGGGTGGACGGAGTCTGTGTCAAGCTTAAATAAGTTTTTTCGTTTGTTTTATTTTATTCGTGCTTAAGTCTAGATCCTTATTATAATATTTATGTGTGTATTTAATTCTAAGTTGCTATTTCAGTTATTTTAATTCTATTGGTATTTATGCATTTGTGACTTGTTCGGATGACAGGTAAGAAAAGTTCTGTTCTTATATTATTTATCTTCATAATTTTAATGCTTAATGTTTATTTTTCAGGGTCGTCTTTACATCGGCATCGGCGTCGGTGCAGGTAAGTGGTATGTACTTATTTATTTCTATTTACAATTTATTATTATAACACTATTTCTATTTACAATTTAATCAGTATTTTAGTAATAGAATAGTTTTCTTAATCTTAATCTTATTCTAATTGACCTTGTTAGGTCTTTTATTTCTTTATAGGTCCTGGACAGGAGTGGTGAGTAAATTTTTTTTTTTTTTTTTTTTTTTTTTTTTTTTTTTTTTTTTTTTTTTTTTTTTTTTTGTTTTTACTAGTATGCTAATAATACTTTGACATTTAACATATTTCCGAGGCAGGTACGGGAGTACGAGCAGAATTTAGGTTGTAAGTGCTAATTCTTTAATGACTTATTTCTAATACTATTTACATTTTCCAGGTACGGGTACATGGGCACCGCAGGGCTCTTGTGTACTACTATGCTATATTTACTTTTACATTTTCCAGAGGCAGGTACTGGAGTACGAGCGGAATGATTTTGTAAGTGCTATTTCAATTTTTACTATTACTTCTATTACTTATTACTAATCTATTTACATTTTCCAGGTGCAATATGAGCAGAATCCTGAGGGACAGGAGTCAGTGAGTAATATATATATATAATTTTTTTTTTTTTTTTTTTTTTTTTTTTTTTTTTAATGTATTATATTTACAGGTGTTTTGTTCCAGATCATCATCGTCGTCTTCTGGCCATGCCGGGGCCACATTGGCACAATGTGGCCTGCATCCAGATGTCGTTTCCGTTTACGTGATGTTCCCGCAGATTGAAGAGCTTCGATTGCAGCAGTGGCATCACCATGATGCCCTCTGCAGTCGCGTTTTCTGTTCGAGTAGACCCTGGGGCTACCTTGTGTCGCCACATGGAGCCAGGATCTTTTGTGTCACTACTTGTTATAGGTTTTGTTGTCAGGTTTAGTATGTCAACCTCAGTCCGCCATCCAGTTTGTCGGCATGGCATTTCGGGCGTTCTGACGTCTGGTCCTGTCCTCAGTCCTGTCGTCGGTAATGGTAAGTCAGTTTTTGTTTTGCTGTGTTATTATTCTCCCCACATGCCGGCAGTATTCCATGAAGATCGCGAGTGCCCTTGGATCGTCCATTATGTCTGGTAGGTTATTCCGGTTTATTGTCATGTCTATCTCGTTCTCAGTGTCCTGTCTTTTCGTCATGAACCTCGGGCACTCGGTGAGTAAGTGGATTATTTCTTCCTCCGTACTGTCGTCGCACCGGCATGTCGGGCTGTCCGTCAGTTTGAATCTGTAAAGATACCCCGCAAATCCCCCGTGTCCGGTAAGGATCTGCGAGGTGAGCGAGTCGATGTCCAGTCTGGTCATTGTCTTTTTGGCACGTCTGACGTCCGGCATAAATGTCCTGGTCACCGCAGCTGTCTCTCCTGATGTGTATCGCTCCTGCCAAGTCGTTATTGTTTTCTCTCTGATCGTCATTTTGGCATACGATATAGGGAAGCTATCGTAGCTAGTCTTCCTTTTGGTGTTCAATGCTGCGTCCTTGGCAAGGCTGTCCGCCCTCTCGTTGCCGGGTACACCCGCATGCGCTTTAACCCAAAAGAATCTGATTGTGTTTCCTTTCTTGGTAATTTCCTGGATGTTATGGATGGTTTTAAGCGCAAGCGGGTGCAGCAGCGGATCGGCGTTCAGTGCGTCCAGGGAGGATCTGGAGTCCGTGAGTATGTTAGCTTCTCCCCAGTTTTTACTCGCGATAGTGTTGGTGGCAATCTCTATTGCCAGCATTTCAGCCTGGAACACCGAGCAGTGCGGTGCCAGGCGCACTTTCCTGAGGAACACCTCCCTGCCTTCCTCCCAAACAGTAAGGGCCGCTCCCACAAGGCCTTGTATCTTGCTTCCGTCTGTAAACAGTTTCTTCCCTCTTATATTGTGGGCCCTTTCTGTTTCGGGGGTCAGCTCCTCCAGGCACGTGTATGCGATCTTCTTTCGATGCGCCGGGTGAGGCAGTTTGAAGTGGTCCACGCGATGCTCCAGGCTGTATTCGTCGGTGAGGTGTTCTAGAGGTCGTCCTCTCCGGATCTCATAAATTCTAGCGTGTTCCGTTATTTGTAGGTCGAGTGGGAGGATTCCCGCTAGTACCGTTGCCGCATGTTTTGACACAGTGCGATGCGTCCGGCCTATCTTTTGCGCGAATCCTCTCTGTACGGCTGAAAGTTGTTTCTGGACATATCGCTTTCCTATTTCAGATGCCCACACTCCCGCCCCATACGAGATTATAGGCACTATGACGGCGGTATATATCGTCCTGATGATGGTGGGGTTCAGGCCCCAAGTCGCTTTGGCTGCTCGTGACATCTGCCCATAGATCGTCAGTGCCTTGCATGTGACTGTCGAGATATGTCGCGCAAAGGTGAGTTTCTTGTCAATGGTGACCCCCAGGATTTTGATTTCATCTGTTACTTCGATATAGTCTCTACCCATGCGAAGAATCGGGTCATCGTACTTCATTCTCCTGGTGATCACCATTGACTTGGTCTTATGCGGCGCGAATCTCAGTTTGTTGGCCCTGCCCCACTTCCGGACCAGTTTTAATGCTGTGTTGGCCTCTTCTTGTATTTTGATGGTCTCGTGGCCCGAAAAGACCAGGACCACGTCGTCCGCAAATGCCTGGCAGTAGACCCCGCTTTCTTCCAACTCCTTTAGAAGGGAGTCCAGGAGGAGGTTCCAAAAAAAGGGACCACCTACGGATCCCTGGACACACCCCTTTGTAGTTATCCTCTCCGCCTTTCGACCCAAATAGTTCACCTTTACTCTTCTCCCGGCCAAGTAGCTCTCCACCATCCTCCACAGGTTCCCCGGGCAGCCCATCTCAGCCAGCCGGATCTTAATGGCTGGCCACCACGCGTTATCAAAGGCGCCCTCTATGTCTAAGGATATTACTACTACTATTTCCTTTGCTTCTCTTCTGTCCCTTATATAGTTTACCAGGTCATAGAGGGCGTCCTCTGTGCTGCGCTGTGGCGTAAATCCATATTGGCGTGGGTTTAACCTGGGGAGGAGGTGCCACCGGAGCCTTGCAATTACCGTTTTCTCAAGAATTTTTCCCAGTATTGGGAGGAGTCCTATGGGGCGGTAAGACTTTGCCTCGTTTTGGTTTGGTCTTCCAGGCTTTCTTAGTACTACTACTTCGGCCGCCTTCCACGGCGTCGGAAAGACCCCTAGATCTAGACATCTGTTCATCAGTTCCAGGGATTCTTCTGGGGTTCGCCTTATTGCTTCAAGGCATATATCGGCGGTCAACCCGTCCGCGCCGGGGGCTTTCCCCGCGCTGAATGACGACGCTGCCGTCTCCAGCTCTTCCCAGGTTAGTGGTGGATCATCTTCGCATTGTGGAGACATGCTGGATGCCGTTTCTCTCGCTAGCGTGTGTTGTGGTTTATCATCCTCGGTTGTATCAGCTGGGAAAAAGGTGTCTGCTAGATGTTCTGCAGATTCCTGGGCGCTCAGAGTGACGTTGTCTTTTATCATCGGAGAGTCCTCGGCTCTCTTATGCGTAGTCCTTATAATTCTGTAAATTGAGTCCCACATGGTTTCTCTTTCTTGTTTGCTACAGAACTTGACCCAGCTTTGAGTCTGTGCCTGCTTTGCCGCTGCGATGTATCTATTCTTACTGTCAAGATAGTCCTCATAGACGTATTTTTTCCTTCTCTCCGCGGCACACCTAATCCTTCTCCTTTTTGTGGTCATTTCCTTTTTGAGTTTGGAGAGCTCCTCGTTCCACCATGGGATGGGGGGTTTTTGGTACTCCTTGATTTTGGGAATAGATACGTCGCATGCTCTGCTGATCGCCTGTACATATCTGTTTACTGCTTCCTCCAGCCTGTCCTCGTCGTCTATTCTCACTATCTCTTCCTTAGTTAGCCTGGCTTCCTCCATATTTTTACCAAGTTCCTGTCCAAACGCTTCCCAGTTGGCCTTTTTGTTCCTATACACCCTGGTTGTCCTCTTCCTTACTTCTACTGTGGCCTTCTTCTTTATTACATATGTAATGGCATTATGGTCCGAGTTGGTTACTCCTGTTTCCACTTTCCATTCTTCCACCTTGCCATATAAGTCCTCCGTGCACATCGTAATGTCAATTATACTGGTGCACAGTTGCTCATTACGGTAGGCTTCGAATGTTGGATGGCTGCCGACGTTCAACAGATGGAGGCCACTTCCGTGTATGAATCGACACAGCTCGGCTCCCCTTGGATTTTGTCTAGCGCTGCCCCACCACGGGCTCCATGCATTGACATCGCCTCCTATTACGGTGCTTCTTGTGCCAAATTTCCGCAGGATTTCCGTAATTCGTCCGAGGTAGGGGTCCATTGGTTGGTCCTCTTCAAGGTATACCGAGACGAGCCTGAGAATGCCATGTTCCATCTTGATACTAGCGCAAGTGACATTTTCTGTTTGCAGGGATGGGTCAGTGATCACTACCAGTTTTGGATTGTGCACCATTATTGCTGATTTTACCGGTTTGATCCTTGTTTTCGTGATCTGGATCACCCTAGTTCCAGAGTATCTGTCCACCTCTCCGTCTCTTCCCACATAAGGCTCCTGCACTAAGCTCACGTCTATTTTGCGTTTTTCGGCTTCCTTGATGAGCTCCAGCGTTGCCAGCTTACTTCGTTGGAGATTGGATTGTATTACCCGGAGGTCGCCCTGGGTGCCCTTAGCAGTACGATATTGTCGAGCGTGCTATGGCATCCCAGCGCTTCCTGACCGGGCATTCCATGTCGAAGGCCGAATGATCGACCCTGTCCATCTTTGTCGTCTGGCAATTTACACAGGACGGCCTCTCTCCTGTTGCCCAAGCCGCACAATCCGCCCTGAGGTGGCCGCCCCCACAATGGCTGCACGTGTCGGTGGTCGCTTTACAGAACCTTTTGCCATGCCCATATCCCAAACATTTGGTACATTGGACTAAGGGGGTCTGGTCGGCTACTGTGCATCGTTGTAGGTCTATGTGGACCTTTCCCGCTTGAGTCAAAGCGTTCCACAGCTGGGGCGACGCTTGCATTACAACATGGCACTCGTGGGGGTTTCGTGTTTTCCTCCTGTACTTTATGAGTGCCCTGTATTCTTCTGGTGGTATTTCCCCCACGAGATGGCCATTTTGCCTTTTAATGGACTCCAATATTTCTTCGTCCTTATTGTAGGTAAGGACGTTTCTTATAATCAGCAGTGGATCTCTGCTCTGTGCGTCCTCCACTTTAAGTTTGTTGGTTTCCTTCAGTCTTGACTTTAGCTTGTCCACGGTGTCTTTGGACGCGCAGCTGATAACCACCTTCTGGTTACGAGCCTTGCGTATGCGTTCGACTGCCACCCCGCTAACCCGGGCATCCGCAGCGCCGCGCACACGCTTGAGCACGTCCTCGCTCGTTTCCCGCTCCTCTGTTGAGGACACTATGATTGTGTAGCTTGGCCTCGGCGTTTCCCTAGCCCCACGTGGTCCCAAGGCTGCTGCCTCCGCGTAGGTCTTGTTGACATTGGCCTCTTCCACTATGCTGGCTAGCTTTTTGCCAGTGTCTTGCAGCTGTTTGTTTAAAGCAGCAGCCTGCTGGACGTGTTGGTGCTGGCTGGTCTTTGTTAGGAGGTCCAGGACGTCAAAGGATATGAGTTTCCTCACTGATTGGACCTCTTTCATGAGTTCCTTTACTTCGGGCCGCACCGCTGCTGCCTCGGCGTGCTGTTCTGCCACGATACCCGCCAGCCGTTTGGCATGCTCCTGTTCTTGTCTCGCCAGTTGGGTCGCCACCCCCGCTCTGGTGCGCTCCATCTGCGCCTGCAGCGTCTGGCGAGACTCGTTCAGTCGCAGCACTATCTCGAACATGGCCCCCAGGTTTTCGAGCACCTTCTCCTTTATCGAGGTCTTTATGTTCCCCGACTGCTCCATCTGTTCCTTCGCTTCCTGGAACAGCCGGTTTGCGGTAGTGGGAAGGGTGGAGAGGATCTGGGCACTCTGCTCGCCAGCAGAGTCCCGACTCGTCAGGCTGGGGGCCACGCTCGAAGCGTCGCTGTCGGTGGCCGGATCTTTGGCCATTTCTTGCAGTCTCCTTGTATATACCTTCTTTCTTATTGCAGGTTCCGCACGTGCCTCACCCGCTCCCGGTTTTGGCCCCTTTGATGCCGCACTGGATTGGGACATGGTTGTTGGGTTGTCCGTTGATTTTCCTGGACTACGTATTGGTAAGTGGATTTATTTTATTTTGTGCTACTAATTTACTTTCTTTTTCAGGTATGTTAACTTTAGGTATTTTTATTTATTTACTGTTGTTAATTTTCTTTTCTTTCAGATGGCGTGTGCAGTTTGTGTCGTCGGCAGGTAAGTATTCTTCTAATCGTATTGTAGTAAAATTGGATTTTAATTATTTTTCTTTTTCAGGTGCAGGATGCAGATCAGGAGATGCGGCGATGAAGATGGGAGCGAGCGGTCCCAGGCAACAAGAGGAGAGAAAAAGAAGAGTCCGGTTTCGTTGCGACGTCCCGTTTCGGGGTTGTGGAGATTTCAAATTTTTAAAGTTTTAAGGTAAGTTATTAAAATTTTGTCGGTATCGTTTCGTATAAGATGTACTCTAAGTATACAGAACTGATTGAGCGAAAAAGGTCTTTTTATTGAATGAATAATATTTTTTTGTGCAAATTTTTGCCCTTTTATCCTACCTTCCTATAAGGGAGGGTGGGAGGGCAATTCGTATCCCGTTTTTCGTTAATAACTCCCCAGGGGATGAAGCCAGGGGGGTGCAAGTGGTGTCAAAATTTGCGTCTAACAGATACCTATCTGACTGGTTAATAAAATAAATGTAAATATTGAAATTGGAAAATTTTTCTTAAGAAAAACTGATTTTAACAGAGGAAAAAGTGTAATATCTCCTAAGGGATGAATCCCTCGGGGTTGTCGTGTATAGGTAAAAAGTGACCAGAAACTACCTTTAAATTGTTATAATGAAAGAAAACTACTTGAGTTAAAATTAAAAAATTTTTCCTAACAGAATGTGAATTTTATAAGTTAATAAAAAGATTTCAGCCCTTGATAACAACCGAGGGGATGATTCGGCGTCGACGCGAAGGGTGTCGTTAGACGCGCCTCTTTTAGTACTCGATATCCTCCTAACACTCGGATATCTTGGGAAGAATGCTTGAAAAGTTATTAAGTGAAAACTATTAATTTAATAAATTTTGTATGAAAATTAAACAAAATGGCGTCAGATGAGCCGAAAAACGAAATTACCAAAAACCAACAATGCAGTAAGACGGGGACGAGCAAAATACACAATAAAAACAAATACTATCACTACCTAGCGCGAACGTACCTAGCTTTAAGGATGGGTTAGGTTAGGTTAGGTTAGGTTAGGTTAGGTTAGGTTAGGTTAGGTTAGGTTCCAGTCCATTGTGCGGTCGCTAGTGCCGCCATCTGGCGCGTCCCCCGGGTTGCGGATAGGGGGTTCTTCACCGGCTTCGGCCGGCGCGGACAGCTACTAGCAAATGTGGCTGCTTGCTATTCGTTGCGAGCATTGCACGGCCACAAGATCTCGGAAGCCCGCACTGAGTGGGAACGAGGGCTGGATTGACGGAGCTTGCTCTGATCGTCTGGCTGCGAGGAAGACAACCTCTATAAAAAATCACCCTTTTTCTCGTTGTGTCGTCGTCGTGTTGTGTTTTCTTCTTCGTGTTTCTGCGTCTTTTCTTTTCTTTGTTTTGTGTCGGTCCGGAGGTGCGGCGTCTGCCAAAGGGCCGGGTAAGGATGAGGGCGCCGAAAACAAGATGAAATGAACGATTCCCAAAAACGTCCCCAGGCGGGTGTTCAATCCCGCACGGCCGCTGTTGCCGTCTGCCCCTCGTATTCTGGGGGGGGCAAGAACCGTTCGAGTGCAGGAGTCCCTGCACAGGTCGACACCACACCGACCTGTCCAACTAAACTGCGTGTGAGGCGTGGACGAGGTGCGCCAAAAGGACGCGGGAGTGGGCTCGCCCAGGCGAAAGCCGTCTTGCGAGCCATGGAGGAGGAAGCGGAGGAGGCCGAGTTCGAGCGCGCACTGAGCGCTCGGGCCCTCCGCTGGAAGAAGAAGAAGGATCTGGTGGTGAGTGCGCCGGTTTCCGAAGACGATCTGTCATCGGAGGCGCTTCCCACCATTGAGCCGACTTCTTTGGATGCGCAGCAGCTGCATGCAGTTGCGCGGAAGCATGCTGCCTCTATCCAAGAGGTGTGCAAAAAGAGCACTAACTTGAAGGGCACTATGGTTAAGGCTCTGAAGGGGGCTGCAAGCAGCCTTCTAGAGGTCGTCGAGGTTCTGGCCTGCAGGGGGGAACCTGAGGAATCGCGGCAATTGCGGGCGGATAACGCCCGTCTTTGTCGCGAGGTGTCCTTCCTCAGGGAGGAGATCGTCAAGGTTCGCAAGGACTTTGACGATCTTAAGTCCTCTGTCGGTCAGCCTCCGATCTCGTCGGGAGAGGTTTCGTCGGTTGATCAAGGCGTGGTCGAGGAGTTGAGACGCTCCGTATTGTCCTCGGTGGGAGTTTTAATTAACTCCCGCTTTGAAGGACTCGAAGAGCGTCTCCTTCAGGCGCAGATCCACCGGCCGCCACTCGCGGCGGAGAGGAGGCAGTCGGCTGCAGTCGCGGCGACTGTCTCGGAGTCGGGGCCGCCGACGGCTCCTCTGATTCCAGAGGAGGCGTGGTCGACGGTCGTGAGGAGGAGGAAAGGCTTGGGGAAAAAGAAGGGCCTTCCCCAGAAGCCGGCTCCAGCGAACAAGGCCAGTGGTGTTAAGGCGTCTTCCAACAAGAAGCCGAAAGCACCTTGTGTGGGTTCCCGGAAGCTGCCGTCTGCACGGTCTCCTGCAGTTATGATCAAACTGCAGGACCATGCGGCAGCGGCGGGTGTGACGTACGCCCATGTCCTAAGGCGTGCCGCCGAGATGGTCAATCTCGGCGACATCGGCCTCAAGGACGGGCTTACGATTCGCCGTTCAGCGGCGGGTGCCAGGCTTCTGGAGTTGCCCAAGGGTACTCCAGAGCAGGCTGAAAAACTGGCGGCGAAGATTCGCCCAGTTTTAGACGGTGTGGCAGAAGTCGTCCGGCCTGTTCGGCGGGTGGCCGTAAGGCTTAAAGGCCTGGACGATACCGTCACGCGCGACGATGTGGTCGACGCGATTAGTCGCATGACTGACTGCCCTGGCGAGGCCCTCCACGTGGGGGAGATCCGTCGGGGTAGCTATGGGGACCAGGGCGTTACCTTTGCCCGTCTCCCCATCGATGCGGCAAGATCGTTGGTCGACGCCGGGAGAGTCTTGGTGGGCTGGAGCTCAGCCAGGGTGGAGTTGCTGGAGGCGCAGCCGCTGCGCTGCTTCAGGTGCCTGGCACCTGGGCATGTGCGTGCGGCTTGCCCGTCCGCGGTCGACCGTAGCGCCGCCTGTTTCCGGTGCGGTGGTGAGGGGCATACCCGAGCCACTTGCACCGGAATGTTGCGGTGCGTGGTCTGTGCGGACCAAGGCCTTGCAGCGACCCACCTATTGGGGAGCCGAGTGTGCAAGGCTCCGCGAGTTCGAGGATTAGCACCTGGTGCGAAACCCTCGAGCGCGGAGCCCAGCACGGAGCCGGCTGTGGCTATGGCAACATAGTCACATCGAGCTTCAGCGGGAGAGGCTGCGAAGGAGAAGGGTTCAGCCCGTTCCTTCCCAGCCGTAGGCCTAGGTGAGAGGGGGGGGCGACCTCTCTCGCCATTGCACTAGGTCTATGAGGTAGGGGTACACTGGTTGCCCGGGGTACCCCTATATGGAGGAGTTCCGCCGGGGCACCACGGTGAGTGCGAAAGCGATCCCGTGGCGTCCCATTGTAGCGTCGTGGGCAGCCGTTGGTTTTTTAGTGGGGTGCCTTAAAAATGGCAGCGTTTCCATGCCGCCGGGTGCCGCACATACCGCCCCGCCATCGCCTTCCTGGCCTGGGTGAAGATGCGAAAACGCATTTTTCCAACGATAAAAAAAAAAAAAAAAAAAAAAAAAAAAAAGGTTCCAGTGCGCGGTCGCTAGTGCCGCCATCTGGCGCGTCCCCGGGTTGCGGATAGGGGAGGTCCCCTCAGATATGGGGGGCATCGGCTTCGGCTGGCGCGGACAGCTACTAGCATGTGTGGCTGCTTGCTTTTCGGAGCGAGCATTGCACGGCCACACGAACTCGTAAGCCCGCACTGAGCGGGAACGAGGGCCAGATTGACGGAGCTTGCTCTGATCGTCTGGCTGCGAGGAAGAAAACCTCTATAATAAATTACCCTGGCGGAGGCCTTGTGGGGCCAGGTGCCGTTTCGGCGGCGGAGGATGGCGGGTCTGCTAGATCTGCGGACCGTTCTGACGGTCTTGTCGGGGGTGAAATCACCCGTGGCGCTCTGCGCCTGTTGTTGGGAAAGGCCCTTTTCAGGGCCAGCGGACTTCGGTCGGTGGTTGGCGGGCCTTCAAGGCCCGCGGTTTTTTGATGGAAAAGTCCTTTTTAGGACTAGTGGCTGCTTCAGTTCAGCGTGGTATTGGCAGACGATTGTTTGCGACGGCGCGTTTTGTCGGCGTCGGCTTGCGCTATCGAGCTTGCCTTAACTGGCTGGCTCGGACGGGGCTTGCCTTAATTGGCCGGCCCAGTGGCTGCTTCGGCAGCGTGGTTTGCGTGCCTCCAAGGCGCGCGGCGCGGCGGGTTCATCTGCTACCGATGTGGTAGCCGACGGACACACTTGGTCGCAGACCAGTACCGCCGGGCATCCTGTAAGCCCTTGGCCGCTTGTAGTCATGTTTTGCAAGGGGACGGAGGGAACAGGGGGCTTGCCTTAATTGGCCGGCCCGCGACGAGACAACGTCTATAAAAAATCTTCAAAGCTTCGTCGTTGGAGACCGTGGCGACGGGGCGCCTTCGGGTGGTAGGCGGAGTACAGCCTACCCATTAGCGCTATCCCCTGGGTACCGCTCGACCCCCAGGTGGTATTAGAGTTATCCGTGTGCAGGGGGCACCGCCCGGATGGACCGTTTTTCCCCCATACTCGTGGGAACTATTATGGAATTGAACTCTAAAAACCTAACAAATGAAGAAAGTGAGAGGCCCGAGAAGGGCAAATTTGATGAGGTGAGGAGGCCCGAGATGGGCAAATTAGACTCAGCCTGTGTGGTGGACAGGGCTTGGAGTCCGAGTGTCATGCTGACACGACTGACGGATGCTGACCTGTCTTCGGACAATAGCATGCACACTATCGTGTCCAACTCGTCAGCCGGGACGGACGGAAAAGTGTGGAAGAAACGTAGAAGGCCTGACAGTTTTGAGTCCGCATCGGAGGCCTCGGATCTCGATGAAGGCTCAACGACGCCGAACCGAGGCATGGCTAAAGGGAAAAGGGGAAGAGGTCGCCCAGCAACAACGGGTGCCTACGTTGGTCTTAAACAGGCCAAGGAGGCCTTCCTTAAAACCAAAGAGGCGGAAGTTCAGCTTTTAGCCGAGGAGCAGGTGCTTCGTTTGGCGGGCAACATTGAAGATTCAGCAGGAGATCGCTCTTCTAGTGAACTGGCTGCTAGCGCACGAGCTGCTGTAGAGGTCGTTCTCGGAGTTGCCCAGAAATCCGGGAATCTAAAGGGGACTATGGTGCGCTCCCTTAAACAGGCGGCGAAGGCCATTACGACTGCACTGGTGGCTCTAGAGGGACGGACAGAGTCCGAAGAAGTCAAACTTCTTCGTACGAACAATGCTCGGCTCGAGAAGGAGGTGGCCGAACTTCAAAAGGAGGTCGGTAAAATACGCGCCGATATGTGCGAACGAAGATCGGAACCGGAGGTGGCTCGAGAAGTGGTGACTGCGGAGGAAGAACTCACAGGACGTCTTCTCAGGAAAGTTGGATTTATGATGGATGCCAAACTGGCGTCCATTCAAGAACGGCTATTGCCAGAAAAGAGAATCCGGCCCCCACTTCGTTGGGATCGGCCGGCAGAGGAGGAAGTGCCCATGGTCATATCGACAGCAGTAAGCGATGCCCGTGGGGTTACACATGTTCCCGTCGAAACCCTACCAAACAAGGGAAAGGGTAAGGGTAAGGAAAAGGCAAAGAGCAAGGGCCAAAGTGTGAAAACACCAATCACTTCGTCTAGCCCAGCTGTTCAACCTATTGCTTCTTCTTCCTCTACTTCGAAGAAGTCCAAAGAGGACTGGACCTTAGTAAAGAACAAGAAGTCGAAGAAGAAGCCAAAGAAGGCGGCAACTCAAGTTTCTGCTGCTAAGCCAAAGAACGGAGGACAAGCTTCGCAAACTGAAGCTCAAAAAAAGAACAAAAGGCCAAGGATGCGCCCTCCCCGCTCAGCGGCTGTGGTTCTTACCATAAGCCCTGAAGCTGCGAAAAGCGGAATGTCCTACGCTGAGGCGATAAGAAGAGCCAGAACAGCGATCGACATCGACAATTTGGGCATCCCGCCGTTAAGTATTGCGACGGCGGTAACGGGTGCTAAAATTATACAGATATCCGGCGATGATCAAAGCTCCAAGGCTGACACTCTGGCTCAAGAGCTAAAGAACCTGTTTGGAGAGACTGATGGTGTCCGGGTCTCCAGGCCGACTAAATGCGTGGAGATTTTGATAACTGGGCTAGATGACTCAATCGAGAAGACTGAGATTGTTGCAGCAATATCTCATAAATTCGGTTGCGCTGAGCATCTAGTAAAGGTGAACGGAATCCGTAGAGGTAGAGACGGACTGGGAACTGTAACGGCATCCGTGCCGATCGGCACGGCTAAGCTAATTCTGGAGGCTGGTCGCCTCTTAATCGGATGGAGCTCTGCACGGGTTCGTGCATTAGAGCGGCGCCCTATGAGGTGCTATCGATGTCTGGAGCCAGGGCATGCAAGCGCGCAATGCACGGGCGAAAATCGAAACGATTACTGTTTCCGCTGTTGTCAACCAGGGCACTTTGCAGCTTCATGCACAGCTGTGCCACATTGCGTAGTATGTGCGGCAGCTAAGCGACCAGCCGGACACATCCTTGGGGGAAGGAGCTGCAAAGCGCCAGCCGCAAGACATAAGAAGGGCAGAACATCGGCGACGACAAATCGCGTTGTAGAGCAGGCTGCTGTTGTGCAGTCCATGGATACATCTCCAATCGTCAATGGACCTGCACAACAAAACTAAATTCATACAGGCGAACCTGAACCACTCCTCAGGTGCTCAGGATTTACTCCTCCAACACATGAAAGAGTGGTCAATAAACATTGTCGTAGCCGCCGAGCCCTATTATGTCCCGCCCGACTCTAACTGGGCTTCCGATCTGGACTCTGTTGTGGCCATCACCAGGCTGGTCACCTCTTCTTCACCACTCCTCTCAATTCATCGGAGGGGACATGGATATGTCATCACCAAGTGGGGCAATTTGTACATTGTCGGAATATATTTCTCCCCCAACAGACCACTGGTGGAATTTCAAGATTTTCTTGACGAGGTTGGAGTCGCTATCCGAGGCATCCCATCTGCCTCGGTGTTAGTTGCGGGGGACTTTAACGCCAAATCTTCGGCGTGGGGCTCCCCCGCAACCGATGTTAGGGGCGCCGCTGTTGAGCAATGGATGGCTATGATTGGGCTGATTTTACTCAACAGAGGTTCTGCACTCACCTGCGTGCGCCGAAGAGGGGGGTCTATCGTGGACCTATCGTTTGCCTCCCCCTCTCTAGCTACTTCGGTCTCGGACTGGAAAGTCCTCCAGGAAGTGGAAACGCTGAGCGACCATCAGTATATCTCCTTTAACATCTCAAGAGGTACCGGTGGTGACAGTCGCACAACATCAGACGAATCTTTGTTTCCCAGATGGGCTCTAAAAAAACTTAATAAAGAGCATCTGGAAGAGGCGGTGCTCATTGAAGACTGGTGTGCTCCAGCCACGCGTCCTTCAAGTGACATCGACGTTGAAGCGGAACAGTTTCGTGCAGGACTCCAGCGCATAAGCAACGCCGCCATGCCACGAGTTCATCGCCGACACTCTAAAAAGACTGTCTACTGGTGGTCCGAAGAACTGGCGATACTTCGTAGTACCTGTGTCACTAAAAGACGACAGCTTGCTCGCTATAGACACCGGACACGGCACACTGGGAGAGACGGGCAAGTCGAAGAATTCCTCCACGCTGCCTACACCGAGGCTCGTAGATCGATGCGAGCGGCAATATTTAAAGCGAAGGAGAAGGCTCGTGAGGAACTTCTGGAGAGTCTTAACACGGATCCTTGGGGACGGCCTTACCGCGCGGCACGAAATAAGCTACGCGGTCTGGGACCTCCGATTATTGAGACCCTAGAGCCACAGATTCTGAGAAACATTATAGCGGAACTCTTTCCATCTCGCGGTCGGCATACGCCGCCGCCGATGCGCACTCGCAGAGCACCACCGCCGTCGGATAATAGTTCAGATGTGCCACCGCCAATCTCGGACGGTGAATTCGATGCGGCGGTTCTAAGACTTCGAGCCAAAAAGACAGCTCCAGGCCCAGACGGTGTTCACGGACGGGTGCTGGCTCACGCTCTAATAGAGCTAGAACAACGTTTGCGGAACCTATTTCAATCTTGCTTTTTGGCTGGACGTTTCCCAAAAGTTTGGAAAATGGGGCGACTAGTGCTCTTGCAAAAGGAAGGACGCCCAGTCGACTGCCCGTCGGCGTACCGGCCCATCGTTCTACTTGATGAGGCTGGTAAGCTCTTTGAGCGCATCATTGCGAAACGCATCACGGGCCACCTCAACAACGTTGGTCCGGATCTTGCCTCTTGTCAGTTTGGGTTCCGAGAAGGTCGCTCCACTATTGACGCGCTTTCACGTGTGAAGTCACTTTCAGAAGAGGCGGTATCTTGCGGTGGGGTGTTATTAGCAGTATCGCTCGATATTGCTAACGCTTTTAACACCCTGCCGTTTGAGTGTATTTTGGAGGCCCTAAAGTTCCACGGCGTGCCACTATATCTACGCCGCGTTGTAGAAAATTACTTCCAGGACCGTTCGGTTGTTTGCCAGGACGTTAACGGTGCGAAAGTTCAGTGGCGTATGTCGTGCGGTGTTCCACAGGGCTCTGTTTTGGGCCCTCTCCTTTGGAACATCGGCTATGACTGGGCTCTCAGAGGCTCCCTTTTGCCGGGTGTAAAAATAACATGTTACGCCGATGACACGTTGGTCACAGCCCGGGCAGCTGATTTTTGGGATGCTACCCGATTGGGAAAGGTAGGCACAATTCAAGTGGTGCACAGAATTGAGAAGCTCGGACTTCGGGTGGCGCTCAACAAAACCGGAGCCCTTTTCTTCCATGGGCCCCGAAAGCGTCCACCGCCAGGAGCCTTCCTCGTATTGAATGGAGTACGGGTTGACGTCAGTCCGACACTAAAGTACCTGGGGCTCATGCTTGACTCGCGATGGACGTTCCGCGAGCACTTCAGACAACTGAGCCCCAGGCTTATGAGGACTACAGCCGCGCTGGGTCGTCTGCTGCCCAATCTATCGGGTCCCGACGATAACTGCCGGCGACTTTTCACGGGCATCGTGCGCTCTATGGCGCTTTATGGGGCACCTATCTGGGTGGATGCCCTTTCTGCCTCCAACCAGGTCTTTTTACGTCGAGCTCAACGGGCGATGGCGATAAGGATGATAAGAGGCTACCGCACCGTATCTTACGAGGCGGCATGCGTGCTTGCCGGAACTCCACCCTGGGACCTAGACGCTCAGGTGCTGGCGGAAATATATAGACGCCGAGCAGCACTCCGCGCTGAAGTGGGCTTCCGGCGCATCATGCCGGATGTGGTAGAGCGCTGGCGTGAAAAAGGTCATCGCAAAACCCAAAGGCGATGGCTCCGACGTTTGGAGGAACCAACAGCAGGTCGCCGAACTATAGAGGCGATACGCCCAGTGCTGAGCGAATGGACGAGCAGGCGGCACGGAACACTGACGTTCCGCATGGTGCAAATTTTGTCGGGTCATGGCTGTTTCGGCAGTTACCTGCACACAAAAGCAGGAAGAGAGGGCACGTCAAGGTGCCATGAGTGTAGGCACGATGAGGACACGGCACAACACACGCTCGAATTATGTCCGGCGTGGGCAAGTGAACGCGATGCCCTCACCACCATAATAGGTAAGGATCTCTCGCTATCCGCTGTCGTTCAACAAATGCTGTACAGCGAGAGAAACTGGGAAACGGTTGCCACCTTCTGCGAGACCATCATGACGCAGAAGGAGTCTGCGGAACGGTTCCGCGAAAACGATCCCAACGCGGAACCATGCCGACGCAAGAGAGCTGGCCGCAGGAGGCGCCTACATGCGCAGCTCCAGCAGCCGTAGCAGGGTTCGCGCGTGACGGGGAAGGGCCCCCGTTACGCGCGGCAAAGACCCTAGCGCGGGGGAATGCCTAGGGACCTCTACGGCATTCCCTTTCCCCGATGAGTCCGGAAGCGGACGTAGTCGTCCCGTCCTCCGCGCACGCAGTGATTGCGATAAGTACCCTGCGTGCGCGTCGAGGCCACGACTTCGGAGAGGTCGCCGGTCGTTTTAGTGGGTAGGCCCGTTTGGCAATCCCACATAACCCCGGGGAGGCCCCAATCTCCCCGTGGTATGCATAAAGCATTTTTTCCGGCTTAAAAAAAAAAAAAAAAAAAAAAAAAAAAAAAAGGTTAGGTTAGGTTAGGTTAGGTTAGGTTAGGTTCCAGTGCGCGGTCGCTAGTGCCGCCATCTGGCGCGTCCCCCGGGTTGCGGATAGGGGAGGTCCCCTCAGATATGAGGGGCACCGGCTTCGGCCGGCGCGGACAGCTACTAGCACATGTGGCTGCTTGCCCTTCGGGGCGAGCATTGCACGGCCACAAGATCTCGAAAGCCCGCACTGAGCGGGAACGAGGGCTGGATTGACGGAGCTTGCTCTGATCGTCTGGCTGCGAGGAAGACAACCTCTATAAAAAATCACCCTTTTTTCTTGTTGTGTCGTCGTTGTGTCGTTGTTTCTCTTTCGTCCTGTTCTTCGTCTTTTCTTTTTTCTTTTCTTTGTTTCGTGTCGGTCCGGAGGTGCGGCGTCTGCCGAAGGGCCGGGTAAGGACGAGGGCGCCCAAAAAACCATGAGATGAGTGATTCCAAAATGAGTCCCCAGGCGGGTGCTGAATCCCGCACGGCCGCTGCTGCCGTCTGCCCCTCGTACTCTGGGGGGGGCAAGAATCGCTTACGTGCAGGAGTCCCTGCCCTGGTCGACACCACACCGACCAGGTTAAATAAAAATAGTGTGAGGCGTGGTGGCGTAGAGGATGAGGTCGTCGTCGAGACCGTCGACTCCGACGACCTGACGGATCCGTATCCTACACTTCGTAGGAAGCGTATCCATGGGGTGATCCGGTCCCCGGGTAGTGCTACCGATTCCGATCCCGAGTCGTTTGCTGGCGTGGCTAAGGTCAGCACGGCTCGGCGTGGAGGAGTAGCACTAAAAGGACGTGGCAGCGGGCTTGCGAAGGCGAAAGCCGAGCTCGCAGCTATGAGAGTCGAGGCGGAGGAGGCCGCTTTCGAGCGCTCTTTGAGCGCTCGGGTCCTCCGTAGTAGTGGGAAAGGAAAGGCTGAGCGCGCGCCGAGATCCGACGAAGATCTTTCGTCGGAGGCGCAGCTTATGCTGGACCCATCCCAACTGGGAGTTGAAGAACTCCGGGCCGTCGCTGGACGTCATGCGGCCTCAATCATTGAGGTGAGCACGAAGTCCAAGCACCTTAAGGGTACGATGGTCAAGGCCCTGAGGGAGGCTACCAACAGTCTGTTGGAAGTCGTGTCGGCCTTGGCTGTCCGGACGGAACCGGAGGAGTGCAGTCGCATTCGGACGGAAAACGCCCGTCTTCAACGCGAAGTGGAGGCCCTTAGGGCGGAGATGCGGGCGACGAAGAGGGAGGTCGCTGAGATGAGGGCATCTGCGGCCAAAGCCGCGGTACAGATGCCCTCATTGGAGGCGGATTCTCTGGAGGAGCTGAAGAGCTCAATCATTACCTCCGTTGGGGTAATGGTGAACACTCGCCTGCGTAGTATCGAGGATCGTCTCCTTCCGGAGAGAGTCCTCCGACCGCCATTAGCGGCCGATAAAAGGCGGAGTGGGTTGGCCGCTGCCGCTACCACGGACGCGCGTCTGCAAGGGCGTTCAACGCCGGTCTTGCAGACGGGTAACGCGTCGTCGGTTCGGCAGGGGTTGCCCGCTGCGCATCCACGGCCCTCGGAAGAGGAGCCGTGGTCGACGGTTGTCCGGAAGGGCAAGGGTCAGGGGAAAAAGAGGAGCCCTCCCCTGAATTCGGCTTCGAGACCAGTGGCTGGAGCCGAACCCAAGTCGAGCAGGGTCAAGCGGAAGAAGGGCGAGAAGTCGCCGAAGGGCCCCCCCAAACTGCCAAAACCTCGGGGTCCTGCAGTTTTATTAAGACTGCAGCCCGAGGCAGCGGCTATGGGGGTGTCTTATGCCCGATGTTTGGGTCGCGCCGCCGAGTTGATAAAACTCGGCGACCTTGGCCTGAACGACGGGCTCCGCATCCGGCGTACGGCAGCGGGAACACGGCTTCTGGAGTTACCCAAGGGTACTCCAGAACAGGCCGAAAAGCTTGCCGATGAAATGCGCAAAGCGTTGAGCGGGGTCTGCGACGCCGTTCAACCGGTGAAGAGAGTGGCGGTTCGAATCAGGGGCCTTGATGAGACCGTCCTGAAAGAAGACGTGTTTGATGCGATTCGCCGCATCACTAAC
Organism: Napeogenes inachia; assembly: GCA_959347355.1. Lineage (NCBI taxonomy): Eukaryota > Metazoa > Arthropoda > Insecta > Lepidoptera > Nymphalidae > Napeogenes > Napeogenes inachia. The sequence goes on along the minus strand of OY365796.1, from coordinate 205,145 downwards.
TGCTCTGGCGGGGCTCTCCACGTTGGGGAGATCCGTCGGGGTAGCTTGGGGGGCATGGGCGCTACCTTTGCCCGTCTCCCCACTGATGCGGCGAGATTGCTGATGAGCGCCGAGAAGGTCCTGGTGGGCTGGAGCTCAGCCAGGGTGGAGCTGCTGGAGGCGCAGCCGCTGCGCTGCTTCAGGTGCCTGGCACCTGGGCATGTGCGTGCGGCTTGCCCGTCCGCGGTCGATCGCAGCGCCGTCTGTTTCCGGTGCGGTGGTGAGGGGCACACCCGAGCCACTTGCTCCGGAATGTTGCGGTGCGCGGTCTGTGCGGACCGAGGCCTTTCAGCGACCCACCTATTGGGGAGTCGAGTGTGCAAGGCTCCGCGAGTTCGAGGATTAGCACCTGGTGCGAAACCCTCGAGCGCGGAGCCCAGCACGGAGCCGGCTGTGGCTATGGCAACATAGTCACATCGAGCTTCAGCGGGAGAGGCTGCGAAGGAGAAGGGTTCAGCCCGTTCCTTCCCAGCCGTAGGCCTAGGTGAGAGGGGGGGGCGACCTCTCTCGCCATTGCACTAGGTCTATGAGGTAGGGGTACACTGGTTGCCCGGGGTACCCCTATACGGAGGAGTTTTCGCCGGGGCGCCACGGTGAGTGCGAAAGCGATCCCGTGGCATCCCAGTCGAGCGTCGTGGGCAGCCGTTGGTTTTTTAGTGGGGTGCCTTAAAAATGGCAGTCGCCGGGTGCCGCACATACCGCCCGGTCATCGCCTTCCTGGCCTGGGTGACGATGCGGAAACGCATTTTTCCAACGATAAAAAAAAAAAAAAAAAAAAAAAAAAAAAAAAAGGTTAGGTTAGGTTAGGTTAGGTTAGGTTAGGTTAGGTTAGGTTAGGTTCCAGTGCGCGGTCGCTAGTGCCGCCATCTGGCGCGTCCCCCGGGTTGCGGATAGGGGAGGTCCCCTCAGATATGAGGGGCACCGGCTTCGGCCGGCGCGGACAGCTACTAGCACATGTGGCTGCTTGCCCTTCGGGGCGAGCATTGCACGGCCACAAGATCTCGGAAGCCCGCACTGAGCGGGAACGAGGGCTGGATTGACGGAGCTTGCTCTGATCGTCTGGCTGCGAGGAAGACAACCTCTATAAAAAAATCACCCTTTTTGTGTTTTGTCTTGTCCTGTTTTGTTTGTTTCTTCCTGCGTGTCTTTGTCCCCTTTTAGCTGTTTTGTGTCGGTCCGGCGGTTCGGCGCTTGCCAATGGATTGAGTAAGGATGAGAGCGCCCAAAACGCTATGAATAAGAACGATTCTAAAATGAGTCCCCAGGCGGGTGGTGAATCCCGCACGGCCGCTGCTGCCGTCTGCCCCTCGTACTCTGGGGGGGGGCAAGAACCGTTCACGTGCAGGAGTCCCTGCCCTGGTCGAGACCACACCGACCAGGATAAACAAAAATAAACAAAAAGAGTGTGAGGCGTGGTGATGAGAGTCCGGTTGTGGTTCTGACAGATTCAGACGATCTGTCAGAATCACAGCCGTCCGCTGGACGGAAGCGGACCTACGGGGTTATCCGAAGTTCCCCCGAGGTTGCATCAGAGTCCGATCCCGAGTACGGTGCTGCAGTGGCTAAGTGCAGCACCGCTCGGCGTGGACGTGGTGCGCCCAAAGGACGAGGAAGTGGGCTCGCCCAGGCCAGGGCCGAGTTGCGGGCCATGGAGGAGGAGGCGGAGGAGGCCGAGTTTGAGCGCGCACTGAGCGCTCGGGCCCTCCGCGGGAAAAAGAAGGCTCCGACTGGGAGTGCGCCGGTTTCCGAAGACGACGTACTGTCTTTGGAGGCGCTTCCCATGATGGAGCCTTCTTCTTCTCTAGATGCGCAGCAGTTGCGCGTCGTAGCGATGAGGAGTGCAGCCTCGATTCACGAGGTCTGCAAAAAGAGCGGCCACCTGAAGGGCACCATGGTGAAGGCTCTTAAAGAGGCATCAAACAGCCTCTTGGACGTAGTTGACGTCCTAGCGTCGCGTGGGGAGCCTGAGGAGTCACGGCGGATACGGGCGGATAACGCCCGTCTCAGCCGTGAGGTGTCCTTTCTCAGGAAGGAGATTCTGAAGGTCCGAAAGGAGTTCGCGGAGCTTCGTGCTTCCGTGGGTTCCTCCGGGCCCGCCGTCTCTCCGGGAGGGTTGAAGTCGGAGTCGCGGTCGGTGGATCAAGGCGTGATCGAGGAGTTGAGGCGCTCTGTATTGTCCTCGGTGGGAGTTTTAATTAACTCCCGCTTTGAAGGGCTTGAGGAGCGTCTCCTCCCGGCGCGGATCCATCGGCCCCCGCTCGCGGCTGACAGGAGGAGGAAGGAGCCAGTCGTGGTTCCAGAAGAGGACAATCTGCAGCAGGGGTGTCAATCGCCGATCCTGCAGATACCGTCCTCCAAGGCCCCCGGCACGACCGAGGCTTGGTCCACGGTTGTCCGTAGGGGTGGTAAAGGCAAGGGGAAAAAGAAGGGCCCTCCCCAAATGCCAGTAGTTCCCAGGGCCAGTTCCAAGGGGCAGAAGTCCACTTCGGTGAAATCGAAGGTGGACGTGTCGAAATCGGGTCCTCCGAAACTGCCCAAACCTCGTTCTCCTGCAGTCTTAATCAAGCTGCAGGACGAGGCGGCAGCTGCGGGGGTGACTTATGCCCATGTTCTGAGGCGTGCCGCCGAGATGGTCAATCTCGGTGACATCGGCCTCAGAGATGGGCTTAAGATTCGCCGGTCAGCGGCGGGTGCCAGACTTCTGGAGTTGCCCAAGGGCACTCCAGAGCAGGCGTCAAAACTGGCGGAGAAGATCCGCCCAGTTTTAGCGGGTGTAGCAGATGTCGTCCGGCCGGTTCGGCGGGTGGCCGTAAGGCTAAAAGGCCTGGACGACTCTGTGACACATGACGATGTGGTCGATGCGATTTGCCGCATCACGAACTGCCCTGACGAGGCCCTCTTCGTGGGGGAGATCCGTCGGGGTGGTTATGGGGACATGGGCGTTGCCTTTGCCCGACTCCCCATTGATGCGGCGAGATCGCTCGTCGACGTCGAAAGAGTCCTGGTGGGCTGGAGCTCAGCCAGGGTGGAGTTGCTGGAGGCGCAGCCGCTGCGCTGCTTCAGGTGCCTGGCACCTGGGCACGTGCGTGCGGCTTGCCCGTCCGCGGTCGACCGCAGTGCCGCCTGTTTTCGGTGCGGTGGTGAGGGGCATACCCGAGCCACTTGCACCGGAATGTTGCGGTGCGCGGTCTGTGCGGACCGAGGCCTTTCAGCGACCCACCTATTGGGGAGCCGAGTGTGCAAGGCTCCGCGAGTTCGAGGATTAGCACCTGGTGCGAAACCCTCGAGCGCGGAGCCCAGCACGGAGCCGGCTGTGGCTATGGCAACATAGTCACATCGAGCTTCAGCGGGAGAGGCTGCGAAGGAGAAGGGTTCAGCCCGTTCCTTCCCAGCCGTAGGCCTAGGTGAGAGGGGGGGGCGACCTCTCTCGCCATTGCACTAGGTCTATGAGGTAAGGGTACACTGGTTGCCCGGGGTACCCTTACACGGAGGAGTTACGCCGGGGCGTCACGGTGAGTGCGAAAGCGATCCCGTGACGTCCCATGGCAGCGTCGTGGGCAGCCGTTGGTTTTTTTTTTTTTTTTTTTTTAGTGGGGTGCCTTAGGCAGTCGCCGGGTGCCGCACATACCGCCCGGTCATCGCCTACCTGGCCTGGGTGACGATGCGGAAACGCATTTTTCCAACGATAAAAAAAAAAAAAAAAAAAAAAAAAAAAAAAAAAAAAAAAAAAAAAAAAAAAAAAGGTTAGGTTAGGTTAGGTTAGGTTAGGTTAGGTTAGGTTAGGTTAGGTTCCAGTGCGCGGTCGCTAGTGCCGCCATCTGGCGCGTCCCCGGGTTGCGGATAGGGGGTTCTTCACCGGCTTCGGCCGGCGCGGACAGCTACTAGCAAATGTGGCTGCTTGCTATTCATTGCGAGCATTGCACGGCCACAAGATCTCGAAAACCCGCACTGAGCGGGAACGAGGGCTGGATTGACGGAGCTTGCTCTGATCGTTCGGCTGCGAGGAAGAAAACCTCTATAAAAAATCACCCTCTTTTTGTGTTTTGTCTTGTCCTGTTTTGTTGTTTTCTTCTGCGTGTCTCTTTGTCCCCTTTTAGATGTTTTGTGTCGGTCCGGCGGTTCGGCGTTTGCCAAGGGATCGGGTAAGGACGAGAGCGCCCCAAGAAGAAATGGATAAAAACGATTCCAAAATGAGTCCCCAGGCGGGTGCTGAATCCCGCACGGCCGCTGCTGTCGTCTGCCCCTCGTACTCTGGGGGGGGCAAGAATCGTTTACGAGCAGGAGTCCCTGCACAGGTCGACACCACACCGACCTGTTCAACTAAACTGCGTGTGAGGCGTGGACGAGGTGCGCCCATAGGACGCGGGAGTGGGCTCGCCCAGGCGAAAGCCGTCTTGCGAGCCATGGAGGAGGAGGCGGAGGAGGCCGAGTTCGAGCGCGCACTGAGCGCTCGGGCCCTCCGCTGGAAGAAGAAGAAGGATCTGGTGGTGAGTGCGCCGGTTTCCGAGGACGATCTGTCTTCGGAGGCGCTTCCCACCATTGAGCCGACTTCTTCCTTGGATGCGCAGCAGCTTCATGCAGCTGCGCGGAAGTATGCTGCCTCTATCCAAGAGGTGTGCAAAAAGAGCACTAACTTGAAGGGCACTATGGTTAAGGCTCTGAAGGGGGCTGCGAGCAGCCTTCTAGAGGTCGTCGAGGTTCTGGCCTGCAGGGGGGAACCTGAGGAATCGCGGCAATTGCGGGCGGATAACGCCCGTCTTTGTCGCGAGGTGTCCTTCCTCAGGGAGGAGATCGTCAAGGTTCGCAAGGACTTTGACGATCTTAAGTCCTCTGTCGGTCAGCCTCCGATCTCGTCGGGGGGTCCAGACGCGGTTGAGGAGTTGAGACGCTCCGTATTGTCCTCGGTGGGAGTTTTAATTAACTCCCGCTTTGAAGGACTCGAAGAGCGTCTCCTCCAGGCGCGGATCCAGCGGCCGCCACTCGCGGCGGAGAGGAGGCAGTCGGCCGCAGTCGCGGCGACTGTCTCGGAGTCGGGGCCGCCGACGGCTCCTCTGATTCCAGAGGAGGCGTGGTCGACGGTCACGAGGAGGAAGGGAGGCTTGGGGAGAAAGAAGGGCCTTCCCCAGAAGCCGGCTTCAAACACTAAGGCCAGTGGTGTTAAGGCGTCTTCCCAGAAGAAGCCGAAAACACCTTGCGTGGGTTCCCGGAAGCTGCCGTCTGCACGGTCTCCTGCAGTTATGATCAAACTGCAGGACCATGCGGCAGCGGCGGGAGTGACGTACGCCCATGTCTTGGGGCGTGCCGCCGAGATGGTCAATCTCGGCGACATCGGCCTCAAGGATGGGCTGCGGATTCGCCGCTCGGCGGCAGGAGCCAGGCTCCTGGAGCTGCCTAAGGGCACTCCGGAGCAGGCTGTTACACTGGCGGCGAAGCTTCGCCCAGTGTTGGATGGAGTGGCAGATGTCGTCCGGCCTGTCCGGCGTGTGGCCGTAAGGCTCAAAGGTCTGGACGACACCGTTACGCGCGACGACGTCGTTGATGCCATTTGCCGCATCGCTGACTGCCCTGACGAGGCCCTCCATGTGGGGGAGATCCGTCGGGGTGGCTATGGGGGTATGGGCGTCACCTTTGCCCGACTCCCCACCGATGCTGCGAGAGCGTTGATTAACGCCGAGAAGGTCCTGGTGGGCTGGAGCTCAGCCAGGGTGGAGTTGCTGGAGGCGCAGCCGCTGCGCTGCTTCAGGTGCCTGGCACCTGGGCATGTGCGTGCGGCTTGCCCGTCCGCGGTCGACCGTAGCGCCGCCTGTTTCCGGTGCGGTGGTGAGGGCCATACCCGAGCCACTTGCACCGGAATGTTGCGGTGCGTGGTCTGTGCGGACCGAGGCCTTGCAGCGACCCACCTATTGGGGAGCCGAGTGTGCAAGGCTCCGCGAGTTCGAGGATTAGCACCTGGTGCGAAACCCTCGAGCGCGGAGCCCAGCACGAAGCCGGCTGTGGCTATGGCAACATAGTCACATCGAGCTTCAGCGGGAGAGGCTGCGAAGGAGAAGGGTTCAGCCCGTTCCTTCCCAGCCGTAGGCCTAGGTGAGAGGGGGGGGGCGACCTCTCTCGCCATTGCACTAGGTCTATGAGGTAGGGGTACACTGGTTGCCCGGGGTACCCCTATATGGAGGAGTTCCGCCGGGGCACCACGGTGAGTGCGAAAGCGATCCCGTGGCGTCCCATTGTAGCGTCGTGGGCAGCCGTTGGTTTTTTAGTGGGGTGCCTTAAAAATGGCAGCGTTTCCATGCTGCCGGGTGCCGCACATACCGCCCCGCCATCGCCTTCCTGGCCTGGGTGAAGATGCGAAAACGCATTTTTCCAACGAAAAAAAAAAAAAAAAAAAAAAAAAAAAAAAAAAAAAAAGGTTAGGTTAGGTTAGGTTAGGTTAGGTTAGGTTGGGGGGCGTCATCGCCGGGAACCTCCTCGTGTGCCCGTATGTTTGCCTTGTTGCTCGGATTCGTCCGGTGGCATCGGAAGCGGTACGGGCCGGTGCTCCCTGGGCAACAACGGTTAATGTGATCCTTCGGGTTTGCATTAGCCGTTGGCTAATACTCGGCGCGGGGGGGTGGGTGTCGCGGGAGAGCACAGGCTCTCCTGGCCGGGGGATAGACCACAGGGTCCCTCCAGGTACCACTCTGTTTTCAGAGTGGACTGATTGGAGTGATTCTGTGGTTCCTTAGGGGGGGTGCGCGGCGGTCTCTTCCCTTCTGGAGGAGACTGATCTTTATTGTGTTTAGGGACTGCCCGTGGGGGCGTTGGTCGGTCATGAGGGTTTTAAAAAGTGCCTGATTCATGGCTGACGGTGAAGTTGCCGCCATTTGGTTGGCATTTTTGGGGGGTCGGCTTTTTGGCTGACGTGGGGGGGCCCGGCGCTCTCTAGTGAGTGTTTTATGCTCGGTTGCTGGAGTGCCGGGATGCGAGGTCCTGTATGGCTTCCTGGGGCGTTCTCGTTCGCGAGGCTGCCTCGGACGAAGTTAGACCTTCGCAGAGGTGGGTCCGAACCTTACGGCCGGTCTTTCGAGAGCAGTGCTTGCATTGTTCTCGGGGGTTGTAGGTTAGGGGCGTAGTTCTGCTGCCCTTGCTTTACTAGTTTTAGGCCCGGTTGCTAGCCCTCAGTCTTGTTAGGTTATTCCAACGTGCTCGTGGGCGAGCATCCATAGGTAGTCTAGTTTGAGGCTTTGCAGTAGTTAGAGCTTGATTGAAGAGTCAGTCCCGGTCCTCCTGCCTTTTTAGCAGAGTAGACTGTGTGGACGGCTCTTTGGTCGGGCTCAGCGAGACTCCGTTATAAGCCCCTTGCTAGTGCCCTCTTTTTGGGGGGCCAGCACAGTAGGGGATGGAGCTCGCTGCCGGCGGCTCGAACCCGATGCCGGTTGCCAGTGTGGTGTTTTCAACGCGCTTGGTGGTGAATGGTTCTGAGTAGCCGTGGCTAGTAGTTAGTTAGTAGTTAGTTATTGATTGTTCTTTTGGACGGGACCCAATGCCGGTAGCTGAGTGCGGTGTTTTTAACTGTGCTCGATGGCGAATGGTCCCGCCAAATATTTTACTATATTAATAATTTCTTTTTGTGTTTTTTCAGATGGGAGTTTTGGCCCGGACCCGATGCCAGTGGCGAATGGTCGTGGGCATGATCGGAGCAGCAGTCATTGTTTTCGGTGGCCCTGTTGCCGGTCGGTCGACGAATCCGGTGGATACTTCACTGTGTAGTCGGATAGGCATTTTTTGCCACCGTCGAGTCGCAAACCCGAGCAGGTGTCGTTGGCATGTCTAGCGGCCTGCTAGGGAGCGAGGGTCTTGCCTTCATTGGCCGGACCGCGAGGAGTTAACCTCTATAAAAAATCCTCAATCCCCGGCGTTTCGTAGCGTGACGTCGGGGTGCTCGTGTATACGAGAGGCTGGGGAGCTCATCAGCCACTAGCGCACAACCCTGGGATACCACCCGCCCTCCCAGGTGTATTAGGGTTACCCGGGCAAGGAGGCTCTGCCGGGGCGGACATTCTATTTCCTACCATTTTCGTGGGATTTATATGGAGAAAATTACAAAACCTAAAAACCCAAAAGGAGAGGAGACGAAGGAAGGAGGGGCGTCGAGGAGAAGGATAACAAGGAGTGCAAGGAGTGCTGTCAGCAGGGAGTCAAGCGTAGGGAGACAGGACGAGGCCATGGACTCGGACTGTAGCTACACTACGGGTCGGTCGATAAGTTCCGACACAAGCAAGAAGTTATGGCGAAAAAGGCGACACCCGGATTCTGAATCGGAACTGTCCGATGAGGATACGGTACGGCCTAAGTCTGCGACAAAAGGACGAGGACGCCCACCGACGACAGGTGAGTACGTCGGATTGGCGGATGCCAAAAAAGCTCTTCTCGCTGCAAAGCGAGAAGAATTTCTGTTAATGGCTGAAGAAGACCTGGAGAAGAGCGTCGCCGATACCCGCTCGAGGCGGGAATCGCGAGCCGCTAATCTAGAGTCGGCCGCAAGAGAGGTGGCTGAGTCGGGGGTCGGACCTAGTAACAGGTCCACTGCCCTGACAAAGCAACAGGTAATCGAGGACCTGGCGATTATAGCAAAAATCGCCACGAAATCGAAAAACTTGAAAGGTACCTTAGTCCGTGGTTTGAAGGAGGCGACGATTTCTATAGCCACGGCTATAGAAGTCCTCTGCACGCGGACTATCACGGAAGAGACGCGTCAGCTACAGGCGGACAACGTTCGCCTGAAGGCTGAGATGGACAATATCCGCAAGGAGATGTCCACCTTGAAGGGGGATATGGAGAGGGCACGGAAGCAGGATTGTCCGGCGCCCTCTCCCACGGATTCGACGGAGGCTGCGACCCCTGCAGCGCAGCCTCGAGCCCATTCACTGGAGGAGATTTGTCGGGTGGTCCTGTCGCAGGTGGGGGACTTGGTGTCCGCCCGCTTCAGGAACATTGAGGACCGTCTTCTTCCGGAGACTAGGCTTCGGCCTCCTCTGGCGGCCGACAGGAGGAGGGAGTCGGTACAGACCGTTGCGTCTGCTGAGACCGCTCCCACACCCCCGCTAGGCGCCAGCTTGCCGGCGCTGAAGGCGCGCCCTGAACCGGCCAAGACCTCTGCTCCTGCGGGGCAGAAGTCAAAGGCGGCTAAGGGGGCGCCTAAGGCGACTGGAGGAGGAGGGGCTAAGCCGAGCGCGGCGAAGCCTAACGTGGCGAAGCCCAGTGCGGCTAAGCCTAGTAAGGCTGCGCCGAGTGCGGCGAAGCCCAAGAAGGGGAAGAAGGGGGCTGACCAGGCAGCTGCGTCGCGGTCGCAACCGCAGCAGAAGCCACGGCCAGCCCCGAGAGGGAAGCTCCGGACCCAGCGATCTACAGCGGTAGTATTGACACTGCAACCCGAAGCCGAGGCCAAAGGCGTTACCTATGCCCAGGTCTTGGCGGAGGCGAAACAGAAAATCAAACTCGCTGAGCTGGGTATTACGGAAGTTCGTTTTAGGAAGGCGGTCACGGGTGGCCGAATTCTTGAACTTCCCGGGGTTCAGAGTGCTGAGAAGGCGGATTCTCTCGCTTCTAAGTTGAGGGAGACCCTGTCCAAGGAGCAGGTGCGGGTCTCCAGACCCACGAAATGCGTAGAGATGCGCATTTCGGGCCTGGATGACTCCGTCACCAGCTCGGACGTGGTCGCGGCCATCGCGCTGAGAGGAGAGTGTTCGGAGGATGGAGTCCAGTGTGGGCCCATCACCGTCGGTGCCGGAGGCCTGGGTGCTGCGTGGGTTCGGTGCCCGGTCGCAGCCGCCAGGAAGGTGTCCGAGGGTGGTAGGCTCCTCGTGGGCTGGGTGTCGGCGCAGGTTACGCTCCTGGAAGACCGACCTTTGAGGTGCTTTAAGTGCCTCGAGGTTGGCCACGTCAGGGCGAAGTGCACGGCGGAGGTCGACAGGAGCGACCTCTGCTACCGATGCGGGAAGCCGGGGCACAAGGCCCAGGGTTGCTCGGCCGAGCCGCACTGCGCTTCGTGCGCAGCAGCCGGCAGACCGGCGAAGCATCCCATGGGGGCCAAGGACTGTGCCCCCGTTCCGAAGAGGGGGAAGCCGGCTGGTAAGGCGGCTAGAGGTCCTAGGGCCTCTACGCAGCCTTCCAGGCCGGCGGAGGATCCCATGGCAATCGATTAAGATATGGCCATGAGGATCCTCCAGGCGAATATCAACCACTGCGCCAGCGCTCAGGATCTCCTGTTCCAGAGCATGGCGGAGTGGTCGATAGGCGTCGTCGTAGTCGCCGAACCGTACTTCGTCCCTTCGGGGGCGGACTGGGTCGGTGACAGGGACGGTCTGGTGGCCATCGGGACTCGGTTAGCGGCCGGATCCCCGGTCTTCGGAGCAGTCACGAGGGGCCGAGGCTTCGTCTCGGCACTCGTCGGAGACGTGACGGTGATCGGGGTCTACTTCTCTCCGAATCGAAGTCTCGCCGACTTCGAGCAGTTTCTGGTCGAAGTCGGTGCTCTCGCCGGAAGAAGTGGCCCCGGTCGGGTCCTTGTCGTCGGAGACCTCAACGCCAAGTCTACGGCTTGGGGTTGCCCGACAACGGACGCGCGTGGAGAGCTCCTCGAAGACTGGGTAGTCGCTGCCGGTCTCGTGGTGTTGAACCGGGGGTCGGCAGATACGTGCGTGCGGCAACAGGGTGGCTCCATAGTGGACGTCACGTTCGCCGATGCCATCCTGGCGCGCCGTATCCGGGGCTGGCGTGTGATGGAGGGTGTGGAGACGTTGTCGGACCACCGCTACGTGAGGTTCGACGTGTCCGCACTCCCCGTCACGCCGAGCGGTTTAGCTCGGCCCTTGCTTGGGGAAGGCCCAAGGTGGGCCTTGAAGCGTCTGAACAGGGACGTCTTGATTGAGGCTGCCCTTGTTCAGGCATGGGTGGGAGCGCCGGAATGCGAAGTGGACATAGAGACAGAATCTTCGCGACTTGGTTCAGTCATGTCGCACATCTGCGACGCGGCAATGCCTCGCATTCATCACGTTACGCCAAAGGGCGGAGTTTACTGGTGGTCTGAAGAGCTTTCGCAGCTCCGCTGTAGCTGCGTGGCTCTCAGACGCCGGTACACCAGATGCCGGAGGCGCAGGCGACGGAACATTGAACTTGAGCGTCAGCACTATACTCGGTATCGTGAGGTTGTGTTGACGCTCGTTAAAGCGATTGCGAAAGCGAAGGACTTGGCACAGGCGGAGATGCTGGAATCTCTGGATAGAGATCCTTGGGGGAGGCCGTACAAGTTGGTTAGGCGCAAGCTTCGACCGTGGGCACCCCCACTGACCAAGAGTCTTCAGCCAGATTTGCTAGAGGCCGTAATCTCTGGCTTATTCCCGTCGAGTACCGACCATCGGGTACAACGAACGGATGGTGTTAGGGAGGAGGAGCATTATGACGCTGCACAGGAGGTCTCCGGGGATGAGTTGGGGGCTGCGGTTCTTCGGCTTCGGGCGAAGAATACTGCGCCGGGACCCGACGGCATTCCTGGTCGCGCCTGGGCTCTAGCACTGGGGCCTTTAGAGCCCCTAGTGCTGCGTCTTTTTAACGCTTGCCTTCGACAGGGCCGGTTTCCACAGACTTGGAAGGGTGGCAAGTTGGTTTTATTGCGCAAGGAGGGGCGGCCGGTAACTGAACCCTCAGCGTATCGGCCGATTGTTCTCCTTGACGAGGTGGGAAAGCTCTTTGAGCGGCTTTTATTCGTTCGCCTTGTCAAGCACTTGGAGGAGTCCGGTAGAGATCTCAGCAACTACCAATTCGGCTTTCGTAGAGGCAGATCCACCCTAGACGCCATTAGTCGGGTGAGGGCCATAGCGGAGGCCTCGGTGTCTCGGGGCGGGGTGGTGGTGGCGGTGTCTCTGGACATCGCTAACGCATTTAACACCCTTCCCTGGGGTACCATTTTGGAGGCGATGAAGTTTCACGCCGTGCCAGGATACTTGCAACGAGTTGTAGGGGATTACCTCTTCAACCGTGCTGTTAAATATCCAGCTGGCAACGGGTGGGGTCAGAGAGAGGTTTCGTGCGGTGTTCCACAGGGGTCGGTTCTGGGACCTCTCCTGTGGAACATCGGCTACGACTCTGTGTTGCGCGGTGCCAATCTGCGGGGTGTCGAAGTAACTTGTTACGCTGACGACACCCTTGTGACGGCCCGTGGTGATACCTATAGGGAGGCGAGCGTCCTTGCAACCGCAGGAGTCGCCCAGGTTGTGGGGAGGATAAGGAGGCTGGGACTGGAGGTTGCCCTACACAAATCCGTAGCACTGTGTTTTCACGGGCCACGGAAGGGACCTCCAGCTGGATCTAGCCTGATAGTCGGTGGAGTTTCCATTGCTGTCGGACGGTCCATGGATTACCTTGGACTTGTCCTCGACAGTAGATGGAACTTCAACGAGCATTTCCGGCGACTAGCGCCGAAGCTCGTGAGGGCAGCCGGAGCACTCTGTCGCATCCTTCCAAATGTGGGGGGGCCGAGTGTGGGTTGTCGACGGCTATACATTGGGGTGGTGCGGTCTATGGCCCTTTACGGGTCTCCCGTATGGGTGGATGCCCTTGACGCTCGTAACCGGACTCTCTTGTGCAGAGCACAGAGGATCATGGCTATTAGAGCGGTCAGGGGTTATCGCACCATATCGTGCGAGGCAGCCTGCGCGTTAGCCGGGACCCCGCCTTGGGATCTTGATGCTGCGACATTAGCGGTGGCGTACCGACGAAAGAGGGATGCCCGTTTTCGGGGGGAACATCCTCCGTCCGAGGAGGGAGGGGAGTCGCGCTGGCGGCGCAGGGCGCAGGAAGAGTTGCTCGCAATATGGCGAGAGAGGCTCATGGTGCCCGGGGCTGGTATTGCAACTGCATTGGCGATCGGCCCAATCCTCCGGGATTGGATTAATCGCAAGCATGGGGTGATGACCTTCCACCTGACACAGATCCTTTCGGGGCACGGGTGCTTCGGGAGGTATCTGTGTCGGGTGGCGGGTCGTGAGCCCACGATGGGATGTCACGAGTGCGGCTGTGCCGTGGATACGGCGCAGCACACGCTGGCAGTTTGCCCGCATTGGGCGGAGCCGCGTGCTACACTCGTGGGCACGGTAGGGGCGGACCTATCGCTCCGGGCTGTGGTCAAGGCCATGGTCCGGAGCGAGGAGGCCTGGAGTGCGGTGCGCTCCTTCTGCGAGGTCGTGATGTCGCAGAAGGAAGCGGCGGAGCGGCTGAGGGAGGAGGACGGAGCCGCTCTTCCGATGCGCCGTAGGAGGGTGGGGCGCAGGCGTGTCGCTCACGAGCGACGCTTGCCGCCTTAGCCCGAACGGGGTGGTCCGATCGAGACTCCTTGATTCTGAGTGCGCAGCTTGCTGTCGTCTCGGTGAAGAAGGAGTCTCGATCTGACGGTCGGCTTGGTGGGGGGAAGGGGAGCCCTCCACGCCAACAGGTCGACCACCGGAGTGGGACGCGATCCGGTCAATTGGTCGCGTCACTCCTTGGGGGGGATGGCTGCTTGCGGCCTACCGTCGGAGCAACGCGGATGTGTGCGCAAGCGTTCCCGTGGCGCTCCACTATGACGGTGATATGTTGACCGTCTGGTTTAGTGAGTAGAAGTCTCACATACCCACCTCCATCTTCCCCTAGATTGAGGTGGCATCCTAGGAGGATTCCAGACGTAAAAAAAAAAAAAAAAAAAAAAAAAAAAAAAAAAAAAAAAAAAAGGTTAGGTTAGGTTAGGTTAGGTTCCAGTCTTCGTTGAAATTATTTGTTTTTCTTAGAGAAAAATTCTTATTTTTCATTGTCTTAAATATATATGCTTAGTTAAAATTGATTCGATAACGTTTGCTCCGTTCATCGTCGCAGGCGTAATTTTTTCGTTAAAATTGTTAGTTTTCCTCTCGGAAAATCTCACCGGTAGCTTTTCTTGTTCAAGTCTATATATAATCAGATGGAGCTGTTCGAGGCGCGTAAATGGACACCTGGTTCGCCCCCGTCGGTGCCTCAGAAGCTGAAATATTTAAGAAAAACGGTTTTGAATTCATATATATTTTATATTATTAAATTCATCATTTGAAATTGGGTTCCCTTTAATTGTCCAGCTCGGCCCTGGAATCAAAATAATATTAATAAATACTAATCTTAAAATCAAATATAACCCAGTTCTGACCTGGTATCAAATAAAAGTATAATATTAACAAAAACAAAATTACCTACATCTTGTAACAGCAAAACTCAGTACGGGAGCGAATTTGAAAGTGCACGGACGCCATTTTGTTTTGTATTGTGCGTTCTTACGTACTTGATTGTTAATTTTTGGTTTTAATGTCAATATTTAAAGTTTATAAGGTGTAAATATTTCAATTTGATATCCACTGCTCTCCAGCCTGTGGGGAATAACATCAAGATTCGACGGAGACGCAAGCATCAGAAGACACTCCACGCGTCCAGGACGGCGGATCGACCCTCAGCGCTGAAAGAGGCTAGTTTTCTTTCAAAATTATTAGTTGGTTTTTTCAAAATAAATTCTTATTGTTCGTTATTTAATGTCTAATTAGACCTAATTAGATAATATAAATCAAATTTTGTCGTATAGTTCGTTGTTCATTGCAATATACCTCTCGAGTTCAACTCTCGGGTAGGTATTTAGATTCTTCGTTGAAATTATTTGTTTTTCTTAGAGAAAAATTCTTATTTTTCATTGTCTTAAATATATATGCTTAGTTAAAATTGATTCGATAACGTTTGCTCCGTTCATCGTCGCAGGCGTAATTTTTTCGTTAAAATTGTTAGTTTTCCTCTCGGAAAATCTCACCGGTAGCTTTTCTTGTTCAAGTCTATATATAATCAGATGGAGCTGTTCGAGGCGCGTAAATGGACACCTGGTTCGCCCCCGTCGGTGCCTCAGAAGCTGAAATATTTAAGAAAAACGGTTTTGAATTCATATATATTTTATATTATTAAATTCGTCATTTGAAATTTGGTTCCCTTTAATTGTCCAGCTCGGCCCTGGAATCAAAATAATATTAATAAATACTAATCTTAAAATCAAATATAACCCAGTTCTGACCTGGTATCAAATAAAAGTATAATATTAACAAAAACAAAATTACCTACATCTTGTAACAGCAAAACTCAGTACGGGAGCGAATTTGAAAGTGCACGGACGCCATTTTGTTTTGTATTGTGCGTTCTTACGTACTTGATTGTTAATTTTTGGTTTTAATGTCAATATTTAAAGTTTATAAGGTGTAAATATTTCAATTTGATATCCACTGCTCTCCAGCCTGTGGGGAATAACATCAAGATTCGACGGAGACGCAAGCATCAGAAGACACTCCACGCGTCCAGGACGGCGGATCGACCCTCAGCGCTGAAAGAGGCTAGTTTTCTTTCAAAATTATTAGTTGGTTTTTTCAAAATAAATTCTTATTGTTCGTTATTTAATGTCTAATTAGACCTAATTAGATAATATAAATCAAATTTTGTCGTATAGTTCGTTGTTCATTGCAATATACCTCTCGAGTTCAACTCTCGGGTAGGTATTTAGATTCTTCGTTGAAATTATTTGTTTTTCTTAGAGAAAAATTCTTATTTTTCATTGTCTTAAATATATATGCTTAGTTAAAATTGATTCGATAACGTTTGCTCCGTTCATCGTCGCAGGCGTAATTTTTTCGTTAAAATTGTTAGTTTTCCTCTCGGAAAATCTCACCGGTAGCTTTTCTTGTTCAAGTCTATATATAATCAGATGGAGCTGTTCGAGGCGCGTAAATGGACACCTGGTTCGCCCCCGTCGGTGCCTCAGAAGCTGAAATATTTAAGAAAAACGGTTTTGAATTCATATATATTTTATATTATTAAATTCATCATTTGAAATTGGGTTCCCTTTAATTGTCCAGCTCGGCCCTGGAATCAAAATAATATTAATAAATACTAATCTTAAAATCAAATATAACCCAGTTCTGACCTGGTATCAAATAAAAGTATAATATTAACAAAAACAAAATTACCTACATCTTGTAACAGCAAAACTCAGTACGGGAGCGAATTTGAAAGTGCACGGACGCCATTTTGTTTTGTATTGTGCGTTCTTACGTACTTGATTGTTAATTTTTGGTTTTAATGTCAATATTTAAAGTTTATAAGGTGTAAATATTTCAATTTGATATCCACTGCTCTCCAGCCTGTGGGGAATAACATCAAGATTCGACGGAGACGCAAGCATCAGAAGACACTCCACGCGTCCAGGACGGCGGATCGACCCTCAGCGCTGAAAGAGGCTAGTTTTCTTTCAAAATTATTAGTTGGTTTTTTCAAAATAAATTCTTATTGTTCGTTATTTAATGTCTAATTAGACCTAATTAGATAATATAAATCAAATTTTGTCGTATAGTTCGTTGTTCATTGCAATATACCTCTCGAGTTCAACTCTCGGGTAGGTATTTAGATTCTTCGTTGAAATTATTTGTTTTTCTTAGAGAAAAATTCTTATTTTTCATTGTCTTAAATATATATGCTTAGTTAAAATTGATTCGATAACGTTTGCTCCGTTCATCGTCGCAGGCGTAATTTTTTCGTTAAAATTGTTAGTTTTCCTCTCGGAAAATCTCACCGGTAGCTTTTCTTGTTCAAGTCTATATATAATCAGATGGAGCTGTTCGAGGCGCGTAAATGGACACCTGGTTCGCCCCCGTCGGTGCCTCAGAAGCTGAAATATTTAAGAAAAACGGTTTTGAATTCATATATATTTTATATTATTAAATTCATCATTTGAAATTGGGTTCCCTTTAATTGTCCAGCTCGGCCCTGGAATCAAAATAATATTAATAAATACTAATCTTAAAATCAAATATAACCCAGTTCTGACCTGGTATCAAATAAAAGTATAATATTAACAAAAACAAAATTACCTACATCTTGTAACAGCAAAACTCAGTACGGGAGCGAATTTGAAAGTGCACGGACGCCATTTTGTTTTGTATTGTGCGTTCTTACGTACTTGATTGTTAATTTTTGGTTTTAATGTCAATATTTAAAGTTTATAAGGTGTAAATATTTCAATTTGATATCCACTGCTCTCCAGCCTGTGGGGAATAACATCAAGATTCGACGGAGACGCAAGCATCAGAAGACACTCCACGCGTCCAGGACGGCGGATCGACCCTCAGCGCTGAAAGAGGCTAGTTTTCTTTCAAAATTATTAGTTGGTTTTTTCAAAATAAATTCTTATTGTTCGTTATTTAATGTCTAATTAGACCTAATTAGATAATATAAATCAAATTTTGTCGTATAGTTCGTTGTTCATTGCAATATACCTCTCGAGTTCAACTCTCGGGTAGGTATTTAGATTCTTCGTTGAAATTATTTGTTTTTCTTAGAGAAAAATTCTTATTTTTCATTGTCTTAAATATATATGCTTAGTTAAAATTGATTCGATAACGTTTGCTCCGTTCATCGTCGCAGGCGTAATTTTTTCGTTAAAATTGTTAGTTTTCCTCTCGGAAAATCTCACCGGTAGCTTTTCTTGTTCAAGTCTATATATAATCAGATGGAGCTGTTCGAGGCGCGTAAATGGACACCTGGTTCGCCCCCGTCGGTGCCTCAGAAGCTGAAATATTTAAGAAAAACGGTTTTGAATTCATATATATTTTATATTATTAAATTCATCATTTGAAATTGGGTTCCCTTTAATTGTCCAGCTCGGCCCTGGAATCAAAATAATATTAATAAATACTAATCTTAAAATCAAATATAACCCAGTTCTGACCTGGTATCAAATAAAAGTATAATATTAACAAAAACAAAATTACCTACATCTTGTAACAGCAAAACTCAGTACGGGAGCGAATTTGAAAGTGCACGGACGCCATTTTGTTTTGTATTGTGCGTTCTTACGTACTTGATTGTTAATTTTTGGTTTTAATGTCAATATTTAAAGTTTATAAGGTGTAAATATTTCAATTTGATATCCACTGCTCTCCAGCCTGTGGGGAATAACATCAAGATTCGACGGAGACGCAAGCATCAGAAGACACTCCACGCGTCCAGGACGGCGGATCGACCCTCAGCGCTGAAAGAGGCTAGTTTTCTTTCAAAATTATTAGTTGGTTTTTTCAAAATAAATTCTTATTGTTCGTTATTTAATGTCTAATTAGACCTAATTAGATAATATAAATCAAATTTTGTCGTATAGTTCGTTGTTCATTGCAATATACCTCTCGAGTTCAACTCTCGGGTAGGTATTTAGATTCTTCGTTGAAATTATTTGTTTTTCTTAGAGAAAAATTCTTATTTTTCATTGTCTTAAATATATATGCTTAGTTAAAATTGATTCGATAACGTTTGCTCCGTTCATCGTCGCAGGCGTAATTTTTTCGTTAAAATTGTTAGTTTTCCTCTCGGAAAATCTCACCGGTAGCTTTTCTTGTTCAAGTCTATATATAATCAGATGGAGCTGTTCGAGGCGCGTAAATGGACACCTGGTTCGCCCCCGTCGGTGCCTCAGAAGCTGAAATATTTAAGAAAAACGGTTTTGAATTCATATATATTTTATATTATTAAATTCATCATTTGAAATTGGGTTCCCTTTAATTGTCCAGCTCGGCCCTGGAATCAAAATAATATTAATAAATACTAATCTTAAAATCAAATATAACCCAGTTCTGACCTGGTATCAAATAAAAGTATAATATTAACAAAAACAAAATTACCTACATCTTGTAACAGCAAAACTCAGTACGGGAGCGAATTTGAAAGTGCACGGACGCCATTTTGTTTTGTATTGTGCGTTCTTACGTACTTGATTGTTAATTTTTGGTTTTAATGTCAATATTTAAAGTTTATAAGGTGTAAATATTTCAATTTGATATCCACTGCTCTCCAGCCTGTGGGGAATAACATCAAGATTCGACGGAGACGCAAGCATCAGAAGACACTCCACGCGTCCAGGACGGCGGATCGACCCTCAGCGCTGAAAGAGGCTAGTTTTCTTTCAAAATTATTAGTTGGTTTTTTCAAAATAAATTCTTATTGTTCGTTATTTAATGTCTAATTAGACCTAATTAGATAATATAAATCAAATTTTGTCGTATAGTTCGTTGTTCATTGCAATATACCTCTCGAGTTCAACTCTCGGGTAGGTATTTAGATTCTTCGTTGAAATTATTTGTTTTTCTTAGAGAAAAATTCTTATTTTTCATTGTCTTAAATATATATGCTTAGTTAAAATTGATTCGATAACGTTTGCTCCGTTCATCGTCGCAGGCGTAATTTTTTCGTTAAAATTGTTAGTTTTCCTCTCGGAAAATCTCACCGGTAGCTTTTCTTGTTCAAGTCTATATATAATCAGATGGAGCTGTTCGAGGCGCGTAAATGGACACCTGGTTCGCCCCCGTCGGTGCCTCAGAAGCTGAAATATTTAAGAAAAACGGTTTTGAATTCATATATATTTTATATTATTAAATTCATCATTTGAAATTGGGTTCCCTTTAATTGTCCAGCTCGGCCCTGGAATCAAAATAATATTAATAAATACTAATCTTAAAATCAAATATAACCCAGTTCTGACCTGGTATCAAATAAAAGTATAATATTAACAAAAACAAAATTACCTACATCTTGTAACAGCAAAACTCAGTACGGGAGCGAATTTGAAAGTGCACGGACGCCATTTTGTTTTGTATTGTGCGTTCTTACGTACTTGATTGTTAATTTTTGGTTTTAATGTCAATATTTAAAGTTTATAAGGTGTAAATATTTCAATTTGATATCCACTGCTCTCCAGCCTGTGGGGAATAACATCAAGATTCGACGGAGACGCAAGCATCAGAAGACACTCCACGCGTCCAGGACGGCGGATCGACCCTCAGCGCTGAAAGAGGCTAGTTTTCTTTCAAAATTATTAGTTGGTTTTTTCAAAATAAATTCTTATTGTTCGTTATTTAATGTCTAATTAGACCTAATTAGATAATATAAATCAAATTTTGTCGTATAGTTCGTTGTTCATTGCAATATACCTCTCGAGTTCAACTCTCGGGTAGGTATTTAGATTCTTCGTTGAAATTATTTGTTTTTCTTAGAGAAAAATTCTTATTTTTCATTGTCTTAAATATATATGCTTAGTTAAAATTGATTCGATAACGTTTGCTCCGTTCATCGTCGCAGGCGTAATTTTTTCGTTAAAATTGTTAGTTTTCCTCTCGGAAAATCTCACCGGTAGCTTTTCTTGTTCAAGTCTATATATAATCAGATGGAGCTGTTCGAGGCGCGTAAATGGACACCTGGTTCGCCCCCGTCGGTGCCTCAGAAGCTGAAATATTTAAGAAAAACGGTTTTGAATTCATATATATTTTATATTATTAAATTCATCATTTGAAATTGGGTTCCCTTTAATTGTCCAGCTCGGCCCTGGAATCAAAATAATATTAATAAATACTAATCTTAAAATCAAATATAACCCAGTTCTGACCTGGTATCAAATAAAAGTATAATATTAACAAAAACAAAATTACCTACATCTTGTAACAGCAAAACTCAGTACGGGAGCGAATTTGAAAGTGCACGGACGCCATTTTGTTTTGTATTGTGCGTTCTTACGTACTTGATTGTTAATTTTTGGTTTTAATGTCAATATTTAAAGTTTATAAGGTGTAAATATTTCAATTTGATATCCACTGCTCTCCAGCCTGTGGGGAATAACATCAAGATTCGACGGAGACGCAAGCATCAGAAGACACTCCACGCGTCCAGGACGGCGGATCGACCCTCAGCGCTGAAAGAGGCTAGTTTTCTTTCAAAATTATTAGTTGGTTTTTTCAAAATAAATTCTTATTGTTCGTTATTTAATGTCTAATTAGACCTAATTAGATAATATAAATCAAATTTTGTCGTATAGTTCGTTGTTCATTGCAATATACCTCTCGAGTTCAACTCTCGGGTAGGTATTTAGATTCTTCGTTGAAATTATTTGTTTTTCTTAGAGAAAAATTCTTATTTTTCATTGTCTTAAATATATATGCTTAGTTAAAATTGATTCGATAACGTTTGCTCCGTTCATCGTCGCAGGCGTAATTTTTTCGTTAAAATTGTTAGTTTTCCTCTCGGAAAATCTCACCGGTAGCTTTTCTTGTTCAAGTCTATATATAATCAGATGGAGCTGTTCGAGGCGCGTAAATGGACACCTGGTTCGCCCCCGTCGGTGCCTCAGAAGCTGAAATATTTAAGAAAAACGGTTTTGAATTCATATATATTTTATATTATTAAATTCATCATTTGAAATTGGGTTCCCTTTAATTGTCCAGCTCGGCCCTGGAATCAAAATAATATTAATAAATACTAATCTTAAAATCAAATATAACCCAGTTCTGACCTGGTATCAAATAAAAGTATAATATTAACAAAAACAAAATTACCTACATCTTGTAACAGCAAAACTCAGTACGGGAGCGAATTTGAAAGTGCACGGACGCCATTTTGTTTTGTATTGTGCGTTCTTACGTACTTGATTGTTAATTTTTGGTTTTAATGTCAATATTTAAAGTTTATAAGGTGTAAATATTTCAATTTGATATCCACTGCTCTCCAGCCTGTGGGGAATAACATCAAGATTCGACGGAGACGCAAGCATCAGAAGACACTCCACGCGTCCAGGACGGCGGATCGACCCTCAGCGCTGAAAGAGGCTAGTTTTCTTTCAAAATTATTAGTTGGTTTTTTCAAAATAAATTCTTATTGTTCGTTATTTAATGTCTAATTAGACCTAATTAGATAATATAAATCAAATTTTGTCGTATAGTTCGTTGTTCATTGCAATATACCTCTCGAGTTCAACTCTCGGGTAGGTATTTAGATTCTTCGTTGAAATTATTTGTTTTTCTTAGAGAAAAATTCTTATTTTTCATTGTCTTAAATATATATGCTTAGTTAAAATTGATTCGATAACGTTTGCTCCGTTCATCGTCGCAGGCGTAATTTTTTCGTTAAAATTGTTAGTTTTCCTCTCGGAAAATCTCACCGGTAGCTTTTCTTGTTCAAGTCTATATATAATCAGATGGAGCTGTTCGAGGCGCGTAAATGGACACCTGGTTCGCCCCCGTCGGTGCCTCAGAAGCTGAAATATTTAAGAAAAACGGTTTTGAATTCATATATATTTTATATTATTAAATTCATCATTTGAAATTGGGTTCCCTTTAATTGTCCAGCTCGGCCCTGGAATCAAAATAATATTAATAAATACTAATCTTAAAATCAAATATAACCCAGTTCTGACCTGGTATCAAATAAAAGTATAATATTAACAAAAACAAAATTACCTACATCTTGTAACAGCAAAACTCAGTACGGGAGCGAATTTGAAAGTGCACGGACGCCATTTTGTTTTGTATTGTGCGTTCTTACGTACTTGATTGTTAATTTTTGGTTTTAATGTCAATATTTAAAGTTTATAAGGTGTAAATATTTCAATTTGATATCCACTGCTCTCCAGCCTGTGGGGAATAACATCAAGATTCGACGGAGACGCAAGCATCAGAAGACACTCCACGCGTCCAGGACGGCGGATCGACCCTCAGCGCTGAAAGAGGCTAGTTTTCTTTCAAAATTATTAGTTGGTTTTTTCAAAATAAATTCTTATTGTTCGTTATTTAATGTCTAATTAGACCTAATTAGATAATATAAATCAAATTTTGTCGTATAGTTCGTTGTTCATTGCAATATACCTCTCGAGTTCAACTCTCGGGTAGGTATTTAGATTCTTCGTTGAAATTATTTGTTTTTCTTAGAGAAAAATTCTTATTTTTCATTGTCTTAAATATATATGCTTAGTTAAAATTGATTCGATAACGTTTGCTCCGTTCATCGTCGCAGGCGTAATTTTTTCGTTAAAATTGTTAGTTTTCCTCTCGGAAAATCTCACCGGTAGCTTTTCTTGTTCAAGTCTATATATAATCAGATGGAGCTGTTCGAGGCGCGTAAATGGACACCTGGTTCGCCCCCGTCGGTGCCTCAGAAGCTGAAATATTTAAGAAAAACGGTTTTGAATTCATATATATTTTATATTATTAAATTCATCATTTGAAATTGGGTTCCCTTTAATTGTCCAGCTCGGCCCTGGAATCAAAATAATATTAATAAATACTAATCTTAAAATCAAATATAACCCAGTTCTGACCTGGTATCAAATAAAAGTATAATATTAACAAAAACAAAATTACCTACATCTTGTAACAGCAAAACTCAGTACGGGAGCGAATTTGAAAGTGCACGGACGCCATTTTGTTTTGTATTGTGCGTTCTTACGTACTTGATTGTTAATTTTTGGTTTTAATGTCAATATTTAAAGTTTATAAGGTGTAAATATTTCAATTTGATATCCACTGCTCTCCAGCCTGTGGGGAATAACATCAAGATTCGACGGAGACGCAAGCATCAGAAGACACTCCACGCGTCCAGGACGGCGGATCGACCCTCAGCGCTGAAAGAGGCTAGTTTTCTTTCAAAATTATTAGTTGGTTTTTTCAAAATAAATTCTTATTGTTCGTTATTTAATGTCTAATTAGACCTAATTAGATAATATAAATCAAATTTTGTCGTATAGTTCGTTGTTCATTGCAATATACCTCTCGAGTTCAACTCTCGGGTAGGTATTTAGATTCTTCGTTGAAATTATTTGTTTTTCTTAGAGAAAAATTCTTATTTTTCATTGTCTTAAATATATATGCTTAGTTAAAATTGATTCGATAACGTTTGCTCCGTTCATCGTCGCAGGCGTAATTTTTTCGTTAAAATTGTTAGTTTTCCTCTCGGAAAATCTCACCGGTAGCTTTTCTTGTTCAAGTCTATATATAATCAGATGGAGCTGTTCGAGGCGCGTAAATGGACACCTGGTTCGCCCCCGTCGGTGCCTCAGAAGCTGAAATATTTAAGAAAAACGGTTTTGAATTCATATATATTTTATATTATTAAATTCATCATTTGAAATTGGGTTCCCTTTAATTGTCCAGCTCGGCCCTGGAATCAAAATAATATTAATAAATACTAATCTTAAAATCAAATATAACCCAGTTCTGACCTGGTATCAAATAAAAGTATAATATTAACAAAAACAAAATTACCTACATCTTGTAACAGCAAAACTCAGTACGGGAGCGAATTTGAAAGTGCACGGACGCCATTTTGTTTTGTATTGTGCGTTCTTACGTACTTGATTGTTAATTTTTGGTTTTAATGTCAATATTTAAAGTTTATAAGGTGTAAATATTTCAATTTGATATCCACTGCTCTCCAGCCTGTGGGGAATAACATCAAGATTCGACGGAGACGCAAGCATCAGAAGACACTCCACGCGTCCAGGACGGCGGATCGACCCTCAGCGCTGAAAGAGGCTAGTTTTCTTTCAAAATTATTAGTTGGTTTTTTCAAAATAAATTCTTATTGTTCGTTATTTAATGTCTAATTAGACCTAATTAGATAATATAAATCAAATTTTGTCGTATAGTTCGTTGTTCATTGCAATATACCTCTCGAGTTCAACTCTCGGGTAGGTATTTAGATTCTTCGTTGAAATTATTTGTTTTTCTTAGAGAAAAATTCTTATTTTTCATTGTCTTAAATATATATGCTTAGTTAAAATTGATTCGATAACGTTTGCTCCGTTCATCGTCGCAGGCGTAATTTTTTCGTTAAAATTGTTAGTTTTCCTCTCGGAAAATCTCACCGGTAGCTTTTCTTGTTCAAGTCTATATATAATCAGATGGAGCTGTTCGAGGCGCGTAAATGGACACCTGGTTCGCCCCCGTCGGTGCCTCAGAAGCTGAAATATTTAAGAAAAACGGTTTTGAATTCATATATATTTTATATTATTAAATTCATCATTTGAAATTGGGTTCCCTTTAATTGTCCAGCTCGGCCCTGGAATCAAAATAATATTAATAAATACTAATCTTAAAATCAAATATAACCCAGTTCTGACCTGGTATCAAATAAAAGTATAATATTAACAAAAACAAAATTACCTACATCTTGTAACAGCAAAACTCAGTACGGGAGCGAATTTGAAAGTGCACGGACGCCATTTTGTTTTGTATTGTGCGTTCTTACGTACTTGATTGTTAATTTTTGGTTTTAATGTCAATATTTAAAGTTTATAAGGTGTAAATATTTCAATTTGATATCCACTGCTCTCCAGCCTGTGGGGAATAACATCAAGATTCGACGGAGACGCAAGCATCAGAAGACACTCCACGCGTCCAGGACGGCGGATCGACCCTCAGCGCTGAAAGAGGCTAGTTTTCTTTCAAAATTATTAGTTGGTTTTTTCAAAATAAATTCTTATTGTTCGTTATTTAATGTCTAATTAGACCTAATTAGATAATATAAATCAAATTTTGTCGTATAGTTCGTTGTTCATTGCAATATACCTCTCGAGTTCAACTCTCGGGTAGGTATTTAGATTCTTCGTTGAAATTATTTGTTTTTCTTAGAGAAAAATTCTTATTTTTCATTGTCTTAAATATATATGCTTAGTTAAAATTGATTCGATAACGTTTGCTCCGTTCATCGTCGCAGGCGTAATTTTTTCGTTAAAATTGTTAGTTTTCCTCTCGGAAAATCTCACCGGTAGCTTTTCTTGTTCAAGTCTATATATAATCAGATGGAGCTGTTCGAGGCGCGTAAATGGACACCTGGTTCGCCCCCGTCGGTGCCTCAGAAGCTGAAATATTTAAGAAAAACGGTTTTGAATTCATATATATTTTATGTTATTAAATTCATCATTTGAAATTGGGTTCCCTTTAATTGTCCAGCTCGGCCCTGGAATCAAAATAATATTAATAAATACTAATCTTAAAATCAAATATAACCCAGTTCTGACCTGGTATCAAATAAAAGTATAATATTATTAACAAAAACAAAATTACCTACATCTTGTAACAGCAAAACTCAGTACGGGAGCGAATTTGAAAGTGCACGGACGCCATTTTGTTTTGTATTGTGCGTTCTTACGTACTTGATTGTTAATTTTTGGTTTTAATGTCAATATTTAAAGTTTATAAGGTGTAAATATTTCAATTTGATATCCACTGCTCTCCAGCCTGTGGGGAATAACATCAAGATTCGACGGAGACGCAAGCATCAGAAGACACTCCACGCGTCCAGGACGGCGGATCGACCCTCAGCGCTGAAAGAGGCTAGTTTTCTTTCAAAATTATTAGTTGGTTTTTTCAAAATAAATTCTTATTGTTCGTTATTTAATGTCTAATTAGACCTAATTAGATAATATAAATCAAATTTTGTCGTATAGTTCGTTGTTCATTGCAATATACCTCTCGAGTTCAACTCTCGGGTAGGTATTTAGATTCTTCGTTGAAATTATTTGTTTTTCTTAGAGAAAAATTCTTATTTTTCATTGTCTTAAATATATATGCTTAGTTAAAATTGATTCGATAACGTTTGCTCCGTTCATCGTCGCAGGCGTAATTTTTTCGTTAAAATTGTTAGTTTTCCTCTCGGAAAATCTCACCGGTAGCTTTTCTTGTTCAAGTCTATATATAATCAGATGGAGCTGTTCGAGGCGCGTAAATGGACACCTGGTTCGCCCCCGTCGGTGCCTCAGAAGCTGAAATATTTAAGAAAAACGGTTTTGAATTCATATATATTTTATATTATTAAATTCATCATTTGAAATTGGGTTCCCTTTAATTGTCCAGCTCGGCCCTGGAATCAAAATAATATTAATAAATACTAATCTTAAAATCAAATATAACCCAGTTCTGACCTGGTATCAAATAAAAGTATAATATTAACAAAAACAAAATTACCTACATCTTGTAACAGCAAAACTCAGTACGGGAGCGAATTTGAAAGTGCACGGACGCCATTTTGTTTTGTATTGTGCGTTCTTACGTACTTGATTGTTAATTTTTGGTTTTAATGTCAATATTTAAAGTTTATAAGGTGTAAATATTTCAATTTGATATCCACTGCTCTCCAGCCTGTGGGGAATAACATCAAGATTCGACGGAGACGCAAGCATCAGAAGACACTCCACGCGTCCAGGACGGCGGATCGACCCTCAGCGCTGAAAGAGGCTAGTTTTCTTTCAAAATTATTAGTTGGTTTTTTCAAAATAAATTCTTATTGTTCGTTATTTAATGTCTAATTAGACCTAATTAGATAATATAAATCAAATTTTGTCGTATAGTTCGTTGTTCATTGCAATATACCTCTCGAGTTCAACTCTCGGGTAGGTATTTAGATTCTTCGTTGAAATTATTTGTTTTTCTTAGAGAAAAATTCTTATTTTTCATTGTCTTAAATATATATGCTTAGTTAAAATTGATTCGATAACGTTTGCTCCGTTCATCGTCGCAGGCGTAATTTTTTCGTTAAAATTGTTAGTTTTCCTCTCGGAAAATCTCACCGGTAGCTTTTCTTGTTCAAGTCTATATATAATCAGATGGAGCTGTTCGAGGCGCGTAAATGGACACCTGGTTCGCCCCCGTCGGTGCCTCAGAAGCTGAAATATTTAAGAAAAACGGTTTTGAATTCATATATATTTTATGTTATTAAATTCATCATTTGAAATTGGGTTCCCTTTAATTGTCCAGCTCGGCCCTGGAATCAAAATAATATTAATAAATACTAATCTTAAAATCAAATATAACCCAGTTCTGACCTGGTATCAAATAAAAGTATAATATTATTAACAAAAACAAAATTACCTACATCTTGTAACAGCAAAACTCAGTACGGGAGCGAATTTGAAAGTGCACGGACGCCATTTTGTTTTGTATTGTGCGTTCTTACGTACTTGATTGTTAATTTTTGGTTTTAATGTCAATATTTAAAGTTTATAAGGTGTAAATATTTCAATTTGATATCCACTGCTCTCCAGCCTGTGGGGAATAACATCAAGATTCGACGGAGACGCAAGCATCAGAAGACACTCCACGCGTCCAGGACGGCGGATCGACCCTCAGCGCTGAAAGAGGCTAGTTTTCTTTCAAAATTATTAGTTGGTTTTTTCAAAATAAATTCTTATTGTTCGTTATTTAATGTCTAATTAGACCTAATTAGATAATATAAATCAAATTTTGTCGTATAGTTCGTTGTTCATTGCAATATACCTCTCGAGTTCAACTCTCGGGTAGGTATTTAGATTCTTCGTTGAAATTATTTGTTTTTCTTAGAGAAAAATTCTTATTTTTCATTGTCTTAAATATATATGCTTAGTTAAAATTGATTCGATAACGTTTGCTCCGTTCATCGTCGCAGGCGTAATTTTTTCGTTAAAATTGTTAGTTTTCCTCTCGGAAAATCTCACCGGTAGCTTTTCTTGTTCAAGTCTATATATAATCAGATGGAGCTGTTCGAGGCGCGTAAATGGACACCTGGTTCGCCCCCGTCGGTGCCTCAGAAGCTGAAATATTTAAGAAAAACGGTTTTGAATTCATATATATTTTATATTATTAAATTCATCATTTGAAATTGGGTTCCCTTTAATTGTCCAGCTCGGCCCTGGAATCAAAATAATATTAATAAATACTAATCTTAAAATCAAATATAACCCAGTTCTGACCTGGTATCAAATAAAAGTATAATATTAACAAAAACAAAATTACCTACATCTTGTAACAGCAAAACTCAGTACGGGAGCGAATTTGAAAGTGCACGGACGCCATTTTGTTTTGTATTGTGCGTTCTTACGTACTTGATTGTTAATTTTTGGTTTTAATGTCAATATTTAAAGTTTATAAGGTGTAAATATTTCAATTTGATATCCACTGCTCTCCAGCCTGTGGGGAATAACATCAAGATTCGACGGAGACGCAAGCATCAGAAGACACTCCACGCGTCCAGGACGGCGGATCGACCCTCAGCGCTGAAAGAGGCTAGTTTTCTTTCAAAATTATTAGTTGGTTTTTTCAAAATAAATTCTTATTGTTCGTTATTTAATGTCTAATTAGACCTAATTAGATAATATAAATCAAATTTTGTCGTATAGTTCGTTGTTCATTGCAATATACCTCTCGAGTTCAACTCTCGGGTAGGTATTTAGATTCTTCGTTGAAATTATTTGTTTTTCTTAGAGAAAAATTCTTATTTTTCATTGTCTTAAATATATATGCTTAGTTAAAATTGATTCGATAACGTTTGCTCCGTTCATCGTCGCAGGCGTAATTTTTTCGTTAAAATTGTTAGTTTTCCTCTCGGAAAATCTCACCGGTAGCTTTTCTTGTTCAAGTCTATATATAATCAGATGGAGCTGTTCGAGGCGCGTAAATGGACACCTGGTTCGCCCCCGTCGGTGCCTCAGAAGCTGAAATATTTAAGAAAAACGGTTTTGAATTCATATATATTTTATATTATTAAATTCATCATTTGAAATTGGGTTCCCTTTAATTGTCCAGCTCGGCCCTGGAATCAAAATAATATTAATAAATACTAATCTTAAAATCAAATATAACCCAGTTCTGACCTGGTATCAAATAAAAGTATAATATTAACAAAAACAAAATTACCTACATCTTGTAACAGCAAAACTCAGTACGGGAGCGAATTTGAAAGTGCACGGACGCCATTTTGTTTTGTATTGTGCGTTCTTACGTACTTGATTGTTAATTTTTGGTTTTAATGTCAATATTTAAAGTTTATAAGGTGTAAATATTTCAATTTGATATCCACTGCTCTCCAGCCTGTGGGGAATAACATCAAGATTCGACGGAGACGCAAGCATCAGAAGACACTCCACGCGTCCAGGACGGCGGATCGACCCTCAGCGCTGAAAGAGGCTAGTTTTCTTTCAAAATTATTAGTTGGTTTTTTCAAAATAAATTCTTATTGTTCGTTATTTAATGTCTAATTAGACCTAATTAGATAATATAAATCAAATTTTGTCGTATAGTTCGTTGTTCATTGCAATATACCTCTCGAGTTCAACTCTCGGGTAGGTATTTAGATTCTTCGTTGAAATTATTTGTTTTTCTTAGAGAAAAATTCTTATTTTTCATTGTCTTAAATATATATGCTTAGTTAAAATTGATTCGATAACGTTTGCTCCGTTCATCGTCGCAGGCGTAATTTTTTCGTTAAAATTGTTAGTTTTCCTCTCGGAAAATCTCACCGGTAGCTTTTCTTGTTCAAGTCTATATATAATCAGATGGAGCTGTTCGAGGCGCGTAAATGGACACCTGGTTCGCCCCCGTCGGTGCCTCAGAAGCTGAAATATTTAAGAAAAACGGTTTTGAATTCATATATATTTTATGTTATTAAATTCATCATTTGAAATTGGGTTCCCTTTAATTGTCCAGCTCGGCCCTGGAATCAAAATAATATTAATAAATACTAATCTTAAAATCAAATATAACCCAGTTCTGACCTGGTATCAAATAAAAGTATAATATTATTAACAAAAACAAAATTACCTACATCTTGTAACAGCAAAACTCAGTACGGGAGCGAATTTGAAAGTGCACGGACGCCATTTTGTTTTGTATTGTGCGTTCTTACGTACTTGATTGTTAATTTTTGGTTTTAATGTCAATATTTAAAGTTTATAAGGTGTAAATATTTCAATTTGATATCCACTGCTCTCCAGCCTGTGGGGAATAACATCAAGATTCGACGGAGACGCAAGCATCAGAAGACACTCCACGCGTCCAGGACGGCGGATCGACCCTCAGCGCTGAAAGAGGCTAGTTTTCTTTCAAAATTATTAGTTGGTTTTTTCAAAATAAATTCTTATTGTTCGTTATTTAATGTCTAATTAGACCTAATTAGATAATATAAATCAAATTTTGTCGTATAGTTCGTTGTTCATTGCAATATACCTCTCGAGTTCAACTCTCGGGTAGGTATTTAGATTCTTCGTTGAAATTATTTGTTTTTCTTAGAGAAAAATTCTTATTTTTCATTGTCTTAAATATATATGCTTAGTTAAAATTGATTCGATAACGTTTGCTCCGTTCATCGTCGCAGGCGTAATTTTTTCGTTAAAATTGTTAGTTTTCCTCTCGGAAAATCTCACCGGTAGCTTTTCTTGTTCAAGTCTATATATAATCAGATGGAGCTGTTCGAGGCGCGTAAATGGACACCTGGTTCGCCCCCGTCGGTGCCTCAGAAGCTGAAATATTTAAGAAAAACGGTTTTGAATTCATATATATTTTATATTATTAAATTCATCATTTGAAATTGGGTTCCCTTTAATTGTCCAGCTCGGCCCTGGAATCAAAATAATATTAATAAATACTAATCTTAAAATCAAATATAACCCAGTTCTGACCTGGTATCAAATAAAAGTATAATATTAACAAAAACAAAATTACCTACATCTTGTAACAGCAAAACTCAGTACGGGAGCGAATTTGAAAGTGCACGGACGCCATTTTGTTTTGTATTGTGCGTTCTTACGTACTTGATTGTTAATTTTTGGTTTTAATGTCAATATTTAAAGTTTATAAGGTGTAAATATTTCAATTTGATATCCACTGCTCTCCAGCCTGTGGGGAATAACATCAAGATTCGACGGAGACGCAAGCATCAGAAGACACTCCACGCGTCCAGGACGGCGGATCGACCCTCAGCGCTGAAAGAGGCTAGTTTTCTTTCAAAATTATTAGTTGGTTTTTTCAAAATAAATTCTTATTGTTCGTTATTTAATGTCTAATTAGACCTAATTAGATAATATAAATCAAATTTTGTCGTATAGTTCGTTGTTCATTGCAATATACCTCTCGAGTTCAACTCTCGGGTAGGTATTTAGATTCTTCGTTGAAATTATTTGTTTTTCTTAGAGAAAAATTCTTATTTTTCATTGTCTTAAATATATATGCTTAGTTAAAATTGATTCGATAACGTTTGCTCCGTTCATCGTCGCAGGCGTAATTTTTTCGTTAAAATTGTTAGTTTTCCTCTCGGAAAATCTCACCGGTAGCTTTTCTTGTTCAAGTCTATATATAATCAGATGGAGCTGTTCGAGGCGCGTAAATGGACACCTGGTTCGCCCCCGTCGGTGCCTCAGAAGCTGAAATATTTAAGAAAAACGGTTTTGAATTCATATATATTTTATGTTATTAAATTCATCATTTGAAATTGGGTTCCCTTTAATTGTCCAGCTCGGCCCTGGAATCAAAATAATATTAATAAATACTAATCTTAAAATCAAATATAACCCAGTTCTGACCTGGTATCAAATAAAAGTATAATATTATTAACAAAAACAAAATTACCTACATCTTGTAACAGCAAAACTCAGTACGGGAGCGAATTTGAAAGTGCACGGACGCCATTTTGTTTTGTATTGTGCGTTCTTACGTACTTGATTGTTAATTTTTGGTTTTAATGTCAATATTTAAAGTTTATAAGGTGTAAATATTTCAATTTGATATCCACTGCTCTCCAGCCTGTGGGGAATAACATCAAGATTCGACGGAGACGCAAGCATCAGAAGACACTCCACGCGTCCAGGACGGCGGATCGACCCTCAGCGCTGAAAGAGGCTAGTTTTCTTTCAAAATTATTAGTTGGTTTTTTCAAAATAAATTCTTATTGTTCGTTATTTAATGTCTAATTAGACCTAATTAGATAATATAAATCAAATTTTGTCGTATAGTTCGTTGTTCATTGCAATATACCTCTCGAGTTCAACTCTCGGGTAGGTATTTAGATTCTTCGTTGAAATTATTTGTTTTTCTTAGAGAAAAATTCTTATTTTTCATTGTCTTAAATATATATGCTTAGTTAAAATTGATTCGATAACGTTTGCTCCGTTCATCGTCGCAGGCGTAATTTTTTCGTTAAAATTGTTAGTTTTCCTCTCGGAAAATCTCACCGGTAGCTTTTCTTGTTCAAGTCTATATATAATCAGATGGAGCTGTTCGAGGCGCGTAAATGGACACCTGGTTCGCCCCCGTCGGTGCCTCAGAAGCTGAAATATTTAAGAAAAACGGTTTTGAATTCATATATATTTTATATTATTAAATTCATCATTTGAAATTGGGTTCCCTTTAATTGTCCAGCTCGGCCCTGGAATCAAAATAATATTAATAAATACTAATCTTAAAATCAAATATAACCCAGTTCTGACCTGGTATCAAATAAAAGTATAATATTAACAAAAACAAAATTACCTACATCTTGTAACAGCAAAACTCAGTACGGGAGCGAATTTGAAAGTGCACGGACGCCATTTTGTTTTGTATTGTGCGTTCTTACGTACTTGATTGTTAATTTTTGGTTTTAATGTCAATATTTAAAGTTTATAAGGTGTAAATATTTCAATTTGATATCCACTGCTCTCCAGCCTGTGGGGAATAACATCAAGATTCGACGGAGACGCAAGCATCAGAAGACACTCCACGCGTCCAGGACGGCGGATCGACCCTCAGCGCTGAAAGAGGCTAGTTTTCTTTCAAAATTATTAGTTGGTTTTTTCAAAATAAATTCTTATTGTTCGTTATTTAATGTCTAATTAGACCTAATTAGATAATATAAATCAAATTTTGTCGTATAGTTCGTTGTTCATTGCAATATACCTCTCGAGTTCAACTCTCGGGTAGGTATTTAGATTCTTCGTTGAAATTATTTGTTTTTCTTAGAGAAAAATTCTTATTTTTCATTGTCTTAAATATATATGCTTAGTTAAAATTGATTCGATAACGTTTGCTCCGTTCATCGTCGCAGGCGTAATTTTTTCGTTAAAATTGTTAGTTTTCCTCTCGGAAAATCTCACCGGTAGCTTTTCTTGTTCAAGTCTATATATAATCAGATGGAGCTGTTCGAGGCGCGTAAATGGACACCTGGTTCGCCCCCGTCGGTGCCTCAGAAGCTGAAATATTTAAGAAAAACGGTTTTGAATTCATATATATTTTATATTATTAAATTCATCATTTGAAATTGGGTTCCCTTTAATTGTCCAGCTCGGCCCTGGAATCAAAATAATATTAATAAATACTAATCTTAAAATCAAATATAACCCAGTTCTGACCTGGTATCAAATAAAAGTATAATATTAACAAAAACAAAATTACCTACATCTTGTAACAGCAAAACTCAGTACGGGAGCGAATTTGAAAGTGCACGGACGCCATTTTGTTTTGTATTGTGCGTTCTTACGTACTTGATTGTTAATTTTTGGTTTTAATGTCAATATTTAAAGTTTATAAGGTGTAAATATTTCAATTTGATATCCACTGCTCTCCAGCCTGTGGGGAATAACATCAAGATTCGACGGAGACGCAAGCATCAGAAGACACTCCACGCGTCCAGGACGGCGGATCGACCCTCAGCGCTGAAAGAGGCTAGTTTTCTTTCAAAATTCAAAATTATTAGTTGGTTTTTTTTTTTTTTTTTTCAAAATAAATTCTTATTGTTCGTTATTTAATGTCTAATTAGACCTAATTAGATAATATAAATCAAATTTTGTCGTATAGTTCGTTGTTCATTGCAATATACCTCTCGAGTTCAACTCTCGGGTAGGTATTTAGATTCTTCGTTGAAATTATTTGTTTTTCTTAGAGAAAAATTCTTATTTTTCATTGTCTTAAATATATATGCTTAGTTAAAATTGATTCGATAACGTTTGCTCCGTTCATCGTCGCAGGCGTAATTTTTTCGTTAAAATTGTTAGTTTTCCTCTCGGAAAATCTCACCGGTAGCTTTTCTTGTTCAAGTCTATATATAATCAGATGGAGCTGTTCGAGGCGCGTAAATGGACACCTGGTTCGCCCCCGTCGGTGCCTCAGAAGCTGAAATATTTAAGAAAAACGGTTTTGAATTCATATATATTTTATGTTATTAAATTCATCATTTGAAATTGGGTTCCCTTTAATTGTCCAGCTCGGCCCTGGAATCAAAATAATATTAATAAATACTAATCTTAAAATCAAATATAACCCAGTTCTGACCTGGTATCAAATAAAAGTATAATATTATTAACAAAAACAAAATTACCTACATCTTGTAACAGCAAAACTCAGTACGGGAGCGAATTTGAAAGTGCACGGACGCCATTTTGTTTTGTATTGTGCGTTCTTACGTACTTGATTGTTAATTTTTGGTTTTAATGTCAATATTTAAAGTTTATAAGGTGTAAATATTTCAATTTGATATCCACTGCTCTCCAGCCTGTGGGGAATAACATCAAGATTCGACGGAGACGCAAGCATCAGAAGACACTCCACGCGTCCAGGACGGCGGATCGACCCTCAGCGCTGAAAGAGGCTAGTTTTCTTTCAAAATTCAAAATTATTAGTTGGTTTTTTTTTTTTTTTTTTCAAAATAAATTCTTATTGTTCGTTATTTAATGTCTAATTAGACCTAATTAGATAATATAAATCAAATTTTGTCGTATAGTTCGTTGTTCATTGCAATATACCTCTCGAGTTCAACTCTCGGGTAGGTATTTAGATTCTTCGTTGAAATTATTTGTTTTTCTTAGAGAAAAATTCTTATTTTTCATTGTCTTAAATATATATGCTTAGTTAAAATTGATTCGATAACGTTTGCTCCGTTCATCGTCGCAGGCGTAATTTTTTCGTTAAAATTGTTAGTTTTCCTCTCGGAAAATCTCACCGGTAGCTTTTCTTGTTCAAGTCTATATATAATCAGATGGAGCTGTTCGAGGCGCGTAAATGGACACCTGGTTCGCCCCCGTCGGTGCCTCAGAAGCTGAAATATTTAAGAAAAACGGTTTTGAATTCATATATATTTTATGTTATTAAATTCATCATTTGAAATTGGGTTCCCTTTAATTGTCCAGCTCGGCCCTGGAATCAAAATAATATTAATAAATACTAATCTTAAAATCAAATATAACCCAGTTCTGACCTGGTATCAAATAAAAGTATAATATTATTAACAAAAACAAAATTACCTACATCTTGTAACAGCAAAACTCAGTACGGGAGCGAATTTGAAAGTGCACGGACGCCATTTTGTTTTGTATTGTGCGTTCTTACGTACTTGATTGTTAATTTTTGGTTTTAATGTCAATATTTAAAGTTTATAAGGTGTAAATATTTCAATTTGATATCCACTGCTCTCCAGCCTGTGGGGAATAACATCAAGATTCGACGGAGACGCAAGCATCAGAAGACACTCCACGCGTCCAGGACGGCGGATCGACCCTCAGCGCTGAAAGAGGCTAGTTTTCTTTCAAAATTATTAGTTGGTTTTTTCAAAATAAATTCTTATTGTTCGTTATTTAATGTCTAATTAGACCTAATTAGATAATATAAATCAAATTTTGTCGTATAGTTCGTTGTTCATTGCAATATACCTCTCGAGTTCAACTCTCGGGTAGGTATTTAGATTCTTCGTTGAAATTATTTGTTTTTCTTAGAGAAAAATTCTTATTTTTCATTGTCTTAAATATATATGCTTAGTTAAAATTGATTCGATAACGTTTGCTCCGTTCATCGTCGCAGGCGTAATTTTTTCGTTAAAATTGTTAGTTTTCCTCTCGGAAAATCTCACCGGTAGCTTTTCTTGTTCAAGTCTATATATAATCAGATGGAGCTGTTCGAGGCGCGTAAATGGACACCTGGTTCGCCCCCGTCGGTGCCTCAGAAGCTGAAATATTTAAGAAAAACGGTTTTGAATTCATATATATTTTATATTATTAAATTCATCATTTGAAATTGGGTTCCCTTTAATTGTCCAGCTCGGCCCTGGAATCAAAATAATATTAATAAATACTAATCTTAAAATCAAATATAACCCAGTTCTGACCTGGTATCAAATAAAAGTATAATATTAACAAAAACAAAATTACCTACATCTTGTAACAGCAAAACTCAGTACGGGAGCGAATTTGAAAGTGCACGGACGCCATTTTGTTTTGTATTGTGCGTTCTTACGTACTTGATTGTTAATTTTTGGTTTTAATGTCAATATTTAAAGTTTATAAGGTGTAAATATTTCAATTTGATATCCACTGCTCTCCAGCCTGTGGGGAATAACATCAAGATTCGACGGAGACGCAAGCATCAGAAGACACTCCACGCGTCCAGGACGGCGGATCGACCCTCAGCGCTGAAAGAGGCTAGTTTTCTTTCAAAATTATTAGTTGGTTTTTTCAAAATAAATTCTTATTGTTCGTTATTTAATGTCTAATTAGACCTAATTAGATAATATAAATCAAATTTTGTCGTATAGTTCGTTGTTCATTGCAATATACCTCTCGAGTTCAACTCTCGGGTAGGTATTTAGATTCTTCGTTGAAATTATTTGTTTTTCTTAGAGAAAAATTCTTATTTTTCATTGTCTTAAATATATATGCTTAGTTAAAATTGATTCGATAACGTTTGCTCCGTTCATCGTCGCAGGCGTAATTTTTTCGTTAAAATTGTTAGTTTTCCTCTCGGAAAATCTCACCGGTAGCTTTTCTTGTTCAAGTCTATATATAATCAGATGGAGCTGTTCGAGGCGCGTAAATGGACACCTGGTTCGCCCCCGTCGGTGCCTCAGAAGCTGAAATATTTAAGAAAAACGGTTTTGAATTCATATATATTTTATGTTATTAAATTCATCATTTGAAATTGGGTTCCCTTTAATTGTCCAGCTCGGCCCTGGAATCAAAATAATATTAATAAATACTAATCTTAAAATCAAATATAACCCAGTTCTGACCTGGTATCAAATAAAAGTATAATATTATTAACAAAAACAAAATTACCTACATCTTGTAACAGCAAAACTCAGTACGGGAGCGAATTTGAAAGTGCACGGACGCCATTTTGTTTTGTATTGTGCGTTCTTACGTACTTGATTGTTAATTTTTGGTTTTAATGTCAATATTTAAAGTTTATAAGGTGTAAATATTTCAATTTGATATCCACTGCTCTCCAGCCTGTGGGGAATAACATCAAGATTCGACGGAGACGCAAGCATCAGAAGACACTCCACGCGTCCAGGACGGCGGATCGACCCTCAGCGCTGAAAGAGGCTAGTTTTCTTTCAAAATTATTAGTTGGTTTTTTCAAAATAAATTCTTATTGTTCGTTATTTAATGTCTAATTAGACCTAATTAGATAATATAAATCAAATTTTGTCGTATAGTTCGTTGTTCATTGCAATATACCTCTCGAGTTCAACTCTCGGGTAGGTATTTAGATTCTTCGTTGAAATTATTTGTTTTTCTTAGAGAAAAATTCTTATTTTTCATTGTCTTAAATATATATGCTTAGTTAAAATTGATTCGATAACGTTTGCTCC
Organism: Napeogenes inachia; assembly: GCA_959347355.1. Lineage (NCBI taxonomy): Eukaryota > Metazoa > Arthropoda > Insecta > Lepidoptera > Nymphalidae > Napeogenes > Napeogenes inachia. The sequence continues at coordinate 166,880 of OY365796.1, read as the reverse complement.
GTTCATCGTCGCAGGCGTAATTTTTTCGTTAAAATTGTTAGTTTTCCTCTCGGAAAATCTCACCGGTAGCTTTTCTTGTTCAAGTCTATATATAATCAGATGGAGCTGTTCGAGGCGCGTAAATGGACACCTGGTTCGCCCCCGTCGGTGCCTCAGAAGCTGAAATATTTAAGAAAAACGGTTTTGAATTCATATATATTTTATGTTATTAAATTCATCATTTGAAATTGGGTTCCCTTTAATTGTCCAGCTCGGCCCTGGAATCAAAATAATATTAATAAATACTAATCTTAAAATCAAATATAACCCAGTTCTGACCTGGTATCAAATAAAAGTATAATATTATTAACAAAAACAAAATTACCTACATCTTGTAACAGCAAAACTCAGTACGGGAGCGAATTTGAAAGTGCACGGACGCCATTTTGTTTTGTATTGTGCGTTCTTACGTACTTGATTGTTAATTTTTGGTTTTAATGTCAATATTTAAAGTTTATAAGGTGTAAATATTTCAATTTGATATCCACTGCTCTCCAGCCTGTGGGGAATAACATCAAGATTCGACGGAGACGCAAGCATCAGAAGACACTCCACGCGTCCAGGACGGCGGATCGACCCTCAGCGCTGAAAGAGGCTAGTTTTCTTTCAAAATTCAAAATTATTAGTTGGTTTTTTTTTTTTTTTTTTCAAAATAAATTCTTATTGTTCGTTATTTAATGTCTAATTAGACCTAATTAGATAATATAAATCAAATTTTGTCGTATAGTTCGTTGTTCATTGCAATATACCTCTCGAGTTCAACTCTCGGGTAGGTATTTAGATTCTTCGTTGAAATTATTTGTTTTTCTTAGAGAAAAATTTCTTATTTTTCATTGTTTTAAATATATATACTTAGTTAAAATTGATTCGATAACGTTTGCTCCGTTCATTGTCGCAGGCGTAGGTTTTTCGTTAAAATTGTTAGTTTCCGCTCGGAAAATCTCACCGGTAGCTTTTCTTGTTCAAGTCTATATATAATCAGATGGAGCTGTTCGAGGCGCGTAAATGGACACCTGGTTCGCCCCCGTCGGTGCCTCAGAAGCTGAAATATTTAAGAAAAACGGTTTTGAATTCATATATATTTTATGTTATTAAATTCATCATTTGAAATTGGGTTCCCTTTAATTGTCCAGCTCGGCCCTGGAATCAAAATAATATTAATAAATACTAATCTTAAAATCAAATATAACCCAGTTCTGACCTGGTATCAAATAAAAGTATAATATTATTAACAAAAACAAAATTACCTACATCTTGTAACAGCAAAACTCAGTACGGGAGCGAATTTGAAAGTGCACGGACGCCATTTTGTTTTGTATTGTGCGTTCTTACGTACTTGATTGTTAATTTTTGGTTTTAATGTCAATATTTAAAGTTTATAAGGTGTAAATATTTCAATTTGATATCCACTGCTCTCCAGCCTGTGGGGAATAACATCAAGATTCGACGGAGACGCAAGCATCAGAAGACACTCCACGCGTCCAGGACGGCGGATCGACCCTCAGCGCTGAAAGAGGCTAGTTTTCTTTCAAAATTATTAGTTGGTTTTTTCAAAATAAATTCTTATTGTTCGTTATTTAATGTCTAATTAGACCTAATTAGATAATATAAATCAAATTTTGTCGTATAGTTCGTTGTTCATTGCAATATACCTCTCGAGTTCAACTCTCGGGTAGGTATTTAGATTCTTCGTTGAAATTATTTGTTTTTCTTAGAGAAAAATTCTTATTTTTCATTGTCTTAAATATATATGCTTAGTTAAAATTGATTCGATAACGTTTGCTCCGTTCATCGTCGCAGGCGTAATTTTTTCGTTAAAATTGTTAGTTTTCCTCTCGGAAAATCTCACCGGTAGCTTTTCTTGTTCAAGTCTATATATAATCAGATGGAGCTGTTCGAGGCGCGTAAATGGACACCTGGTTCGCCCCCGTCGGTGCCTCAGAAGCTGAAATATTTAAGAAAAACGGTTTTGAATTCATATATATTTTATATTATTAAATTCATCATTTGAAATTGGGTTCCCTTTAATTGTCCAGCTCGGCCCTGGAATCAAAATAATATTAATAAATACTAATCTTAAAATCAAATATAACCCAGTTCTGACCTGGTATCAAATAAAAGTATAATATTAACAAAAACAAAATTACCTACATCTTGTAACAGCAAAACTCAGTACGGGAGCGAATTTGAAAGTGCACGGACGCCATTTTGTTTTGTATTGTGCGTTCTTACGTACTTGATTGTTAATTTTTGGTTTTAATGTCAATATTTAAAGTTTATAAGGTGTAAATATTTCAATTTGATATCCACTGCTCTCCAGCCTGTGGGGAATAACATCAAGATTCGACGGAGACGCAAGCATCAGAAGACACTCCACGCGTCCAGGACGGCGGATCGACCCTCAGCGCTGAAAGAGGCTAGTTTTCTTTCAAAATTATTAGTTGGTTTTTTCAAAATAAATTCTTATTGTTCGTTATTTAATGTCTAATTAGACCTAATTAGATAATATAAATCAAATTTTGTCGTATAGTTCGTTGTTCATTGCAATATACCTCTCGAGTTCAACTCTCGGGTAGGTATTTAGATTCTTCGTTGAAATTATTTGTTTTTCTTAGAGAAAAATTCTTATTTTTCATTGTCTTAAATATATATGCTTAGTTAAAATTGATTCGATAACGTTTGCTCCGTTCATCGTCGCAGGCGTAATTTTTTCGTTAAAATTGTTAGTTTTCCTCTCGGAAAATCTCACCGGTAGCTTTTCTTGTTCAAGTCTATATATAATCAGATGGAGCTGTTCGAGGCGCGTAAATGGACACCTGGTTCGCCCCCGTCGGTGCCTCAGAAGCTGAAATATTTAAGAAAAACGGTTTTGAATTCATATATATTTTATGTTATTAAATTCATCATTTGAAATTGGGTTCCCTTTAATTGTCCAGCTCGGCCCTGGAATCAAAATAATATTAATAAATACTAATCTTAAAATCAAATATAACCCAGTTCTGACCTGGTATCAAATAAAAGTATAATATTATTAACAAAAACAAAATTACCTACATCTTGTAACAGCAAAACTCAGTACGGGAGCGAATTTGAAAGTGCACGGACGCCATTTTGTTTTGTATTGTGCGTTCTTACGTACTTGATTGTTAATTTTTGGTTTTAATGTCAATATTTAAAGTTTATAAGGTGTAAATATTTCAATTTGATATCCACTGCTCTCCAGCCTGTGGGGAATAACATCAAGATTCGACGGAGACGCAAGCATCAGAAGACACTCCACGCGTCCAGGACGGCGGATCGACCCTCAGCGCTGAAAGAGGCTAGTTTTCTTTCAAAATTCAAAATTATTAGTTGGTTTTTTTTTTTTTTTTTTCAAAATAAATTCTTATTGTTCGTTATTTAATGTCTAATTAGACCTAATTAGATAATATAAATCAAATTTTGTCGTATAGTTCGTTGTTCATTGCAATATACCTCTCGAGTTCAACTCTCGGGTAGGTATTTAGATTCTTCGTTGAAATTATTTGTTTTTCTTAGAGAAAAATTCTTATTTTTCATTGTCTTAAATATATATGCTTAGTTAAAATTGATTCGATAACGTTTGCTCCGTTCATCGTCGCAGGCGTAATTTTTTCGTTAAAATTGTTAGTTTTCCTCTCGGAAAATCTCACCGGTAGCTTTTCTTGTTCAAGTCTATATATAATCAGATGGAGCTGTTCGAGGCGCGTAAATGGACACCTGGTTCGCCCCCGTCGGTGCCTCAGAAGCTGAAATATTTAAGAAAAACGGTTTTGAATTCATATATATTTTATATTATTAAATTCATCATTTGAAATTGGGTTCCCTTTAATTGTCCAGCTCGGCCCTGGAATCAAAATAATATTAATAAATACTAATCTTAAAATCAAATATAACCCAGTTCTGACCTGGTATCAAATAAAAGTATAATATTAACAAAAACAAAATTACCTACATCTTGTAACAGCAAAACTCAGTACGGGAGCGAATTTGAAAGTGCACGGACGCCATTTTGTTTTGTATTGTGCGTTCTTACGTACTTGATTGTTAATTTTTGGTTTTAATGTCAATATTTAAAGTTTATAAGGTGTAAATATTTCAATTTGATATCCACTGCTCTCCAGCCTGTGGGGAATAACATCAAGATTCGACGGAGACGCAAGCATCAGAAGACACTCCACGCGTCCAGGACGGCGGATCGACCCTCAGCGCTGAAAGAGGCTAGTTTTCTTTCAAAATTATTAGTTGGTTTTTTCAAAATAAATTCTTATTGTTCGTTATTTAATGTCTAATTAGACCTAATTAGATAATATAAATCAAATTTTGTCGTATAGTTCGTTGTTCATTGCAATATACCTCTCGAGTTCAACTCTCGGGTAGGTATTTAGATTCTTCGTTGAAATTATTTGTTTTTCTTAGAGAAAAATTCTTATTTTTCATTGTCTTAAATATATATGCTTAGTTAAAATTGATTCGATAACGTTTGCTCCGTTCATCGTCGCAGGCGTAATTTTTTCGTTAAAATTGTTAGTTTTCCTCTCGGAAAATCTCACCGGTAGCTTTTCTTGTTCAAGTCTATATATAATCAGATGGAGCTGTTCGAGGCGCGTAAATGGACACCTGGTTCGCCCCCGTCGGTGCCTCAGAAGCTGAAATATTTAAGAAAAACGGTTTTGAATTCATATATATTTTATATTATTAAATTCATCATTTGAAATTGGGTTCCCTTTAATTGTCCAGCTCGGCCCTGGAATCAAAATAATATTAATAAATACTAATCTTAAAATCAAATATAACCCAGTTCTGACCTGGTATCAAATAAAAGTATAATATTAACAAAAACAAAATTACCTACATCTTGTAACAGCAAAACTCAGTACGGGAGCGAATTTGAAAGTGCACGGACGCCATTTTGTTTTGTATTGTGCGTTCTTACGTACTTGATTGTTAATTTTTGGTTTTAATGTCAATATTTAAAGTTTATAAGGTGTAAATATTTCAATTTGATATCCACTGCTCTCCAGCCTGTGGGGAATAACATCAAGATTCGACGGAGACGCAAGCATCAGAAGACACTCCACGCGTCCAGGACGGCGGATCGACCCTCAGCGCTGAAAGAGGCTAGTTTTCTTTCAAAATTCAAAATTATTAGTTGGTTTTTTTTTTTTTTTTTTCAAAATAAATTCTTATTGTTCGTTATTTAATGTCTAATTAGACCTAATTAGATAATATAAATCAAATTTTGTCGTATAGTTCGTTGTTCATTGCAATATACCTCTCGAGTTCAACTCTCGGGTAGGTATTTAGATTCTTCGTTGAAATTATTTGTTTTTCTTAGAGAAAAATTCTTATTTTTCATTGTCTTAAATATATATGCTTAGTTAAAATTGATTCGATAACGTTTGCTCCGTTCATCGTCGCAGGCGTAATTTTTTCGTTAAAATTGTTAGTTTTCCTCTCGGAAAATCTCACCGGTAGCTTTTCTTGTTCAAGTCTATATATAATCAGATGGAGCTGTTCGAGGCGCGTAAATGGACACCTGGTTCGCCCCCGTCGGTGCCTCAGAAGCTGAAATATTTAAGAAAAACGGTTTTGAATTCATATATATTTTATGTTATTAAATTCATCATTTGAAATTGGGTTCCCTTTAATTGTCCAGCTCGGCCCTGGAATCAAAATAATATTAATAAATACTAATCTTAAAATCAAATATAACCCAGTTCTGACCTGGTATCAAATAAAAGTATAATATTATTAACAAAAACAAAATTACCTACATCTTGTAACAGCAAAACTCAGTACGGGAGCGAATTTGAAAGTGCACGGACGCCATTTTGTTTTGTATTGTGCGTTCTTACGTACTTGATTGTTAATTTTTGGTTTTAATGTCAATATTTAAAGTTTATAAGGTGTAAATATTTCAATTTGATATCCACTGCTCTCCAGCCTGTGGGGAATAACATCAAGATTCGACGGAGACGCAAGCATCAGAAGACACTCCACGCGTCCAGGACGGCGGATCGACCCTCAGCGCTGAAAGAGGCTAGTTTTCTTTCAAAATTATTAGTTGGTTTTTTCAAAATAAATTCTTATTGTTCGTTATTTAATGTCTAATTAGACCTAATTAGATAATATAAATCAAATTTTGTCGTATAGTTCGTTGTTCATTGCAATATACCTCTCGAGTTCAACTCTCGGGTAGGTATTTAGATTCTTCGTTGAAATTATTTGTTTTTCTTAGAGAAAAATTCTTATTTTTCATTGTCTTAAATATATATGCTTAGTTAAAATTGATTCGATAACGTTTGCTCCGTTCATCGTCGCAGGCGTAATTTTTTCGTTAAAATTGTTAGTTTTCCTCTCGGAAAATCTCACCGGTAGCTTTTCTTGTTCAAGTCTATATATAATCAGATGGAGCTGTTCGAGGCGCGTAAATGGACACCTGGTTCGCCCCCGTCGGTGCCTCAGAAGCTGAAATATTTAAGAAAAACGGTTTTGAATTCATATATATTTTATATTATTAAATTCATCATTTGAAATTGGGTTCCCTTTAATTGTCCAGCTCGGCCCTGGAATCAAAATAATATTAATAAATACTAATCTTAAAATCAAATATAACCCAGTTCTGACCTGGTATCAAATAAAAGTATAATATTAACAAAAACAAAATTACCTACATCTTGTAACAGCAAAACTCAGTACGGGAGCGAATTTGAAAGTGCACGGACGCCATTTTGTTTTGTATTGTGCGTTCTTACGTACTTGATTGTTAATTTTTGGTTTTAATGTCAATATTTAAAGTTTATAAGGTGTAAATATTTCAATTTGATATCCACTGCTCTCCAGCCTGTGGGGAATAACATCAAGATTCGACGGAGACGCAAGCATCAGAAGACACTCCACGCGTCCAGGACGGCGGATCGACCCTCAGCGCTGAAAGAGGCTAGTTTTCTTTCAAAATTATTAGTTGGTTTTTTCAAAATAAATTCTTATTGTTCGTTATTTAATGTCTAATTAGACCTAATTAGATAATATAAATCAAATTTTGTCGTATAGTTCGTTGTTCATTGCAATATACCTCTCGAGTTCAACTCTCGGGTAGGTATTTAGATTCTTCGTTGAAATTATTTGTTTTTCTTAGAGAAAAATTCTTATTTTTCATTGTCTTAAATATATATGCTTAGTTAAAATTGATTCGATAACGTTTGCTCCGTTCATCGTCGCAGGCGTAATTTTTTCGTTAAAATTGTTAGTTTTCCTCTCGGAAAATCTCACCGGTAGCTTTTCTTGTTCAAGTCTATATATAATCAGATGGAGCTGTTCGAGGCGCGTAAATGGACACCTGGTTCGCCCCCGTCGGTGCCTCAGAAGCTGAAATATTTAAGAAAAACGGTTTTGAATTCATATATATTTTATGTTATTAAATTCATCATTTGAAATTGGGTTCCCTTTAATTGTCCAGCTCGGCCCTGGAATCAAAATAATATTAATAAATACTAATCTTAAAATCAAATATAACCCAGTTCTGACCTGGTATCAAATAAAAGTATAATATTATTAACAAAAACAAAATTACCTACATCTTGTAACAGCAAAACTCAGTACGGGAGCGAATTTGAAAGTGCACGGACGCCATTTTGTTTTGTATTGTGCGTTCTTACGTACTTGATTGTTAATTTTTGGTTTTAATGTCAATATTTAAAGTTTATAAGGTGTAAATATTTCAATTTGATATCCACTGCTCTCCAGCCTGTGGGGAATAACATCAAGATTCGACGGAGACGCAAGCATCAGAAGACACTCCACGCGTCCAGGACGGCGGATCGACCCTCAGCGCTGAAAGAGGCTAGTTTTCTTTCAAAATTCAAAATTATTAGTTGGTTTTTTTTTTTTTTTTTTCAAAATAAATTCTTATTGTTCGTTATTTAATGTCTAATTAGACCTAATTAGATAATATAAATCAAATTTTGTCGTATAGTTCGTTGTTCATTGCAATATACCTCTCGAGTTCAACTCTCGGGTAGGTATTTAGATTCTTCGTTGAAATTATTTGTTTTTCTTAGAGAAAAATTCTTATTTTTCATTGTCTTAAATATATATGCTTAGTTAAAATTGATTCGATAACGTTTGCTCCGTTCATCGTCGCAGGCGTAATTTTTTCGTTAAAATTGTTAGTTTTCCTCTCGGAAAATCTCACCGGTAGCTTTTCTTGTTCAAGTCTATATATAATCAGATGGAGCTGTTCGAGGCGCGTAAATGGACACCTGGTTCGCCCCCGTCGGTGCCTCAGAAGCTGAAATATTTAAGAAAAACGGTTTTGAATTCATATATATTTTATGTTATTAAATTCATCATTTGAAATTGGGTTCCCTTTAATTGTCCAGCTCGGCCCTGGAATCAAAATAATATTAATAAATACTAATCTTAAAATCAAATATAACCCAGTTCTGACCTGGTATCAAATAAAAGTATAATATTATTAACAAAAACAAAATTACCTACATCTTGTAACAGCAAAACTCAGTACGGGAGCGAATTTGAAAGTGCACGGACGCCATTTTGTTTTGTATTGTGCGTTCTTACGTACTTGATTGTTAATTTTTGGTTTTAATGTCAATATTTAAAGTTTATAAGGTGTAAATATTTCAATTTGATATCCACTGCTCTCCAGCCTGTGGGGAATAACATCAAGATTCGACGGAGACGCAAGCATCAGAAGACACTCCACGCGTCCAGGACGGCGGATCGACCCTCAGCGCTGAAAGAGGCTAGTTTTCTTTCAAAATTATTAGTTGGTTTTTTCAAAATAAATTCTTATTGTTCGTTATTTAATGTCTAATTAGACCTAATTAGATAATATAAATCAAATTTTGTCGTATAGTTCGTTGTTCATTGCAATATACCTCTCGAGTTCAACTCTCGGGTAGGTATTTAGATTCTTCGTTGAAATTATTTGTTTTTCTTAGAGAAAAATTCTTATTTTTCATTGTCTTAAATATATATGCTTAGTTAAAATTGATTCGATAACGTTTGCTCCGTTCATCGTCGCAGGCGTAATTTTTTCGTTAAAATTGTTAGTTTTCCTCTCGGAAAATCTCACCGGTAGCTTTTCTTGTTCAAGTCTATATATAATCAGATGGAGCTGTTCGAGGCGCGTAAATGGACACCTGGTTCGCCCCCGTCGGTGCCTCAGAAGCTGAAATATTTAAGAAAAACGGTTTTGAATTCATATATATTTTATATTATTAAATTCATCATTTGAAATTGGGTTCCCTTTAATTGTCCAGCTCGGCCCTGGAATCAAAATAATATTAATAAATACTAATCTTAAAATCAAATATAACCCAGTTCTGACCTGGTATCAAATAAAAGTATAATATTAACAAAAACAAAATTACCTACATCTTGTAACAGCAAAACTCAGTACGGGAGCGAATTTGAAAGTGCACGGACGCCATTTTGTTTTGTATTGTGCGTTCTTACGTACTTGATTGTTAATTTTTGGTTTTAATGTCAATATTTAAAGTTTATAAGGTGTAAATATTTCAATTTGATATCCACTGCTCTCCAGCCTGTGGGGAATAACATCAAGATTCGACGGAGACGCAAGCATCAGAAGACACTCCACGCGTCCAGGACGGCGGATCGACCCTCAGCGCTGAAAGAGGCTAGTTTTCTTTCAAAATTATTAGTTGGTTTTTTCAAAATAAATTCTTATTGTTCGTTATTTAATGTCTAATTAGACCTAATTAGATAATATAAATCAAATTTTGTCGTATAGTTCGTTGTTCATTGCAATATACCTCTCGAGTTCAACTCTCGGGTAGGTATTTAGATTCTTCGTTGAAATTATTTGTTTTTCTTAGAGAAAAATTCTTATTTTTCATTGTCTTAAATATATATGCTTAGTTAAAATTGATTCGATAACGTTTGCTCCGTTCATCGTCGCAGGCGTAATTTTTTCGTTAAAATTGTTAGTTTTCCTCTCGGAAAATCTCACCGGTAGCTTTTCTTGTTCAAGTCTATATATAATCAGATGGAGCTGTTCGAGGCGCGTAAATGGACACCTGGTTCGCCCCCGTCGGTGCCTCAGAAGCTGAAATATTTAAGAAAAACGGTTTTGAATTCATATATATTTTATGTTATTAAATTCATCATTTGAAATTGGGTTCCCTTTAATTGTCCAGCTCGGCCCTGGAATCAAAATAATATTAATAAATACTAATCTTAAAATCAAATATAACCCAGTTCTGACCTGGTATCAAATAAAAGTATAATATTATTAACAAAAACAAAATTACCTACATCTTGTAACAGCAAAACTCAGTACGGGAGCGAATTTGAAAGTGCACGGACGCCATTTTGTTTTGTATTGTGCGTTCTTACGTACTTGATTGTTAATTTTTGGTTTTAATGTCAATATTTAAAGTTTATAAGGTGTAAATATTTCAATTTGATATCCACTGCTCTCCAGCCTGTGGGGAATAACATCAAGATTCGACGGAGACGCAAGCATCAGAAGACACTCCACGCGTCCAGGACGGCGGATCGACCCTCAGCGCTGAAAGAGGCTAGTTTTCTTTCAAAATTCAAAATTATTAGTTGGTTTTTTTTTTTTTTTTTTCAAAATAAATTCTTATTGTTCGTTATTTAATGTCTAATTAGACCTAATTAGATAATATAAATCAAATTTTGTCGTATAGTTCGTTGTTCATTGCAATATACCTCTCGAGTTCAACTCTCGGGTAGGTATTTAGATTCTTCGTTGAAATTATTTGTTTTTCTTAGAGAAAAATTTCTTATTTTTCATTGTTTTAAATATATATACTTAGTTAAAATTGATTCGATAACGTTTGCTCCGTTCATTGTCGCAGGCGTAGGTTTTTCGTTAAAATTGTTAGTTTCCGCTCGGAAAATCTCACCGGTAGCTTTTCTTGTTCAAGTCTATATATAATCAGATGGAGCTGTTCGAGGCGCGTAAATGGACACCTGGTTCGCCCCCGTCGGTGCCTCAGAAGCTGAAATATTTAAGAAAAACGGTTTTGAATTTGCCCGCCCTCCCTCCCCTATAGAGACAGGTAGGATAGCTGGGCACAATTTGTGGGAATTTTTGTTTATTGTTTTATCTGCAAGAGCTGTTTCTGTTGAGCAGATACATATACTTAAACGCCACTTTTAACGCTCAAATTCCACCTTGAGCACCTCTTTCATCGTTTAAGATCGCAATGTTTGTGTTGTTTCTTTGTCCCGTTAGGTCCTTGTCTTTGGTTTCTATGTGTTGAGAGTGTGTGTTTGTCTTGTTCAATGTCAATCCCGAGGTCTGACGCCTGCTGAGGGATTGGGTAATGGCGAGGGCGTCCCCCCCGGGGACCTTACCCCTTAAAAGGAATAAAACATGAAGGCGACTCTTAAAAAGAAACTACCCCAGGAGGGTGTCGGCTGCATTGCAGTCGTGCAATCCCTCACGGACGCTACGGCCTCCGTCTTCCCCTCGTATTCTGGGGGGGGAAAAGAACGCCCTATTGTAGAATCCGATCATTCGGACTCCAGCATGGTAACGGCTGCTTCAAGGGAGTCCCCGACACCGTTATCATGCTCAAAAAAGCGGCCCTGCTCTAAGGAGAGGAGCTGTTCGCGCTCGAGCGAATGTTCGAGCGGAGAAGAGGTGTCTACAGTTAGGAAAGTTATGACACCAAGGAGAGGGAGAGGTCGTCCTCCTACTACCGGCCAATATGTTGGCCTCAAAAAGGCTAAGGAGGACTACCTCAGACTCCAAAGGAGGGAAATGGAGTTGGAAGCCGAGAGAGATCTCGAGAAGCAGCTACTTGAGCGTCAAAACATCAGAAACGCACGGGGTCTGCTCTCATCGCCGGTTCCTGTTCTTACGGACACAATTGACCTCCGACAGGAATCAATTAAGAACCTGGATATGATCTGCAGCATTGCAACGAGATCGAAAAATCTAAAGGGCACGTTTCAACGGGCACTTAAAGATGCTGCATCCGCCATAAGAGTTTGCGTTGACAGTCTTGTGGAACGGAACGCTACCGAAGAGACGCGTCAACTTAAAGCGTCCAATGCTCAACTTCAATTTGAACTTGCGGAGTTGAGGAAAGAGGTCGCTCAGCTTCGTTCTGAAAGGGAACGGTCCCCTAGGCTTACCGTAATTGAAGACCCTGCTCCGGCGCTCAGTACTCACATTAATGTTGGAGAACTTTCAAACACCATCATGACTCAATTGAGTGCCATGATGAATGCACGCCTTGAAGCCCTAGAAGTGAGGTTACTGTCGCAAAAGCAGAAAACGGTTGAAAAAGCAAATGAACAAGCTATGCCAGTTGTTAAGCCCGTAGTTGCTGATCCTCATGGTCAAATCCCTGGTACATCGCAACTGAGAGAAGAACAAATTAAGCGTAAGGGTAAATCCAAAAAACGGGGTAAAAACGGTATCGGCAAAGTCAAACCGACTCAAAACCTGTCTGAATCCAGCCCTCAGTCAGAAGTCCCTGTATCTGTAGAGGAGGGATGGGTGGAAGTTACCAGACGTCGAGCCAAAAACAAAAACCCAGTAGGTTTGGTAGGAAAAGAAAGAGGAAAAGGGGCCAATCTACGGCCACCCCGATCGGCTGCCATAATCCTAGCCTTGCAGCCAGGTGCTTCAGAGAGGGGAGTATCTTATGCCAGCGTTTTACGCCAGGCTAAAGCTACAAACCTTTCAGAACTAGGACTCAATTCCTTCCGAGTCAGAAAAACTGCGACGGGGGCTAGGATTTTAGAAATACCCGGAACAGCCAGTGCCGAAAAAGCCGATAACGTGGCAAAAGTACTAAAAGCTGCCCTCAACGTAGATGACGTGCGAGTATCTAGAGTGACCAAAAGCGCCGAAATGCGCATTTCAGACCTAGATGACTCCGTCACGAAGGAGGAAGTGGTAACGGCTATTTCTCGCATTGGTGGGTGCCCGGAGAACCAAATCAAGGCAGGAGAGTTGCGCTCGGTAAACAATAGACTGTTTTCTATTTGGATACGTTGTCCTGTTGTGGCGGCCAAAAGGATCGTTGAAAGTGGACGATTGCTTGTCGGGTGGATTTCGGCGAGGGCAAGGCTGCTTGAGACGAGAACAAGACGATGTTTCCGGTGTCTCGAGGTGGGACACGTCAAGGACCTCTGCAAATCTGAGAACGATCGTAGCAGTCTTTGTTTTCGCTGTGGCACACCTGGTCACAAGGCAATCGTCTGCCGGAGGGCTCCTCATTGTGTTCTTTGCGCTGACGTTAATAAGCCATCGGATCACATGATCGGAAGCAAATCCTGCTTCACAAGCCTTCCGATGAAATCGCGTAGAAGACAGAATGCAACTGATACCCAAATTCAGTCGCGGCCAGTTCGCTCCCCACCGTCAAATACGGGGTCGGAGAAAATGATTGTGCAAGTCGATGTCCACTAATGGCTCTGTTTAAATTCCTATACGGCAACATTAACCACTGTGCTAGGGCTCAAGACCTTTTTCTTCAGAGCGTAGCTGAGTGGACAATAGAGTTAGCGGTTATTGCCGAGCCATATTTTATACCATCTCGAGCTAACTGGATTTGTGATCAGGATGGCTTGGTGGCAATTGTAGCGCCTGGCAGGGGACCTTCACTTTCTTTCACCAAGGTTGTTAAGGGACGGGGATGTGTCGCTGTTCTTTTAGAAGATAACACTCTTATTCTCGGCGCTTACTTCTCCCCAAACAAACCCTTGTTTGAGTTTGAGGCCTTTCTCACTAACGTTGGCATGATCATGGGTCAGTTTCTTCCTTGCAACGTTATTATGGTAGGGGATCTTAATGCCAAATCTAGTGCCTGGGGCTCGCCTACTTCTAATGTCCGCGGAGACGTCCTAGAGGAATGGTTGCTCGGTGTTGGACTAGTCATCCTTAACAGGGGATCGGTTTACACATGTGTCCGATCTCAAGGCGGGTCAATAGTCGACGTTTCTTTCGCCAGTCCAGCGATATCACACCGTGTGCGAGGGTGGAGAGTCCTCGAGGATGTCGAAACTCTGTCAGATCATAGATATATCCGGTTCGAGGTTCTCTCCACCGCTGGCATCTCCCACCGAAATACGCAAGCTGTGGTCGAGGAAGGTCCGAGATGGCAGTTAAAGCGCCTTGATAAGGACATGGTCACTGAGGCGGCGGTTGTCCAGAACTGGGTGCCCGTACCCGAAGGGCCCATCATTGTCGAGGTAGAAGCAAGCCAATTCCGTAGTGCAATGACGCATATATGTGATGCGTCAATGCCCCGGTCAAGACTCAATCCTCCGATGAAACAGGTGTACTGGTGGTCCGCGGAAATCTCACAGCTTCGCAAAGCCTGTGTGTCAGCGAGACGCCAGTACACCCGATGCCGCAGGAGAAGGCACAGGAATACAGATCTGGAAGCTGACCTTTATTCTTCCTACAACGCTGCCAAGGATTCTCTAAAATCCTGCATAAAATCAGCAAAGGATGCAGCAAAACGTGACCTGTTGGAGTCAGTGAATAAAGATCCATGGGGGCGGCCCTACAAGATGGTGAGAGGGAAACTTCGATCCCGGGCTCCTCCAATAACGCAGTCTCTTAGGCCTGCGCTAACAGAACGGGTTGTAGCTGAATTGTTTCCTAGGATGGGTGACTATTTACCACCTACAATGGCTCCCACCACTCGAACACCTGTGGACTCTGAGGTACCCAAGGTGACCGAAAAAGAGTTTGATATTGCGAAGGAGAGGCTCAGGACTAAGAATACGGCTCCCGGTCCGGACGGCATACCTGGCCAAGTATTACAGCTGGCTCTGAGAGAGCTAGGGCCGAGACTGAGGAATCTTTTGGACGAGTGCCTGTCTCAGTCGCAGTTTCCGCGACAGTGGAAGACAGGCCGTCTAGTGCTCCTCTACAAAGATGGACGACCGATTGATTCTCCCTCGGCTTATCGCCCGATCGTCTTGCTCGATGAGGTTGGTAAATTGTTTGAGCGCATTATCGCAGCAAGGATTGTTAGCCACCTTCAAATTAATGGGCCCGATCTGTCAGATAACCAATTCGGATTCCGCCGTGGCCGATCAACGGTAGATGCCATTCTACGCGTCAAAAGAGCTGCTCAAGAGGCGGTCTTGCAAGGGAAGGTCGTACTGGCGGTGTCCTTAGACATCGCCAACGCGTTTAATAGTTTGCCCTGGAGCTGTATAAAGGAGGCGCTCGGATATCATCGTTTACCACCTTACCTTCACAAGATAGTTGCTTCCTACCTATCAAATCGTTCTGTTTCGTATCCTACGCAGGAGGGTTGGAAAAGACGAGACATGTCTTGCGGCGTTCCACAGGGTTCGGTTCTTGGTCCACTCCTGTGGAACATCGGATATGACTGGGTATTGCGTGGAGGTAACATAAGGGGTATCGATGTTACCTGCTATGCCGACGATACCTTACTTACAGCTGTTGCGGAAACCCCAAGACAAGCAGCGATCCTTGCTACGGTTGGGGTTGAGCATGTGGTGTCTCGAATTCGTCGCCTTGGCCTTGAGGTCGCCCTCAACAAGTCTGAGGCCCTCTGTTTTTATGGACCTCGGAACGCGCCATCCTCAGATGCCCATATCATAGTGGGCGGTACCCGCATCTGCATCGAGTCGACGATGAGATATCTCGGTCTCGTCCTCGATAGCAGATGGACTTTTACCGCCCACTTTGAGCGACTCACGCCTAGGCTACTCACGGTGTCATCAGCCCTTAGTAGCCTTTTGCCAAATTTGGGAGGACCGAATACGCTGAGCAGGCGCCTCTACATTGGGGTCGTAAGATCTATGGCCCTGTATGGAGCTCCAGTGTGGTCCGAATCCCTAAATAGCCGGACTATAGCTCTTTTGCGTAAACCACAAAGAGCAATGGCGATTAGGATAATTCGTGGCTACCGGACCATATCTTATGAGGCCTCATGTGTTTTGGCTAGTTCGCTGCCATGGGACTTGGATGCGAGAGCCCTCACGACGGCCTTTCTACGTCGTGGGGAGGCGCTATCTGAACTCCATCGACCAGCTACAGAGTCCAGATTTCGGCGAGCTCTACAACAGAGCGCCATTGAAGCATGGGAAGAGAGACTAACAGAGCCTAGTGCGGGCATTGAAATAATCGCGGCAGTTGGCCCAGTTTTCCACCAATGGCTGAACAGACGTCACGGTGTCCTCTCTTTTCGGTTGACGCAGGTACTTACAGGTCATGGTTGTTTTGGGAGGTACTTGTGCCGAGTCGCTGTTAGAGAGCCGACATCGATTTGCCACCACTGTGACAGCTGCCTCGACGACACAGCCCAGCACACACTGTTGTCATGTCCAGCCTGGACGAATGAGCGAGCAGAACTAATCGCAGTAATAGGACAAGATCTGTCCCTTCCTACTGTTATTCGTAGAATGTCCCAAGAAAAAAGATCGTGGAACGCAGTACAACAGTTTTGTGAGCGTGTGATGCTTTCCAAAGAAGAAGCAGAGAGACAAAGAGAGGCTGCGAGCTCTCTAGCAATTCGCCGTCGCAAAAGAGGTAGGAGAAGAGAAGCATTTGCTCGACATTTCCCACCATAACATCAGCTAGGGGATCGTGGACTCGGGGGAGTCCACTATCCCAACCAATCTAGCCCGAGTAGGCGTGGGCGTGTTTCTGCACGCTGCTCTGATGTGATTCAAGTGGATGGACGACCACCTGTCCTCCACCCAATCGAGAAGGAGTCTGACGAGACTGCATCGTCGCCGGGTCGCGGAAGATTGCCAATTGGATGTTCCCGCGACCCCGGCAAATGGCGACGAGAGGAACA